>OW121853.1:39794805-41097624 GCA_933228895.1 Platycnemis pennipes | reverse complement strand
CTCCATTCTCTTCTCTACGAGTAGCCTAAGGGCCAATATTGCTTCTCTAGTACCCTTATTTTTCCTGAATCCGAATTGATCTTCATCCAGGAACTCCTCTGCTTTTCGTTCTATTCTTCTGTAGATGATTCTGGTCAGTATCTTCGATGTATGTGTCGTCAGGCTTATAGTCTTAAAATTTTCGCATTTCTCCGCTCTTTTCTTCTTGAGAATAGGAATGATGATGTTTTTCTCGAAGTCCCTTGGAATTTCTCCTGTTGAATACATGTCGCAGATGGTTTGCATAGCGGTATTTTCTGAGGTAATTAGTAGTAAATCGTAGGTAAACAAATTAATGCTGCGTTAACAACAATGTAGCTCAATTCCGCAACCCTCCTGCTAAATCTCCTCCCTGCAACCCCTTAAATCGCGTGATTTCATGACGTTGGGGGACTACCTTTACATTATTCTTCCTCGTAAACTGTGTTGTTGCAGTCAAAAAATATTAAGTCAAACGAATTAGTGAAGGAGTTTTCTAAAATAACCTAACCCAAAAAATGCTCTCAATTATAAAGGAAAATAATCTTGATAAAATATAGGCTTTCCCGGCAAATGGCTAAAATAAAGTTTTTTCGGGTTTCAATCTGGGTGATATCGTTAACCGATGCGAAATCCGAAAACATTTTATTTGGATTTTAGCTTTCTTATCGATGAACATAGCGCAAGCAACGACCAAGGAGATGAAAAAAATTTTTTAATTGGAATAGCAAAATGACTTCTCATATAGCCATTAATATAATATAATTAATTTATGCTCATTTTATTAATTTAACTCAATTATAAAATTAATTAAATAATTATCCGGTATTATAATAAGTCCGGGAAAGACGTTTTATGCAGTAATTAAATGATAAATATTGCAACATTACGCACATCTCTAAGTCTGTAACTCAAAACGAGTGTTCAAACACCAATGAGGTTTACAACCTTAGATCGTTAACGAGGCCCACGGAACCAGCGGATCCTACAGTGGACTCATACGTATTAATCAAATCATCTTTGCCAAGTTTCGGCAATGAAAATTCTTGAAGTCGCTTTAAACTTACGTCCGGCAGACTGTGACCTCCGCTTCTAGCGTTGAACCTCGGATGATGGGCAGTAAGGGAGCACGGGGGCAGGGAGTGAAGGACGAGCGAGGAGGACCAAGTACGTATGTGTGCTTGGGAGCGGTCCACTTCCTTTTAAAACCGCCCTGTTCTCTCTCGCTGCTGTACAGGGGGGCGGGGGGGCACGAATGCATGCGTACTCACTTCCCCCTCTGCCACAGCGGGAGGGCATTCAATTAGCATTCTGGCAAAAACCCTTTCTCTCTCTCTCACCTCTCTCCTCTCACGTCCTGCGCTCTTATCCTGCAAGAAGAGCCCTCGCCCCCTTCTCCTCCGGCAGGGCAGTCCTTTAGAAGGACCCAGCGTCCCTGCACCCCCCCCCCCCCTTCGCACACCCCTATATCCCTTTTCGTAACTCTCCCCCCTGGTCCTTGCCGTTCTCACGCATCCCCGAAAAACCCTAGAACGTCCGCCCTTCGCGTCTCAACCCCAGCCGCACACCATCTCATCCATTTCTTCTTTCATTCCTCCCCACGAACCTTCCCCCCTTTCCTCCTCCATCCTCCACTTTTATTTCCCTCCTCTCATTTCCCGTCCTCTCCGGCCTTCTTACTTCTTTCCACCCGAACCTTCCTCCTATGTCTTTTCTTGCGTCCGGGCATTTTCTTTTTACTGCGGTGTGGGATTTGCGAGAAGCATTTCCATAAAATAAAGCTTTAATTCTCTCCCCCCCCCCTCTCTCTCTCTCACTCTACCGTCTTTCATTTTTTTTCTTCTCCCGCGTAACCCTCGTCTGCATATCTTTCTTACTCATGAGCTGTTTGTTTCCCTTAAATGCTCCTCTGTGGGAGGCTTGTCCCAGGGAAACATTTGCAATATCCTCAGTCGCTCCAGAATGGGGGTCAGTGTTTTATTTTCCATGGAATTTTCTACGAGATCTCTTTTCACGTAATATCGCGTAAACTTGGGATGAGTTAAAGCCTTTTTTAAATTGCTTATCAAGGTCCTCAAAAAATTCTTATATTGTCCCGATTTAAAAATTTGAAATTTGGGTCATTTCCTCAACCCAGGGGAAGGTATCTCGAGATATTTGCGTGTTGCTGAGGAAATAATTAGCACTCCGTCACATTGTATTCCTTGTACACGGAAGTAGTTTAAGATTAGTCTTTTGCTGTGAAACGTATGTCGTTGTGAATCTCGATTATAACGTCTTTTAATTCCCTGTCACCTTTTGTAAGAATATAATGCTCATGTCTTGAAAATATTCCATTTGAACCATCCACAATGCACGAAAATAAATGTAGACAATTCAAATGAAAATATCGATTCATTCCACAATGATGTACGTGTAAATTTACACTTATTCCATACTTATATCTGATTTTTAATTGTAAAGGTAACATACTGGAACGATGCCTGACCTCGTATTGATGCTGATTATTTACCGGTATCAAAGAGAAAGGAGTTAGCAGCTAACATAATATCGCAGCATAGCAACAAGCCTGTGATTTAGGAAAAAAGCAGATTTCGTTGGATTAAGTAAACAAAAATATAACTAAGAAGTCGTTTGATTTACTACAAGTATATCCTGTATCTTTACCTCATTCTGGCCGCAGTGACGCTGTTATCTGGCCGCAGATAACCGTGTTAAGTGGCCACGTTATTTTAAAAATTCGAAATAGTTTCACTCGTAACTTTGTGGAAATTTATGACTATAGATTTATTCTAAATCTATTTAAAAATTCGTTTCGAAGAACTAGTGAGGCATGTGACCAGCTGCCGTAGAAAGGTGGGCAACCCCAATGTCCCAGGTTCAGCAACCTAATGATGGCTGCTGTGACTATCTTAGGAATAGCCTCAGACAAAATCGAGAGCTTTCTTTTTGAAATGGATGATTCTGCAGGGCTTAGCCCCCATCTTACCTATGACTATGGATTTTAAGTTTGGCTAGATGCGGTGATCTGACCAGCAGCTAGAGCAGTTGGAACGAAATTCTAAACATGCTTTCGGACATTATTTTAAGCCTGCGTTTATTAAACGAATAAAAGTCTCTATTATATGTTGCACGTATCTTGTTTCCAGTACGAAACATAGGCATAGTTTTGATATTCTAATATTCTAATTACATCTCGTGCAGTTCTTATTGAATTTAGAAGTTCATACTCTATTGCTCTCAATCAGATATATTCTAACAAGCTACCAGTTATTGTGAGTCCTTATTACTGCAACCCCATAATCATCTCCTTTTTCGCTTGTCTTTTGCATTAAACTGTCACCATGTTTTATTTATCAGCTGCCTGCTACTTGAGCCACCAATTTCCGCTCCGACTTTATCTCCGCTCTTTCAATTACGGTATGCCATAACTTTCCTTTTCCATTTCCTTTGACCTTTCCCTACGCTCCTCTTCATTGCTTTCCTCCAGCTGCCTAACTCTTACACTTCCTCTTTTCACTCCCATTTTCCTTTTCCAATTCCCTTGAATATTTCCTGTTCTCTTTTCCATGTTCCTTTCCACTCTTTATAGCCCACCAGCCCTTTTGCCTAACAGCCATTCATATGCCATCATTCCGAAAAAAAGTATAAGTACTTTACGGAACTTGGTCTGCAGATGGGTTAATGCAAGCAAAAACTTTTTTCTACCTCATTACTAATTCAATTAACAAAATGCTGAATTTTTCTTCATACACGTCCACGATGACTCTAGGTGGTTCTTGACTTTATTTTGACATATCTTGCTGCTGGAAGGGTATGCAACACCCTGATCATCTCTTGTAAAATGAGTAATTTTGAAATATGTAAAATATCATTTTATATCACATTTATTTTTGCCAAAAGTTCAACATAATTTGTTTTATCATTCGTGCAGGGAGTAAGGCAGAAAGATAAAATAAGATTAAAGTAAACAAATCAGGTCAGTTAACTCTGCAAGGACAATTGTGTGAAGAGACTTCATTTGCATTTGCAGATTCAAACTCTTTTAACTCTCTTCCATTTCTCAGCCCGGCCGTCTTAATACTCTTCTGTTTCACTTCGTTCTTTCCCCGAGTTGCTCTCCATCTCTCTCTCATTCTTTGCCCTTCCATCGCCTCGTTGCCACCCTTCGTCCCTCACTCTACCTCAGTCTTTGCTAGAAATATTTTACTCCTTATTACTCCCGTTTACCTCCCCCTCCTTTCAGACCCCACATCTCCCGTCGGCCGTTATGCTTTTAATAGTATATGCTCAAGTGCACCGCGGCTCCGTAATTACGCAATCTACAATTCACTTTTATGGTTCTTTATTGCTTCTTTATCCTTCTTCTTGCACCCGTTAACGGGTCCTCTAGCCTTCCTGCGCCCTCCCCACCCATCCCGTAAACACTCCTCCCTCCCCAGCTGAATAACCCAGAACAGACCCTCTTGGCTACCCTCCCTTCTCCCTTATTCAACCCGTTCCGCCGTATTACTTCTGGAAATAATTAAATATTTTAAAGGCCCGAAAAAATGCAAAGTTATTCGGATTTCAAGACTCTTTGCCAGAATACGAAAGGAGGAAGGCAGAGAAAGAGAGAGATGGAGCGTAAAAGAAAGAGAGACTTTCAAACATGCTTGTTTTGATATGCTTTCATTTTCCTTTCTTAAAGGGCTGTGGGCTAATCAATTCCCTGCTCAGGGGGCTGCTTTTTCCCAAAAAAAGATGAAAGTAAACTTTTTGCATAATTAATCAGATACAGAAACTTCTTTGTCCGGGGTTATTTTTTTATGATTTACTAATAAATTTGGAGGACTCGTTGAGGGTATACCCTTGAATTCATTTTCATGATACACTGCTTTTGGATTCAATGAATAACAGATATTCCCCGAAAACGATTAATTTTCTCAAAATTAGTTGTTCAAGCATACCTTTAAGTTAAATTTAATCCTACTTGATTTTTTCGGCCATGTATAGTAAATCAGCATATTTTGAGGTATTAAAATAAAAATGTTTTTCGTGTAATTAAATTACTGTTGTTTCACAACATAGTATGCATTTCATTGTCTCACACGCAGTTTCCATTAGGTGATGAGTAAATGTTTGATTTCTTCTATTTTACTAATGGCACATATTCATGCCACTAAAACTCAAACCATGTGTTGACGGTAGCCCGCAAAATCAAATTAACAGTTAAAATAACTGTGTTACGGTGGAGTAAAAAATGTGGGCATTGTCGAAAGTTTAATGATTGAAAAATGGAAAATGAGAACATTCCTGTTTGTTCTTAGGAATATGACTGGAGGCAAAATAAGAGAAATTATCTCAAACTGAAGATTGGGGAAGAGACTAGTTTACCTTAATAATGAATACAGGGTGATGCAAGATAAAAATATCACTTGTTTTCTTGTCAACAATCGAAAAGCATATACTTTCAGGGACAGCATATCAGAAAGCCGATTTTAATAACGCGAAAGATGCGCAAACGTAAAGGAAGACGCTTTGATTCCTAAGGAATAATATTTATTAAAGCATATATAGACTACAATATTCAGCCAAGTGGATGTGACTGGTGAAGACAGAGCACACCAAAACATCTCAGCCCATCAATGTGTGGAATTTGCACATCAAGAGTTTGAGGCATTTCCTATGCGTGCCGCTTGGTTTCTCATAAAAATGAGGTTCGTAGAAAATAAGTCAACTCTGAATAAAATATATTAAGGACTTGCATCTTGAAAGTATCAAGGAATGAAAACTCTCCAAACACCATGCATAATTGTATAAAGAAATGATTTTTTTTTCAAATCGAAATAAATCATTATAAAATTAACAATGGCACATGAGAGATGATGCATGTGTATTTGTTTGGTTTTCTTTGTACGTCAGGTTGGTTCTCGTGGCTTGACCGCCCGCAAATCGCTCATCATTATTTCCCTTCACTTATTTGTTGACGGGAGATGAAATTGTCAAGAGTTTTCATTCATCGGTCTACGTTGGTGAAGGTAAAGGCATCCAAATGGGCTCTCCAAGACTGGAACTCGGAAGGTCATTCTCGGTATCCTGCCTCTCTGTCACCTGAGCCATTATGTCTATCATGCATGGACTCTAAAAATTAATTTTACAGGGTGACGGATGAAGAAGTACCAGTTGGCGTACCTTCCCAGGTTTCATTTCTTCATTATAATTGGGTATACGTTTCTTAAGCATTCATCGATAATAATGTCTTGGGGAAATTGCCTGAATAATGGATTCCTCACACGCTCATTTCAGTTGAAAAAATGGGGCCAGAGAATTAGGTTTTAAGGTGCTCCTAGTGTTCATCAGTGTTCCTAGTGCTCCAAGATAGTGTTCATCTCAATGTCTAACCGGAAATTATGCTAACACAAACAAAAATCCACGTCCGAGGTGGTATTCAAACCTACTACCTTCGCTTTGTAAGGGTGGAGCGTTACCCATCTTTACTATCGCGACCGGTCAAATGTAGTTAATACCAACCCATTCCACTGAATGAAGTTATTTAAGTAACGTGGTGACTTTAGCATGGTTATCAAAATCTGACATCGTTAATCGCGGTTCTAATTTAGGATTTCAGCTCATTATCATCGAGAAAGCTTTCGATGAACGTACACCCCTCGCTACGAGGTAAAGTTGTGTTATCTGGGAACTAATTACATCTTCACGACATGTTCGTCTTTCGTCTTGTTCGCTGCGAAACTGGAGAAGAAGTCAGATTTTGCTCCGTTGTCAGCGTTTGCTTGTTGCTTCGCAAGTGCTTACATGTTTACATTCACTTTTTTCGTTGCTTCAGCGACGCTGACGCTTCAGTTAGTAAATATCGGTGTAGAATTTTCGGCAGATAGAAAATTACAGTCCCTTTTTGGAATAACTTATTACGGGTATTGCCACGAGAGACTCTCTCATTGAGTACCTTTGTAAGATGGTTTTCCAGGAAATTACTCTAGACATTACAATTAATTGGGAAAATTCCCAATATCGTAATTTCAGCAAAAATCCATTTCCTATATTTCAAGTTGGTGACGTGGAAATTGAAGGTTCTTAAGTAAATAACTAATAGGACATGAATTAATGATACTTTGCAAATATTTATTTCGAACGAGTCAACATGTTTCACTGCACTGCAGCATCATCAGGACTAACATAGAAGTTAAACATGCCAGAATATATAGTCACGTAAGGAGGGTGGGGGTGGCGGGTGAATATTTTCCTATTCCTGGGTTAGAAGGGTGGGGAAGAGAGTTGAAGGCAGGGGTGAGGAGAGGTTTGGGAATTTTGAGCTGAGCGTTGGTCTGTGGTGAGGAAGGGGAGGTGGGACGGGTGACGGACTTCAGGTGCTGGGAGGGTTTGTTTTGGATTAACTGCGGGAGGTCAAGGAGTGGGGAATGGAACGTGGAATAGTTGCAAAGTATCATTAATTCATGTCCTACAATGGATTTCCATAAGTATCAGCCTCCACCATTCATTTCATTAAATAACTAATCTTGCAGGCAATTATTTCACTTGTGATGACTGTTTTACAGTGATGGAATTTTGAACTTAACTTTTTTTAAACTTCCGTTGGAAAATATAGCCACAGGATATTCTCTTAGTTTCCACCACTGTTTGTCCCTGTCGGATGTTGGATGTCGGGTGCGAGTTCAAAGAGTGGGTCGGAGAGAGTGGGTGGGCCACTCAGCTGGGTGTAGGTGAGAGGGGAACAGCCCGGTAGCGGGTTCCGGGTGTTCTAGCGGATGCTGGTCTCGATGGCTGAAGTTTTCCGCACCGGAAATTAAGGAGATTCCACCGTAAAAAGAAAGTCATGTAATTTTCTTCATGTTTTTGGTGCTTGCTGAGAAAAATATGCTCCCGTTTTTACATTATTAGGACTGTACCTTTGTAAGATGGTTTTCCAGGAAATTACTCTAGACATTACAAATAAGTATTTTATGAGAATCAGTATAACCTCGAAAAAGAATCCTTTTGTGGATCATGATCAAATGAAATTTTTGTGGAAAATGTATATCATTGAAAAAATATCTAATGAGCTACCAATTAATACGGAGATTATAAAATGAAGAACCTTGGTTTTCAGGTTGTTAGGTGAAATCTGTAGCTACTCCTTTCAAAAACATGAGTTCATAGATTTAAAGCTATATTAGGACTCTTAAATTGGGAAAATTCCTGCTATCAGTCGCCTTATCCGATTTACTTTTCAGTTTCAGATGTTTAGACATGCCGTTGCCATTTTTTTAATTTAGAATGGGTAAAGAGTTGGTTTTTCTCATTTATTTTCTTTTGGGCATTCTTACCATCTAACGCCCTTCGTGGAATTAGCAGAAAATAGGATTATTTTCTTAATAGGTCCAACCTACGAAGGGTAGTTTTTGGAAAAAGGGTTTGCGAAAACTACGTAGTGGATTAGCGCGTTGCAAAAAGGGACAATGTTTTGAGAGATTCAAATTGACCGATCAAATGAAGAGAAATACATAGATATAGGGCATTATTTTTATGCCAGCACATGTTTCTTAGACATATTGGAAATTGACTCATAGATGAAGATTTCTCGATGGAAGACTTTCTTCAAAGATTATAATTTAAAAAGTGGTGGAAAATATAGAAATCTATGTTGATATGGGTGGTGAGTTATGTTATTTTAATAGTGTGATCAACAAGTGAATGACGTAGAAATGGTCTCTATCATCAATTTTGAGCTTTTCTCGTCGGCCTAGTACTAACTCAGCCCTGTAAATAATAAATACGTGTTTTAAGTTAATCATCTTAGAAGTAGAAGAGTGGATCAGAAAAGGACTAAAAATCGGTATTTGTAAAATCAACTTCTATGGATCTCCGAGGTTTAAAATTTGATGTCATCCTGAGCAACGCTGGTTTAATGGAATCACAATTAATCATTCCAGAAGATTTTCACGGAAACGGTTACAATTCGCTCAAGTTGAGGAACGTCACAAAGATATCTGCGGTTGAAGGCGTAATCCGATATGAGGATCGCTCGAATATTGAGGACCCAGCCGTCTCATATCGGGGATTATTCCGGTAGGAGGCCGACGTAATGGGCAGGGTGCAGAGGATAAGGAGGATTGGGTGGGGTGGAAAAGGCCCATCGGGAAATGGGGACTCGATCTCTGGCAGTAAAGGACGATGTGGAGCATTGGATTGCGGGTATCTCCAATAAGGGACGAAGGAGGTGGTGACATATAACAACGGTTATCCTCGACGGATATGATGGGCCCTTCGTACCTCATTTGACGGAAGGGGTCGTGGAGGCAATGCAGAGCGGGGACACGAATCCCACGCATCGTAAAATGAAAGCTCTCAAATTTTGGCGTGGATGACGCCTAGTTCTCCTCCATTGTATCTGCCTCCGATCGTGTTCTCATCCGATGCTAACGATTCGAATTTTACGGTTTACTTGCGGATCACGAATTAGAATGAGGAGTCAGTCCAATGTCAGGTTTCCACCTCAAACGCCGATATCATTTCGCTGCTGCTCCTCGTAATGTGACTGCTGTGGGATTTACATTGTATTTCGCACGAGTGCGGGAGAATATACCCTTCTGCTAAGAAGGTAGGAAAATGTGGATCATTTCTGAATTTATGGGCATATAGAGGGAGAATAAATCATTTTACTGAAATGATATTTAAATATATGACGATTGTTTAATATAATACGGATGAAAGTTGAGGTATGGACATGTGTATCTTATCTTCCGTAATAATATAAAAAAATCTGGCTGGTTTAGGAATAAAAGTCCTTGTCACTCATCTGATGTGTCATTTAATACAATATTCTAATGTTTTAAAGCCCATCCGGATCTCAAGAGGAAACACTGACACACCATGATAATTAAATATTACCATAAATAATGCCTATTTCGATTCATTTTCTAAAACACCAATTATCTTTTCACAAAAATTCTTAAATAATTGTTCCAAGTTATTTCAATCATATTTCATTCATATGTGATACTTACTCCGTATTGACAGATGTACTCAGAGTGTTATAGCCGTGGCATTGCTAATTAAATTCTTGAGATTTTAGGGCAAATATTAGATTTTCTCATGATTTCCTGTGTTAAGAAACGTTCACTGAAAATTCTCAAATGCTATTCTCAAAGTTCCCTTTAAAATGAGAGATTTGTCATTAGAAAAGTTTCACATCAGACTGTAATTAAAGGTATGGAAACGTGGAAAAACTGGGTATAAGTTAAAGAAACTGGATTAACGTGGACGCTATGCTTCATCACGAATCTAAGTTAAACACGTCCCTTCGGTCCAACTTCATACATCCACCGTTCAATTTCTGGGCCGACGATGTAAAAATGTTAACACAAATCCAGGGCCGGGTAAAACTTTTCGGCGACCATCGCATTAATCTTCCAGCAGTCCGTGCGGTCAGCCGGGTTCTTCCATCCTGAGCGTGTGGAGGGAGACCTTGGGAGAGTGCAGCACACACCGCACACTCTTTCGCAAGACCACCTCCCCGCCCACTCTACTATTCGGTATGTGCACCCTCGAACCCAACCCCGCCGGCCCCCGCGGCCGACCGACTGCTTCCTCCCACCGCTAGTCCGAAGGAATGTTAATTGCATTCGCTCCCCGCCGTCCGCGGGGGAGGGAAAAATGAAGTGACCGCTACGCCGCAGTTTTCCCCCAGAATTTTCGGAAAGGGGGCGCACAAAAAGATGGAGAGATCGCAGGGAGGGTGGGGGTAGCTGGCTCTACTTCGCACGGTGTTGTCTAGACTCTGGTTGTGGCCTCTTGCACACGAGCATCGCTACTCCTTCATATAGCCCCTACTCTTCAACCCCATATCCTCATTCTCCATCCCTATGGAGCTGATGACCTGGAAACCCACGATGGCATCCAATTAAATATCGGCATCCAATTAAATACCGAGAAGTGAATACGGGGGACGAGGGAGGTAAGGAAAGAGTTGTCGAATCATTTGCCCCAACCACAAGAAAATGAATTCGAAGCATTCCCTTCATCAATCTTTCTGGCTTTGGAGAAAGGTCCCATTGATGATTATAGAACAGAAAGATAGCTGAGTTTAAGAAACGGAATTTAACAAATTTGAGAATGCGAATTAGCTGCAAAAAACCGTCACTGAGTTATATGCTGTTGTATGTGCGGCAGATCGTCACAACAGCTATATCATATAAAGACACTAGAGTTCGATATGGAAAATGAATGCCTTGGTAGTTTAACTAGCTAAAACACTAGCATCAGGTAGCTACAAGTAACGAGATTTAAGTTCAAAGCTCGGTCAAGTTGGACGATTTTTTCTTTATAAATAAATACTTTTACTAGAAATCCACTAAAATTCAACTTTTGGTACGTATTCTGCATTGATATGTGTACTCAGTTGTATTATTAATTAAATAATATTGGCAATTTTCGTCGTAGTAAAGATTTCTTTGTGGAAAATTGCCATTATTATTTATTTATATTATTACACCACATCACACCTTAAACGACTCTTTTTATGTGTACTCAGAGTGATATAACCTTATGCAGAAGCTATAAGCAACTCTATATGATTCAAAACATTATCATAACTTATTTCTGTATTCCAAGTACCCAAGAACAACTACTTTGGTCTTTGAACTTAGTATTTGTACCTTCAAATTTAGAAAACTACATATATGCATACCATGGCTGGTGGAAAACGAAACTGCGGAATTCTAACCCGCGAGCTTAGCAGGAGTTTAGCCCATACACGCAGACCGGCGACGATATTATGATAGAATATCTATTCAAAAATGAGGATAACACTGTGGTTAATTAGGAATCGATAAATTTCAATGCAAATAAAATAATTTAGCCACCAGTGAACATGAAAGTACTCCAGTACATGGGTATGTTGTATTTAACATGATACCATTGAACAAGTTTACGACGTAAAGCCGAAATAATTTTTATAAAGCAAATTTTGAAATCGAATGAATGGTAATAATATATGGAAAAAGAAATGAATACTACATACGCATACGTGGGAAGATAAATTCATTTTTAATTTTTTATCTATTACATTTTACGTAACGCTATGGATGTTCCTTAACTTCGGGCCGTTAGCAAAACCTGATTTCACTCAGTTCTTTTTCAACCTAATTCTTGTACCTCTCCGGCCTGAAGCACTTTGAATTCGGGTTGTATTAGTTTTTTAGGGGAGGCGACAGATACCTAAGGTCATTTGCGAGGAAAATTGGTTGTAGATTAGATATTTTCAGGGAACGGAGGAAGGGCTAAGGCAAAACCGGCGAAGGTATTAGCCCCTTCTTAAAGCCAAGGGGCAGCGGTTTATCGTCCTATCCGATAGGCTTGAATTCTGAATCCGAAATTCTCTCCATAGGGCACTCAACTAAGAACCGGTATCCCAATTAAAATAAAATTCCACTTCTGGAATTCAAACCTGGGTAATCAGAATGGAAGGCCAGTACTCTAGCTATCCCACTAACCCGATCCTTATATTCAATATGAATTAATAAGTATCTCTGTCATTAGAAAAATAAATTTTCTTCGTATCATTCAGATAAAACATTTTCAACCGTGTTTGAATTTTGCCGAAATTCAAAAGTAACAACTGGTTAACTGCTTTTCATTGATATTCACCATCATCACCAGGAGTGAACAACCCTGAGTTTATTTATGCTGCAAATATACAATCTTACATTTTTACACATAATTTATTGATATGACGTATTTCACCAGTTCACGCATCACTTTGCGGCATCTGATGAAAGATGCCTCTTAGCTGTAAAACGCTGTTTCATGTAATTATCTGTGGGAAGGTGTGATTGCTTATTCCGAATATTAATATTCAATTCTTCCACGGAGTGAAGCTTGAACTTATAGAGTACCTACACTCCTAAAATCAGTTTGAAGCGGCTCTTTACTTGAGTCGCCCATCAGCTAGCCTCTGCATATTTATATTATTTCTCTGTCACAACCTTTCGGAGAGATTTATTAAAAATATCAATAAAAAATAAGCTGAATTTTTTAGTGACAGGCCATAAAACTCGAATGGAGAGCGTAGCACCAATCAGGATTGGTTTTGGCTCTATTAAAAAATGGAGGAGAGGTGCCGTATTGCGCACTACAAAAGTCGACATTACTCTGAAAAATCGTATTGTAATAGACAACCAGTAGATATCCGGCCAAAGTCGAGGCAAAGCCTTTCAGTAGGAAGGAGATGGGCTTAACCACCTCCCACCACCCGCTTCGGCCTTGTGGGGTTAGAGATGTGGTAAAATATGCGGAGGAAAAAGAAGAGAAATCAAAGTGCATCGGAAAGTCCATTATAGAGATGGTTCTTCGATGTCTCCTCGCCGAATTATAGCTAGAGCAGCCCAAATACGGCAACGATGTAGGGCGGATGGGGAGCTGAGGGTTCAGTGGAGTAAGATGAGGGTAGTGGAAAGGGGCATGGAAAGCACCGCTCCCTCGCGGATCTCATAGATTCCCTCACTCCCTGCCCTACTCCAGCCAATGGATTGCATCACCGCAGAGCCCTCTCTCGGACGTTAATGTCTCCCACTCCATCTGGCCGCATACAATGGGCTCCCGTGTAGGGGGAGGCGTAAAAGTGGATGTGAGAGAGGGGAAGAGAGCTCTTTGGAGGTGAAAAATAAACGGTTGGAGAGGGCTAGGGGGAGGGGGGGGGAGATCCACGGTGGGAGCGAGCCAAGAGGCAGAGAGAGAGAGAAAAGAACCCTTTCTATCCACATCGTCTTCCAATCGATTCGAAGCAAACATTCCACGGAAGGCGGACGGTGATATAAAGTTTAGGGTTTAGGCTTCCAAAAGCTTTGAGAGACGGAGTGGAGGAGGAGGAAGAGGCGGTGTCGGTGGCGGTGGTGGAGGGAATCTTTTGGCCGAGTTTCCCGTCCGGTAATCTCCCCTCCGCGACTCCGTTCCGCCTCCCAAATCCCCTCACTGCCCACCCGAAATCCACCTCCTCGTCCCTTTCTCATACGCCTCTCCCGCCCGGGCCCCCACCCCCTCATCCCGCTGAACCCTCCCTCCCCTGGCGTTAGCAGTTGGCTAACGGCGGGAGGGATCGGTGCCGGGGCTTGAGCATGAGGCAGGAGTGCGAAGGATGAGGAGGAGGTCGAGTTGGTTTGGGAGGGATGTCGATGATGTCTGGGTTTGGGGTGGGCGCGCTCTGGAGGCGGCGTGGATTTTATTCGGAGAGTAGGGAGGAGATGGTGGCTCACGGAGGACGTTTCAGTGAGGGGTTAGGATTAAGATAAGGGCCTCGAGATCATAGGCGCATTTAAATGTGTACGTGCGATTCGTCTACATTTGCATCTACTGGGCGCCATGAGAGCCATATTGAGGGTGTGTGGCAGGGAGGGAAACTTGAGTACCGAAAGTAATAGTTTCAAGCAAATAAATTGTATTTTACGGCGTAGTAATAAAAACTGTCCACCAAGGATGTACAATGATTAGAAACATGAGAAATTACAAGGGATTTTCATTTTTATCTACAAGTTATTTATTTATTATTATTCATGTTTTTTTTACATTAGGTGGTTGGTAAGACAGGAGTTTTAGGGATATGCGTGCATCACGATATAGTGGATTTAATAACTCTCCCGGATACAGAGTAGGTTTAGCTACGTGCATCACACCTACATGAGCGATAATTATGACGCCCTTCACGAACTCTTCTCGCTCGCCGGGCAAGAGACCCAAATGTATCCTTACGATAGTCAATCTATCTAAATTTGTGTTATTATTTTTATGAAATTGACCATCATATTTAGAAGCATTCAGTATGTTTCGAACTTCATCATAAAATAGAGCAGGTTTAAGTTTGCTTATGAGATGTGGGAATTGTATCTTCATCTGCACAGTACCTTGAAAGCCATCGTGTGCGTACACATCCTTTTACGGTGGTCTACGGTTTGCGGTAGAAGGTTACCCATCACCAGGCATGTACACTGTACATTGTACAGTGAGAAATAATATTATTAGTGACCATTTAACCGCTTTTACTGTTAGCTAAATTGTGACTAAATTCCACAGAGAAACACGGCAGCTTCGATTCAAAGATCGAATCAAAACATGAAATTCCAGCCTGTAATCGTGTATTGTATATAGCTGTTTCTTACGAGTTCTTGATTGAAACTATGATCGAAACGCAGTTACAGCAAACCTCGGCTATCTTTGCAGTACACTTTATTCATAATCAACTAGTCAGGATTGCGATTGGAAAGAACAGTGTGGACAAGGTGCTCTTTCCCGTAACAAAGAACGAGAGAATATTTAAAAAATGCACGCTTGTGTCTGGAATGCTAGAAAAGCTGAAAGTATCAGGCAAAAACTCCTACCAGGGTCTGTGTTATCCTATAATCCACTCGTTGAATTCGTATTATGTTTTCCATGTGTTAAGGATTAATTACAAATATTTTTCATTACAAGAAGGAGTTAATTTCCATTATCATTTTTACATTTTCCATTTTCCAGTGGTACAATTACAATAGTATTCAATTTAATTTAGCATTACTTGCTAAGCATGTAAGGATATTGATAAAAAAGCATAATTTGATGCCGTCACGTACTTCAGGATTGCATTTCATCGTAATGAGTCCCCCAACCACCTTTTCTTTACAATGCTACGCTGTAGTCATTGAATGGTCGGATGGAACTAAAATTATTCTACTTGGAAATGATCATGTTGTTTAAAATCAAGATTTAATCATTTTCAATGTGAAATAATTTTGAACGTTTTTTTAAATGTTTGGTTTGAGAGCATTAGAAATGAATGGTGAACTTAGAGAGATAAAACTAAATGTGGATGAGGGAGACAAACTGAACCTTAAAAGAAAATTAACAAGAACCTTTGGGTGTGTCGTAAAGTCGCAAAAACCTTCAAGGAAGAGTATTTATTGAAAGTAGATAACATGGCAAGAAGGGAATAAGTGTGGCAGTAAAGATTTGTGAATTGGAAGTAGAATCTAATGATTGATGGAAAAATGCTGGAATTGCAGGATAGAGGACGGAATACTTCAAAATTGTAAGATGGATTAAAATATTTTTTTCAAGTATGGCGAGTTGATAAGTGGAATGCTGCGGTATTCGTTAATTATATTTATTGCGTTGCTTTAAAAAAATGTTCAATATCTAAACTTTTATTAAGTGGTACACCGCATGAAAATAAAAAAACAGGAAAAGTGGGAAATACTTCCTATACTTCAAGTAGCACGACCTCTATGGCTTCGTAAATAATGAAGGAGTTATGATTCTGGTTGCTCGTAATTAATTCTCCACCAAACTGTAAGATCAAGTGTCTTGAGTGAATCGATTGTTCTGAAGGAGAAAGGAATTCCAATGAAGCTTTTATGAATGGGGATGCTCCTTAACAAAAATGAAGGTCATGGCCTTGCCGTCTTATTCCAATGCTTGTTAAGAGCTCGTTAATAATTTCACCTTGAATGCATAAATGAGGATCAAAAAATATTGTTCGAAATATCAGGTAAATCATGGGTTCCTAACGAACGAGAAAACTAAACTGTGTCTAAAATATTAAATGGCATCAAGTTACAATGTGGTCAAAAATGTATTTTTTTGTCGTCATTTCTTTCACAAATTGACCACGTCACCAACATCTTGATGGCTTTAACTTTATTGTGTCAGCGGTTATTTACCTTATACATATTTATATAATAATGAAGAAAATGCAAATAGAATACGATTCCTATTCAACTGACCACAATTTCTTTACATTATAGACGCGAAACACAAGATATCTTCCATTCCGATTTTACGTTCATAGAAATTATAGAACTAGTTACTATAAACATCCACCGACAGTGCATACTCTCGTATTTGTATGATATGAAGTATTTTTTGTGAAGTATTTACTCAATTATAAATTCATAACTATAGCTAAAAACTATTGTTAGTGTAGTTTTAGGCGGCCAGCCATAATTTGCATCTTCAAATACATCTGATGAGGGAATACTTACTCTGTGCATGAAGATATTAACACGAATTCACGCAAAGAATATGAAGAACAAATTTTGGAATAATATAATATAAATATTAAAGTTTGGAAAGAAAACTGTAAAAACAAGATATGGTGTCGACTAAAAAATATTTATCTTAAACGTTTTTATTCCTTTTCAACAGCTACACTATGATTAGCTCTGGCCGGAATGGGATGAAAAACATCGGATTAAAGATTGGAAAAGACGAAGCGGCGGTAAAATGATGCGGCTTGACGAGGCCAACGTGGTTAAAGGGACCATTTGGCGTAAGGAAGGGAATCAGGGAACTGAACAGAGCGAGGGAAGATGTTATGGCGGAGGGGAAGAGCTCTGAAGGCTACGGAAAGGTGGCGTTGGTTAAGCTACGGAAGGTCCCATCGAGGGAGAACGAGAAAGATAGAGGGGATCAAAGGAAAATGCGGAAGAGAAGAAATTTTGTAGGGAATTGAGGAAAGTTGGAGGGACGCCCACGAATGTTAGTGTCACTAAGGGATGGGTTTGCGAACGAATCCATAAATGTTCCGTCTGCCTTATAAGTAAATGGGCGAGTTGTTTGACCTAGGAATGCTTTCGTACGTCTGAAAAAACAGTTCCTGAAAGTTATACTACGTGTAAGTTATATTACTTAATTAATCACTAAAATGTATCATATTTTCCAACGCATATGGTGCATATTTTAAACTTTCAGCTGCTAGCGTCAGAGACAATGAATTTGTTTTTCCGCACCAAAATCAATGTTTACTTACGGCTGAAGCACAAAGGCGTCGGACAAAAACAGTTTTCGATATCGCAGCTTTGCGGAACCCCTATAATTCAGTACTCCACGATGAGGAAATTCTGACGACGCTGATTGCAGGAGAACTTTTCTAGATGAAGAGTGTGATGTGAAGAGGGGGCTTTGAAAGGGAGATATAATCGGCAATTAAGAAATTTATAATATTTTTACGATGAAGGCGATAAAGAAGGGTGAATAATAAGGAGAAGGGAGTGGAAGGCCGTGAAAGGGGTTTTAGGGAGATAACGATCGGTTTTGAAGCTCCAGGAGAAGGTCCGTGGCGATTAGGGAGGGGACCCCGGAGGGAAGATAAAGGAAGGCTATTGCTGCTTAATATGGACCGTGAAAACAGCGCGTGTATGCCGTAATGGGGATTGGAAACGTGGCCGGGTGGAGCAAGTCCCTCTTTATGCCGATATATGTGTACGTGAGAACTGCTTCGAAGTCGGTGCCGCGCGGCGTTGCCTGCCGAACATTACTACTGTGTTCCAATTGTTGAGCCGCCGCCGCACCATCAAACTGGGCCGCTATTTAGGCGCACCCCCTGGAAAGGGAAGTCCGCAAACGTTCTCCCTCCATTGGCTTAAACATATCGGATAATTTAAGCGGGGATGTGGGGAAGCGAGAGTTTAGGGAGGAAAAGTCATGCCCGTTTTAAAACGCATGATAGGGGGAAAGCTGTTCGAAATACTTACCTGATCCCTATGAGGCTTTGGAAACAGCCGTGAAGAGCTGTTACCTAGCCGGTTGAGTGTTTCGAATTCATTCCCTCTACTGCATTTTATGCATACGTTTACGAATAGTTGTGATGCATCACGTTCAGTCGCAAAGATGCTAAATTAAATCTCGTCATTATAACATCTACTATTTTACTTCAGGATGCACGAAAACAGGAATTTATTATTTTTACGGATTCATAAAATGACTGATAGATTAATGCAGGTTTGATAGTCTGGACATTAGAGAGCTAGGTTATGTTGAAGTTTTAAAATTTGATTTGTTCCTTTAATATTGCGGGAACACTGAGAAACAAATTACCAGGAAATTAATTTTATGGAAAACTTTTTAGGATTTAAACTTCATAATGCGTAGTATTGCTATATTTACATCTTGGAGGACGTTTTGGCAAAAAATGTTCTCCTTCTTTTGCGATCTCAGTAAAAAAATAATCTCGCTGCTCACAATGAGTGCATGCACGAAAAAGAGGCATCAATGATCTTAGAGTGCCTTTGCTCATCTAATGTCACAGTTACTGAAGTATAGTTATCTATTCTCCTTTTCATTATTTAATTCAAATAAATGCCGCGACGAATGATGTATTAATTTGCAAATTCTTGACCAAAACTTATAATTTCAAATTCTTCCAAATTAATGCATCTGATAAGAACATGGCGGCGAAGGTGCGAAATGAACTATCGTTGTCGAAGCACCTATAATCCATAATACCTACCTATGAATGTATCTTTAAAATGAAGTGCAATTGCTGGATGGGTACGAGTACTTAATTCTCGTTACACATTGTTCTTGTTCTGAGCGGATTGTACCTCTTTTCCTTTAGATGCTCTCCTGGTGGAGCTCATTTTCAGTGTCAGATCATCCTACTTATATGATGAACTAAATAATTGTTCCGCTAGTATGCTGCGTGAACAAAAAAGACGTTTAATGTCTCCTGCACATATTGTGACTGGTTATTGTGATTGGCGATGACATAGCAGTGTTGGCAGAAACAGAAGGAGATTTAAAGAAGACACTAGGAAATATGGAAAGAACAATGACCAGATATCATCTGAAAATCAATAAAAAGAAAACTAAGGTATTGGTATGCAGCAGGAGAAAGGAATCCAAGACCAATGTTAAACTCACTCACTCAGTGATTCAACCCGAAGGTTGGTTTTGATAGGTGAGAGTAGAGCTCACCCCGTTCTAAACCAATGGCGTGTGAAATTTGCATATTCAGGGTTGGGGGGCCAGTTCCTTTTCCTGGGCCACCTGCAATTTTTACGAAGTTCTGACACGCAGAAAATCGAATCGCAAGGATTTTAGATTTGGGTGTCCTGAAAGGCTCTTGCCCTGGATTTGAACCCGGGATCCTCCGGTCAGTAGCCCAGTGCTTACCCACTAGCACTGGTGGCCTAGTATGTAGTGCGCTTGGCTACTGATCGAGGGGTCCCGGGTTCAAATCCGGTTGAAGCCTTTGGACGCCCCTGAACGAAAGTGCGGAAAATCCTCGGAGTGCGAGGTGCCCCAGGGAAAGGAACTGGCCCCCCTACCCTGAATGTGTGAAATGCACACGCCTGTAGTCGTCCGGGGTGAGATCTACCCTCACCTATGAAAAGCAACCTTCGGGTTGAATCACTGAGTGAATTTTAAACTAAGAAAACAAAAAATCGAGGAGGTGGAAGAGTTCTGTTACCTGGGAAGCCGAGTGACCAGCGATAGTCGAAGTAAAAGAAAAATTGCCAGTAGAATTGCCCAAGCGAAAAGGGCATTTTACCAGAAGAAGATTCTGCTTACAGCTGCAAATACAAGCGTGGAAGTGAGGAAACATTTCATTAGAACATATATATGGAGCATTCTACTCTATGGCAGTGAATCATGGACAATAACAGTAGCAGAGAAGTCAAGGCAGGAAGCATTTGAAATGTCGTGCTACCGAAGAATGATGATGATAAAATGGATCGATCGAGTGGCAAACGAGGAAGTCTTAAGAAGTGTGGGAGAGAAGAGATGTCTACTGAAAACTTTAAAAAGAAGACGGGACAGCTTAATATGCCACATCTTAAGACACGATGGCCTGATGAAGACAATCGTCGAGGGAAAAGTGAACGGGAAGAATGGAAAAGGCAGGCCTCGGATGAGGTATATGGAGCAAATTGTGAAGTATATAAAAGAGAGTAGCTACAACAATATGAAGAGGTTGGCCGATAGTGGAGGGCTGCGTCAAACCAATCCTAGGATTGCTGACCAATGATGATGATTGTGATTGGCAAAATAAGCAGAAAGGTTGTTTTATCGTGTAAAGAGCTCACTTATCACTACTAATTCAAGTAGCTATATGTGTTGTTTGGGTGTTATTTTTTACTAAATATATCAATAATTTAAATTGGAATTCGTCATTAACGAATATGAATATTTCATATTTTGTAATAGTTGTAGTTATATGTGGTGGAAGATAAACTTACAACTTTGGTAAGATTTCATTTGGTGACGTACGCGTTTTGAGATAAATCCGCTATTGCTTTTACTCTACTGATGACACAGAGATGCAAATGGTCCCGCGGTTTACAAATCTCTCCAGCACATTCCTTACTCCACGGGTTCTCTTGGGAATCGGTATTCTACTTAAAACTCGCCGCACTGAGGATTTTAAACCGCAACCTGGGTGTGTGAATCGAGTACATTAGCCGATACACCAATCTGATTCTAGTGCTTTGGAACCTCACTGCAAATGCAGTGTGGGAAATGCCGCAGTGGTGCGTTTTATGCAGTATGGGGCACGGGTGTAAGCTGGTACTGAACACTCACCGTGGCCGAATCATTGAACTGGATAAGGATTTGTTGATCGAGACCACATCTCCCTACGGGATTATTCGGAAATAGTATCAGCGTACCGTTTTCCTTCATAGTGAATTGCCTCGGGGGGATTAATGAGAGCTACACGTTTTCACTCGGGCCACAGTCACCAAATTACCCAAGACTAACAAAAATAAATTTAAGCAAGTAAATTCGTCTTATACCGGCTAGGGTTTATTTTGTCGTAACATTTATACGTATTATGATTGTAATTCACATATTATCACAAATAATATTGTGCCCTTCATAAAATGCCCTTTATTTTACTCTTTTTTCGTCACCTACGCAGCGTTTTTCCCACTATAATTCAAATATTTCATGCGACCTTTAATGCGCCTTTTACTAGTTTCAATTGTCCACTACTTTCCGTTCTATGGCCTTCCTTGACTTCATTTCTTCTTCTCCCATGCAATTCCTTGCCTCGTCTTCATTCATATCTATCGCACATATTCTCCACCTTTCTCTGCGCCTACAACTCTGAAATTCAGCCAACATTTTTTCATAGTCTTCACTCGGACCTTAGAAACTAATAAAGCCAAGCTTAAAATCACATTCATTACTTAAATTATATGAGTAACCTCTAGATTTTTCTCGAAATCTAGTAAGAGACCAGAACTAATTATGTTCGATAAACTTCATAAATACAATCCTTGTGAAGGATTTCGAAGGTAGTTCAGCAATTTCAATCCTAGTGAAGAAAATTTCAATACTGATAGTTGTGCAACTCAGTCACTCCGGGTTCTGAAAATTCAAAACTAAGGTTTCATTAAACAGAATGGAATCAAGGAATTATGTTACATTTTTAAAAGAAATGATGCAAAAGGTGCAAAAAATTGTGGTATCAGTTTCCGCTGATATGGCAACATCATCATTTTGATCCTATTTTTTTGATATGAAAGTAAAGGAGGCTTGCCGAGTGTGGAAGGAAAAATATTATTTTGTGATAAATGATGTACGAGTTTCATTGTTTTAACGTGGAAAACTGTTGCACTAGTACGTGTTCTTTTTGCATCTACGTGGAGGACGACAAGAAATATCACCATTAGTCTTCAGGTATGAATTTAAAAAGATACCATCGCATAACACTTGCACAGTTTGCTCCTTAGCCACAAATATCTCAGAAAAATTTTGGGACGGATGTAAAAGTTTACTTCGAGGAAAATCGAACTCAATCTTTCCTCAGATTTTCGGGTAGGTACAATCACCATCCCTACCCGACAATTTCCGTAATTCCACCAACTTCATCCCACTATCCGCTGCTTCACTCTCTTTTCACTTTTATACTTCAGAATCCACTCCTTTTCTTTCTCTGACATGTCTCAAAAGTCCACTTTCTACCTGCATTTTTGTAGTTCACTCTCGAGGGTTTACTCCCGATGATCCTACTTCCCGATTCGGTAACCCCTTGTTATGCCCTAAACCTTCAACTCACCGTCCGCTAATCTTCTATTCCTCTTTCTCTTACCTTCCATCCCTCGCTCCATTCCATCTTTCTCAACTTCCCGACCAATTCACTCCTTTTGACTTCGACCTTTTCGTTCTTCCAGCACCACTCATACCTTCCCACTGTGTCCTTTCCCTCTCCCGTTTTTCCGTCCTACTCTCCTTTCAACTCACTCTTTTCCCTATTCCGCACTCTCTTCACAATATACTCCCCATCAATCTCTCTCTCGTCTCCACCTTCCTATTTCTTCCCCACCCGAGCTTCCCCTCTCTTTTACCCCTTCTCCACTCGCTTCTCATCCCGCCCTGCGTCGTCCCACTTTCCTTCCGTTCCCTTTTCTCCCCATCCCACATCTACTACCCATTCTTCTTCTCTTCGGGAAAAGATTGATTGCCACTGCGATTGCTGCCCGTACACCTTTTATTCTTCCCTTCTTCTTCTCTGTCTCTCTTTACACCCCATACTCACAGAATAGTCCTTGGTGTAGCAAGGATATCTTTTATTTTTCAGCCTCGAGACGGTTTGGAAAGCGTTTACTTGTTATTCTTTTAAATATCTCACGACTGCCTTACGTCAGTAGTTCACCTCGAAAACATTATACCTTAGTGTCACCACCGAATCTGGACATGTAACCCGTTGAAGCTTTATCATATGATGGGCTAGAACTGAAGAACTGGTTTCCATCAAAGTATTTCACCAACGTTATCATCGAGCGAAAATAAATTTGATAGAAATTTTCTTATGATAATACTTGATGATATTTAATAATATACGTACACTACATTATAAACTGCAGATTGAGAAATGTTTATTTGGGGGACTGTTAAATTATTTAATTACCCCGAGACTTGATAATTGTTTTGGAAGATGGAATTATTTTCTTAAAAACGACTTTATTGGAGTGTACTATTCGTAAAATTTGAATATTAAGTTTTTTTTAGTTGTATATATGCATGAATACCATATCAAATTGGATCCTATCGTTTTGATTTAAGATGAAAGGTTTATTAATTCATCTGTGAAGGCGCTTACTTAAAATTTACAAATCATTCAATTTCTGCTGGAGTCTCTCGTTTATGTTGGATTATCTTTCCTTGACTGATTACATTATACTTCCTTGTTATGATGAAACTCCTCAGTAGCGTCGTTTCAATTCGACTGTTATAGCTCATAGTTTCATTAAAGGTTTTCTTATAGGCTATGAATATGAAATCAGAATATTTTGATGTCCTAATGAAAAGGGTTTGGAATAAGAGGGATTCAAATTTCAGACGGCATCCCGTGATCTTGTTTATACCAAGAAGCCTTTGAGAAATTTCGAGTCACGTACACGCCATTTGCCGGATTTTTCGTCTTACGCTTCCTAGAAATTTGAGTTTCCTTCTCCCAGCTTAGAAAGGCACGGATATTTATGGCACTCTTCCGATCTGTGTAGGCGTAGGTTCTTAACTTCAGCAGAAAATAAGCGCTTGAAAAGGTGTACTTGGAACGTCGTGATTGGAAATTACTACTATTTTCTTCCCGTGTAAATTACGGGGGCCTACTCGAATCTCCCAACTTCAAATTGATGCGTGAACATAAATTAGAATGAGGGTCTTTTTCTTAATTGATTAATCAAACCCTAGAAAGCGTTTCTTAGATAAATAAATATGGTGCTCTAATTAATAAACCAATCTTCGTATGCCACTATGCTCTTAGTTGTTTTCCGAAAAACATTTAACTGCTGTCACCAAGCATAGTGTAAACTCCATTACACAAGTGGAATGGATGGTCTTGTCTTTTCTTATACTCAGCATGAGAGTCATTTTCAGCTCAAAAGGAATATTTATAAGATTGTACTTGAATCCAAAAATATGTCTAAGATTCTGATACTGTCCTTCATATTTTAGAGCTATCGAACTATTTACGATTTTTGTTGACGGTCATTATATACTGTGTACATTTTTAGTGTATATCTTTCGCAGTAAAGTTACTCAGTAACAGTGTTAGTTCCCGTGACAATATTAACGAAAGTCTTATAGGTAGTTTTACTTGTTTTTCAATTGATTCCTCAGCATTAAATAGTTTTATTCCAATATTTGAGGGAATGATGCACAAGTGAACATACAAATTGATCAAAATTATTACCTCTATTATTCTTCATTTTGATGGAATATTCATGTCGTACTTGATATGCATTCAATTAGGTTTTAGAAAAAGTACAATTTATATGGAATAAATATTTTAGGATAACTTATTAATAAATGACAATTATTTCAAATTTCCATTTGAAAAATAAACATTTCGCATAATTTTTCTCCAATTTTACGTCCATTTGCTGTGTTATATGGACTTCTTGTTACCCTTACTTAGTGGTTAATTTTCACGTCCGATTTCGTATTAATCTTCCTCGCTTACACCGTGATTTCACATAATTCCCTCCACCTACCATCCCTTATCAGAAAAGATAATATTTCCTTGTCTTCCCATAATTAAATACTACTATGCTAGAATAAAATATTGATCGTTAGACTCTATGAAAGGACACATGGATGAAAAAGACTTTAAACTCCGTGATTTCCTCCTTCATCATCAGTCAACAATCCTGGGATTGGTTTGACGCAGCTCTCCACTGAAATCCCCTTTCAGCTGATCTCTCCATATTTACGCATTTCTTCTCTTTCACATCCTTCATCAGTTGTATGCCTCATACGAGGCCTTCTTTCTTCCCGTTTACTTGTTCTTCAAAGACCGTCGTTATTAGGCCATCATGTCTCATAGGCGGCCGATTAAGTTGTCCCGTCTTCTTCTTAGGGTTTTCAGAATAGTTTTCTTTCTTCCACTCTTATTAGGACTCCCTCGTAACTCACTCGGTGCATCCATTTAATGTGCATTATTCTTATGTGGCACCACATTTCGAATGCTTCCACCCTTGTCCTCTCTGCAGCAGTAATCATCCATGCCTCACTCCTTAGTACTCATGCTCTAGATGTAAGTTCTGATGAATTGTGTCCTTAATTCTATGCTTGTATTCCCAGCTATAAGTAGATTCTTCTTTTGGTAGAATTCCCTCTTAGCCTGGGCTATATTAATTACTATTTGTTTCTTGATTCGTCCATCGCTGGTTACTCGACTTCCCTGGTAGTAATACTCTTTCACCTCCTCGAGTGTTTTGCCCTATTTTAACATTGGTGTTGGTATCTTCTATCTTTCTGCTTAGCAATATATTTGTGTTCTTCTTATTTATTTTCAGCTGATATCTGTCCATTGTTCTTTCCGTGGATACTAGAGTCTTTAAAGTTTTGTCTCTGCTAAGACTGCTATGCCATCTGAAAATCATCCTAATCATGAATCATGCTAATGTTTTTCCCGTTGATATTTACATAGGACGCTTTCCCTGTGATTTAATTGATGACTTTCTCGATGTAAACATTAAAAATTACGAGAGATAGTGCACAGCTTTGTCTCACTCCATTACCTATCCTTGCCTCTTCACTTCTGAGCCCAGATTTAATCACAACTTTTTTGTTTTATATATACTGATTAATTCGTCGGTCATATTAGAACTCCCGATTTCTTTCAAGATTTCAAGAATTGAATTCCAATACATGTTGTCAATTTAGCCTTCTCCAAGTCCACAAACGTAATAAACGTTGGTGTGTTCCTCTCCATTCTATTCTCTATGAACAGTCTAAGGGAAAATACTGCTTCTCTTGTACGTTTGCTTTTCCTGAATTTGAATTTGTTCTTATCCAGGAAATACTCTGCTTTTCGTTCTATTCTCCAGTAGGTACATTATCCTTGGATCTTCAAATATATCTTCGAAGAATGTGTCGTCAGACTTATTGTCGTAAAATTTTCAGTTATCCGCTCTTTTCTTTTGGAATTGGAATGATGATGTTCCTATCAAAGTCCTGGATACCTCTCCGAAGAGGCGGAAAGAATAGCTGGAATACAACGGAAAAAATCTCAGGGCGAAAGTAATCGAAGAGGAAAGTGAAGTTGAACAGGATGTAATGGAAGTCTCAACCTTAAGATCAGAATCCGACACAGAAATAGATGGCTACCGACTCTCTTACGTTTGATACTTAACGTAGCTTGAGAACGAATCTAACGCAACTGATACTGAAGATTGAATATACCTCACCTCATGCTCTCTGAAAGCCATGCATCTTAGAGCTTCCACCCTCGTTGGCGTTGTAATCACGAACATTTATTTAACACTTAAAATAGTGAATCATAATAATTCAACCAAATTATTTAGGAGTGCGTGATTCTTTCGAGAATCTGAAAGCTTGAAATCAAAATTAAGTCAAATTTGATTGTGAAAATCTCATACCATTTAATTCTGCTGTGTTAATTAACTCTTCAATAATAGCATATACAGTTCTTTTCCTGGTGTTTTAAAGAGATACAATTTTAAGAGAGGTGTTATAAGGTACCTCTGAAGTCTTCTCCATAGTAAACATGAGTGTTGAAAAATATTTTTTTATCCTCTAAGGATTCGAGTTTAAAAGAGTTAGGAGTTAAAAGACACATTTACCCATTCCATTTTGGGATATTGAATAAGAAAGGATACATTAACCGGAATATCTATGGAACTATATTTATTAGCAGTGAATTTAATTCGGAGGGAAACCATTGGATCCTCGGCTTGAAAGGTCTTCCGCGCATAATAACGGACAATGGCTTAAAGCTTTTGGCTCGAGATTCTCGCCTACGCGGATTGAGTCGTATTCCGGTTCGAAAACTCGGAATTGACACACGTTCCTCCGCGAGTGTGGGTGGTGGGGATGAGATAGCAAGAGAAAGGAAGTGGGAGGAAAAATAAATAAATTCGGACAAAGCGAAGGCGGACGCCGAAAATACATTTCCCATCCGAGATAGCATACCCAGAGTAAAGGTATGTGTCGAAAATGATCAAAATGAATGAGGACTGAATGCCACCACGAAGAGCCGATTCAACCTCCCTAGGGCCCCCCGTTTTTTTGCCTCTGGACTCCCCATTCTTAGGGCAGACATCCTCTTCTCCTTTAGTGGGGGAAAGGAAAGAGAGAGAAAAAAGGGAATGTAAGAGTCCCCTTTTTTCCCCTTTTTTATCGAAGGGAATAGAAGGAACGGGGAACGTCTAGCGTAGGGAGAGCGAGAAAAATAGGTGTGGGTTGAAAAAGAGAGAGTGAGAGAGAGAGACGAGATGTTGAAGGATGGAGATTGCGGGGAGCGTTGAAGGGCGGAATTTGTGGATTGAGGAGGAAGATTGAGGGGATTTCTTGGAGTGGGCCGCCGCGGAGGCAACGTAAAGCGGGTTTTTGGGTGTGGACTGTTGCGGCAGGAGAGGTAGGGGTCGTCCGGGACGGGAGGAATGGGTTTTGCGGTTTGGAGGGAAAAGGGGAGGTTTGAGTTTTTGGGGGGTGGGAGAAGGTGATGGATATTGCTGAGGGAGACGGGGAGGGAGAGGGATGAGGTGGGGACCGGGCCGCGATGCTGTTTTCCCCCCCGAAGAGGAGAGAGGTTGGTGCGCTCGGGAAGGCTGTCACCGTTTCCAACCACGAGATGCATCGCCGGTTTTCTTAAACGGACGGGGAAAGGAAAGGGATACAGTAAATATTAGGCTTTGCTCTTGAGTCCCTGGGGTTTATTTTCTGTATGCTCTCCATGATAGAGATAATGTGAAACAATATTTGCTAATGCAGGCAAACCGATAAATGGTTATGGTTTCTACATTTTCTGTAATTGCATTGATTAATGATTGAAATATTCACAGCCACATGAAGAAAAAATACGTTCGTTAAATATATACGAATTTTGCTAAACCCGTGGCTAGGGAACTGAAATACTTGCATGAAAAAGTTAGCTCATCTTGGTACGGTTGGAAAATAATTAAAGAAATACCGAGGAGGTAGCTGATGGAATTGATTGTAGAGCTGTATCAAACCAATCACAGTACCGGAAATTTTTCAGTAAGTGATGAGATGATAATGGAGATGGTACATTAACTGTGACCGTATGAGGAAACGCGTAAACCGCGATAAGATCAAGATTTCTTATTTAAAAAGAGAGGTTTCTTTATTTGCTCAGTAAGTGAAACACGATGCTCAGAGATCCTTCATAGTGGATTAATTGCCAGATATTAGGATACTCATTGGAGGAACGGCATCATGTTTTATTTTTTTAAGAATGTTAAATATACAGTTTGATCAAACAATTAGTTTTCATAGCTTTCATTCTAATATTTATTCCCTAGCGACATTATTATTCCGTACCCATATCGGCAGAATGTGCCAATATTTAACGTTTACGTGCTAATATATTTTATTTAATGTTCGTGCATAGCTCCCTTTTCACAATCCTCGTAATAAGACGAGGATTGGGAAAAGGAAGTTCAATTTGGAGAGCATGAATCAGAAGGAATTTTATTGTGAAGAAGCGGGAATAAGTATTTACATAACTGAAGGAACAGTATGCAAACAATTACCAAGTTTAAAGATCCATTAGGAGTGACATAAGTCAGGCAAGCGGTGGGAAAACTGGTCGAGGGAATATCTAAGAAAAGTCAAGGTCATGTAAGTATTTGAATCATGAGGGGTAAAGAATGGAGGAAAACTCGAGATCATTACTCTATAAATCTGGGAGCCTATGAAACGTTGCAACAAGTTCAGCTCATACTTAAGGCTCAGCTCATGCCTAAAGCACAGACTCAAAGAAAAAAATACCTTCGACTTTTACTTTGAGTGATCGTATCTCGTTTCTATCAATGTCAGATTTATTCTCATCGTATGTAAGAATATTCATCTCTTACTTGAATTCCATTCAAATAATTTCCTTATGGGCAATATATCGTTCACCAAATTTGTATCTATCAATTGTCTAAATTTAGCTGCAAATATATTATTGTCTTAAATATACTTTTAAATTTTTACTGTAAAGATGTGACAATCAATAGCCGGCATATTCCTAGCTTAGCTTGAGCGGCTATATCTCCAGGCCGGTTGCCAACTCGGCTGTGACAGAGATTATCACAGTACGGTAAATTATTTTTATTTTTAAATGCCAAGCTCAATTTCAGTGTCATTCGGACTGCGTTTTCAGTTTAGCACTCCATCCGTTGGTGCCGACGGCTAGTTCTCCTCCTCTCCTCTATTCCCTATAAATTAATTTCACTTTTGCCATTTATCCTTTTATCCTAAATGACCTTAGTAGTCGCTCACCTTCGGATAACTTCTCCTAATTGAAGATCAGTTTTTCGGTGTTCTAGCTACTCGGGTGATTGCACTTCTGCTCTAAGCTTACTCCTACGAAAAGGATGACATCCATGACCCTCACCTTTATTTTAATCCAGGACACGTGATAAATCTTTGTGAGCCTTTCTTTTATGCTACAGTTTATAAATATATCATCTTTGTCCATAAATTTCTTCCCGCATTTTGTCTCGCATTTTTATATTTAAATGTTCCACATTTTTTTGCAATATTTTCTTTATTGGTTTGGTGTATTTATTGGTGTATATCTACCACTCCGACCAATATTTTTCATTTAAAATCACATTCAACCGCGATGTTTCTTTAAATTAAGAGGCTGAACTGTATTTAAAACTGACGTCTTCCTATTTTTAATTTACTGGAATTGTAGGTAAAATTGGTAATATAATCAATAGAAATATGTTAATGTAAAAGCAGCGAATGGCTTATATGGAGTCAATCCCTGCCATTCATTACTGCGGGAATATTTAAACGCAAGTGTTTTATTTTGCTTTCTCTGTACATAAGAAAGCCGCAAAGAATATTTTTACGCTCATCCTTTTTAGATTATTATTATTATTATAAGTATTCTACCGGTGAAGGTAGGTTTAAATGGACATTTAATTCTTCCCACCCCCTAAATTTCACACGATGTCCCTCTTCAGCCCCTCATACCTTCTGCCACCTATCATTCCATCCAAGCTACCCGTTCTTCTTCTCCCTCTTCCCCGCTTACCCAACACTCTTCCCTCAATCACTTCCTTCAAAACACCATCCCCTTTTATTACCTTTTCCATCCACACCTTCTGCCTTCTCCTAATTTCATCTATCAAATTTCTTTCCTCCCCTACCCATTCTAGCACTTCATCGTTCGTCTTCCTTTCGACCCACTTTATTTTCTCCATTCTTCTCCACACCCACATTTCAAAAGCCCTAAGTCTATTTTCATCTTCTTTTCGCAAAGCCCACGTTTCCGCCCCATATAGTGCAACGCTCCATATTAAACTTTTCACTAGTCTTTTCTTCACTTCCCTACTCAAGGCCCCTGTCATTAGCTCACGCCTACGAGTAAATGCTTCTTTTGCCAATGCAATTCTCCTTCTCACTTCAATGCTGCTATACCCTTTTTCTTCCAGCACACTACCTAGATAGGTAAATTGTTCTACCTGCTCTAGCTTCTGACCTCCCACTTTTATCGTTATGCTGGCTCTTTTTGTTCTTGAAAACCGCATTACTTTCGTTTTCTTCTGGTTTATCTTCATCCCGTATCTTTCGCACTGTCCCTGCAATGCATCCAGCATTTTTTGCAAGCCACGGGCAGACTGGCATACTAGCGCTTGGTCATCCGCAAACCTCACTGATTTTATCAATTTCCCCCCGACCTTCACTCCAGCCTCCAGTTCATCCCAAGCCCTTCTCACCATTTCCTCCGAGTATATGTTGAAAAGTACCGGTGATAAAGGACAGCCCTGCCTAACTCCCCTCCCTATTGTTGCCCAATCCGATTCTCCATCTGCTACTCTCACTTGCGCCTTCTGCGCCATATATAAATTCCGAATCAGTCTCCTGTCCCTCCAGTCTACTCCTATCTTCCGCAATATTTCCATTAACTTGTCCCACCTCACTCTGTCGAACGCCTTTTCGAAATCAACAAAGCACGCGAATACGTCCTGATTGTATTCTAGGTTCCTTTCCACTAGTATTCTCATCACTGCAATCGCATCCCGAGTGGCCCTCCCCTTCCGAAATCCAAACTGATCCTCGCCTAGGAATTCATTTGCTCTCTTTTCCATTCTCCTATTGATGATTCTAAGCACTACCTTTGCCGCATGAGAAATCAAACTTATCGTTCTATAGTCTTCACATTCCTTTGTCACCCTCTTTTTCGGTATAGGTATCAGCACGGTTTTTACAAAATCCTCCGGCCAAGCCCCCTCCTCGTATATTTTACGAACAAGTTCATAAAATCTGTCCCTTCCTCCTTTTCCTAGGTTCTTCAGAAGCTCAGCTGGGATGCTATCAACCCCCACCGCTTTTCCTGCCTTCATTTCTCGCAGTGCCTTCTCTATCTCACTATCCAGTATTCCGGGGCCCACGTCATCCTGATCTACGTCCTTTTCCTCTTCTATGTCCAAGTTGCTAGGCCTATTTTCGCTATCATACAGTTCCTCAACATATTCCCTCCAACGACGTTGGATCTCCTCTGGCTCCATTGCTAAATTTCCCTTTCTGTCTTTGATGCACGGGACCGTTTTCCATTTCTTATTTCCCGATAACATTCTAACCTTTGAGTACAGACTGCCTATTTCTCCTTCTCTCTGGAGTCTCTCCAGCTCCTCGCATTGCCGACTCCACCACTTTTCTCTTGCTCTCTTTGTATCTCTCCTAAGCCTGTTGTTAATCTCCTTATAACGCCTTTTGCCTAGCTCTGTATTTACATTTTTCCATTTCCTTCTTTCGTCTATCCTTTCCATCATTTCCGCTGTTACCCATGGTTTCTTGATCCTCCTAGTGTCTACTGTTCCTATTGTTTTCTCCGCTGCTTCTTTTATGCCCGTCTTTATCATTTCCCATCTTTCATCTATTGTTCCTCTTCCCTCCTCTTCCCTCATGCATCTATCCACAATCTCCTGGTATTCCCTCCTCTTCCCTCCAATCAGTGCTCCTACATCCCACCTTTTTATTTTCCTTCCTACTTTCAACCTCTTTAGTCTCATCTCACATTTCATCACCACCAAGTTATGGTCGGAGTCGGCATCTGCACCTGGGAAACTATGCGAGTTCTTTACACTATTTCTGAATCTTTGCCTAATCATGATGTAGTCTAATTGGTACCTTCCAGTATCCCCCGGCATTTTCCACGTGTACCTACGCCTAGGGTGGTGTTTATACCACGTATTTGTAATCACTAAATTATTCCTCCTACAGAACTCCACTGCTTTCTCGCCCCGGTCATTCCTTACACCCAGACCATACTCCCCTACTTCACTTCCGTCCCTCCCTTCCCCTACTACAGCGTTCCAATCTCCCATAACTATTAGGTTCTTCCTGCCCTTTACTTTCCCCATTACTTCTTCCAACTGGTCATATACTTCGTCAACTTCCTCTTCTCTATGACCCCCTGTCGGCATGTAAACCTGTACTACGACTACATTTTCCGGCTTAGCTTTGATTTCGATGGCTAGTATTCTATCGCTTACCTGTTCCACATTCAACACCCTTTTTCCTAATGTTTCATTCAATACGACTGCTACTCCCCGCTGGCTCTCTTCCCCTCCACTGTATATAACCCTGTACTTTTCACTCCAGAAGTCCCCCTGGTCTCTCCATCTTACTTCGCTTAGTCCCAACAAATCGATCTTTCCCCTCTCCATTTCACGCTTAATGTTCTCTAGTTTTCCTGCCCTTAACATAGTCCTAACGTTCCATGTCCCGATCCTTAGCATTGCTGCTCTCTTCTCTGGTTTATTCTTCGCCGCCGCTGCTGTTGCCGCTGCTGCTGTCATTCTTTTCGTGCAAGGATTTCGTGAGATGACGACCGCAGAGTCCTTGCTTACCCTGCTGCCGGGCACGACACCCGTTCCACTAATTTGGTTCCGGGCCCCGTAGTTGCCAGGATTCAATTCTCTATTGTTCAAGTCCATTGTGATCTTGGGAGAGTTTAATTGAGGTGGTTTCCCGTTGCCTGCCTCAATAGTGTTTTTAACGTGACACCATCACTTGTTAGGCCGCCCCACTGGGGTCAGACGCCTTCTCACAGCCGCCTCACTGAGGAACAGACGCTGCGAGTACGGTACGTGGACTACCTTTCGTCAGGCTCCTACCCTTCGACCTGTCTGGCATGGGTGACCCTACCAGGAGCAATATTAGTTACTCCCGCCAGTGTAGCTCTAGGGGTCACGGGAACACGCAAGCCCCAATCCCACCACGACAAGGCGTAGTCCATGGGGAAGGGCCTTTTTAGATAATGCAATAATTAAATCCCTTTTTAATATTTCATGATGAGATACTCACGTAAAAGCTCAGTTTATAACGCTTAAATAACCAAGCTAAAATACTCATGGGTATTTAAAAAAACTACTAATATATTCATAATATATTCGTAATGGGGGCCTCAGCGATTCCATTTTGGGCTATATCGATAGCTACTACCATAAAACAAATTAACGATCAATATATCCTTCGAATTAAAAATTTTCTCAAGCTTCATTATTTCACCAATTCATTATTCACATCAATGGTTTTACATTTGTATTATTAGTATTTATATAGTAATAGCATTATTAGTATTTATATATTAATACCATTATTAGTATTTATATAGTAATAGCATTATTAGTATTTATATAGTAATAGTATTATTATTTATATAGAAATAGTATTATTAGTATTTATATAGTAATAGTATTATTAGTATTTATATAGTAATAGTATTATTAGTATTTATATAGTAATAGTATTATTAGTATTTATATAGTAATAGTATTTGCCCCTTGGCATTCTACGTGTACATACATAATTGGAGTGACATGTTGACGTGTATGCATGCTTAAAATTACTTAACGTACTGTACATGTACCTACACATATTTAGGTACTATGTGCGCAAACAAGGTATATCTAGACGTAAGCGTGTATCGTGACATTGCGAACGGGTGGCGAGACGGGAGAGAAACGGTGGGCGGACGAGGCGGTAGGGAGCGTGGGGAAATAGCATTCTGCGGTGTCCTCTGGTGGGGAGTGAGTGTTTCTGCCTCGAGCGAGGCCGCGGAAAAGGATAGAAGAGGAGGGAGGAGGAGAGACGGAAGTGAAAGTGTGCCTGGAAACGAAGGGGTGGGAGAGAGGAAGTGGGTGGCAGGGTTAAGGGAAATCGGAGGGGGAGGGACGTGGGGACGGGACGAAAATGGGGATGAAAAGAAGACTGGGAGAGAATTGCGAACAAAACGAGGGAAATCCAGAGGGAAGAAAGTTCATGAGGGAGAGTAGAATAGGGGGAAGCGAGGATGGAGGGAAGTTTATTATGGGATAGCAAGAGGGTTCCTGCGGGCTCAATTAAAAAAAGACGGAAACTCTCTGACGAATTAGATACTTCAAAGTTACTGGATATCTCGCCCTCGTCAGTGTTTTGTGCGAAAAAAATCAGGGATGATATAGCTGATGAGGATGGACTCCACAGATTTAAATTTTATTTGAATTGGGAAAGAAGTTCTCGTGGCAAACATCATTAACTGTCAATGACACATTGGAAGGTTGCATTTATCAAAGCCCGGGGTTTTTAATATATATGTACAGAGAGATTTTTATCTTAATTTGATGGTGACTTCATCCAATATCCCATCAAAATAGTTTCTAGGTTGGACGAGTAATGGATCAAAATATTAGTATTATTTTTCTGAAAATTGCTGTATTTCCCGCTTTTGTCCTAGCGCTATATGAGGTTTAAGTGACAAATTTATGTAACGTCAATCGTAGCATCGTGGCATATATTCATATTGATTGCGATTTACTCAATTACAGCCGAATACAGCTTGTACTTTACCTGTCTAAAATGCGAATCACTGAACTCAGGTACCCGTCATGTGTGGTCAGGCCTGTGGACAAGAAATTATTCTACTTGTTTTTGAATCACGAAATGTGGCTGAGTACATAATCAGTTCATAGGCGCTCACTTCTTTTACCTATCACTCTTACATATTACATTTTACCTTGTACAATCTCAGTGCAGTCATCGTCCCCTTATTTTTTCAAAAATAGGTTTTAATTTTCTCCTGAAAGAGTTTGCAATTCCGAGCACTGTATTATCTATACACATCTCATTTTAATACTTGATTGGAGATCAGTAATATCGTCATAATGGATCATTATTGAAGATAGCTTATCTCATCCCCAGTCCCTACCATTCATGGTATTTCAAAACATTGTCACCATAAGCTGCTGGTGTACGTAATACATAATAAGGTTACTAATTCAAGTCAACTGAGAAACAATCAAAGAAGATCTTTCCATTTGGAAATGATTGATGAAGTTATTAAAATAATGCTATGATGATTTTTGCCACAAATTATCGACAGATTTGTGTTTTATACAATAAGATGACTAGCAAAAGTCTGACTACCAAAATGTTCACTGCAGTTTGTTTCAATCTATTCACATGAATCAATTGCTTACATTTGAATGCTGCTAATATAAAACAACTGTGATTGTTATATAATCACTAATTATCAATTACCTTACTGCTATAATTACATCTCGAGGTAAAGTAATGCCTGGAGGACTTAAAGTCAGTGCATTGTTTTTATTTGAATTAAGTTTTCTGTGACGTGAGGTGGAGAGGTATTGGGGATTCATATGATGAAGAGAGGTTGGGACTTGGAGTGTAGCTCAGGCATGGGGAGAAGTAAAGAGGGGATTGGTGGTGAGGGAGAGAATATGTGGCTAGGCTGGAAGTGCATTAGATTGAGGATCGAAGAGGGAATGTAAAGGGAATTCCAGCCTCGGCGAGTAAGTCGGTCTTGCGTCCGCTGCTGCTCGTAATCTTTTGATTCAAAAGGAAATTTTAAGAGCCTCGGTTGGAGGGAATTTTCATTTATATGGCTATTTTGTAGAGCTCAAGGCAAAGAAGATACCGTTCTTCGGGAGCCGTTGCCGATACGGTCTTTCCAATGCTAGGAAAGGAATAAAATAGGGTAGGTTTCGTGATAAAGTGTTTTCATTCTGCACTATCGGCTTTCTTGAATTAAAATACGTTCCTGAAATCCAGATTTGCATAAAAGCCTTCTTCCTTGAGAGGATACTTAGCTTGGCTTATATTTGAGCTCTAGGTTTAAGAAGTAGCTCATTCTCTGTCTCTCTCAAACACTCTGTCTCTTCTGGAAAAGGCAATGCAGCCTAAGTATTCCTCTTCCTTTGTGTTCAGTCAAGTATTATTAATTGACCTATACGTGCAATTAAATGATTTTCTAAATTCTTATTAGTATTCACTCATTTCAAGTTTGTAGCCAACAAAAGATTTGTGTATTGAAACCCCTAATCAATTTCCAAGCATAGTTTCCTTATTTTAGTTCCTATGCAAATATTTTTGCTTAAATATATCTTCAGTAGAACTAATGTGCATCACGTTAAGTTACTGTGGCTATTAAAGAAATATAGTATAATAATTTAATTTTCATGCGGTGTGTGACAGTATAGTAATTTAGTAAATCTAAACCAATATAAACTTACTTTTTTAAGTTTATGCGCAGTAGCAACATAATATATTAATACTTACAATAATACCTATACAATATAATATTGCTACAGTAATGCTCCCTGAACAATGATTTTGTCAATTCTTCAAAGGAAAAAAAATGTTCCAATTTATTATATAGTATTTTAATCAGCTAAGTAGAAAACACATCAAGAGGATGCAAAGATCGTCGACATTGTTTCAAAATATAAGATTAGTTCCCTTCCATCACTTGGTGGTCCTTAAAGCCTTATTAGATTTTTCAGCATAAAATGACATGACAGCCTTATAACTTTAATCGGCTTAAAAGAATGGCACAATTGGAATTAATTAGTGGAAATGCCCTAAAAATGTATAAGGAGAACAATTATAAAAATTATTGGATTAAAAAAATGAAAGCACGTACATAAGAGTCTACGCGTGCAGGTGCACACCTGCACGTACACGCGCAAAATAAGAGTCCTTAACCGAGGAGGGTGGAAAGTCTCAATCACACCTTAGGCTTCTCAATGAAGAAATCCAGCATCAAAAAAATAGTATTGGAAAGTTTTTCGCAGTAAGACAAGTCTGAACAATGTGCCTGCTTACCACCCTTAGAAATTAAGATATTCTAAGCAAATATAAACTCACACTTTTGAGTTTATGAACCGTAGCTTTGCTACAATGATACTCTAAATCAGTACAACTCGTTCCCATCCGCAGGCAGAGGCGTAAATCCTACTCAAGATTCCCGGTAAAACTCCGTACGGAATCGGTCAGCGGGTAATTAGTCCACTACTCCGTTCCGCCTTGCCTAACTCATTGGCCTAAAATTATTAGTCCATCCTTGTGGACCACGAAAACTTGTACCGAATTCCGCAGTCCTATCTTCAACCCGAAACTGCAGGAATTTAGACAAACTCATATAACGGAGTTAGGGGGTTTGAATATCTCCATGGGCATGACTCCTGGGTTTTTTATACCATTAAATTTAGTAGTAAATTAGTTTAACCGGTGAAATATAAATTAGCTGCGGGATTTTTTTAGCAGCTAACTTGTCTCCACAAAACTACGAAATGAAATGCACAAATAAATGTATACACGTGAACTGCGAGTTATAGAGCATCCATTTAGATGAGAAAGCCAATTTTGAAATCTCGGGCTCAGTTTTTGCAATTCAAGCAAGAGATAGTACTGATGGGACGCTTGCTTGCCCGAGGTTGAGTTAGTGAGGAAAATGAGTGGAAGTTTGTGTTCGCTTAGCGAGAGGACGAAATGAATGAATGGAAGGATTTTTTCAATCTTCATCAGCAGTGGCTGTGGGCTGTGAAACTGTCGTAGAATGGACGGCTGCAAAATGTTTCGGATGCAGCGAGTGTGGAGAGAGTGCGGTTTTTCGGAGGGTTAAACGGGTGAGAAATTGTGCCGTGAAACAAAATAAGTGTGACAAGAGGGAGTAAAGACTCTGAAGGTCGAGATGAGCGAAGGAAAGGAAGTGCGAAGGTAGAAGGAAGCGAAAGAACTTAGGGAAAAGGAAAGCAATAGGGCTGCGGATGGTGAGGAAAGGGGTCGGGTTATTGGGAGAAGTGAGTCTTTTCGGGAAATGTGATTTATTACTCGGGATGCGGGAGAATCGTAACGGGGCGAGGATTCAAGGTAGGAGTCGGATCGGAAGCGGGGCAAATCGGGGAGAGAACCTGGAAGCCGCTGGTTGCGTGGATAGGAAGAGAGGGAGAATGAGGGAAAGTGGGAAAGCATGAAGGGAGGAAAAGATGGACGGAGTGGGTGAGTGGGGGAAGGGAGGGTGGGACAGGATTATAGGCGACGTATTGACAAACAGTGTCATTCGGGCGCAAATGTGTGCGACGGGGCGCGGCGAGAAAAGGAAGGAGATTGGCAAGCGTGGGAGTGTAATTTGGGAGCCAGAGCTGAAAATAATGATGAACAAGTTTAGTCAAAGAGGCATCTCGAGGAGTGCTGGTAAATAAAAGCGTAATCGAATGATGACAAATACACAAAATTCGGGCTCAAGGCGTGATGATTGTTGTGGTAATAAATTTTTCTATCCCAGTGAATGAATTTGCATACTTATTTCAGCTGACAATACGCGATAAGCAAAGCCCAAATATGTAATAGGTCAGTATAGTTAGGGAAAAGCCTGTAGATTTGGGTCAGGAAATTAGTTTAGGTGAATAGTATTATATCTAAAACCTACCGTGCCTACTCGTTTAAGCGATACAAATGGAGACTGCGGATTTTCACACCCATCATTGATTACTAAAAAACGAAGAGGGATTGTAAATCCTTATATTTTACTATTATCGTTTCTCTAAAAATACTATATGTTTCTTGTTCGAGCTTATTCTTGCAAAAATTTCTATAGTCCTTTACCTAATATAAGTATCTTTGGCAAAAGTGTGCTCTAAGACATTTTTTTACAAAACATTTGACTATTTACTTTTAGACTAATCACCAAGTGAAATAGTTTAATTTGCCTAGTTGGATTCATTCCTACGTTTGTAGTATGCGTAGCAGTATGATTGTAGCTGTAAATTATTATTCTTTCTCGTAGTATGCTATTTAGTGCACAAAAATTGCATTAAAATGGAAAATTAAAATATCATCATTAGAACAATTGAAACAAGCCCTAAATGAATGGAGTTAGTTGTTAATTTTGAATGAATTTCCCGAAGAAAATAACAATTACTACCACACTAAAATCAATGTAGCTGTTAACTTAAATTTTACCCGAAAATGAAATAAAAACGAAAGAAGTGAAAGCTATTAATCCATTTTTACGTGTCTACTATCTTTTGCTGATTTTCCGAATACCAAGCAATCAAAGAACCAACTCATTTGAAAACTTTTGAAACTTTGGAATCCATCACTCGTAGTTATAGTTTTTTTAGCTTGTAGTCCGAACGTGGATATCGATCATTGCCACCAAGAGACGTCATCAGGGTGGAAAAAGTCGAAACCGATTCGGAGACCCTCGAATGTGCGCGCACTTCCGCGGAAATCTCGGATTGGAATCTTTGGCACGAAAACAATGCCTTCTCCAATACTAGGTACGGGACGAGAACGAATGAGAAAGGGGATGGATATGAAGGTGCAGTCGGAGCGTGGGTGGAAGGGAAGAAAGAGGTTGACATCGGAATCGGGCGGACGAGAGTTGCCCTCGCTGAAAGTGAGACTGTGGAGCCGGGGCGGGTGGGATGGTGATGTGTCCGTGGGATTGGAACGGGCGAGAGGAGGAGGAAAAGGAGAGCATTTCGTTGGAGAAGGGTTTGGGACTTGGTAGCGGGACGAAGGGGGGTTGGGAGTGGAAGGAACGGGTAGAGGAATTATCATCTCCCTGTTTCCATTCCCCTGTCCAAAGGGGTTTACAAATAAAAGGACCCTTTCCATCCGAACTCCTGTGACAAGGATATCCGATGTAATATTACAGCCGCTCCTCCTCTCGACTCCTCTCCCCACACACACTCAACATTTCGGCGTCCTTCCCAGTTCACCTCTCCCCCCCTCTCTCTCTCCGCCCTCCCTTCTTCCTCTCTCCATCCAAACGGGGTCCCCACTATCTATCTCGTTCCTTCCTTTGCGTGTGCCACTTTCACCTTCAGCCTTCCGCCGCGCCCATCTCTTCCCCCGTCCTTTCCCTCCGTCTGTCGGAGTTATTCGATATTCCGTTATGCTCCCTTTTTTCTTAATTGGTCTTTTCAGATATCGGTAGAATTTTTATTGGAGGGAGAAAAAAAATAGATTAAAAGAGTCGTGGTGGAGTCAGGAATTGGGGAACGTGCATAGGCAAGTCAGTCGCCGCCAATTTCATTCCGTGAATTTCTTCAGCCGGTTCAAATGGAACGGAATTAATAACGACGTCAGCGTCGTTGGCTACACTCGCTATAGAAAGCAGTAGGATTTAAGTTTCCTTATATTATTATTTTTCAATTTACGTCGAATTGGAACAAAGCTTAAGTTTACCTTCGGTTGAAAAAATTCCAAAAAATATTCGTTATTGATGTTCAGGTTGAGATGCTACAGGATTTTTTTATGGAGAATGTGGAAAATTTCCATAAGTTAACGGAAATGGTGAGATACTTCCAAGACTTCTTGTGGCTTAAATTTTATTCAGCCACGTGCAGCCTGTGTTTTACTGCGGGAAAATTCCATCTTGAAAATCAAAAAATGCGAAATTTTCTGCTAAATATTTTTGTGTAGTCATGACGGTAAGATACCTTAAGAGAATGAAAGTTAATACAATGACTCTGTTGAGATGAAAAGTCATCATCATCAACATCAGTCAACAATCCTAGGATTGGTTAACGCAGCCCTCCTCTCGATTTTTCTATCGGCCAACCTCTTCATATCAAGGTGATTTTTCTTTTTTGAATCCTTCACAACTTGCTCTATATATCTCATACGAGGCCTTTTCCATTCTTCACGTTCACTTTTCCCTCGACAATTGTCTTCATTAGGCCATCGTGTCTTAAGATATGACCGATTAAGTTGTCCCGTCTTCTTTATAGGGTTTTCAGTTGACATCTATTTTCTCCCACTCTTCTCAAGACTTCTTCGTTTGTCGCTCGGTCGATCCATTTTATTTTCATCATTCTTCGGTAGCACGATATTTCAAATGCCACCGCTTTGACTTCTCTGTTGCTGTTATCGTCCATGCTTCGCTGCCGTACAGTAAAATGCTCCAGATATATGTTCTAATGAAATGTTTCCCCACGTTGTATTTACAGCTGTAAGCATAGTACCTACTATTTTGGTAAAATGCCCTTTTGGCCTGGCAATTTCTCTTTTACTTCGTCCATCGATGGTTAACTTGGCATCCCAGGTAACAGAACTCTTCCACCACCTCAATTTTTTGTTTTCGTAGTTTAAAATTTGTCTTGGCTTCTTTTCCCCTACTGCATACAGAAAGTACCTTATAGTTTTCTTTCTGTTGATCTTCAGTTAAAGTACATTTACATAAGTTATTTCCTTCAGAAATTAAAAATTATTCTTTGACCCTTGGTGCTTGGAGATGCTTGCTTGCCTTTAGTGTATTTGGAAGAGTGTGTAGTTTGGGCGAAGTGAATTGGGAATTAAGCTCGCCGAGATAAAATTTGCTCAACTTTGCGATTGCAACGATGGCGTTCATTTGTTATATTCCTATGCAGTTTAAATTTAGTAAATATCTCTATCAATAACTATAGGATTCGCAAGAACCCTTTGCAACTGTCTGTATACAAGAAAGTTAAAACTACTACCATTTTGGCATTCAATTTCACTCATTTGCCAATTTCACACTAAATTCGAACTCAGCTGTACTTATGCTATTGCTAAACTATACTAGTTGAGATGAGGGATATATTTCAGGAAACTGTGTTATTATATTGTTAAACTATACTAGGTTAGATCGGGCATATAGTTCAATGAACTGTGAGCGCACTTTACAGTTACTCGGGATTTATTTTTTTCTGTGATTATGACTTGATGCCGTGCTGTCTAATCCGGAACGGCGCGAAGAGTAGGTTTGTGTACATTTTAATGTCGAAATAGGAAGTTTGAGGACCGAAATTGAACTAGTGTACAGCATGGGTACATAGAGAACATCGAAAATGTATGTGGAGCTTCTTGAAGTCAGACGGGTGACGGTCGTCTGAATTGATTAGTCCGTTGGCACCCGCGTTTGGTATAAGGATAGCCTGCCGTTCCTTTCAATCCCGAGTTCTCCTCCTCCTTTCCGGCCGCCTCCTCCTTGTCTCCCGTCGGCTGGCCTTCCATCCCTTATCTGTCCTCAAACACGCTCCTCTTCCATCTCACGCCGTCATCATCCTCGGCGGTCCGAATGAAATTTATACGCGCTTCCTCGAGGCGACCCTTCTCTCTCTCTCTTAGGGTCTCGCATTCCGACCGCTCGTTCCTCGCTGCTTCCCCTCCCCATCCTTCCCTTGGAGAGAGCCCCTGCTCACCAATATCCACGCTCACCTATCCTGTCCGTCCTCTCTCACTCTTCCGTTCCTTCCAATGCCTCCTCCTCCTCCATCTCACCTCCTCCATTGGAAAAACATCCATCCATCTTAGGATTTCGGTTTCGTTGGGAGGAAGACATTCTTCGCATTAGAGTTGTCAAATTGGATATTGTGGAAATAAAAATAAATTCGATTGAAATAATTCTTCAAAACCGCAACCTATCAGTCCCCAATCCACATTGATACGAGAGAGCTCAATTACTTGTAGTTATGCTGTGCATCGATTAAGAAAAATAAAATTATTCTTGCCCTAGAGCGATAAGAATTGATGTTTTTACTTTAAAATAAAAATACCTATGCATATACTACATACCTATATATAAAATTACCTATTCCTAGACATAAGTGTTTCATTCATATAGCTAAATTTTACTTGAGCAAAAATCATTAGCAGTTATTGGTACGCCCCCTCTTCGGATTCAATGTTTGCAGAATTTCAAAAATTGATTACTTAATTAAGGTACTACCTTTTTCATTACCAATGAGATTAAATTTAATTCGTGAAATATAAAAGGCATTCTTACGGATGTGACCGTGAGATCTGTCACGTTATGGCTAAAAATATTAATTTTTTTTCTATTTTTATCTGTCATTACTATAGGCTCTCGAATTTGGATCCTTTCATTCATCTTGAGAAATTTCATTAATTTAAAAACTCATCTCTATCCACGATCACAGTATCCAGAGATAGCTGGTTGAGAAGATTCCATATAAAATCATGAACGGCAATTATTTCTTTTGTGTACATTCTTAGTTTTCCTTTCCGTATTTCTTTGTCCCTTGCATTTCCCCCTATCTTTTGTTTTCTTTTTGTTTGCGTGGTTCTGTAAATATTGGTCCACCTTACCACCTTAAAAGAAACCTTACAAATGTGAAGGACTCTCATCACCTTCCTGGTTATGTCTTTCTGTGCCGAAGGCTACGTCTGATGCGCTTTTCATCATTCTATCTCTTGCTCTTGCGTCCGTTTTACTTTTAGTCTTGCTTCATCCCTCGGAGAGCAGATGGAAAAATTTTCATTTTTTAAGATAGGTAAGGCATGTTTACTGCAAAGGTTCAAAGACTGCATCCGGATAAAGTAGCTGTACTGAATTTTCTGAATAATTGCTCTTATAATTCAGTTTAGTGTATGGTCATTGCCACATTCCTGGATGATTAACATTGTCGAGTTCAATACAATTCATAATAAATATTAAGGTAATATATCATTACTTTTTCAGGCTACTTTTTTAATTAGTTAACCTTCTGCTTCCTGCTCATTTTTCTTTTTATTACAATTTTTTTAGGCTTAGAATCTTGGTGGAGTGATAATTTTAATGCTGAGCCTGTCTCGCGAATACGTGGATCAAAGAAAATGAGGAATTCTTACTATGTCGTTGTACCATTCAAAGAAGCGCTGCTTTCGCTAATTATGTTCCTACCTTTTGAGGAGTAAAAGTAAGGCTGAAAGGAAGATACAGTTAATATATTTCTTCCTTTTGCATTGATATTCATTTTTATGGATGGTCATTTCAAAGCTACTAAAGCATTTTCCTGAGATAGTTATTCTAATTTGTGGGAGTACTTCGAAAATTAAAAGATTGACATTGTTTGGCCAGCCTTTTCTCTCCCAACCTTTGGATCGATAATATAATTCTAGAAATGTATTAATATTGGTTGAACTTGTTTACACTGTGTTTCGTCCATTTACTTCTGTCATTCACTACTTTAGTATTATCTTATCTATTTACTAGGTTAGTAATGTTTGCAAGCTGGGCCAAATCGTTTCACGCAAAAGCGTGAAGGTCATCTATCTACGGTGATAAAACAAAATTTTTACTTACTACTACAGCTCACTTTAAGGCGGCATATGGTAAATCATCATCAAATAAGCACTACATCTAAAGGAGTTGACTATGGTTTTAGGTTCACCAATCGCTAAGGCTCTGTCACAACATCTAGCCAAATTGATCCGTATGCCCTAACCTGTATCCCTCTTCGCCTCTATGCATTTTTACCTTTCTTTAGCTTATCCAAGATAACTCTTACCCTTTTCTTTACCCATCTTTCCTCAACTAGCTGCTCTCTGCTATTCTTTCAACAAGCCCAAATTTAGAGAACCTTTCATCAACTCTTATCTTCATACTTCAAAGTACAAGTTTCGTAACCATGTAATAATGCAATCATTGTTTTAGTTCTAAATTTTTCCTTCATATTTTCCCGCTCCTTCTGCTGGAATATCTTTTAGTTATGCAGTTCTTATTTTTATGCTATTGCTACAGACAGTTGACCCATCGAGAACTCGAGCGAAAACATTTTGCCATTTAATTTCAAAGTCAAAACCTTTTGATAATCTCTTTACTTTTTTCTGGAGTTTAACTTCGTACAACAAACTAACATTGATCCTGTCAGAAATTACTACAACCCCTTGGCTGGCTGCCATACTAACGCTTGATTATCAGAAAATGTTTCTATCTTTGATCATTTTGCTTTATTCGGCAGAGTTAGTTCAAAAATACCCAACTATTTTTACTTCCTTTATATTCTTTTCTCTGATTATAATTAATAACACAAAGAAATTGTTTTACACGATGATGAACCCGGTTAGGAGACTGAAACTGAGGTTACGAAATTAGGAGGAAATGATCTTAATATAGCTACTGATATCAGTTCTTGTTAAAGCGTAAATTGGGTATGCTCTATTGGTGGCTTCTTGAGACACCATAACCTGTTATTACAGTATCAGCATTATTACTTATTTACCTTTGATTAATAGGATGAATATATCGTTTGCAAACGAAAAGCTTTTCTGTACCATGTGTCAAAGAACTACCGCCTCCAAAACAAATACCTGAAGCACTGGGCTCTTGAAATACAACTGAGCACTGAGCACTGAAAATACAACTGAGCTCGATTTTGATGGGAACTTAAAGGAGTGTAAATTGTTTGAATGTTTAGTGGTGACGGTGACGCAAATATTTTGAACTTTATATTAATTAAAGGGAATTCATTTGAATCAAATATGATTGTTATTTGAATTCAAATTCAATTAAATATTTGGGTGAGAATGCTACGATTAGGCGCTCTTAATTAAAAAATCTTCGCTTATTCATCTTTTTCACTTTCATTTCCGCTCATCTAATCGGATTCTCCTTTTCTTTCTTCTCTTTACCGATCCCTGTTTCTTCATCTTGATCTTCCCCTTTTCCCTCCTCTTTGGTCCTACGAATAATGTCAGGCCCTTCCGCGCGCTCTCTTAACTTGTCCTCTTTGACCATAACTTCTCGCTCATTTTTCTCATCACGCCCCCGTCTGCTACGCAATTTCAGCGGGACTTTAACTTACTTCCGATCTCTCATTAAATTTGATTTGTTAATTATATTTCGCTCCCGAAGAATTCATGCTGAAGTAAACTGTCATTAAACTCATTAGCTTCGAGAGAATTTTTCTTTCAAAGAGAACACAATCAAACGTTGATTAACGGAATTTCCTCTCGTGCAGTTTCGCCCAAATTCCCCCGGCTAATCGAACCATCCAATCCTGTACTCGATTACACACTTCGCCAAACTCCCGTCCTCCGCTATATGTCCCCATTTATTTTGCCAATCGAAAGTGAATGCCTAAAAGTTTCTCTCCTCTCTTCTCGGCTGAAACTAGTGTTACGCAACGAAACGAACTTGACCTCTCGTGTAATGTCTTCATCAAGTAAAGTAAATTGAATTTTACTCATTAAATAAATAAGTGAGGAGATTCCAGCAAAATCACTTGCTTTCTTCAAGAAATGTCACAGGAAATAACAGGCTGAGAAGTTCTCTCAACTAATAAAACGAATAAAATTCGACCAAAAACGCTACTATATTATTCCAAATTTACAATGAAAAATAAACTAAACTGTAATATCCCGTAAATCATCATATTCATCTTATTATGAGAGATTAATGGAATGTTCATAAGTAAAAGTTGGCACCTTGCAGTTCTATATTTAAATTTTACGAGTATATTTATGAAATTACGAAATTAAGAATACGAAAACTTGAATATGATAGAAACGATTAATTTACTGTGAAGAGTATACTTTTTATTGTTGCAAAAGTATTTTTAATTTTAATTTGCGATTTCCTTAAGATACACGAGCGAATGGAAAGTTATAATACTTATTGCAATTATTCGCAGGCTGTAGTAAAGTTTCATTTATGTGTGTTTAAATTTAATATTTTTAGTTTATTCTACATGAAATAGAGAAACGCTACGTGAATAGTGACAAAACATGTTGAAATGTGGGCCCCGTTCTCATAAATGGAGCACATAAGAATATAAAACAATTACACCTGTGTCTAATGAAGGTTGCTATGAAGTATGCCCATCCACTATCAGCAGTGGAATAAATAAAAAAAAGTTTATGCATTAATAAATCAAAGTTAAACACTTGATAGGAAATGCGGTACGTACAAATTTGCAATGCCTGTGAATCCAAAGTTATATCTATCGTTTAGGGAGGATACCATAGGGTGAAAAAACTTACGCATGAAATGTAGCCAATCAAATTTATAAACTCTTAGCGATCACTACAGTAGGACGGAACTCTGTATCATTTTACATTAGCTAGATTAAAGTATTATGTTAGATAACGTCCAGGTAGTTGTCATAACAGTGGAGGATGTGATAAAATTGAGAATCGAAAAAGAGGAAATTAACCCTTGGTCGGCATCTAGCATAAATATGAATCAAACACTGGCGATTCTGGGCACTGCACGCAACAAAGGAAATGAGGCTGGGAAGGTAAAATTTCAGCAGTATTCAGATTGGCATGCGGAGGATAAGCGAGTTGTTTCATGGAGAAATAAAAGATCGATTTCAGAAGAAATTAGGGCGATTTAATTGAAAGATAACAATGACTCCCACATTCATAATGCCATACGTTACCGATGAATGACGCATTAAACTTTGCAGCCTGTTTGGTAAGAAAATTGGTTGAAACTTGGATTGGATCACGAATAACAATCTAGCTTTACAATTCATTTTTACGACTTCATGAACAATTATTTCAAAATATTTACAGCACTTAAAATATATCTTGTATGGAGCTCAGCTTGGATAGTTTTAATTGTGGGAAAATATGGTAGATATAACTTTTTTTCATAAGCCCATAATATTTTTGAATGCATATAGGCCTTCATACTTTTGTTCTAAGTGGAGTTTAAGACGTAGTGCTAATTATAATGATTGCATGCACTTATTACATTAACGAAATTCAAATCGTTGGGGAAAAATGGGCATACATTTCAAGCAATGTGCATATGACTAAATATAATATGGAACGGAAAATAAATCTTATCCGAATAGAAGCATCTGTCTAATCCTTCCCTGAAGGGAAGAAAGAAGTCTAATGCATAAGTTCATTTTGATAATTAATGCTAAAGCTTTTCATAATTTTCTTACTTTCATATTCATCCAAAAAGTTTTGTGAAGTCGTTTCGAAGGGAGAATGTTTAAATTTTTGGACACCTTGAGTCAAATGCTTTTTTTGCAAACACATTTTTGAGATAATATGATATAACTTGTTTCAGATTGCTACTGAACGTTCAGGCTTTGTCTGAGTTTTTAATACTTACTCTTACCTCATTTCACCCTTGGTTTATTGTTTATTTCAGGCTTCTGCGCCTTCCTGTATGCAATTATGGCTGTCAAAGTGGCGTTTTGTCATGGAATTGGATATATATATAAGGTATGTGCCTGCTAAAGCACTAGCCCTAGAAGAAACTTTCACTCTCCTGCGACATTTAAATAAATGACCGAAGTGCTTCAATTTTTGGTACTTGATGTTGACTCAGTAGCTGAAACATATTTCGCTTGGGAAAATGCGAGTCTCTTTATATCAGGGGAGGTATCACTACATTAACCTTGATCTTGCAGGAAACCAATATCTTTTATCTCCTACAGACAGGATTTACACATACACCCTGCTCCCATACTGCTTATAATAGGTCACAAGCATCGACTTGTGTATAAATATTTGCTGGCAGAATTTGTTGATCCTAAAAGGAAGGATGGTGATTCGTCACCTAATATGATTTCCCATTGGTCAGAGGCCGACCGGTATATTTCAGCCTAAGATACCGTAACATAGTAGGGTCTAATATCTCAGTACTTATTGTATTCTAGAACAATCAATGAGTCACTTTGAGCCCTATTATTTGGCATTTTTTTGCAACGGAGATAAAAACTATTGCACATGAATGATTGGGTTTCGAAGTAGTTAGAATTGTGTCCTTCTATTGAAGAGTTTTTGGTTTGAATCCTCGGGGTAGAATTATTTGCAATCCAAATCTGGAACTTATTTGAGTATTGTGTGGAGGACATTTACAGTTCCTTATTCCACACGCCAGATGAGACGTTCAAGCAACCCCCAATCACCTTCCGCTAGGAGCATGGTTCCTCTCGACCCTTCCACCTCTTACTAAGTTTCTGTCTTTCCTAAAATACCCACCGCGACCGGTAATTTATGGCGTTACTAACCTTAGTTAAGAATACTTGTAGATACTGTAATAACTTCCGTGGTATAAATAAAACTAATCTCTTTATATTTACGTATTTCTTCTCTTTCTCTTAATTATTTCTTCTCTGTTCTTGGTACCTATAAAGAGATTAGCCGATAGGAAAATTAAGTGTAGATCTGCGTCGAACCAATCCCAGAATTTCTGTCTAATAATGATGATATAGAAAATGCCAACAGTTTGTCTCTATTCCTACAGATTTGCCAGAGGCTATTTAAAAAATATTATCTTGGAAATAATTTGCATATTCTTACCAATTTTTCCACCTATATCTTTGGCTCCAAATAATTTCTATACCACCTCCCTATACCCTTGAATATAATTTTAGGATTTATTTCAATGCTGTAGCTCATTTATGGCTTTTTCGCTGTAGGGAGTTAAAATTTAAATTTATACATTACAGTATTTTTTCCAAAATATATACTTAAGTTTTTTTTGACAAAAAAGTGAGGAACAGCAGAGGTAAAAATTACCATTGCGCAAAAAAATGGTCAGCTGTCAGACGTATGGGTAACCGAAGTTTCCATTCCTGTGAGGCAGAAGCTTTGTTCCCAGGATAATGGGATCGGAACTTCTACTACGGAAGTTCAAATACCGAAGTGACTGCATTGCCGTCCGAGTTGGGATGGATAAGTGCCGTTCCCAGGCCCCATGAGTTTGCTGGGCCGGTATAAGATGAAAAGGCCCGCGGCATATGCGGAATGAAGAAGGTAAGGCAGAGGGATTGCCGTACAAAGCGGTGCAAGACAGCTGTTTTGGGTGCTTGATCGTCATAGGCGAGGGGGAGAGATATCGGCCACGAGAGAGAAAGAGAGATAGGGAAGGGGCAGATAAGTTGTTGTGTGAGTGAAGGATTGATGCTCTGGAGGGAGAGAAGAAGAATCGTGGCTTTGCTGGATGAATCGAGAAGGAGAAACGCGAGCGTGGACGTGGCGTCTGAAACTCACTCTACCGACTAACAGATGGATACTCTGGCGAATTATATATCATGTAAAACTTAGTTTATTGTTCAGAAACATACCCGCTAGATATATCTCCTTGACAGCGACCTTAAAGTGTTGTAATGGCGTGAACTTTCAAAGGATCCCTTGAGCTGGATTGGCGGAAGCAATGAATATTGCTCCGAGTAAGGTCATCCATGCCTAAGGGCTTGAAAGTTATCAACTAGAGTGAAGGTAGTAGAAGCAACATCAGTATCTCAATTTGGCATCTTTAAAAAGACGACCGAAATTATTGAAAAGGTCCTTCAAGCATTAGGGTCACGCTAAAACCACTATTTGAGAATACAAGGGGAAACTCTACGAATTAATTGTATTGGAGCTCGTAGGTGATTAGCTCCTGCATTTTAGAATGCTTACCGTTTTAAGCTCGCAGTAATGATCCAGTCGTCGACCTTTAAGGAAAGGTCTCCAGAATAAGTTTTATCAGGCAATTATCAGTAGGAGGGAAGAGTGGGGAATGCTGTGATGGGACATACAAAGCCACAAACGTTAATAGTGCATGACCAATGGATGCGGAACAAATGAAGAATAATTACATATTAATGTTATGAAAGAATTTTGTGGTCAATTAACGGAATTCAATGCCTAGTTCATCCATTACCCTGGGAATACATACTCTTGTTCTCATTTTAATCAGGAAACTTTTTGATTCAAAATCTCTTTTGCATGAGGTTGAGTAGATGTACGCAGTAAGTATTGCTCAATGCGAAATTTTTGTTTTTCAGTTTAATTAAAACAAATGATATAAGGGAACTATTTGTGCACACAAATGGCCAAATCATATTACTTCATCCTTCCTTATCACTTTGTTAACAGTCCTACAAAAACTAGAAACCTTCAAGAGAGCTTGATCTTAAATCCTTTCTAAGATTTGCGAAGAAGAGTCATGTCATATAGATAAGGTGACACTATTTATTTATAAGGAAGGATCTAACACTGAAAATTCAAGTTGTCCTTACTCAAAAAATTTCATCATTATTAGGTATTGTGTGTACCAGTAACTCTACACAATTTGATAGTTATTTCGTCCTACTGCTCTCCACTCTTTACCTTTATATCTAATCACGACTTCCCATTTTAAATCCCTATTTAAATCTTCTTATCTTCAGTCTACTTTCCTGCTACCAAAAACATCATATCCTTTTTCTCTCTCTCGCTAGCTTACCAAAAATTTTCCCCTCCATCACTACCCTCAACATTTCTTAGCATCTCAAAAGAGTCTACATGCACTTAAGTTTTCCCCTATCTTATTGTCTTCTCCTACCCATTATTATGCCACTGGAAGTACAATCCACATTGGACTTAATTAGAGGCCGGTTTATGAATGAAAATTAAATCTGCCGATCCAGGAATCCGACCATTACCACCAGAATGGGATGGTATTACTCCAGCCGCCACAACCACCTGACCCTTGCCCCCCTTCCACACCTTCTTTTACTGGCTTGCGGGGTTAAATGTAGACGATTTTTCTGATTCTATGGAAACGATGTTACTCTTAGAGTGGATTAGAAAGAACCTTTATCGTTTCCCTTTCGGAAAGAAAGTGTTACGTTCCGTTGCGCAAAAAAAATAACAGTTGGAATTGAATTTGTCATCTGTGAGGGGGAATGAATTCATTTGAATAAAAATATAGTTTCCTCCTCTCCGTGTGGGGAACTTAACGAGCTTCATCCATAAATCACTCAAATTGCCGCTCCCCTCTTCTTCCTTTCATTCGAGGGAGAGTCCTCTACATGACCGGTAAAATCTTTGACATCGGCCCAGTGTCGCGCATCAATCCCCTTCGGGGAAAGGGGGAAAGAGAGAGTAGAATCATCGGAAATTCCTTCCTGACAAATATCCGACTCTCCACCCCTCGCCCACAAATCAATTAAAGTTCTGGACGGAGCTGGTCCCAGATCTCCCCGGGAAAGCACACACGAAAGCTTATACCGCACGAGGGAGACGCCGTGGAACTCGTCGGCGGGGTGGAAGGCGGGACAGAAAAATGCCCCCACCGCTCATCCGAAGCGCTCGCGAAATTCGTAGCCCACCGCTTAGCCGAGTAATTTCCGTCAACCCTCCCCACTCCCTTCCTGCCTGTCTCGGACTGCGGGAGGCTGTTTTGGCTTAAGGGGTACAACCGTCGCTCTCCGGCTCGAAAACGACGCGTGATCCACGGCCTCGCCGTTTCCTCCGCTCGCCCCTTGCTCTCCACCTTCTCTCACCCCCCCCAAACACCTGGTCCTCTCGCGTAACCCTTGCCCTTGTTTTAGTGGACGGCCATTAAGTTCGCCCCCTGCACTCCAAACACACTCCCTCCCTTTACGCTGACCCTCTTACTCTAGCTGCTCTTCAATCACCTCCGAACCCCTTTGTGTGTGAGGCTCTCAGTCCATGGTATCGATCATTGACGCGGAAATCATCATGATAGTCACTACGTATCGACGCGATCAATAATATTAAGAGGTTTGATTAAATCATAATTAATTAAGCACAACGAGCGTCATTAATACTGTCCATCTTGTGAATATATCTACTATAATTATGAAAGTTGTTACCATATGGTCATGTCTAAAACAACGCTCGTATCATTTCTAAACTTTTTTTGGGTCGTATTGGTAATGTGTATAATAGATGCAGAATAGTAATATATCGTTATATACATAGTTGGGAAAGTGACGGAAAAAAGTTAACTGATTTAAGTTAAAGTTAATTTCTTTAAAAAGTAACTAGTTAAAGTTAAAAGTTACTTTTCTGAAAAAGTAACTGATTAAAGTTAAAGTTAAAAAAAGTAACTTTTGCGATAAAAGTCACTTTTTCAGTTACTTTGGCATCATGGTCCCTTAATAAAGTGACCGTGTTTGACATATTGGATGCTGCGGTAATAGAGGTCTTGATGGAATTTTTTTTTAAAAACAAAGCAAACACTGAAAACTGTCATTGTGGTTTCATTCTTCGATATCCATTAGCTTAAACATTTTTGAAATGAGGATTTTCGTTGTAATTCATTTAGTGTCCTGAGTGTTGTTGTCAGGTTTTTCTAGTGTCTGCTAAAGGGATTTTCCTGAGGTGGGGCTCCGATTCCGGGATTTTTAAGTTGTCGTGAATGCAAGACGAACCATGGTGCGTCTGTAATTTGCCGCAAAAGATTGTTCCTAGCGTTAGAAAGTGCTTTGAGGTTCGTTTTTGATATCGATCCCCACATTGCGATGTGAAGTATCCCGCAATTATAAAATTGCTTACAGTTACAGCAGATGCTCTTTTGTTTCGATGTATTCTTCAGGGCCTATCCATTGCATTCTTGACCTACTACCCTTGAATTCTTAGATACCGTCTTATTTTCCCATTTGTCTGTTGGGATACCTTTGCGCCCAAATTCGAACAGGTCGACATTCGCCAAAAATTAACGAAAAAAATTAACTGAAGTTAGTTTTGTAGCAGTTAATTTATTATTTTAACGATTAATTTTAACTCTTGTAAAAATTAACGATTAAATAAAATAGTTAACCCAATTTTTAACTAGTAATTTTAATCGTTAATCCCAACTATGGTTATATAATATATTTTTGCTGGTGATACTTGCCGACGACGACGTCCATTTTGTCTCATCTACGACAATTATCAGCTATATCGACGAAAATCACCCTTCATATCGATAATACCATTATATTAAACTATTCTAGCGAAAATTCATATCAATCATTTTGAAGAAAATATTTACCGAATGAATTCATCACTTCTCTCTCTCGGCACTCGATATGTCGGCACCGTTTAGTGATCCTTATCCTATAGCCCGATATGTGAAATGCATCGCATCGGCTTCGGTATATCGGCATATCGCACGGCCCTGCTACACCTCTGAATGTCTCCCCGCTGCTCATCTACCCGCACCCCGCCAAATCCTCCAACGGCGGCTCTCTTGCTCCATTGATTCCAGAAGCACGCGCTGCTGTCCGAACACTCAACGCCGACCGACCTTCCCTTTTCCCACCCCCGGTGAACCGGACCGCCCTCCCGCCCTCAATCATCCTCAATGGGCGACCCTTAAGACCTTCTCCTTCCTTCCTTCCCTTTTCTCTATCGCCGCCCTTTATTCCCTCCCCCAACCTCTCGGTCCACTTTAGAGCAACGCGACCATCCGTCTTCCCACTCCGCCGCCCTTTCACTCGTGGTCCAGCCACGACGGCCATTATCGATAGATACCTACTTTTCGTCCCCCCCCCTCGCGAGACCACCCACACACGCATGTACCCCAACCCCCCCTCGCTACAGAATACCGTTCACCGGCTCACCGGCAATGCTCATCCAATTTCTGTGGAGCATTATCCGCTCGCGGGTGGGGGGATGCCATTAGTCTTGGGCGGGAAGGGAAGGTGCCGAATTTTCCTCGCACGGAACACATCCCTTGCCCCGTTGGCGCGGACGCGTGATATGGTGGTGTCCGTGGTGCGAAATAAATCCAGCGACAATGAAAGCGGTTCTTTGTAAGGCGTCTTGTTTCCATTTCTCCGTGCGCCCGATGATGCGGGCGGACAACGCCGAGAGGGGTCATGAGGCGAGGGGGTAAGGGAGAAAATCCTTCCCTCTTCCCCTGGGGGGTGAGTTGGATATGATGTATTTCGGAAGCGGGGACGGCGTTCCGCGCTGTCTGCGGCGAATTTACGGGGAAGGAGATGGCGGTTTCGTGTGAGAGGTTTTGCAGGGTCGGAGGGGCGTTGAAGTGTGCGTAGGTTTGAAGGAGAGGATTATGTTGAGATGAGGAGGAAGGGATAGGGAGAGACATTTTTGGGGTGGGGAGTTTGGGAAGGGGTGTGGATTAGGACTTCGCGATTTTTCGATGTATCGCTGGAGATGTGCAATATATACGCGGTATCCCGTTGTTATATTGAACCGACAAGCAGCACCGCGAACCGCCTGGTATTAAAAACAGTAAATTACGCTGTGCGTGAGATTAAATTATCCACAACTACATCATTACGCTGCAGGTGCAATTGAAAAGCCTTCAGGTTGTGTTTTTTGAGAAGAATAATATCTGATGGGTCTTTATTACGCTATAAATTAGAAAAGAGCGTGTGATAGATGATGCTTGTTCAGTTTTTATGATATTCGGATAATGACAGCTGAAGTAATAGACGTCTTATGAGCAAACTTAGATGTTCGCAGTTTTGTAAGTGGAGGAAGGCTGGCGAGAAACCTGCGGTAGCATTAACATACTATTAGCTAAATAAGTCAAAGAGCCCAAGGTTTTACGTCCTTTCCGACAAACTGTTTGCTGCATTTACAACTTCAAAGCACTCGATATAGAACAGTATTGCGCTGAAAAAATATTTTCGTGAAACGGAACATAAACACTCGGAGTGGGGTGGTTATACTGGTGGTGCAGAATTATTCCAGTAAAAAATTTTGGTAGATAATGGTGTAAGTGATTTTTCTTGGGCCAATTAGTTCCCTTATCTTACTTTCTCTCTGTCTTCTGATCATCTAATACCAAGAGACGTGTTTGAAACCGTCAGGATTATCTCGAATAGGAAGCAGTCACGTAGTACGAAAACGAACGGTTCACAAACTGGTACGTTGAAATTGAGAATTTCAATCTCTCTAATTTTTTTATTTGATTTTTTCTCATCCGGAAGCTTTATGCTTGAGAAGAATGAAAAAAACCCGGATCCCGACTGTTTTAAACACACCGCTGGGTCAATATCCTGTCTCAAACTCACAAATCGAGAGATGCGCTTAATGGACGTATATCTGCATAGTTTTAGAAATCATAAGAACAATGTGATTTTGTAGAGTGCATTCATTATTTAGGAATTAGTTATATTATTATGTTGTTGTACATTTGGCATCTAGGATTAGATATACATTCAACCTATTTGACCATTTGCGTACCACTGATTTTTCACTTATAATGTTGACTAGCATGGAGTTGTCCATTCTCCAGTGTCAGTTATATTTTTAAGAAACCAGTAAATTTTTTAGGTTTAAAGAAAATTAACGGATTTTTAGTTGTTTCATCTTGTAGCGAATGTAAAGGCACGGTATACGGATTTAAGAATTCAGTTAATCATTCTATGCCATGCAACAAAAATAAGATGTGTAATATGAGTGTGATATTTAGATGCGATAAATAAGATAATATCGCTCATGTGTTGTTTGTAATGCGTGTTTCCGTGCGATATTTGTACTGTAATACAAGGCTACGTAGGGTTTTTAACGATGCTCGAGTGTAGCTCACCGCAAAAACCATCCTTCCTTTTAGTTCCTCCACCAGCCCACGGCGGCGCGGCATCAGTTGTCTCTAGGAGATGATGTCACCACGAAGTAACTCTTGCATTTTGCACTGTGGAAAAATTCAGACACTAATCCTGCCGCACCGATTCAATTAATTGATGGTTGACAGAATGATGTTTGTGGGCGCTTGCCTCTTTTGTGCAAAAAAAATCGGCATTTTTTTGATGTCATGTAAGCTTTTAACGTCATGTAAGTTCGAAAAATGTAACGTTTACGATGAAGTACGATATAGAATATTTTTCCAAAATATGAAAGCCTTGATAAAATCTGCTGATGATTAATAAAATTTTCAGTTTGGAAAAGCCTTAACTTTGAAGGACTTGGATTTTTCCAGACCCAGTAGCAGACGCCCAGCGCAGCAATAGAGCTAAATATGGACGGCTAGACAAAATTTGAAAATTACAAACCCAATTCAATCTCTTGATACGTTATCCATCGCTACGGACTTTGTATTAATTGGCAGGGATATTGACAACAGAAATAATAAATGGGATATGTTTAAATGCTGATGTTTTGGAAAAACCTCCTCGACGTCCAAAGGCATTGTTGACTCTTTTATGAACGCACGAAGATGATAAGACTATAAGCAATTAATGGGAGGAAATCCTTATTGTAAAAATATATATGAGATTTACATGATATAATACTATTTTTTATGCCATATCAATCTACGGATACAAGTATTAAGAATCGCTCGACAAACAATAATTAAGATGTAGGCCGCTGTAAATATATAATAAACAATATATTTTTATCGTAATATCTCGCACACTATAGACAAGCATCTTAAACCCCCATAATTGTGTGACCCCGTATTGCGTAGCAGACCACAGAGTATTACCCTTCATATATCTTCACTTTTTTCGTGAAGCAAGTAGTAGAAGTAACCAAATTTTTAACTATACTGCTGCCACTGTCCTTGAGAGGAAAACTTTACCATATCCTACAAATCCTCTGGGAAAATATTGACAGGATTTTAATTTTTAATTTATTTTGATATTTAATTGATACGCAACAAAAAGGCTTGCATAAAAAGTTTATTATGTAACTTTTATTTCCATGGACTGGTTTCTCGCTACGGCTATTACCACATTCGTTGGGTCTACTTGGGATATAATTAAAAATGACTTCCCTGCAATAAAATTTGAGGCTATATTGCTGAAACGAAGCCTTATTTTGCATCCCATATTGGGCATAAAAGAGCCAGGATGGAAATATATAAATAATTTGTATTCCCTATTTTTTCCAATGCATGCGTTTAAATGCATAATTTTTATGAATTTAAAATAAGCGGTTCTGTTTAGGGCTAAGCTATGTGCATAGAAAACGAATTGAATTATTATTATTTAAATATTTTTGTGGGATACCTTCCAACGTTTAAACCGCTAAGCTATTTTATATTCCTGGTCAAAAATAAACTGAAGCAGGCAAAACCGATTGCTTTATTTTGATTATATTTTGTTACCAGTGTCCATTTACATAGAAGAGGGTATTTGTTTTGCTAACATCGAATATTAAGAAAGTATTTCTTCTACAAAAAATATGGGTGAAGTTATAGATTTGATGCAATTGTCCGTCATTAAATTAATTATGTAGTATATTGGTTACATTTCACATGAGGTTTACTGTCTCGCTGGAAGTGATGATCATTAATTAATATATTTTCAGTGTTACTTTAGATGATGTCAAGAGTAACCTTTTATAAATCTACTAAAAAGTTGAGAATCAGTCCCTACATAAGAATAAATTATTGATAACGTTAGTTTTTATTATATCGGTTGAGGTAAATTTTGGTAGAGAACTTCCATTCCTGCTTTTAATGAAACAGTGCCTCACAATGCTAGAGATATGTATGGAGTAGTTTTTATGAGATTGGATAATCCCATAATAACTACTCCCAACGTAAGAATGCTTGGATACCTTAACATACAACGCAATAGCGTCGATCTACAATGAAATAAGTTTTGAAGCTCAATATATCGAACCTAGGTGGAAAAATAAGGTCCTCATTCTTTAGGAATAGGTATCAATATTCCTTCCAGCTCGGAATTATGTAACACTTGCACACAATTTTTTATTTTATATCAATGGAGTCATTTGTCATTTATTTGTTATTTAAACATTAATTAGGGTCAATAAATAAATAGTAAATATTTCTCTTGGGAAATATTAAGTTAGAGTACCTGTAAAGAAATTACTGTGTGCGAATATAGTAAACGCCTAGTAATAGAACAAGAATTCAGGTAAGAAGTTTTATTAACAGTTAGTTTTGAAGATGTACTACAATAGAGTGTTCGCGTGATGGATATGCATTTGTGAATTGTGTAATCATGTTCTTATTATTTCAAATGGACAAATAGATATACATCTAATTAAGCTTGCAGGCACCGAGAGAAATGGGAGAAATATCTAATGGATTAGGAGTGGGATCTACTTAGGAATATCTAAATAAGAAAAATAACTACTATTTCAAAATATCAATGTGCATCATTTATGGAAGTTGTTATTGAGTTGTATTAGCTATAATTCTTTCCAAAGTAGAACGGAAGGAGATTTGATATTTTATTTTGTTGAAATGGACTTTAAAAAAAGCGTAATTTAAAATTGTTTTGTTGAGCCATTTATCTCAGAAGTAATGAGGACAGAGATAATTATTAGTGAATCAGCGGAATCCGTGCTCATGTTTTTTTCAAGTCGTGTATCTGAAGATGACGCCAACATCCGCACCGTCTACGATTATTCTAATCTATTTTATCTGCATATTCGCCCCATTCGACGCTTCTCTCCTCACCCCCGTCTCCAGCCAACAACTTCTATTAATCCTCCGCAAGGTCCCCGCACACCCCGCAGATTTATTCCTCACCTTAAATCAGGTCTTCGCAGTGAACAGCAGCCCCTCCCCCCCCCCAACCTACACACAGTATGGGAGATCCTGGAACGCACTCCCTATTGCACTTTTAAAGAAAAAGTCATCCTACCCACCCTCCTGTAACACTTCTCTTTTTCATCTCTCCAAAATACAACTACCCTCCTTTCTATCACTTCTCTCCCAGAAAGCCACCCATGCTCCATTTCATCCCGAGAACACGTACGCTTCCTCCGAGGATTTAAGAGCACTGCCCGCCATAGACTCCCCCCTCTCTTCATCTCCCATTCCCTAAAATCAACCGACGCTCGCCGAGTCCAACCTTCTCCGTCACCGCTTGCCCCTCACCCGCAAACCCCAATTCTTTCCCGTGCTCTTGAATCTTAAAAGAAAAATCCCTCCACAACTCATTCCTGCGTATAATCTTTCGCCGCCTTCACCTTGGGGGGACCCCTTTCATCAACCTCACTTCCCTTTATGAAAAAATTACCATTTTAACATCTTTGCGCGCGGCGCCATTAACGTTATTCTCGGCGTGGGGCTTTGAGTCGGTCTAGAGAGAGAGGAAAATTCGGGGTGGAGGAGGAAAGAGGTGGGGTTGGAAATTCATCCTTCGAAAAGGCCTCGGGCGTGGGAAATCACCATGAATCATGTTTATGTAAGAGGTAGGTGCACAACGTTTTTACGGCTTTGAATTTTCTAGTTCGGTAGTTTTAATTGTGAGCCGGTTATTCTGAATGATGATAATGCAGGAAACAAAGAATAAAAAAGAATTCACTCTGTCTACCTTCAGTGGTGAAAAAAATTGTGAATTCTAACTAAGACACATTTGATACAACAGAAACCAGCGCGGACAAAAATGAAATTACTCAATAAACTCTCATTAAGAATAATCGTAATGTCGCATAGCTCTAATACCGGGATATAATATGTGCATTTTAACACAGCCACAGCTATTTTAAATATGTAAAAGTTTGTGATGTAGAAAATGACCTAGCTAAAGAGAATGGTAAACTCACTGGTATTAAATATGGATGTATAAGAGTAACAAAATGAAAACTGGAACGGTGGACAAATTGAGGTTCAATAAAAAAATTGCAGGACTTGTAGCGTAGTATCAGTGATTATTATTTTGAAAAACTGTAGTTAGCAAAACGTGAACATTTTGTAAAAGAATGTCAATGTTTTTATGGTATAAGTGAATTTCAATGTTATTGCTAATTTGAGCAGTGACCTAAGTAAATTCATGTGCAATAATTAATACGTACTCTCATGGCCGTTTTAATTATCATCGTTTTAAATATTCCAAAGTTTTTAATATGCACGCTGTCAATACATATGCTTAGTGAAGGCTCCTAAGGCATTTTTTTGCCATTTTTATGAAATTTTCAGAAAAGTACTTTGTTACCTTTCCATGAAACTTATTTATAAATAAGGTATTTCAAATAAATAAAAAATACGTGACCTTCAGGATTGATTGGTATATTAATTGCGATATTATGCACCTTAAATTTTTATTTATCATAAATAAGTTTTTAAATTCAGAGCATATTAATATTAATTAAACGGACCTTTTCATGAAATGGATCTAGGAATTAAATATCTTGCAGTACCTTTTATCGGTAGACTTCATGTAAGATGTTAACTGTCAATAAATTATTTAAAATTTTGTACAGCTCTTTTAAATATAAGAGTTTTTGAAAAGGGAAATACGACATTTTTCAATGCGATTCTCGGCAATGGACTGCTTAGTTACCAGTCACATTTGTGAATTTGCCCTAGAAAAGTCATGCCTTGGAGTAGTAATGGGGTTCTCCTTTTCGCCTATGGCAATTCTGTGCCACAAGCGCAGAAAGGTGAGCTATGAGGCAGTAGAGGAATTAGCATGGTGCGTGTAAGAACGGAGGGGCCCATTTACCATTCTCGAAATTGGAAACTAATGACGAGCACAAATCAGAGGAAAGTCATCACTTCGTGTGTACCATCCATTCCATCCAACTATATTCCCAAATCTCCTCGTTACTCGGGGAAATTTACATTCCGGCGCTCTGCACTTATTCGCCTTTTCTCCATGTCGCTGTTTCTCTCCATTTTCCTCTACGTGTTGCTCTTTCCAGTCTCACATTCCTCAGGAATGCCCTCAGGTGCGTGTCATCATATCTAATTTCCTTTGTTGCCTTTCTTCTATTTCAAATTTTTGATGAGTACTGTATTTGATGAATTTGTGTTTCGCTTCTTTTCTTTTGGTATGACCAAATATCATTCTGTTCTGCTTTTTTACTCATTACCAGATATAAAAAAGTCATTTTGGCTTTTTTTGCAAGATGGTATCCATTACCCAACTAATTATCGTAAATAATAATCATCCTTAATAATAATAATAAAGTCTTCGTAGCAATTCAAAATATTTCATGATATTTCATGATATTTATTAGAAGCTATTCTGCGTGGGCACTAATTTGAAATAAATTAATAAAACAGTAGTTGATCAGTGCTCTTTTAAAGACATTTACACATCTATATGTCTACTAGATGAAAAAAAAAGAAACGATTTATCAAATTAAATAGCAGGAAAACTTATTGAAATAGAAGAACATCGTTGGAACGATCCATGACCATTGACGTAATAGCTCTAAATGTAGAACTGCCATAATTCACGCTACTTTTCTCTTGTTAAATAAGTACCACGTTATGCCGTGATTCCCATGCTTGCTACGTAAGTACTGAACACTTGAAAGCTGCAGCAATAGAATGTTAGGTCACAAATGAGTGTCACAAAGCGTCCTGACTAGATCAAAGAAGAAATATGAATCCGTCATCATTTCCGCTTATCCTTCCTGGATAATGTCACCACTTCTATTATCCAAAATATTTAAATTTAAGTCAGCAAATAGATCGCTTTGAATAAAGCCCATGTAGATATCTGGCTTCGGATTGTTTCCCTATTTGTTCACAAGTGCACTTGAACTGTTGTGTGATGCTGCATCACACACTTATGCGTGGCGACTTTACAATAGAACTTTGTATGAGCTACTTCGACTTTTATTGCCATCTAACTGCAATATTTAAGTCTGTTAAAGGTAAGAGTTATTTGAGAATATTCGTGGCACCATTTGCATAGGAAAAACACATTTCAATACAAAATGGAGCTTAGAATACTTACAAAAACTCTAATGTCGAGTCAAATTTTCCAAGGACTAGTTTTTACAATAATATAAAAAATATAATTATGTATTTCTTTAAGTTATTTTAAACGTCAAATCCTTCGAATACATTTATGGAATTCATTTTTACCAAAGTAATTCTCCAAAGAAAACATTTGAGATGAATACACAAATAACCACTCATATGCATAACGGTTAACGTGCTAAAAATTAAAAAATTTCGACTATGGGTCATTTCAACCGATCTTGGCGTCCCCTAGTTTGAAATGTGTTTTGAAACGCAATGTTTTTTAATCTCTTAGAATCAAAATTTCACGGCTTTTTCCCTATGAATGACATTTTAATTTGCATTTAAATTACAAGTGGAAAGCTTTTTTTCCAAGCTTTTTTCCTTGTATACTGTGAGGAAGAATATGTAAATGTTCGTAAAGTGTGAAGTATTGAAGTTTTCTAAAGTATAGAAGGAGGCAATGCGTAAGTTAATTTTTATCTAGCCTAATTTCAAATGTTATTATTTGAGAAATAAAAAATGTAGCATCCTAGTCGTACGTAAAGTTGGAGCTTACTTTATTCGGAGGACACCTCAATCCTAATTTAAAAAAAGGCATTTCAGAATATCAGATACCACAACACATAAAATGTTATATCCCTAATGCTGCTCTCCCTTCTATAGCATGGATTCCGGATATCATTCAATTCCGACATGAAGTATCATGGAAAAATGTGTCACATACAAATAGAGATTTGTAATACTTTTGTATGTACGCTTTAAGCTATTGATGTTATTTCTATTTTCACCTTTTATCCATGATTTAAGTTTTTCCCACCGGAGCATGGACTACATTTTAATGCAAGGTTTTCCAGGGCTGTGAACAAATGTTATACAAGACAAAAATATAGGTAGGGGTTGGCTTTAATATTACACTAATAGCTACCTAGTGACTTGTGAGCAATGGCTTCCACTCAAGAACACTTGTGAAGTATAGTGAAAGTTTCCATTTGTTCTTTTCGTTTGGCATACGAACTCTTATCACCCTTTATTTCCCTTCCATTTATCGTAGTTAGATTCCGACTTCCAATATTCTCTCCTCTCTTCCATTTAATTCCATTTTTCCTCCGCTCTCTGCAGAATCGCAGCTTCTCCGACACCACCGAACTTTTCCCACAGTCCATTCTCTAAGTCCCATCCTTCTCCTTTTTCCAGTCCATTTCACTCTCCATACATCCAATATCTTCCTTATTTCGGCATGAGTTCACCTATGAATGGTAGGTAACGCGTCTGAGGATATTTATTGGCCTCCCTCCCTCTTTCTCGTCCTTCTTCATCTCTCAATCCTTCTTGCAACAGCTTAAGAGCCGCCATTTGCTTCATCAGTGATTTATAGTAATCCGGTAAAGCGTTAGACACACTCGGGGGATTCAATTTTTTCCCCTGAACACTCCTAAAAGGCCCGCTACTGGATTGGTTCGTTCAGTGGCTGTTTAACTGTTATCACGAACTATGGCGGCTGCAGCCTTCAAGATAGGGTCTTTTTTCTAACGCAACTGACAGAATGGGTCTTATACTCTCACACATTCTCATCCGATTAATATTTACGCTGATCGCTCTGCCTTAGTCGGCTAGAGGGGAGAAAAAATTGCCGATATTAGGCTGAACGTGTGTGAAATAAACGTTATTCTTATTTCACAACACCACTTTTATCCATCCTTTGGAATTTTAATGCGACAGGCTTAGGTAATTGAGTCGTTCACGCACTTGGAAGAGCATATTTTCACATTTATCGGCGCAAAAGTTTCACGCCGGGTCGGTATCTCTTTCGGGCCGCAGGCACGGGATGCGTGCGATAGGCTGCAATAAACATATCACTATTGATGAGGGAGGGGGTGAAAAAATTCCCTATATATGTTGAAATGTGCGCACGTAATTTGCATGGCCAGAGGAAGGTTACCGGCGAGATAGGTGGGTGTTTTACTGCTCTGAATGCCATAAGTCCGGAATGAGCCATAACTTCTGTTCAAATGGCTTTACTGGTGCCACCATCTTCATTCAGAGAGCGGGATAGGCGGGAGAGTGTGCCTTGGTTTTTGTGGATTAAGCCATTGAGCTCGCTTTAAACTTCCATTAATGACGTTCCACTTCTTTATGATCTTAAAACCTCGTTACCTGTGGCAGTCAAAAGCAGGAATTGCTTAACGGAGTTTTTACATAAATGCCATTTCCATTGTGATCCTTCTTTGATGTATTATTCTTCTTTTCTTTCTATTTAACGGCCTTCCATGCAGGACTGAAAAATAGTTCTTGAAACATTCTCTAAGCGGAAAAGACAACCTTCGTTTCACTCGTACCTCGATAGTACGTTTGGCTCCATTTACTTCACTGAGATACGGCAAGGAAAATACTTTAGCTCGCAAAGATTTGAGTACTTATGGCACAACTCCATAAATGTCGAATCTTTTGACCAAGTGCAAGCAGCTCACGATGGCTGCGAGCGATCTAAAATATGTGTTGATAAAATTGCAAGCCTCCGTAAATGTTATTCGTAAGTGGAAGGCATTTTCACGTACTTTGCAACAATCTCGGCTGTTATAAATGTTAGTATAGTGTATTGTGAGCATTATGATTAATATGTAATTTTTATCCCAAAGTGAGACTCCATATATATTGCCGCTTCACAGCACTTTGTGTTTTCATCAATCTTTCTGTTTCCACCCCAAGTTCCATTGTCTCTTACTGTATATTTCAAGGTTTGTTGTGATTATTGCCACTTCTGCATTTAGTATGCCAGTTAAAATGCACTAAATTTGGAATACATAACCAATGCCTGTGGAGGCTTGCTATTTAATTCTTAGCCGCTGAAAGGGAATCGGTATGTTTTTAATTTTCATGTTATCATCGTTGGTATTTTATCCATTTCAGGTAACAAAGTGAAGGATTGTAAAATAGCTGCAAAAATCCTTAATGGAGTTACCCCCTGGTATACACACTAGTAGAATTTCCTCTGAGAGAAAAATCGTTCGATTTGACCGGGTTTCCCTCCTCCCGCTCAAGATATATGATTTTACCCAATCTATATTCTGCCAATTCTGGTGACGCGAAAAAAACCCAACACATATTCAGGACGTGTGAAATATTTGTTTATACTGCATACTCAACTCATTCGGTAATTCAAAAAACGACTTTGAGAAAGGTTAGAGTCGTTTTCTTCCTTAATTTTATATTTAACCTAAAAATATTGCACAGAATAATCTTACAGACATGTAACTGACGTCAAAGAATTCGGCTTAGATTTTTTGAACTTTCACACCTCATACCATAGTCGCTCTCTTGAAATGTGTTTTTATGGTATAAATTTCCATTTGCTCGTAGTTTTCTTGAGAGCCAACGTGGAATTTAATTGGATTTGCTGTAGATTTATAAAGTTAGTCCCGAGATAAAAGGTCAAAAGTTATAGACGAAATGCTAAGAACGCTTTTTTTATTTCTCGTTGCATTCTGCATACGTTTGCTGTTAACTATATTAGAGGAGGTGTGCAAAATCCGAATCCATTTGCGCAATTTTGAATAGGTGGATAATTAGAGGTAGGATTTTTGAGGGAAGTGTGGAATGGTGGAAATAAACTCGGCGGCGGCATTTGCCTGCTCTCAACCGAAGCCAAGCAAACAGACGACGGTTTAACGTTCTATCCAACGCGCTGAACTTGATGGGCTAGCCACGAGCCTTTGAAGTTGGGATCTGGATTCACTGAATAATCTAACACTATCCTACCACCCTCGATATTGATTGGAAGCCAGTACTCTAACGACCACACAAACCTGATACCAGCTTACTGTTAATGTTCAATTGAATAAGATGATTATTTTTTCCGCACCTCAGCCTTTATACACTTTTCATCCAGCCTCATTACGTAGGTACTTTCTAGTATCATTCACGGAGTAAGCATTCTGAGTGTAATGTTTTTTAATGCCTGTCAGAAAGCTCGTTCCTTCTCCCAATTATATAATTATCATACTTCCACTTAGGTACCACACGGTCAGCCATCCTTCCTGCATTACCGTTTGAAGCGATAAAAAATACTGTAGTATGAATTGATAGATCCAGTTAAATAATGAAAAATTAATATCCTGGTGGCAAGTGGAAGTTTAGTATGCTGTGAAAATAAACGTAATAAAATTAATTTACGGAAGATCTAATGGAAGTTCTCATCCCGATTCGTAAGTAAATCATCATAATTGGTCAACAACCCTAGGATTTGTTTGTCGCAGCTTCCCACTCGATTCTTCTATCGACCAACCTTTTCATTGTGACGTAATTCTTCTCTTTTACATCGCTCACAACCTGTTCCAAGTATCTCATACGAGGCCTTCTTTGCCGTTCTTCCCGTTCATTTTTCTCTAGACGATTGTCTTCATTAGTCCATTATGTCTCAAGATATGGCCGATTAAGTTGTCCCTCCTTCTCTTCAGAGTTGTCAGAAGACTTCTCTTTTATCCCACACTTGTTAGGACTTCCTCGTTACTTACTCGGTCGATCCATTTAATCTTCATCATTCTTCTATAGCATCCTCTTCTCCGCTGCTGTGATCGCCCATGCCTCACTGCCGTAAAGAAACATGCTCTAGATGTATGTTCTGATGATTTGTTTCCTTACTTCTACGCTTGTATTTCCAGCTGTAAGTAGATTCTTCTTTTGATAGAATCCCCTCTTTGCTTGGCTATTCTACTATTTCTTACTACGTGAGTAAAGTAGCTAAGAAAATATTGTAAAAGTACGATGCGTGTACAATGATGCACAATGTACAATGACTGTTTACGTATTTTTTTAAGTTTACGTTGTGATTTATTATGTTTATTGTTATTTATTGAATTATTCAATTCTTATAATTCTTTTTCCCGTCAACTTGCTTTCTTCTGTCATTCACATTAAATCTTTTCTCTCAAAACATCAAACATAAACACATATAAACAACATGTAAACAAGACCCTCCTTTTCTTTTACAATATCACATTCACTTTCTTCTCTCTTCAGGCTCTAACAGAGAGGCCATATATCACTTCACATATATTCATGAGCCGCTTCACTGTTCACTTTGCACGTACATATCATCAAATACCCTCTTAAAGTTACGTACATACAATATCAGTGGGGAGTGGACCGCTTTATTCCTCAAGTATGCTCGGAGCTCCCGGCTGTGTCCTCCAATATGCGATCCCTGCCTCTTTCTGCACCCTGCTTTCTCTGCCTAGGTGGCTGAAGATCTCCCGCGCGTCTCGACTTTGCTGCAATTCCGCCAGATGATTTCCCGACGTGGATTCAGCTTCCCACCGGCAAATTCATAGACCTCGATGGCTTTCTTTTATCCTTATATCATACAAACACCCGACATGGGTTCCGCTCCGATCGGGAGGATTGTTGGACTTGACCCACCTCGTCTCGCTCTCGTCTTCCCTTTATATAGTCAACTCGCTCATTGTTTACGCTCGGCCCAAATATAATTTCCCTGCGTATCTGGCCACGGTGACCAACAATAATATCGGTTATATTTCCTATTGTTGAGGACTGCAACTCGCGAATGCCCCGGATCACCGCGCTCAATACCAAAATTAGCCATTGTAGAGCCCGACGCCATTTTTCCCTATGACTCTGTATGAAGCCTCCGAATAAAATTAAAGATGGCGGCCCCTTGAATCCCATGCATGACATGGCTAGTTAATGACATGTTACAACGTATTACGCTAATATGCATGAAAGTATTTTCTCCTATCTCTTGTGTTGGTAAGCTTGTCTCTTGTCGGAGTCAGGCCCGGCTTAAGGATTTGGGGACCCGGTTTGCTGGGGGGCGCCGTAGGAATGGAAATAGCTCTTTTTATTTGGGGATGGACAACTTACTTCACGTTCAGAAAGGTAATTTACTACTTTTTTTACTTAATTTTTACTACTACCTTTAACTAGTAAAATGATTTACCAAGGGTTGACAATTTGTGGGGGGTGGAGGGGTAGAGGGCCGGAATACTCTCTCACCCGGGTAAACATTTTGTCTTAAGCCGGTCCTTAATCTTAAAAGTCTTAATCTCTGAGTATTTAACTGAATATTTGTGAGGAAATTTCCCTTTTCAGAGCAGGACTTTAAGGTTAGAGAATAGATTATTCGCTTAGCTTAAAGTAAAAACTAAATAGCAGTCTAATAAACAGTACAATCTTGATTGTAAATCTAAATGGCTGCTTAGATTAAACGTTGTAAATTCAGAAATCATAATATTACCGGTTAGAAGTTTCACCGTGGTTACTTTTAGTACGATTTACCCGTTGCTGCTTTGCTATAAACTCACATCAACGCTCCCTTATTTAGTAGGCTAATATAATGTATGGCACATAACGTCACCGTCGCTAAACTCTCGGAACACATATTGAGATCGTACTGCGACCATTATGCATGTGAAGTCTGGTGATGAAAATTCAACGATCGTGTTTTCACATCAATGTGGCCTCAGTCGTCAGAGAAACTACGAAAAAACTACAATTTCCAGGCACTTTGCTCACAATCGAACTGCGGTAAAAACGTACAACAGAGGCCCAAGAATGCAATAATGGCAGCTTTTAATGTGTAATATAAGATGTAAAAAAAAATCCAAATTCCGAGAGGAGAAAAAATTCCTGATTTTCGTAAACCCCATTCAAGTGAATTCCATCGTGTGCGGAGAAGCGTCGCCATAAGGCTTGAGAAGATGAGAATTTTGAAATTGAGCGTTCGTGGTCCCAAAATCTCTACTCTTGGCAGTCGTAAAAGTGCACTTTCGATTTTCAAGCGTAATAAAATGACGATATAACTCCGTCTCACCGTTCTTAGATTAGTTCCTCAAGGGACTTGTACTAAGGGAAACGGATCCACCCCACCCATCCCGCGAGTTTTCGGAAGTAAAATGAGTCTTTTTTTGTACTTTGGCCTTTATTTTTTGGCCTTTTTGTACTTCGGCCTATATTTGATTTAATGGACAATGAAATTTGGAAATTACCGTGCACAGATCCATCGTTATTGTTCAACCACCTTCCCCAGCACGGAAGGAATTTCTTATGCAATCGTATTGATTTAGAAGTTAACGCGTGTCTCCTTGGATAAAACGTAAATTTATGGAATGAATTTAAATGCACGATGCGATAAAGAGCTACTGCTATGAACTTCATCACCTTCACTGGATTCATATTACAGGATTTAATTCAATAGCATTATTAAATATGTCGGGTCGGTGTAGTGTATGAAAAACTGGTTTCCCGTTCCGAGGGCCCAGGTTTAATACTAGTTGTGGCAGAGATATTTTTTCTACTGTATCGATCTTTATTTAGGTCTGATCAGAGAGCTCTTCAAGTTCAGCACACCGTCCGTCAGATGGAGCGTTAAACTGTGTAGCCCTTGGCACCTTTTGTTATGAGTCGGCCGACACCAACGCCAGCTTACTCTCCATTCTTGCCCCATTATCTGAAAATGCCTTACCCCTGCCCAATTATCCTACTACCTCAACAACCTAAATAGCTAAAGTAAATATATATCCTACTTATTTATTTAGCCTTTGCTGGCGGTCACCTCCCCAAATAGGTCAATTCTACTTCCTTTGGACAAAAGGGGGAAGACCCTCAGTCATTTTTGATCTTTAACAAAAGAGAAAGCTCCCTCCCGTTTTCAAGTACAGTTTAAGTAGTTTACCTTGCTCGCTCCATCAATTTACATTTTTTGCCCACCCTTAATAGGCTTTTGCTAGGAAAATAATTTGCTTACATTTCCAAGTTATTCTTGTGAATACAAAGAAGCTTTACCACTAATTCCGAAGGCTTTTCATCAAATTATAATTTACTTCACCGGTGGTGTCTACATCAGTGAATGAGCCGTAGTTACTGCAGATCAGTCTTTCACTATCAAAAAATTGAAATTAAGTTCATGAATTCGTCCTGGTCGTAATTAAGCAATATCTTAGTGTGTGTCTTATACGACGTAGATATTCATCAGAATTCGATTTTTGCAGATGTCCAGCAGTCCGGTAGCATCTTGTTCCTTTAAAGCCTCTTTAATTTCCACAGAGAAAGAGGACGCCTTAGTAGCTCAACTGGTGGAGCACTTGGCCGGGAATCAGGGGGTCCGAGTTTGAGTCCCGGTCAAGGCGAATGATTTTTTTTCTGTGGAATATCTGCTATTATATAGAATTATGGTTTATTAATAGCATTTACTATTACCATATACTGCTCCACCTCTTGGCCGCTGAAATAAGAACAAGATTAAGAGTTCTTATTTTACATTTTCAACATTGAATCTGTTATCAGGGGTTGGTGGAGTGTACTGACAGCTGGCTTCCCATCTCAAGGGCCCGGCTATGAATCGTGGAGATAGTAACTTTTTCAATGATATATCGGCTCCTACTGGTGGCACCACCAATAACTTGTGCTGTGTGAATGGCAGTTTAAATTCAGCACACTGTTTGTCAGATGAGACGTAACACAATGGACACATAGGCACATTTCTTTAAGTTTAGCAAACGCCGACGCCGGTCTTCCTTCGCTATTCCCCCTCGGTGCCCATCTTTTCTACCTCTTCCTACACACCTGCCCAAACCTAATATCACAAATGAACTTAGATGTTGTAGATTGCTTCCTGTAAACACCCCACCCAAACTAAGCCAACAATGGTAGAGAATAAATACAAATAAATGTAAATTGACATTTGCAGGAATTCCTGTGGTTCTTGTCTCTTCATTTGATCCCAAATATCTAAAAATTGACCTAAAATCTCAGTTGCCTCCCATAATAATAACAAAATATATGTTGAGAATAAGGACAAAGTTTGTAATTTTCCACACAACTTTTAATTACCCTACCGGTTTCAACACATTCGTGTCATCATCAGGGACTAAGATGACAGAGCAATGGGGATGCCTTAAATAGTGCACTGGACGACTGATGCAGACATAAACACACCAGTCCAGTGACCTGTAGGGTTATTAAAAGTTGAGTGGCAAATTAAACAGTTCGTTCTTATTCTCAATTATGGAAAATTTCCACAAAGTAAAGGCTTAGGTTGTTTCCATGAAAAAATATGTTTATTTACATCCGATAGTGGCTATGCACTTGCTAAAACATCAATATCTCAGTTCATTTCGCATCAGGGATCCTACCCACGTCAGTACGTTGATATCTCTTTGTTAGTCCGCTTAGTATCTGGGACCGGAATACATTAACCGGGAAGTTCTTGCAGAGAGAATGTTCCATCGCGTGTACGATGGAAGCACGTGCATGCAGTTGGTGAGCGCAGTGCGAATTCGTGTGTCGATCGAGACGAACAGTCTTCCGTGAGAGAAAAGCACTCCCGCCCCCTTCTCACACACTCACGTCCCCGACCACTTCCGCTTCTCTCACCCACCCTTCACGCGTGCTTCTCGTAGCGGAGAGACCTCTTCCTCCGCTCTCTTCACTCCGCCGAAACCCTCTTCGTCGCATCTCGGGTGGCGTCTGAACCGTGGCCGGATCATGCATTTGAATATACGGTCTGCTCGATGGATAAACAGGACTGTGGCTGAGAAGCGTGCATTAGAGCCGCCCCCCTCCCCACGTTACCCAAACAGGCGTTGCTCCACGAAGAGTAGGCGAAGCGGCCCACGTGGCTTATTCCCAGTAGAGTTCCACACTGAGCAACACCAGCTGCGCCGCAGTTTTTTTCCATCTCCAGCCGCAGACGGTCCGATAATGCGGGTAGCTTAATCCTTATCTTTCGAGGTAGGAAGATTCTCAAGATAGAAGTGGAGACGGAATCGGGAAAAAAAGTTAAGCATTAGTTTTTATGCTTATTTTATTTTTTAATTGAACTTCATTTTTCTTTTGATCAATTGCGAGGCTTTGCACTGTCTTGTTAGTTAGTTCTTATGGGGAGGTGTCCGACAGCTTGAGTCATTTGCTCCATTTAGAATAGGTGGGTCATTGAATACCTAATGCTATAAATATTCTATGGAACAGAGGAAAGATGAGAAGCCTAGTGTCGGCATTAGGAGGCTCGTAATGAAAGGCGTTGTATAAAAACCAGGTGGCTGTAATCAAATCAGGACTCAACAGTAGAGAAGCAAGCATAAAGAAAGGAGTCATACAAGGCTGTACAATGTAACCCGTATTATTCAATGTCTACATCGAAAAGTAATCCAAGAAATCAAAGAAAAGTCTCCAAGAGTGAATATCCACGGGGAGAAAATTAGCATGCTGCGATTCGCTGACGACAAAGCAGTCATGGCAGAAACAGAAAGAGATTTAAAGAAGACACTAGTAAAATATAGAAAGATCATTGGCCAGATATTATCTGAAGACTAAGGTATTGTTATATTACCTACTAAGATATTGTTATGCAGTAGGAGAAAAGAAGCCAGGACAAATGTTAAACTAGGAAAAAAAATCGAGGAGGTGGAAGAGATCTGTTACCTGGGAAGCGGAGTAACCATCGATGGACGAAGTAAAAGATAAATTGTCAGTAGAATTGTCCAGGCCAAAAGGGCATTTTACCAAAAGAGTACTGTGCTTACAGCTGAAAATACAAGCGTGGAAGTGAGGAGACATTTCAGTAGAACATATATCTGGAGCATTTACTATCCGGCAGCGATGCATGGGCGATAACAGCAGCAGAGAAGTCAAGGCTGGAAGCATTTGAAATGTGGTGCTGCCGAAAAATGTTGAAGATGAAATGGATCGACCGTGTGACAAACGAAGAAGCCTTAAGAAGATTGGGAGAAAATAGATGTCAACTGAAAACCCTATAAAGAAGACGGGACAATTTAATCGGCCATATCTTAAGACACGATGGCCTAATGAAGAAAATTGTCGAGGGAAAAGTGGACTGGAATGGAAAAGGCAGGCCTCGTATGAGATATATGGAGCAAGTTGATGTATGTATATATGAATGAAGGATGTAAAAAAGAATAATTGCGTTACTGCGAAAGTACTACGAAATGAAGAGGTTGGCCGATAGAAGAATCAAGTGGAGGGCTGCGTCAAGCCAATCCTAGGATTGTTGACCCACGATGATGATCGAAAGGCACGAAGGAAACCACGGTTTAACGTTCCATCCGACAGACGGAGTACCTACTGATCCTGAAATGCCCTCCACTAGGCACTCAAATTATACTAAACCTATCTTTATTTGATCTGAGAATCTAGGACTATGAAGTCCTCTCTTGTTTCCTGACAGATTGTTAATCTTCGATGCCTTGGGCAGAAAAAAACTATCCTTGGGCGGGATTCGAACCCGCGACGGTGGGAAAGACAGGCGAGGGATCAAACCCGCCGCCACTAAGGCTGGCGTCGTCTAGGTAGCTACCTTTATCTGTTAGACTGAGCCATTTCTCGTATGCGCAAAAACAAAAGAAATATGAATCATTATGTGTAAAGGTATCCTTGTTATGGTGACGTAATAATGTATATATGCTTATGTTGATTGAGTTCTTGTATCGTGAACGTGACTGTCCGAATTCTTAAGAAAAGAAAATAATAAGAAAACCACAAATTACAACACTTTCGAGTAGGGACCGGTATATACCGAAAAAAATATGCCACTCTCGTGAATCGAACCCGGGTCCTTGAGATGGTAGTCAATATTCAAGCCACGACACCTAGGTACCTTCTCCCGCTCTTTCGTCACTTGCCATACTGTATCCCAGGGGAGGTTCGAGTATGTGGACAGGCTAGAAACTAGCCTTCCATCCCCATCCCGAACTCCCACATTTGAGTACTGAGAGATTATTCTGCGATATACTGTCTCCAATTGAGTGCACTCAGTACTACAGATGCGAGATGGAACCAAATAGTGTGGATCCTTTGGTGTTTCATTTAATGAGTAGGCTGATTCTGAAATTGGGTGTCTCTACACCCTTCCTGCTTTTATGAAAGCCCTGCTCACACAGCCAAATCTGATCATTATCGAATAACGTTTTTGGATTTACATTAAGATCAGTAGAGGCAACTCTGCTTTTTTTAAAACATTACTCTACTTCAACGTTACTCATCGGTGCGTTCGAAACTGTTAAGTAATACAATCACAATGCAAAAATGTTATTCCAGCATCTAACATCTCACTTAGTCGTAGTGGCACAAATAATATCTCCTGTCCTTCGCCTATCTTGATGGCAATAATTTACTGCATGCCACCAGCACAGAGGAATTTGTCAAGCAACAGTGTGTCTTATCTATCTCCCACATTTTCGAGCACGTCATTAAGAAATAGTTCCTAAAAGTGTGGGCCTCTTGGCAAATCCTTTACCTAGCTGCAATACTGATTTAATCTCAGTTGGCTCTTTGCCTTCACATGTATCATCCCCAAATTTCTCTTTTCTTCCTCGAGGAAAAGCGCATCCGGGAATGGACTTGTTCCCCCGGGTATTTTAGCAGTCACTGAGCGAACCCCCTGAACGTTTGTATGTACAAGCGATGCGGTGTCTTTGATTCTCAGTTCACGCCCTCCGGAGGCCAGGACTTCCGATAAGGTGGCTTGAGACGACGGCTTTGTGAGCTGATTGGAATCAAGTAGGAAATATGCTGGATCACAGCAAGTTTAAAAGGGGCAGAATTCTGACCAGTGACCTTAACTCTACGTTGGATTCCGCCCTAAGGAGCACTAGTTTTCCAATTTGAAGGAATAGGAAGCCCTCATCATTGAGAAACGCAGGTGCAGAGACAAATAATTCGGGTAACTAAATGCAATTTGTTCTTTTATCTCTGCGTTTTGCCTAAGATCACATCTTCTGTCAATGTGCGCACAGTTTTCTGCCTTGCTAAGCATCTGTTGATACGACAATATTTATTGGCGGTGTACTGAAACCAGGAACAAAAATATTCGCTTTTGCTCATTCCTCAGCACTCCTAAAATGTCAATTGGCATTTATTCCCGCCCTAAAGGTGCGGTTCCAACTTAACCGTGGCCATGCTTGTTGCATTAAGTGAATTTTAGACTGTGCTATATAACCCTAGTAGTGGTAGCATTTAAAAACCATACTCCACAATTGATAATAATGCTCCGATAGACGGATTCATGAGATAACAATGCACCTCGTATGCAGCAGGAGACATTGCTTGCCTAAGTATCCCTCCATCTCCTTTAAATATCATTTGGCTAAGAATATGTATTCATTATTGTTCAAGTCAAAATAGAATTTGATACAAGTGTCAGTAAGTGTGAATGACAGAATATTTAGTGAACGTATGAGTAATGGTGATAAAACCGGAGTCGAAATTACCTTATTGAAGAAAGTTTTCAAAGGATGAATGGTGTCATCGTAACGTATTAAGTAATGAGCTCAAAGAGCCCTTCACACAGTATTTAAGTAGGGACCAATATTTTGCTGTAACGAATTGACAATGTGCAACAAATAGAAAACTTTTTGAGAAAATATTCTTTGCTATGTTGTGCTAAGGAGTTTCAATAGCCTATCAAAAACTAATGCCATTTATTTAATCAAAAGTGGCAGTTTAGGATTCCGCCTCCCACATACTTTGCATGTATGAGGGAATCAGCATTTAAGTTGGTTGGACACACCAACCTTGGATACTGAAGAACCTCACAATAGAATGACTAATAATTCTTAAGCTGACTGATCAAAAACCAGAAATATTAACATTTTTCCTACACAAATTAGTGCTAACTCTGGTGGTACAACATGGTATAAAGCCCTCACTTTATCTTCCGCCCTAAACTCTTTCCCTCAATAACCCTTCTCTCCTCCAATTGCCAATGGTCAAGCTAGGTTTCGTTGCCGAGGGGTACTTCAGGCATCGGCGAATTGACTTCGGAATGTAAAGCATACAAACGTTGCAGGTGGCGCCTCTTTAAAGTTTGGAATGGAATGAGAGAGTTTATTAAAATGTAGTTTTCCCGTTTATTTTTTTACTTCACTTGAGCAATCTTGCTCGCGAGGGCGTTTCTCGTGAGTAGCATCCTTTTTTAAATGCATATCAAGGAATCTGGAAATAAATAATGATTGAGTATGGGAAACCTAATTTTCTCTTCGTTTCACATTCCATTAAGCTTGGAATTGAAATAACTTCCGAGAACTCTCTCTAGAAATATATTGTTTATCTTATGAAATGAGTGGTGCCATTTGAGTCAATTAATAATTCAATATCCTGTAAAATTACAATTGAATAAACTAGTCTTTTGTATTGCTATTCAAGATGAGATCTGAATTGCGTTGCCTTTGCCGTATTTACACAATTTCAGAAATGTTGACATGTTGCGAAGAGATGTTGCGCCATTATTGACATTATCTTCCTCTGATAAATTCATGAGCATTTGTCGCTACAATGGTATATTTAATGTAATTTTAAAATATGTTTCCTTCGATGAATGTTTTCTGATTGTAAATTTTATGCCACATCTAGGGTCAGGGTCTAAGATGCACCCTAAATTAATCCTAATCTTTAGATTTAATGTGTGACAGATAGTTTCCACGCATAAATGCATAGTGTTAGTAGAAGTTGGCAATGTTAAATTCCTTTTGTGGAGACGTCATTGAACAGAGTAACAGTGTAGGCAATAATATCTAAAGTATTTAATATTAATATATCAAATATAACTTCTTATGGACAAAAGTGTTATTTTAAAACGGACAGCATATCACTGTAATTCATTGCTCATGATCATGCGTGCCGTAAAAGAAGGTGTTTCAGTCCACCTTATCCATGGTTTAAAAATGAGTTTCTCATTCTTCTCCTTCTCCTTCGGAGTAATGAAAAGATGCTATACTTTGATTTATCAAAAAAATCGGCCAGTTAGAAAATTTTAGTGAAGTTTCGCGACATTTAATCTTAGTAGGTTGCCCTGTTTATGTTGACAGCATAATAATAAGCAAAACCTTATTTATTTTAATTATTTTTCCTCACGGTAGAAGGAAATTCCCGTTGTCCGAATCGTTGTCATAAATAAAAAATAATGTACATATATGCAGACAAATTTTCATCCTTCACTGATATAAATTATCAATTGAAGTTGTTCTTAATCCTGGGTTGCGTTCACCCCTTGGAGCGCTTGATATTTGAGGGGTATTTACACTAGGGGCTGATTTTCAGGAAGGAATCTACATCTACATCTACACGATACCCTGCAAGTCACCGCGAGGGTGTGTGGCACGGGGTGAAGATCACCAAGCATGCACTACTACCATGCAAACTAGCAACTATATTGTCTAATGCAACTTGATAGTTATTATCTCTCGTATTTAAGGGGCTAGTACATGCATGCATGCACTACAGAATACTCTAAAATATTTCCCCTACCTATCCCTTTGCTATGCTGCCTATTCTGTTCTCTTATAGTACGGGGGAAAAATGCCATCTTGAATTTCTATTTCTAGCTTTGAGGAATTATTTGAGGAATTTGACCCATTTGAGGAACTTCTAGCTTTGTTCTAGCCTTGCTTTCCTAAAGACGTTAGAAGTACATCAGTGACTTCATCATATTATGATGGGTTTTACAATTAAATTAAAATCAAGTAGATTATTAAAATGTGAGATTTAAGATCTCATTATTTCCTCCTGAATAGAGAAAAAATATTGATTGCGACCTAGTTTGTAGGGGAGAAGGATAATCATGGTACAAATCTCAGTTTAAATGCCCATTGTTACTTAGACATTTGTAAATCGACGTTTAGCTGTAATTGCTTTCGACGATTGCTCCCCTTAATGGAAGGTCAACACAAATATTTGTATATTAATGAAGCATATGTCCCGTGTCATGATAGTTTGAAATTAGAATCAGTAGTGTTGGGGTCCTTTAACTTCATGATAAAAAGAATGTTTGCGGTAGGGTTTGGCATGCTTAGCAGTAAATACTCCCCCGCAATGCATAGTGAAATACTCACTCGTGCGAGATTTGGCTTCACATTATATAATTCAAAGCAGTGACATACCCAAGTCTTGGGGTAAGCAAGTAAAATATCTATATCTAAAGTTTGCAGAATAAGCGCCATATCAAATAACTACATCACGCTACAGAAACGAAAGCAATCTTTATTTTATGGGAAAGGTGCTGCTGTAAATGGGGAAGGGTGTTACTAAAACATTGTGAGAGGGCAATTATAAAAATGCTAAAGCGCGTAGGAAAATTTTACCCAGTGTAGCTGCGATTAACTTCCTTTAAGTGAAAGCCAGCACGTTAAAGAAAACACAAAACTATTTACTCTTAAAAGGTTTGGTTAATTAGTTACTTAGAAGGAGTTTTTAACATTATTTATCGGCTAAAAATTGCAAAGAAAATAACACTGCTTGAATTTTAGGGAAAGCTTTTGTGCGGGTCACGCCTCTAGGAATAGACATTTACATTGTGAAAGAGAGAAGGCTAATTCAATGTGTAGCTTAAGAAAAACGTTTAAACGCTATGGAGTAATCCATAGTGAACTGTAACAGATAATAATTAAAGGCTTCTCCAACATTGAACGTATTATAACTTTGAAAATTACTTAACGTCTAGAGTGACAACAGAGATAATCTATCCAATTGAGTTTACTTCTTTCAAAGTAATAACATTAGGTGAAACTTTTAGAGTCCAAAAATACTTTTGCTCTAACAAAGGAAACTCAAGCCTATGTGAGCCGACACTTAACCTTCTAAAAACGATAGCGATGGAATAGCAATGTATGTACGTTTATAAAAAATACTAACTTTTTGAAAACCTTCTGGCGTCTCTTACGCTGAGTGATGTTTCTTCTTGCGGAAGAGTGAATATGAACTGCTGACGAGAAACTCATTATGAGTTGATGGTTTGTTGAAGATAATGTTTTAAAAACTAATGATAAAATACATGATGTATTTTTATTTAGGTAGTATCGTAGCGAAGGTTACGCACCATCTATTGGCTATCGCATTATCTAATCCTAGGACAAATATCTATAACCGCGGCGGTATTCTAGATGGCGGTTAGCACTAGATCTTGGCGGTGACCATTGGGCTCCTAGGCTGGCTCGTTGCAGACAGGTCAACTTCGGATTTTGTTGAAAGGATGCTTCGCTAGCATATATCTACATGTAGAGCATTTGAATTTTCATCTCTATACACGTACCATATAGGTCAGGCGTCCCTAACAGTTTTAATTTTGTAATCAATTTTCCATCCTCAGGAGAACTATTGCCTGCCAAGAGATAAGGTTAGTTTTAGTTTTTTTTACATTTCATAATTTGCGAATTTGCGAACATTTCCTGTGGACGGTATCATCACGCTGGTTGTGTGGGGTGGTTTCAGCTTGCTAAAGCAGGTTTTGATATCCTAACAGTTGAGTGGGTCTATTTTTGAACCATAAGTACCGTTGGTTGAGGTGCTATGCTTATTGGTGACAATCGCTCTCGAGCTGCTCCACAGATGTTAATATCAAAATATAGTTCTTCCAGTTAACGGATGCAAACGTTGTGCTAGCAAATGCATGGATGTGGTGTACGAGGTTTGATGTTAATTGGTGGATGCACCACGTTTATGTGGGCCCGAATAGCTGCATTCTTTTGCAAGCACACGGCGGCTGTCACCGCCACAAATCCCTTTTCTGTACCGAAGTGTATTTGTCTCATCAGGCCCCTGTAACATGGGCGCATCCCGTCCTCTTCCCGTCCGCCCACTCCTCAGGGCTCCCGCCCTTCCCACGAGACGTCCCCCACACCCTCTGGCGAAATCATCCACTTCTCCCTCGATTCCACTCCTTTTAACGCATCTTACTTACCTCCCTCTCACTCCTCCTCCTTCTCTTCCACCCTTGCACTCTCCTTCCATTCACTCACCACCACATCCCATTTTCCGAATTTCCACCCTCTCCCCAACTCCAACATTTCGCTCCGAGACTTTCCGATCCCGTTTTCCATCCTCGTGCGTCTTTTGGAAACGTCGCGGGCGCATACTTTTTTTCCCCCTTCTTTACGAATCTCCCCGCCTCGCGTTCTTCATCTCTTTCCATCTCCGGCCTGGGTGGGAGGGGAAATTTGTTTCCAAGCCAGCTCCCCCTCACCCTCCCGTCCCCCCTCCTCGGATCTCCCGCCTACCATTTCGAACTCCACTCCCTCCATTTTCTCCGCGTTGCAATTACACTTTCCATTTTCGCGGAGTCAAGACACGGATGAGTGAACGTTTCACCCGATCCGGGTGCACTCCGCGCTAATCTCCGCCTGTTCCATCGCCACCCCCTCATAAGACGCCTCACGTTGCCGCCTATCTACCCTCCAACTATCGTGAAACTGATGTTCTGTCTATCTAAGATACATCCGCTCTTTTGATCCAGGCCTTTCTGTGTGCGTATTATGCTAGATTTGACCAGATAAATAAGATTAGTGAAATAGATTGTCATACCAATAGATTTAAAATGACATTTTACCCATGTACAATAAGAGAACATAATAGACAGCATTTCAAGGGATAGGTAGGTTAAATAATGTTACGGACGTCTGTAGTCCATGATGCATGTTTTAACATTACTAATCCGTTGCATGATTGGCAAATACAGAAAAATATATTTAGATAAATGACGTTAAAGCCAAAAATCCCCTTACTACTCTGTGAATACTAATTATCTAGCTCCACGTGACTCTATAATGTAGAATGTTTTCATGTAGTAGTAGCATTGTAGATTTTAGTTGCATTTCAACAGTGCATGTTCGGTGATCATCACCTTCTGCCTCGTACCCTCACGGAAGCTTGCATGATATTGCGTAGATGTAGATGTGTGTCTTTCATTGCAAACTTGTTCTGCTTTCGGTTATCACTGGTAATAAATTTAACTTAGCGCGAGCTTTCGTCGACCCTTCTACCGTCTTAATCAAATTTATAATCAATGATACCTAAAACAGAACAGACACATATTCTAGTATCACATATAGCATAAAGTTATCAATACCCCTCGCTAAATAGTTCCAAAATACCGATTAAACGTAGGATGTGAACGTAGAAATGTAGTTAGATTATTTATTCCTTGATGGCTTTGTCACTCTCTCGCTATTAACCATAGCCCCTACGCGGCGGGTTGTGCTTGAGCGTCCGCTCAACCCCTATAGCTGGTAAATGCAATTAATGTTATACTTGGTAGTGCCAGTCATGCCAGATTGATCATAGTGTGAGAGTAGTGTAGAGAAAGATAGTTCACGCAGCGTATATTCCTGATTTCGGTGGCTGATAAAAGGCCTGAGGCCCCAATGGAATGGCCTATCAGGTGGTGGTGTCACCTTAAAAGCACTACATACTGATGCATCCAGAGGGATATATCTCAGTTAATTTTTTCCCAAGATCCTATGTATGTACGATATTGGAAATTAAAAGTATTAAATCCTGTTAACTGTGGGGCTTACAATCAGTTGGGAGGCAAGAAAAGAGAGTATCAGCAAATTATACATAACAGAGCAGAAGGTAGAAAAATGGGAATGGCAGGAAAATTAAAAAAAAATGAAGCCGGAAATGGAGAGAGGAAGTAAAAATTTTATTGTATAATGCAAATCAAAATGGAGGGATAATGGAAAGTTCTGGAGTGGCATTTAACGAATTTTATGCAATTGAGTGTTATCATCTGTTGTTTCAAATGTATGTATTCCTCAATCAACGGCGATTCTAGCGTAAAGATTTATGCGCGAATGTGAATGGAATGGAATAAGGCATGATAACAAGAGATCTGGCGTCGGAATTAACGTAAAGCAAATAAAAGCTATAAAAAAGTTCCCACAGCATTTTTGTCCCACCAAATGGAAGAGATATTGGTCTTGTATTGTTTTCCACATACCATCCAAGTGGTAAAATATTTGGATTCTAACCCGAGCACAGATGATTCGGAACAGTACTCTTTCCTCTCACACTTTTATAGTTCCCTGCCTTAAAAAAATAATTCTCAGTATAGTTCTTTAAGTTTATACGATGCTAATCCATTTTAAAATTATGGTACGGAATCCTTTCTACCATGATTTTCACAAAGATTTTAAATATTTTTCGGCACCGGTGGAAGTGAGGAAAAGTCCTCCCATGCTAATCCTGGTGTTACGGCTTCGAGTCCCGCTTGGGTGGGTTTTTCTCCAACCTGGGAATGGATGTTTGTCAAACTCTGTTGGTTCAGCCCTTGGGAAATCTTGTGACAGGCCAATGCCTATTGGGGTCCAAGGGGTATGGGACCAACAGAATCATTGGGACGAAAAAAATAATTACGCGCTGAATAAATGTTTTAATACTGGGTGGACAAAAAAGTTAAAATGTAAATGATTTTTTCAAATGAATATTGAATTTAAAAATAGAAAGACAATGATAGCCATTCATTTTAAGAAAAAGGTATCCGATTGCTTTCAGTAGAATTACGGGTACCATCTATTGTCAAGACCGTCGATAGTGTCCCACCGCTAATCTTCGCCCCCAATACCCGCGTCCTGGCTTTTCAATCCCACGTAGCGTTTCTCCCTCATCCTACCCGACTCCCAGCCCCTTCTTCAGTCTCCAACGCCTTTCCCGCGACGCCCCATTGTTTACCGTGGGGAGTAAGAGAGTGGGTGGGAGCGGCGGGAAAGGAAATCTTCGTCATCGTCACCTTTCAACGCCCGGCGCCTCTCTTTTGTTTCTATCCCGCCCGTCTTTTCTTGTGCTCATCGCTACCTCTCCCTCTCAATCTCTTCTGCTCTCCCATTACATTCCGAGCGCCCACCCTCCCCCTTCAATCCCCATAAAACCTCTGGCTTCTCCGCGCCGTGCCAAGTGAAGTACAGCCCACGGTAGGACCGTCCTGCCCTTCTCCGGTCCCTTCTGCAGAATTACGAGACTGCTCGCGCGTCGATATAGCTTGAGCGGTGCTGCATCCATCTCGAAAAATAAGGTGTAGGGAGCAAGCGTTCATACAAAAAGGAAAATCTCTACTCTCTTTGGGGTTCGGAGTGGAGAAGGAAAGGAACTCGAGTTCTCCCCCTCCACCCCCTCCCCCCCAGCTCTTTTCTGTACTTTTTTCTGTATTTTTCTTCTTCTGGATGCAGAGCGCCTCGCACGAAAAAAAAATTAATACTTTTTTAGAACGCCGCCAGCATCCACATCTTAGCGATTATCGCGGAGGTAGTGTAGATTTAAGGCCGTAAGGAGGTAATCGATGAATGAAAGTTATGCTTGGTCTGTAATTCTCAGGGTGATATTTAGATAGAACTTACTGATGTAATTGAATTAGCCAATTGTAAACTTTTCAATCTAGGAATGTATTGGAGAAACAAGCTAAGAAACCCAACCGAGCATCATTATCTCTGCATTATTTGACCTATTAGAAGGTACCTCATCACATTTATAACTCGATTCACTAGCTTGAATCAGTAATGAGGAGCTTTGAATAATATTCGAAAATAATTATGGTATGGGATTCGCAAATAATTTGAAAACATTGGCAACTTTATTAGAATTAATGAGAAGCTATGTTCAATGCACTCTATAGTAGAGAAATAACAAATCAGGAAAGTAAAAATTTCTCTTTAAGTGAAAAACGTTGGATTTGAAGTTTGCAGTATGATTTAAGTGTAATAATTTAGAATAGTAAACTGGGAAAGTTATTCTCCATATACGTTATTAAATTTCATGGTACTTAGTGAGTAAAGTCAAATATATTCAAGTTGTCTGCCTTTTATAGTTCTTATTTTTTTCTGTCGTTATGAAGCAACTTAAACAGAGAATGAAAAAAACAAAATTCGGTTGAGTTATTCAGTATAACTTTGTGATATAAAACTTTCAGCTATAGGAATTTTTGAAGTTGGAAGAGGATATTTACTCTTATAGCAGTGTGCAAGTGAAATCTTATTTTTTCTTAGAAAGTGATGCCTTGTCACCGTAATTGTATCCAGTTGTCTGTCCGCGGCCGGAGCGACGCATCGGCTTCATCTCCTGGTAGAAACTACGTTTAGTAACTGATATTTTAATTTTAGTAAGTGCAGACTGTTTCTTTTATTTGACGTCTTCACAATCAATTTTCCGTCAATTATTACGCTTGGGATATCGTTATGGCGTTAAACGAAAGTTAGATTTTTTCAATAATTTGGAAGAGTTCTCCATTTATTAGCTTCCTGTAGCACTTTTTTAGTGCTTTTCCTCACGATATAACTTGTTTTAGTACTTCTCCAAAATCAATTGTACAACTCTTCTCCAATCAATAGCTCTTTATTCATCTGCTTCCACTATGTCCATGCTTACGGCCATATCCGTGTTATGTTGTCTCGAAGTTTATTTGAAATTTTTCCATGTGTCTCCTGAAAGATGGCTATTGACTGGCAGATGACGCTTCAACAAAAACGCTTATTAAGCCGTGGCTACTATTCTCTCAATGTCCTTGAAACTCTTATTTTCATTGAATTATTGATTTAATAGGTAAAACAATTCCTTAATTTGCTCCATGGCTGATTTAACTATTCATATATTAGCTTGCAAATTGTTGCTAATCTTATCTACTAGCACCGTTACGGCTTTCTTATCATTGAGGTTTTATTTAGATTTCTTCTGTTTACTACTGAGAGTTGTCAAAATGTGGTACATTTCTTATTCCAGTAGAACTAGGAACTATGTTATCTGCAGACTGGATACTGTGGATGTGTTTTTCATTTACTCTTATGCCATTTATTTAATTATGTTACTAACTTTAAGTGTACTAGAAACTTAAAATTGGTATTCATTCAGTAACTAGTTTGATTTGGAGACTCAAGTTTAAACGCCGTTTTACACGGTACAATTTTTTGTACTATTTATTTTACAAACGCTTGTATGAGGAAAATTGTAACGTGTAAAGCGGCATATTGTACGAACACTTGTGCGATTTTCTGAATGACTGATCTGGAATTACAATCTGCTCTAATTCCATTCAGAAAAATACACAATTTCGTTTAGTTTCATACATTCGTTTGTACAATAAATTGTACCGTGTAAAGCAACCTTAAGTAACTAGTAAAAATTGCAGAACATGAAACTTTTTTATTCAAAGATAAAGGAACTAGAAACTTGAAACCAACTTGCGCATTTGTATGCTATAGTAGAAAATATTACACAACACCCCATTCATTGAAGATCCGTGTCCGTATGTTATCCGTATTGAAGTTGCATGCGTCCGCTAAACTGTATTATCTCGCGTTATAGGTTTGTTAATTTTTAGTTCTGCAGTGTAATAAAAACATTTAGCCTGTCTTATGGTGAGATGGATAGGCAGATGTGGGTTTTAGACTTTTCTAACGTCTTCAATGCAAGAAAAGGTAATTGATGGTGCCTAATTCTGTCGGTGTCGCACACAGCCGCTCACGACTTTTACTACGTTCACAGATTTCTATGGCAAAATTAGGCTTTATTCTTTCCGAGTGGAATCATTACAAACACTTCACGTGACAAAATGGTACGTTGTGATTTGAACTCTAGTTTTCCAATCTATAGTAAAATGATCCTTCGCACCGTAAGCTGTGAAAATTTAGGCGTACGAAAATGATATTGGCAAATGTTCAAAGCGGAAAAGAAATAGTCGTTGATTCGTAATATTGCTTCAGAGATGAAATTCATAGCAATTAACCCCGATACACTTGAATGAGCTAAACACAATGATTTTACTGCCTCTCATTAATCAACTGAAATGAGCAAGGGAAAAAACTAATTAACGAGTCAAAATAATGACGAATTATGTTATAAATGGCAGTTAAGCGAGCTCCATTTATCACCACGAGAAGGGTATCCCGTGCCGGAAAGTGTTATGATTAATGCAGTGCACGCTAAACATAATCAGGGAAAAACATTTCCATCATCGGGGACCCGAATTGGAGTTTTGCGGTAACTTTTTACTTTATTCAACTCTCGGCTCATTTCTCTCCCGGCCGATAGCTTTTGTCTGAGGTTTGCCCGGACTTCCCGCTTCAGCGACCATCCTCCGCACCCCCACTTAAACCAATTCTCGCCCCATTTTCCTCCCCACCCGAACTCCCTCTCGCCCCGTTCAACCCCCTAAAACCCCCCTTGTCCGTGGTCTCCGCGGAATCATTATCGTAAATCTACACTAACGAGTGCTCGGGAACTCTCTCCATCTTCATCTCATCCCTCGCTGCTGCGGGGACGTGTTCGCTTAATTCTTCAGCTGAGTTGAGGACATTGCAGAAGGAGGTGGGCGTAGAAGAACTGAGGTGTGAATGCTGAGGAAATAAAACGGGAAACAGGGCGACTGATGGTGAAGTAAGGCTCAGGAGTGGCCGAAATGCCGTTATTAAATAATGCTCTCTTAAAACAAATGTGAACGATACGATTAATGCACGTCGCTCGTTGCATTTTTACTTCTCAGGAATGTTTTTACTTATATAGATTTCAACTATGCATTAGACTGAAAATATTGCAGTATTAAAAAAATATCAAGAGCATTTTCCTGTTGAGTGATAATTAAACAGATTGCAGTTTCTGTAATGGCGCCGATCAGGTGCCGTTTTGAATACAGGTTTTGCGTTTATTTACATCTCCACGAGCTCTAATGCATCATATATATCTAATCATTAGTTAAAATGCTTGTATAATAAAATTGTAAATCCATTGCATAGCAACGTATATGATTCGAAAATTGAATTATTTTCTGAGGGTTATGAATACTCAGTGTTTTAATTGATGAGCAGCTAATATCTTTCGTATCATAATTAATTCAATTACATCCCAAAATGATTTCATATCAGGCGTCCGATATTCAATTAATGCAATATATTACGTGAAAATTATTGATTAGTTGGCTCTAATTTTATCTCAGTGAACTGTTATATAGCTATCATCTCTACTGAATTTATATATTCTTTAGCGTTATTACTGATAATGATAATGTCTATTCGTCAAATCTGGCCGTAATTAAGGCCATGTATCAATTGTGAATAGCGCCGTAGAGGGAAATATTGTCTCACGCATACGCTTTACCAAAGTAATAGTTCATAGGGTATATACAAGTCTCAACATTACCTCCCATATTTTCCCACACCTCTAAAATTAAACATGTATGTCTATGTCCCGAGCAACTTAAATGGTTCCTCTTCGCCTACCCCAAATGTACATCACCAAATATATTCCAGTTTATTTTTTGATGGAGATTGTGAACAAATTTCGTCCTTTTGTTGTCAAATATTTACTCAAGATACATCTAGTGAAATGTATTTACGATATAAATGCCAGAAAGATAAAAATATGGACATGAAGTATAAGTACTGTGATTAATATTAATTGGTATTCGTAAAAATTATCCCAGAAAGTAAACTGAATGAGCTCAGTAGATGATAGCCTTGTTCAATCCAGAAATTACAGCTTAAATTTAGACAACGATTCGTGAGCCATGGTAATATAATACACGATGTGGATAACAGGATTTTGTGGATATCTGCAGGACTAAAATGGAAACACGGCTAACTATAGCCTATGTTTACTTATGAGGAAATAATTTCTTATTTGCATATTATCCTCGCGAGATGGAAGTACATAACGTAGTTGTTTCTTCAATCCTATTATTCGATTAAATGAATCTGGTGAGAACGGCATAATGGATTACAAAGTAGATAGTCATATCCTTTTACCAGTCTATGTGACTAAAAGGTAAAAAGACTGGTTTGTTATTTGATTGACATTGAATTATTGGCAAAAAATATTAATCGCGCATCATTATTGATGTAAATACTAAGCATCAACATATGGTTTTGGCGGTTCAATCACCACTGTGACTGCGTGTACACAAACTATATAACCCCTCTAGATCTAGGTTCTGCAAATTTGACGAATATGATTATTTTTTTTACAATTTTTAGCGAACGTTCGATCATTTTGGGATTCCGTTAATGGATATTTTTTCTCTAAATTCCAAACTGCACTTTACTGAGGTAATGCTTCATTAAAAAATAATTGCATGATAAATTCTGCGTACCTACCCGAATTATATCTGTAGAATATAATCTTGGACCTTTTCATGATTTTGCACTAAGTATTTCATTTTCATGGGAGAAAAATTGATTGCCTTTGAAATAAACGTCAGTTACCATTGGGAAAAAATTCAGTAAATGTTGTTATCATATTTCCCGTTGCCTTTGTGCTAACATTTATTCCGCCTATGTAAATCTAGGAACAAATTAAATATTTTACTAAATAATCAAACATGCCAATGGACTCAAATAATACACACGTGTAGGAAAAACATGACAGAGTAAACTTACCGTATCTGTGAAAAATATAGGAAATTGCGAAGTTTAAAACATTTCTAGCCTAATGTTACAGCTATAAATACAATTTATTTTGGTTATCCAAGAGATGAGAATAGGTTACGTGGCATTTCTTGTTATGGGGAGAACGAAATAGTTGATCAAGCCCTCAACACATTAATTGGAATAAATGTATGCCTTCAATTGCTCGCTGTATTTAAAAAAATTCAATGAAAACAAATGAAAAAATTGGGTAAAATTTTGTCCTATATGACCTAAAGTAAGACATCAAGGTGACCCAATGGTACAAGAAATGTGGTAGTGTGTGCGTATCATATTAACCTCGAGGATTTAAACGAGGTAAGACTCCGGTCTCGTTCTCTCAAAAAGACATTATCGTGAAGTTGTGAAGACTTCATTCCGAACAATAGTAAAACTTGGCCATCCCCGGAGCGCAAGGATCTCAAATGATATTTAAGAATGTTTTCCGCGTCTCTCGCGGCACACGGAACGGTCTCCAGAAAAAGCAACAGCGTCGGAGACCATTTGTTTTCTCGAGGACGGGCGAAAGAAATGAGCCCGAGTCTATGGTCGAGAGGAGCGTGGGGAAGACGAGTCATGCCTCACTAAAGCATAGCACGGCCTCCGCTTATGGTTAAGAAGGCGCACCATTCCTTAGTGCCCTGTGACAGGCGTAGAAAAGAAGACCGTATGCCGCCCTCCCTATTCGCGGAAAAACACCAGAATGAAGTTTCATGTGATGCAGTGCCGGGTAAATTGAGAAACACGGACAGCGGTGGCTGCTTCCTGCAGGATAATAAAAAAGAAAACGAAACCCTTTAGAAGATGACGCTATCACCATCTCTAGCTCGTATTTTAGAGCGGCGTTCTGATTGTACCGCACCTAAACTTTTGGGATTATAATAAGATTGCGGGCCCTAGTTTTAGAAGGTAACTGATTGTCTTTGAGTGTGCTGATTGATATATACATTGCGAGAAGGATTCTCTCATACTTCGTTCCCATCTTGAAAGTAATTTTTATTTTATCGCAAGGCAATTTTTATTGTTATTTCTTGAAAAATTCCTGTTGAAAACTAGGTCTTTGTTGAATAAAAACAGACCAAAAAGTTTCAGCTCCAGTGAAAAGATCTTTTAGCGCAGCGAAAATAGGAGTTATTTATCCTTCTTAAAGAAATAGGTGAATATTCCTACAGTAATTTTCTTAGGTTACCTTAAGCATAAATTGCAAGAACATCTATCATGGATTTGTTTTTCAAAATCATAGCCTTTTGAAGATATTTTTACTTATTTGCAGTACAATATACCTATACACTGTGCCACTTTTCTATGCTGGTTAAGCTAGCTCATCCTCATTTTAAGCTTCCTCTCACTTTGTGAAACAAATGTGTGCACATGATATTTCGGTCTTGAGATATTATATAAGATCCAAAATATTCATAACCAGTATAAATCCTCAAACCTAGATTCTCCATCTGCATAGTCAATTTAAAGAAGCCCAAGTTTTTTTTTACTCGTAGAAATAATTTTGACTTATTTCTGACATTTTTGGTGCTTAGAAATAGGGCTTGCAAGAAATGAAATATTTTATAATAGGATAAGGAAATATTGAAGTGAGCCAAGGAGATGTATTTGAATATAAAAAAACTTTTGCACCTTTCATTTTGCACCCTTCAGTCTCCAACTATTGAAGACTGAAGGCTAGCAACATTGCTATTACTTCGCAACTGAAAATATACTGACCTTCTCTTTCATTGCCATTAATACGATATGCATAATATGTCGTTATTCATTTAACACATCGGCCTCGTGGGTAAGGATTTTGGAAGAATAAAAAAAGGTGGACCCAAGTACAATAGGACTATGATGAAAATTATAGAACGAATGGAAATGAAGACTGCATTGGGAATATCAATCATAGTTTCCTTATTTGTTTCGCAAGATATTTGTTTACCTAGGATACGTATTCAGGAAAAGATTCAGGCTTTATAGGAAGCAGGGTGAAAGGAATTAAAAAGGAATGAAAGAGTAAACGCTCATAAGATACTAGTTGCTCAGTGGGCATGGGTTCAAGAAACTAGTAATGCCGCCTAAAATAGTCCACAAAGTAGAGATAGAATTTTCATTACGTTCATTATATCTTCTGTCACATTAAAATATAGAAAAAATCCATTATTTTTCCTGCTAAAATCTGGCCTAGAAATGGCTTACGTCGGTAAATTAACCTGTATTTTATAATCATAGAGGCTCTAGGAGGAAACATTTTACAATCCTCAGTTTTCAGACAATATCCTTCTGGTAGAAAGAGTTTTGACGCAGAAAATATAAAGTCCTTAAAACTATAGATGTATTTCTATTCATATTTCTGAGTACTTAGACAGTTTTTTTTTCTTAATTTTATCTTTTTTCTTTCCTTTAGCCCGTACTGCATGCAGATGCATCTATCCTGCAAGCTACTTAAAGGGTATGAGGCAAGGGGTTGCATAGTCACCAAACATACAACGTGCGTGAACCATTAGGTATGCTGCTACTTAATACTTACTAATTATGCATCTTAATTAGATACACATATTACATACTTGCTAATTATGAATCCGTTAATCAAGTGCATCTACCTTCATCTGTATGCTACCAGTATTGATTGGGTTGCGGAGAGTCCTTCCCTTCAACGCGCACGTATGTACCCCTCCAAACTTATTAATTTTCACTGCCATACAGTGCCCTTTAAAATCCTCATATTTTGTACCTACCTTCATGCCATACTCCTTGTTGAGCGCGATCTAACATTTTTCGCTCTATCACCCACTTCAATATTCCGTTTCCTCTACTACCAGCTTTATCTCTCCCTCATTTTTTCCTTTACTTCCCGCATATCTTCTCCGTCCTTCCCACAATTACCTTTATAAAGGCTCCAAATTATGCTCACCTCCTTTCGCAAGATCAATTTACACAACCATTGTATGCTCTTCTCTATTTTGTAACTTATCGAAATGTATGTGGTGGGTTACCCGACACTTGTTAAAGACGTTCAGATTTCCTTTGACCGAGACTAGGAGGGAATGGGGGTTCGGCATCAGGCTTGGGTTGAAAACAGACCAACAGGCTAAATTTTAAGCATTCACAAATAAATATATTGTTCCAACCATATACATAAGGGTACCGACAGATGAGCCTTGGTACCATTAAATAAGCATTTTGAATTACATTCACACGAATAGAGAAAATAGCTTGATGACCCTGATGAGGATGAAATATGATGAATTAGGTGATAATATGACACAACGTTGATATGGGTGAGGACGAAATTTAGCAAAATTATATGAAAGAAAAAATACACTATCACACTCTCCCGAGCCGAAATGACTGACTGCGGGGGAAATTAAGCGAGACAAGATTGCTGGACATGTCCAAAAACGCCCACAACAGTAAATAGTCCCTTAAGAGTGAGCACAGAGTCGGTAGGAGGGAGAGAGGAGAGGACGTGGCCGATGAGGCGGTGGCTTACGTGACGGATGAGTTGTTCCCGGAGACGAAAGATGAGGGCTGATGAGGGGAAGAAAAATAGGGGGGGGACACACCAAGCAAGGCAGCGTGTGATTCCTTCCTCTGAGAGCCTACTTATGCCCCTCGAGGTCGGAAAGGGGGGGGGGGGCTGCCGGTCACGTGGGAGGGACTGGGTCACACCCCCGGGTTAAGTGGGGTCACTTCACCAACCGTCGCCACATTCTCCTTGCGCGACTCCCTTCGACTCAGGGTCATACACTTTAACGCAAACACACACGCACGCAAAGGCTTGGGCCAAACATCACGCCCGAAGTATTCCTAATCAAGGGACTTTCACTTATTCTTTCCGCAAAACTTGATATTTTCTCTAATGTTTTTGCCTTTTTAGACATGAGTACTATGATGTGCCCACGATTGATATTCATTCCATTTATTTCACCTTGAAGCTTAGATGCACCAATGATGTCTGTTGGCATTAATAAAATCAAACACAATTATTTCGCCCCTTATATTCAACACTTTGTATACTTTTTCATGTTAGTGTAATGTATGTAAACTAAGAAGTAGGATTTACGTATTCCCTTTGCTGACATTTGATCCCATATGCGGTAAAATAATAACGATGAACTGCCATGTACTTAAAATTTTTACCACTTTAATGAAGTTTAATAACTCTTGAAAGTACCGAAATATCGCACTTTTTAGTAATCATAATGAGTCATTTTATAGTTCAGCATATTTAATGCAGCCCTAGAAAGAAATGTTAAAACCTGGATGTGCTTATTCTCATTACTTAGCCCTAAATAACCATATGCTACCCAATAAATAAAACATGCAAAATATTTGCAGTAACACTTCATATACCTTCTCGGATCAAAAAATGTATCTCGTTTCGGTCATATTCGCACGGATCTCTGGGGACGTGGCTCCATGTAGACAAAGTATTTAATGAAATGGACACAAGCGGAGTAAAGTACGCGCTAAAGGGACCCATCGGATTGGTCGCGCCCAGGAGCCTGGGGAGAAAAGAAATTTTGGATCGTCTTATCATCCAAGCGAGAGCGATAACTTCAATTAAAAGAAAATCTTGGGCAAGATGAAACGAGTCTGGGAGGGGGGCCTGTTAGGCGGGGGGCGGGGAGACCGGTTAGATTTAGGACGGGACGGTCGGAAACGGGAGAACGCTGTAAGAAACTTAGGGGTGGAGGAGCTGGGAAGCAATGAGATTTTTTGGGGCAGGCCGGGCCTTAAAGAGAAGTTGTGGGTGGGGGAGGGGTGAGGGATTTTAGAGCGGGGGAAGAGAGGCAGGAAGGGTGGCGAGTTGGGCGAGGGAAATATTAACGGATTCGCAAATTGGAAAGAAAATGGAGGGAGTTTTCAATTGGCGCCAATGGAGTGGGGAGGAAAAGGTCTGTCGGCGTGGAAGGTGGGAGTTCTTGGGGTGGAGGAGGAGAAAACGTCTCTAGCAAGGGGATTAGTGGCGGGAGATGTAGGGGGAGGACGGCTTGGAAGGGGTGGAGGAAAAAGGCCGTAAGGGTGGGCAGGCGGTAGAATGCTTGGGGGATCATTAAAATCGCAAGGACAGGAAATGAATCTGAGATTTCGAAAGAGTGGACGAGTGAGGAAGTTGGTGAAGAGGGTTGGGCTGGAGTTAGGCCAGTGAGTTGGACAAGGGAGGGGGATAGGGTAGGGTTGTAGACGCTGGGGGTGGAGGGGATACTTCAAGGTGGTGGATGTGAATGAAGGGTATGGGGAGGGGAAGAGGTTTTGGTGAATACGCCAACGGGAGGAATAGCGGCGGGCAAAACAAAACGCCAACGAAACTTCTAATATGCTCCCCGTCGTGTATTTATTCACCCCGCCACTGTAATAAATTGAGTTCTCCCCCTTGAAAGAGAGCGTATTTGACGTTTGAAATGCTCGGGAATGATCTCGAGCCGCTGGGACTCGTGAAGAGGGAGTGGATAAAATCCTTGATTGCATCCGCAAAATTATTTTCTCGTCAACAAAATAACTCATTTGGTCCTCTTTATCTTCGAGGGGATTCACTATGCTCTGGCACGAAAACTATGAGTTCTCTCACCGTTTCCCATTTTTAACATTCTAATCTGATGCTTTTACTCAAATTGGTACGTAACTAAATCTATTTTATGCCTTACTTCTTGAGAAAAATACCCAGTGTGTTGAGACGAAGTTTTCCCTAAGTACCAGTAAAATTTCGGTATTAAAATTATGCAGTTAATGGAGTTGTCGAGGAAATGAAATTTTTCGTCTGTAGCACTGTGGTTTTTATTGAAAAATAAATTATCCCGGAAAGTCTAAAGCTCTTGTAAGGGAAATGTAGTCTTCAAAGACAGGAAAGACTTACTTCTTCGCAAAGTATTTAACTTTTTGTGGGCAAAATGGAAATATAGACCCATTTTGTTACCAATTTCATATGCATGAAAGGAATTGATAAACCTTTAATGAACTCGAAAGTCAAATACTTAAATGATTTCTGTGGTGCTGAAAATTATTCTCTTTGATATGTAGAATGTTTTTTTAGATTATGTTTCCGTCAAATTTTGATATCGCATCAAATCCTAATTGTAAATGATGATTATTATAATGAAATCAATTTAGTATGGAAATATATTGCTGTATAAGTGTATGATATTTTCTGCTGTGACCCCATATCTGTGTGCCTCTCTCTCACTAATCATTTCCATTGTCACTAAAGGTTTTCAAATATAAGGTAATGTTATTGATAGTTGAGTGAAAAATGTTGATGGTTTAGGTGACTATTCGTGTACATTTACGAACGCTGCACGGCTACTTTGGTGCCCTGAAAAATGGCAAGTATTTCCTTGAAAGGCATTGCAATTAGGGTGTCATTTTTTTCGTCAGACATCTCTCAAATACCAGTTTCCATATTTTTTCTAGTACTCATAGTCGTTTATTTTAGCACTAGCCTACATTTTACACAACGATGCCGTAATTTCCATATTTCCTGACGGTGCAATACAAAAAATTAAAACTATGTTAAAAAAAATAAAATCCTTGAAGTCGGTTTTCAAATTCGCCGTGCAACAGGAGATAAAATAGGCATGATCAAGTTGGCTCTCGTTTAAAAAAATGTTACAAAATATACCACAGGTTCTCCTGCAGTATGAGCAACTCATTCCTTCCGTAACTGTTTCAATTCGTAGATCAAACAAAAATGTATTTCTTCCACTTCTATCAAACTTCCACATCTGTCCCCAAATACTGTTCCCGTAACGCTCAAATAACTGAATTTCCCTGTCCTCCGTCGTTCACCTTACTTTTTGATCTCCTTTCCACTCCCAGCTCCTCATCTCCTTCGCCCTCAGACCGATAGCCAGAGTTTGCCGCTCCTTTCCGATGAGGACGCTAAAAACAGGCGAGTTTTTCCTCGTCCTTGAAACTATAATAACGTCTCCTCCCGTACTGACTCTGGATGGCTTTTAAGGCATGTTCCTTTCAAGCGATGAAAAAATATCGTTGAGGGTGGTTTTCACATTTTCTCGCGAGCTCTGAAAACGATAGAGGTGAATCAATGTTGGGAAGTAGAAAATAATGCAGAAATGATCGAGTTTGAATGGTAAAGGAGAAATTTTTGGAGCAATTTGGCTTATGGAGAGAATGCTGCCTGCACCCTGCACCCTGCTGAATGGTGTAGGCATCTATATTGTCATACATGCCATTTCATATATATATTATTGTATATATATATATACAATAATATATATATGAAATGTATGACAATATATATGTATATATATTGTCATACATGCCATTTCATTGCTTTAACTCAATCATTTTTTTAGTGGAATTTCTTTACGGATTAACTGAAATTTCTCCCGTATGGACGAATTTGAGATTGATTATCAAAGTTGGGCTCGTTATAGCACAAGTAATTTTCCACAGATGAAGATAATTAGTCGATAAAATTAGCATTCTATAGACATATTCATCGTCTAGCAAATATAAAATGCAAAATTGGAGGGAGAACTTGGGTCCTTATGAAGCACTATGGCACATAGACATATTTGAACCCATTACGAAAACTCATTTTTACGTGCCCACCTCTTACAAACAGCGGACAAGTGCACCGCCGCCGCAGGGGTATAGAGGAAGGCCACCCATCCATCCCCCTACCGGCGCGAGCGTTGCTTAACTTATGAGATCTGTCGGTAACCGGGGTTTCAGCGTAGCTAGGCCTACAATAAATATAACCATTAATGTGTACTTGCTTTGTTGTATGAACTGCTTAGAGTTAGTTAAATACGTCCAAGTTTTGTCCTCGCGATCCTGTTTAAAGAGCCCGATGAGCTGTCGCTAAATCTATTCCCTATTTAACACGCCAATGTTCTTATCTGAACTCCACATTCAGTATTGTGTAGTCAACAATGCCGGACTTTGATGATATCAGGCCCTGTCAGTCCAATTTTTCAAGGGTTTTTGGTGATCAAAAGGCAATTCAACAAGGCAATATGCCATTTAAATGGGAGATGACGCTTGGGTAACGCTTTGGGCGTGGCCGGTACTTTAGCGGCTTTTACTTACATGCGCATGCGATATGACGGACTGTCGTGAATAAAATTGAAATATTCCGCGAAACCTTCTAAGCAATTCGCGTCCTTATATCAATCGATTTATGTATCCCTGAAATAGATTTTAAAAACTAGCTTTCATGATGGTATTTTTTTCTTCTGGTAGCGGCAAGTAGAGGACATCCAAGAAAGAGAGAGCGTAGACGTGCTATAGAGGACAGAAAAGAGGTAGAAGACTGCGAGTATCTTATAATCATCTCTGCTAAGTAAAAGGATGGGAGTTTTTGCAAGATACTCACTCATTGATCCCGTCCAGAATTTGAATTCTTATGCTAAGGCTTCTAGCACCCTCTTTCCATTCCGCATCAGGTATACATTTATCTATTGGCAGGAGAAAGGGAACAGCTCGTCTCGGAATGTGTGAGAGAGAGAATCAGATGGGTGTGGGTGCTTGACGAGGGCGATAGTTTGATACGCAGAGGATGAAATAAGGAAAGAGGGCCAGAAGGGATCGGAATGAGTGAAGCGAGCTCGGGACAAGGTGAAGGATGGTGTATGAGGAGGAGGAGAGAGGACGAGGTTAGAAACGAGGTGGAGGGAAAATTGTAGAAATATAATTAAAAGAAGGGAAAAAAGGAGCGTCAAGGATTGAGAATAAGAAAAAAAATTGACAGTCGAGAGGGTTTGCAAAAAATGTCAAAGGAAAGTCGGGAGTACAATTTTGGCCAGAATAAACTGGCTGCACTGTGGTTGCACTGGTACGGGACAATACGCCGTGTCTTATTCTTCGCTGCCATATTCATTCCCTCTCCTTAAGTCAAGCAGCCACCCCGACCACCCTCAAAGTCCTCTCTCCCCCATTCCCCCTTCCAATTCCCTCTCCAACCTTTTGTGACCCATTCTACGCAGGGAGGGAGGGCCTCCATCTTCTTTTTTTTTTACTCCTCCAGGTTTTGTGTCAGAAATAAGATTGCCTTCAGTGCTCCGTCCTCATTACCATTTAATTGGTGCGTGCTGCATTTCCTTAAAGCCCTAATTTTATTTCTTTATTAAAAAAATGGGAATTCTTCTCCCCATTGTCTTCGAGACGCTCGTCGGAAGAATACGATCTCGTGGGGAGTATTTGTAATTAGTCTTCATTAAAAATGTTCAAATTAATTGTGTGCAGGTCTACTCCGAAAGAAATATAAACTAGAACAGTAAATACAATGCTACGAGGCATTAATATCAATTCCTCTTCTGCATTCATCTACTTCCTATGAATTTGTTTGCGAGAGGTACAGACAGAGGATGACCACATTGCATGACAATGTTCTCTAACAAGAGTTTGCAAACAACATACCGTTTACGATTTTCTAATTTAGTGTCCCAGCATCTTGGGCACAATTATTACGCTTTAGAATACATCACATACTTCTATACGTTGATAATACGTTAAAGGTTTATTTCCATGAGACCAAGTAAATTACGCCAAGATATTTTATGAAAACAAAAATGAATTCATACGAAACTTTCGATGCCCTCTAAATTTCTTCCCTAAATCATTAATAATTGAATTTAAAATTAAGAAATATTTCTTTTTTAAGTCGATAAAAATTAAAATTGAAATATTTGAATTTTTATACTTATTGCTTTAGTGTGCATTTTAAATGCTTAAATAAATTGGGAATAATTGGGCCAAGGTTTCAATGTTTTGCTTATCCGTTTTTAAGCCAAAACGTGTCGTTGTACATCAATTGTTTGCTATTACTTTTCTGGTCAATATTTACTAATAAGTAACACAAAAAAACAATACTATAACCAGGGTTATACGAGCCAAAACTGGAGCAGTCAAATGTGATTGTAAAGAAAATTTATCTAATTTTTCAATAATTCCATGCATTTAATTTTAGAAAGTCACTGAGATTTACTTCGTGGTGGTTGGTACTTAACAGATTTTGTAGAGGACCTCGGGAAAAAAGCATGAATATAGTCACTAACCATTCTTATCAAATAGGATGCGCTAATATAAAATTGTGATCATGGAAAGAGCATTCTTGAAATTTATAGTAATGCTCGAGAGTACCGAATTAATGAGGCTATTGATATCACTCTATAAGCTCCTTATGCACTGGATATAATTCCATATTTAATTTTTTCATCGTATTTCTTTCATTTTTTAACTTTTGTCCTCCAATATACCTCTAAACAGGAGAGAAGATCGAGCTATATTCGATTCAAGTAAAATACAGGTGTTGGAAGCTCTTATATGCAGCTTAAGGGAAACTAATCTAAATTTCCGGAAGTCCATGAATACCTTCAGTGTGGATTGACAAAAAAAGAATGAGCTGCCTCAACAAAGGCGGGCCTTGCGAGCCAACCCGAACACCCTCACTCATACTTTTTCTCCCCTTTGAAAGTCTTCCGAGAAGTATTCATTAAATATATCTGTACATATTCATTAGACGACAGCAGGTAACACAGAGAGGAGAGTCTTCAAAAAGATTCCGACATCCCTCGTAGTCATGGAAACCAGAATACAAGGACCACGATCTCGAATTCCTTCGTCGGCCCGCCATTCGAATGCCTTCCCCCTTCCGCCCCCCTCTTCTCGACCAATTCAACCCCAAGTCCCCGATTTTCCACCCTATCTCGGCCCTCCAACCCTTTTCCCTACCCAAGTTCACAGCCGTTTCCTTTATCCCAATGGAAACCTCTTCCTCCGAACTTTTCAAATCGACCCCCAGGGACTCTCTCCACGCGCTAACTCCCCTTTTCTCTGGCCGTTCCGCCTACAACCTTCCTCTAACACCCACTTACATCCGGTAGAATTATGTCCCTTTCCACACCTCTTGGTAGAACGAGTATTCTTTTTCCTTCTATCCGACCCTACGTCCCAGATTGTCGTAACACCATTCACATTCCTGTTTCCACGGCGGTTCTATTCGTTCCATAGGTCGGTGTACCTATCCCTCCATCACCTCTTTCGTCTCACGGTGCCGTGGATTGGAATTATGTCCACCACTACCATCCGACACCTGCACAAGATTTTTAAATACTCTCACGTTCCCGAATTTCACACTCTGGAATTTCTCTTATCTCGATTCTTCAGGCTAAGCCCACGCAATTGGTAGACACATTGGAGGATCCTCCCTCGGATCAAAAACCCTCCTTTCTTGCAGCAGCCTATTACGTTACCTTGGTTAAGTTACCGATGGTTTAGATTGATTCCTCATTTCTCATCCGTTAAGAAAGTGTGGCAGAGGTCAATTGCATATTATTGGCAGTAGGAATGCTTAAGCAAGAATTTACCTTATTTCTCACTCTTTAAGGATATTTGCTAGATGCCAATTTTATATCCTTTGTACTAGGAATGAATTTCCTGATGCTTAGCAGCGTTCTCCTTCCGTATGCACCCCTTTTTATGAATCTCGGGTCAAGTTATGCCGCTACGTTGTCTAGTGCTGAATTCTTAAACCAAGCATTTCCTTATTGGTAATCATTTCCTTCTCGTATGTAATGTGGGTGAATACGTTCTAAAATAAGGCGAAAAAATGACGTTTCTTCAAAGCGACGAAATGAATGCCAAAAAAATAAGCTGGAAATAAGGAAACACATCTAAATTTTGACATATTTTGTTTTTAAGCACTTGCCCAAAAAATTTTTCAAAAATTTTCAACAGCCAATGATCTATGTTTTGCATTCGGAAGTGTCAAATCTTTTCATTTTGATATTGAGTAAATACTGTGTATATGAGTTAATTAAGTATGAAATAGACTGTTTGAACATGTGCTTTATCAACGATACCAAAAATTTTGTTGAAAACGATGAAGTTGAAATTTGAGAGAATGCTGTCAGTTTTTGGAAAATAGCAAATATAGTGACGGGGATATTCCGGTGTTCTGTGCTAATTTTGGCAAACATTATCAGTCCGCGGCATGTAATCTGTTAGAAAAATTCATTTTGTTGAAGGGCTCAGATGCCAAACTACTAGAATTCCTCCAGCCACAGAAAATAAAAGAAAGCAGAAGTTTATGCAGCATTGTAGCGGTGCACAAAATGGTACAGCTTGATCTTGGCATCGAAGATGAATGGAAAGTTTTACAGATGGAAAATCACACTATTGCCGTTCGATTTTAATATGAGAATTGACGATTATTGGAGCCGAATATTTAACTTGAAGAACATCTGTAATCTACCCAAATACCTACTCGTAACCAAAGTTGTTAAGACCACCCTTCCAATGGCTCATGGAAGTGCAAATGTTGAACGTGATTTTTCATTTTGAAGAAGTCAACTTCCAGCAGAGCATTTTGTCATGGAGGAGCGCACTATGAATGCACGACTGAATATGAAAGATGGCTTAAGGTATTATGGAGGCAAACCAGAATGTGTGCCCATCACCAATGATCTTTTAACAACTTCAGGGCCACTCAAGAAAATCTTTTGTTTTTAGTCAGTTGAGCTTTACTTGTTTATTAGTAAAGAAAACTTCTTATATCTTTCTTCAGATGCTCATGACTGAATAAAATATTCTATTCTCGCCAATTGAGCCATTATTAGTTTATTAGTAAAGAAAACTTCTTTATGTGCTACAATTGATGTCAATATTTATGGACATCACCCGTCGGTTGAATTCTTTTATGACTTAATTTGAGTTTTATTTGTGTATGTGTTATTTCTGTCCTGATTCAAGACATAATTACCTCTTATGTTATAGTTTACATCTTATATATTGTCGACTCAAAATCTTTTGTGTTTTGTCAATTGAGTCTATCTTTGCTATGAGTAGCTTAATTTGATCCAGACGCTTAGGGATATTGTCCATTAATTAAATTCTTTGATTACATAATTTGCCTTTGTCTATGCTTAATTACTTTATTTCCATCCTGATTTATAACATAAATACACGCATAATGAATCGTATAATAAGTTTTATAATTCCTCAATTATTTATATCACACTACTGCAAGCATGGTTTCGATGATTAACGTCATCATCACGGGAATGCCTGAAACCATCAACTTTAACATAAACACATTTTAAGTTACCAGTTTACATTCTATTTGTTGATGATCCGAAAAAATCTTTTCTTCCTGTCTTTGTTTATCAGTACATAAAACTTGTCATTTATGTGCTATACTTTATTCCAATTTTTACTACGTTTTTTTGCATTCCAAACACCAAATCATCTTCATGTTGACATAAAAATTGCTAAATCACGTAACAATACTTGCAGTATGAATTTTGTACGCAGAATGCGTTCATCAATTGCTCCAAACTCAAAATATTTCTGATATTCTTTACTTATGTTCCCCAATATCATCACTTTTTACTCATTTTTTTCATTAAAATTTCGCTTTTTGCTCACTTTTCTTGGAGAATACTTTCACTTTTATCAATTAATTCTGGAATTCACTCGCTGGCAGCCCTGGGGGGTTATTCCGTAAGGACGGCGCCCGATGCCATCTGAAAAAAGATGCTTTTTTGGCATCAGCTACTCGAAATGGCATCGGTTGTTATTCCGTAACTAAGTCGCCCGATGCCATTTTTCGATGCCATCCGTGTCACGGGCGCCAGAGGCCGTGAGATAATGGCATCGGCGAAAAAGCATCAGAAAAATCTTCGCTACGCGGTCGTCTTTTGTCCATTCCTCGTATCTTCCGATATTAGTGTCGTATTGTTTACAAAGATCATGCGCGTTCAAAAGGTTTGTCAGCTTCTCCCATTGCTGCCTTTAAGTATTTTTTTTCCTAAGGAGCTCTCGAAGGCTTATTAGTAATCTTTAATTAGAAGTTCAGTAATTTCCTTAGATTTTTCCTCTTCCCCTTCAACAGTTTTGTCGTTGTAAAACAGAATGAAGTTGTTGGCACAATATATCGAATTGTATATATTACCTTTCACTAAACAAGTATACGTATATCATGTAATGAAATACGTAGTGCACTCCCTGACAAAAATTCCTTACAGTTCTTTAGTAGAATTCCTTGGACTGTTTTATATTCCTTAAAGCATTGAACTAGCATCTTAACCGGATAAGCGTACATTGGCAATTATTTACACTGTTCTGCTCAGATTTCTAAATGCATTCATTCCCAACATATTTCCGAATGATATTCCTACGGCTATTACGTAATTTACATAATAAGAAGAGGATGTATAAATTAAACACTCGCTTGCATTTATTTACCTCTGTATTTATTATTAGTAATTAATTCTACATTTACTTGTAGAATGTTTACATATATTCAGCATCCATTTATATTATTTAGAAATAAGTTCTTCAGCCATATTCTCCGTAGCTTATCTACAAAAAAGGTCTCTGAAAGAAGAACGATCAGAAGACTTAAATATTGCACTGATAACATAGGTATCTTTCAATAAATTATTAAAATAGTTCAATTAATTTTCAGCAACTACTATCAATTATATTTCAAAGGCCTTCCGTCAGTAAGTGGTGCAAAATCATTAATATACATTGATATAAAAAGCGCTATGAAAAAATTTCACAAGTATAACCAGTAGGATAACCAGCTAAGATACTTAGTAAGCGAACATTTCATTTTTGATCATTTAATTTCACCTCTCTTATTAGCGAAATGTCTTCCTGAAATGGATCATCACGGAGAAAGGGCCGTAGTACGACGTTTTCTACATAATATATTCCGTGGAGGCCCACACATAAATGTTGTAATCCCCGGGTTGTTAAGAAACCTAATATTGCGAATCGAAACCTGCGTACAAAATGGAACATGTTTTAATTTTACTTAAGTGTGTTTTACTTACCTCGAGCAATCCATTTTCTCTGGAGAATATAATTATCTATAAGCAAAAGTCACCGACTCTACAAACATTTTTCAAACGCTATGTCACAGCTAAAGTAAACACAATCCCATTGGTTTAAGTATAACGTTATTTGTTTGTAATCAACTCATCAACGTGAGACATCATGGGTACGGGCAAAACTTTGTTCTTTGTCGCACGAATGGCATCGCTAGTCACCGATGCCATTTGCTGATGCTTTCGCTGGCGGATTTTAGGGAATAACCTCCGATGCCATTTTTGGATGCCGTCTCGAGAATGGCATCGGGCGCCTTGAGAATTAGGGAATAACCCCCCTGAGGATAGTTGGCCTATTGGGTGGATTGATAGTAAAACATCTTTTTTGGGGCCAGATTGATATTCTAAAAGTAATATTTTCCATCTGAAGGGGAGTGAAATTGGATTGTTAAGGGAACTGCGCAAGGGTGGAGAGAAACCTGGGGTTGGCATTAGCCTGCTTTTTACGAAGGCTCCAAAGGGTCAGCGGTTTAGCGTCCCATCCGTCCATTGAAATTAAGGACCCGTGGAAGGTAGATCAAAATAAGGGATAAATAAAACTTGGATACGGGTAGAGATTGTTTTTTGGTCCACAGAAATGAAATTTAAGGTCGGGGATTTTGGGACAGGTGCCATCTGTAAGCCTTCCAGTTTTCCTATAACATTTACGGGAGTAGATATTTAGAACAAGAGGAGAAATATTTTTTCCCTCATACGTTACGCTCATTGCACACATGTATGTATCATAACTGTAATGTATAGTTTTTGCTTACAATGAACAAGCTGCCGAGCAAAACTGTGATAGAAGACTTGGGGTAGGAAAAATGAAAGCAAAGGAAAATGTTTTGCAGAAATTATATTTTATGTGCAATACAACCACGAGGTTGGTTATATTGTTTTATTACTTTTGCTCGTTACGATTTGTTATTTATTATATTTTATATTCATTTATATATTATTTTATATTTACATTTTATATTATTTTTATAATTTATATTATTTAATATTGTTTAATATTATTTATTACGTTTTCTTACTTCTTCTGTTTATGGAACATGTAATGTAGGATATGAAAGAGAAGAAATACGTAAATATGGAGAGGTTAGCCGATAGAATAACTCAGTGGAGAGCTGCGTCAAACCAATCTGAGTATTGATGACTGATGATGATACTTTGGTCTTCAGAAATTAAGAAAAACTGATTTGATAAACTAGTCTTGTGCATTGGAAACCCTGGGTATGGATCATTCATTTCAATGCCCTCGTTGGACGTACCTACGTGTGGAATGAAGGAAACCGAGAAATGATCCTTCATCCCGGATGCTCATTCTTGCCTCTTAATGAAATACTGCCCATTCATCTAAGTTATAATGCTGGCAACGAAAAATTAATTCCGGTCCCCCAAATATTGCAGGCCTTTCATTTTTAAGAAGAAATATTGGTGGAGGGAAGAAAGAGAACAACCCTTCGAGCTTGTTCCTCCCTTCTTCACACCGAAGGGTTCCGAGAGAATAGGGAAGAGGAGGAGGAAGAGTGGTGGGAGTCGAAATCCCTTTCCCCTCCCTCACGGGCGAATGCTTCCATCCATCCTCTGATACAAGCCACCCATTTTTCCCCCATGCACACCCACTTCCCCGTTATCTCTGGTCCTATAAGCAGCGCCCTTCGGCGAAACTGAAGCCTCCCCTCGCACGTACTTCAACCCCCTTTACCTTCCATCGCCAAGTTGGAGTGTGGTTGGGAGCATTAATTGGCGTCGTCTGGACCCTCTCTTCCGTGCTGAAATCTCCAATAAGACGCATCCGTAACTCCCTCTGCCCGCCTTTCCGTGTGAATCTTTCCAAACCCTTTGTTGCATGTGTCATACCCATGGAAATGTACCGTTCGCTCTTCGGGAATCTCACGTAATATCGTAATCATGTTATTATGTCGCGCAGTGAGACGCGTGACTAAATCGGGGAATGCTAGTCGCGATTGACGATGTGAGTGTGGCGTGCCCTATGGTTCGAAAATCCTAGATAAATTGATAAGTGAGAGTGCAAATATAATGCGATAGAAGTTCCGTATTAATCAAGCATCGAATCGTTTTTCAATATGCGAAATAAATACCCAGGTAGGTTTTGTGATATCTATAGCGATGCGATGGGACAGCTTCCTGATCCAGGAATACGAAAAGCGTTAATCAAATAACAATCTATGTTATGTGGTACATGAGGGATAAGATACATGATGACATATATCTTGCTTTCATTGTAATGTGAATTGCTATTCATCACAATTCCATCACCTCGATAGAAGAGGTAAAACCAGTAATTTAGAACTTCAAAGCAATTGAAAAAAAATAATCCTGGATATTTATGAAAATCTAATCGAACTTGAAAAACGAGATTGGTATTAGTCACTATGATTCATCATTATCATCATCGCCGTGGGTCAACAATCCTAGGATTGGTTTGACGCAGCCCTCCACTCGATTCTTTTATCGGCCAACCTCTTCATATTGACTTAACTCCTCTGTTTTACATCTTTTACAACTTTCTCCATGCATCTCATGCGAGACCTAGCCAACCTCTTCATATTAACGTAGTTCTTCTCTTTCACGTCCTTTACGACCTGTTCTATATAACTCATACAAGGCCTGCCTTTCCATTCTTCCTGTTCACGTTTCCCTCGACGATTGTCTTCATCAGGCCATCGTGTTTTAAGATATGGCCGATTAGACTGTCCCGTCTTCGTTTTATAGTTTTCAGCAGACTTCTCTGTTCTCCCACTCTTTTTAAGACTTCTTCATTTGTCATTCGGTCGATCCATTTTATCATCATCATTCTTCGGTAGCACCATATCGAATGCTTCTACCCATTTCTTCTCCGCTGCTTTCATCGTCCATGCCTCACTGCCGTAAAGGAACATGCTCCAGATATACATTTTGATGAATTGCTTCCTTACTTCCAAGCTTGTATTTCCAGCTGTTAGTAGATTCTTCTTTTGATAGAATGCCCTCTTTGCCTGGGCTATTCTACTCACTATTTCTTTCTTGCTTCGTCCATCGTTGGTTACTCTGCTTCCCAGGTAACAGAACTCTTTCACCTCTTCCAGTTTCTGTTTTCGTAGTATAACGTTGGTTTTGGCCTCTTTTTTTCTTGCTGCACACCAATGTCTTAGTCTTATTTTTATCGATCTTCTGCTGATGTCTGGCCATTGTCCTTTCCATGGTTGTTAGCATCTTTCTCAGATCCTTCTCTGTCTCTGCTATGAGAGCCATGTCATCAGCGAATCGTAGCATGCTCATTCGTTCTCCGTGAATGTTCACTCCAGAACACTTCTCCTTGATTTCATTAATGGCTCTCTCGATGAAAACATTAAAAATTATCGGAGACAGTGCACAGCATTGTCTCACTCCTTTCCTTATCGTTGCTTCTTCAGAGCTGGTCCAGATTTTATGATAGCTATTTGGTTTTTATACAAACTGTGGGTAATTCTTCGGTCATCGTGCGACACTTCAATTCCTGCCAGAATTCCAAGCATTAAATTCAAATGAGCGTTGTCAAAAGCCTTTTTTCAAAATCCACAAAGGCAATGTAGGTCGGTTTGTTCTTCTCCATTCTCTTCTCTATTAGCAGCCTAGCCATATTGCTTCTTTAGTACCCTTACTTTTCCTGAATCCGAATTGATCTGCATCCAGGATCTCCTCTGCTTTTCGTTCTATTCTTCTGTAGATGATCCTGGTCAGTATCTTCGATGCATGTGTTGTGAGGCTTTTAGTCCTAAAATTTTCGTATTTCTCCGCTCTCTTCTTTTTGGGAATAGGAATTGAGTTGTTTTTCTCGAAGTCCCTAGGTATTTCTCCTGTTGGATACATGTCGCAGATGGTTTTGTAGAGATGGGTTAATGTCTTCTCTCCTGCATTTTTTATTAATTCTGCTGGGATATCATTAATTCCAGAGGCCTTATTCATCCGAAGGTCCCTTACTGCTGCGTCGAATTCCGATCTTAATATCGATACTCCGTTATCATCATTTTCGACTTCGCTTTCCTCTTCAATCACTTTCGTAATAAGATTGTTTTTCGCTGTATAAATCCTCCATATATTCTTTCCATCTCTTCACTTTGTCTTCATTTTCAATCAAAAGTTCTCCGTTCTTTTCTCTTATGGCATTGCATCTTGCACTCCGTTCCTTGAAGTAGTTCCTCACTATCCTATAGGCAACTTCCACCTTTCCTAGTGCAAGGATGCTTTATACATCTTCGCATAGATTCTTCATCCACATTTCTCTTGCTCTCCTGGCTTTGCGACTTACTTTGTTCCTTATTATTTTGTAGCAAACCTGCCCTTCTTCAGATTTCGCATTCTTGTACTTTCTTATTTCTTAAATCAGCACTAAGACTTCTTCCGTGATCCATGGCTTCTTCTTGGTAACTTTTCTTTTCCAAGAACTTCTTTTGTGCCTTTCTGTAGTGCACATTTAATGTTTTCCCATTGCTCTTATCCTAGTTTCTCAGTCAGGTACTCTCCTTTGTAGTTTCCTACTGCTTTCTGAAATGCCAGCCGATGTTGAGTCTCCTTCAGTTTTTTTACTTACCAAATGTTCTTTACTGTTTTCTTCAAGTTCTTGAATTTTAGATGGCATTTCATCGTAATTAATTATGGACGCTGTCGATGTCTGCACCCGGGTAGCTTTTGCAGTCCTTTACCTGGTTTCTGAACCTCTGCTTCACTAAAATGTAGTCTATTTAAAATCTTCCTCTGTCTCCAGGCATCCTCCACATGTATCTTCTTAGGTTGTGATTAAAAAAAATGTGTTAGCAACAACTAACTTATGTTGTGTGCAGGACGTCAGCAGTCTTTCTCCTCTTTCGTTTCGGTTTCCCAATGCAGACCCCGTTACTCTTCCATCTTGACCTTCGGCGATGAGAGCGTTCCAGTCTCCTAAAATAGTTAGGTTATCTCCTCTTACCTGTTTTATTACTTTCTAGATATCTTCGTAGACGTCTTCCACTTCTTCCTCTTCGTAGTTCGACGTAGGCATGTAAATTTAAACCACAATAGTATCTGTCGGCTTCATTACGAATGTAGCCATAATATAAAACTCATAATATAAAACTCATGATAGTTAAAATAAATGGGAATAATAAAATATTTGAAATTCCTTTGTTTAGAATCAATTTACTTCAACTGAACCCAATTTAATATAGATATGTTGCCAATTTGACGAGGCACAATGAAAGTTAATGGCTCTCAAATCACACCTCTTTTTGCCCTTTTCAATCACACTCCTCCCTGGCTCACCTTCGCTCCATTGTCGACCTCTCCTTTAGCTTAGGGGTAGCAAAAGGCCTTGAAGCCTTCCCCCCAACCTATTCCCTTTCCTCCCCCCTCTCCCCGTCATTCGAAAGCCCGCTAATTATTCCAACGGAATTTCGCGCAACTCATCCGAGTACGTACTTCCCTTGTCCCCTCGCCCGCAAATCCCTATCGCTGCCCTTCTCTCACCCTCCACTCACCCCCGGTATCTCTTCCACACCCTGCTTACGAAACACCCCCTTTCAGTTAAGCCGTGAGCCTATCGCTGCTCGGTGGCTTTGATTTATGCAGCTTTTGCAACGCCACTTCCTTCCAATATACATGTCTTTCTTCCACCCTATCGCTTGCATAGTTGAGCGGTGCCGGATTGCGATGCATGGCTTCCTTCCTAGCGTTAACGTCACGATAATTTTTACGGGCTTGTAAGGGATGGCATCCTTTGGGCCAACCAAAATAAAATTCCGCATATTCATCAATGGTGCCTTAGAAATACTTCTGTCACCGTTTTTATGTTTGAAAACGAGAATACATAGGTTAGGTAAAATTAATAATGGTGCGAATAACTCGAAGTTAATAGTACAGTGTACCTAATTTTATTGTCCTGAGGTGGCATGATGGTGGCAGTAATTCTGTCAATTGGCTATCTATTCCATGCAATGACAGTTTATCTCTCCATTTTTTTCATAATTATATAATTGAAACATTACGAAGAAAGTCTTTTCCTCGCTAATCCCTTTAGACTATGAAAGTTTATGTGTAACATAAGAAGGAGAGGGTTCAAATTGTGCAAGAAAGTTGCGAGGAGTATGTGCAATTGTATGACTTGAAGAATTTCTGGAAAACTGAAGAAAGGAGAAAATTACTTGGTTTAAGTACACAATTCCGTATCCTTAACGCCGAAAGAGTCATTATTTAAGTCAGGAAACTATCTAGCTACTAAGTATTTACTCCTAATATTTCTACGATGAAACTGATTAAAAGCAGTTTTTACGGATTCCCTAAATTTTTAACCGGTTGATATTACATTTACTTCTACTGAATACCCTATAGTCTGCTTCCAAAGTGAGCGAGAGGGAGAGATTTATGACTAAAGTTCCATTACGTACTTGAAATATTAGTAAACAATTACTTGAACAAAGCACCAAGAACGTGATACTAAACTATTAGGGTCTAAAAAAGGATTATGATCCTTTGATACATCTGTGAAAGTTATGCTTTAATTACTACTATTAACCTTAAATTTACATTTGTGTAGGTGTATGATTTTCTCTGTACGTAATCGACTTTGAGGGAAAGAAGAGGAAGAAAAGGAATCTAAAGGAATTCTAGATAAAAGGACTACATATCCATTAACTAAATCGGTAGTCACACCTTACGAACTAAAGTTACGCATAGTCTACACTTCAGATGGGTCAACTACATTTAGTTTCAGTCTGGGAATAAAGACAAGGCTCCATTCATTTAGGTGAAAATTTTTTTTGTGATTCGTCTCTTTTGATTTCGTCATTTGTAAATTAAACAGTTATTTTTTGGAGTTTAGTTTTGGGGTCCGCGGAGAGAAATCAGTCAGTCTGTCTGCCTTCAATGTACTGTAGGCGACTAGAAATCGAATTACCCTAGTTTGTTATCACAATAGGTGCCTTTGTTGAGTCAGTTGTAGATAAATATCAACCGTCCTAAAATCCAAATAACACCAGGTTAATGAGAAACAAGTATAGATGGGGATATAGATTGATAGGCTTATTCTGGTTGGGGTAGGTTTTGTTGTCTCTTCCGTACTCAGACTTGCATTTCATTCAACTTTCGCCTAATCCCCTCTCTATTTCTCTCCTCAAATCGGCATATTTTCTAACCATATTCACATAACCAATTTAAGATATTTCTTTCCTTTTTCTTCCTTGTCCTCGCTTAAGCAGCATTCTATCCTTGCAAACGAAATTTTGAGTACTGTTTTCCACGAGTACCTGTTACATTGACGTACTCTACCTTCTCCTTATTGCTGTTAGCAATTGTTTTCTCCTATACGACTGTGTTCAGCACCTCTTCATTTTTCCTTGTTTCCTCCTGCCTCACTTTCTCAATTCTACTCCTCATTCACTCTTCTAAAGCATCCAATCTTTTCTCGTCGTCTTTCCCAAGAGTTTATATCTCAGATTCACATAGAGCTACATTACCATTTATATAACCTATATATGGGACATATGTGGGAAATATATGTAACATATATGGGCTTCAGTGTGGGTATTTCTATTGATGATATTAACATTAACGCAAAGACGAAGTAGAGTGTCATTTTAGATCTCATTTGTTCTAAGCGCTTTAAATTGCTACTTTTTTTGTATATGTGACACTATGAAACCGGAAGAGCATCCATCATAATTGTCAACAATATATGACCATTGACGATCAAGTAATTATGATTAGGGTGCATAGGGATCTCAGGAGTCGTGCCCCTTTCAGTTCCTTTGGAGAATTTGTCAGTATTAAACATTCCAATGAATCCCCTCCATTTGCTTCCCCTTATGAAGCGGCGTTTGAGTACGGGAGCCTTTATCTGATACGCCGCTGGCTGGCAGGAGGATGACTGATGGGCTTAATTTTTTATTTTTCAGTTCTCATTTAGCGCAGGGAGCATACACGGCGCGAGTTTCTGCGTGATAAAGCTACAAAATGATCCGCCGTTACCTTTGCCCTCCCTTTAACGATGTTTGCCTTATCTCGTCGTCTCCGCCACTTTGCATCGTCTCATCTTCCCAACCCCGCAATATGCCCCATCAGATTCGAGACGCAAGGGATTTCTCTCCAAGTCCAGGTTTACGCCTGGGTTGGGAGTTGATTTCCGAGAATAGTGAGATAATTCTCTTCCTTACTTTTCAAAATTACTTTAAATCACCGGGAGAACCATGCTTACTAGAGGGTTAAAAAATATGAACATTGATTTTATAATAAATTTACCAGGCTATTTACCAGAGAGCTATTTTGCAATAATGCAAAACGTAGAAATAGAGAGGTTCATTTTGAATCAGAAATACGCCAATCCTCACATTTCATCGTGATTATCAGGTTTAATTCATGAAAGAAGGCTATCTTAATTGATGGAAGAGATTTTTCTTCTTTTATTGTGCTCCTATTGGATGAAAGAGATGGAGATTTTGCCTATCGATAGCAGAAAGGAAGAGAGCATTCGGATTAATCTTTTGGGCGATGTAGCTTCCCACGAAGTAATGAACGCTATCCCTCCTCATCAAGTTTAAATAAACATTAAATTTTGAATTAAATACTGTGCGCCATTTTAGGGTGGATATAGGCCCGTTGTCCATATTTTAATCATGATGTTCCATAAGGCTCTGTGATTTTGTAAAAAAAGGAAATAAAATTAAATCTAATGTTGAAGCAATGATAATGAAATATCTAAATAATAGTAGATTGAACAATCAACTTGAGATTTCTTGTACTAATTTGTTTCTTTAGTTTTTAATTATTTAGCTGCGTTTTCCGGTACCCTTTTCTACATTTTACTCTCTCCAAACTGTAGTGTAAAATTCTCTACAGCGCTTTCGCCAGGTTCTTGAGACGCATATTTAGGGTCTTACGCTTATGAGTGTATGAATGTATTAGATGACAATCATCCCTGTGTATATTAATGAGAAAATCCTCTAGATATTTGAAAAAAACATCATTTATTTTCAACTTACATAAATTAAATCGAAAAAATGTATTAATTATCATGTTCCAAGTTTTTGCTTTTAATTAACGATACAAATAAGTTGAGATTCTGCATTTTGATGGAACTTACTTAACAATTTACTGAGTGGCTATGGTCTTACGGGTGGAACAGATGTTGATGAAAACAGTGCGTGAACACTAATTGTTTTCGCCGCCATGAATCAAAATACACGGTCCCATTTCATTTGCTCGCGCCCCTGTAAATTCCACTCGAGCTGAGATATACTTTGGGGGAGGTTTGTCCCTCCCTCTCCACCCCACGCAACCCTTAGCGCGTGCCTCACCAACGCCCACGCAACCCTTCAACTTCCCCCATCCCAGTCCCCTCCGACTTTATAACCCCCCTCCAGGAATCTTCCTTCCCATACCACCCACCCCCACCGCCCTATTCCACAGCACGTGGCCGTATCCCTCTCGATTGAAGCAGTCGGGCAGCTTTGCCACCCGCATCCCTTCCCAAACCTCGAACCCCTTCCCACTCCACACCCACCTCCTTCTAACCAATCCAACATCTTGCGGGGGAAGCAGAAAATCTTCCGCTGGAGAAGTGAAGAAGGCAGCAAACGGGGAGTAGGTTTCCTCGCTCAAGGGTCGCTCGGATTTTTTCCTCGAAAGAACTTGACTCGTATGATGAGACGGCATCGTGATGCCCTTTTTTTTCCTTCGCGTGACTCGAGCCCATTTCTAGAAGTTTGTCCCGATGCGGATCTGTGAGTATTGTGCATTGTCATACGAGAAGAAATAACTTGGGTAACAAGATAAGGTCACCCACTGATAGAATTAGCCGAGAAAGTGAGGCACATTCGTATATGGCTTTCTCACGACTCCTTTTGAAACTTCTCGATGCATGATGGCAAATTGGCTCCTCTTCCATCATTCCTTTAGTTGATCCCTTTACGCATGGAGAGATAAAATATCTCTGGTTTGAATTGAAATTGGAAATTATTTTAATGAGGGTGTCATTGAGGAAACGAGAAATGCTCTCATGTCCTTCCTGCCTGATTATACCAGAAATTGGCAAAATGGGCACTGCATGGAAGATAAGAGAAACATCGTTCCTTGAATACCTGACGATGTATAACTGTACCGTATATAGGTACTCAAATGTATTAAATCGGGGAAGAATAGGACGGATACTTTGTTAGTCACTTTTTTAACTATATTTATTTTTGTCGTGTTTATAATTTGTGAACAGTAATAAATATGGCATTAAGAATATATTTAAAGTTAAAATATTAATATAACATAGGAAAGGATAATTGATCACCAAGATCACCAAGACAGGTTGCACTAATATACCTACTTCACTTCCTCTCATTCTTATGTTTTAGAGAGAAGCATATGCTTAGTGGTTAACATTACATATGTAGCGAAGACCCCATAGTCAAATGTTTTATGTCGGTGTACCCTGGAACTAACTAGCACCCGAACTCTTCGTAAGTTTATAAAAGATGAATGAATCTTTTATATGAAAATGCTACCTATATGCCTTGTCACTAATAAGTTTCGAAAAATATATCAGAGTAGAAGATTTCAACGAGAAACGTGACCTGAACATCGTTCGACTCATACTGTTGGAAATCATATTTCCTTTCTTGGGAAATAGTACGGGAGTGTCCTGCGCTTTTCAAGTGAAGTGTAATGCAATGCATATTACACTCGATACATCATCACCCCTATTCGTATGAATTGGATATGGAAATTGCGTTTCTAGTTTGTTCCTATCCCTTTTTAACTAGCTAGTTATCCTGATCTTCAACAAACGATTTATTCCTTCGAGGTTGATGCTTGGAAACAAAAATGGCGTTGGAACAAATTTTTTCCCATCGCAACAATTATTTATATCTCCATCTTTTCTTTGTTTAGAAATTAATTTTGAAAACAGACCTCATGGCACTACCTCAGAGTGTGGTTCACTTAATGGCCATGTTCATAGCAACTTAAAAAATGTTAACCTGTCTTGATATTCACCCACGGGCCTCAAATCGGCCATTCAATATGTGTTTCTTAGTAATAGCGATCCTAAGGTTTCAAGTTCGCTGGACGCCTTATCCCTCCATTTTCTAATTATAATTTTCTTGAAACCGGTCAAACTTTACATTTGGGATGGAAGGAATATAAACCGTGAATATAATTGAAATTATATTAATGTGCTTGAAAACAATTGATCGAACATGAAGTTTATTGATATTATTGACATTCGGACGCAAAAGAATAGACATCACTCATCCCTCATCGTAACTGTTTTCAATGATACATGAATTTGATGAGGTTAGCCAATAAGAACATCGAGTGAAGAGCTGCCTCAAAAAAATCTCACAGTTAATGACTGGTGATTAAGATTCTATGAGAGTTTGGGATGTGATAGCTTGCTAGTACTTTTGCATCACGTCCATGGATGAAATAATTCCGAAACGTGAAATAGAGATGAGAAGGTTTCTTTCATTAAAATCACTCCTGTATATTGTGAGCAGGTTTCTTTCATTGAAATTACTCCCGTATATTGTGAGCAGGTACGTTTATGAAATTCGTGTGGATAGATCTCATGAGCGTCGCAGCCGGTTAAATCCAGGACACCCAGGGTGAGCGAAAGAATCCCAAATTTCGGAAAATAATGCGACTTTCGTGAACCGCAGCGCACGACTGAGCCACCCAGTGCTAAATCTGTCTCCAGCGGGTCTATAAAACGTCTACGCCCTCTCTCTCCCCGCGGCGCTCCTCCTCCTATCCAATTACTTTGCATTCCGTCCTTCCCTTGTATCCTTCCCCGTGTCTTTTCCTCCGAAACGACCCCCGCCGTTGCCATTCATCCGCACCCCGCCCCCGGATATTTCAGACGCCGCGACGGCACCCTATCCCCCTCCCTCCCTTTCAGCCATAGCTCGCGACCCCTTCTTTACTCCCACCACCCACCCCGCAGCGGATTCTCTTCTCACCCCCACCCCCTACCTACCTTACCCCTCCGTACCCTACCCTTTTTTTCCACCCCCTTCTCCGCCCCAGAACCGACCGGGCGCATTCCCAGCGCCATGGAGAAAGGCCTCCCTTAATTAAACATGTGAATTATTTGAAAACCCTGCATCTTCTTCCCTCGTGCCTTTCAACCCCGCCCTTGTTTCCCCCCTCTGCTTCCCCTCTCCATATCTTTCCGTCTCCTTGCCCTATCCTCGCCTTACCCCTTCTTAATTTTTCCTTGCTAACCGTCTCCGACCTCCCCTCTCAAACATCTCCACTTCCTTCCTTGTTCTTTTCAGGGGTTCTCCTGCGCCCATTCCTTACCCTCTTCCCGTTTCGTTCTATCTGCCCTTCAATCATTCGTCCTGGAAATACTTCGAAACCCTTGACAAGAAATGTGAAAAATACATCGAGACAGTTTCGATGAGGGATGAATTATCCCTCTGCTATCGTGTCCGAATTTTAATTACATCAATATTCTTTATTCATGTTCATTCAATTAAAAAAAATACATTTTCAAACCTGTTGTTTAGGAGCTAATGTATTAAGAAATTGTTGTTGAAATCCAACACGACTTCTTCATGGCGTATTTTAAAGATTAATTCTTAATCTGTGCATATTAATCACACCCTTGAGTTGTTGGTTGCAGAATTGTGCGCTCCTGGTCTTCAGTCATTTTTTGAGGGATATTGTTTTCTACAACAATGATAATTTTATCCACCCCATTCTTTTATTCTTTTTTGCCTTTTTCTGGGTCCATTCTCCTCGGCCTTAACTCCTGGAGGTCCCTTCTCTCGTCTCCCTTCCTTAGTCTCTATTAGGCACTTCTTTCCTCACCCTTGCCCCACCCTCACCACTCGTCCCTTTTCCATTTTCTCCTCCATTTAATTATCACCCATTCAAATCGTCTCCTCGTCCCCTGAAAAAAATTTCCTCCCCCTTCCTCCGTCTCCTCCTCTTTGATTAAGTTTCTTTTTGCTGCATTTTCCATTCGGGTGGGCCGGACTGAACGCAGAGGTTGTGCGACGGGGAAGGGGAAGAAAGGAGAGGGGGTTTGTGCTGAGAAGGAAGGGTAGGTTGACTTCCTTGGGAGGCGAAGTTTAGGATCGGTCGAAGGAAAAGGGAGAGAATTTGTTTTCGGCCACCCTTCCCGGTCTGCTTGACGCCCGAGATTTCTATTCTCTGGAGAGGACAGGGGAGTCAGCCTCTTGGCCCAGCTACCATTTTTTCCTCCGGCATTAATGAACCATAGAGATCCCCATAGTGAGGCAAAATAATTTGCGGCTCTTAAATGAAAGAGAGGAAATTGGAGGATCTCTCTGCCTTCCCTTCGTATCTGAAGGTGCTGATTCGGGTGCGCAGCTGTTTCTCTTGTTTTATCTACATCTTCAGTCTATTCTGTCAGCCACATCGAGGGTATGCGACAGGTAATGTGTAATGTCCGACCGTACATTACACACGTTCGCTAATAGATATAATTGGTAACCTGATTTCCAGACCTCTTCTTTAAATATATAAAAGTTTAAAGGACTTTAGGTCCTTGTGAAAATGATGAGATTGAACTATTTGGCCGACGTTTCGGAAATTATATCTTTTCCTTCGTCAGAGTTAAAATAGGATGAACCACTAATGTACATAGGTAAACTAATTTACAGGTCATTTTCAATACAATAACGTTTTACATAATAAATTTTTCCAAAGTTTAACGCCAAATAATACATGGAATAAATTTTACAGACCCTTAAGCTCTTAAGAGGTGAATTGTTTACAATTTGGTTGCTAGGACTATATTATAATTTTTTATTTTGATTTTTTAAATTGCGATAATAAAAAGTTCAAGCTCATCATTTTCACAAGGACCAAAAATCTAGAAAAAAAACATTTAAGTAGTTATAATATTGGCATGTTGGAAATTACTATTGCTATAATACCGGACAAACGTAACACAGAAAATATACACATCTTGCTAGAAGTTATTGAAGAAAAACTTCATATGCATTGAATAAATAACGATTCATAAATGCATAAGAAAGAGCCTGATGCTCTACAATATGCATCCCGTTGTCTCCGTGGTAACTTAGTTTTCGGCATTGTTCTATACCACAAGGGGATGCTGCACTGCGCTCGTCCACCCTTACACGCTTACCTGCACTTTAACTCTTTTCTGCTCTTTCTCGCTCTACTCCTGCGTTAGCGCCATGGTCACTATGTGGAAGTGGTGCTGAATATAACAAGTTCACGAGCATGTATCGTGCTGTGTCGGAAAATATTTCTCTGTAAGATCAATTAGGTCATGAAAGTATGAGATTTTCCTGTGCCCTTTCTGCGTGTAATAGTATTAAACGCAATCATCGAAGCGTTATAAATGGTGTTTAGTGAAAGAATACGAAGAGTCGCAATGTTAATGTAATAATGTTGACGAATATTGGTGCGCTAAATATTAAATAGGCGCGAATCACAACGTATGTTAATACTAAACAAGGCATTAATTGAAATATCCAAGAACAGCTAAACATATTATTTGCCTCGTAAAACAAATTTTATCAATATAGAATCCCTTGCGCATATATAAATACTGTCCAGTTATGAAATGCAGACAAATGTACACAACTTTATTGTACGCATGAAATTTGAATTATAAATAAGTAAATAAAGTTTTACTTTCAATAAATAATGCAGATATGATGAGTAGTACCGTATAACGTTCTTGATAATGCACACATTATTAGTATTAAGGGTAGATACGTACTAATCAGTAATTAATACTGTATTTGGTGGCAGGATGTGGACTTTTTACGGCCAATACGCTGTTTCCCCTGCTTTTATATTGTCATGATCTATAACATACAATTGTATGGTTTATTACCTTGCAATACTTGAGTTAGACAAAAATTCTTGTACAAATGAGTTACAATAGACTAAACATTATTTTAGCATGTATGTACAACACCTAAGTTCCAATTTCCTGTCGTGGTTCTCACACCATAGAAAAAATAATTATGCTTTCATTTCGTGAGAACTATAGCTACCGTAGCATTTTAACCCTCCCTACCTACCTGGGGTCTTTTTTGACCCCAGCTCACAGAAAAAGTTGAATAACTCATTCATTTTTACAGATTTATGCATCATATTTTAGGAATTCTCCGATAAAACATTTTTGTATCGACTCCACTTTTCATTTTTTAAATATTTCTGACAATACGCTTTACAAAAAATATTTTCTTGCTTGGGGTCAAATTTGACCCCAGGTAGGGTATGTGGAACTAAAATATACCCGATCGTATTTTTGTACAAGGAGATGAATTTTCATTTTCCTTTAGAAATAATTGAAAAAATAATAGCTTTTGTCATGACTTTGTCATGAAAGGAAAGAATTTTAGCATTTTATGTAATAAAATGAGTAATGCACTGAGTGTTACAATTATTAGAAGAGAAGAAATTGTTGAGCTATGGATGTATTTCCCTCACATGTGACATCAAGATAGATATTCCGGTAATATACACAGTCGTATCAACGTTACAACTTAGTGAATCAAATAGAGGCTTAGCTATTCAATTGTAAAATCTATTAAATGTCAGCAGTTTCCAAATGGGTGAACTTGGAGACTAACGCATAATAAGTCGATCACATTCACCTCATCCCATCACATAACAGAAGCTGAATACTGCTAAGTGCTTGCTAGCGTACTATGATTTCAACTTGCTCTGCAGCTTCTAATCCAACTATTATCTGCGGACAGCGGATTCGTCGTCAACAGCGTGTTTTCTTTGTAATCAGCAACAGTCAACGTTTTTTGACTTCGTAATTTTTGTTCTCTGTAATGAGCTTAGCTGATATAGAGAGAATTAGTAACTTGTGGTTGCTCCTCCGACGATTTTTGAAGCCATCATTGCTCTCCAACTTCTAATCTAACTGTTATCTTCGCAGAGCTCATCAACAGAGTCATCAATGCTGTGCTTTCTTTGTAATCAGCAATAAGTCAGAAATAACAGTCATTGTTTTCTCCACTTGTATTTTGACTTTGTAGTATTCAACCTCTGATACGAGCTAGGCTTTTACGATGAGAATCGTCACTCATGTTCACTCCTCCGACGACTGTAGAAGACATCTTTCCTCGCTCAAGCGTACATCCCGCACTGGGGATCCCGATGGGGAATTATTGGCGGTCATACAATAACAATAACTGATTATGGCAGCCTTTAGAGTCAAATTTGCTCCTGGATACAGCGAGAACGAAGCCGTTAACGATTTATTAGAATCAAAAGATTAACGATGAAGAAAAAATTCAAAATGAGAGTGATGGAAGTAAAGCAGAGGCAGGCAACAGGGAGGTGGAAATAAGGGACCAGGAGGAGGACGAGCTTCATGAGGAAATCCTAGGCGTATGTATCAAAAAAGACGATCCACGGGGAGTGAGGAAGGAAAAATAAAATGGGATGCTATAGAACCAAAGTGGACTGAAAAAAATATTATCCAGGAATATCATCAGGTAGGACGCCAGTTTTTATGGTCTGCTAAACATAAGGCATTTGAAATTTGTTGCCCTGAAAAGAATAAACGGGAAGTGGTTTTGTATTACAACTCTGCAAAATTTGGTGTGCATACTGTAGATCAAATTATTCTGTGAAAAGAGGGACTAGAAAATGGCCATTGGCTATTTTTTTTTATATCGTAGATCTTGCTGGTATAAATGCATACCAAATGTATTCGAGAAAATACCCCTCTTTCCGCGGAAAAAAAATTCTAGGCTGCGATTCCTTTTAGAATCAGCAAAAGAAATGTTAGCACCTGAAATTCATCTTTGAGTAGGAAAAACCGGATGCCAAAAAAAATAGATTTCGGACTGCGATCGAAAATGCTGGGATTGGCGGTATTCTGCTAGTAAATGACAGAGAAATTGTGTCCAGAAAATGGGTGGCAGATGTTCCATTTGCCCTCGTAAGAGAGACAAACAACCAATGATCTTTCTAATGTTTGCAACAGATACGTGTAAGGTGATCATGTTCAACAAAGAAGCGTCTGCAATGTGACATTAGTGAGTGTGTAGATGGAGATTTAAGATTAAAAATTTAGCACAATTCCATTGAGTCATGAAATTTTGTAATTGGTCATCACGTTTTGGCACTATGCTGCAAATGTTTAAATATTTTAAATATTATATTGTATTCAGATAGGTAAACTATGTACTTAAATACGTATTTAGGTAAATTTAATCCTCATTATTCAAGACTATACTATGAGTGCCATCTAAATAATTATAATATTTTTTTCTAAATTATGCAATGTATATTATACTGTGGTATTTTTCTGTTAATTTATCTGAAATGTATTGAATTAAAATACGAATGAATATGAGTCATTGGAATAATATTATCACTTAAAATAATTAAAATTCACGATGGGGTCAAAAAAGACCCCAAGTAGGGAGGACGTGATTTTTTTAGTAACAGGTAGCGAGGGTTAACGTTATGTTGCATGAAAGCACTTCTTAAATATATTAGGAATTACTATTCACAACTTTTCATCTGCAACCAGTTGAGTACCTACTTTCAGTAGAAGTATTCTATTTTACTCAAATTCTACTCATGGTCCCAAAATATATGAATTTTCATGAGATAAAACGTCAAATAATATTAACAATATGCATAGACGAAATCAGTATTATCATCCATTCATAACAATTTTGTCTCCAGCGCCTCCTCTGCTATTATCGTTGGGCAGAAAAGGGAGCATGGATGTACCCTTACGTGGACGAGGCCCTAGCGCTCTTCTCGATGTGCTCTGCACCGGATTGAATCCACACCACTTGACGTCACATCTGAAAGTTGGAAATCTAAAAGGGCGGGTAAGAGTTTGAAGGGTGCATAATGACGATTTGGAACACGACCTCTATTTGCTATCGTCCCTGGCGTAGAAAGCGCGAAACTTAAAAAACTCTGTCTTACTACCTCCCCAATTGTATCTTTAAAATCTGACATACCGTAGTAAAATGCAAGTTTTAATATTACTCTACCATTTAATTTATCGTTTATGGAGTGTGTATTTGTCTGTATGTTCCAACGCATTCTCTCAAAATACGCTCAATAGCGTCTCCCATTTAAAGTATATACGGAATGGCCGGAAGGCTGCCCGCGCGAAATAAACTTCCTTGAAAATCGATGAGAGGACAAACTGAAATGGCTCGTAGGTTTTTATTGTCACTTATCCCGCGCGCAAAGTCATCAGGCTCCGCATTAAAGGAAAAAGCCTTCTGACCCTGGGCGGTATTTCATGGATTCAGAAAGGTTGTTGGCGATTACGAATTTTAAGACAGAGGCATTGAGCCGTAACGGCTGAACAGCGAGATTTTCACCCTTTCTCAGAAGAATTAAAGCCTGAAATTGAATTAGCGTCAGCACTCATTGTTTAAATGGGCGCACCATTGCCATGGTGTAGAAGGTGTTTTGATAAGTGAGATTAAACTGGGTAAATTGTTATTTCATGTGGTAACAAAGGGAAAAGTAGTTGCCAGTCTACAACCCGGAGTTACAACGGCAGAATTTAATTGTAATTATTATTCTTGGAATATATTCTCTTAAGTTATTAGAAAATTTTTTATTAAATTTTTTATTCATGATTCAATGCTTATCAAAACCTATCAATGAATAATGTGTCTCTTTTAATTTAAACATTTTTCATGTATGAATGCTTTTTAATGTAACATCTTCATTTTACAGAATCACCTTTAAATATGAATAAAACCTGCGGTTCATGGTATGTTTTAAGTATATTAAGCATGTACTCATTATTAAGCTCTGCGAGATAATGATTAAACAAGGTTTTCTTAGTTCTCGTTGAAAGTATGCTAGACGGTTTATCAACCGAAGCTGGGGAGAGTTTTAGTGAGCATTTGATCCAAGGAACCAGTAAGAAGAAATAGAAAAATGTAGTCTAAGCATTATTCCCCTAAATTTAAAGGTTATGACATTTACCGTCTTAGTTTAAGAGTAGAGGCTCGTTTCGTTGTCAGTTCGTTGGATATAAGGAATTTCCATCTCATAATATTATGCTTGATGTTATAGGATAAGGCTCGGAATGTGGATGGATTTAAATTCTCCCCCGGCTTAGTCGCTTGCTATTTATTGCAAGGATATTTTGTGCGCTTGTTAGGCACACCTGATGGGTTCCATTAGACCTACACATGGGCTAGCATTAAGAAGAGAACTAGAAGATACCATGTGAAGAATATGAGTTGCATGGCGTGTAGATGATCAAAATCAATAGATATATTTTTTTAAATTAACCCGTCCTGCTTAGGTTAGGTTGCAATATCATTTCGCTTAGTTTCCATTCTAATGTCATCGTATGTTTGTAATTTTAAGATAGGTTTACCACGGCCATTCATTTTATTTTCATAATTATTGCTATACTTATATTTCTCCTTTTTTGCGTTACTCCCGTTTTTGCGTTATTGGCCCGTGTACTAATCCCTTTGTCTTCTTCGTAAGGCTTTCGTAATTGTAGTAAAATTAGCATTTAATGTAATCCAACTGCTAAGTTTAAATCATATTGTTTGACCCTAATTTAAATGTATGACAAATATATTATAAATATTCTAGAATAATCTTCGTTCAATGTGTGATTGTCTGGGCATTATAATGTGGTGGAATGATTCATATAGCTCGTATATAAGCGGTGAATGAGTTATTGATACCATTCTGCTTTTTGTGGTGAAATAGGAAATGATCATTACTGAATGCCTACCAACTTTTGTGTAGATTGTTTATTAGAATTCTGATCTGATTGATCTGTTCACATAATTGTGATACAATCCGTAGCGTTAAAGATTTCAGTCATTTACCCTCTAAATATACGAGTTTCCAGATATTCCAGGGACTACGACGCAGACTGAGACCATTGAGTGTAGGTAGCGGTAGATTTACGGCAGCTGATAGAATTCATAAACATCCTCAAGAATAAAAGAAGAAGGAAGGATATGTTCCTGTGTTCATTCAATCATCTATTGGATGATTACATCGCAGCCCATTGCTGTTGTCGTATTCGACCATCGATCACGCTTCACATGCTTCTTCCTCCCGAAATGACGTCATGCGACCGTCGCGGCGCCTCAGGCACCGTGATTTCGTCGTCGTCCTCCGATATAACATCTCCATCGGCGGATGTGAAAGAGACGGTTGGCTGAGCATCGCCTGTCCAACCGGCCGCGGGGCCGAAAACATTGGGGGAAGAAGAGGGGGTTCCGAGCAATCATCAAATCATGTCCTAGGCTTTCGCCCTGCACCGGGAGGGATTTTGGCACGGAGACGGAGAAATACAGAGAGGGAGAGAGCCGTGCCCGGAGGGCAGGTTCGGGAAATTCCCATCGCCGGCTGCACTGCTCATTCTGTGGATTGAACTGAAGGGATGAGCGAGACGTGAGCAGGTGGCGGGAAGGCTGCCATTTTGGGGGTAGTGCGGCGTGGGAAGGAGAAATGGGACTCCCGAATCAAATGGGGCCCTTAGGGCCTCTCGATCTGCAACGACTCATCCGTGAACCGATTACATATGCCCGCTCAAGGTCATTCGGATTATTTTCGGTGCGTGATGGGCACTCACTGATTCCGGATTCACACATACAGATTACGCAGCAGATTCCTTCCCTTCTGGGTAAAGTTAATAGCTATCGATTGGTTTAATTCGCGTTCCACCAGGTTGGTTCATGGGTTAATTCTCCTCTTTAGGAACACCTGTTTCTTTTTATCATAACATCTTCCCGTTCAGTTTGCAAGCAACGTTTCTCTGATTTCGTTAGGAGAGTTATCATCTTGCCGTGAAAAACAGCTTGGGAACCGTTCATTCGCATGCAAGTGCCCTACAACCACGTCTATTTCGAGTATATGAGGTGAGGAGTATGCCGCAATATGCAACACCTCGATGAAATGGAGACAGATGTACCTGTCATCGAAAAATCCTTTACTTGGATCTAAAATAAAATATGTATACACCATTTCAAATGGTTTTTCTAATTTTTTAAGATAATTATTTTACTCATCGAGCTATAAAAAATGGAAGATGCGAAAGGAGGCAATGAGCGATATTTAGATGACAAATCACTAATCAAATACTGAATGTTTTCGACGAGCGAATAGCACGAAGCCGTGACAGCGGGTGTGATAGCTAGAGTTTTCCTGTAGTATTACTTCTTCTGCTTTGAATGTAACTCACGTTCAGCGGTACAATTTAGGCAATGCCTTCCTTTTTTATTTTATACCTTCCCTTTGGATAGTCCAATGAATTTTAGCTCCAGTCTTTTTCATTCCTTATGCTAAAATCTAGTTAGGCGAAGAATATTCACGTCTGGGAACGCCCCTTGCTCTACATTCAAGACCATTTGTGGTTACATGCTGCCTTTTAGAGTATCTTTCGGATGAAAAGTACCCCAATTCTATTATCCGCTACAACGAATCTTATTAATGACTCATTTTGAATTAAGTATTCCCTACTTCTCAGGAAATGCATTGTGAAATAATTCCCTACACTTGCCAACATTAAAATAAATTTAAGTTTCATTGAAAGTATCATTATATATACACTCGAACTAATTTAATCACCGGCTACCGTATTAGTAATGTTTTAAAGCAGACGCTGAGTGCTTAGTACGAACAATGTCAAAATGGGAATTCAATGAGAAAAGAAGGAAATTTTAAATAAATGTTTATACTTAGTGGTTTGAATCATGCTATCAGTATTTATAGCTGCAAACTCAGAGCTCCTATGTTCTTCCATGTAATAGCTATAGTTTATATATACAAAGCTATTGTTTCTTTTCTATGTAACGTATTCGTTAATTATTGCTTGAAAGTTGCATGTATTGAGCGTAAATAACTCGGCAAAGAACATCGGACTCTCAAATCAGGACACGTTGCCGATTCGGTTGTCACTAAATTTTTCCCTTTACGATACAGAGAGTAGTAGACTAGGGTTTTAGATTCTCCATCTGGTTTATTTTCTTTCACACCCTCTAGCCTAGGTCTTAAAACTAGTGCATGGGCAGCAACATGCACTGGATGAAATCCAGCAACCCCGACGCCTCACGAATTTGATTTCCGTAGTCGGCTTCCTGTATTTATATTGGTTTTACTTTTGCAAAGATAATTTTATTTCATCGAATCGCATTTTTTCGATTGATAACTATTTTTTTTACTAGCATCACATCACTTGATGCATTAATGATTACATTTATAACTGTAAATAGTCAATATATACTAGAGTTTCAGTGTTATTGAAAAAAATTATTCATCATTGTTTTTGAAAAAAAAATATTTCAATTCCAAAAGCATTGAACTCTTTAAGAGTAGCTGTTTTACACTTAACCAACCATGTCAGGAAATAAATGATGGGTCTGTTTGTGGAACTATTTGAGAAGAAGCTCTAAATATGGTTAAATGAGGGTTTCATTCCTTGAACCAGTGCTTTTCAACGTTTCTGGATCACTGTCTAATGTGGCTCATTTTCTCTGTCGAAAAAACGTTTGAAACACTGTTACTAATGACATCAGTTTTGCAAATAATTTTATTTCCGCGCTTCGCTCTCTGAAATATCATCTACTCACATTTTTAACCTTGAATACAAACGATCCCCGTGAAAACGGAGCATTGAATTGAAGCCTATGCCTATGAGCCTAGGAGCGAAAAGCTCAGCGACGTACGAAGCAAGTGGGAAGTCTAAATGTGCTTCAGCTTGATGAACTAAAGAACCAAGTTAGCACGAATTCCATCTCGTGATATTCCTCTGCCGGGAATGGTAGCCGTCGAACAAATCGAGAGCTCAATCCCATCGCGGCCGCAAAACGCTTTGGACGGAACTGGACGCTCCCAGTCCACGGGAGATGAAGGTGCATAAGCTACTGCATTTGGATCCCGCTGGAACTGGGGCTGTTTAGCGGATCGTCATAACGTACGCTCTCGCAGTTTGCTATTTTATATATTCGCAAAGGAGAGTGCAAACGTGATCGCAATTATACGATTTATGTCTGGCAGGCCAAATGACTAATCTCAGTTAGTGTAACTAGTAGTCGTTTGCAGGTAGGTACTATAACTGCAACCAATTCACTTCTAGAGGGGTCTGCGTTCTCGATAAGAAATAATCCAACTCAAATTTCAGAACCATACTACTTTACCACCCGCATCCTTAGGGGAAGGTCTATTCTACGCATGCAACTAGATATAGAGGGTAGGATTCCATAGAAAGAGAGAGACATTGAGAAAAATACGCGGTTTTTATTCCTATTTTCAAACCTTTTATAGAAGATTTCTAAAATATTTCCTTTTGAAGATATTAACTAAATTCTCTTCCTCCTCCTTTCGGATAGACTTGGGAAAGGGTGAGGCCCAGTTCCTACTGGTACATAAAAACCTTTATATTTTTACGGCTCCCCCTCACCATTTTCCTTAATTAAATCCATGTATGAACCCAGCATTCCTATCATATGCTGGACTCTATCCCCGACCTCAGAGTTGACGTGATATCCTTTTTGTGGACCTGGCTACAGCTACCAGTGTGCTGGTAGTCATTGAATTCCATCCTTTAGCCAAAATTGGCAGTGTAACTAAAGAAATACATCTCCGTTTGATATGCGGATGAAGTAATAGGTTATGAATTAACTTTGCGGTGGTATTAAGACGCTCTGAGGCCACAAAAATTGAAAATTCTTTTCGCGGTCATTTCTAGTTTCCTCAGTTATATCACGCATAAGTTACTTGAACGTTTATCAAAAAATTTAGAGTGTTTTGTAATTGCACACGTATTTGACAAGTAGTTTTAATCTTGATTCTGATCGCACTTTCTACTTATACCCACTACCTTCTATGACCATGCTCCCTCTCCATGAGTATGATATAGTGCGATGTTTGCCGTAATCTTTGTCACTCTGATTCAGATTTCAAGGTGAGAGTTTTACTACCGGAAAAGGACCTGCCTTTTGGAGAAAAAAGAAACCTCTTCAGTGGACAGTTACTCATACACAGGAAAAGACCGAAAACATCACAAGTTACGGTAACAGGTTCCACTGCGGGAGAAAGGAAGACGGCATAGCTGCTTGTCCTCTGGAAATAAAATTCTCCATGAAAGGGTGAGTATATTGATAATTACAAGTTTTTCGGTTGCCATTTGTCTCGTCAGCATTTTAACTTTCTTTATTCAGATAATGTGCGTACTATAGAGTTTTATTAAAATGTTTTATGCTTTTTCAATCGGCGTATAAGTTTCTTATAATTAGTCAAACTTAAAGAGGTAGGTATTCAAATTGTTATGCCTCTAACTTTCAATCTATAGTTATGATTATTTTGGCCACCAGACATTTTACTGTCGAATTTTCACGGGGCTAATTTCACAACAGCACCGCCTTATTTTGGCCGATTATTGTGACCATTCTTTTATTTCTTACCATTCAGTTTGTCTTCCTAGAGTCAAAAGTATATGAATAATTAGAAAGAAAAATACTTCGACCTTTTATACGAGAGGTCATTTGGAAGAATGAGTCATCGAACGCCCAGTCATATTCAGAATCAATTGAAATCTCGCTTCTACTGCCTATGCCATTAAGTCCATACTACGAATCGTATTATTGTTCAGATTCTTCCAGCATATTGGTAATACTTTTGGCGTAGCGCTGAGAAGTATCTTTATACTGCTTTGAACCATATCGAGGAGGATTGCTATATCATATTGAACACCTAATAGAGATTTTATGACGTAGGCTGTGGAAGTGAGACTCTAGTTGAAATTTTGAATATGGCGTGAAAATGAGAAATGAGACTCAGGCACGCTTTCATTTTCTTCACCTTTCCCCGATCACCAATTCTCTTCCGTTTAGCCAATCACCGTGATTATCGTGCCACAGATGACATCGCCTGCTACCGACACGGGTGATCGGGCATGAGGCACGCGGGATGCGTCACGCAGGTCCCGGAAAATATTGGCCCTAACGGGAGCGACCCTCGCCCTGACCATGGGGCCCCGCCATCGACCCTAACGATCCAAATTCCATTTCACTCCCTCTCAACGACGCCCTTCCCGTAATTGGTTAAAGCAATAGATTTCGCGGACGCACGCTTGTTCCTTCCACAGTTTGAATGGTGAAAGGGTGCAGGGATCCCTCTTTCTCTCCCTCTCTCTCTCTCTCTCGACGCCGCGTTAACTAAAGGTCTCGTAATAATCCGCTTAATAGGGGAGGCTCGTCAGACCTCCGTCGCGCGGAGAGCACACAGCCTTGCGTTGGACAATGGAAGAAGGCTCCGGCTGGCTGCTCCCCCCAAACCTCCCACTAGTCCGCGTCCACCACCCACTCTTAAAGCCTCTCTTTCATACACCCACCCCCTCCCTCCATAAAATCCCTTTTCCTTTCCTCGTTGCAGCGGACGAGGCTTTGTTGGCGGAGGAGAGGGATGGCCCGGGGTCAGGAGGGGTAACTGAGGCAAATGGGAGACGGAGGGACACTCGTTGCTCGTCGGCGAAATTAACGGCTCGTCGGGAGAAGCGGGATGCGTGGCGGGGAAGGAATGCTCCGAAAAAGAGAGGTGAAAAAAATGACGGAAGCCGTCGGCCGGAATGAGTGAAGCGCCTGTTCACGCGGCGTCGAAAGAGGAAAAACACGCGTTGTGTTCCCGCGGTCGAGCTGAGCTCCGTAACCCTTTCGAAAACTACTGAATCCTCTCTTGTTTCCGCACTCGTTCGTGTAGCACGGTTTATGAAGTCGGCCGTCGAAGGCGGAGGTGCAAAGAACAAAGCTCGTGGCGCAGAGAGAATTCAATTTTCGAACCCCTGGCATCGCGCCAGGGGTTATCGTAAGCGTTCTATACCCTAATTAACTTTCGTAAAATGCTGTGTTGGAGAGTACGCGCTAGCGAAGAAAGAGCCTATTTTTTTGCATTACATTCCGAGGGTACTTCAACGGGGAAGCGTCTATAACTTCATTCCAGTACTCATTCATTCGTTAAAATATGTGAATGCAATAGTCATTAGCTGATTTCTTCCCTACTTTTCAAAACTATGTTTCCTAAAAAAATAAAATATCAGTGTAGAAGCTAGTAAGGTTCTCATAGGCTATTACATTTTCTTAATCTTTAAATATGAAGTACATATAGTTAGAAATATCGATATCACTCCACAGACTCAAAGACGTAATATTTTGAGCATATTTAAAGCCTAATTTTTTTCTATGGTTATAAAACTATATATCGTCATCATCATCGGTCAACAATCCTAGGATTGGTTTGACGCAGCCCTCCACTCGGTTCTTCTATCGGCCAACCTCTTCATATTGACGTAGCTCCTCTCTTTTACATCCTTCACAACCTGTTTCATGTATCTCATACGAGACCTGCCTTTTCCAATCTTCCCGTTCACTTTTCCCTCGACGATTGTCTTCATCAGGCCATCGTGTCTCAAAAAATGGCCGATCAAGTAGTTCCGTCTTCTTCTTAGGGTATTCAGAAGACTACTCTTTTTTCCCACTCTTCTTAGAACTTCCTCGTTACTTACTCGGTTGATCCATTTAATCTTCAACATTCTTCTGTAGCACCACATTTCGAATACTTCCACCATTTTCTTCTCCGCTTCTGTCATCGTCCACGCCTCTTTGCCATAAAGAAACACGCTCCAGATGTATGTTCTTGTGAACTGTTTTCTTACTTCTACGCTTGTATTTCCAGCTGTAAGTAGATTCTTCTTTTGATAGTATGCCCTTTTTGCCTGGGCTATTCTGCTGACTCTTTCTTTCTTGCTTCGTCCATCGTTGGTTACTCGGCTTCCAAGGTAACAGAACTCTTTCACCTCTTCCAGTTTTTGTTTTCCTAGTTTGACGTTGGTTTTGGCCTCTTCTTTCTTGCTGAACACCAATATTTTAGTCTTATTTTTATTTATTTTCAGCTGATATTTGGTCATTGTCCCTTCCACTAGAATTTTATTCAGATCTCTCTCTGTCTCTGCTCTGAGTGCTATGTCATCAGCGAATCCCAGCATGCTTATTTTTTCTTCGTGAATAGTCACTCCAGAAGATTTCTTTTTGATTTCATTGATGGCTCTCTCGATGTAAACATTAAAAATCACGGGAGACAGTGCACACCCTTCAGGATTCAGAGTTAATCACAGCAACTTGGTTTTTATGCAAACTGTGAATAATTCTTCGGTCATTTTAGGACACTCCAATTCCCTTCAGTATTGCAAGCATTGAATTCCAATCCACGTTGTGAAAAGCCTTTTCTAAATCCACAAATGCAATAAACGTAGGCTTGTTCTTCTCCATTCCCTACTCTATTATTGAGACAAAATAGTATGTATGTACAATTTCATTACATTAGCAAGATGATGAAGGTTAAATAACGATGTATTTAAATGTCTTTATTCTCTTATGTAATTAAGTGGGAGGCCATCTCATTTGTAGCATGCGTGAAAAAGTTTGTAAATCTTTTAAGAAATATTTACTTCAACCTTAACAAATAATTTTTTTATAAATTACCTGATTTTAATGTATCCAAAATACGCTAATAACACTTTCTGGTGTTCTTCCGTGTTGGCTTGTCTCTGGGAGACTACAGTTTCTCCAGCCATCCTGCTGGCGTCTTCAGATCAGTCCAGAACGCAAAGGAACACCCGGAAGCCCTCTTCATTGATGAAAGAAGAAGGGACAACTGAATCGGTCACGCAAAAGCCTCAGATCCACGTTAAAACATCAACATTTCTCCTTATTTATTACCAGATGAATCCTTTTCTTTTCAGCAAAAGTCATTTTTAATGTTGGTGTGCTATTACCTCCTGCTACACACCATTCCAGCCTCTAGCAGGGTAACATGTAGGAGTAGATGTACAAATAATTTAGTTGGACGTGCATTGTAAATCTCCGACCAACAGCAGTGTAATATGAAATGGAAAACCTATTTTTAAAGCAGTATACTCAATATACTTCTCAGGTATCATTATGAAGTACAGTAATCTCAACGTTTCGTCAGAAATCACCAAATTCACCAGTTTTGACTATTACTGCACGGAGGGCTTGTTGGATACTGATTTGTCTTCTCCCACCCTCCTTTGAAGTCACCAGCAATATAGTTCGTATATGCGGATGAATGCTTAATTACAATTAAAGTTATAACAGAATCTAGAAATCCTAACAGGTTTTTCTCTCAGCATCACGATTTGTTTCCCCATAAGTTTAGAGGGCGATCCACCATCCCCGCTAATATTTGATTTAGCATTTTGTTCATAAGAGTATGGCGGAACTATTGAAGCAGGTTGTTTGTGTCTGATAAGATGATCTCAGCCGAAATATTTTGCGTGGGTGAAACTTTCCGGTTGATTTCTCATTTTCTTTCCTCCAACATTTTGAAATTTTCATCAAATAGCTCAAAATGTATTCTCTGTTTTTGTTTTAAAATATACTGCTTATTTGTTTTGATTGGCAGAGCGCAGCTGTCATACGGGCAGAAACCCCGTGAATATCTTTTGATACACTTATTCTTGGAAGAGATTGGAAGAGATACCCGACTTATTCTATTTCACTTATTTTTATAATTTCCATTTGCCCTAAAATACTCTTTTTTTCAACATATTTGGGTGATGGACAATACGGATTAGTCCAGTACAAAACCTACAATATGATGTTATTCTATATCAAAGTGATCTGAATTATGTAATGGTGTCTGGTTGCTTGAGCACTAACGCCCTGGGACTATATTCAAACTCCGGCAGTGGCACAAATTATCTTTAATAAAACTCTGACGCCGACTTTGCGACGTTGGGTCTCTCTCCCCTACTCCTCCTCTAAAATTAATACCGGTATCCAACCCCTCATGGATACTTAGTGGATCCCCTATGACTTACGTTTCGTTTTGCGCATTAGAACGCTTTGATGAGAAATACAAGCCCGGCAAGGATCATGAGAATAAGGATCCAAATGCACCGGCGAAAAGCAGTGGCAGTTGATGCGCTATCGTCATAAGTGGTTGTTTACCTTGCATACATTTATATCAGTCATGTACGCCTTGGAGGTAACATGAGAATCATTTGATGATGAGCAAACTCATCCAGATCAGTGTTGAACTCAATCAGATCAAGTATAGAACTGGTTGTGGGTGCTAGGATAAAAATATGGGCCTTATTGCTGTCGGATTACATATATTTTTTACATTAAATTCAGAAAAGCCGCGTAACTACTATGTATCCTTCAAATGAATCTATCTTATATAATTCGCATACCTAGTTCTGGTGTTAAGAATCTAATATTATGAACGAACAACGAGACACCTACCGCTTTGAGAAACAAATCAAGGGATTTGGTTTTTGTATACAATGTAACTATTAACTTCGGCGGGTCATCTGAGTAGAATTGAGCTCTAATTTTTTTGTAAACTTATTACTTAACGTCGTTCATCAAATAACATATTATTCATAATAACTGAGCACTCGGTCAGGTTAACATTTTAACGAAAGAGACAGATGTTGACCACAGTCTATCATCAATACATACCAGTCACACAGCGCTGTGTGGAGGAAAAAAGTATACAAAACTGTCGATTTGTATTTAAAACAAGGCATACGTGAAACACTCGCCCATATACACACACGATATGTTTATCAACTTGGCTACTAAACTAAATTAAGATGCAAGAATACTTCACGCAATACTCCAGGCCAATACGGTATCATCTCAAATGAACAGGCAGCAATGACAGACATTATGTACGACACTTGCGTGTTTCGCTTGTACTTATCTGGGTAAGCAGTGAACATTTGGGGTGCCACTATTTCATATATATCCTAAACTAAACCCTTTATCTCTTCATAAAAGCTAAGATGGAGCCTAAAAAAACTAACATATAGCCGGATTGTCAACCACTTGGGTAAACATACAAACTCTTGGCGTGTACATCAATAATTTGCCTACGTTCATATAAAAGAATCCAATCCAATGTACATGAGTAATAATAGTTCAATAATCATTTAAGGTTAACAACTTAAATGTTAAACGAACGAAGCCACAAACTAATTCTCGTGAACCACAAAGTAACTGTGGTCTCACGAGTCACGATGACTGACAACGATTGCGATATTCGTCTCACCGAAATAGCCCGCCGAATGTAAATACGTCGTTCATATACCACATACAATGTAATTACCTTATGATTTCCCGTTTTATAGTATCTATCTTTGTTAGTGGCTGATTTATTGGCGGTAGTGAGTAATTCTATTTATTCAGTCTTTGTAGCCCTTTTCGAACCGAGGTTAAAACGGAATATACAATAAACAATGCATAAATTGACATTTTTGTAAACAGCGCGACTATCATGCAAAATCGTAAAATCTGTCGAACTGAATCTCAGTGAGTCGGATGTTTTTTACCAAACGCTAATTCTGGAATTGTGGAATTTACCGAAAGCTCGGTGAAGATTATCAAACTCTTACGACTATGGAAATGATTCAGTAACTTTAGCCGAAATGTTTTCGGTTTTCAAGTCAATTCTTAGCTATCGAAATTTTTAATAATCGAGTACCAAATTCAAAATTCAGCAAATTTTGTCTATCGCATGGATATTTTCATTGAAAATGTAATAATTTTAATGGAAAAGTGTTCCATGTTCGGTTGTATCTGGCAAACTATTTTTTCAATGAATCTTCGACAGTTTTTTAACATTTTAATACTTGCTCCTGGTGTATCATTACTTACGTTCCTCCAATTTGTTATCACATGCAACGGAAAGGCATGTTTTTTCCCTCGTAGAATGGTCCAAATGTCAAGTTTTATAATGAGGAATCCGGCATTTTGTAGAAGATTTGTCCGCCCTTTTCATTTAATGCGGAATTAAATCGAGTGATTTGCTGGGACGGTTCCCTTTGCATCCGGAATGAGACCCTTTAAGTCCCCTTCCCTTTCTCCTATAATCCCGCTAATTGGGGCCACCCTCCACGCTTTGGACCCGGGTATGCAGGGAAGAGGACGGGGAGGGTGTGGGGTTGTCGTGGGGATGTGGAAGCCGAGAGTGGGTGGAGATAACCAGAGCTTCCTATGCGGGGACCCCGGCACTAACAATCGGGACTTCCGATTCTTTAATCCCTTAGACCGGACGATAAGCTCACGGGCGTCCCATCGCTGCCGACCTCGCCTACTGAACGCACGACCTCGATACTCACACACGCACGCACTCAAAACGCAAGCACATGAAAGGGTGCGAACGCAAACAGCAAGACCCGCATACGGAATGCAGGCTCTTTCTTCTCTTCCGAATGCTGGCTAGGCGACCGAAACTCAAGTAAATACTATCCTATGCAAATGGGCGTCCGAATCAGATGCTAAGTGATTCACCGACGACCTTCAAATGGCCTCTGTAGTGGCGGTGGTTTCTCTGGCAAGAAAATGAGAAGAGAGGGAAGAGAAAACTTGGTTTGGAAAGGTATGTATGGGACGAGAGACACTCTTTTCCTGTTTGTTTCGTGGAATATTTGGGAAGAGGACCTAATAATCCGCTCGCAGGAATCATTTATTTACATTTATCTCCGTGAAAAAAAGTATTCACGGGCAAGTGAATGATTCAAATAATTTCAATGGAGTAAATTGGGGGCCCCAAAACCATAACGATACTCCCTGTCGTCGCCCGGCGTTGGAAGGGTACTCCACTTTGCATTTTAATCTCCTTTTCGGTTTGCCGAGAAAGTCCTTTCTTTTGCTTGATTAGGCCCCTTTATCCTCTTCTGATGCACGACCACCGTCCTTTCATTTTTACGAGCCCTGTCCGCGTCGGGGATCTCTCTCTGAGTTTTATTTAATAAAAACGTTTGCCGTTTTTAAAAAGCGTGGACTTTTTCCGCTTTCAAATTCTGCGTGAAATTTTCGCTTCCCAAGATCAGCGCAACTGTCGGATATCGCTATTCTTTAAGCGTAGAGAAGTAACGTAAAAACAATAGAAATCACTGCGATGCCACCGGTTGGATTGATGATCACGCAGTTGTTTGTTTTTCAGCGAAATGAGTATGAAATGATAGGCTATTAAATTCGTGTTAAAAATGTGCGTTTTTTGATCAACTGTTTCGAAAAATTGTTGGATCAAACATACAATTTAATGCCTGCATCTTGCAACTATATCTCGATATTTCTCGATATTTAACTTACAGGTGCAACTTGGTACAAATGTGAAGGTGCCGATGTCGTCCATTGAAGGAGTTTGAATTGTAATAAAATTAGAAATTGCGTAAGACAGCTCCTTAGTCCTAAGGAATAAAAAGCTGAAATATCCAAAATATTTTCCTGCCCTATGATTTCTACAGCTCATCTATTGCTTGCCATTTACGATGGAAGTGTGTACTTATTGAGGAGACTATGGAAGTTATGAAGGGCTGTAATAAGTCATGGGAGCTGATGTCACTATTGAAGACGCCTGTTGTGGCAAATATTAATAATTTCTGTGGTAATTGTCATGTCAAGTACGTGTGTATGTTAATATCTTTAATGTATCTAATTATTTTAAATCCAACGCCAAATACTTGCGCAGGTATGGTTGTAAGAGAGAAAGATTTTTAACCGGTTAATACCCAATCGTATTTTCTAACCATCAATTCAATTAGTTGCCAGGACTCCAATAAACAGTCACAATTGGTAGTGTAACGCGTCGGATATTAGTTTTCCTTCTTTTTGAAGTTCGTACGTACAAGTTTGTCCGATGGAATTAAAATATAATCGCTTATTAATGGATTTTCTGAAATCATTCCTTCAGGAACATCACTATATGATAAGTCCCCTATAAATTTCACTAAAACTTTACTTTCACTCTTTTTCCTTTACTCGAATATTTCTCTTCCAAATTAAAGGTACGATAGAGTTATTAAAGTTCATCATTTGAGGAATGCAGTAAAGCGTTCAGATGTATAAGCAGTTGTGCAATGGAAATTGCATGCGTTCATGAAACAGCATGTGGCTTATTGAGGGAGTGAAAACTATTGCATATTCTAGGGATGATTTCTACGCTTATATCCTGAACCCATCCACGCTGCAATGCATCGGTCGACTTCATGAATTTCACCAATTTGATTTCAGATTTTTATCATGCCTTATTAATCATTTACGGACATTAAATAAAAGCCTGGATAGTTTTATCATTCCCACTCATTATTATAGTGTCAGAACTGAAGTAGTATTTTTTTGAAAAGATCAACCTCATACTTGAAGAAGTAGTTGCTTAATTTAATCTCATCACAATTAACCACGCAATCAGTAGGCTCTTATTCCGTGCTTTCTCAGAATGACTTGGGTATATTGCTGGAAATGCTCTTAAGTTACTTTTCAACGGCATTGGTATAAAGTCGCAAGTGAAACAGTAGAATATTTCTAGTTTCTCTCTTACGCTAAAGACCACTTTGCCAGTGGCAAACTTTAGCATATCATCAAATTTTTGCTCAATAAGAACTGCATTTGGGAAGAAAATTTTCCATTAGGGTCCCTAAACTTTTCAGGATGGTTTTCTTCACACAAAAAAAAGTTCGACGAGCATTTTTCCATTGCGGCTGCTTGAGAAAAAGAGCTTCATTTTTATGCTGAGGAATATTTAATAAGTAATAGAAATAGCAGGCAAGTTAACTTGGAGGAATTTCAACATTATATAGATAAAATAAAGCATTTAACTATTCCATTAAGTATAATTTAATAGCGCTCGACCGGTTTCGACCTTTTCTGGTCTGGACAAAAGCTGAGGGTCACTCAGGCAATACAGAGTAACGTACCACCCCAGAACTTTGATCAGTGAATATTTTACCCCTTAGAACCCAGCACGCTTTTTCTACCGTCACCAGCAATGGCCCAGGATTTTCATTATAATTACATTAAGTTTGAGAGAAATATAAGTATTTAAAGCATTAATCCAGAAAGAAAGATCATAGATTCAGTCCATCATAAATTTGTAGCTTTTGTAAATGACCTGGAAAGGTCGAAATCAATCGATCTGTATTTAATTATATTTCCTGGAACAGAAAAAAACTTTATTTTATTATTTAATTTAATAAGTACTGTGTTTACCGCTAATGACATGTTTATTCGATGCTAATTCATGTTTCTAGCTAGCGAGTATTATGACAGTATTGTTCCGACCGCCTTACTCTTCTGATGATTCCTCTTAAAGTAGCCATATTTGTATATTTATGATATTGGAATGCCTTGAAGCAGGCGCCATCCATCCCTAGGCTACTCTCTGCTTTCTTCCTTTCGTGTCCTCTCCGAGCATCTTCGGGAAACACTCTTGTCCTCTTTCGCCCCACCTCTCTCCCTTCCTTCATCTCTTAAAGAACTTTCACTTTCGTCTTTTAATTTCGTCACTGGACCGCAATTAAGAGGGAGAACGAGTCCTTCTATCTCGCCAGCCCTCGCTCCATTACTTCCCGGCCATCCCCCTTCCTCCCACCATTCTCGTTCCCGTCCCTCGCCCTCCCGTAACATCTCCCTATTACCATTTCTCGTCTTCCGCTCTTCTCCTCCCGGCTAGCGTCATTCGCTTCGGTCTGTCTTACTTCCATTCCTATTTATGGCACAAGTCTCTGTCTACATGGCTCTCCGAGATCCTATTTTAAAAGTAATCCTACGAAGATGGGATGAATCCATCAGACTCCAGAACATTGAACGAACCCCACATTTTTCTCGTATCTGAAATACATGCATGTATATTTGTGTGCATATTGATATCACTTCGCATCGAATGATATTAACGTTTGGCACGGTATTTTTGAATAACATATATGATACAATATTGACGATATGTACTTAGAATACTCAATCTGATTGGATGAGTTTGATCAAACCGCAGTGGAGGAAAGTCTGCCCGATGAATCTGTACTTGCTCACTGACATACATTATTAATTATGTCCTTGGAAAAATTACTCTATGTAGACTATTTTGATAGGTTATTAATTCTCGCATTTCCCTCAAACTAATTGTAATTAAAGCGCCAATGTCCAACCGTAGGTAATTGATAGTGGCGATAGAACAAGCGCACTGAGCTCTAAGGGTTGAAAAGTTCACTAATCAGGGTTGGGGGGGGGGGGGGGAGGGGGGGTGATACGTTACCCTGCAACATCTACTGCTTCCCAGAAAAAAAACTATTGGGCAGAAATGTCCTATTTTATCAGCCTGGATGTGCCCTAAGTGGCCTATCCAGATTTCAAAGCCGAAACCACCGGTCAGTAGTACAACCCTTTGACTACTGGGCCACAAGGTTGTATTGCTCCCGATGCGTGAAAAAATATCCAGTTCTCCTAGTCTGAGAATTCTACAATCCTTTGCAGGCTTCCAAATTCCATCATAAAATGTTATCTATGCAAGTCTTTTCCTCATCAAAATGCCCCATCATACTCTTCATGCCTCATATCATGTTTTGTGTAGCCTTAATATCTGAACTTCCGCTTATGTTCGCGAGACTTCCCTTGTATATTCGCGAGATTGAGGAGATCATGCAGAAGTTTGGATGCTGAGGAGAAGCAAATTGTTAGTTCTGTATAAAAGCCCTTATGCCAAGGTACCTTAGTAAAGAATCCGACGACACATTGTTATTATTGGCATTGTTATTAGGCTGACATTATTGGAATACAATGACCTAATTAGGGAAAAAGTCAGTTATTTTGGTTCACTATTTTTAATTTATACCAAAGTTACAAATGAAAAATAAAATAACAAACTAGTGATTCAGCAATATATTTGAATATAATCCTTCCTTTTAGTGTTTTAAGTATTTTAATATTTGTGACTAATATAAAAAGCAAAATCGTTTCATTTTCGCTCTGAAGTCTTCTCTGTATTACGTTTAAGTTTTTGAATTTACCCTCTATTTAAGTCAGTAATTATTAATTTTGCTTTTTTTAAGTACGCCTTACATAGTATGTGACAAGGGCCGTTGCATCATGATATATCGTAATATGCTAGGCAGTATGGGAGGCCTAGAATACTTACGAGGTAGAACCGTAATCGCCTGGGTTGAGTTATTTTGTTTATCATCTGTATGAGCCAACAAATATAGTACGTATTTGCTTGACGCAGCTCGCTACTTGATTCATCTATCACCCTACCTCTCTATCACGGCTCTCTATGCATGGATTGGATTGTTGAGGCAGAGACAGTAGAATTCCTTTTTGCAAGGAAATTGAAAGATAACATTAGCGTTCCTCAGGATAAAAAAGATATTTTAATGCTACCGTTTAGCGAAACTTGTCACATTAAAGTATATTTTTTCCCTTTGTAACGCTTACGTTTTCTTTTCTTTTTATCACTTTGTATTTGCATAATTCTTCCTTTTCACGTCTTACATTACTTACATCATACTTCTCTAGCAAGCTCTCTCCTCCCCATTCTTCTCATTCTCTCTACGTTTTTTCACCCAGGAGAAACTGCTATTTTGAGCCGCAGATTCTTTTACAGCTTCTACTTTCTTATTCATACTTCTTATTTACCAATGTCGTTTTGTCATCTACTACAGCCAGCTGTGGTGGAGCAACAGTAATAAACTATGTTTGCAAACGGTGCAAATCGGTTTGGCTGTCGGCACACCTTAAAATTCAAACACAATTATTCCTCGAAAAATAATTTTAGCTGTTACAATTTGGTCTCACAGCACACATTCATTTTTACGCTTCCCACTGCTACAATAATAAAAGAAAATAACTGAGTAAAAGAAATCCCAGGGTAATTTTTTCCTTTGAAAGATATTATTAACCTTCACATTCTCCTCCGTTGAGTCATACGCTGAATCAAACAAAGGCCTCTATTCCCAGCACAATCTCCTATTCGAGTGATGCTTAAAACCACTGCCACACGCTCTTCGGGAGGATTGCGAGCCGGAAGTTAACGTGAACGCGGATGCAGGCGCGGAATGCGCCAGAGGCATTGTCGAAGGGACCAAAGGGAAAGTACAGGTGTCGTCGCGAAAATTCTGTAAAAAAATGCTGAAAGGCCGGGCGGAGAATAAAGAACGTTGGGGAGGAGGTGTGCGAGAATACGGAGAGCACGTGGGGGGTTGAAGTCACGACGCGGGAGTGAATATAAGAGGTGCTTCAGGGCGGAAGGGAGTGCGGCGCCGCCGGTGGCTGTGCAACTCGTCCCCACCCCCCGCCCGGGTAATTACACGTCATATCAAAGGTGCAGTTCGCTCTTCCTCGTCAGTCCGTCCGCGCTCGAGCGTCGATTTCACGAGCCTTTTGTCACGTTCGGCCTCCCTCGTCTGTTCCCACGGCCCGCGACGGGAATCCTTTATTCATGACAGCGTCCCTTCTTCAACAATGTTTTCGTCCACTTTGGGTCCCACTCTTTCTCTCTCGTCTGATCGCCTCTGTTAAACGATTTCCCTGAATCGTGTTACCGCCGCGGGGGAGTTCAGCGTGAAAGTTTTCCGCGCTCGTGTCTGCTTGTTTTAGCGTCCTGTCCGACGCAGCGCGCACCCCGTTTTAAGTTTTGAGTGACGTCGGTTCGCTCTTAATTTCTCATTTTTCCCTCTCGCCACGCTTGTGTTACAGTTTTTGCTTTTACAAATGCAGATGCTTTGATCTCCTGCATATGCGAATTACAGTTTGAAGATTGTATTTATATACTTGACCAGGTATGTTTTATAAGGTTATACCGCAAATTAGATGCCATAACATAATTCTGAAACAAGCTACATACGTAACCGAATAGGAATTCGAACCCGCACTCTATGACAGCCGTATTATTTACCTGGTCTCCTTGGGCGATCTACTTATGCTTCTTTTACAATGTCCTATATTGTTCTTGAAGGAAATTTGGTAAATGTTTTATTGTTTCAACATTTTTTTCACGCCAACAGTTAAACAAAGTTAGCATAAATATAACGGAAATGATCTTGTGAATTCTATTGAAAGTAAATATCACTAAAATATTGTACTCGTATAATACCCGAGTTAATCTCGGCAATCATGGCAATTTTTGATAATGTTACCGTGGATAGGAAAGGAGTATTGTCGGACTGAGTGGTGCAGAGCTGACTGATGACATATTGATAAAACTTCAGGACAGTGCGTACATATGTTTGCATATCTTTTTAGGCATACCATTCATGGTACGTAATAATCAGCGACATGTGAAGGAAAATGGTAACGAACAGTAGGTGCCTAGGTATGGGTATGGATTTTGTGAGAGGAGTGAGGAAGGAAAGACACCTTGCATTGTTGCTTGCTTACTCTTAACTAAATGAGAACTTGCGACGCGTCAGTTCATGCCATCGTGATCAGTGGCCGTCGCGACGGCCACTGATCACGAATAAAAGGCACTGAGGAGTCTTCTCTTCAACGTAAAATCTGACGGTCGTAGAACTGCAATGGTGGCTCTTAACTTATTCCTCTGAATAACGTGTAATGTAACACGCCCGGGATTCAAAAACAGGGTCCCAGGGTGGGAAGCCAGATTTCTAGCAACCGTATTAACCTAGTTTCTAAGTTTACTAATTTCTTCCAAATGGTTCAATAAGAGCGCATATGTTTCATGTGTCATGCATTATTGCGTCACAGCTTACCTTATATCAGTATGTTTCTTTATATTTTTTCACACTTTCACACCACGGCGAAACACGAATCAGTTTTTGACGTTGGGCATCCTTTCCCCATCCTAACTCCTTTCTCTTTGAGTGTGACGGGTCACTGGCGAAGGAGATCATGAAGGTGACTATATTTTATATACAAACCTGAGTGAGTGAGTGATTGCATGAGTCACTTCGTTTTATTTTTACTTTGATTCCCTTCATTTTGAGTGTGACGGTTGTTTTTAACATGTGAGTGGTGTGCGAATGTGTCATTTACTGCCACTTAAGTTTCTCCGTATGCTTGATTTTGTACGTGGGATTGAGAGCTCCCTTATTTTGTATATACTCCTTCCTTCCCCCTCTCCCCCCCTTTTTATTCCTTTGCCCTCTTATGGTTACGGCTGTGTGGATATTAATCTTCATTTGTTATTTGACAAATATGTAATTTAAATAGGGAAAACACTCGAACCGATTTTAGTAATAAAATTAACTCACAGAGGAATCAAATGCATTAACCTTTCACCATTAAAGGAGCCATAGACAGATGAACTGATGCCGCTGCAATAAAATTTCTGTTCAATTTCATTGTTATCTATGTTTGATGCACATGCAATCTCAAAAAGACATAAAACGTAATGCTCACATTGTTTTGTACGAAAGAGGAGGTGCATATTTGTTCCAAAACACCCCAATTCTGGCTTCATTTTCACACTTTGGCTAGCTTGCCAATGTACTTGATCCAATGCATTCTAATATACTTGGTTGCAAAGAACTTCTTAGTTTGCAAAATATTGGGTTTACTTCCGGCTTCACTATCGATATTGCCTCAGTCATTAGCCTCCTGAACCGGGAGAGCATCTGGCAAAATTGAAAACATCATGAGGCATACAAAACAAGAAAGTACAGGTGACTTTCGGTAACCCCTGAGCAAAAACGAGTAGCAGTTACTTTTTTAAATGTAAAGATTACAAGTAAATGGTACCAAAAAAGGACTCGTTATCGGTAACTCAGTTACTTTCACGTAGTAACTCGTCATAACTGTTCGGTATGCAATTATCTATTCCATATTTCTCTTTTTTCATTGCCTTTATAATTTTATATGACTTCATCTAAATTTTAATAAGTACGATGAAAATAGCCATCTCGTGAGATCAACCATTTTCCTCGCAAAAAAAATGATCCACATAAGGGTTGGCCAAGCCGAGTCCATTGCTGGGCTGGGGTAAATATTTCTATATGATTGCCCTCCATCGCTGAATAAATGCTACTATAATTCACTCGAATACCATAATGCGTCTTAACCAACCTTTATTTTAATACAGCGCTTTTCAAATACTCCTATAAACCATTTCTGACTCAGGCGACATTCATTAATGATCAGCATCATCATCATCATCGTCAATAGTAAAGTTTTAGGCTTCTCTCTCTTAGATCCTCCTGTCATCTTGCGTCTTCATATTTACCTAATTCTTCTCTTTAAATCCTTCTTGTGCTCCTTATATCTTCGTATAATCATTCAACACGTCTCCATTAAAAAACATATTCATCTCATAAGGCTTATTCACCCTTTTATATTTGAAAACGTAGTACTTGCAACTATAAGTAACTGGACACGCTGCTGCAATTTGGTCAGTGACAAAAATTCCATGACATGAATAGTTGGTTCAAGAACAGCCTCGGCATGGATACAATTACAAATGTTAAGACTAAGTTAGACGGTGTGAACTTGGAAACTTTGAAAATTGTAGCACCCCAAAATCTAATCCTACCCATATTTGAGTTCTAGGTCAGGGGTTCCCAACCGATGGTACGCGTACCACTGGTGGTACGCGTGGTTGATACAAGCGATAGGCTAGTAAGGACCTCTGTGTGCGTGAGCACCTAGACTTTAATGTACTGCCCATCTGGCGCTGGCATCTCTATATATTTATAAATAAAAATTAGCAAGAAAAATATAAAAATATATATATATTTATTGTTGCCTTGATAAAGGGTTGACAAAACCGAAATACAGGTGCGGTAATAATTAAATATGAAGTTTTCTGAGTTAATTTAAAATAAAACAAGCCATTGGGCACTTTTTCGACAGTGAATATATGTTTCTAAAAAAATATAGGACTGTTGGTACGCCAAAATTTCTAAAAATTTCAAGTGCTACGCAGTTGCTAAAAGGTTGGGAACCCTTGTTCTAGGTTTCAACTTTGTCTTCTGTGGAACTGATAGAAGATAATAAAAGCAAGGCGCAGAACCTTTCAATGCATCAAAATAACAGTTTGAATTCATGAGTACCTACCAATAGCCAATTTTTAGTCTTTTGTAAACATTAATGGCCTTAAATGTTTAATTTATTAAGGGTTCTGACTGTGAAAGCTATTCAAGCACTTCATAACTCCTATTTTTCCAAATTAACGCGTTTTCAATTTTTAAGCAACGTAAGGACTGAATTTTAAAGGGTTATATTGATCTGTAACGGTGAGAAACAGGCTCTGCGCAGTGTTTTGCATGCAACATGCATAAAGGGCACTCGGTGAATTAGCACTGGCAGGATAACTTGAAATCATGTATTCCATCAGCTGGTAGTGGTTTCCACCCACGCGCAATTTTCAGGGGCCGTCACGGAGTCACGTTCCTCCACTGTGCTTTCCTCTCCCGGCCCTTCAGGGGTAACCTCCATGCTGTGTAGACCGCATTCCACCGGGTGTCCCTGCGTGGATGACCTTTGACTCATTTAAACTCCTCTACCTGCCCAACCACTCTCCCTCTCCACCCTCTCCTTCTCCGTTTCCTGCCTTATCTCTCCCTTTTTCATCTCTCTGCCCTGCCAAACGTTCTCCATTCCCCACATTACTGTCTGCTCATCTCGCACTACTCCATATCTCTCTCTCCCTCTCTTCTTCCTCGGTTTGTCCTCCCTCGACTCCCTCCGCTCCTCAGCGCCCAATCCGAGAGACCCCTTTGTTCGCAGCTAACGCGGTCACAGCCTGGAAATATTCAAACGACGGCATTCAGCCTGGATGCTATCCCACGCGACCCCTCGGGATACCGAATTTATCAAAATAGCGCAGAAAAGAAACAGCGGTCGGACCACTAGGCGTCCTCTTACTTACGCTCTCTTTATTTATCTGTGTTTTTTGCCTCTCTCAGTAGGACAATTACATACATATATTTATATATATAATCATACACATATATTTCATTCCCGTGGACCTCGCGGTCGGTGTCGGGCCGCGGGAGAGGCTGGGAGGCCGGAGGGACTGGTTTGCAAGGGGAGTTCCTAAGGGGGTTGACGGCGACCGGAGGGAGGGGTAGGTGCGGGTGCAGGGTCCCCGCACCCCCTTAACCCACACCCCCACCGCCCTTAATTGCGTCGACAAAGAAGAACACCTCGTACGTGAGCCAACGAGGCCGTAAAAAGCAACAATCGCGGGGATAAAAGCACCCATTTGAATTGCAGCGAGGGCAGCGTGGCGGTCCTCTCTTCCTTCCTCACCCTTTGCTCTTTACTCTCCACTCATCCACCCAACCTCTCCCTTTCGCGCGGGAGGGGAAAAAATGCGTCCATCCGCCCGTTCCTCATCCCTACCAACCCCCCTTCCTCCACCCCTCATCCCTCCCCTCCACTATTCCAGGTCTCCCCCTGCAGGTTTTCCCGATGCATACGATTTTCGGCGAATCGTTTGAGACTTGCGATATACTTGAATAATCGCAGAGCAATATTTTTTCCAGAGACCGATAGATTTATGTGTCACGTCTGTTTGCAACATTAATATGCCATATGTTGTGTTGATAAAAATAAGCGCAAAACGAAAACGACATCCGATATCATGGGCTCTAAGAGATAAAGTAGGAATGCAATGTTTACACGATGATAGATATCATTCTTTTCGTAATAATTTGCGAAGCGATTGGGATACAGGGTAAAATGGATCGTAGGTTAACAGTGTGAAGGCTAATGCTATTGGATTAAGAGTATTCCTTGGTAAACTTGAGCGATGTCTACGTAAGTCCATCTTAATACAATTCTATTGTGGTGTGAAAAAAAGCAGTTCGAGCTATACACAATATATGAGGTATTTTATTAGTTGTATATCAATTTTAACGTTATGTGGCAAGAAGTAAGGATACAACGAGAACTTGATATGTGATTCAATCCATACATTCGCTGTTTCTACGTGAAATAATATCTCATCCATCAGAAAAATGTATGCAATCTCGGAGTGATGAAGCATCGCTCCCCTTATTGCGATGCGTGAAGCACATCGCATCGAGAAGGCGTGGAGATGGGATGAGGCACGGGCTCTTTGAGCGAGATGAGTGGAATAGAGGGCGGTGGGTGGAGTGTATGCTGGCTGGGTGGGTTAGCGGGGCGCGGTTTAATTGCCTCGCTCCCCCTTGGACACGCCCCTTCCTCTTCCGCGGCGTAATCAGGGCCATCAGACACTATCACCCGCTCCCCCTGCCCCTGTTTTCCCCTCCTCGCCCCTGCGCCTACCATACCTCCCCTTATCCCCGCCGGCATTACCATACATTCTCTACTTTCGCCCATTTCAGGAAAAAAAACGCGCTCGACAAACGCTGTTAAGGCTTTGGGGTGACCGAGAATATTTTTCAAGGGCTCGGACTTAAAATAACCGCACCGCGGGACTTGACTCACTGGGTCCCCACTGAGCAGGTGTATTGCGGAATGCTAAGGCCGATCCAGGAACATCCACTCACTCCACAAGCGAGAAACAGATGAGGAGGTCGGTACTTGAGTGGTGAACGAGTGATCAGGTGCACTACTTCCTCGATTACGGGCGATTTTAGTCCTTGACAATGCAATTGCTATTAGAAAATAAACGCTCTTTTCCCTTTTGAGGTTCTTTATTTACGTGCAAAAAAACTATTAGTGGGAGTAAATACATGAAAATTGACATGGCTCAAAAAATAAGACCCACTGGATGATATTACAATTTTGAAGGCAGTCGTCTTATTTGGTATGCTGAAATGTTCTTGTCGAGTTCGAAAATTGGTGGCGTTTTAGACCTTTAGGTCCTCGTGAAATCAAAGAGTGGAAATATTTTGTATGCGAGAGTAGTAAAAATAATTTCTGATCATTTCTTAGGTTGAATTCAATTCACTTGTTAACCTGGCATCATTTAAGCTAGCTTTAGAAGCTATTTTGTAGATAAAATGCGAAGAAAATAATTTGGGAAATGAATAAATTTTAAAACATGTGTATTTATATGGATCGCTCGAGTGCGAGTTCTGCCGTATAGTTTCAAAATTCATATCATTACTCACGAAGCAAAACCTTATTTTAAATAAGTAATTTATAGGCATTTAATGTAAAATAATAGCTTGTAAACTATTCTTAAATCCCGTTCTTGAAGAAGTTTTTTTCAAGACAACTTAAGGAAGAGAACACAAAATTGAGCAGATTAGTCATACTTACTTCTAAGTGCTTGATTTCATTTTTTCCCATGAATAACTTTGAATGACGATCTGAAGAGCCTAATATACTTAATCCGTTTTAGGTCAGTCGTGCAATACCTGCATAGTAATTACTGCCCCAGAATGGCGTTAAAAAGTAATTTTTCCAGAGGTTTTCTGTTCACTGCGCGCCTAAAGCACACGTATTTTCCTTCCGCCGCGTTGCTTTAACCAAATGATATTAATCATGCTCTCTCTCTGCCCCCTTTAGCCCACACTTAAGGGCCTTTCGAAGACTGTTAATCACTTTTATGAACCATAAATCCGTGTAAACCATTCCATTCGGGAGGTAGTGCGAAAGAAAGAGAGAAAAAGTCCATTAGGAAGGGTAAGTTGGCCCTAAGGCTTTGTAAAATATGTTAAGACTCGAGTTTGCTCAACTTCTTCCTCGGGAGCACTCGTAGGTAATGGCCTCGACCTCCCGTCCCACTACTAACCTTTTCTTTCCTCGGCCTTTATATGCCCGTGCCTTCACCCGTCCCGTGCTATATCTTTTTCATTTCCCTTCCTTTTGGAAATTTCCGTGAGAAATGAAGTCCAGGTGCAAGAGACGGCAGCTGTGATATCAATGGCTCTTCGATGCCGGCCTCTCATTTCTCCCGCCATCCAGCCCTCCTTCCTGGTACACTTCTCTCATATTATTCCTCCCCTTAGAATTCTACCGTTCCTCCCAAAAACCCTGCAACTCCGCCCCAACGTGCATCCAACGTGTTGATGCTTATTGCTTGATCTCCTGCCCGTTCACGCCCCTAAAAAAACCCAACCTTGAGCTAGAGGGACAACGCCTGGAGTTCGGTGACGATATCGGTGGAACTTTGTTTACCCTTCATGCAACTGCGAACCTTTGGTTCGTTCCAGATGCCCTGTAAACTCAATACCATTGTCATATTTTACTCAATTTCATCCCTTCTCTTATTTTATTTGCTTAGTATCATCAAATAAATTTACACGAATGACTGAACAAATCAGTGGGACATTATTCCTTTCATAAGAACGCTGTGCCTCTAAATCTCATGAATATTTTTTCTTATTTTTCATTAGGAATAATTAATAATAAAATTGTCAATAAATAGTAAGTAGGTAGTAATTGTAAATTTGACAAGGAAATAATTTGTTATGAAGCACCTAGCTCAAAAAATGTCGAAGTCCTTTCGAACTCCCTTAAAGCGATACGCATTAGGCTACTCCATGTCAACAGTTACTTACTTTATTTTATCATGAATATTCCATCTAGAGCTAAGAATTACTTGAAAAACTTGCGAGAAACTGATTGATATCATTTGGAGTCAAATCTGTTTAGCAAGCGAAGTAAAAACCTGAAAGTGACTGCAAGTTTCAAAGAACCAAAATGGTAACCTTCATTAAAGAGAACTAAATGTTGATAACTTCGTAAAATGCACTCAATTGATCTTGCGAAGGTGTCAACTCTTATTCATTGTATTATTGAAGCTCAAATAGGGAGGAGGATAAATGATATTGCGCATATTGTTGCATTTACTGGGATAGACTAATGTATTTCCATATACTTACGCCGTTATGTAATAAACTGCATTATTACAGTATCTGCATTATCCTCGACTAAACCAATTTTGTTTCCAAATTTGCACTTATAAAATGATAGTAATGGCGTATTCGATTACTAAGGTGATCAAGAAATTAGGTGAGTGCTTACGTACTTGCAGATGGAAAAAAGACTACGCCCGTGGGTACACCTCGAAAGGAAACAGTCAGGAGAGAAAAAAGACACTGTAAAAAGTAGATCTGATTTTAAGGTGCAAAAGCGAACTGAATTTCAGATGCAACAATTTTAAGACAGGGTATGTTGAATTTCAGCAGTAATATCTTGTCTAAAAATAAGGCAGGTGAACGACTGAAAATCAGACCATCCAGAATCCTGCTTCCTCTGCTTCCTGCTTAACTGCTCCTGCACCAACCATCCATGTTCCTGCCTCTTCCACACCTTGAATCCGTGTTCCTGCCTTAAACCAGACAGCGCTTAAATTCAGATCGCACTGAAAATCAGATCAACTTTTTACAGTGGATTAAAAGATTATTGGAGACTGTGACTCCTTGGCGGAAGAGAGTGGGATTCCTACCAAGGTCTGACACAAAAATAACGACTATTTACATTAAGAAGGAACTATTATTCATACTGTATTGAGCGTTCTCATTTCGGACTTGAACTGTACTCTTAACCTGTGACAAATTACATCTCGATTGGTTAGCTCAGTTGCAGAGCTGGAGAGCAGAGGAATACCGTCGTGTTTTTAAGGTCCACCGGAAAATGTGAGGTACGAAATATCATCAGCCTGTTAGCATCATGCTTCCTATGAAACATAACAAAGTCAGCAACACAGACGTACCAAATTTTGTCGAATGGCAATGAATGTTTGTCTCGTTTTTGTGTGCTCAAGTGGCATAAGAGATTTTCAGAAGGCAGTGAGTGCATGAAAAAAGCTGAGGATCGTTCGGATCGACTACACTCTCAACTTCAATTTTATCAACCTTAAAACATTGAAAATAGTAGGAGGACACCGGGGCAACTAAGATGATAAATAATATTAGTAATTGATTTAGGTAATGGATGCTTAGATGCTATTTTCCAACCTAACATGAGATTCTTGTCTTTGATTGTCCCTTCAAGTTGTTATAAAATGAACAAAACCGAACGAATGAATAATTTTTGCAACTGAAAATTTTATATTAATTAAAAAAAATTTTTATCACCTTTATAAACTCTAGTTTCCCCCTGCCACACACCTTTATGGTGGCTTGCAGGGTATTATGTAGATGTAGTGTGCCCCCTTTTCTACCTCTCATTCACATCTTTAAAGCCATCTACCCTTCCGACACTTTGCCCATGTCCGGTGTGTATTCTCCGTCGGAATGAATTAGAAATGAGACGGAAAAGCCACCATTATTCTCATATCTAGTGTGCCTAAAGTGACGCACCGTGAGTTCCGCTACCTGCCTCGATGTGACGGTGAAGGTGAGGGATGAATTATTTGGCGTGATACAACGGTTGAATCTCAGTGGTGATTCGATTCACTACACCCCTTCTTTTGCAACAAGCCGGGCTTGGAGAACCAGGTGAGGGGAAGAATGGTAATGTTGCTTTTTTGACTTTTGTGAATTAGCATTCCTAAGGGTACTGATGAGTGCGGCTATTTAAAAATTTACGTCGAATACATTTGGAATCGAGTACAAATGAAGAAAAAGCTAAAAGTATGAGGAGAATTAACACTTTTGTTTACATAAGAAAATGTCCTATGAAGAGTGGAAATAAAGATAAGACTGGCGGAACTTTTATGAGGAAGATGGTACAACATTATGAGCTATATCTTCAGGTAATGGATGTTGTGTAATAAATTGTCAAGTGTATTCGTCTATTTGTTATCTGCTCTTAAATAGTTATACCATTGTTATCGTGCCTGTTGCTATTCATTTGTTTTTCGTGGCATTATGGGTAATGTTGAGACCCAAGCTCTCTCCTTCGTACGGCACCATTGAAGACAGACGTGCGGTATGATGTATCCTCTTAATCGTTGTTGGGTATTTCTTCATTTCCATGGGAATAACCACTCAGCAATCAATTTATAACAATGTATTGCATGATTAAGAGGGTACATCATACCGCACGTCTGTCTTCCATGGTGCCGTACGAGAGAGAGAGCTTGGGTCTCAACATTACCCATAATGCCACGAAAAACAAATGAATAGCAACAGGCACAATAACAATGGAACAACTATTTAAGAGCAGACAAGAAATGGATGAATACACTTGACAATTTCATGCACAACATCCTCCCTCCTTCCAATTATAAGATACAAAAAAAACAACAAATAGCAAAATCACTTCATTTAAAAATATAGTCTGTTAAATAGACCGGTGGTCTGGAGACCCGCTTGGAGCGACCCTCAAGAGAGCATTGGATTAGTTCCGGCGAGCAAATTTTTATTGACTTAATGCCCGGCAAGACCTCTTGAGAATGTGGGGAATAGGCTGGTTGGCACGGGTCAAATCAAGCATGATTTGACGCAGCATGATTAGACGCAAATCCATCAAAGGTTAACATAATACAACAGAGCATTGAGACCAAGTTTCTGGAATTGGATACCTACTACGAATTTATGGACTTACGAGTTAAAATGTCAAGAAAAGTTTGGCAAAGAACATGATATTATGTTTCATGGAACCGAGTCTGGACCAATGAGGAAAAAGGTTGAAACAGCACGTAAAAGCATTGGTAAAGTGCCATCATTGAAAACGGAAAGGACATTGGCATGACAGAATGAATTAAATCCGCAAGAGGGTTGAAAAGGCAATATCGATGTGCGAAAAGCATTGGAGAAAGTTAATTTCATTTTCTAGCGAATGAAGAGAGTTGGAAACAGATAGTGTGATTATTTTAATGGGACGAAAAGCGAAAATCTATCAGTACGCTGGTCGTAAAAATGACATTTGTGGGCGGATTCTATCCAAAAAGGTTAGGCAGAGCTCGAGCAGTCGGGTTAATCATGCCTGAGAATTTGACGGAGAATGCATAGACCACTGCCACTAGCCGAAAGCTAGCGTGGCGAGATCTCTGCGTGTCCTATGCCAAATGGTGAATGTAAATCACTTGTGATCACTGGGACACTATCTTTCCCATGTTCATTACGTACTCAAATGTAATCCTCTCGTAGAATGCAATGAAGCAATTGACGAATAAAATTTGCAGAGGAAGATCTATGAGCATTGAATTAGTTCCGGCCAGCTGATTTTTATTGACTTAATGCCCGGCAAGTAATCTCGAGAATGTGCGGCATGGAGTGGTAAACCGCCAAAGCCTTAAACTAAGTTATTTATAAAGACTTCTCCATTGATTAAAATGATAGACTCAGAACAATCTGGTTAAAGCCCAAAAAACCCTAAGGAAATGGATTTAGATAGGTGCATGAAATGGAAATGTGATAAAATGCTATTGGGTGCACGGCAGCATAGATCATGAAAAGATTATGTTGATGATCATGAAAAATTTGGTAATCTTCAATGAGCAACTGACACTTGATCCAATTTTTTAGCTCCGAGTTGATAAATAAAACATATAAATCCTAGAAGGACTTTTTCCAAAGTTATTGTTAACAACAACTGAATACATCTGCATATGAGATAAATCATTCAATGTGTATATAACGCTGACATTGAAATAAAATAGCACAAATTCATTTAGGGGAAAAGCATTTTTTGTGCAAGGCATGTGAACAAAAGTAAAATATTAGGCCAACAGCCAAATTTTGAATAAGTATGCTGAGAATCGACCCATTCTCCATTCCATGAGATCCTATATGTTTTCTACTAACAGTATAAAATGGAAGAAATGAAATACATGAATTGTTTCAGCTTCTGTCATGAATAAGTATAAAATTTACATAATTTGTAAAAAAGAATCTTGTTACGGCAAAATATTTTTGTCATCTCGTTACTCATAGGCAAAAATGATGATTTATCGTTTTCCATGGGCTGTAAATGAAATTATTAATTATTAAAAGCTTTCATAATTTTAAGACTTCATTTGAAGACTCTGCTCTGAAATTGCAAAATAATTGACTCATAGATTTTATAATTCATGATTTAGGCAACAAATGATTTAACATAATTAGCACTGCTTGGTTATAGTTCACTGCACATTTTAACCGTTATTGAATAATCAATGTAATAAAGAAAAAATTATAATAAAGACAGCTATCTGAAACTCCCAATTAAAAATAATATTTACTCGATACATCAGCGTAGTACACTAAGGTTAGCATTTCTTTGAATCGTAAATGAGTAAGTGATTAATAGGATTTTCAGTGATTAAAAGGCAAAATAAAGATTTATTGGTGTTAATTTCTCACCTCATAAACATCCGCTTATAATCACTGTATACTATTCATTGTAATTGCAAAGTATTCATGAATTTGCATTACCGACCAGGTAAAACGCAGATAGAGGAATAACCAAATAAAGACCACACAATAAATCATTCGTAATTTTCATACCTTTAGCTTATTTCGTTTTCATCATGAGATCTCTGTAATGCTAACACTATTTTTTGCTCAAATATCAAGTCTTTTAGGTAACGAATCATAAATTTTTCACTAATTATCTAACAATAGCATTACTTCATATTTGTTCGATATTTGTAATTATAGCTTTGGTCACGGCCATCCAAAAGGTATTTCATTGGTAAGTAATAAAAATGCATAATTAGTAAAAGAATCTTCTTATGAGAGCCGTAAATATAATATATATCTGACACATATACGCATAGGTATGAAAATAAATCCTTTTCAATAACTATTTTGCGGTATTGGTGAAACGTGTTTAGCTATGAACTTTTATATCCCCCATTTTCCCAAAGAATCTTTTACTGCTCATTAGACAATGCGTAGTTTTGAAGGAAAAGTAATTGTCAGTGCGAAAAAGGTAAAATAATCATCGCTCCCACTATTCAGTCTATATTTGAATATTTTACGACAGTTTCTCACATTTCTAATCTCTCCCTTCTATGGCTTTCAATTTCTTTATAGTGCACCCTCTGCATCCTCGAATACCCTCGGTTATATTTTGAGGGTACACATACCTCCAATACGTAAGTTCATCCGCCCTTCTCCTAGGTTCTCTTACTGTACAATGCCTCACTCTTTGCAGAATGCTATTTATTATATTTTGCATTGAATTAATAGTTCCTCTACTTAATAATTCTTCCTAAAACGCTTATTATGCAAATATTATCTTGCCTTCAGGGTTATTGCAGCTTGGTTTCATTTATAAATTTTGACATGAAATCACATAAACTAAAAAAGGGAAATTTATCCTCGGCATGTTTACCGTAGGAAATTTCACACTGTTACTGTTCAAATTGACCTAGTATGATCCCATTTCTCTATCAATGAGTAAATTATACTGTAAACCCTATACTATGTCAGTCCAATATTAACGTGAGATTTACGGTCAGCACTGGTTTCTAAATGTAGCGTAAGCAGTTGAGAAGGATAAGAATTGATGCAAGTGATTAATATAAATACTAAATGTAGAATTGGTTTCTGGAGTAGTTTGGTCGATATATGAGAAAACACCAATTTAGCCGACGTCCGACTCCGAATCCAACCTTCAAAAGAGGCTTTTTAAAGAAATGGTTTATATAGCAAAAAATCCCACTGCATGCAATAATAGAACCGATATTCAAAATTTAAGTAAAATATACCATAGCATTATATCAACTTTATAAATATATCTTACTCAACAACACCATCAACTTATAAATTCATATTCATTTTATATTCAATTTTGTTAAAATATACATATATATATTTTTTTTAAGTAAATGATACATACATAAATAAATATTCTTTATGTAATAATTTTTTTAAAAAATTGTTTGTTTTCGTTTTTGTAACCAAGAAACATAACATTGTTGTTGTTGTTTATAAAAAATTGTCACCAAAAGGTATGTACAAGATTTTCTCTGTAATAATTTTTTTTTCCTCTCTTTAAATTTTGATCCTAGACTGTAAAAATTAATGAAAATGTAAAAACTTCAATTATGTATCAAATAGCCCTGATGATGCCGCAATAAAGAGGCGAAACGTCGGCTAAATTGGTGTTTTCTCATATATCGACCAAACTACTCCAGAAACCAATTCTACATAAAAATATAGTGGTCAATAATTTACATCTTTATAATAAATACTAAATTGACAATGGAGGAAACTGCAGAATCGCAAATCATATTGTTTGCGAAATAATACATCATTACAGCGTGTGATACATGTGTCCTATCATTCTCACATGACTATATTACATTTCCATAAAGTTATTATTGGAGGAATTTTCTGTGAACTGGTCCTCTTCATCAACATCAACGATCATCAGCCGTATGATTAACTTTACGCAACGATTCGCTCTATTTTCCATCATCGTACCTCTTCATATGTTATGCATGATCCATCCCAAGTCTCCCCGGTTCAGTCTTTCACTACTTCATCAGATAATCCGTCCATATAATAGGTCTTCTTCCTCTTCACTTGGTAACGTTTTATTCCAGTTACTTCCAGTATTCCCTTTCCTATGACCTTCTTAACTCATTGCCATGAATTATAATACATGCACGTTGAAATTGAGTGCTTAAAGTGCTTGTGCTCTTATCTCTTCGCAGACTTTTCACGTTAAAAAATCTCATTTAAAAGGGATATTCTATAAGCGTTTTCTTTTAGTATTTTCCAACCCAGGTTATTCTGCTTTCAAAATAAAAAAAACTCTCTGTCCTGTATTTCCCAGAGGTATTCAACATTTTTTACATACAGTTTTATTTGTTTTGTCATCACTTCACTGGTGATTCTGCCATTGTATAATTTAACGGTTAACCAGTCTTTTATTGTTTTATTTCTGTGTTTACAAGCTATTGTCCCCCATATACTGAACCTTAAGGCACCCACCTTCATTTAATTATTCATATTATGGGTATATTGTATCGTGTAATCAAAGAATGAAGTACTCAACCTTACCCTACTTATACTCATATTCGGTTTTATTATTCCTCACAGTTATTATTACTCACATTTAAGTCTAGATTTTATTTCTTTCACCGGATATTTACGCAGAATGAACTATTCCTTTGCCAAGGCACGATAATTCATTTTCTTTCCAAATTTAACGAAATTATTCAGTTTCGTAGCGCTTTTATTGCCTGTTTTAGACAGTATTTTGATTTAAGAACATTCAAGCATTCTTTATAAGTTCAAGGCAATACAGGACGTAAAAAACTATCTATAATTTAAAAACCTGTCGTTAAAAAATTACAATAAATTAAGGATTGTAATTGACTCTACTGAATAAATGAAGATATACCCCAAATTGCATCCAAAAAGTTGTTCAGTGCGTCATTGTGAACTTACAGAAAGTACTTTTTGACAGTGTCCATATTTTCTGAAGCTCATTGCTGTTTTTCATTTACCTGTATTTCACACTTAATTTAGACAGTTATTTCAGGTTATTGATCGATTTGGATGAGAAAATAGCAAGAGGAAGGTGTTGGGTCACTGGCAGATGAATTACGCGGTATGTAAGGATAAAACGAAGTGGTACCTCATCCAAATTCTGCGAAGCAGCTACGCATGGCATTCGTCCTCTTTTAAATGTGATTAGTTTTACTCGGTATGGCTTCTGACCCCTTCTCAAAATTTTAACTTAAACTGGACAGCGTAATATAATCCTACAATTATATAATTTGTTTATTTTTACCTATGTTTTGTGGTTTCTTAAATTCATTGAAAATTAATAATCACGCAAATATGAAGCCATTGAATTACATTTTTATGATATTCCTTCGCGGGAAAAATATTTTTTTTATACGAGCTTTGAATTTGACATTTCAAGTGTACGCGTCATAGAAAAGATTAATTATTAATTCATTATTAATTTAGAAAATTATATTTTATTTCGCAATAAAAATATTGATAGAACTAGGATATAATTGCATACATCCTTGTCAAATATACTTTCCTGGAAGGATAAAGTTTTAATGAGTAGAAAACTAGCTAATTCTCAGCCGTTTACCATGTCTACCCGTTAACAAGATAAATTACTTCCCGTTAGCCTATGGTAATGAAAAATTGGCCACTAGCTTTAGCCCAGGTACTGAGGGTTAATTTTAATCAAGAGTCATATTTATCTAACGTGGACGTATTTCAAAGTTTCCATCAGCTATTTGTTATGAAATGCTGCTTTGAGAAGTAATCTTGTAAATTTTTAAAGCATTTAAAAAAAAGTTAAAAGGCGATAGAAATAGCTGGCGAAACTTTTAACGAGCGTAAGCGGCACTGATCCGATGTTATCAGAACGAATGTAATAATGTAATTATAATATATGATTACTTTTCCAAACAAAGCGATACATTTGGTTTAGGATTTGAAAATATCACTGCATTAAAGTTATCTATGCTATATCAGTGTATTTATAATGTATTAGTTTAAATAACTTAAGGCTTTATAAGCAAGCATAAATCCGCTTTTTTATGCTAAATCATCCTTAAGTATAAAAAGCGTCTCATACCTAAATACATGTTCTATACTGACTTTTTCACTTGAGTTTACGAATTTGTTTAGATGTTGCGGAATAGGTCAGGTGAAATAGCCTCTCACAATAGCAGCAGCAATACTATATTATTTTCAACTTTATGCCCAGTTCACACGGTGCGTTTTTCCTTGAGTGCCAGCTTGTTGGATTTAGTGCGTACTACCAAACGGGCGACGATGGTGGCCGCTAAGCTGGTTTCGCTGATGGTTGTCGGTTCGCACGTGTTGAGCTAGCCTCCTTGCTTACTCTTCTTAGAGCCTCAGCACGAAGATGCTTATTGTAATAACTCCGATTACGAACTGCACGTAAACAAGTTTCGTCTATATATGCTTCGATAAGCACCACAACTTGATCCCATAGTCTATAGATTTGGACTTATTTTTAAACACAATATCGATCATGAGATGCTAAAGCAGCACCAGGCGGAACCTTTATTTTGATCACGTGATGCAAAGCTGAACGGTGATTGGCTGGCAACAATAGCCATCAGCAAAATACGCAAGGAAAATAGCACCGGACTTAACCTCGAAATCAAGCAAGCTAGCCGTCAGGGCAGGCCTCAGCAGTCAGCGTTTCCAGCAAGCGAGCACGCACGATACCCATCAGCACTCCACGCAAGAAATCCAAAAAAATGAAAATGTACCGTGTGAACCGGGCTTTAGTATACTACGGGGTGCGTGTTTCTGCATGTCACAACTTAGAGAGAATTCACAAATGGCTCAATGAGAGGAACTGGCCCCACTCACCGTGAAGTGTGAATATTAGGGAAGGGTTGGGTAACTCCGGACGTAATTTTTTGTTGCTAAAATAGCTAACAGATGCCACTTTCATCGACTTTTTTCTTTTGAACTTTGAGCGTAAACATTGCTCTTTAGCTTAAAATCCAAGAAAGGTAGATCCTGTACACAAAAGGGGTTTAAAGATATCAATTGCAAGGCTGCTTCAATCAGGAATTGCCCCAGGCCGGGGCAATTCTGGAAAAAATCAATTTCACACGCCTCACGACCTAATTATTTACTTCTTTGTTTGATGTCATAACAAACCGTGTTCCAATTATGTTGATTAAGTACTTCATCATTTCCTATTGAAGAACCCGATCCATTTTAATTGCCATGATAAAGTCCCGAGATAAAATCTTAACAAGAATGGTGATTAGAAGGAGACTGCCATGCTTACTGAAAGCTATTGGTAACAGTGCTTGACACTCCTGTCCTACTATTGGCTTCCCAAACAAACGATGCTATTATTCCGCCATTTCTTTACCATTGTAGTCTTTATCACTGGCGAAACCTAGTGTACGAAGAAATATATTAATAACACTATGAGTCTAAAATACATTCCTAGGGAAAATCATTATAGTAGGGAGTAAAGTGCCATTAGCTCCACTAACATTGCAGCAGACACTGACACTCCACTTCTGCTGCCTTCACTTAATGAACTTGTTTGCAACTTTTCTTAAGGCAATTCCGCACCATCGTGAATCTACAAGTGATATTCATGAATAATTTCATTGCTTTTTTACTGTCCAGAAATGCCCTAAATGTAATTTAAGTCTTTAAAAGCCGTTTGCATCGAAAGGAATTGACTCGTATCCATTTATTCAACGCAAAAACGATAGCGAAAGATCATAGAATAGATAAAATGACAGTTATGGACGATAACATTGACTTGCGTGCATGCTATTTCCTTGGAGATACACCACCAATGCATAAATTATTTCACCTGTTTTTCATGTACGGTTAAATTTAATAATTTCTGTACGCCATTCGCCGTCACCGTCCAACTTGGTCAAAATTCTTATACTCATTGTATTTTCTACTTTCATTGAAAATAAGGTGGGTGCTGCAATCAATCCAGCACCGTAAAATTAAAAACGTCCGGAATAAACTCGTGTCCGAAATTACTCCACCCTCCCTTACTCGCCATTAGCTTCTTGCAGAGAGAGCTCTATCTTTGCAACCAAACCTCGGGTTGACCACCGTGTGAGTGGGTCAGATAGATTCTGAGAGATAGAGTACTTGCTATAGTCATAATATAATTACCAAATTGTACTTTTGGGATCGTTAATATTCCTCGTTCTTTTTTATCTAATGTATCTATGCTTGATTTGATTACCAGCAACCGTAGTACTTGCTATAGTCATAATATAATTACCAAATTGTACTATTGGGATCGTTAATATTTCTCGTTCTTTTTTATCAAATGTATCTATGCTTGATTTGATTACCAGCAATCGTAGCTAATGGTGTCCTGAGAATTTTACCCGTAATCATCATTGTAAAAGAAACCTGTCTGGTACAGACTGAATAAAGAGCTAATTAAATTTTTTCCCTCATGGCTGCTAAAATGGCGCACCTAGCTATATTTTTTATTATAAGTTACTTTGATTTCTGAAATTCGACACGCAGTTCATTCACTGTGATAGAATTTTTTAATTGAATGTTACTTCGCACTCTGAAAACCGATTCATCGTTGGCTCGAAGTGACCGTCAACATTCACCGTAATAACATCCACAATGACCGTGAGGGAGATCAAAAAGCATGGATTTCACCAAAATCTGGATCGCATTTTGGAATGATGAATCGAGTGTGGGATATCAGGGATTGAAGAATGGGAAGGAGAAGCTGCCGAGAGCGGTTAAATGGAAGGGAGGGTCAAGGGCAGAAGCAAGAGTGAGTGAGTGAGGAAGAGGCTGTGGGGAAAATCGAGAGAGGGAGGGATTGTAATAACGAGAGTAGACCGAGAAAAGGTTAGGAGAAATGGGAGCTGACAAGTGAATCTGCGAGAGCTGGTATTTGGGGAAATATCTCATTCTGAGACTCAACTGACGGTTCCTTTCTGCCGCGACTGGAAGACATGAAGATGAGAGGAGTGGGTGGGGTAGCGAAGATAAGTGAGCGAAAGAGGACGAGGGGAGGTGGCAGAGGGGTTTGAGGAGGCTTGGAGGAGGCAATTTGAAGAGGAGAGGGATTTTGAAGGGGAATGATAACTCTATAACGATACAAATAACCGCTCTGGATGAATCAATCCTCGATGAGGAGGGACAGGTAGGATTAAGGGTATAAGAGCTCACTGTTTTACCTGAGAATCAAATTACTGGTGAGGTTTGAGCTGAGTAAATAGTATTTGCGCAAAGATCAGTTAAGTTTTTAAGTGTTTGAGTTGTCTAAGTTTTTCTAAGAGTTTGGGTTTTCTGAAATACTGAAATCGGCTAAATCACCCAAAAAAATTCTACCTGGATTATACCTGACGCCCTGTACCAAGTAACTGGTAGCTACACTCACTTAGCTAAAAATTTTGTATTTGTGTGATCTAAATACATAGGTAGATATAAATTTACTTATCTTTTCGAATTAGAATATGCTGATTTATGTTATGGTTGTATTGCGTGATGAATCTTTGAATTTTTAGCGGAGCAAAAGGGCGTCAAAATCCTCGGTCAGAGGTTGATTTTATGACGTTGCAAATTGTGTGTATACATTTCTTTGCGCATGATATGAGATAGAAATACATTTATTTCTTAATTTTTGCCATGTAAGAATAGACCTTAAACGTGAAAAATAAAGGGAGACGAGTGCGAAGAACGTTGGGGAGGGAATATTTGATAGAAATAAGAGACAAATATAGGGAGCATCTGCGTAGGATAATAATTTAGGTTCACGGCGGTTGCAGCTGAAGAATGCACGGCTTTTGGGGCGCTCAGATTGCGGTGCAAACATAGGACCGTGTGGTGCGAGAGGTGAAAGATGACAGCGGGTAGAGGTGGGTGAGTGGTCCCTGGGAGAAGGATTTCGCTGGAAAGAGGAGTAAGGGAAGAATCTTTCCCTTTTCTTACAGATTACCGAATCGAAGAGGGGTGGATGGAGGGGGGGGGGCAAACCCTTGGTCTCACGGCCAAGGGTTTGGGGCAGGATTCTGGAGGTTTCCCCGAGGATGGGAAAGACTGGATATCGGAAAGGAGAAGGGATTAGACCCCTAACCGCTCGCCTCGAAGGGAGTAAAGCCCTCCATCCTTCCTTTCCTTCAACCTCTATTCTCCAAAGTGAGCCTTCATATTTTGGTAGGAACTCATTTTGAGAAATTGATCCCAAAAGTTTTCCCCTAATTTTTGATAAACAATTCCCGGGGTCATATTCATTTTTTCTATTTTTACGGCATTGCGGATGGAGCCACTGGTGAGCCACTTTTTAAATTGTCGCCTATCATATATTTTTGGGAAAAAAAGGACAGAAAGGTGCACTTGTGCACTGATTCTTTCATAATATTCAGTAATGGGCAACGCGCAGAAAAAGTATTTTATTTCAGGAGACTATTATATATGCCTCCTGAGGGGTTAAATGAATTCAAAAGAGCGGAAAGGACTATTCTTTTGAAAATATTTTAATAACAAGTCCATGGCGTAGAACTGAATCCATTATTTTACGTATTTTTTTCAGAAAATTCCTTTTCTATGGTAATGGAACTGCAAATTCACGAGATTTGATATGCATTGTTCTTGATACAGCAATCGCGTTTTCAAAGAGAAAACTAAGTACTTCCAAAAGATTTATAAAGAAATTGATCACGTTGTCATTTCACATCATGGACATTATATTGCATACTTTTTAAGGAAGTATTTTATAATAAGAAATGATTAAATATATGTATGAGCTATCATTGTGCATATTCATACAACTAGTGGAATAAAACCTCTGTGGTAGCAGAAAAATATTATGTAGGTATGTTGCGTGCAGTTTTTTTTTCGTTGAGTTTGGGTCTTTTGACTTGAAGAATCTGACAGGATAGTCAGCGAAACTGTCGTAATCTAGCACACACTCGGAAAGAAACCCGGAACCATGCAGAGAACATCTAACCAGCGTCGCGGAAAACTTCAACCTAATCTTTCCCTTGTTATTCTTACCTCTTAACGTGAATTTTAATTTTACATTCTGCACTGTGCTCAAAGTGTGTGAAAAAGATTGTTATCAATTTTCAAATAATAATAGTACTATTAACTGACCCTATTAAATGATGTAATAAAGATTTTACTTTTGAAAAATTACTTGGCAATATAATGTATCGATACGTGATGTTCATTAATATCATCATTTTCCCATACATTACTATATTTGATTTTTATAGTCCACGCTGTTTCCCTGCGTTTATATTTAACGAGTTGTCTGAGTTTTGCCTAAAATATTAAAAATCTTTAGGGTTTAATGAATTAAAAATCTTTACTTATCTGTACATAGATAATTTGATTAAGTAGAAGCATTGTGATGAGCGATATACTATATTCGTTGAGAAAATTAACCGACGAAGCGAATGTAGGAACTACCAAAATTTGCATATCATCTACTAACTTTATAATTTTAAAATCGCGGTTAATTAATTCTATGCCTCATAAGCATGTTAGATGTTCTCCGCTCTGTGTTCTGCATTTTTTAATACAGTGTTAGTTGTTGTATCTTCATATATTTTTTTTCGATGTGAGAAAGTAATTGCGAGCCTAATTTGCAAAGGAATTTCTATTTATGGAAGGATATGGCACTTTTTTCTTCAAAGAGAAGATTAATAAATAAATTACTGCGTTACAGGGGATGGCACTGACAAGCTTGGAGGCAAGAAAGGATTTGTTATTTGAAGGAAGAGATGGGTTTTCTTTAAAGCGTTATTTCTTGAATGAATGAATATGGGATTCATTGAGGTGGTCTCATTTGACCTATGAATGCACAATGTTGCTTAGTATGAGCTACAACTAGCGAGAAAAAAATCTTGTATTTCGTAAACTATTGTACATTTCTTAAATATGAGTGAAAAGCCCGCATAAGGTTCGACTCAACGTGCAAGAAAACAGTAGAAAAAACTATCACATACTCTCTCAATTTATTTTATGAATTTACACTGTAGGCTAGTTGTTGCTCTCTGCCAAGGAGTATTAATACAGCCAGTAAGAGAGTGATATTAATAGGTCACGGTGAGGTGATTTGCCTAGGGGTAAATTAATCCCAATCCATTGGAAAATTTAAAACATTATCCCAATAATGAATAATAATGTATAGGAAAGAGGCAAAAACACTCACTACATCTCCATGTCACCCAGATGATAATGGCTCAAATTATGTCTCACCTATTAAATAATTTCTTTAACATAAGATGAGTACAAGATGGCGGCAAGATACCTGAGGCGGGAGTCGAATCTACGACCCTTGTTCCGTGTTCTTGTGGCCCATATCAAGCAAGCACGTTACCGACCCGAAAACCATGGCTGCCAAGGCCGGCAAATGAAATATAGTGTACCATCGCCATTCCAAACTCGAATCATCCTACGGCACGGCAGTCTTATTTATTCAAGTTCTGCGGTTATGTGCTACAAAACTTGGTGTGTATAGGTAGATAATTAAGGGCATTGTTTTTAGACATATGTAGATGAATGGAATCTGCAATCTATTAGTCGAATGAGGACGTGTATACCAGCAAGATATACTAACATACTATCAAGGGATACTAACAAGGATGAAATTGAATGGAAAATGGCTTGAATAATGTGACCTTGAATCTGAAATGAAAAGTTCATCAGTGAAAGGCGCATATTCCTAAAAAAAATATATCAAATGGAAATTTCAATTGATAGTGTGGAAAATGGAGAAAGGAAAACATTTATTTTTAGACGCAACTTAGAAATGCGAAAGGAACAAAGCGAGCTGAAGCGTGCGGTAATGAAAGAAATTCTTTCTTTCGTAAAAAATGGTAGAGAGGACGTTTCAATAGATTGATGTCATTAGAGCTAATATCATAGGGATAATAATGGTAGAAATACCCGTTTGAATAAGACTTTGACGTTGATGATGATGGGTGGAGGGAGGAATTAGTTACGTAGGATGGAACGGACACAGTCTAGATGAATTGTTCGCATTCAAAGGGAATTAAGTTTCGCATAACCAGGGCGATCATCGATTAGAAGGAGAGTAAACGCATTATTAAGAAAGGGGATTGAGCTACGGAGGTGAATGAACAGAGAAATAGCACTGTTAGCTTAGTCCGGAAAAAATAATGAACTCATACCTCTTATACAGTATGTTTTTTAACCTCTATTTCGGAGCTTGCGAATCTGAGTAGTCGGCTGGTACTCTGCATGAAGACTAATATTTTAATCAAACGGTAGAGTGCTGATTTAGATAAAATCATATAGCTAAAAGAAACACAAAAATATCAGTGATTCCTTTAACTTTGTCCCAATATATTCATTGAAGTATCGCAGCATTATTATTTAACCCCAGTAGTGTAAGTGAATTGAGAGATTTATTGAGTGTGATATATAATGTTTTGTTTCAATGGCAAACATTTAATTATTAATTACTGCATTTTTAAACATTATGTTGATGGGAATTGATGCGAAATTTATTCAAATCGTCTAATAATCCTTTGATATATTCATTTATGTGCATTACTCATTTGGGCGCTTTAAACATACTAATGCATATGGTTTGGCATTTCACTTTTTTCAATGTGCGTAAAAAATTCTCTGATTACAAGCAGCAGATCTGATAGGTAATACAATACTTCTATCCTCATAAGGAATTCAGGTGAATAAAAGTGAGTCACTGTTAATTAGTGTTTCCTTTTTGTAAGTCTATTTTATGTTGATTTATTTGGGATTTTGGGATAACTGGTTTGGTTTCACTATTATCTTTGATTTAGAGGTAAAGAAGTTATATAATATTTTAATAAATCCAACATTTGAAAAATTCAAATAAATCCTGGTGATAAGCATGGGACTCAATTTAACATAAAAATGGATATGTAAATATTCAGTTAGCAAACATCGTAGGATCACATGATTTGCAAAAAGTATTCAGGGTAAGAGCGTTCCCATTTGAAGATTATTTATTTTCATTACGAGCGTATTACTTAGTGGTAGGGATGAATTTGAAAATTTCTATTTGTTTAATAGCTTGTCAAATTATTTTTATTGGCATTATTGCATTTGATTTAATATTGTCTTAAATTCTTGATTGAAGCTAATCGATCTAAAAAAAATATTCATTTCGTTATAAAATGTTGTCGTTTTCGCTCATGCATATTTTTTTGTGACCATTTAGTTATATTAAAGCAAATTTTAATCTCTATATTTTCACTCTTAAGAATAAATAATGGGTACTCACATGAAATTGTTATTTTTGAGCAAAGTTCCCTATGGGGTAATCAGTAACATATTGCATATATTTTTAGCTTTCAGTAATTATATAAATATATTTTTTAGCCCTGTCACTTCCCCTTCGTCTACTTATCACTGCGGGTCACCACTTGATCATGCATATTTGGCAGTGGCCGTGACGCCACCTGCCACAAACAAATTGCTTTCAAAATTGAACCTCCAAAATATGCCATCTATTAGATCACCCTAGATATTACTCAAATGAGATTCCCTTGAAGGTTTACAGTTTCAACGCAAAGGATGAATTCAAATAGTACAGTGAAATTACTAAATTCCTTATGTGTGGCAAATTGTATTGGTAATTTTCCTATTCCTATTTGGCGAACGTTGGTGTACACCCCATGGATTCGCTTGGCGACTTAGTATGTATTCAGAATATTTTATGCAGCTCTAAAAGAGTTCTCGTCAATTACCCTTAGGAAATGAATATTGTATTGCTTCTTCAATGGCGGAGTACCACATGAAGTTAAATGAAATATTATTTTTGTATTTAAAGATTAATTTATTATGCTAATGTATAGTGAATTTCTATCGGTAAATAACAGTTTAATGAATGGATTGGCGTACAGATCTAACCAGTTTTTCGGGCATTTCTAAATACTATGATGGGTTAGAAGAGTGGTCTTTAGTCACAAATCCTGGTTTCGGCAAGTCTCTAAGGGTTCCCATTATCTTCCTGATAACGTTATTAATTTTTACTTTCCTTGCTAGCATTTACCTCGCCTTCATGTGCTATTTTTTAATTCGTTTCTTATTATTATTTTGAAGAATTTTGGAGGGTTCAATTTATAACCACAGACTAAAAAGTGGCTGAGTAGGACATAAGGACCTTTGTTTGGCAAGTGAATTAATTATCTGGGTAATACCATTCCTTCGTTCCTATCATGAACAATTCATAAATGTTTATGTCGCAACAGTGAAGGGACTGGGATTAATGTAGCGTATTGTGAGATTATGATTTCACAATATTGAAGTTACTTGGTAGTTAATATGTACGTGTAGATGAAGGCATGTAATATAATGCAATTTCTTACAAAAATATGCGATTTTCTTTTTAAACATATCTTTTTCGGTGTTCGTTAAGCATTATAAAAATAGCCATCTACGTTTTTGCTAATAACCATTAACGAAACGAACGATAGACGAGCGAATCCATGGATAAACCCAATGCAATATGGGTAATCAGTTTTAAATTGGAAAAAATTAATACTATAAAGATGTCGAGTATTTTGAGGCAATCTATACACCCGCAGAAGGCAAAACCTATATTAGACGGTGCGGGAAAAAATCGTATATAAGACCGCGTATTCAGCAATTTTCTTCATTTCACCACGGTAGGAATCCACGTCGGTTTTCTTTGGACTAATCTTCGATATTTATTTTATTGATAGAAAGATTAACTTAATGATTCGAATGATAACGTCGGGCATTGACCTGGTGTTAACAGTTATTTTGAGAACTCAGGCTGATATCTTTTTTGTACCTACTATACATATATATTGGGTTTATATGTACTATAATTGCTATTTATGTGTATGTGAAACGTTGATTGCCATATAATGCATAATTAGAACAGTATTGATGTTTGAAAACATAAACTATAAAAAATGGGGCTTACGATATTGCTTTGGAAGTTCAAGGTTTCTCATGAAAAAGCAAGTTCATTATTTAAAGAGATTGGTTCATAGACCTGATCATTTCGAAATTTGGTTTATGATTAATATCCATTATCCAAAGCAGGCGGAAAGACAGGAAAGGACGCACACGAGTTAGGTAGTGAATATATGTTTATAGGTGTGAGATGTGTGAGAGTGTAAGGGAGAAATGCGTTGGTCGTGTGCGAGTGACAGTGATTTCTCAGATCTATATTTAGAAATATAATAAATATTACAGTAGCTATAATGGACAAGGAAAAATATGTCGGACCTTTTACCGGTACCCTTTAATATTTTACGTATTCTTCTTTCACAACACTACTTTTCTTCAACCAATGTTTTTATTCTGGCTTAGGCACTTCTAGAATTGGCATCATGTAGTTTTCGTTCACCTTCCGGTGGTAGAGATAGCATCGATATCATGACAATAAAAGACACCAACTTGACGCAGTATACTCCTTTTATAACGTGAAATCTATAGTAAAATGGGTGATATTAAATATCACCGAAAATACTGTTCTATGAATGCAGCCCAAGTATGGGATTCCCAAATAAATAATTTAGGACAGAGCATTCTTCTGTTTTTCCGCACTAGTAATGCTCAGTAGTATTACTTTCTCTAGTAGAGATGGATACTCATAACTAAAAGTAGTTATGAGTATCCATCTCTGGAGATTTGTGGTAAATCGATATTCTTAAAACTACTTTTCTGCAGTGTCATTATTTCTTGGCAACTAACTTCATAATTGTCTTACATTGTCATATTGCAGAAGAGTAAATTGTTTCTTGGTGGAACACACCGTACTTTTGCCGATAAATACTGCAATAATATTTTTCTGATCACAAAAAATAGTAGATATTTATAAAGATAAGAGACACAAAAATTACTAATCCTCATCTTGTAACTGTTCATTTTGGGCGTCCTTCCTTTCTGTTCCATTTCAATAGCATTCATTTATCTCTATCGTCAACTTTGTTATTCTATCAATTGTCCATGACTCTCCTTCATGTGGTGTTGCATGGAAGCGACAATCACTTTGCCGATCTGCCAGCCCAAGGTGCTTCGTGTATTTCACTTTGAGACTTTGCCAGAAATATCAAAGGATGGTGCACATTTACCCTTCAGTTTTGGTATCCTGCGATGTGTGTGCCAGAATTTTGAAATAGATACAGGTATTTTTCTAGGTAACTGTGCCGTGCTACAATGCAATAGGTTTACCGTCGGTGCTTGGTTTTGTAGCCCGTAGAAGCGTTTCAGACATATTTCGATGTTTGTGTTGGCTTGGGTTCTTTTCTTTCGTTGAGGGATGAATCAAATTTCACGGTGTTCGTCAGAAAATATTTTATAAGTATATAAGTCTCCTAAGAATAATTTATCATATCACATAATGTTTGTATCCACAGGTTGACAGCTCTTATTTAAAAGGTTTTCTCGTGAATTTATAATTGAAAAATGTTGACATAGTAATCACTTTATGGCCAATTCCAATACTATTCCAATAGTGAGCTAAAATCGGACCTCTTAGATGTAAAGGCAGTTCAATTCCCTGTGACTAACAGTGTTTTCTCAGGAAGATTAGGTAGTTATACAGTGTAAGCCAACCTTAGCGGGTTTATTCAGTTTTTATGCTAGAGTCTGTCGCCTTCGACAGGCTCTAGCGTATGGCATCTAGCATACGGTTCGGCCAACAATATGACAATGGAGACGTCTTTGAGTTTCTACGATGATTTCTTTCAGCGCTTGGAAAATGGATGAATACTACTGGACGAATATTTAGAGGTGGAATGAGAGGGCTGAGGAAAGCTCTCCTTTTATTAAATCAAAGATACAACAAAAAAATATTAGACTTGTGATACGGGGAGGGATTTGAAACGGGTATCCCCGCCTTACTTGTTACCGTAGAGACTTCGCGACGACTTGCAATCGGAGTGGTTTAATTCCGAAGTTTTTAATGCGCCCGGCGTTGCTCTCCTGTTCGACTGTCTCCCTTGCTCCCTTCCATTTTCCTCGACGACAAGGTGCCTCAACCCTCTACCCATCCCCCTCCTCCCCCCTCACCCCACCTCGGCCGCATCATCCCACTTATTAACTCCAATGTGCATCGACCAATGGGGGAGCGATGTTTCCGGCGTTGTGCTCGAATATGATCGAGGGGGAAGGGGAAGGGAGGGAGCAAGCGAGAATGAGTAGAGTGCTTTCATTTCGATCGTCCACTTAAGGAACTTTGGTCCGTGATGGGATACTTTTTTATACCCGGCAAACGAATAAAATGGAATCAGATGGGAACGTGTATTCTCTTTTTTTCTACCTCCTCTCCCTCTCTCTCATTATTTATTATTTGGTCGAGGGGCTCTCTCTCGAAATTTTTGTGCCTTCATGTTCACCCTACTCGCTTTAGTCATTGTTGCATGATTGAGTCAAAACCTCTTGGAAAGTTTTCCCCTTTTACTTTTCGAATTCTTAATGAACTTAAAGCAAGAGCCGGATTGTACCACTCATCGTATAGGGTACCTACTTTTAATGCTTCATGACAGGAGTCAGGGCCCGCTTTTCTCGGGCCTTATTGCGTATGGGGAAAGCAGTGATTGCCACTGAAGTGTGCCTTAGAATACGTAAAAGGTTGTCCTTTTCACTGAATTTGAGCATGAGGAATTGAACATTTTCTCCTGGAATTGGTACTTTTCAATCTCATTCAAATCATTATGTAACAAATTATTTGGTCCACCCTACAGAGAGAAAATATTTCCCCTCCGGATTTCCAGTACTTGCTCATATTATTGCGTAAATAAACAAAGTTGATCAAAAGGTGATGAAAAATGTATTCACCTAACCCAAACTTGACCTTCGCACAACTTAGTTTTTCTTCACACCATTCGTGCCCTTCATTTTTCAAATGGATTACCTGAATTTTAATCTGCTCTCTTCTTTGTTTTTATTACAACGGTCATTCCTTTTCATTTTTGATTTGGAATATGAAAACATGTTTAATTATGAATGAATAATTAACAAGTAAAACTGTTCAATAACATCAAAGTTATCAGAATCGGCCCATTGAGAGTTAGATGAAATGTAAAAATACGGGTTCAGAAAAGAAGTTCAATTGTGCATTGGAACTAAAACCCGGACGTTCAAAGCTGTTCCGTATAAAAATGTTCACCAGTTTATTAAATGATCTGGTGACCTAGGGGATCGGACTGATGCGAAGGCTAGAGTAATTAATCCCCCCCTTCGAGGACCCGGGGATGAATCCTGGTAATGACCGAACTTTTCTTTGGTGACCAAGACCCAGCTTGAGCGCTGTGTGGAGAGCAGCTAACTTCAGTATTATGTCCGTTGGTTGTAACGTTCAACCGTTAATTCTACGGCTCTTTTCGTTAAGAAGAGGCCAATGCCGACGACAGGTTTCTTCCTCTACTCTCCTCATCACCCTAAATTATTATTTTTTCCCAACTACCCTCCTATGCGAAATGTAGAGAATAACCTTAGCTCTCGCTCTGTACCCGTAGTAGCGCTTTGATAAACTCTACAACTTTACTTATCATCCCTCAGGGTGGAGTCCATTGTAGGATATAAATTTTCTTCACAGTATAGGCCATACTGCATCACTATTGTGCACATCAAGGTTGCCTTATTAAAAGGATATTTGTAATGAAAGGTAGCAGATGGAGTTCAGAAAAATACGTAACTTTATCTGAACATTTAAGCATAATTAATATAAGGATAGAAATGAAGGGGATTATCATTGGACTCAAACAATGTGTTACTCACTACGGAAGTACTTTAAGAAATTCATGTTGTAACACCGTTAATTGGCAGTCGGAAAACGTTGGAATTGTGTGCCAGAGATTTCCACTATATAATTTTTCCAAAAGATAATCTGTAATTAATCATCATTGGTGTTTATGTACCTCAAAGAGTACGCTGATTTCAAGGATAAAAATGTTTAAAATTCCTGTAAATAAAAAAAATTCATTAAATGCCTTGCATACCTGAAACATGAGGTAATCATCCTGCGCAATGGAGAGTCACGATACCACGATATTTCGGATGACACGCGGTACGGCATCACACACTTGGTGAATTTAAGAAAATACCAATATATGTACTAGTGACGAAGAGCAAGGGCAGGGAATAGAATTTGACCAAAACTTGATGTTACCACAACACTGACAATGAGTACTTTCTCACCGTTTCACTTATTGATTATTGCTGGCCGCTGCTCGTTCGTATGACATAGTTTTATGCAAACTTGATGGATGGATAATATAGAGCAGATTAGCATGTTGTTTTGAATATTTCTAAAAGGAGATGGCAATCTTCTTGTCGTGGACGTGAATGACGTATCGGTGAAAGAAAATCCTCTTCCTAATATTTAGTAGTCAAGAAAAATGCTGGGTGAGAAAGAATCCGGATTTCGAGTGTAATAGAGGAAAGAATCTAAGTACGTTGTTAAAAATTTTTGTTCAATGCATCTCTGTCATTCCTATTTATGCTGGAAGCATGTCGTCACTCAAGTGACAGAGAAATAGGCCTGCATTTCGGTTCAAATCACCTTTTTCACATCAGGAGATCATTGTGCTCACTTCGGCTTTGAGATCGAGAGATTTTGGTTCCTGTCTTATGTGTCCGGGAGCATATTCAAAATCGAATGAGCATCGACTAGTTAAATGGCTTTTGAGGGGAAGGAGTGGCAGTGTTAAGTGGAGTCGGGAGCGAGGATTTCGGGTTTTAAAGAGTGTCGGGAGGCGGGGTTGGCGAGTGTCACGCTGGGGTCCTGGGGAGGATGTGTGCCGGTCTGGATAACAGGACCGGGGGAAAAGATTGATGACCGCCCGGGGTATAATGGTGCAGAGGGAGAGAATAAGGTTAGCATTCCCGAGAAAGAGACGAGAAAGGCGGAGACCGTGGGTGGTTTTAAGGGAGCTGGTCTCTCCGGATTCGTGATGGGAGAGAGAGGGAGTTGTTAGGAGTGATAGGCGGACAGGATAATGCTGTCGTTAATTTCAAAGCGCTCTCGGTGGGCTGCGGAGGCGCTCTTTGCCGGCGCAAAGTTTGATGTCTCTTAATCTCCGGCCATGGACTCCGTGCCATTTGTTAAGAGCCCGACTCTGATTTAAAGTCAGGTGGACATGCCCACACCGTTGGGTATAATAAGGCTTGCTTTGAAGTGTCCTGGAAGCTGAAATATTATTTTCCTCTGGCGCAGGAATTGTAATCACTTTCCACGTTGATTGCTACATTTCACTCCTGATTTGACAGTTATCCCTTGGGAAATCACTGAAGTAAAATTTATCTGTCCACTTGTTATCATTCTCTCTCCTGTCTTGACTTTCTAGAATGGCACATTTATAATTCGTCGGCAAGTTACTCTGAACTAATACAAAACAGAAACAAGTGTGTTAATTAATAAAATGATGTAACCGTAACACTGATTCGTGGGATTACTTTATTTGTCTTGTATTTTGACACCAATACCCCTGTGATTGTGCCTTTCACTGATAAATCTGTATCAGATTTTAACTTGACGCTAGTAGTTTAGGGGAAGAATGGTGTCTGGTGTGTAAACACATTGAAATTTTTTCCTTTTACCATTCATTAATAATTAAAGCTTTATTTTTCGAAGCATTTTAAAGAATCTATATGTACTAACTACTCTTCAAGACTCAAATAGGGTGTGTGGCAGGGGGTGAGTTATAATAAAACATGAAACTAAGTTTCTTATACTTAAGGACGGAATTTTATGGATACATACTTGCATCTATGGAGATATTTCTAACATACTGAACACACAACTGAAATGAAGAAAAGTTTTCTAATGCAGTAAATATCTCTTAACTGAATTATACGCAGTATCAATAATGCTTAAAATACTTTATTCTTACCAATTGTTCAATTAAATATGGCAATAAATATGAGTTATGAGCATATTATATTTCATAACACCTTGATAAATTGCATAGTCCTTCATTAGATCTCACTAAAGCTAAGTAATGATGCGTAAATTTATATTTCATTTATCTTTCAAAAATTTTCAAATTCAGTACTTAGAGAAATCGTATATTCAACTACCTTTGTTGTGTGTGCGGAATTACTACATTTACTCTACGCAGTTCCATGCATTCATTCATTTCAGACTTTCATACAATCCTTTATTCTCATTTCCCATTACCGTTTTCCATAAACAATTTTTTTGTTATTGACGGAAATAAAATATGAGTTTCAATTCAATGAATAAATTTCCTAGTATAATCGTAATATCATCTTGATTCTGTTTATAAATATTTAGAAATTTTAAAATGGAGCCTAACGTTAAAGTAAGTGTGCAGTTTTGGATAGCGAGGATAATTTTTTTAACATTGTTCGTTTACGTTGTAATGAATTAACGAGTTGATGCATAGTTATTTTTTTTTCTTTTTGAAATGTTACTCCTTGCTTCAGTTGCACTTAATAGTGTTTTTGTACTTTGTAACACTGCATTTTCTTTTATGCTCTTAATTATTTCTCTTCGGTGAAAATTTGACTTTGGATGGGATTCACATAAGAAAGGTTTGCGTATGAAATTTATCCGATCGGCTTTGGAGTGCCTCTTGTGATATTATGTAAGTAGTTTTGGTACCTTAAATTTTTGTCGAAACAAGTTACGTAGTTACTAATTGCGAAGTATTTTGCACATTAATGAACTTCAGAAATAATGTAAGGAACTTTTTAGCCTAAAAGTTTCCCCACTTTTGGGCGTCATTCCTGTTCCCACAGATTATTTAGCGTAAGAGTAATTCCTTAAAGATTATGATCTACAATGTGCATTTATGTAATGAGTTTAGACTAGGACCGTACTGTGGAGAAGTTTTCTACGTCCATCCAGCTTTAGTCGAAGTTTCAAAATATTCTTACGCTCCAGTTTCCCTCTTCATCTCACATTATTACGCAGCGACCAGATCTTAAATCGCATTAGCTGAGATTCTCGTAGTTCTTTTTGCATAAAGGCAGAGTTAAATTGGATGGCGAAATCCTTGCAAAGAACTTGGAAACACTCAAAAATAAGTATATCGTTGTTTTGATATCATTATCTCTAATGCCAACTCCAATATTCTAACTATTCCTGTAGGAATTTCAAGAGTACGCACTCTGTTAAGCCAAGGCTAATTATATTATTGATAATACGGTCCGCATAAAAAGAAAAATAATTTGGAGCTAGTTAACAACTGGTGCACTTCCAAAATATAATTTGTTTTATTTTTATTTTAAATAAACATTTAAATTACCGGTAAATACTTTAACCGTAGAATAATAATAAATCCCGATAAGATGATTTACAAAATATATTCCTTACTAGCGACATTTATCTTGCGGCGGAATATCAATATCAATCAACCTCAGTTAGTTGAATATTCACCTATTGATAGTTAAATTGTTTAATGCATTCAGGAAATTACCAAAATGTGGTGAAGATTTTTTCTCGATTGAAAGAAATGACGAAGAGTATTTAAACATTTGGCGTTTATTGTGTTTAGAAACATTCTATTCCAATTCCTTAGTATTTACTATTAAATATACTTTTAATACAGAGATGAAGCTATTTCCGGATACCGGAAATTTCCGATAGCTGGATTTCGGATACCATTTCGGATAAATGCATGTACATAAAATAATCTGCGTGACTAAAAACTATCCTTATAATGTGTATCACAAAATGTTCTATTAGAGAGTGTAAATATACATATATTTATTTTCGTATTTTCTTTGAAAAAAATATTTGAATAAAAATGTGACAAAAAATAATTTATTTGCCTTCATTTGGACCTGCTGAATCACGCGCGAAACTGATATTCATGTGCAACTTATCTCAAACCATCGAAGCACTCAAAATCTTATATGACTATAATATTCTCAATTTGCTGATGAATTTCTTGAGTTTTCTGATTGAAGATCAGTGATTTGAATGTGGTTCTCTTGATTGACTGTATAATATAACCTCTGATCCTGAATGGAACCCTAAAAACTGTCTTGAAATGCATGTATATTCCTGTTTTCCTAACTAATTTCCTTTGCGTAACTCAAAGTGACCACTGCTGTACAAACTTATGGTACTACTTTCGGCGGATCTCCTCGCTTGCCGGTAGGAGAATTAGTTTTTACGAAATGAAAATCCAAGCGTGGTGCTGGGTTTAGAATGCAAAGAGAAAATTACGTGTAATGGTGTAAATGATTCGCTCTTAGCTTTACGAAAGCCTTTTGAGTGTGTTATGATCATTTGCTGATTGGTTACCCTGCGATATTATTGAAGAAATGCATTTCATTTCATCATCACAGTGCAAACGGAACGTTTCCTCCCTTCCTCTCCATCGTAGTCACACCGACTAGAGAAAGGGTCACCAAGGCTGACCACGTGATCCATCTCCTTTTTCCCTCCATCCTTCCTCCATTCTCTTCCCAAGTCCACCTCCGGCCACATCCGCACACACAATGACACCCCCTTCTCCTCACTCTTTCCAATTCCCAACCTCTCAATTAGCCCACTTCTAGTCCCGACGTGTCCGGGGAAAGTTTTTGGAGGGCCACTGAGCTCCACTTGGACCACTTTAGCTCCAACCCCTGCTCCCATCCCACCCTCTCTCCTCCCCCCTACAGTTCTGCACTGCTCCCTCATCTCATACCCTTCCACCTCCTCACTTTTCCCCTGCGACGGAAAAATTATTAAGTTTCAAACCTCTCTAGTCCGTCCCGACCTCGCCCTCGCATGCGCCGGCAGCCCATTCCTGTCTCTCCCAATCTCTCCCTCACCATCTCCGCATTCCGCCTCCTCCTCCCGAGGATGGACTGTGCCATTTTATCCTTTTCTTTGACCTCTTCCATCTCCACTTTCACTTCCTCTTTTCTTACTTCCCTGCACTTTTTCTTTCCCTAACCTCTCAGAATGGAAGAAAAAAAATCATCTCCCCCCATTTTCATTGTGCTCAAGTTGCGGCAAATATTATATTACTGCCACTAAAAAAGATTTTAGTGAAAATGAGTAAATCTGTTGTTCGTTGTTGATCTTTTTAGTGTTTTTGGCCTTTCTTTTCCATTCTGTTCCTTTTTGTTGTAATTCGCAGATATTTTTGTTTGAGCATAATTTCTTGTCGCATAAAAATTTATCTGACATATGTTGTATTTGTCGTGGTGGCCTAGTGGGTAGAGCACTGAGCTACCGACCGGAGGATCTCGGGTTAAATCCCAGGCAAGCACCTAACATAAGTGCTTTGAATTTCCGGTCAGACATTAATTTTGTTGCTTTATACTGTCATTGTATTTACTATTGAATGTAAAGGGTGAGAATCTGGTATAAATCAATTTCTCGTGGTGACAAAAATTTTTCTGAAGGAAGTGAGAATGAGAATGCTCTTGAATGCATAACCACTTCCTCCTCAGAGGATGAAATTAATAGAAATTCGAAGTTTGTTGCTGTTTTTTCTCAACCTTCAAAGTAAAACATAGCAAAATAAAAAAGGAATATTTTTTAATATTGGAGAAGTGGTCACCGCATTGATCCGGATCGGGGCAACTTGAAAGCGTAATAAGGTGACTCAGAAGGAAAACCGTCGTACTAACAAATTACTCCAAGCAACTGCGCCACTACTAACTATGCCTGAGAAATTTCAAGATCAGTTGTCAATAATTAGTATTGTTATGATCCAGGCTAAATTAAAGACCAGATCCTATTTCACTATCGTCTTTTTCTTAGGCTAGTGTTTATAATCCCATCGTAATTTTTTATCATCCAACAGCTAAAATGTTTACGAAACATCAAATTATTAAATTAAGGTATTAATTAAAAAGGAAGACAAACTCTCAGGAGTATTTAAATCTCCATTTTTAATTATCTTCCATACAAGGACTAACGGAGTAATTGACTTCTTGATACTAGAAACCTCAATGAATCGTACCATTTGGTTTTTCGCATTTTTAATCCTCCATCTTATTCAACCCTTTGCAATGACGTTTCCGAATAACGTTTTCATTTCAAAATGCTTACAATACTCCCATATTTCTCTCCTTTCTCCCTTAAGAAGTTCTGGTAAGGCTTCAATGCCAATAAATCATCGTTTTATCTTCCTTAACCACCACAAAGAAATTTTGCTTCAAATAAAATCTCTTTCACTTGCTAGGAACGCTTTGTGTCTTCTATGACTTGTTCCATGTTTCACACTAAAAATTGCGTTTGTGGAGAATCTTCGTGAGCAGATCAAAGATCATGAGCAGATTTATTTTAGCTCTCGTGTCATCACAGAATTATGGGTTAATAATATATGGGTCGAGAAGCGTGTCCCATATTAAAACATTTTTAGAGGTTTTCTGTTGTAATTTAGCCGAGGAATATCAGTGTATATGGCATCATTCACAAATCTGATATTATGTTATCTTACCTGTCATCTGAAGAGAGCGAACATTGCCTCAAAGTTTTATTCCATCTCTTCTCTAGAGCATCACTGCTACATTGCGGAAATTTTACATTTGGTTACCGGGTATGAAAAAATAGCTTCATGTGTGAAAATTATATAAAAATAATCTTTTATTGTGTAAGATATCATATTTTATTCGTGGAATTACAAGTAGCATGAAAGAGTTTTCTATGTACATTTTAAATTCCAATTTCATTTACATTATAGGAATGTCTTCGTGACCTTTCAAAGCGACTTCATTCCTCATTCTGGATGAAAGAAATTTTTACGACTGGAATTTGGAGGCTGGAATAAACGTGGCCTGAAACATCACTTGGGTTTCAACATGGAACATCTTACGTGGCTGGTAATGTGGCATAAACACCTATTTGACCTTTTCTTTTAGGCTGTCCATTTTTCCATATCAGTGACCTTTTCAATACTTTGTGGGACCAATGCGTTTTCTCAATGTTAATCTAACCTAATAGTCATTCGAGACGAACTCCGAGTTGTTTTTTTTTAACGCGCGACCTCAAGCACTTGGCGCTAGGTTTCCAATTTCTCACCGGAACCAACATAAGGTGCAGCAGTCTCCTCTCCTCTAAATATATTGAGGGTTCCACTAGCGGGGAACGAGAATGGTAAAATTTCCCAAACGGCACGTCATGAGCAAGAGCGCTCTACCACCCCTCATCTTCAATTTCCACTCTCACCCCCGGACCTCTCACCCCTTTTTCCCTTTTCTTTCGCCCGGCGCTCCTCCGTCTCCTTGCCTACCACCCTCCCTCCCTCCCCACCCACCCGAATCGCCTACCATTTCCTCCCTTATCTCCGCCCCATCGTGTTTGATGGATCTCCATTAGCCCGAATGGCCCCCCAGGAAGGGTAAGAAACTTTTACGTTGCCTACCCACCGCTCTCTTCCTCCGCTGTCCCTCGCTCTTTTCATCCCCTCACCCCTGGCACACGCCCCTTGGAAGGGCGGGAGGGTGGTTGGGAGGCGTCGGAGAAGGGGATCGCGGGGACGAGTTGCATATTCTTTTCCCACCTTCCACCCATCCTTCAACCCGGGGCAGCATATGCATCATTCCTTTTTTCTTAAATGCACCCAGCGCATGACGCAACTTCGATTTTAAGCAGCGATTGTTTTGGTGATGTACCCACCACAACTCTGCATTGTGTGGTGCAAATATCTCGGGTATTCAGTTAGCCGGTGAGTAGTTGTCGAGCAGTAGCACTACATGCAACGTTGGAAGATGAAGTATCTTCCTCAGAAATATCCTTTTATGATCTTTTTGCACATACTAGCTACTACAGGCAAATTTGATGAAGAAAACGGGAATTTTATTTTGTGACTTAAAGATTATTAAAATATGCCGATTCGTAAAATGTGCATAAGTGGTCATCTGAGATTTTGAATTTTTTTTCGCACTTGAAGACACCTTAAGCTTAAAAAAAGGGGGCATGAATGAGATTGAAAGAGGAATAGGAGGATGGGCTGAAACAGGCATGTAGCCAGAAATTTGTTTCGAGGGAAGGGGGAGCTAATTCTAGTGTAGCGTCACTTGAAACAAATCAGACTTTCCCGTTCGGTGCCGAATTGTTACAGATCTCTTCCCTTTATTTTCAGTGCTTATTATTTGCTTTCGCAGTGCCCATTTCTATCTCTTCTCACTAGTAAAGTTCACTGCATACCTTGTTTTAAAGAGGTTAATTCGACCGGCCCCAGAACAGAAGTTCAACGCATACATACATATCAGATTGAAAAGAACAAGTATTAACCCACACAAGTATTAAACACACCAGCGATCACGTTTCAAGACACTTAACACTTGAATTAAGCGCAGTGTAATCCGGATTATCATGCCCAGTTAAAATCAGAACAACAAAATTATTAGGAACAAAATTTCGGGGAGGGAGGGGGGACTGAAGCCCCAGAATCCCCCCTGGCTACGTGGCTGGTGGGAAAGAAATCAGACATCGGTATTAGCCAGCTCGCAAACGAAGGCTCCAAAGGTTCTACGTTCCCCGTGTGGTGAACGGAGTGCTGAACTTGAAGTTTTCTCTACTTGCCGCTTTAGTGGGGACCAGTATTCCACAGAGAAATATCTTACACTGCAGGGATTCAAACTGCGGTGTAAGGATGTGAAAAGTAGTCTAGCTACCCTACTAAAATGTGCCCCTCAGTATTCAGTATTGATACTTAATTTCAATGTGAAGATGAGATGGATGAGAAAAGTGGTCAAATATTTTTAATGTAAAGAGTTAGCCAAATGGAAAAACCATGAATCAGTTGATGTAAATATAAATATGTACAACTCTGCATCTAATGCGCTATCGAAAACTTTAGACTTAATACCATATGGTTAAAAATTGTTAGATGGATGTTCCTCCCATGGAAAACAAAGGTCATTTAAATAACAAAAATATGCAGAATTGGCTAAAAATAATGTAAAATATTATCTATGGGTAACAAGTCATTTCATATTATGTGCCCAGATCCATCTATTTTCGCGAACCTTAAATGAAATATTACAGTGTCTCAGAAAATCTGACGTGTGCATATTCGGCAATGACTTTTAGCAAAACTCAGCTTTAACACAATATTCATTAGCATGCTCTTCGTCATCAATATTTCACAGACTTTTAGCCTTGCGGAAACACTCGGTAAAAGGCAAATAGTAAGCTCCATAAAAAAAAGGGTTCAGATTGAATCTAGAAACTATCGTCGTGCTTCCCCCGACAAGGGTCCGGTTTCATTGCATAGCTATCGTTCAGAGCAATTTGAGATGTAAGTGTGAGTCAAACACACGCTTGAAAACAATCAGGTAGGATCCAGGGAAACTCAGTAATTCAGAGGGAGAGGAGTATTAATTTTTCGTCCCGTTTTCTGGGCCACGGATTATATCTGCTTTGGGATGAGGAATAAAAGAGATAGGGGATGAACTGTTTCTCTGTTACAAATGTCGTCATATTCAGCCATTACTTTCCTTATTATTGAGTTGAGCCCAATTTAAACTTGGAGATTTTATGCTCTAAAATTGCTTTGGAGATTCGTAAGAAGGCAGTACCATGTAAAGCTCTTGTAAAATCTACCTACGTCAGGGTGGTCTAAATATTGCCTACCTTCCCAAAATTTCAGGGGCAAAAAATAAATGTGCATGTAAGCTTTAAAACTATTGTATATTTTTTGCTATTAAACTCAATATGGTAACTTTCATACATCATGTTAACAAAATAAGGTCCATATTAACTTATGAAACTGCATATTCGGATGATGTGATATTAAATACATATATACATACCATTAAAAAGTAACAATTTTTCTCAAAGTTAAACAATTATTAACTACAAAACTTTCCCATAATTTTTTTCATACTAACAACGATTAATATTCAATATCATTTTTAAATAACTAGCTTAGTGTATAGTTTGTGCCCTTATTGTTTTAAAAATGAAATCATGCCGAATGACAGCCTACCAACCAATTGAGGTTTTATCGCTAGAATTAAATGGTGTTATTTTATAGAATAGAGCTAATTAAATAGTAAAGGAGCTCATATTGTTAATAATAAGACTTTAAACTGCCGTCATATTAATTGTAAACAGTCGCACATACAAATTCAAAAGTTCAGCTACTCAGATAAAGATGTCAAATTTTGCAAATTTTGATTGGCAATGGAAAAAAAAACGTGCCGAACATTTTTTTCAAACTTGCTGAAAAACTTAACAGACAATTGTCTATGAAATTGCATGTGACTCTTAAGTTTGTGCCACTCCAGGAGAGATATCACAATCAAATGAATATAACCATAACATGCCGAGGCATCGGTGCGTAGCACATTGCATAATTTAGTAAATATAAGAGAGATAAATGATACGTATATGCAAGCTTTAAAACTATTGCGTATTTTGTAGCTATTAAATTCAATATGGAAACTTTCGCATATCTTGTAAACAAAGCAAGGTGCATATTAACTTCTGCAACTACGCAATCGGATGACGGGATGTTAAATACGTATAAACATACCATTAAAAAGTAACAATTTTTCTCAAAGTTAAACAATTATTAACTATAAAACTGTCCCATAACTCTTTTTCATACTAACAACGATTAATCTTTAATGTCATTTCTACATAACGAACATAGTGTATAGCTGGTGCCCTTATTATTTTAAAAATTAAATCATGCCGAATAACAGCATACCAACCCATTGATGTTATATCGATACAATTAAATGGTATAAGTTTAAAGAATAGAGTTAATGAACTAGTAAGAAGCTCATATAGTTAATAATAAGAATTTCAACTACCGTTCTATTAAATGTAAACAGTCGCACATACGAATTCAAAAGTTCAGCAACTCAGATAAATATTTCTACTCTTGCAAATTTTGATTGGAAACGGAAAAATAACCATGCCGAAAATTTTTTTCAAACTTGCTATGTTTGTTATGTAGAAATGATATTGAAGATTAATCGTTCTTAGTATGAAAAATAATTATGGGATAGTTTTATTGTTAATAAATGTGTAACTTTGAGAAAAATTGTTAATTTTTAATGTAATGTATACATGTATTTAATATCCCATCATCAGAATATGTAGTTGCATAAGTTAATATGGACTTTATTTTGTTAACAAGATTATGAAAGATACCATATTGAATTTAATAGCAAAAAAATATGCAATAGTTTTAAAGCTTACATGTTCATTTATTTTTTGCTCCTGAAATTTTGGGAAGGTAGGCAATATTTAGGCCTGCTGGCATAGGTGTAAAATCTGACATTCATGTTTCATTATATGTAGATTTCCTCTCCGTAAGCTCTTGAAAATTCCCTGTCATTTTCCACAAATGTAAATATTTAAAATCAAGGGATTAATCGTCTTTCGCTGGTGAAATTCTACTCTAATCAATACGTGCACCTTAAATATCCATATGTAATACATTAAAAATCATTATTAAAATTTTTACATCTTCACCGTACTCAATATTTTGTCTTCTATAAGTGAGAGAATGTAAGATTTTTCATTCAGATGGTGGATAGTTCTTCCAATTAAAAATATGCAAATCAAGCGTCGTTGCGTTTGAATATCTGTCTTTATAAAAATAAACTGGGTTTTATTTTTAGACTTGTAAAATATCTTACCGTGATCAGGTCCTCACGTTTGAATTTCAATGCTTACATCCATTGGTTTTCTCTTTATGTAATCCAGTGTCCTGTTCTTTAAATGAATGAAATTTCACACAACAATTGTGCTTTATTTAATTATTATTTTGTTAATTAAAATTGATTTGAAAATTAATTTATAATTTGAACAATGCACAAAATGTGCTTTACCGTCAATGATACACATACTATTGAAAATGCTAAATATAGGACTCCTATCGTATCCTTAAATTATTATTCTAATTGTACAATAAACAATTTAGCTTCATGATCACATTAATATCGACATGTGTAGTATTTTATCTCTCCTGATGGTAAAAATAAACGGTATTCCGCTAAAATTTAACTGAAATTATGCAGTTCTTGGACTGGAAATCTTTTATCTTAGCTTGAAACGTATAAAATATGACATAATATCATGAATTCATTTCACAGCTTCATTGAGGATGAACGAAAATATATGAATAAATTGACGGAAACCATTCTCGATTATGTCACACCAACCTCATGCTTCGAAGTAAAAACTAGTGTACATCTCTCAATTCTAGAGTTATCAGCCCTTTTAATGACGTTAACACTTCGGAGGATGCTGTAGTCTTGTGAGGCATTGCGCTTCAAGATTACGTGGAGCAATATTGCTGTGCTTGCTAATTCGGAAAGAGGGCGACCTTTCTGATCCCTGATAATGAGACTGTGGAGTTTTTCCTCCCTATTTAGTGGCCCTCGGCAAAGATCTCTGAGAAGGTCTTACTGAGAGCAGAGAGCTCCGTGCCTTCCTCATCCCCGTATTCTCACGCAAGGCGTGATACCCGGTTACGGGAGCCTATTCTTTAGTAGGAAAATTAAACGGAGGCACACATTGTCGCGAGGGAAGGCTATTACACTCGCCGATCTTCCCATTACTCTCCATACTTAATCTTCCAGACTCTCTCAGTCGCTCTATCGCGTAACGAATAGTGACTGAGGCTCTTCCACGTAAATCCCAGTTTAACCGTTAGGCCGCTGGATTTGGCGTCGTGCTGGTCTTTAACTCTCTAATTGTTGTTGTCCTTGGCTCTTTTATTTACTCTGTTTTAATGCGAACTTCCTATCGCTATATTATATATTACATCTTGAAAAATTACCATCAAATACTTTGGATAATACTACGCGATAATTGGGATTAAAACCTGATCTAAGATCCTTGTTATATGCTTTTGACTAAGACGCGAACATTACTCTTTGAAAAGTTTCGGATTCATAATGAGGGACTTATTATCTGAGCATTTATGTCACATCCCCTTTAGTTTTCCTACGTTACTTCCGATATTTAAAATTGCAATGAAATGCTAAAAATTCTTATACCGAATAATTATTTCGGAATAAAATTCGCAAGTACACGAAACAAATATTCACATACTGAGGTATCAAAACCAAAACCAACTGTCTCACATTATCCTTATATGCTTTTGCAATAATGAAGTATTCTAATATCATTTGATAGTAGGAGGACGTACTTAAAAGCATAATATGGAACCAATGGTAGGCAGTGGCAGTGAGTAAAAATAATATTAAAACGAATTACGTCAATGCAAAAAGTCAGATTGTTTGTAGAAGAATAGAGCCTGAATTTGAGGAAGTGGAAATACGGATTTGGAGAAGGGCTAATAAGGAAAGAAATTTTAACAAAGTGCTAGGAATGGTGAGGGACAAATGATAACATTTTCTTATACCGTTACGGAGGGCAGAACTCTATTTGGAAGCAGCATGGAGTGAATAGTGAAAATGAGTGGTGAGGGCAAACCAGGCAGAACTGTCAAAGAAGTTAATGATTTCGGTAGATAGTGAATGTGTGCAAACTTTTGCCTTTGTGCCTCCAAATTCCCCAAATTCCATCTACTACAAGAAGAGTAAGTTGGGAAAAACAAATTTTAGGTAAAAATAAATAGTGGATAATCCGTGATCAGTTATTTTTATGGAGTTATACCTTCTAACATCAACATAATACTTCAACTATTCTAGATTGCTCGACGCAAATCGCTAATCGATTCTTCTATTGGCCAACCTCTTCACATTCACATAATCCTTTTCTTTCACACCCTTCACCACTTACTGCATATGTGTGGCATAACTTTTCCATTCTTCCTTATCACTTTTTTAGTTATTCTTTTTCTAAGAGCAATTGAACATTTGAGCCGTAATTCGATTAATTTTTTTTATTTATCATTTTCCTCGTTAATATATTTCGTCAGGCTGTTATGGCTCAAGATTTGGCCGATCAAGTAGTCCTGTCTTTTTTTTTCAAAGATTTTAGCTGAATTTTCTTTTCACTCAATCTTAGAACTTTCCGTTTCTCAATCGGTCGATTCATTTTATTTCATTATTCTGTAGAATTACACTAAGAATGCTAATAGTTTTGACGCCTCTGTTGCTGTTATAGTCTATGCCTCACTCATAGAGAAACATGCTTCTCATTTAAGTTCTTGTGGAGTGCTTTCTCATTTTCAAGCTTATAGCATGCGCACTTTAATGAGTTACTTATTAAGTTGTTGATAGCATACCAAAAAACCGTCTTTCAAGTTTAGCTCACATAAGTGCTATTTGACCAGTTGTTAATTTTTCCTCTTATTCTTTAGCTACTCTTCAGCATTTATTTTCACTGAATATTTTTTCTCCTTTTATGCGCATACTGTATCCCATTCATTCCAATTAAGGCGTATTGTCTTTATTGAAATTGTCCCTATTGGCCTATTGTCCTCCTACGTTTCATTTGTAGTATGGCAGGTGAGAAGAAATTCTATGTTCTATTTTGTCTTTCAGAAACATCCTACTTCGGGTCAATCCGCGCTGTCTCCTTATAAATGCCTCCAGCAACTCTCATTCCTCACCAAAGCTGTCCAGCTTTCGTATTCAGGAACTAGTATGAGCATTGTGAATCAGTGAAAGTATAATAAAACCTCAATTATGTCGGATTTTGACTTCAGATCCTCCTTTTTCCATTCTTCTAAATGCACACATCAAAATAGCATAAAATCTCTATTCATCTTCTTTGCCTATGACATTGCCTTTGTAGTTATTCCACACCTCATTCCATACGGAGCCATTATCACATACCTTTCTAAGAGTTTGGGTCATAAAACCTCCACTTTGTAGTAAAACCGCCATTTGCCCAACGCAATTATACTTTTATGCAATCATACTGGTTTTCGACAATACTTTTCCTCATGTAATTTCGCAGTGTAAAAGTTGTTATGATCAATCTATATCCCATATTACTCTTCAATGAATCTGTAATATGCCTAGCAATGGTATCAATTCTTTAGCTGACTGACTAAGGCCTCACCGTTCGGTCGAACTTAATCCCCTCTCCTTTTTTAAAACTTCATTCTTTATGCGTTCAGTTTCTTTTATTTGGCATGCATTTAAATTAGAGCCATTTAAATTTAATGGTATTTTTCTCCTACCTCGTCTGCAGGAATTCTCCGCAAGCTATTCCTCCTTGTGTTGTCCGGATTGTACATATTTCGAATGAGTCGTCTGTCTTTGTTCCCTTCACCTCATAGTATACCTACGTCATGCGTCAATGACTTTTAATTCGTTGCTCTATCAAACGCCGTCTCATACTCAAACATGTTATTAGTTATATATTTATTCTATTAAATCACCTCCCATCGCAAAAACTTGAAGGTAATGAAAACCCGTTTTTTCAAATCCTGAAATGCTCATTGCTGAGGAAGCTCTTCATTCTGTTCCGCAAACATTACGCAATGGTGAGTTAATAGTATTGTGTCCCATCAAAAATTCTGGTTTTCGTTTTTACGAGGCAGTAATAAATATTGTGTTTACAAAGATTTTCATGAGACAATCAATCTCCTTTCCCTAAGATCCGGAGGAGTCCTATGGAAGAGGTCGTCATTGCACGACTAAGAATCGAGCACTGCGCCCTGACCATCTGTGGCCCTGATCCACTCATACCTCTTCACCGAAAAAACCTGGATGTGGTGATTGTGACTGTCCTCTCACTGTGCGATACCTCCTGACGGAATTTTAGAAGTACCGACTGACGCGCAGTAGACTTAGCGTCGGGGAAGGCCAAAAATGAATTCTAAAGGACGATCACGATCGCCGCGTCACAAGTTTCCTCAGGAAAAGCTGGCATTTTAAACTTAATGTAGCGCTCTTAGTTTTTTATTCTAAATTTTATTTATTGCGTTCATTTTATTGATACAAAAAGTTGTGAAATAAAGGTACCAAGCATTTTATTATGAAGCAGTTAGATTGTGCATGGCTCTAATGACCTTTGTCGCCGACGCACCTGCCAGATATTAACCTAACCTAAGATCCTTCGAATGCGAGCATAAAATTTTTGTCCTATATTAAAATGTCGATTATTTGTTATCCCTGAAAGTTTACTGGTTATTCGTTTCCTATTCTCATCATTATATTCTCATTTACGATCATATACTGGATTTCTTGGTCTAAATGGCATTCCTGTTCTATACCTGAGAACACAGTTTTTATCCCCATCTTTCTACTTATTATCCTCATCTAGTTATAGTATATTCTGGTTATAATTATAATATTCCACTAAAATGATGGCATTGGCTTTTTCATATAAAACCACTTGCCTTATTTTACCTTTGATTGTGGAGAGGACATCAGCCCTTCAATTGCCATCGATTAAGAACATGCGGTGCGTGTATTAAATTTTATCTCCCTCGTTCCCATCGGCTTATATGATAGGATTCAGCACGAGAGGAGCAATTACCGTAGTTTTCGGCCATTACATACCTTTACAGCTCATTGGAAATCGCAAGCCAGCCCGAGACAATGTTTTAGCCCAGGTTGATGTGGAGCTCAGCAAAAAATAATATTTTAATTGGCAGGCTTAGAAGAATAATTAAATCGCATTTTTTTTAAATCACGTCAGTTAGTTGGGCGGCCTTTATTTTGAGCTAGTGTGGGTCATGCTCGTTTAAAACCCAGTATATTTAGCCGAATTTAAAGAATTCAATGTACTCAAATAGCTCATCAGTTTTTATCGCATGTTGCCTTGTAATTCAATATGTTGACCTTTTAAATTCAAGGGAAAATTGAAAATTCAGTATACTACTTGCTCAAACAAAAATTACTATTCCTACATTATATGCCATTTATGCGGTGGTTCAAATGTAACACATTTGAATTTATTTTTAGAGTATTATTTTAGTCATATTACCAGCTTCTGATATTATATTGAAGTAAAAATCTTATCTCTTGCTTAATTTCTTTTAAGATTTCAATTTTTCCGCCTAAAACTTATTAAATATGTTTATTTGCTCGTAAAAATATTTTATGCACTAATCATTTCGTGACATTTTATTGACTTGCTAGAGATTTGATTTTATATTCTACTGTATTCAAAAGGCTGAACTTATAAAAACTACTGCATTACTACTTCACTAATCATGTTGCATGATTTCAAAATGAGTTTGATCACTGGCTTAACATCCACTGAAGGGTTTTCACTGCTTTATTTAATTCACCAGTAAATTAAACTGCTAACATTCCAAACAGAAAGTCAAATTAACTCTTAATGAAAATATTATGGGTTTTCAGTGCAGACAAATTGAATTCCTTACGCTTTTGATACTTGATTGGGGCGTTAATGCACATTGACTCGTAGACTTGAGTGCTCCCTTTGTCCATCGTAATCCCCGCTCGAATGGAGTTCGAATAGAAATCGACAGGTTGTGGCGGAATTGCTACGTAAAAAGGTTCAAGTAAGTAGCAGCGTCGTCATGAACCACAGACTACCGAGCTTTCATCATATACGCGATAAATTAGGCCACGATCTTGGCGATATAATTCATGTTTCTCCCTCACTCGACCCCTGGCCCCTCCCCGCGTCCTTTCGTGAAAGGCTTTTCTCATATCGGGGCCGGGAAGGCTCTTCCCCTAATTGATAACATCTGGAAGACCTCGTTCGCCGACGCCACTCCTCCTTGGCCCCGCAGTGAATGCTTCTCCCACCCACATCCCACGCTTCACCCCATCCTAGCAAGCTGCCTCTCCCTACTCCTCCATCCCCCACTCTTTCGCTGGCACTAACTCCCGCCGCACGACCTTCTTGCCTTCCATGAACCTCATTTGAATACGGCCGTTCAAGAATCTTCCACTCGCCGTCTATTCAGTGCTAGAGTGTCGATGAACCAATTCAGAAGTGTGACTTTGGCAATAGCTCTCCGACTGCTCGAGTAGTATCACGAGTTAAAGTGGCATGTTCTAGTGACATTACATGCAGTCGTCTGTTAGATGAGAAGGTGTAGAAAATTGCTATTCACCGAAAAGTTGGTAGACTATTGATTGTAATCAATGGCAGGGCAAGATGTCATTGTTATTGAAAAGGATGACTGTGCCATACGACAGTAAGCTGAATGCATGGTAATTTAATATTGGTCAGCGCTTCAGCGCTGTAAATGACATGAAAGATTTTAATTCTGTTTAATTTATTTGAAATATCCACCAAATTACATTTTTGCACGAGAATCATATGAATTCATGGAAAAATTTCATTTAAAAATATATTTTAATACTGTGCTTGTTCTTGTTCTGGACGTTCGTCTAATGTACGCGAAATCCGCTCAACGGGTACCTGTATCTATCTGCCATTTTCAAGAATGTAATTGATTTCCTTCATCAACCAATGATTTCTTTGGAAAGGAAATCGTAAAATGAAATTGAAACGATTAAGAAATGCAATTAACATGAGCTACCTTATAGGTTACAAAAAATATGAGATTTTATAATTCATATAGGTATTACGAAAATTATTTGATTTCAATTTGCTTATGATTATTGTTTCTTTCGTTATATATATATTATATTTCTGAAAAGAGCGAAAATACATAAAATAAGTCCATAATAAATCTTAGGAAAACATGGGAGTAGAGAAACTTATTCTTGTGAGCCACGTAATTGGAGCACTCAGAGACCAGACTCAGAGTCTGTCAAAGTTCCCTTAAGAGTGAGTTGAGCAATTCCTATCCTTCTACTGAAGAAATATGAGAATTCTCTCGTGAAGGGTGTATCCTTCCAAGTGCTCATCAAGCTCACAGCGGGAGGCCAAATATCTTCCACCTAGGATCCGATCCTTGGAATCACAAGAACGTCCGTTTATATAAGCTGTGCCCTTTACGACGAAAATGGTCATCACGGCACGAGTAGAGGATACAGTCAAAACAAGGAAACATTGAAATGTCTCCTGCAGGCGCAGATGATGCACAATCCAAGCTCTCATTAACTGCGGCTGATCCTATAAACCGTTCTGTGGAGTGACAGTGAGTGGCTTACATCGCAAATGGAAGAGAATCAAATCGGATTTCACTAAAGATGCTCTATTCTATGCTGCGTCAGCATTGACCTATTTCCAATAAATCCCGTTCATTCTAGAACATTACTTTTATTCAGTGATTTATATTTTTCATAACAGTTGCTTTTTGTTCAATTTTAGAGCCCTCGCAAAACATAAAACTAATAAGAATGCCTCTTATACATAATTTGACCTCAATGATGGATGTTTCAATTATCTATGAGTTGATGTTTTACGTTTGAAGCAAAAATAAAATATTTCCTTGAGATATTAGTCTCTTCACGTTACGACAAGACTAATCCCCAAAAGCCTTGCTGGCAAAGCTAACGCCGATCTCTTATTTTGGCACACGCCGTCACGGAAAATGCTAATAATAGAATCGGTAACTCATATTTTCACTATTTATTTACTTTTAGCCAACCCGGGCTCCATAGCATTGCATCATTATCAGGTACGAATGAAAGAGAAGTATGGGTTCTCATGGTCACCGATGCGATCATAATGAAGTGATTCCTCAAAGTAAGAGGTAATGCCATAAAGTTTCGAAAAATATTTGTGGCTGTAATATAAGCAATAATGATTTCACTCGAAAGACCTCTTGAGAACTCCTCCAATTACAATCCTGTTTGACATTGATGCCGACTTCATAATTAACCATCTGTTTGGTAGAATGATACGTTTTTGCAAGCCTCTTAATATAATAAAGAAAACCCTCAGATGTTTGACCAGGAAAATAAAAAATAAATTCATGGGATGGAATAGAGAAAGACGATTTATGGCAGTATTAACTGGAAAAAGAACAAGAGGAAATTAAAATGAAACAAATTCAAGACATGCACGTAATTTAGGGGGCAGTGAATTGCTGAAGATAACGGCGTAATTCGATATGGGAGGAAGACTTGGTATGGGAATTCCAGAGAAGACAAACATGAATCAAGTAGTTACAGACCTGTAAGTGAAGAAATATAATTGCATGAAGAGATTTCGTGGAAAGATTAGTAAGTGCTTGTGACTACTCATTTCAGGGTTAAGTTTGACTGATGATAACAAACAAGGAGGTATTTCGGTGGAAAACGATATTTCTCGGTTCCCTGAAATCCAATATTACTATCTTTTCATGAATTATAATTCCCTTACAACTACTTCATTTTTTTTACTACACGTAATAAGCATGGTAATAACTTTTCATAGTTTTCCAGTTTTTTTTTCTCGCAAACTCTACTTACAGAAATCGGGGATATTAACAAACAGAACCAGCGATCTCAGCTGCTAAGTAGCTAACCGCGGAAATTTTCCAATAATACACCAGTAGACTACAAGTTTAATAAATGTGTACTGTTTTAAAATTGAGAACATACCTACTGATGAATTTCAAACTAAATGAACAAGATGCTTTTTAACCTGCCAAGCTCATTTTTATGACTAGAATGCTATTAAAGAAGTTACACGACAGAAAGGCTTGAAGACTCCAGCATCTTACCCTCTTTCTTCCATAGCACTTACCGTCTGTAGATTTCGAAGGATTTTTATAATATCCGATTAACGAAGAAAAATATTATACAGACCTTATTAAATATGACACTTTTCATCAGCTTGCGGCATCATTAAGTGCAGACAGAACTTGTAGGAGAATTGAGGCTTTTTGTATCGAATGATTGGTGAAATGAGGTGTTATTATTGAATCCAGTTCAATATTACGACTATAAATTTTACACAGCTGAAATTAAGTACTTCCAGAATTTAATCCTGAAAATATATAATTATTACTACGATATTTCTTTGTCTATAACCTACTATGTTTGCATAGTGATACGCAGGAATTGATGAAATAGATAGACTAAGAGTAGGAAAGTTTACGAAACGAACTAATGATCTCCGGTAAATATCATTATCTTGATGTAGTAGCCTAGTTGCATGTCAAAAGTGCATGTGGTAATATTCAACCCCTGCCACACACCCTCGTGGTGGCTTGCAGTGTTTTACGTAGATGTAACTGATAATAGACTTGTGCGTCCGTGGATGAGTTTCGAAAGTACGTATTCAGTAACGTCGAGGTGAAAAAGGACATAAGGAGGTGTGAGAGGGATTACAAAGGCGTTTCCATTCACGCCAGTGAACTGCAGTGTAACGATCCTCCTAATTGGTTACATAGCCAATGAATGCAGTATTCAAAGTAGTATTGCAAGACTTCATTTCATATTCCAAGTTGTGGTTTCATATACCTATGTGTCCTGCCGTCAGGCGCCGAGAATTGAATTCGACCAATCCGAATCAAGACTTTCATATGACACGAGATCATTGTACGAGATAGGGAGGCATAGAAGGGATATAAATTTGCCGATAAAAAAAGCAAAGATGCGGGTGTTCGGAGTGAGACTGTGGTAAAGGGGAATCCTGCTCAGCACACTGTTGCCAGAGCAGAAGAGGGAAAAATCATTATAAAACACTTGATGTAGGCGGAAAAGAGGTTCCTTACAGTGGAATCTGGGTAGAGAGATCACGTTAGAGGCATGAAAGGAGTGTGGGATGAATGGCCTTCCCTGAATCATTTTCCGCAGCCCATAAACCTTTGTAAGCTTGTTCCCGTTGTGCATTAAGTGGAGGCAAAATTGCAACGATATTTGCGCTCTTCATCAATGATCGTTAAGGAAAGAGAGGAAAAAAAATACTCAACCAAATGATTTTTTTTTAAGTTTGCTAAAGACTTTGGAAGGTGTTTTGTAGTGGATGGCCAATTACTTTCTCTCCAGCAATGATAACGTTTTAGTCGCGCGATGCAAATTTTTCTGCTCAATTTCAAAACGGGAGTTTTTAGTTTTTTCTTGATTGGAAGAAATGGAAAGAAGGAAATGGAATATATTAACTTTGTTCTCTTCTAAGATGTTATCCAGATAATTTGCAATGACTAATAGCCCTCAGCCAGCTGAAAGAATGATCCTTTCTAGTTTCATAATCATGAAGAAGATAACTAAAAGTTCGAAAAGTTATAAATATTTCAAGAGAGCGTGACGAAACATTATATATAGCTCAAGAGAGCGTGAGAGTTGTCGATTGCATTTTGTTTGGTATATACCAGTAATATAACCACAGTACGCAATCTTTTGTATGTTGATTAGGCTACAAAATCACGATTCGGTGGTAAGGAGTCATAATGATTGAAGTTAGAAAATAAACCATACATAATGATTCCTTGTTCCCGTGATGGTGCATCCTGAAAGTGATTGCATAATTATGTTAAATATGCATATAGATTATATATTGAATACCTAGAGGTCGGTTTCTGACCTTTCACCCGCATCTATGTTCCTCTGATTTCACGTCTTGTTGTTTCATAATTGGCTGGTCAAACGTGCATACTACCCTTATTGACCCTCCAGCAGTGTAGAGATAGATGATGAGCACTAGGAAAACATGAAAAAGCGATCGATAGAAGTGTTCAATTGAGCTCTAGATATCAATGCTCAAGTAACTATTTGCCTTATTGCTAATGTATTCAGCACATGGTGAAAGTTTTAGGATGGCTATATACAAGTCGGAATAGAAATCTACGGGATCAACACCCCAATCGGGAGTCTTGATGGTGTGTCGGTCGCTTTCAGCTCCTTGGCTTTCAGGATGTGAATACAATTTACGACTTTGCAGAAGAAATTCAAAGGAAGCTTAATAATACCCATAAAAATTGTACCCACTGTGAGATAACTGAGTACTGAAGGAGATTATTAAAACCTACATTTTACACAGCGAAATGCCGTGAAAATGATATTGTGCCGAAAAATCTCTAGGGAGTACTACTCCAGTATTTTCTAATTCGGTCTATGAACTCAATGGGATGCAAATTTTTAAAATCAGCCACAAATTCTACGAGCGTGTTTCTTGTTGAAATTTTCTGATATTTTCTTGCAAACATATCTAATATATTAAAATATAGCAAGTAATATTTGTATGTTGCTTTCTCATACTCCGCTCAATGTGTATGGAAATATTGAGTGAAACCCGAATCTTATGATGGATTATCCCAAACATCTGTCTCTGTGATAAAATGCCTTAGGGCATTACATTATACACGCTTATGTATTTAATAAATATGCCAATCATTTGTGTTATTTAGCCAGCATTAAATATAAGGCAATCTTTTTCGTTAAAAGCCAATACTTGAGCTTTGGGTAAGCGAGTAAAAATTTAGCGAGGAGGAGTAAACGTACTTAAAGGTTCATGAAATATTTATGACTTGGCATTGTATCTCCATCTAGGCAGTACGTTGGAATATTTTCACGGAGACTTTTGAGGGAAAGCATTCTTCCTCTTTGGTCGGCAATGATGTAATAATGTTGAATATTTATAACATCCCATTTACAGCCTTATTCCATGTCATCAAATTCTATTTAACTGCCTTGTATAGGATTGAGCATAGCATATCTGGAGTTAACTTTTTTCCAACTTTTCTTGCTCAGAATGTGCAGGATAATTTATTTTCATCATAAATATCACTATCTTGGATCCATGGATTCAAAAAAATAATTTTGATGAAACGTTTCCTTTATAAAGGGCAATGTTTAGGTGAAAAAAGTTATGAGTTTACATATTCAAAGGCTTTACTGAGTCGAAAATTGCAATAAAAAGGCCGCAGTGCATACTGACGAGCTTTACTTCGGCCGAGATCGCGGGTTGCGCGCGGATGTGAGACGAAGGAGAACTTGTTAGGAATTCGAGGAAAAGCGACGCGATCCCCAAACTACCCGTGGAATGTTGAGAAGTATTTTACTAATTACTGGAAAAAAGACCACAGCGTGAAAGACAAAGGAGTATTTTAGCTTGCCGCAGGTGTTCCAAACTCGAAAATACATTTAATCATAGCAAAATTTGTAGCCTAAAATATTTGTCTCAATTCAACGGAGCTGGAATTTTGCTCTGAAACAAAAATTTAGCATGCCTCTACAGAATGCAATCACATTTAGTGTGTGTGTGTGTTCACACACATTTAGTACACACCTCTTACTTACCGATAAAGTGTGAACTTCATCGGTAAGTAAGGGGTGTGTAAATAATGAAATTCGTAGTGAGAGGACTTCACAAAATTGATAATTTGTCGATCTAGTTGTGCGTTATGAGAATCTCTGTATTAATTGGTATTACTTAATTTTCATAAATGATCAGCATCATTTCTTTTATATTTATTTATAAATAGTTTTCCAATTGGCAATGCTTTACGTATACCCACGTATGAGACCCGCCAGTTTGACCGATCAAAACTTGAATATCTCAACACCGATACCTTTTAAGGGTTGGAATGATATCATCCCCCGCTTTCAAATATTTGCTTAAATCCATTCGCAAAATCTTGATTTGCAGGTGTTTCCTGCATTGCCTGTTCTTTGAGGGTAGGATTCATCTGACCAAAGGCCAAAAGCATATTAAATTCACTCATCAGCGTAGTCGATGCAATTACTTTGCTTGTTCCGCTTTGTAGTTTCTCAGAAAGATAGGCTTGGATTTATCTGGACGTATTGAAAGATACTCGTCTCGGATTCTAACTCAGGACCTCCAACGCGTCCAGTGCTCCACCCACTAAGATATTTCACTATCTAAATACATTTACTAAAAGACTTTGTCGAAAATGATTAAGAGATGAAACCATGACACATGTTCCACTCTATTGCCCCATGAGACACATCTCTTCCATTACAGCATTGTGACACTGTAATGGGAGGGTATCGCAATATTAATAATGTGCAAATCATCCTCTTTTCTACTGATATAATATGGTACAAATATATCATTTAAGTTCGCTATTACTAGGAGCGATTCACTTTGTTCAATAGTTTATGGAGCTATTTTGGTAGTCATTGGTGTATCAATCTACAAGCACAGCAAACAGCCAGTTGGATGCTAAACACGGAAGAGTTCATTTGTAAAACTGTTTCTCAAATCTCTAAAACATCGAATTAAATACTATGAAACATTTCAAAAGGTTTAAGCACTTCGACTGAATGATTCAATTTTATTGCTTATCTCCCTGGAATGATGACGGTGAAAGTGGTCATCGTTACCAGAGATCCGCTAGTTTGACCGATCAAAACTTGAATATCTCAACACCGACACCTTTTAAGGGTTAGAATGATATCATCCCCCGCCTTCTAAAGTTCACCACCCCTCATATCGCCCACCATATTTTCATGTTTTTCTGATCCCCTCGGCCGATCCTTCTCATCACGTTCAGAACCCGCGTCGAGAGTGCCCAAAATCCTTATCCAGGGAAAGGATTGTGCCACCGTTTTTGGAGGAGTGGGAGAATAGGAGAGAGCGAGGGAGGGAGAGTTTGAGGTAGGGTTATAGGAATGACTATATAGAGTAGCACACTTGGCCCCTTAGGAAAGGGAAGACTAGAAAAGTGGATGAGAGGGGAAACAGATGTCCAGCGAAGGGAGGATTCCTCTCTCCGCAGGCTCTGGCAAAAATGGGGCCATTTCCAGGATACTCAAGATATCCAAAGGATAAAGGAAAGCGTTTTTGTGGTGGTATCGAATTATCTGGTATAAATAATAGTCGTCTAAGATATTTTCAGGACAATCCTGATTGCTACTTATGTGTATGGTAGGGGCAATGTCAGCCCTTAGTGTATAACATATTTTTTACCTCTTGGAGGTTTTCGTTGGCAGTAAGCTTTTACTTGTGCCTGGCTACTGTCAACTTTTCTCCCTTCCCTGATTACATACTTGTACGAAGCCATTTACGTTTATTTTTAAAACAAATACAAAGTCGTTAACAACCGTGGTTTATTTGAATCTAAGGACCGGTTTAAAACCTTTAAGGTATCATCAGGTACTTTGAGTTGAGTTACTGACTTTTTTGTCGTCTTCAATACATAAGGAGTACGTTTAGAGGCAGTGAAAATGGAATCATCCTTCTGTAACTAGCTACAACTTTGCTAAAGCATAAGTACTATTCATAAAAACAGTGACTTTAGAATTTTTTGCGTTTAAACTTGTTTAAACGCTTCGTATGAACTGTGTAATTTACTGATTTCTCTCAGTTATGTAATTATTAACCATCCATTTATTGAAAATATCTGCTGATTCGTTAGGACGGGACAATCCTGATTGCTGAAGTTTCGTATAATTTATTTTTTCAATTATCAGTAACATCTGATAATTAATATAAGAGCAGCATAATTTTGAGTTTTTAAAGAGATCTAAGCTACTAATGATCGTTCATTTACATCATCAAAAACACTATTTTAGAAAATTGATGGCCATAGGTCCATTTAGCCACTATTAAATTTTTAGGAAAGTGTCAGAAGAAAAAAGTGCCACTGAATCTGTGAGTTAAGAGAGGAATAGAAAATTGTAATATAACAGAGTTACGGCGTTAATTTACTTTTGTTATGATTTGTATTCTTCGTTTAATAGTTTTTATGTATAACAATTAATAGAAATAGCGGAAGCAAGAATTGAACTAATGTACGATAAATCTTCCATAAAATCATTCCGTTTTTCAAAATACCTCACACATGTCGTCATCCGAGGTCTTATGTTTATTACTTCTCGAGGGATATGATTGGGTAATGAGGAACTTTAACAGTCATTTTTTGACAAGTCCTGCTGAATAAGCCACTAATGACTTTGTATTTTGCGTGATATGGATATGTGAAAGGTATGTGAATAGTGATATCTTTCCTTGTCAATTTATCTGAAAGCATATAATGCCTTCTATTGCAGCTCCTTACGTTTCACTCGAACCAGCCCATACGTAATTCAGAGCTAGTTGATTATTTGAGAAGAATGCAAGGATTCAGTTTAAATGTTAGTTATTCCTGGCACAATCATTTAAACCTGATCGGTCGTTGATTATATTTACGTCAATTCCATCGATCCTAGCAATCAAATTTAATTACTTTCAACCTGCAGTAATAGGAAACGCCATTTTCTTCTAGCCACTGGTGACTCGATAAATTTATTCAGTTGTAATTTTATATTTTTCAGTCTCGTTTTGAAAATTGTTGGATGATAGTGAAATTTTTTCAGTTTATTCTATTTTTTATACCCTTTTGAGGAACGAGGGTGTATTTCAGGTCCAATGTTGCCGTGAGGGCCAGATGACAGGCGAGCAGCATCCAGACATGCTCTGCGGCGGTAGATGACAGTTTTTAACTGGAAACGTTGCTGTATGGAGATTGCCTGGGGCAAGGCATTTCTTTTCCATTCAACGAAATACGTGTAAATTATTGAAGTTCCCTCGAGAGTGTCGCGTGAGGTAGAAGGGCAAAAAGACGTATTTTTTTAAACAGCCGAGTCATGAGGATGCATTGTTATGGATGGTGACGCACGCTATCTAGAGCGCTATTATCTCCTCTTCTCTATTAAAACCTCGAAATGCAACGTTCACGTGTCGCTTAGAGCACGAGGAAGGCTTAGTAAAAGGTATACGTTCGGAGGATTCGTCGCAGCATTTCGAGACGTCCCAGGCAGAATAACCCGCAATCGCTCCCTTACAGGTTGAATATCGAACAAATTGGCGCAGACGTCAGGCGCCCACTGAATTTTAATGCGGCCGTTCGCGGTCGTTCCCCGCTTAAAAATTCGCGAATTTTCATTAATGTGTGTGTCTTGCAACTCCTTCGCTCCGTGAACTGCAGGGCGAATTTGCAGACGCGAGGAGCTCTCTCCCATTGTGTCGGGAGATGTCCCTCCCCTCCACTGTTGTGATAAAAGAAAGAGACTCCGAGTGCTTGCTATTCAGCGTAAGTAATAGCTCTTCTCAGGGATTTCAGTTTGAACGGTGACTTAAATCTCATCGCACTGCGAGAGAGGGTGAACGAGTTCTTTCTTTTCCCTCGCTTTTATCTTTAACTCGGCGAAGGTGATGGATGGCCCATATTTTTTCAACCCACGAGACTTTTTCGCGAAAAGGAGTTTTCTCCTCATTTATATATCCATATTTTACGCTTTTTTATAATTTGGCAGGATCAACAAATTTTACTCCCGGCCTAAGGTAAATATTTTTGCTTATTCATCAAGGGTTTATTTTACGATTTGATGCTTATTGCCAGAAAAGGTGTTTCAAAGTAAAATAATAATGGTGATTATTTTGTATTTTGACATGTACTCCTACATTACTACATTTTCTATTAACTTATATGGTATTAGTTGAAAATTCTCTCTCAGTTCCTGCTTGAAATTCCAGTTTTTAACCGTATATAAAGAAAGTATTTTTAACACTCTTAAAATATTACCTTTTAGTTAATACAAGTGCCCATATGGGGTAGCCAAGTGTGATTAAAATACCGTAGTACGGAGATAATTTATCGTTAATGGATCGACTTCAGACTGCTCATTAAAAAATTGTGGGCAGCATAGTTTAGTCGCTTAGTTTAGAGTGAAAGGAGGTTTCAGGGTCTTCATCTATCTATCTTAAATTAAACTGATACAGCTCTCTTCACCATTATTCTAATAGCTCAGTTATTCCATTTGTCCTACCTTTTGTGTCCTTCCGCACTTACTCCACTCATCCCATCCATAGTCGACTTCTTGAAACGCATGCCATCCCCTTTTCCTAAAAGCATTATCTTCATGAGACCGTCTTGCCAAGTGCCCAGCCAGGTTATCCCTTCCTAATTAGAATTATTAGATAATATATTCCCCGCTCGTCTTACAATTACTTCGTAATGTCCTTCTTACCCATTTTTTTAGATGTTCTACAGCACTGCATTACTTTATATTTCTTCCGGTGACGTTATCTCATTGTGTATACTTTTTTTTCTTCCTCTGTTAAACATTTTTTTACTATCGTCCACTTTAATTTGCTATGTTCCCTGATTGCTACATATTCTACTCAATGACCCTTTTCTACCTCCCAAAGTTATTTCTTGCCTTAATTATCACTTGATATCGCAACCACGCCTTTTCCATCTTGGCCAGTCTTTGTTTTATTTACTGCTTCGCCGACTTCGTAGTAATTTCACCCGCGAAACAGTGTATATTTTTACTTCATAAGCTCTAGCACCTAAAGGCTTTTATTAATTTTGTATGCTTCCATCCCCCATAATGAAAGTCTATCCTCCCTAAAGTTCTATCTAAACCAACCCTCAAATTCCCTCAACAGAGTTCCCGTTAAAAATAGCTGAATATGTCCTAAAAAAGAATGCCTTCTCCTTCAGTAAATGATTGTATGTACTTACAAAAGAGTGGCACAGCTATGGGAACGAGGATGGCCCCATCGTATGCGAGTCTTTTTATGGGGTTCCTCGAAGAATCTTTCCTTTGCCATTGTATCAGCCAACCTGTCTTCTGGGTCCGCTTCATCGACGACATCTTTCTCCTGTGGACTTACGGTCATGACTCTCTCAAAAGTTTCATTTCCACTCTGAACTCCTCATTTTCTATGAAATACACCTCTTCAATTTCTGACTCCACCATTACATTCATATATATTTGACTCCAAGACAGTAAAAGACACAACCTCTGTCCTCACCAAACTCACCAATCACCAGCAATACCTCCACTGCAGTATTTGCAGTTGCGTATTCATACCAAACGCTCCATTCCAAACTGCCTTTCCATCCGTGGGCACAAAATTTGCATTGACACCCCTTCCCTCACCAAAAACCTAAATAATCTTCATTCTGCTCTTCGCAAACTAGGATGCCATGAAAAGCTCCTCCACAAGAAAAGTCTTACCCCCTCTTCAAAGTACATACATCCGAAAAGACAGACCTCCATCTTCAGAGACTGGAATAAATCTTTACATCACTTTCTTCCCCGGTTCCCACAGACTCAAAACCATTCTCAAAGACCTCTTTCCCATACTGAAAAACGGTGACGTCACTTCTTCTCTCCTTCCTCGATGCCCCTGCATTTCCTACAGGTGGCCACCCAAGTTAAAAGCTATTCTGAAATCCACCAATCCTCTCAATCGCACTTTTGATTCTCCTCCCCCCGCCCTTCTCCTTGCAGTCGTTCCAGGTACAAAACCTGCCCTTTAATGTGGCCCTCAGATCTCCACACCCCCTCTTCACTTCCCTCCCAAGCTACTTTCCAGACCCAAAATATTGTGTACCTTCTGACCTGCAATACATGTCCTGCATTTCACGTTGGCGAATACACCCTTATCTATTAGAATGAACAACTGTCGAGCTTCCACGAAATCCACCTAATTTTAACACTTTCGGATCCCTACACACAATATTACTCATAGCCTCCCTCTCGATAAGTGTTTTTTCCTATCGATACTTGAATCCCTACCGGAATATGCAAGTAGAATGGAGGTCAGAACCCGCGAAATGGCATTTGTTTGGAATCTTCGTGAGTTTGAAAGTCCCGTTTTTTGAATCTTTATGTAAAATTAACAGATATTACACAAACATTATTTAAAAAATAGAAAATATATGGCGGTTTGGCTTTAATTACCAATTTATAGCTCCTTAAATTTTGGTCAATTATTTTTTCTGGAATTTTTGAGAAGTAACAACCCTAAATCACTGTAACTGTGACATCGAAATTCGATGCCATGAATTTATTTTGGTTAGTTATAGCGGCGTCCATGAGTGCAACCAGTAGTTGCAACTTATGAACGTAAATCTACTGAAAGATATTTTGCCATAAAATATGGTATTTGTTGAATAATTTTCATTTAAAGGCTCTGATTCATTTAAATAATTAAAATTTAATATTGATGTCTCGGAGCGCACAGTGAAAGGAAAAATGGAACAGCTAAACGTGCTTCGATTGAAAACGTTGCCGACTGCAATAAGCGCAAATTCTTCTAAATTTAAATGCACGTCAATATGGAAGACACTCGCAATAGGCTAACTTAATTTAAAGTCTTGCAAGGAATTTGAATGAAAAAGTAATTGGAGGTATTGCAGCACTTACATAACTAACATGAAGAATAAAATATCCAAGAAGTGAGATTCTGGAATTGCAATCAGCTATCAAGGATTTTGAAGGTAACCGCCTGATCAATAGCCATTTGCCAATTATATAATTAACAAAAAGTATTTAAAAGTTTCGTGAGGTGATCAGTCTATGCAGAATCATACGTTCTCCATCCATCGTACGTTCTATGGAGTTTACGTCTCCATCCAATCAACGCAGTACTCTAAGAAGAATGGAGAAAACCAAGGAACATGGATGATCAAGGGGAGGAGAAGGCTAGAGGTGATGCCAATGGGAATTTCAGTGTTGGCACTTCAGTAAAAGGGGAAATCAGTAAGTGTCTTTTTTAGTAGATAGGGGTCCTTGGAACGAGTAACTTGGGTACCTATGGGTTACCTTAACAGCTGCCTAAGTATGTGGCTAAATTTTTATTATCCAACTAAACTAAATTCGACTTCTTTGTAGGATATCAGTAGCTATTAAATCAATATTGGAGTCCATTTGAGAGGCAAGTGTTGAACATCGGCCATGGAAAGACGAAAGTAATGAGATCTTTCATTAAAGTTAAGGCCAGGTGAATGATAAAGAGAGCATCAATTAAGAAAGGTGGAACACTTCAATTAGATGGGTTATAATTCGGACTAAATTGTGCGAAGCACTAAGGGTGTTAGAGATCTATTGAATTAACTATTTATCAGAAGGACGGAATTAATAACTGGAACCTCGAGCAAAGAGGTGATCAAAAGGTTCTCAAAGACTTTGTTGTTGTGTGCGGCGATGTTTGATCGCAAAACGCGGGCTCATTATGGTTGGGGATGAGAATAGCCTCGAGGCCTTTGATATGTGAGTTTAAAGAGAGATACTAGAGTAAGGCAGATGTAAAGGTAAACGAACAAAGAGGCCTTATGGATCGCAGAGGGAGAAAGGAAGTTTCGGAGAAAAATCAAAGGCTGCAGTTAGGCGGATGGAGGATCTCATAGGAGACAATGAGATACTGACGATCTGTATGAAAAACTCGACGGAAAAGTTTGAATGTAGGGGTTGAAACAAATGGAATTTTAAGTATCACGAAAGAGAAGTAGTGGTAAAAAGATAGAAGTGAGTTTTTCAACAACGGAGTAAGTGTGGAGAGAACGCAACGCTGGCATAGACCTCTTTATAAGAGGAGGTGCGAAGTCTAAATATCGCCCTGCAAGCCACCGTAAGGGTATGGAGCAGGGGGTCAAGCATCACCTGGCATAACTTTGTTTTTATATAAGCTGTGGATAATTCTTCGGTCGTAGAACACTCCAGTTTATTTCAGAATTCCATAGATTGAATTCCAATCCATGTTCTCAAAAGCTTTCTCCAAATCGTGAATGCAATGAATGTCAATGTTTGTTCTTCACCATTCTCCTCAGTATAAGCAGCCTAAGGGCCAATATTGTTTATTTTGTACCCTTTATTTTCCTTATTTCAAAATTGGTCTTTATCCAAGAATTCCTCTGCTTTTTGTTCTATCCTTCTGTAGATAATCCTAATCTCGCTGCATGTGTCGTCTGGTTTATGGTGCTCAAGTTTGGAAAGCTTTTCGCTCTGTTCTTTTTGGGAAGGAATGATAATGTTCTCCTCGAAGTCCCTGGACATCTTTCTAGCTGAGTAAATGTCGCAGATTGTTTTGTAAAAATGGGTTAGTGTCTTCTCACCTGTGTTTATTTTTGATCTAAAGGAATATCATCAATTCCTGAAGCCTTATTCATCCGCTTGTTCGTTTCTGCTGCGTGGAATTCCGTTCTAAAGATTGAGGCTCTCATATTATCCTTTTCGAATTCACTTTCTTCTTCAATTTTCTCTTTACAAATTTCTTCAATTCGTGCTAAGCTTTTTTACGTTGTATATCTATTTCCTTAAGACATAGCAATATTTGTTCCATCCGCGAAGCGGTTCCTCACTATCCTATATCCAAAACAGTCAATGATGGCATTTTGATGTATTCCAAATGGTATTGAGGATGCTTTATGCTAATTATCGAGTAAAGTATGTGAATAGCTAAATTTTCTCTAAGAAATAATGATAAAAATATATAGCAACAATTTGTTGTCCTCATTACCCGTACATATACATGTATTGTCATACACCAAAGTCAATTTGGTACCAGGAATTTGTACACGGACCGAAAATCCACAGTCGAACGGATCGCAAAAAAACCTCGCTCCGATTGCGTTAATCAGTCCATTCCCTGTGTATTTATAGAACATTTAAAGGAACTATGGGACAGCCTTTAAATATAAAAAGCCTTTATTTTGCTGCATGATATGTCCAAATGACAATAAGCGTTAATTCACAGCGCTATGGTAAAGTTGTGATTGCTATATTCCCACACTTGTTAATTCACTCTTAAAGTTCAGCCTACTGTGGTGATGCTTCAACAGAAACCTATTTTACTCCCATTTATTTGTGTGGGTATTTCCTAAAATTGATTCTGGCCACGTGAAGGTCTTTAGAACCAGGGATTTTGGGGGTCTTTTGATGAGTCTCCATGAATTGTTCAGAGGTCTATGCCAGTGTTTCCGGGGAGTGAATCTGAAATGTAGGAATGGAAAGGGCAAAGGTCGCCGAGGGAGAGGAAAGGCGAATGGATGGTCGGAGGTAGGGGCGGAGTCGAAACAGACGGGGTTGGAGAAAGTGATTTTCACGAAGGAATCTGAATGGGGCGGAAACATGCTGACGGCTGTGTATACATCACCTCCTTTTTTCGGGATGGCCCACGAGAGCAATATGAGAGAGCAACATTCCACAGGTCGGAGCTGGGAGGCAAGATTCCCCGAAATATTGACAAAATTACAACCGAAAATTCGTGGAAACTGTTTATTACTAACGGATGTCGTGCATCACTCTGGTGATGAATGAGACGGGGGTGTTCATACACTTGTGTTTGACCATTGATTACAATATCTTAGTAGGACTGATGAAACAGAACAAGTGGAAGAGCTACTTAGGGTGAGCACACATTGCAAAGTGTGCGAAAATAAATGTTGAACCAACAAATGACGAGAATACAGTGCATTAATCTCGCTAACATACACGTACCTACTCACTTAATGATATATTTCATGTGCCTGAAAAAATCTTTACGTAAGCAAAGCATAGGAGTTAGTACCGTAGATCAATCCTTTTTGGCAATAGGATAATGAAAACAGATGGGAAATACATTTCCCTCTAAAATGTTTTTCAGAAAAGCCTTGATATAAATTACTGATTGTTACTCATGATTGTCCGTTTTGGTGGTGCTTTCACTGTGCTTTTGGATTAAAAAATATCAGGGCAAACATAGTCTCTAATCTTAAATGTTTCAATATGAAATATTTAAAGAACTTTCCAGTTTTATTACGACTAGCTGTTCAGGTACCTCTCACATGAAATATTACGCGAGATATTTTCATAATTATTCTAATTTTATGCATCGATACCTGTCTGCTCTACTATGCACGCTGTCTAGTTCTGTTGGATCTATTCTATCCAAATCTAGTTCATTTGGATCCCATGCACTGGCTGGATATTTTAGGTGGGGCCTAGCAAGGGAAAAGTGATACTGATGATGGAGGAGGAGTGACCAAGTGCCTAATTTATATTATCAAAAGGTTTAATCGTATTGGAAACCGTCTTCATACCTTCCTCTGTCGCTAAAGCTCTATTTAACTCTATAATATTTGGAATGGACAAGCCAAAAATTGTTTGTTCATTAACCCTAGGTGAAGAAATAACGCTCAAAGTTATCAAGATCTACGTAATTGTGACGTTCAATTTCACTCTCGTGGTAGTATTTAGTTTGTCATTGTTATCCCTGAACTATTGTTATTACCTACTTTGCTCTAAATATAGTGGTCATTATTGAAAAGACCCCAAATCATCGAGTGATGGACCACTTTACAACCTAGGATACATTTTGCGTTAAGCAGCGAAGCATATTAAATCATTTTAGCTTACAGTCTTTATTGGTTGTTGCTTGAAAATGCATCTAATCAATGATAGAGTATTCAATCATTGACTGTTCTAAACGCGGAGGAACCAGTTGGAACACATGCCAGTGCATTACCAACATGCTGTTCGCTTTCCGTTTATCTTTATCCATGATCACTGCTGATCGATTGAAAATCATATTCAATGATGGAGGATTTGGGAATAATTTTTTATTTTGATAACTCCAGCCTCATTTTATGAACAATTGTTCCCATTTTGTTACCACTATGCCCTCGTCGTTCAAGAGTCTTTCTTTCTCAACATTCCTCATCGCGAAAATCTCTTCCATCACTTGTACGCATGGTTTTCTCGATCGAATATCATTCATATATTACTCGTGCACCAGAGATTCAAAGCGTATCAGGCGCCGCAGCCATTGAGGTGACGTTTTTTTGGAGAATCCCAGACTTCCCCGCCTCTTTCCCTAGCTGCGCGCACGAATGGTTCAAGACGCGGTCGGAATCATCTTGTGGCGCGGGCAGCAGAGGCGAAGGGTCGCCGCCCTCGTGCTTGCACGCGAAGGGCATCAACTCGGCCCATCTCGCGACTCGGAGACGACGAACTTGGCGGAGGGAACGAGACTGGCAAGTCGAAGCTTTTATGCTCTCCTCCCCATTATTTCCTCTCGTCTCCATTTCCCTGCCTACCATCCATTAGCATTGATAACCGCCAGGGCTGCGAGAGGGATGGGTGTGGTAGGGGGGCTCACCGAGCCATGGGGAGAAAGAGCAAGAATATCGAAGGAAAAACCAAGAAAGGGAAGTCGGCAGGGGAATGGAAGATGAATGAGTGGGAGGGGGGAGGACGAGATGCCGTAAGAGGTGCACAATCGAGTTACACGAAGAGACAATGGTTAATTACTACTCCACTCTCCATACTCTCCATTTCGCACAAGTCAGCCCGGAGAAGCCGGGCATTGAAAAGGGCACATCCATTGTCACAGAACTGCGCCTCCTTTCCAATATATTTTTCGACGTTCTTTCTTCTTCCTATTCCAGACAGTCCATTTCCTTTCCCTCTCGTTCAAATGAAACAAACGACTCCAATTCTAACGACTGCCATCTCCATCTTGTCTGATTTCATCTCAAGCACTCGTCGTCAAACATAAGTCCACTCTTGGGGAAAATGCACAGAGTATATCGGGTAGAATCCCTTCCGTTTTACGGAGCGCCCCTGCTTTCTCCTCGATGGCTAAATTCGGTGCAAGTGGCGGTTTCATCGGCGTCTTCCACCTTTCAGCCTCATCATATGCGCCATATAAATTGTGGAGAATCGACTGTGAGAAATTGTTACCTGCTTTTAGCCTATTGACGAAATTGATTTTTTTAGCGTGAGGTGAGTTGCTGATGTGAAGATCTTTATAACTATCTCTTTCGCTCGTACTGGGAAGGGGCCCGATTTATTCATATTTAGTACCATTAGAGCTTTCCAAAAGACTGAACAGCTTTGTCAGGTTTCATTTTCTTTGACAGCTCCGTCCAAAGACAATTTTTTGCTTTTCCTTAAGCTGATTTTCAAAATTTTCCGCCTGCAGTAGTTATGTCCGTTAAAAGAGGTATTATACCTATCCAAGAACTAATAATGACTCATCCTTCGTTGATTTTTAAGCTTAGCATATTTTACAATAGGCTGTAGGAAAGCTTGTATATAAGATTGTACATTTGATTTTATTTGCTGCCATATTTTAAATGTCATGGGATAAAAATTTTAAGGATAAAATGTATCTCACATTGGCTCTTAACAATAAATTATGTTTCATCAATTTCTAGAAAGTCCTTTACTGACGCAGGCCATTGTATTATATGAATTTTTTGAGTTCTATTTTACCTTACATGTACGCCAATCCTAATTATAATACCAAAAAGAATAGAGATGGAACAAAAGTCTTGTGACAGTCCTTTATATTTTAAACAAAGTAGCTCCTTATTTTCCATTAGCCTAATTTGGTATCATTCAAAGTGTGTATTTTTGTAATAGTCTTAACCTTTCACCTAATTAACATTTGGAGTTGATTATTTTCCCACCCTGTATAATGTATCAGTCAACCTATAATGAATAGTAATCATTCCCACGTGAAAAAGTTTGAATTAAAAAAATACCACGGACTGATTCGAACGGCATACGTATGCGTTAGTTAAAAAAATGCCAGCTCTTATGAGTGACTGTACCCACATCTGTCGCATTTTTGTGCTCAGCAAAGAAAAAGCGGAGTCTCCGTCTGCCCCCCTGAGTATTAATTCTCTGAGTGCCTCGCTGCGAGCGGTGGTGACGTACGAAAGCCCGACGAAAAGGGTGAGTCGCTAAACATTAGGCAGCTGGGAAACACGGAAGCGAATTCAGAGTCCTACCACTCGGATAGTTCTCACTATTTTTGTACAGCCGAGTATGTTTTTCGAACGTATCTTTATTTTGGGGGCACTGAATAATCTCCTACTAACAGATTTGTTCTCATTGTGTGCATGCATTAGCATATGAGGAGGTAGAATGGCCATGAAAGTTTAATATGTGATCATTTTCTTCATTAGGCACGGAAGTCATTTTTTTCATTAGGTTTCATTAATATGGCACGGAAGAAGACTATTTTGGCGTATTTTTCCTTAGAATTAATTTAAAAAATATACATATATATTCTGGCCTTAGAGGGAAAGACGACTAATAACCTAGTGTATTTCATCATATGGCTTCCTATTCATCAGGTGCTTTCTTTTCGCAGTTCTGGACGTATGGTTTTGTCGAGGATGAGTCAAACCTCTTCCTCTTCACTCACAGGTATCATTGATTGGTCGACGACGGGAAAGGATGGAAATACAGTCCCTTCAAGTGATTATTACTGTCGCTCCCGGCAAGAATACGGTCTCGTAAAAACGCTGCTTTAGGAACGTACGTTGTATCCCTCCCACTCTTCTCTCTCACCCCTCGTCCCCTCCCCCCATCTGGCTAAAAGACGAAAGACGTCTGAATCCATTCGAGATTTTTAAAAGCGTGTCTCGGTAACAAAGAGATGGCGAGGGAGAAAAGAGTGAAAAAGGGGGGAGTCATCGCTTTTACCGTTGATGGGTGGGGAGAGTGTGGGTGGGTGATAGCGACGGGAAAGACGAGGGAAAGTTTGGAAGAGGGGTTGGAATGAGCGGATGGTGGAATCGTGAGTTGAGCCGGAGCTGGAGAAGGGTGGGTTTGCTAGAAAGGGTTGGGCGGGGGAGAGATCAGAGAAACCCGTGGAAAAATTCATGTTTCCGAGACAAAAAGGGCCAGAGGCGAGAGACATAGAGATGATATCCTGAATTTCGTGAAATGAAAGTGATACCCTCTTATTTACTGTTTCTGAGAATTCCTGACAGTAACGCCATTACTGTTACAGAAATCCAATAATTTGCGCCACATCCGAAAGCTTTTGTGAAATTTAATGCCTCTCGGTGTTAAACAAGCCCGTTGATTTTTTTTGACGAAAATTTCGGCATCACACTTTATATTGCATTATTTTATGTTTTACGCTAAACTTCTAAATTATAAATTCCAATTAAATCTTGACATTATGTTTTAAATCTCAATCACTTTATTTTAACCCTCCTCCATGATTGACTATTTTATGAGCTTTAACCCTACAATGGTGACGTGAATTTTTGGAACATGAGTGGTTACATCATTGCCTGGACCGGTATAGGCTCTGGAAATTTTCTGAAAGTTTGATGAGCTTACTTGAATTATCTTTTAATTACCAATTTCAATTTATTCAAATATTGGTTCATAAATCGGAAGAGCAGAGTAAAATAGGAAGCTAGTGAAAGCCATGAACTGGAACATTATATATTTCGCGTGCGTCACCAATAAGATTATACCTTATGTCTGTGAGACCGAGCGTCACCACTCTAGGGTTAATAACCTCTTGGTTTTTAGTCCTTCCCAATATTTTAAATTCTCCAAGGTCAAAATCTGCCAGTCCATATTTATCCTCTCCGTAATTCTCACGCTTCCGTCACCACAATATCCTTATTTCAAAAGTTTGTAAGTTTATCGCAAAATATGCCATATTGATCATTATGGATGCCAGATGAAACCTACTAAATGTATTAAATGTATATTTATTTTTCTACTTTTGTGTAACAATGAGAGGGAATAGAGTTTCGGCTCATTATCTGACCGTCTTTGGTTACGGAGAATTTATCTTTGGTCAGCAAGGCGTTAGGATTTAACAATACGCCTTGTAAAACGCACCATCGAAGCGCGATCTGCCGTTTCCTCTCACGATCGAAGTCTCTGATGATAATAACAGTGACAAGGAGCATTCGAGGTTCCCTTGTAAGGGAAAGCAAAGCCACCCACGTTTTCTGTCCCGATGGGGGATGGGAGGAGAGGTTGCTTTCGAATCATCGCGGAAGGGGCGCGGAAGAGAGGATGAGGCGAGCAAATGGAAATTGGGATTGAAAATGGATGGGTGGGGGAGAGGGGCAAAAAAGCAAAGAAGATCCCGTGAACGCGGAGAGGCGGAGCAGTAATTAAGATTGGGAGATTGCAAAGGGGCGCTTCTGCGAAGGGGAGGGTTTGGCTGTCTGGCAGAGGGTTATTTTACTTTTTTCTTCACTCGGGAGAGACAGAGGGATAATTTTAGGAGTGGGGGAGGATGATGAGAGGAAGAAACCAAAGGGAAAGTTGGGGAAGGAAGAGTGTGGATAAAGAGACAGTGAGGAAGAGAGAAAGCCCGGAGGAAAGAGATAGAGGAAGGGGTGATGTGTGGTTGGGATTCGTGTAGGTTTAGTGGGCGTTGGGACAAGGAGTAGTACGGATGGTATGGGCGGAGGGGTGGTGGTGAAGGGTATGGTCGATGAGTGGGAAAAAGTGACGGAGGGAAGGAATTCTTTGCCGTGCCTGCTTTCTCGGAAAGAGGGTTTTTCTCGGAGGAGTGAGGAAAATGGCGAAGGGATGCCGGCTTTGCATGGGAGAAGGAATGCAGAGTGTCAAAGTCGGGGGATTTCTCAGATTTCTGTGTAAAATAGAGACCACCGAGCTTCTGAAAATCAAAAGAAAAACTACTATTTAATTTCAATTAACCTTTTCACATTCGGCGGATCGCTATTTCTAGGAACGGATAGCCACCTATGCTGAATTCAAGTCTTACGAGCCCGTTCTAAACCATTATTTTACGAGAGCTAATGTATTCTCACTTTACTAACGTTAATCATGAAATTATATATTGCATCAAATCAAGTTGTATAAACTTCCATTGCATTCACAAGCATTCTGAGTCGAACAGATCATGAATATGAATTTTATGAATTTGCTGAAACTCCATGATAGAGAAATAGCGTGCACTGATAGTGAAATCGTTGCAGCTCTGGCAATCTGTAATTATTATTTGTACCTGCTGCCTTTTCTATCATCATCATGGGTTGACAATCCTAGGATTGGTTTGACGCAGCCCTCCACTCGATTCTTCTATCGGCCAACCTCATCATATTAACTTAGTTTCTCTCTTTCACTTCCTTTATGACCTGTTCTACATGACCAAAAACCTGCCTTTTCCATTTTTCACGTTCACTTTTCCCTCGACGATTGTCTTCATCAGGCCTTCGTGTCTTAAGATGTGGCTGATTAGATTATCCCGTCTTCTTTTTATAGTTTTCAGCAGACTTCTTTGTTCTCACACTCTTCTTCGTTCTCTTTGTTCTCACTCTCAAGACTTCTTCATTTGTCACTCGGTCGATCTATTTTATCTTCATCATTCTTCGGTAGCACCATATCGAATGCTTCCACCCTTTTCTTCTCCGCTGCTGTCATCGTCCATACCTCACTGCTGTAAACAAACATGCTCCAGAAATACGTTCTAATGAGTTGCTTCCTTCCTTCAAAGCTTGTATTTCCAGCTGAAAGTAGAGTATTCTTATGATAGAATGCCCTCTTTGCCTGGGCTATTCTACTTACTATTTATTTCTTGCTTCATGCATCGTTGGTTACTGTGCTTTCCAGGTAACAGAACTCTTTCACCTCTTCCAGTTTCTGTTTTCCTAGTATAACGTTGGTTTTGGCCTCTTTTTTTCTTGCAGCGCACCAATATCTTAGTATTCTTTGTATTGATTTTCAGCTGATGTCTGGCCATTGTCCTTTCCATGGTTGTTAGAATCTTTTTCAGATCCTTCTCTGTCTCTGCGCTAAGAGAGCTATGTCATCAGTAAATCGTCGCATGTTGATTGTTTCTCCTTGGATTTTCACTCCAGAACACTTTTCCTTGATTTCATTGATAGCTCTCTCGATGTAAACATTAAAAATTACGGGAGACAGTGCACAGCCTTGTCTCACTACTTCCTTTTACCTTGCTTCTTCACAGCTGAGTCCAGATTTTATCACAGCTACTTGGTTATTTGGTTTTTATACAAACCAAGGATAATTCTTCGATCATTGTACGACACCCAAATTCCTTTCAGAATTCCAAATGTTAAATTCCAATCAGCGTTTTCAAAAGCCTTTTCTAAATCCGCATATGCAATGTAGGTCGGTTTGTTCTTCTCCATTCTCTTCTCTATTAGCAGCCTAAGGGCCAATATTGCTTCTCTTGTAACCTTACTTTTCCTTAATCCGAATTGATCTTCATCCAAAAACTCCTCTGCTTTTCGTTCTATTTTTCTGTAGATGATCCTGGTCAGTATCTTCGATGCATGTGTAGTCAGGCTTATAGTCCTAAAATTTTTGCATATCTCCGCTCTCTTCCTTTTGGGAATAGGAATTATGATGTTTTTCTATAGGTCCCTAGGTATTTCTCCTGTTGGATACATGTCGCAGATGGTTTTGTAGAGATGGGTTAATGTCTTCCCTCCTGCATTTTTTATTAATTCTGCTGAGATATCATTAATTCCTGAGGCCTTATTCATCCGAAGGTCCGTTACTGCTGCGTCGAATTCCGTTCTTAATATTGATACTCCCATATCACCATTTTCGACTTCGCTTTCTTCTTCAATAGCTTTTGTACTGAGATTTTTTCCGTTGTATAACTCTTCCAGATAGTCTTTCCATCTATTCTTGTTTTCAATAAAATTTCTCCATTCTTGTTCCTTATGGCTTTGCTTTGCTTTGTGTTCCGTTCCTTGAAGTGGTTCCTCACTTTCCTGTAGGCAACAACTACATTTCCAAGTCCAAGTTTGCTTTGCACATCTTCGCATAGATTCTTCATTCTCATCTCTCTAGCTTTCCTTGCTTTGCGACTTATTTCGTTCCTTATTCTCTTGTAGCAAAGTTGCCCTTCTTCAGTTTTTGCATTCTTGTACTTTCTCATTTCGTAAATCAGCACTAAGATTTCTTCCGTGATCCATGTCTTCTTAAAAACAACTTTTTTCTTCTAAGAACTTCTATTGCTGCTTCCTTTAGTCCAAATTTAATGTTTTTCCAACGCTCTTGTACTGGTTTCTCAGTCAGGTTCTCTCCTATGTTTTTTCCCACTGATTTTTAAATTTCCAGCTGATGTTGAGCCTCCTTTAGTTTTTCCATTTGCCAAATGATCTTTACTGTTTTCTTCAACTTCTTTAATTTGAGATGACATTTCGTCACCACTAAATTATGGCCACTGTCGATGTCTGCCCCACGGTATCATTTGCAGTCCTTCACCCATTTCTTGAACCTCTGCTTCACTAAAATGTAGTCTATCTAGAAATCTTCTTCTGTCTCCTGGAATTTTTCATCTGCATCTTTTTCGGTTGTGATTTTTAAACAATGTGTTGGCGACCACTACCTTATGTTGTGTGGAGAACTCCATTAGTCTTTAACCTCTTTCGTTTCGGTTTCCTACTCCGTACTTCCGTTATTCTTCTATCTTGACATTCGTCGACGTTATCGTTCCAGTCTTCTAAAATAATTAGGTTTTCTTCTCCTCTTACCTTTTTTATAACTTCCGTGATATTTTAGCAGACCCCTTCCACTTCTTCATTTTCGTAGTCCGTCGTAGGCATGTAAACCTGCACCACTAGGATATCTACGGAATTGGTTTCGATTTTCACCACTGTTATCCTTTCATTTTACTGCAGGAAGCTCTTCACACGCATTCCGGCGCTCTTTCAGAGTATGAACCCTACTCCAGCATTACCACTTAATGATCCATTATGTATAGCTTCCACTCCAAAAGTCTCCATCTTCGGGCCACTTTAATTCGTTGATTCCTAATACGTTGAGGTCCATTCTTTGCATTTCCACCTTCAGGTTCTCCTATTAATCGCAAATAAATTCCGAAAATATATTCCGAAATCTTATGGAATTTCAATTAAAGCTGTAAAAGAAATTAGGATGAAAGGAAAACTTAATGAGTTCTCCTTAGGCTTTGATCAGCTAAATGATTTGCATTATAGAATTTTTGGGAATTATTTGGGTTTATTTTTTCAATTAGCCCAATATTAATAATCCAATCCAAGCCCAATATTAATGTTCCATCCAATAATATACTTTCCAATGAATTCTATTCTCAGTATTTCACCGAATGAGAAAGCTTTTGTCGATTATGTCTGGATTTATTTCTTCCATCCCTCAGTAGCATTAATGTGCTCTTTTATACCACCGCTCTGCGTTAATATGTTTTAATAAATCCACGATCTGTCAAAAAAACTGTTGAAATGGAAAGTGTACTTTTTACTACAATGCTGTGATGTTAATTTTTGAGTTGACTCTCAAATAAAATGTGGATGACACCTGGTCTACATGCTATACTATTTTTTACTTTCAAGTTTTTGGCTCTGAGCAATATCGGCAGAAGAAGGAGTACTTAAGGAGATAAAAAGAAATATTAGGGACCGAAAAAATTGTACCTACCTATTGACGGCAAAAATCTTAATTCAGTTAGTAGCTCATGTAGCACCATATTGAGTGTATAATACGAGGAAAGTCACGGATCGACCCATGTACTTTCTATTTGTGCTACCGGAGAAAGCTACCTCAATCCTGAGCTAAATATTTCAATTCCTCACTCGGAGGTGGTTCACTTTGTAACTGTAGCCAATTCCCCACTGCTTTTCAAGGAAATGTTACGGCATGTCATGAATTCCCTCAATGTCTGAGTTAGTAATTCCTCTTTCCCCAGGAGATTGACAGGCGCCCACGAATCTGCTTCTACTCCCTCCACCTTTCTCTTAATACCTCTTTTCGCACAGTGTGACATTCTCTTTGCAATGATGGAAAATTGAAAGTAAGTCAAGTGTACATTAATATTCCACTGCCATCTCTCGTTTTATTTTTGTCATCGCCCTTCTCCACTCCCTCCTCTACGCAAATGACAGAGAGATTGAAAAACGTCTCAAATGAGGGTGCAGGTTCGGTATCCTGGCTTGATGCCACACCCACTGTGTCATTAGGAACTATGCCGAACCGATCAACTTGGCACAGAGAGAGAGGGAGAGGGGGAGGGCAGAAAGTGAAGTGTTGGAGGGATTGGGAAGTTTCTTGGGGAATTAAGGGAAATTTCGGCATCACATTTTGGAAATTTCCGAAAAGAGGTATGGTAGCGGCCACGGAATGTGAGAGTTTGAGCCCCTGACTAAGGTAGGAGTAAAGGTAATTTTTAAGTTCTGTGGATGGTTTGTGGAGGAGGATGCCAAAGTAAGGAAAGCAGGAGTCGTGCTTACGAGCAACTCAGGCGTGTGGCTAATCGAACACACACTTACTCCCTTGCACTATTTGAGTGGTTATCATTCTCATCTGTTATCTGAGTGATCCGTCGATACTAGCCTGCTATTATCGAAAGGCGCCAAGGGAATCACGAATTAATGTCCCATCCAACGGACGAAGTACTTAACTCGAACAGTCACCTCTATATACTCATGTAGCCCGGCTTACTAGTTAAAAATATCTTCCACTGCCGGAATTCGAATTGCTCACACTGCCAGGGCACTTGAGTTGAATGGCCTGAACCCAAACCAACTACACCAACGCAATGTTCTTTATATTGAGTCACCGCACCGTCAGGTGGTCATAGCACGTCGGGAAAAGTTTAGGTTAGGAAGAGACAAAATTGGAAAATAACGTAGTAAGCGGATACACATTTAACGGTTGGATAACTATCTAATAGAGTGACCAATATCTTCAGACGCTTATAAGCCGTGATCTATGTAGTCGAGTGCTGTGATTATTATTAAAGGTATGTATGGGTATGGAGGCATATACAACGTTTCATATTTCAGGAGTTCTCAAAACTAGGCCTCCCTAGATAGAGAGGAGGAAGGGGTTGGGTAAGGAGGAATGGAGAGAGAAGATGATGACAAGAAATGAGTCTTCCATCGTTAGAATAAGGGCTTCTATATGCAGCTGGCTTTGGTTAAGTACTAGGCGCTGAATTTCAGCGCTGAATTCAAATTAGGTTTTGAATCCCACCGGCCTTAGGCTTAAGTTTTATATTTAGTTAAAAACTCTATATTGAAGCATAAATTAGTCTTAATGGAAAATACTCTGTATTGTGGGTGTGGGATCGAGGATTGTACCCACTAAATAAAACGCGTGTTGCCGTTAATATGCTGGTCCATTTACTGCCTATAAATAAGCCAACAATCCACGTTGGTTGTCACGGGGTTTCTTGTTATTTAATCCCTCATGCAATTTAAAATACATTATAAATCAATTATTATTCAAAATGCAAATATTAAAAAAAATTGCAAAAGTACAAAAAGATTTGCCGCCACAGCACTCCCCCGCTTGCGACGGAGTCGCGATGTCGTCTTGGAGCCGGTCGGGGAACGTCCCTATGAACGCTATGAGGGCATGGTCCTCGGAGGGGACCGTTGCTACCATATGCCCCGTCCGAGAAAAAAATGGTGTATTTACAGAAAACTATGCACAAGTTGTTGCATGCATCTCAGACGAGACCTTCCGTTGCCATCCTTACCATCCAGTTTTCCCTTAATGATCTCTTCACTAGACCACCATGCCATGCGGCTAATTAGGTTGTCCCATCTTCTTATTAAAGTTCACTGAGCACTTTTTCTTTTCTGCTTTTTTTCCTTATAGACTACATATTTTTTTCACTTAGTCAATGCATGAATTTTAATCATTCCTTAAAGACAATACCTTTATCACATTTCAATGCCTCCAGTCTCGACTTTTCTTGTAGCTGTTTCGTATTAACTGACCATTCTTAACTGATATAATGGAGTATACTCCAAGTGTAAGTTTTGAGGAAGTCCTTCTCAATTTAAGCTTGCAATTTCTGCTCACGCTGATAAAAATTCCTCTTTACATGGACAGTTGCAACTGAGAACTGACTTTCATGGTTCACTCATTGTTGATCATTATTTTTCCCAGGTAGTGACACACTTCTACCCCTTCAAGTCTTTTCTCTGGTCTACCTCTGATGTTAGCGTCTGCTGATTCACTACATGTCACTACCTAACTTTTAGGCTTGGATTGGCCTTCATTGGCCCAATTATGACTCTAGACTCCATAAGAATAAGTAGTGGACCAGAAGTCAAATATTCCCTAGCTATTAATCATTATATTTTTAACTATTATTGTGATATTCCCTTATTTTATAGAAAAACCTTTCCTAAGGTAGTATGGGGATATTATTATGAACTATTATTTTGAATTCCACTCTGATTTACTGGCTAAGAAAAAAGCTTTCTACATTTTTACTCTGAGACAAAAATGCTCGATAAGTAAATGTAAGCTCATAGAAGTACTGACCCTTGGATGAAAAAAATCGGAATTTTTAATGCAAAAATTATGAAACTCATCCAAAAAAAGATCTGCACCTGCGCTCGATTTGGATAAAATACTAAGGTCATTATCATTCATCACATTGCATCTAGATTGGACGCTTTCACTAAATATAGATTTATGCAGCCAATGCAATTTTCAATTGCTCATTTTAATTGTCGCGGATACAATCTACTATTAATGGGCCAGGAATGCGCAGCTGAATAAGGGTGGGCGTATGGATGTATTCCATTGAGCATTTCCGATTAATTTTGCGATCAGTGCCATTGGAAAGAAAAACGGAATTCCATTTAAAAAATTAATTTATCTGCAGAACGACTGCTGCTTGAAAAGAATTGGAGAAAAAATGTTCCGCTTGGAGCTTATTTCTGAGTGAGTCGTAAGCTGGATCATTTTACTGTTTAGAGGAAATGGGTACATAACTGCCATTTGAAGCGGGCGCGGAGATCTTATGCACCGATTACGCGGGGGCAATTTTCTCCAGTGTCGTCCAGCTGAGGGAAGAACACCACAGTTCCCCCTTTCCCTTTAATTTTGCCCTTTTTGCCCTGGCACCATTTTTCACGACTCGGCGTCCATGGTATAGATTGCATCTTTCATTTCCATTTGGAAGGGGTCGTCCCTCGCGATCGATTGCGCAAACAAAAAATATTACTCCTGAATATTTATATGGAACAGATTAAGGGCGTGAAAACCATAAATTTTAGTAGGCAACTGAATAGATAGTGCAAATATATAATTTTGACGGTCCTTAAAATGTCTCAGAATTTAAATTAATGCGAGGCTATGTGGGTAATGCCGTCAGTCTTGTGTTGCGTCTGACACGGTGAGCTTGAACAGTTTTAATTCTACCAGCATACCACCCACGGTTTTAATTATTGGAATCGCTTTTTCAACCCCTTATAAGGATTTAAAAAATCTTAAAATCACTTTATAGTGAATTAAAAAATAAACAGTTTAAAATTATCCACTTCACTATTCTTAATCAATTTCAATATATAAGTATGGCTGGTAACATTAGGTTGTATATAGGCAACAGTATAATAACTTCAATTTTTTAAAATCAATAGTATGAAAGTTTATTGACTTTATAATATAAATCACATATTTTGGTTGTACGCACCAATTATTTAATCTAAAACATTTATTATTTATTATTAGTTATTTTCCATCGTTTTCACTGTTGACTATCTGGGAATTGAATTCGTTTCTTGTATTGAAAATGGAAGAAAAGATGAAAGACGTTAAAAGTCAAATAGTTAAGATTTGGTTGTTTTTCATAAATGAAGATTGCATCTTTCGGGTTTCGCCGCGTCGTTGTTGACTTATGAACAACAGTTTCGCCTGCATTGCAGCGGCCGTCTTCACTTGCTGCGTTTTTGCCGTTATTATATAAATGGTCCGGGGAAGTCTCTCCACTTTGATAGGTCGGTTTTGATTTCGCCGATCAAAAACGTGAGAGTTTGGGTGAAAGAGTTTCTTGCACATGTAGTGAAGCTGAAAACTGTCTTTCTAGTTCAATTTGCGAAGGTTTTTGCTTATTTCAGTTGCTTCTCGAATAATTGTAGGAAAATTTTGGGTTTCTCTTGTCATTGCCTTAGCATCTTCAAAGCTAAAGCCTGGGGGTGATCGGGTTGGTGTGGTGGCCAGAGTACAGACTAGAGGCCCTGGTTTGAGTACTGGCACATCCGGATTTTTCATTGTAATACCGGTTCCTACTCAAGTGCTTCATGCTTCATTTTTAACGGATAGAATGTTAAGTCGTCGTCTCCTTGGCACTTTTCATTTAAAACAGGCTAATGCTGAGGCCGGGCTTCTCTCCACCTTTTCACCATTCCCTGAAAATTTCTACTTACAATTAGTTACCCTTCAATCCTTCTGTCGCAAATGAACTCAGTTATCGGTCATCTCTCCCCAGTAGCAACAACTGTGACTGGGTTCTGATCACGTCAGAAATAATTGTGATATCACGCACAAATGGTGATCATACATGTTCTCATGCAGAATATTGAGCCAAACTTTGCTTGTTGTGTCGACAGGAAAATAGAATGGGGGCGTTTACTCGGAACCGAAATCGCTATTTTGTACACGAAATCGTTTAATGGAAACGAAAAAAGAATTTTAGTGAAAAAATTCATCTTTTAACCACAGCCATTCACTCTTAAATCAAAAATTTAAATAAGCAAAAGGTGACGCCCACCGAAAATGCTGCTGTGATAACATTGACGTCATTTTCCTCCCGTCCTTGACTGCTTTTAGGCGAGGGAAAGGGAGTGGAGAGGGATTCTCGGAAGGTCTGCTCGCACAGATGCTGTCGCAATCGCTCCCATTGGCCGAGTAAGCTGTGTCCCCCTCATTGCGATAAGGCAAAGACGCTTCGCGGTCTCAGTTGTGATCGGACGAAGTCGATATACGTCAGAGGTTGCACCACGCCCACTTTTCCGAAAGGGTTAAAAACATCAGTTTTTTGCCGCTTATAACTCGGGAAATAATTGACGGATCAAAAAAAGAAAGAATACTGGTCTTTTTATTTTACAAACTCTATCAGATTCGGCAATAAAAAATATGGTAAACGACCCCATTGCGAAGTCAATAGAAAGTAGCTTGAAATAGATTGCTTCAGATTTTCACAAGTTATGATTCAGATAATTTTTGTCTACCAAAAATTGTGTGCAAAGTATGAAACATTATAGCTTACAAAAATGTATAAAGCTGCTGTGGAAAAGTGATCCTCCCGGGGTATTCTGGCTTTTATTTACCGTATAAAAATATTCGATTTTAAGTGGGCTTTTCATGTTACCATGCGAGGCATTGCTAGAAAAAATTGTGAAAATAAGTGTGACGAACAGAGTTTAGCTAGAATTTTTTCGTGGAGCATGATCACTATTTGTTCGTGGAAAAAAATATTTTTAGCGACCAAAAAAATGAAATCGTAATTATTATCACACTACCTAGATCGTCAAAAAAAGAAACCAGTTCAAATCCCAGATCATTGCAATGCAAGCAGCCTTGGCAATAGGCTGCTTTAATTGTTCACAAAAATAAACCCATTTTTAGTTTGAATAATTCATGCATACAATGAAATATGTGATTTTAATTCTAAAGTTAATGTATTATTATATAATGAATATATTAAATGTAAAGTAATTATTATGAAGCCTATATAAAACCTAATTTTACCAGCTATACTTGTCATATATAGAAATATATTGAGAGTAGTAGATACAAAACTTTAGATCAAAATTTTCTTATAACTTTCAAAAAAGATTTTAAGTTTTTCTGAAATTACTTCTAAAGGGTTGAAGAGCCTTTTTAAGAAAAAATGGATGGTATATCGGTCGATTTAAAATTAATCCGTGTTGATGTAAATGGGTCATTTATCCATCTGTAATATTAGTTGCCGAATGCTGTTTCTCGCCCCCTCATTCATCAACCTGTACGTCCTACTCCACCTCTATATTGAAAACGATTCGTCAGAGAAATGCCGTGAACTGTAGTGTGTTATGAGCTGCTCGAAAGACATGAATACTACTCATAATTTTCTAAAGGTCCGGGATCGATTCCTGTCGGCAGTAATGAGTTTCCCTTGGCTAAAATTAGGTTTTCCATTCTAAAAGAATACAATACTATTTCTTTTACTCAGTATTATACTTTAATTGTAATTGTTTAGTTTAGTTTTATCTTTATTTGACGGAAAAAGCTTTAATTATTCTTTTCCTGTAATCGTTTTGACGTTCTTTACCCAAACTTTCACTCAAATGTATAATTTATGTCTAAATACATGATTATTTGTGATCGTTGCTCAGGCCATTGTCATTTTTTCCTTAAACAATGAACAAATAAAAACATCGATGACGCTGAAGCAGGTCGTCAGGGAGAGATGCCCTTAAATGCACTGAATTTTTGAAATGATGTTAGGAGGTAATGAAGGGAACATCACAGCTTATTCGTGAAGCTCCGTAGGTCATTATATTCAGCAAATACTTACTTCTCGCGCTACTCACGGATCAGGTGGTAAACTCATAGTAGGAGCATTAATTAGAGACACCAGGAAGCGCATAGGGGAAAAAATCACGAAATAAATTCATTAAAGACAATGGTACAATTAAATTTAATGCGTCAAAAATTTTGTCAAATAAAGAGTGGAAAGCGCTTAAATACGCAAAGGGACGTCATTTGTGTAGTTCAGAAAGATTTTACATTGGTACCATCTTTTAGTGAAATAATTAACGCCAAACGGATAAAATGCATGATACGTTTATTAAATATCCTTTATGAAGTAAGTTTATGACGCATCTGTGATGTATTTCGGGCATTAATGGACGTGAGCTCTATTGCACTAACTCCTTGTGGTATTCTCTCTTTACAGTCTCTTCATTAGATTTTGAATGAGGATCTTTCCTTACTCCTCGTTCGCTGCCACAAAAAATGTGAATACTTTCTTATCTAAAATAATACTTGTCAAAAAGTTGCCGTTTCCGTACTTTTGTTAATAACAAGTCACATTAGTCACATTGATGAAAGAAGTCGCGCAATAATTTTGGTTTCATAATCGTTGGTATCACAAATATGAATGCATGAGGATTAGTAACAAACGAACACCTACCAGATCTTCTGAAGAAAGGTGATAAGGATTTAGTTTTGTTAATTTAGAGCAGGATTTACGCTAGTATTCAGAATAATATCACCGCTATGGAATCCTTTTCCCTGTCTCTGTAATTTTGTACACCATTTTAGCGTACGAATTGATCGATTGATTGATTTTTTCCCATTATCACGAAATCGTTCCATTTTCTGCACAAAACCAGTTTTTATAAAACCTGGAGCGGAAATTACATGAATTTGAACCGGATGACGCGGAACAGCGGAGAGCACACAGCTAATCACGGTTGATTCATCGACAATGAATGCGAGTGTGTTCAAATTTTCATGGTTTTATGGTCAGTAAAGGGAAAAATGGCAAGGAAAAACTGTCACATGGATAAAGGGGAAATTGGATATTTGTCCTCCATTCGGTTTTTTAGGTAAGTATAAACGATTGCATTGTGTGGAAGCCTACTTTAAAATAGCACTTTTTATGCTCAAATTATCATACAATCAACCCTATCTCCAGTTTTGTTTTTCTATGAAGATATAAGTCCAAGATTTGACTACTCCATTATTGACTTAAGTTCTAATTAAATTTTAAAAAATCTGATACATTGGTAAGTAACGGCATAGTGATATCATGCAGATGTTTTCCAAGTTCAATTACGTTATTCGATTAGAGCGCTATGCCCAAGGGCTGCCGTTAACTTAGGTATGCACTTTTGACCACCTATATAATTTGCAGAGAGTTGTTTTTGTATTATCTTATATTTCTCATCTCCAGCTTTATCAAAGTAAAAACCTCTTGAGGAATGGATATCATGGGCGGCTGTTCATACTCATAAGAAGTTTCTTCAATCCCACGTTCAAAATTAAAATATTGAAATTCCTAAATTCTTAATTTTACTGTTAGAACCGTACGCGTGATGTGAATGAGGCATTGATTAAAAGATAAATTAAGACCACTGAAGGCTGAAGGTCCGAGGCGCATTGCCTCACTTGGCAGACGCTCAATATATTGAGCAACGGCCTCCAATATCTTGGTTAAAATTTGTGAGGTTCTTTTCAGTCTTTTTCGAAATTTCCGTCGAATTTAGCTACCCCATACCCTTCAGTGTCGTCAGATTAGAGGGTGCAATTATCTCATTTTGTACTTCTATAGCTAGAAATTGGCGAAGTGCATGTGTCTTAACATTTCTGATTTAAGCAAGGGAAACCGATATGAAATTAAAGTGAGTACATATTGGTGGAATTGCATTAAGCATTCTAGATGATATGGCAATTCTCATCAATTTTAAAAACACTAATATTTTTACATATATTTCATGTTGCCAAGTAGCTGAGGACTTGGGTTCTTACGCTTTCTAAATAATAAGTTTTAAACAAGTTTCAGGACTTAAAGACCTAAGATTCCTTTTTTCTTGGTTTGTGTTAGCCTGCCGTAAGTGTGGTTTCTTTCAGCACATTTCATCTTTGCTGGAACTATCCTGCTTATCGAATTCTTGCAGCCTTGCTTCTTTTTAGTTTTATCTAACTTTACTCTCGCGAATGATCCCTACTCGGAATCGTAATGTACTAATATTCGTATCAGTTAAATATTAGGCTCAAAATAGGTTCATCTCGCCTTTATTTAACGGATAAATTATATAATTCAAAACCAGATGGCTGTAAATCCTTCGAATAATGTGAAGGTTTTCCCTTGGTTTTTTTTCTCCTAGTATTAAGGGAGGTAAAGCAATTCTTATCATGTTTTGCATAGATATGAGTGTTGCTATACCTTGGCCTCCATTTGCACTCATATGAATAAAAACTCCTGTCGTCTCCTTCGGGCGAAGGGATGCTTGTTTGCTGCTGACTTCCCGTCGCCAAGTCACTCTATCCTATCCTAGTCCTATCAACTGTGCACATATATTAGTTCTGAATAATATGTGATACATTTATTTTTCTCATTCTGGTATACTAAAAATAGCGTTATATTTGCTTTTCTTACGTTAAAATCATTTACCTATGCGTTTTCGTGTCGTAAACTTATCAGTGTGATATCTTTACGAATGGAAATAAATTTCTGATTAGATATCTCTGCTCTTAATTTGGGGCAAGGATCTAGTTTGGTCAAAGCACGTGAACTGCTATGTGTTACTGCATAAGTGGTATTGGGACCGTTCAGCAGAATGCCAGGAAACTTTGTGGAACTTCTAACATATTATAACATTTAACGAACGTCATAGCATTTCACTTCCTTTTAACGAACCTGGTTTCAACGCTTCCGTTTCGTTCTCAGGGACACGTTATCATGACGAAAACTTACATGTGCATTCCTTTTAAAGCAGGCCAGAAACAAAATTTTGACTACAAGGCGTTATAAGACGGAGTGTATGTAAGCATGGTGGAAAAATGAGTCAAGGGGAGGAGTAAAATGCGTTGTCTCCGATCGGGGTCATTCTGTGTAGAATTCCAGAACTATTTAATTCTAGGATGTAAATAAACTTACTTATTTGAGTGTGACATATTAATAGGTTAGCGCTCACTTTTCTCTGAGAGGTGGTGTTTGTCATTTGACTTTAATGTCATTTAATATGTTCAAATGTTATAACGAATGTGACAACAGGAACTCGATAAACGGAATTTTCCATACTTTCTTTCTGTCCTTCCTCCGATTTGCATCACAATTTACATTACTTAACATCATACCAGCTTTTTAACACATGTGCATACGTATGTACATAGGTTTCAGAGAAACATTTGTATAAAATTGAGAACGCGATGATTGTTATCCATACGTATCCGGGAAACTTATTGAAAAAAATGGAACGGAGAAACAACTACGCAGACTCTGATGGAAAAAATAATCTTTGTCACTTTCGAAGCTTCCGTGAGCTATTGAGTCCCGGTCCTCTTTGTTTGAATGGCTTTGATTACCATCCCCAACCCCCTTCCACTCCCACCCCCTTATAAGTCACCGCGGAGTTTAAAGAGCGTGACCTTCCCCTTTCCGTTGTTTGCCCCGTTACGCAAATTCGCCGGATGCATTGTTGCAGATTTTCTTTCCGCTCTATTCTGTTTTCTTTTTTTTTAATTCCCACGTGACCGGTCCGGCATTTGTTTCTCCGAGTGCGGGATGATAGGATGTGGGTGGAGAGGAGCGGAAGAGAGGGAGGGAGAGGTTATGGGAGACAGGGAAGCCAAATTTTCCATGCCACCGACGGATTCATATTCATAAACGCTAAATTTGAATTACATAAAATCCTTTTCGGGGAACCGTTAAGGACGATGGCGATGATGATGATGGTGGGGGTAAAAAAGAAATTAAAGCTCCCGAGCGCGCGCACACGAGACAACGCACCGTTTACCAAGCAAAATGGAACATCAATGGCGCGATGCGGTTTTCTCTCGGAATGAATGAATGAATGAATTGCCGGCCAAAGGGGGAAAAGAATGGAGAAGGGTGAAGTGTGTAACGTGGCCCGGGGGGAGGATGTATGTGCTGGTGTTTTTTTTTATTTTTGGGTAGGTTGGTGGTGGCGACTGGGGATGGGGGGATGTGGGAAGGGGCGTGGCATGAGTGGATGCTCTCGAGAGGGGTGTAGTAGGCAAGGTAGAAGGGGGAGAGGACGCTTGCAATGCCATTAATCACTGCGGTGCGCGGTAGGACAATTAAACCCCCGGAATGGAACCATGAGACTTTTTGCGAGGAATGCCATTTTGCCGGCGCGTCATCCCTCGCTCTTTCTCATTACGAGCCACATAAATACTACAAGTGGAAGTACGGAATGAAAAGATATGATCGCACATACATGATTACGCACGTGTACATGCATGTATATGTAATTGATATTCAGGAAAAAAGTTCACGCCGCCAAGGAGGTTTCATGCAGCTCATATCCACTTGCCCTATGGTGAATCACGGAAATATACGGAAAAAATGACGCTCCACAAACCGGTTAAAACAGCCACGATAATGGAAACTTTCTAATATTATTGGAAATGGAGTCTAAAGCAGTAGCCAGAATTTTTCAGACGTTGAGTAAATGCTCTAATTGTTGACAGATTAGGAGTTGACTTACATATTATCACCAGTGAAAACAACTCGGGGACATTTTATAATGCTTCCCGTTCAAATATGGCGATGAGAAAGCATTTATTAAATTAGTTAGATTTATTTCTGCTATAAATGTTTTTACTCATACGCTTTTGACGAAGTAAATAGGGGATTGTATTCTTTCGCGAAGTCCTTTGGTTATTACTACACTGTTCACCATTATTGCTGCCTGTTGTCTTCTCTCGCCAGAGTCAATCATCGTCATTGTAGTTGTTACCTGTATTTACATTAGTAGTTACTCGAAAGTACTTTGACGAAAGCCAGCTTGAAGCAAGTGCATAATCGACAAGGATGGGGTCCAACCTTTCCTTAAGAGACAAAAAAGAAACACAATTAATGTACTATTTTTTCAAATGGTGATACTCATAAGGGCTGGAAAATAAACAAAAGTATCAATATTGAATAAAGGCTCTTATATGTGTGAGATCAATATATAAGTATCCCTTCTACCATCTAACAGCTTGTCAAAGTGTTATATATTGAAATTGAGTATAAAAGGAATAAAAATACAAAGATGAAATAAACATGCTCGATTTCAACTGGAAACAGAAATATATAAATATATATGATTTAAGTAGGTATTTAGTTGATATTTAAGGAGGTAAAAATATAAATTATTACAATATATATCAATATGAAATATCAGAGAAATTATCGTATGTAAAAGTATTTACAAGTGGGGAAAAAATTATGATGTTGAGAAACAAATAAAGTATTTGGGAGAATATTTCTGCGACGTTAAAAAAGAGGAAAAATTCACTGGCAGCATTTCGTGATTTAGGCGGAGGGTCTTGGAGAATTTTACAGAGCGTTGTAGGGAAGAGGATGAAGGATTAAAAAAAGTGGGAAATTGCGTAATATAAAGTGGAAATTGCGTAATATATGGATAGCTGCTTAGATGGCTACTTTCCAAAGCGTTGCCCCAGAGCCTCTCTCCCCACCGTCCTCCGCCATTCCGGAAAATTTGCCCACGTCTGACGATGGGAGTAGGCGACAGACATTCTCAAACTTTGCGTAGAGACCTCGTCCCATCGGACGTGGCGAGCGAGGCTGACTCTCGTGCGAAGGGATGAGGAAGGGTGAGGGGTGATGGGTAGGGATATATTCTATGTTTTAGCAAAGGGGATTGATGGGCGCTTGTAAAGGGTTAGGTATCGGAGTGGAGAGACACGAGATCGGAACGTACTCCCGGGAGATAGGGGACGGAGGAAGAATAATACAAGAGTGAGGGCAAAGCGTTATTATATGACAGGTCGGAGAGGGAGGACGCGGGAAATTTCGGGATGTAGAGAGGGTGGAGGTTTGGAGGATTGGGACAAGGAAACGTTTGAAGGCTGGGGGCGGGTTCATTTTGCGGTAAGAGGTGGAAGAAGGGGGTTGCTTTTCTGCGTAAGAGATAAGAGGAACGTAAGTCTACTCTGCGTGGGGGAGAATTTCTCCAGAAATGGCATGCAGCAAATGGAACGATTTCGCGGGAAGCAGGTAGGGTTAAAATTTGTCGGGTAGGAGAGAGCTAAAGGCGTGCCTTAATCTTTGGGGTGGCGTGGGAGTGGTAGGAAGTGTGGAGCTACAGTTTGTCTTTGTTTTAAAATGAAATATAGTTTAGATTTCTTCCGAAATAAGCCATCATCCATGACTTGATTAAGAGTAATATTGTTATTTGCTAACATGAAGTGGATACCTCCGTAATGAAGGATAATGTCAATGAAAAATGCTTATAGGCTTATGCATTAGTAAGTATTCTCTGTTAAAAATGACTATAAGATACCAAATATAGACCAAACATTCTCGGAAGTTCGAGGTGCTTGAGTAGTAAGAAAACAAGCACCAAGCATGGCTGCAATATTTACATTTTAAGATATAAATATTTAATGGGTTCGAAGCGTCACACGTTCAATTGGCACAGTCAATGTATCTGCAATTACTTTCCTTCTTGGGTGTGAGAATGGTCATTAATAATATTGTATGGGAGAGCATTTATTTTATAAAGGAGAAGTAATGCCTGAAATCTCATCTAGGTAAATGGAAGAACTTATATTAAGAAATATTCTTAATTTCATAAAATGGTAAAATAAAGAAACAACATTGAACAATTCCTGCGTGGAACACTTTCATCATCATAAGTCATCAATCCTCAGATTGGTTTGACGCAGTTCTCCACTGAGTTCTTTTATCGGCTAATCTCTTCATATTTACGTAATTCGTATCTTTGACATCCATTGACATGTATCACTTGTTTCATATATTTTGCACGAGGCCTTCCTTTGCCTTTCTTCCCTTCCACTTGTCCCTCGATGATTATCTCCATCAGGCCATCATGTCTCGTGATGTGGCCGATCAAGTTTTCCCGTCTTCTTAGGATATTAAGAAGACTTCTCTTTTCTCCCACTCTTCTTATAACTTCCTCGTTACTTACTCAGTCGATCCATTTAATCTTCATCATTCTAATGTAGCACCACATTTCGAATACTTCCACTCTTTTCTTTTCCGCTGCTGGCATTGTGTATGCCTCGCTGCCAAAAATAAACAGCCTCCTGATTTACGTTCTGATGAATTGTTTCCTTACTTCTACGCTTGTATTTTCAGCGGTAAGTAGATTCTTCTTTTGATAGAATGCCCTCTTCGCCTGGGCTATTCTGCTGACTTTTTATTTCTTGCTTCGTCCGTCGTTGGTTACTCGGCTTCCAAGGTAACAGAAGTCTTTCACCTCATCAAGCTTTTGTTTTCCTAGTTTAACGTTGTTTTTGGCCTTTTATCTCTTGCTGCACACCAGTATCTTAGTCTTCTTTTTATTGATCTTCAGCTGATATGTAGCCATTGGAACGATTTAGATCTATAAATTGAGCTCAATATTAATTATTGACAGTGTTCCAGAAATTGCAAGGGTAATCTGGGGAGGGAGGATGCACTAAACAAAATGAGAGAGGTATGTTTTGGGAGTTAAGATCTGTTTATATCTCATCCGCCGGGATGAAGTGAGGCCTGAGGCTGTGGGAAAGGGGAGGAGAAGAATCAGGAAAGTTTCATTGGAGCATGCGACAACCGGGTTTGTCCTCCAGGGTACTCCCTCCGTGTTTACAGGGACTCCATGTTTCCGCGTGGGGAAGTGAGGGCAAAGCGATATCCTTTTAATCTGAAGCGTAGCATTATCAGCCTCGGCTAATGCAAAAAGAAAACAGATTGTGGAGTGAGCCCAAATTAGGGAATAAATCAACAAAGCCGCGCACGTTTGCTCAACCGGAGTGTCTGCCGGGAGGAAGGGGTGTGGAGAGTCTGGGACAGGGTTGAACGGAATGTCGTCCTCGTGCAAGATCTGTAGCGGGGAGGTGTATTTCGAGAAATTGTCGTCCTCTGTCGCTCCACGACACAGGGACGGGTAATGGTCTGCATTTCGGAGGCGTTGAGGAATGTGGTTATGAATAGGGAATTAAAGACCCTTCGGACTCCGACATGAGGCTTTGTCGCTGAGCAATAAATGTGAGGCTTCCATGACCATGTTATCTTCAAAGACTCCTTGCTAAGGTCTAAGGACAGAGAGAGACAGGCAGTCGGAATACCTACATTGAATTCTATGCGTCGAAGACCAACAATGTCGTGGCTATCCCAATACTGGCTCGAAATGTCTTATTTTAAAATATAGAATATAGCTGTGGTCTTGCGCCATAGAATGGGAAATTTCTTTCGGAAACTCTTTAAAAACCTGTTCGATAATTATATGATAAAGAAATTCAACTTTACGTCATTTACATCAAAGAATAATTCAGATCCTTTCAAAGATTTTCCCAGTCGCAAAAATATGACGAAATTTGCAATAAACTCCATTTTGTTCTAGATCAGTTGATTCATAAGTTCCCCTAACGTTATTCCATCGACAATAATCCTTTTATTTTTCTTTTCATATTAATCCGGGACTTTAACTAAAAAATATCCATCAACGGTCTATACTTGTCAATCGTTGATTGGATACTCCTCTGAAACACTTAAATGTTTGACTTAAAATGTATGACGATTTTGTAGTAAATATGACCAGAAAGATTAGTGCATGTTAGAATATTTCAGCGTCTTCGTCCAAAAACGGTGGTGAAATATTGCAGTTCAATTTTCCAATATGTTTCTTTAAGAGTTTATGACTCCAGTGCACCTTAGGAATGAAAGACGTAATTATGGCAGCAGAATTTGCTCTCCAATTGTATTTTATTTCTCATGGCCATGGTTCCTTGCGCTGTAGCATCTTCGGGCCATGATGACTCCTGATTATATGGCATTTTAGTTAAAGTATTGCCCTCAGGCAATGGTTTAGCTGAAAATATAATGATTACAACACCTTGCATATTATCCCACTCACTCAATTTTGTGTGGTGTGTGTAGTGTAGTGTGTCCTGCATAGTTTAATCCTGCCACCTATGGGAATATTATTTAGGCTTAATGACTGGAAATGACCCGGTGATGACGTGATTGGAAGCCCGGAAGTGACCCGGCATTGAAATATTTTGGTCAGCTTGGGGATATAAATGGATAATGAACATTACTAATATGAACTCCGAAGATACGAGTCAGGAATAAATGGAATACCTTCGCCAGAAGAAAAATATACCGATGGCACGTCCGATATTTCCCGAGGGCAGACCGATTATCAGAGAACCAAGATAGAAGAGAAATAGATAGCCTTCAGAGTTAAAATAAAACAAAACGTATTGTGTAGAAACCCCACGTCTCATTCAGGGGATGTTTTGCATAGCGAGCAATCTTTGTGTTGGTCGCTCGTCGGAATGAGCGATAAAAATACTTTCTTTCTCTCTCTCTCGTTGTATGAAAAAAATCAGAATCATCGGTTTGGGATGCGGGTGCAACGACCCTAATGAGTAGACGATTCCAGAAATCCGTTGAAATAAAGCAGTATAGACGAAACAATCATCCCAAACATTCATGCAGAAGGGGCGATGACGGCGGAAGCGGGATGAAAAGTCCAGGAAAAAATAGCATTTAAAAGGTTTCTCGTTTCGAGTGAAAATCGAAACCTTTCCAAAACCCTTCGGTCCCGACCGCCGAGATAATCCCTCGCAGGAATCAGTTCTGGCTACAATAAGAAAAAAAATGGAAAAGAAGGAGAAAACGACTCGCGGGGAAATGCACCGGGTTTGAATTGAAACACGATTCAACGAGAGTGCTCGGAGGGAATATCGGGGAGGGAGGAAGAGGGAGAGAGAGGAGGAAAAAGGTTTTTCAAAGTGCGTCACGGAAAAAATAAGAGAGTAAGAGAGACAAGAAGCCGGTGAATAATGCACACTTTAGTTTCTGAGGAGAAATCCTGAAGGAGAGCAAAAAAAAAATAGCTGGATGAAAGTTGGGAGAGGGAAATGTTCGCGGGAAAACGGCGGGGAAGGAAATAAGGGCGTTAAAAATCTGAGAAACCCGAAGGGAAGAGAGGCAAAAAATAAGAATGGGGGAAGCGATAAAGAGCGCTGGAATGGTGTTTGGGGTTTGGGACTGGTTAGCGGGGAGTGGTTGGTGGGGTTGGGGGGGTTGGGAGGGGGTTGTAAAGGGGGGAGTGGGGAGAGAGATTCCGAGGGAGGACATTAGCGGAATTTAGGAGGGGCGCGAGACAGGGGGCGGGGGTCCACGAGGGCGTGGCGGCTCCTTGAGGCGGACCCCTCGGGGGTATTTTCCCAACCCCAATTCTCTTCTGGCGTCGAGGAATTGGTCGCCCGGTGTGGGAACGTCTTCCAAGGGGGCCAGGGTTTCCGCGAATGGGGGTGTGTGGGTAGCGTGGGTGCATTATGGGTAGGGGAGTGCAGAGAAAGAGCAAGAGTGAGACTGAAAGAGGATGGAGTGGGGTGTCGTGGCAGTAACAGTCTCGAGGACGCGATGGAAAAAGTTCTCCTTTTGTCTCTTCGCTAACGGGGTTGGGAAGACGTGCGTCGGTGACTTCTAAATTGTACCTATCTCGGCTCCGTCAGCGCCTAAATGAATCCCGTGTCAGGATATAATAGCTAGTTTTGCAGCGCATTGTTAGGGTATCTCTGTATACCTTGGTTTAGAAAAGTGTGCTGAGGTATTCATTTTGAATACTTGGTAATCATATTGAAAATGCGGCCAGAGTTATGATCTTATTCGCCATGTAGGATAGGAGGAAATTGGAATGAGGTACGTATATTTCAGGGAGTGGAGGATAGTAGGGAACCTTCTGTTTTGATTAACCCTCTCATCAAGAGTTCCGCGATATTAACTCTCCCTCCGACGAACGCGTTAATGCACTTGAAGTACCTTACACAAATGCACAAAATGAGGCAGGTATACCATCGCAAAATTTTTTTTAGGACTTAAAGAGTAAAGCAACTCCGGCATACCTTACCCTCGGGACAATAAGGTAGAACTCAAGTCACCACATCAGCCCGATCTCCATCAATTTGACTTTTTTTGCTCAGTCATAAAATGGCTTTTTGTGCAATTGCTTGTATCCGTTGTTGTAAGGTCCACACTACCTGGTAGTGATTTGAACAGAATGAGGCTAAAAGGCTCCAAAATGGCAAATAATAGCAGTTTACGTATCGAATTACGTATTACAGTGAATATTAAGTCAATCTATGTCTTATTTCAGTTGTCATATTTGATGTGCATCCAATTTTATTCCTTTTACCATAACATCGAACTATTAACATTGCGAATGCCTCACAAAATCTAGGGAATAATATAAATACGCCCCAGTTTCACTGTAGATTTAATTCTCTTCTCGCTCTGGCTTCTTAAGTGAACGTTGAGTTCCCCTCTCCACTCAGATCCGAGGTGGTGAAAGCAATGTTTCTTCCACCTCATCAGATATTTATTTTGTTTCTCAGTCAACGGCACTTTTTTTAGACTGCCTATAATCCTTTTTAGTTTTTTTTTAATATTCTGTCCAATACTTTGATTGACTGTGTAAATTAACCCTCCTGCTTTTTGGTAGTGTTTTTTCTTTAACTAGTGCGGCCAATTTCTTTTCTTCAACACATCATTAATGGATCAATGTAATTAAAATACCCTTTCAAGAGCTGCTGCCGTCAAAGTAAGCTGCGGATTCAACTATTTTACGCGATGCTTACGTCTTTCCTTTTCCCTCAATACCTATTTTTCTGTAGTATTTCTTTTTACAGTGACCAAAGACAATGTTACAATTCACTATTACTAAATCTACTCCGCTGCTGCTATAAATATTAATTACATCTCTCTTCGTTTCCTGCTTATATTCCCTAAATCTCACTTAGGCTGTTCTCAATGTATTCGTCAATTTTATTCGTTTCCGCGAAAGCTCTTCGATCCTATTCTTTCGCCAGTTGTAAAGTCTTGTGTCGTTTACTCATGTTAACGCCTGAAATGTGCGAAACAAATGAAAATCCTAAAAATATTCCGACAGTGCCATTTCGTTTTCAATATGTTTTAAATGATAACACAATTATGATTTGGATCAAGTTTTGTCTCCAGCCCTGCCATTTCAAATTTTTTTGCTTAAAGGCTTGTAAAATCCTCTTAACAGCTCCTTTTCTCTGTAATTTTTGGTGTTTACTTTCATCTGTCTCTAAATATTCAATATTTTTAAAGCGTTATCTAACCGATGTCGATTCATGAATATGTACAGTCAAATGTGAAAAGCTATATTATTGAGATGGAAGTACCAAAAAAAGAGCTTTTTAATGTTAAAAGAATAATTAATTATTTTGAAAACCGTTTCTGGAGTGTCAGTACTTTAAAATATTTAAGCGTTCATGGCTTGTTCTGTGACAGCGTTCAACGGTGATTCCGCATAAATGGAGGATACCTGGTATTGTTTTAGTTTTTCGTTAGTACGGCCCGCATTTGTTCTATTTTTACTAAAAAGTTACCAAATAATGGATCATAGTTTTCATCGTATTTTACGTTGCGTGAACTATTCAATCTTTAACCTCGTTTCCCCTCGACCTAGATTTGTTAGTTCTAGCTGATATCAAATGACACCGAAATTGCAGCTCGCTTAAATATGTATTTTGTCCCGGATGTTGCTTCATTTTTTCGAATATTAATGGTTTGCACTTTATTCCATCACTCAAGCACGGACTAAATAAATAATACCATACCTTTGTGTGGTCAAAAAGAAAAAAATAATGCATTTCCATTATTCACGACTAGGGTTTTGTTTTCAGAGTATCATTCTAAATAATTTGAAGTTATGTAACACCTGCAATAGACTGCTAGCATGAATTACTACTGTTGCACAAGCGTCTATGAATCACTGGTGTTGGATATTCATGCGCTAATTGGTTTATTTTAAAAGTTACTTTGTAATAAAGTGAAGCTAGGCTAGCTTTCTCCGGTGCAGCTAAAGAAAGCGTCAAACTAAAAGGTAGTAGGCAAAAATTTTGATTGCAAATTTCTGAGGTTGCATAAATAAAGAGATCAAAATTATGCCAATCATAGACTTCTCAACGAGACTTTTTAAGGGAAATAGTATTAACCTAGATGAGTATCATAAATTACATATTTTCAAAATATCGTAGCGTGATTTGGACAACTTTGCGTATGATACCCAAAAAAGTAATTATCATTCTAATTTTTAAGAGATCACAACTACACCATTTCACAGCATAACAATTTAGCACCACATAGAGATCGAATATTTGGCGTGATAGTTCCTAAAAAGGTAAAATTTTCGAGATATAGAGTATAAAGCCGAAGGTTTTCGTGGGGAATTTATATCAACGTGTTTTATTTGCTCTCATTCGTTTTGAAATTGTCAGTTTGCTACATTGCAAACATCTTGCTAAAGAGAGAATCGGAATATTTTCATACCTTTGACATCCAACGCTATTAAACTCTATCCCGGGCTTCTTATACCCAAGGTGGTATTTGACCTACCCAGAAAGCAGCAACCTTTCCTTTTGGTCTTAAGCATCTTCCTCTGTGCACTTAGTGCACTATTAGATACGCACAATTATTCTTAGATACGTCTTTGTCTGCTCAATCCATCGTTTCTTGTTTTTTTGGCGGTCTTCTTCCTTCTGGGTTATGTTTCCAAATGTGTTTTATCGTGACATCCTCAAATATTTTGATAATGTGAACTGTCCTCTTAGGTCTCTAACTTTCTACTTCTAACAATTATGTAGAGAGCATAACTTATAGCGCAGTAATACTACTTCCATTCAGTGGAAACCGTAAAATATTCTTTTGGTGGGGCCATGGTTGAGAGCCACCCCTTGGAATGCAAAATTGGAATGGAATTAGGTAATTGCAAAATACAAGGGTACGCTCATTGCTCAAAGTAAGAACTGGCATTGATTACCTATTCAATTGGAATTTTAGGCAATGAAATTCAATTATTTTTTACTTAATTCCCTGGAAGTAACTAACTATTAAAGGAAGCAATGTTTTGACGCCTTAATAATGGAAAGACTGAGTTCATTAGCAAAATCTTAAAAGCGGCCAGTCCAGAATTGGAAAAGGGTAATTGCTACTCCGTTCACATCATCATATAACAAACATAGGATATTTTCTGATGAGAATCATTAAAAAATTGACCAATTAACACATGAGTGTTTTTGAAAAATAGTGTTTATCGTAATTTTCCCAGGTTTCTCAAATCCTTTGTGTCTCAATTATATATTTCATGCATCAAAAATAAGCTGGCTTTGGAGATCCCGACAAACTTGAACAAAAATTTAAGCGTGGTTTAAACATTTTTCAGGAGGAGAAATTTATCTCAAAAATGTACAATAACAGCAATCACAGAATGTTACATTTAATAAGATGTTCTAGGGAAAAATTTTCGTATATCCTCATTTTTAAAAAGTAAATCCATCTTTTTTTATATCAGCCTATAAGTAAGGGTAAATTTTGGAAGTGTGTCTCGAGGGATCTAGATTAAATTATTTTCATGCTCTCAGCTTGGGTTGAATATCAGTTGCAAAGTAAATCGAGGTTCGTTAGTCGATGTGGTTTATCATTAGTAATGTTTCCCCTCCCCTCTCAAACTGCCGACTCGTTCAGTTTAGGGGAGAGCATGGAACCTTTAGGAGGGGGAATCGGGAGGGGAGGGACTCAGCAGCGAGCCGTGCGGCCGGCAAGGATGAACAAAAAAAAGAGCCCTAAGCCGAGGCACATTCGGAATAATTCTGAAAAAAAGTGGTCTCCGCCTCCCCTCCCTCTCGCCATGAATGTTTGGAAAACTCTCGAGCCCCAAACCCGCGGCATCTCATCTCTCTCTCTCTCTCTTCCTTCCCCTTCGCCAAACACCTACTCGCTACTCTTCCAACCCCCGAGGGGGTTGAACGGGCGGTCGGGGTGTGGAGCAAGGGATGCGGGGGCTGCAGCCGGAATGGAGGCTGCGAAGCCGCAGCCGACTCTTTTCTTCGAATGGGAGCGTGGGGATTGGGAGGGAGAGTGAGAGAGAGAGGTAGCTCTCATGGGTTCTGAGTGGTGGGAGGAGGAGAATGAGGAGGTGGTTTCGGTGGAGGAGGAGAGAGTCTAGTAGCTGCCACCCTTCAAGGCGGCACGCACACGCCAACTCACGCGCCCACTTGTATAGCCCCCTCTATCTATTCCTCCCACTCTCACTTCTCAACTCTCCTTGCTCACGCACACGTCCCTTTCTTTATTTTTTTCTCCTCCCTTCCCTTTCCCTTCCTTTATCCGCCCCTCCCGCTTCCCCCGTCTGCACCGTCCGACGGCTAAAAAGCCTTTCTTTCTCCCTCCTTCCCGTCAAACCTTTCTTCCCCGCTCCTCTTTCTCGTCTTCTTCAACCTCCTTCCTCACACCCCCTCTAAAGGCTCCTCTTTCGTTCTCCATTCTCTTCCTCTCTCTATTTTCTCTCCGACTCTCTCCTGCCATTCTCATCTTTGCATGCGTGCCGGCAACTCCGCGAAACAAACTGTTTCTCTCAAACATTCAGCCTTGCGTAAATAAGCAAACATGGCATTGTTTATTCCGCATTCCACCACACTAACACTTCAGTCGAGTTAACGTCCCCCTCCTGCATCTTCGCTTCCCTCTGTCTGTACGCCTCTCTCTGTCCTTCATTTCAGCCTCTTCTTGCTCGCTTCTTCTCCTTTTGTTCCTTCTTTGTGGGATATTTCTCGCTTTGAATCTCGCCACCATGTCCTCCCCGCCCACATTCGCCGCTATTTTTCAAATGTCCTCTACGAGCTATTCGCGCCATGCAGTGTTTTGCCTGTGGCAACTGATTGCAGTGAGATTCTATCGCGTCTCGCTAGCGTTGAATTACACGTACTGGCGAAACGAAGGAAAACGGAAGTATACCCTATTCTTGTCATTCCTCATCCGAACAGCACCTCGCTCATACGCGTGTTTCGACTTTCCTTTACGTCTTCAGGGCATAGCGTTTCAATTCCTCCAAAGGAAAATTAGTGTCTAAAGCCTGAATACGACAGACGTAAGCCCTTGACGTGTAATCTTCCGAATTCCAGATATATCACATTTCATGCTCAAGAATTTCTATCTTAATTGCGAACGCAATAAATGAGAATTTTTCCGGAGTTGATAGTAAAGGGATTATTTACCAGGATTACTTTTGAAATTTTAATCAATAACCTGGAATAGTATCTACACTTTAGTAGGTACCTGACGAATTTATTACCTACGCCTACTACTTGAATACAATCGTGATATTCTTTTTCGTTTCCATATTTGTTAAACTAAAACTGGTTTGTTGGAGGGATGGAGCTTAACTCGAACTAAAGCATGCTCAAATAATGTGGAAATTTTGCTAATCATAAAGAAAAGGGTGTATTTCTTACCCAGCGGTGCCTGAAATATCCTTAGACATTTTATGGCTATTTGATTCCTGCAAGGCAAGATTTGCTAATTGGAAGTCCCTTTACTCAGCACCTATCATTAGATAACTCCACACCTCGTCATTCTGCCATAACTTCCTCATCAAATGCTTTTCTGGTATTCATTTTTTGTAATCATTGATTTTAAAAGACTTTGCACTATCGTCATGGGAACTTAAGTATCTCTTCAAAGAATTTAATGTGGTCGAAAGCTATTCAAACTGCGGTGATTTTATAAATTGGAGAATACCGCGGATAACATTTTTTGCATAAGCAATGATAATTTTTTGATATAGCATAGAATCTTGTGTTTTAGGTTTCAAATCGTAAAATGATGGAAAATCAGACGAAAAAACAACAGATTCTTAAAAATGACAGGTAGAATAAATTGCAAAAAGGCGCCATAAATTGCAGCCGAAAAAAGGATGAGTTCATAATTTTTACCGCTGCTGATTGGGCGATATAATAACAGCTGATGTTTAGTAAGCTGGACGGCATTCCTTAGATGTCTTCTCTCGCTTTTTTTGTAATTTAACCTTTAAACTCTTCCCATTCCGGTTCCTCTTTTTTCGCCAATTTCATTTTCTGGACCACTCCGTCTACCCTAGTAATATCGAGTTCTCCCAGTCTCATCGTGACTAATTATTTTCAACTCGACGTATAATTTCCTTTCTAGGCCTGCTTCATTCTAATCCTTCAACTCTCTCCTCCGAGAAGGGAACAATCGTAAGGGTTCTCTTTGGCTGCCTCTACCTCACCTCACCCGCCGTAATTCCCACCCTTCATCCGTCACTATCCTCAAACTCGGCCACTTCCCCACGCAGCCCTCTTCTCCCTACTCTTCCCCCTCTTGCTTTTTCTTTCACTTTAATTCCGTTTCCACCCTCTTCCTCCAACTCTTCCTCTCTGTTCAAACGGCAGCCCTTATTTACGGCCTAGTGGCACGGTGCCGGCATAAGAGGAGGAAGATATTCTTGCATCTAGAAGTTCTCCTTTCTCGCTTCGCAAGGAAACATTCCAAATGTGCTTTCAGCTTCAAGTTGGAAAAGGGATATTTTGATACGCTCCTACATCTCTTCCTTCCTTCGAAGTCCAATGAACTTAAGGAACGAACCCCATTGTAATTCTTCATGGTCCAGTGATTTGCGACTTATCTTAATTTATGAATTAGTTTGACTTACTGTGAAAGGGTAACTAAACTGTTTGGACTGACTGAATTTGCATATTAAATGAAATTTAAATTTAAAGGAGGGTTGATATCTCAGGTTTTTTGCGACTAACTAGTATAAATATTGTTTGGAGATAGGAAGCATAAAATTATTTTGTAGGGTAAATGTAGCATTAGTTTGTGATATTTGTAAACCTTCAAAATAATTCCTTAGAGTAATAAAAAATGCCTATTGAATAATTGCTTACCTTAAGGTAATTTCTCTAACTTTCATCTAGTTTCAGTTAGCAAGCAAGGCTTGATGATGGTAAATTTAGGAGTTGTTCTGAGTTCCTATATCTACTTGAATATGCCAAATGAAACAGCAAAGCCAATTATTCAAATTTCACGTAATTCTTGGGGTTTTTATCGTATAAATAAAGCCATGATTTGCTTCGCTTTACCTTTACGATGATTGCTTGATTAATTAAAGATAACTATTAATCACCATATTTACCAATTGATTTCTCAAGTACACATGCATTTAGCTGTTTATCATTTTCTACCGTGTAGAACGGCCAGCAAGTTGTAGAGGATGTAAAAAAGAAAAAATATGTTGATATGAAGAGGTTGACCGATAAAAGAATCGAGTGTAGGGCTGCGTCTAACCAATCCTAGGATTGTTGACGGATGATGATGATGATTTATTCTTCTTTAGTGTATTTAATAATTATTTAGGATATTACAGAACTAGTAATGGGATAAAATACCAACTACTCCTTAAATAGTGTTGCATCCAAAATCCAAATTTATGAACTGTTAATCAAGTAATTTGAGGAGATTTGTGATATCGGGTGGTGTGCCGGTTTTTGTTTTCATTATCGGAATTTGTGCCTCACTTTTTGCATTCCTTCACAGAATTTTACGGATTCCAGGTAAGGATTACATTCATTTGCATTTTCAAGGGTGCGATAGATTTAACATCATGATTAGCCAAATGGATTATCACTCAAAATGAGGAAGGATATTCGAGTTCACTGTCGTACATGCATTCATTCAAAGAGGAAATAATGTACCAGTTCATCTTGTTCGCGACAAGTTATAAAGTTTGTTAACATGCAAGTTGAAGTGTAGTTGGCAGAGGGAATGTTCTTATTCCCACATCACTCCTTAAACTACTCACACTAAACCTTATTATAAAAACAAGCATGTAGCTTCCTTTTATTTTATTCACGTAATTTGAGGAGATTTGTGATATCGGGTGGTGTGCCGGTTTTGGTTTTCATAATCGGAATTTGTGCCTCACTTTTTGCATTCCTTCACAGAATTTTACGGATTCCAGGTAAGGATTACATTCATTTGCATTTTCAAGGGTGCGATAGATTTAACATCATGATTAGCCAAATGGATTATCACTCAAAATGAGGAAGGATATTCGAGTTCACTGTCGTACATGCATTCATTCAAAGAGGAAATAATGTACCAGTTCATCTTGTTCGCGACAAGTTATAAAGTTTGTTAACATGCAAGTTGAAGTGTAGTTGGCAGAGGGAATGTTCTTATTCCCACATCACTCCTTAAACTACTCACACTAAACCTTATTATAAAAACAAGCATGTAGCTTCCTTTTATTTTATTCACGAAACGGTCATTAATAGAAGAAAAGCGATAAATGTTGTTGATACCCACGCTAATACTGGTATCGTGGGAAGAAAATTGCAGCTGTAAAAATGTCTAACGGAATATGTAAGCCACCTAGAACTAAAGGAAAACTATCAAGTTGGCATGAATCGATCTACAGTTATTGCATAATTTTTGGCATCTTAGATTATAATGGTCCTAGGTTAGCGACAATTCACACTCGGACTACAGGTAACAACGGCTTCGACCAAGTATTGGGAACCGGTGAAGAGTTTTCGTCTCGAAAATGTGGAAAGATGCGAGCCAGATGTCGTTTGGAGGGATTCCGGAGAAAGGAGAGGAATTATTCCCTAAAACCTCCGCTCAGCGCACCCTTTGTATGGCGGAATGCGCATCATTTTTTCATTCTCTCTTTTTTATACTCCCCATTCCCCCAGTATCCTTGACAGCCTGAACACGCTACTCCTGCCCCTGCGCTATTCCTTCCTTTTTCTCAACAGCGATAACTAGTGCTCTCGTTTTAAAATCCTAGATTTTTCCGCTTTGCTTCAATATCACCTTAATCTGGACGCTTTTGAAAATAAAAATCTGTGCGATTGACTATCCATATTGGCAATTGTTTTGTCGATAATTGATAACATTTTATCTTTTCCACCGATTTGTGTAAAAAAAGTTAAACTAAAATATTCTCGATTTCATCTATAATAATTCTAAAATTCTGAAATGACCAACTAAAATAAATACTTTCTTCGGAATTCTTGGTGCAACGTCGAGTAAGTTGAGGGGTATTTTTTGTAATATGTTTTGAAGGATAGTGGCAACTGTTAAATGGATGAGAGTATCTTCCTATATTATATGTTTAAATGCCATACATTTCTATGGGCTCGTTTGAAATACAAAGGGTAAATAACGTATGAATGTCTTCCCTAATTTTTGCGGACACGGTTTACCGATTAAGTACTTAAAAGACGTGCAAACGAAGAGAATCATTATCACGACCCTCTTGCAGCCACTATTGTTCGGTGAAATGGTCGCGACTACATGACCGAAAAACTTTGATTTTTCATCAGGTGGCATTGCATCCAGGCATTTTCATACATAAAGCCATGCTGAATCTCAATATGAAATCAAAAGGTTCTAGTTGACGGTTATTATATTTTTCTTAGAAAAAGCGGAAAAATTGTGCAAAAAAATATTAACAAAACCCTAAAATTTTACTTTCCAAATGACGTTTAAAACTTGTAGCATTTTCTCTGATCATAAAATTTCAAAGCACAAATTAATCAACACTTCTATTACCTTATATCTCAATTTCCTTAGTTGATATAAAGAAGCCGACAGATTACATCATTTACGCCATTTAGAATGATTTGGTAGTAAGAAAGATGTAGACAGTTTCAATAGGAAGGGTGGAAAGATACCCGGCGTCATCATTAGCCTGCTCATATCCTTAGGCGCCAAGGGGTCCACGGTTTAACGTATAAGTAATCCAACGGACGGAGTAATAAACTTTAAGCGCCTCCACGAAGTACTATTCAAGGAGGGACCGGTACGAGGCTCGTATATCACTGGAAACTTTTCACCGCAGCCATTATTCAGATCTAGGTCTTCAGGGTGGGAACCGTAGCCTCGGCATCGGCCCTATCTCTCCTAATTTACGTCTTGATTTACTTTTGATAAGGTGCAAAAAAGGAGGAAAATGTTTCCTGTCTAATCACAGTTGTATTTTTGCGTAAATTGCATATGTTGGTAAAGCACAGAAACTAATTAACCTCCGAAAAACAGCCTCAATAGAAACGTTTCCCTCGAGATTTACGAGAGATTAACAATTTTTTTTTATTGCATTAGGATGCTTTGATGGACCCTCACGGCCGTATTGTTCAAAATGCCAGAAATGATATACCCCTTCTATTCAATACCAGATGTGTCGTGATCCGTCTGGATCACGTCGCATCCGGTATGAAATTGCGCCGTTTTCACGGTTTGAGCCGCTTGTTTTGTCACGCAACTGAAGTGGATAATGCATGCGTAATATAAATGTGTGCGTTTAATTTTTACATCTGAAAGCAAACCGCAAATTGCTTTTTTTCAATGTAAAAAAATGACAAATCGTGGGCAGTGAATAGAAAGCCTTCCCGTCCAAGATCGGAGCGAGTATTTCACTAAAGCGGGGGTGTGGCAAAATTCCCATCCCCCTCTCTTTCCAAACAAACCCCTCTCCTCCCCTCTACTGTCTCTTCCTCCTCGTTCGCCAGCCTCGTCGATTTTTCAGCGATGAGCCTTTATCCTCTCCCTGGCGAGCTTTCGAAAGCGCTTTCGTCAGTGTCGTCGGCGAGCCAACCACGGACGCGCCATCGGCGAGCATTCAGAAAAATTGAATGATATCCTCTCCAGCCCCCCTACCCCCCAAAAAACCTCGTCCCCGCTCCCAATCGGAAAGACTGCTACGCTACCACGATAGTGCAACAAGATACAAGGGGGTATTGTTGCGATCCGCGGGCTCCGCCGGAGAGACAATGGGATGGAGCCGCACAATGTTGCCCAAGCCAAACGCTCGCCACCGCTTCCCATACAACCCTCTTCCCTGTCTCTCTCCACCCATTTTGCAACCCCTACCATCCCACCACAACGGCTCTCCAAGCCCTCCCCCATCACCTCACCCCACGAGGAAAAAGCTTGAAAGCTAGCGTGGAAAAAATTGGCCCCCCCCACCACTCCTCCAGCAAACTCTCTCCCCGCCTTTCCGTCCCAAAAAACCCTTACTAGGAAACGCGAGGAGGAGGCAGGATTAATTTTTTAATATCCCAAGGAATAGAGGGGATCTCCCTCTCTCTTGATCTCTATTTTTCTCTCTTTCTCCAAAACCGGGTTTTTCGTGCAAAGGGGTGAGCGAAGAGAGGCGGGGGTATGACGAGAGGGACAGAGAGAGAGAAAGAATACTAGGAAACGAATGAGAATGGGAGAAATTGGATCCCTTTCTCCGAGGGTGAAGGGTTGGGATTAGGAGATGAGGAGAGAGGAAGTGGGGGGAGAGAAAGATAACAGAACCGTTTGGAGGACGCGGAGGAGGGGAGAGGGCAAGGTAGAGGGGACAAAAGCGAGAATGGAGAGGAGAGAAAGGGTCGCTGTGGCTTTCGCGGGATATGGTGGAAAAGGTTGAAAAAGGAAGTTTTTCGGATGGTCGCCTAGGGGGCAAGAGGTAGGCGCTTCCGAATGTAGGCGGAGATGTTTACCTTGCCTGCCTCGTGCGGGCAGCTGAACCTATTGTGGCCCTGTCTTTGGAAGGGAGTAGCGTAGGCGGATAAAATATGAACGGGGCCAACTGCAATGCAACGGGATCAACACGCAATAAGCGAGTTCTTCGCGTGGCAAGCATTCCTTGGGGATCGTTACAAGAAGCGTTGCGCGATTCAGGACTTAAGTGTGCGTTATTTGTGGAGGTCAAGGGCAGGTCTGTTACTGGGCGATGTACCCTTTCAAACTGCTCAAAATTCTACTGTTTCAGAGCTGATTAACGTTAGAAACCTCCTCTTTAAAGGGGTCATTAATTAGTAATATTAGTTTTTTGGAGGAGGTGACTGACAGCTGATGCCATTTGCTTCATGGTAGAGTATAAGCAGGTAATTTGGCAGAGGAAGGACATTTTAAGCGAACGTTGGAAGGGAAGAGAGGGAACGTGTAGGAAAAACAGGTGAGAGAAAACAGGCCTGCTCTTACAACTATGGAGAGCCATGTAAGCCACCTGGAGGCTGTGCGGCAATATTCACCGTACATGTACAATGTACACGGCTAAGTGGTTCATTGCCATAATATTATAGAAACCTATTACTTATGCATCCACCAAACACGTGCAGCTAATTTATTACTGTTTATTTAGCGTATTACAATTATCATTCGGTTAAAACATGTTAACTACACTTGATATATTTAGTTCACATGAGTTAGTAATGTCCATAATAGTTTACAATCAATGAAATATCTCTGCCTCTGCCAGGATTCGAAATCGGGTTCTTCACTTTGAAAGCCATTACTCTAGTCATCACACTGAACCGATACCCTGGAATTTTTATTTTGGTCTCTGTAGTAAAATTAAAACAGCGTGCATCATAAAAGTCATCTTTTAACATAATGAAGTTAAGTAGCAAGAGACGAGGCTTTTGCACTGGTATTTTTTCCTACATCGTCTTTCCCGTGCAGCAAAAGTAAAAAATGAACAGTAGCAATGATAAGAGATTAATTTCAATTTGTGTTCCATTAGAAATCATAGTAACTATTGCCTTTTTTCTGTTTATCCTCTTCATGCTAAAATCAAAAAAGGCTTCCCCAATAGGAATCATGTAACCACATTGCGATTCTTTTTGTTGATTACGTTGCTTTATTAGACAAGTACATATATTTAACAAAAGGCCGTACTCAGTAACAAAAAATTCTAACACTGAAAGACACAATATTACAACCCTGAGGTGAATTATAGATAAGTACATAGTTAGAAGTTATGTGAAAAAATGGCTAAAAATGGCATCAAATTGTTAGTTCATACAATTTAATGCAATAATTGTAGACTAGTCAGTCATTTCTAAAGATATATTGAATTAATAATATTAACTTATATTTACTATAGAATGTATTCTAATCGTGTTAAAACAATTACAGTTTGAAAATAAAACACTGCATTCTAATTTATGCCACTAAATTTTCCAATCATATTCTAATTTCCCTTGTACCTACGCTGTAATCATATTTGCATCTGGCTATTGTATACCTGGACCTTTGGTCTAGTCGTAATAATGATTTCACATAACTAACTGCCACTCATTGTCAGTTTTCTTTCATGCTGCGATACTTATGAGTGCATGAATGAGACATTTTTCAAATCGGAGGAATGACATGCAGGAGGAATGCGTGAAAGAATGCTTCTCGACGCTGTGGCTTGTGGGTAAGACGGCGAGTAGACGAGTGCATTGAGTCCAGAAAGGGGATGATGGCATTGGGGATATTATTTTTTTAGTGGAGGGATGGGAGCTAGAGCGACTTGGTGAAGCTGCATCGGATGGTAAAAGGATCTTGAGAGCACTCTCGGTTGCAAAATACGAATGGGAAGTGCAATTCCACGTGGATCGATGGACAGTTGAATACTCGACCATTTTTAAGTCACTATTCCCTCGAAAGCGCCATTCAGGGAGCCCGGCGATCTGGAATACATGAAAAATGAAGGATTTTTTGCCGGATTGGGATGCAGAGAGTAAAAAAGATATATTTTTATTTTTTCACTAAAAGAGCAGAAAATCATTTTTGCGTGGAATAATTGAGGTACGTTGGCATTTCTACGGGCTTTTTGTCTAAAAAAAATACAAGCAAAATATAAACTGGAGCATATTTTAAGAAATGACCACGAAGGAAAAGCCAAGTTATTAATTTCCTTAAAGAAACTGGCAGTTTTAATGTCTTCTAATCTTAACCGAAGAAACTGTTTCAGGCTCAATACGGTGGAAGTTATCCATCAACATTAAAAAAAAACTTTGTGAACTCCGGTTTAATTTGTTGTACTCTACTTGGGTTTTGACACTTTGTGTCATGTTCACCATCTTTAATTTTTCTATGCTCCCTAATTTACTAAGTATCTATTGTTACAAATAATATACTTTTAACAATAATGCTGTCAAATGTGCTAAATGGCCAAATATGTCGATGCACCCTTAATACTTCTTTTACTTAATGCACTGCAATCTCCCGCGCCATTAATAATTGCTTTCTGTCATTGTTTACAGTGCCATTTTTATTGCTACGGCCTTGGTTTATGCTACCAGTGACGCTATCACCATAAATTTTGATGAAAATCTTTACATGGTTCACCGAACCCAGCTAATGTGTATTGATGTTCTGTGCTTGTATATTGTGATGAATGTGTCTACAACATTGAACCATGCGCCGATTTTATAGGTATTTATAAATATAAATATAGGTTATGTCGAAGGTAAAGGTAGACTAGCTTGTAACAATAAACTTGAGGGCAATGCACGAGTAGGGCATCGAAACGTCGGACAGTATGGCGGATTTGACCCAGAGGGGAAACCAGTGAGGAATTTTTACACCTAGTACCAGGAAGATTTTAAGCTTAAATATACTGGCTCAATCGTAGAAAAAGGTGGAGGACTAGAGGCAGACATGAATCATGGAATCCAGCGTAGAAGAAGAAATTGGACGGGGATGAGTGAGCTGTTCTTTGACAGTGAGGTTTGAGATGAAAGGTTAGATGCATAAAACATTGGTAGAACCTTCAATGATGTACGAAGAGTAGACATGGGTGATCACTTAGGTGCAAGCGAAAAAGTTGAATTTGGCTGTATAGAGAATGTAACGTTGGACCAATGAAGTAACGAGATTAGATAGAGATTGAAACGACTATGTCAGGAGTGCCAAAAGGGCAGGAAAGCAAATTTAAGTGGCTTCAGAATGTTTAGCGGAAGAATGAGTAATACTTAGGGAAAAGGATAGGTTCTTTTCATGTGGCATGGAGAAGAGAAAAAAAACGCTGTGGTGGATGGGCAAATTACATACAGTCTTTATTGGTAAAGTAGTTATCGAGTGGAGAAGAACACCTAAATGAAAACTCGGCATGGAAAACTCCGACGCAATTTAAATAGGATAAGAAAGAGGCATGGAAGATATGTAAGTCGAGTCGCCGAAGACCAAAACTGTATTATTAACGAATTGAAATTCCTTTCAAGAACGCTCGTTGTATGACCAAGGTTTGATTGGTTTGAGGGCAGATTGTATGATTTAACTGCTGGCTCTTTGAAAGGCAATTGAAAGAGTTGTAATTTGTCTTGGTTCTCGATTATTGAAGTCCTCTCGATAATCTGGACTCATAGGAATAGCGCAGGGCCAGTAAATTGATCCGGCAAACTGAAGCTTTTCCTGAAATCCTTTGATTCTGAGCCATTTTATCATATTTATTTTAAATCCATGATGAAAATTATCTATAATCAACTATTATACCAAAGGTAACATCTTTCAATCACGCTGCTCCCACATTTTACCTTTATTTCACATCACTTCACCGCGGAGTTTTCTGATCGTTTCTGACATTTCAGATTACGACTGTAGATTTATGTGGCAATCAGTGTCATCGAGGCACTTGTTTTTTTTCTTGCGACATGTACCCAATGGCCTTCGACGCGCAACATACATTCCTGGAGCGTTGCGTGTCTTCTTCTTGTGAGGAGCTGGTTCATTCCGTGTTCCTTCGTCCGTCACCCCCCTTCTGGCAAAAAACAATAAACTTGAGGTGCGTGGGACCCTAAGGAAGTTTGATAGAATGACGACATCGCGCCGGGGGTGAAATTTGCATATGTTGGTGGGGTGAGCACGCGTGGTGTGGTCGGGTGGGTGTCTCCGGAAGAAGGGAGGAGGCGACGAAGAGAGGGAGAGAGGGAGGATGAAGGAGAAGAGGGAGACGGGGGAGGGACGAGAGAGTTGTTGAAGTGGGCTGGTGGGAACCCTGGGACACTTGGGAAATGGGTCAGCCCGCGCTCATAAGTATGTGCATGAAGGATTCCTGCTTGGGAGGGCATTTGTAATGGACGGGACGTGTTCGTGCCCATGGCGGGAGAATCTACGACACCCTCCCACCTGCCTTCCAGGGCTTCCACGCCACCATCCTGTCTAACCGTCTCCATCCCTCTTTCCCTATCCCAACTCCCAAGGGTAGTTGCCTTCGTCTCCATCTATCTAAGGCTAAGTCACCTACTATACATACCCGTGAAAATTCAAAATAATTATCCTCGTAACTTAATTAAAACTAGCAATATTGAGTAGTCGAACACACTAAGAGCTTCAACGGCAAGGGAGCTCCCTTCTAAGAGTATCGACGGCAGTGTTAGCCGTCGAAACGTCGACCTTAGCCGTTTCCCTGACCCGGTGGAGAACCCGTGAAGACTTCACCAACACTAAGAGCTGTTCGGGAGTATTTTCAAATGTTTATGAAATAGTGAGGACTATCGCGGTTGTCCTCCGATTCTCCTTATCGACTGATGAAAATCATAACATTGATTATCATAACATATAAACATAACATATTTTGTTGGAGAATCGTGGAGAATTATTTGCCGTTATGCGCGTTCATCGAGTATTGTCATCTACATCGGTGGTCAAATCTTGAAGTTCGCAGAAAATATGCGTTGGTGGTCCCTTTAGAGAAATATAATGGCATACTTAATATTTTCCCCAGCAATAAATTCATATTTGTCGACCGTGAAATTCAAAATTTTAAGCACGGTGTTCTCAGAGGCATAAATGTTGTTGATCATTCTTGCTTTTTGGCTTTATCGATTTTACGAGAACATCACCATAGTGGTAATAATTATCACCATATCGACTAAGCATATGATTGATGATTATAGGGGATAGTAATTAATTCTGGCTACGCCTGTTGCAATAACGATTACGAAACGTACACCAAAGCATAAATTAGAAGATTTTCTATTTCCTCTTTTGATGGTAATTGGCATCCGATGTTTGTTCATGTTCATTCAATATTTGAATTTCACATTACATATTTGTTTTAATTACATTCCCATGTCACACAATGTTCATTTTTAAAATACGGGCAAATTGCAATTGCCAACATTTGCAAAATGATGACACCCATGAGTTGGCATTGGTACTCAGGCCTTTGCCTTCTATGTGGCTGGTTTTGGAAAAATAGTAACGTGGCTAGGCGTCTAGATAAAGGCCTCCTTATATCATACCATGCAACTTCCTGACTGATCACGATCTTGCTTCTCCCTTATTGCCCTCCCTACAGTCTCCATCAGTTCGACCGATTCGTTTGGAACACTCCGTGCAGAGAATCGTAATGACCACTTTATTCGCAGAGAGTGACGCGATCCTTTTCCAGATGAAAATTTGCACCGCAGTGGGGAACACTGGAAAGTTCCCTCACGGATCTGTTTTTAGCGACCAAGCGTCTATGCTTCGCCCCACAAGAATACCGTAGGGAAAAAATCCAAGCTTGTTAGCGTAACTTTTTAAAGGTGGTGATAGATCTGTGGGCTTCGGTCGAATTTCTGTCCAGCCTCAGATTCAAGCCTCGGTTGGAGTGGATGATTTTGTCCCCAAAGGAAATCTTGCTATTCTACATATTACCTTGTAAGCAACCATAAAGGTGTGTGGCACGGGATGAATTTACACCAAACAAGCATTGCATATCAGGCTTAAAAACGATTAGAAGCTATATTCAAGACATAACAATTTAAAAAAGATTTAAATGGCACAGCAAGCATGCACAAACATGCTGTTAGTTGGGTTATCTTTAAGTCCTTATGTCAACATACAGCTAATTGTTCTATATACTTGATACACTTGTGTTCATACTATTGAACACATTTACAACTATTCATATCCCTCATTATACGAGGAAAGAAACATATTTTAAATATGGCGGTTCGGCTATCATATTCCCTAATTTTATATTCATGGTGAAATCTACCCTAGTAAGTCGGAGTTCGAAAAATTTATGTTAAAGTTGTCAGTAAAATTATTTTCTTTGGGTTTACTTAAATAATCATCTATATTTCAGCTTACGGTCTGAAAAAGATTTTCATTTTAGTTCTTCTACTAGACTGGTACCGCTAGTATAATTATCATAACGTCCCTTAACAAATCTTGCCAATATTCACGGCATACGCTCCAGTTCGTTATATAAGCGTACTTTGCAAGGATTTCATACGTTGGCAGCGTTTTCCAAATGAGGTCTAAGAAGGGAAAAGTAGTTAATTTCCGTACATGATCGTCACATTTGCCCAGTACACAAAGCGTCACCTGCTCATAGTCTCTTCTACGATTCAACTGGGAAGGGATTATCTATTACTGATTATTACGCATTCAAGCGAATATCTAGTACTGATGAAGATAAAATCTGTACCTAATGCAGGTGAAAGTACTTCATGATGCTCTTACTTTATCAAGGTGGTAAAAAGTTTAAAATTGGACTTCCCAATATCGTTAGATCACCGTTGAGCTGATGATAACACTTCCTGGATTTGAATCCGAGAGAAACCTTTGGACATGTCCAGTCAAACCCGAATAGTGTCATTTAATTGATAATAGAGCTTTCTAGGAACCGCATGCGGTACAGTTCAGGGAATTGGCTCCCCCTGATTTGAACTTCAAGGCTTCGTCGTATTGAATTGAATATAAATTTTCCAAATATGAATTTGTCGCTTGTAAAAATGACTTCGTGTTATACTCCAGCTTTACGATCTCTAAATATCTCTCATAATGGTCTTTTTAAACGAAGGTTTACTAGATCATTAAATTATCATCTCCTTCATGCAACATCGATGCTTTCTTAAAATGTTTTCTTTCTCATGCATGCTATTGATGTAAAACTCAATATTGTTAGCTTCCGATCGGAAGGAGGTCCATCAGAGGGAGAACAGGGAACAGAAATGATGTTAAACTTGGTAAAGACCAGACTCCGTGATTTATTGTATGTTGCTCCGTTACATCTCGTGGCCGACTGACGCCAAGCCAACATCTCACTCCTTCAGTTGCGCCTCGTCGGCGTCCCCTCGTGACTCCGTAGAATCATCCCATTGGTCGGTAAATGTCGTCCTGGCAGTCAGACGATGGTACATAGTTCACTGCTGACACGGGAAGAAAATGAGAAGCGAGTCGACCGGAAGCGGGAGGAATGTGGCAGGTGGGAGGGAGCGGGTGGAAAGTTGCAAATATATGTGTTTGCAGGTTAAGTGCGTGAAGAAGAAACGAAGAAGGGTCTCGCTCTCTTACAATATTAACTTAAAAATGGATATAGAATTCATATTAGGCAAATAAAGATCAAGTAAGCAAACAGAGATGTGATATGGGTGGTGTACATTTGAGGTCGTCAATATGTATGCATGAACCCGTAGAGTATGTAACGCATGTTAGTAGCGAAATTCACATCAGATGTTTCTTTTCACGCTGAATTAAAAGTGGTAGGTCTGTGTTCTACATGATCTTTATAGTAATCCCTCATTAAATAGGTTAAATATTAACTATACTGAATGCATGCAGTATATCATTAGTGATAGCTTACCCCACCACACACCATCGATTGGCTTGCTGGGTAGTCAGTAGATACAGTCATAGAATTCTCATTTTTTCCTAACCCTCAGTTTATGTGAAGAATGCCTTGCCTCGAATGAGGCAGAAGACTTTAATTATAAACGTATCATACCAGTTGAAATTTCTCACTCGAAGTGCAAATATTCTATGCGTAATTAACCTAAAAATAGACAAAACTACTGTGCTCTGCGATGCAAATCATAATCAGTATAAGGCTATTCGGCTAAGGCCATTATGAATGCTTGCGATGAATGTTTTTTGTCACGACACAAAAAATCAATCACTTTGTGTTTCGTCCGAAACAAAAGATATCTTGCTCCATGACAATCTCAATCGACTGAACGGTCCTATAGCAGAGATTATTAAACATGTAGTTTGGGAAACTTGTCCATCCTCGTCAATAATAGACGCGAAGGGATTTGAGCCTTAGCCGGCCTACCATGGCCTCTGTCCACCTACGCCCACCCCCTTGGCCCTCCTCCACCTATGCCCAAATAGTCGGGTTGCAGCCTTTGCCCCCCTAACCCCACGCAGGGTCGCAAACAATCGCCAACCTGAGACTCCTCGGCCCCAACTGCGCCCCATTTCCCTCACTCCACCGATAATGACCCGGCGTGGGCCAATACCTGTGACTCCCCCGCTGGAACTTATTTGTCATCTCCTCACCAAAGTCTCCCACGCGCCGACTACAATACAATGGCTAGAAATCAAGTTATATCCACAAAGATGTGCGTGATGAATAATTTATCCATCTGACATCCAACCATTTGTAATTTTTATTTATGATCTGCACTCACATACACCTTTTGTTCTCATCATACTATTTTATTATTGCATTTAAGGCTCCTCATGTTCAACCGCAACTCTATAAAAAAAGGTTAATTTATGTGTTCGTCACATCTGTCATTTTTCTATATAAATTTGTTTTTGAAATCGTATTGAAATAACTTTGTGAGGTAATGAGAAATTAATCAATCATTACAGTCGTACGTAAGTATTGCTATCACTTGCTTTTGCTTGAATTTGTATCCCCTTAATGCGTCAAACAAATTTTAACAATGAACAAGTGGTGTTAAAACGTCACGAGAACACGTGACGCAAATATTCCAGGTGGGTTGTGGGATGTAGACTAGCTAGACGCGAACGTAGCGTTGTAAACGCAGAAATTAATTTTTTCCATGCGATTGATTTGTTAGCATCTCAGAAAATATTGAAAATAACCGATGCAATATTGCATAATACCATACTGTTAAAGCGATAGTAAATGTCGTCAGGAAGGAAAGAAATTGAAAATTTTCTCTGAGCATGCGAGTGTGCTCCCGATACTTTTCAGGCACTGAATACTGAACTGTAATATTTGGTAGGTGTGTCATAAAAATTCAGTGGTCCCAACCGGAGCTTACGTCTTCTAGGATTAAAATATGTCCGTCAAAGAGCGAGGTTACCATATTTCACACCTGCAAAATATAATTGCCCTTGCAAGTTTTTGACGCCCCAGAATTCCGAAGCTTGGCATAACTACTGATTATCATTCACATTTCCACATAGAGCACTTCTACTTTCCTCAGGTAACACACAAAATAACAATTTAACAAAGATTTCAAAGCATACATACACGAAAACATCAATATAATCACCGATCCCGCTTTACATTGACATTAGCTATAATCAGTATTAAAATTATTTTCCTTGTTTTCCCGAACAAAGCACATTAGCATTAGCTTTACTCTTCTTTTGGTGAAGAATGCAATTCGCTTTCACTTAAGTTCTTCCATTTGTTTCATCGGGTGAATAAGTCAGTATCATACTTTACTACCTTTTCTTTACAGTAGGCTGCTTCCAAAATGTCTGAGGAACTTTGTGTCAACTTTTGCCAATGACTTTGCCGATTCTTTGGCCACTGCAACCTATTTAATCTGTCTTCTTCTATTCCAAAATGTTGCTAAAGATATAGCAAGCAATAGAATGAAATTATTTTGTCTACCTTTTTTCCCTTCAATTATGTCCTTCGCCGGTAGCCACTTATTTCAATACTAAGAAAGTCATTACTTGAATCTGTGAAATTTGTTGATGCATTCTTCAAGTTTTGACTGCAAACGATTATTTATCCCAAATGTACGCTTGAGAAACCTGAAATTTAACTGGTAAATTACTAAGTCACGCTTATTAACTGCTTGTTCATTATGAGTGAGAACAAACTGCGTTTTTTTCTTTCAGAATGCATGCAGTGATTAAACCACTGGGAATAAGAAGCGATCACTAGTGAAATAAATGTTGAATTTAGTAAAAGCTATTATGTCACTATGTAAGTTTGGTACTCAATCTTCCAAAACAGTTAAACTGAAATAATATTCCTACATAATTCATTTTTATTTAGTTTAACGTTCACTAATGGAATACTTTTATCTAAAAAAGATAATTTAAAACCCTTTTTTGGATCTTTACTAGAATTGTTCAACGCCCCCTTATATTCCGGCAAATTGCCTCACGAGTGAGAATCTGTGGTAATATTCTCTCTGTTTCTCAACAGGGTAGTGACCGAGTATCACAGTGGAGAGGCCGAAGTGCACTGACACGACCAACTCATCACCCATCCGGAAGTCGAAAAAAATCAGGTGTTCACTGCCGGCGCGTGGCTAAGTGCCCAAGAGCATCAGGGAGCAGAACGTGAGTGCGTGGAACATGGAATCCTTTATTTATTTCTTTGAAATCCGAAAGATACGCCGTGTGTTACTCTCGGTGTTCCCACCATTAGTCGACATCGAATAGTCGTGAAGGGGGGAGGGGAGTGGAGGGGGAGGGCGTAATGGACGCGAATGGACTATTGCGCCCACCACGGCGACAACACACTCCTGTCACGTCCGGTCGCCATGTCGAATGGGAGAAATGCAGGATCCGGGGAAGTCGATTTCTTCCGGTACCTCAAACTCATGTCCTACCCTCCTTTCAATCTTTGATAATCCGTCCGTTCTCGCCCTTTATGGAATGAATCACGGACCCGCTCCTTAATTTTCTCCAGCCACCAGTCGGGAAAAAATCTCTTCGCCAGCCGTCCTCTTTCTGTTGATATCGCAAAGCTTCTTAAAATTAACGCGCTGATTACTACGCCATCCCTCTTCTCAGTGGATTAGCGTTCTCACCCAAAGGGTCCCTTTTCGCAAAGCTACTACTCGACTCCCGCGACTCCCATTTCGAAAACTTTCTGTCACAAAGCATTCGGAGTAATAACGACACATTTTTACGTTGTGCCGAGAAAGGATTACGTGTGTTTAAGTTATAAGAAGACTGCTGTGTAACATCACTATTATTGGAAATTGGTCTGTATTTAACGAAGGAGGGAAATGAGAATAAAATATATTTCATTTAGGTGAACATAAGCATCATTCTTGCTGTTTCCGTTATTTTTCCAAATTCGTGCACTACGTCGTCAATAAATTACCGAAATGGGCATTTTTTATTTCACTGTAGTTCAATTTATTCTTCTGCTCTGTGTTTAGTAGTACCTATACTTAAGGATAATAATTTGAGTTGCAATTTTAAGGTAGTGCAACACTTTACTAGCCTAGATTCTTCTAATTGCACATTTTAGGTAACCCCAAGTAAGGTATCACTGCAGTATTACTTAAAAATATTTAAAAAGTTGATATTTTTGTGTGTATTATAATATATATCGAGCTATTATTGAATTAGAATAAACAAGCTTAAAATGTTTGATTTCATCTTATAGATGCCTTTTTCAAAGGTTCGTTTTCCAAAATAAATCAATTTCAGGCTACATTTTATTTGTTGTTGATGCAGGGCAACCAGGTCAACCAAGAATTTGATTTTGAATCCGTGAATTTTATTACTTTCTAAATTTATTTGTTATCGCATATAGTAGAAAACAAGCGTTTTAGGAAAACTGTCCTATATTTTATTACTCTTGATCATTTACGCATAAAAAAATGTGTATCCTGGCAAGCATCAATAATTCATCCTGTAATTTCCCGGTAAAAAATATGACACACATTCCTCAAATCGGATTACTTTTCATCCCTCCATCCAATATTGTGTAAAATTATTTTTTTCTTTTCCCCTTTGAGCCCTCTCTACATTACTTGCTTTTTTCCATGGCGGCTTCAACGCATGCCTAGGAAGAAAGAAGCCGTTTATTCGTTTATTTGTGGTTTATTAATGGAGCTGGCATAATAAAGGAAAAATATTAAAATACCACAGTTAACAATATACCTAAACTCTGGTTTTGTAATAAGTTGTTTTTTCTCTATTAAATCTGTTTATTAATGGAACAACTCAGCATAACCAAATAGCAGGTACCTTTCTTTTGGTATTTTACGTATTTTTCAGTTTTTACTTATTAATTTATCGTTCCCTCCTGCTTAGTTATTTTTTCATAATTCCATGAAAACCTTGATTTTATCTCTTCCACACCAAATAATGTTTCCACTATCCTCCATTGTATTCGACGTCGTTCACCATGTTTACACCTAAAATGCCCTAGGCGTAGCCCTGGGAATGAAATGCACGTGGAGTGACGTGAGGTTAGTGCGGTGGGCACGAATGAGGCCCTCTTCGGCCAATCTATCAGCCGGGAAACGCACAGGGGTTGTCACCCTTCGGTGCTCACGAAGCCATCCTATTGGAAAAGGATGTCGCAGTATATTGCTGCAGTTGGTCGCAACTGTCCCGTGGCACGTCTAGCTGCTCCCGGATGATGAATGTGTTTCCTGAAACTCGCTGTGGCGAAGGACGCGCGCTCATTGCCGCCGAGATCCAACATTATCAATTTGTTACCACTGCGACGGGCCTAGAGAGAGATTTGTCAACCATCACACTAGAGGAAAAAACGAATGTTAGCGCTTGATTGTATGCTACGTTTTACTGAAAGATCTAGAACAAATGGTTACTACGTGGATGAAAATACATACCTATATGAATTCTAGAGGGCACGACACTCTCATTTGTAAGTTTCAGAATCCTAGTTTTCAGTAGGTAGGTAAAACATACGGAGAAGAAGTTTTTTAAACACTATTATATCAATGCATGGCCGTGATTTTAGCATCGGTTAATGAAATAAAATTGAAACAAAGGAGAATGGAACTATTTTAAGGATGCGGGTGTGTAATGCTAAAAATATGAAAAAATATAACTTTGAATTCGCCGAAAAATGAGCTAAATTGAACCAAGTGTAGGTTTACGTTTAATTTATGCAGGCTTTCATAAGATTTGCTTTTGGTTCTGAGCCATTGAAGGGAATAGATGTAATCAGTGTATGGAGTCATACTTTTATGTACCTATATAAATTATTCATAACGTTAACCCATGAAAGCTAAAATGTAGGTTAAGTAATTCCTTGAGTATTAGTATTATGTCTTCTGATAATCAATCTAAATGGATTATCCTGCTATCATATTCTGTGCATTAAAATATATTCATGTTTTCAACACAACGGACCTGGAAAATGGCTCATAAAATATAGGAAATGAAACTGAATGCCTGAGGTAACCTGCATTCTTATTGAAAATCCATTTCTACTTAGGCTCCGCTGAAATTGATGAAAAGAATAGCAGCAAACTAACTTCTCAAAGAAAAAAATTGTGGCGCCGATTTTGACTACGAAATAAAATATGATTTAAAACGTAGCACCATAGTCCTAAATGATAAACTTGGTTTGGGTATAGAGGAGCATTAGCTGTTCCATTATATTCCCACTTTCTACAGAATCACAGTTTAGAAAAATTACAGTATGCTTCGCCAATACACTGAAAATGTGTTTCTTATTTTGCTGGCAGTCTGGTAGCAGTGAATCAAGTTGGAACTGAACCACGTACCAAGAGCATACCTTACTCACTTAAATATCGTCATCATCAATCCTGGGATTGGTTTGACGCAGCTTTTCACTAAATTCTCCTAACAGCTACTCTCTTCATATTTACGTATCTCTTCTTCATATGACTATCCTCCTTCGCCGTTCTTCCGTATCACTTGTCCTTCCACGATTGTCTTCATCACACAATCATTTAGGTGTTGAGAAGAAGCTACAGGTACAAGTATTTACGTACAGTGATACAAGAGGGGATATGGAAAGCTATATTTTCACAATGAAGCTTTATTCAACTAACGTTCAAAAGGCGCACGACAAGGTACAAGCGTTCTCATTTCGCCAATATTTAACCGATAGACTTGACCTGAAAGCTTTATTCCCACACAATAGTTTTCCGATCTTAATTAAAAAAGCGATGCCTAAAATATTGAAGGTCACCCCTCCACTTTATCCGCTAGTAAATATTCTATTGTGTTTTTCTCTTTATTTTCAGATATATCCTTATTTACGCCGTAAATTATTTTTCAATGGCTCGAAACAATGGCGCCTACACCACTATAAAGAACAATAAAATGACGTTGGTTACTTCCCAGCCACTATTATGAACCACATGATAGCTGTTGAAATCCTATGGCATTTTCTCTCCTGCTCTTCAGCGTTATACGTAACCCAGTTATATATAACCCAGACGTTATAGGCATAAAAATATAGTTTTTGTGAAAATATTTAATTTTTGGATCCCTTGGCGTTGATGCCACGTATTATTTGCACGCGCAGTTTCATTTTATTAATGATTTAAATTTGTAGGAGAATTCTTTTTGAATCGAAGCTTTATTTCGATCGTTAACATTTCCATAATAGCTCTTAGAAAATTATACGTAACATCCAAACATTTCATTTTTTAATATTGATTTGCAAGTATTTGGTAATGAAATAGAATCATGGTACAGAAGTGATAATTTAAGATTAGTTAATTCGGGCAAACTGAGTATGTATGCGCAAAGATGATACATATTGGTCTTCGTGTCTGATGCTTGATGACATTCTCTGTTGGGTTACAACCAATGAAATGACTTTCTTTATTTAAATTCCTAACTTTAATCTATTTTGCTCTTCCGGAAATAATTTTCGAGTGACTTTAATACAATGCTTAATTCACGTACTAATCTTGCAGTATCCCGATATTAGGTGTGGCATGTAACATCAAGCTCATGATTTTTATTTGATTTTTAATCTCCGTAATGTAACATCCTCTTCTTCCTCTCGCATTGCGATGTAATCGCTATCAGTAGGTATGCCTACCTATTTAGGTAGTTTACAACTATATACCAACCATAAGATATTATCAAACGAAATAATTATGTTTCTACCAAATAATAGCGGAATTATTCGATGAATTTTGTTTGTGCTTCTGTACTGCTGATCAAAATATTTATAATGGCCTGAAGTGATTTGGTTTGATATTAATTGTACCTGGATGCGAGTGCATTAGGCCTAATTATTCAGCGAAGTAAGTAACACTGGGTGTGATCTTATCATTCGCGAACAAGGGCTTGTGTCTTGTACCGTTGTTACCTCTAAAGACGGAGTAGGATTGAGTTGAGAGGCCAGTGAACATTCGAATGGGTTTCCCTCATCTGGGTCTTCCCAGACCGCATAAGCTGCGAGGTGGAGAGCAGCATCTGCGATGATGGCTCGGTAATTCGTCCCAAAAGGCGAGATATTGAATAATGAATCGTGCACTAAGATTCCCTCGCACGCCCCGAGGGATTTATGCTCAAGCAGCGAGCTGGTAACGAGAGGTACCTCCTAGCATTTGCTCTCCTTGGTGAACCACTCTCTCTATTTTCGCGCGAACGTTACGCTGGTTGACACCAACAGGCATTGTGATGAGGCTATCAAATCCCTTAAGCAACTTAGCACTGAATCTGCTGCTAAGTCGTCTCTTACGTCGACTCCTGAGAATCGGCACGCCCGTTTACCACTAGCGCATTTGTAAATGGAATGCGTGTTGGAATCGTTCAAACGCCTACAGAACCTATTCTTAGAAATGAAGTGAATCCACTGAGAAACATTGTTCACGACCCTTAGTATAATTTAGCTTAATCTAATTGTTTGCTTTGATATTTTCTCAGTTTTGTGTGTCAGGCGAGAGTAAATGAAAATTTTAGGTTCCAAATTGTTTTTGCAACCCTCCGTAAAGTGTTTTAGGAAGAAAATATTGAAACAAGCATAATGTGATATTCATGAGGTACCACAAGGAGTAAGATGAAAGGAAATCAAATGTATTTTTTTTTTAAAGCAGAGGACTGAAAAAAGATTGAATTAGAGGAACTAGAGAAGCAAAAGCACGTAATGGCATTTGGGAAGCAGATTAACGGACGGCGGTTGATAATGAATGATAGTTGATGAATGATGATACAATAATCCAGGTGAGGAGAGCATTCTATCAGAAGGTAAATCTACATGCAGCTGCCCTATTATGAAGTTATCTCACAGTTTATCTTGGTTTTCCATGTTCAACTTTGCTATGTGGATTTGTAACGTGTCTCTTAGAGAATAGTAATTTTTCGATAATCTACACTTGATCACCTGCGTATCTGAGAGATTTTATTTGCCAATGTTTGGATTTTTATCTGCATCGTGCTCTTCCTCAACTTCTCGCTGATCAGTTCCCCGCAATGGTGAAGAGGTATGTGTAGGGGTAGCCATGTTTACCATCCATCTGTAGCTACTCTCGCTGACCTTATAATGGCTTTCTTTCATATTAATTTCTAACTGTAGGTACTAGCTCAGTCAAAGTACAAAAGTTTATGACGTTTCCCGTTCTCGCGAATGCTTGTCATTCAGTCTAGCACTTCTTGCGTCTTCAGTGAAACGTTTACCCAAATGTAATACATTTGAGTTCAAATATGCTTGCAAAATAATTGGGATGCTTTCAAAAGATGTGGGTATTCAATATTGACGTGCATCTGCGCCTCAAAACACATACATACCTTCATATGGATTTCTTAGAAAAATGTAGTTCAGATATAATTGAGATGTTGAATTCCATTTTCATTTAGGTTCAAAATCAAGTGTAAGTATTATTTTATGTTTCAGGTGGGATGGAATGCAAGTAATTAACAGGAAAGAGATTCATATTTTAGATAGCGCCTAGACCTTCGGCGTGAAATAATTGTTATTATTTCGCAAATGGTATGTATGACATGATCCATCATTGCAGAAATCATCTAAACCGCTACATTAATTTATGCTACATGTTTGGTAACTGCTACTGTATCACATCTTCCATAAAAGGTAGTTCATTTTTTTTGCAGAAAAGCAGCTCCATAATTTTCTGGAGAAAAAAAGCTTATTTAATCGATAATTTAACTGATGATTCTATATGAGCATAGATGAAAAAACTATTAATGTTGAATACGAACTCCAAAAAAAATTTTTTTCATTTTTAACTCTTATATTTTATCTTTAAGAGACATGCGTGAAATTGTGGAAGGCTGTCAATTTTCTAGAAATTTGAGCTGAAGTGAACCGCTTGGATATTAACAAAATGGAAATTCTGCACTATCGGTAATAAATGTCATTCTATTATTCTGCTTAGCCTTTTTTGTTTTCTTTTCATGAAACGGTACAATTTATTAAAACACGTTTTATTACCGAATCGCAGTTTATGTCCCGAGAAAAATTTTCTTTCCATTTTCCCGTTGATGAGGAATTCGATTCCGCTCTCCTACTCTCATCTCCTTCGTCATAACCCATTAGCGCGGGATATAATTATTTAATATAATATGATGTTCCATTTGTGGAATTACATTACCATTTGTGGATGTTTCCTGTGCACGTTCCCTTCTTTTCCGGTTCATAATTATTTGAAATGCGTCACTGCTGTTCGCGGAATGACGGACATATACAAAATAATTTCATACAAAATATTCCCCAGAGAAAACTCGCGAACAAAAGCTTTCTAGTTTCAAGTAACATGCATTATTTTCATGTATGTCTGCCGTAAAAATAATATAATTCCTTAAAGGATCAATATAAAATTCTAGATATATTTACTAGTGAGGTATTATAATACAAATTCGCGGTGTTTGTTATCAGAGGGTTAATGACTATTGAATTCTATTTGATGGATGCTATGCATCATCGGTCAAAAAGAGTAAATCAATTAACAACTCCATTAACAGCGTCATAACTTTTCATATGAGTACCTACATTTCTTTGACGGTAAACAAATTCAGTTATCGTATTTGTTTGTATATCCTGTGAATTGGCAAACGCTGGTGGACAATTTCCTTAATCTTTGGGAGGAAGGATTGATGGACCAACTCATGTTTATATTGATCTGCCATCGTCTTGAATAGGAGTACTCTTGTTGAACCTGTCCTCGATATATGGATGATTTCCTCGCAGTAAAGAGGTAATGATTTTTATAATTCTCAATATCAACTGTACCTTACCCAACCAAATTACATTTACATTTTTATCCCAACTTTTAGCCAGTTTTTGAATTGAAGATTTTATTTCCAAATGTCATTTAGTTAACACCAATTGTTTTTTTTCGTAAATCTAAACAGGTCCATCCATCGGTAGTCGCAGATCCTTATATTCCGGAATATCGTCACTGATTACATTGGAATTTACCTTTAAATTCTCTGTTCTAGTTATTACAACACGATTCATCCTTATGCGTCCTATTCAGTATTTAGTGGTTGCTACCTGTTGTGCCTTCGTTAGACGCGAACGAGTAACCAAGTCCTATTTTTGATTCCAAAGAGTATTTTGTTTAGCAAAAGCAGAGCTCAACTAAGAATAATTTCAACTGTGAGTGAAATTCTCCAATCAGGTAAAGGTGCCCATTTTATTCCCATGCGCCGTCCGTTTCTTCGTAGATAGTTAGGAATCGACAAAATAGGACATCTTGGATTTGTCTTGTCATGCCTAAGAAGATCTATCCCGGAGTTTATTTGTAATTTGCTATTCATAGGTCATTATTACAAACCCTTATCCACTACGCTATCCCGCCGACACTGATTCATAGACCCCCTTAGAATAAAGGTGGGACATTTCTGCGCTGGTTGGTGAAAAAAGTCATCTCTTCGGTTGGCTTGTCCCTTTCGTGCTGACCAGGTGAGTGATATCATTTCCTGGTGGTTGTGGAATCCGCATTTATCCCGCTCTTGCCATCTTTTTTAGCCCCGGCGAGCATCAACGAGAGGTACGTAATTTTAACCTTCGCTGTTTATTATTTAGGTGCGTCCGCTCTCCCTCATTTTTGACTCACCCACCCTAGTTATCACTCTGTCCTTCCACAGAAGTGCACCCTTCCATATTCTCACCATTTTGTCCATCCCTTCCTTTCCTCCATTCATAGTTTATCGTACGTGCGTCCGCAATATTTTCGCTCGTCATTTCGGAGCGGGGAATTGGAAGGTGGGGAGGGCAGTTGCGAGGGAAATGAGTCACGTGCCCCGCGACGCGGGTGATTGTCACGGCGCTGCCATCTGTACATTCTAAATGCTAAAGCCATAAAAGGGCCATGATTTATTTGTCCACCGCCATCGCCCCAGTTGCTCCCCGCCGTGGAGCGCAATAATTCGTGTGACAACCCGAATTGAAAGCTCTTACGTCAGCCGTAAAAAGTGACACCCATTACAAGGCTTTTCCCCGCACCTCTGTTGCTCCGTACTCCCAATCGCTTCCCTGCCTTTCTAGCCTCCTCCCGACCCCTCCCGATTCACGAAAATCCTCGCCCTCGCCAGCGAAATCCGTCCACCCCAAACAGTCCATCCCGCTCTCCGCCCGTTCTCCCTACATAAAAAAGTTGCGCTAAGCATCTCGATGGAGCGTATCGGTGTTCTTTTTGACGTCCTCTTCACCAGTCGAACATTTCCTTTTTCCTCTGTTTCCCCACGCGTCCGGAACTCAGAGGCCTTCGGCCTATTTCATGACATTCAGAATTCAGCGGCCGTCGAGCGGAAAGGCCTGATACTAGAGCCGAGCACGTATTCAATGGCGCGGACGCCTTTCGATACACTTGGGAGTTATTGCGTCGTGTCATTGAATTTAGCGCCGATACGTTCTACTCCCTGCATTCCCTAATCCATTTTCTAGGTTTTGAATCATCAGTCCGAAAATTTTCCGCGCGTATTATTTTTCGGGTGGTAAATAAAGTTTTAACGTCAATATCTGTGTATAGCGTCTATCTGTATAGTGTTCGAATAGCATAGATGACACACGAGGCGAAGTAAATTGGCAAAAGCACCAAGAAGAGAAGGTGTTACCACTTTCAACGACGGCATTATGAATTTACCTCGAGTACCATGCACACCTACCGGCAATGAGGACTCTGCAAGATGTAATGAGCGTGAAAGTTTGGGAAAATCACCATATTATATGCATTAACCGATATCTACAGTATGTACTACTCTTTTAAATATTATTTTTAATATAATGCATAATAAAATCTGCAAAGCTCAATTATTGCATAAACTGCAAGGAGAGAGTTAAAAAAAAAGCTGCAAACACGTATTAAGCATGTTTCTTTCTATTTGTGCATAGAAGTCTGAAAATCAGCATTTATCCAAATGATCTCCACGGTAACTTCTGATTAATCCATATGTCTACGCCAAAATAGGAATAGTATTAAACCTCTATATCCATGTTCCCAATTTTATCTTTATCATATAGATTTCCATAGTTACTGAAGCTTGTAATAAATCTTTAGCGTCTAGCAAAGATCCCTCACTTCATTCCAATGTACGCAAATCTACTCTCTCTCTCGGCGATTCGTTACAGCAAAGTTAACCTTGATTAATAGTAACCTTAATGCACCATAACCGGAGTTCATTTTGCAGATTGTTATATTGTTAAGAACTTCACTAATGAAAAGGTTGGAATCGTTATTACTTAGCTATAGTCATGTTCCTCACAAGTTGATCATATATGATGTCGACAGTTCTATAGGTTAATTTAGCCAATCAGGACATAGTATTCTTCTAATTGAATGCATACCAGAATATTTGACCGCCAATTGCAAAGTAATAAGGTTAAAAAGGTAAAGTGCGCCACGCTGAGGCCCTTATAGTACAGCGCAGCCGATCCCGAATTCCGCGCTTTGTTTTCCACTTAACTAAACCAATGATATGAGCACCTCTTGAAAGCCGACATGAATAAAGAACAAACTCAGTTTTTCCCGTTCTGTTCTATAATGCAACACCTACAGTCAAGGTCTCTCGGGTTTCATGTAGAGTCGCATTCAAAAAGCAAACTGTAGATGGCCGACCCCGATTCGTAAATCCCGTAAGACAAATAAAACTCTGTTAAAAGCGATACAGATTGGTCGGAACCATGATTTGGAGTTGTGCTATTGCCAGATTCGCGTTGAGTAGGCTTTTGATGAGGAATTGCTGTGTTTTTTTCCTTCATTCCGTCTCATTTTTGAGTGTACTAATGTCCGAGGTATTTTCACTAGTTTGTTTTTTAAACAAACTACAACAGTACTATTTTCACTAGCTTATCTCTGCACATGTGCAGAGTGCGATGGAGGAGGCCAAGGAGTTTTATACTATTAGCTTTCCTTATGCCGTATTGTTTGAAGGGTAAAGTTCGCGCATTGCGTTTTTGCATCTACCGATAGCAACGTTACCTCACTTGTGTTCATTTACACTACTCAGTGGTTTGGTGAACTGTCTAATTTTAAATAAGTACAAGAACTCGTACAGAGTACCAATTTAAACTTGAGTTTGAAGAATATAGTCCAAGTATTTTATCTGAGTCCATAGAGAATCTTCCGCACTCATTTATCTTCTCTGACTCTTGCCGTTGAAGCATAAATAAGTAGCACGAGTTATCACCATTTACTGTACTGTATTTCCTTGGATAATTTTTCTTATCGTTCCAGAAATTTGTAGTGATTTGCCCTATTCTACCTTAAAAGTCAATCTTTCAGTGTTCCTGTTGTTCCAAGATCTTAGTTGGCATTCATCCAGGAAAGTTTCTGTCTTTCGTTCAATTATATGGTAAGTGAACTTGTCAGTTATCTATCCTTAAGTCGTCACTTCAATATACACTCATCTTTTTAGTATGGGGATAACAGTGTGTGATATTTTTCCACTGTAAAGTAGTCCTTATCTATTTTTCCACTTGACTGCATCCCAAAATAGCTCTGTAAATAGTCAACAATATCCTCTCCTCAAAACTAAAGTTTGGATGCAGCGCCATCGAATTCACTGGACTTATTTATGGGTAGATCATTGACTGCCTCCCCAAATTCCAATCTTTGTCTTGAATCGCCATTGCAGCTATCTTCTACATCATTCTTCTTCGATTATGTAAGTTCTGCTCTTTGATCCAATGCAGATATCTCTACATGCCGAAAGGAAAAATAAGAAATTATATTTAGTTTGATACTAAAGAATAAACTTTTGGCCGTTTCATTATTCAATGAATGTTTGATTTTTCACTGTATTTGCCGCATCTTGGGCCATTTACACACATTGTCAGTATCTCACCTATGGTATTTCTTATCATTCGTATTTCGAAGAGGCTACTTACCGAGATTTAGCACACAAAGGGCGTCAATAGTATGATGTTCTTCTCGCTAGAAGACCTTTTTAATGAAATATGCGTCAATTATATGCCACTGAAGTTAACTGTAAATATGTGATGTAAGGCATGAATTACGGAAAACATATCCATGAGTTTGCTTTATATTTAACTCTTTGATTATGAGAGAGAATGAGCTTACTTGCATTCCGCTATCTATTTACAAAATGCCTCAGGACGAAAATGCATTTTTAAAATTTTGCCATTCATTATTCATTGTAGATGCGTTCAAACAAGAAACGACTCTTCATGATAAATGTATAAACGCAATTTTCGTTCTGGCAATGGAATAATTCTTGTAAATATGAAAACATTTTCAAACAGGATATGCTTGTTGAACAACTGCAAACTTCATATTTGTGGATATATCTTCCCTGCCATCATTTAATGACTATTTAATCAATAAATATGAGAAGAACCGTATTTGAATGAAGCTTTTTATCAATTTTATAGCCCAAATTTAATTTAAAGTGATGCATAAGAGATATCTGAGTAAATTTATTCGAAATGCATGGCCACATATGAACATAATTCAGGGGAAAATACTACTGCTTCCACTGATGCGTTTCCTGAAATCAGCATAAAAAGCGTAAAAAGGTAAAAAGTAAATATGTACTACTTTTATATTTCAGATTTGCGTATGTATTTACGGTATATTTAAAAGAATTTTAACAATTTTCAATGCTATTCAGAACCTTATTTAAGGACTGTCTATGTTCGATGGGCAATATCGCTTTTACATTTTCTAAAAGTTTTGTTATTACCAGTGTACCCAATTTTACAATAGAAGCAGTTAAATGAAAATGTTTTCTACATTCGCATTCCTGAAATCATTGTGCTTATTCTCATTAAATAATTTGTCTCTCCTAAAAATCTGCTAATTCAAAGCTCACGAGCTAGCCGCGAAACCTTTAGCGGAGTTACCCGCTGAATTGCACGATTGCAACTTATTCCACAGAGAAAAAAATCATTCGCTTTTTCCCGGTCAAGGCGAATGATTTTTTTCTCTGTGGAATACCTTGTTATAAAATTGTGCTGTTCCTAAGACATCTGATTGTGAGTATTTATTTTAGAATAAAGCTTTTGAAAGCTAAATGTAAAGTGTAGTGTTTTATGATTGCAGCTTTCAAGAAATCAAACGCGATACCGTGAATCTTCTTTTGAATATTGAACTTGAGCTCAAGTCATCAATATCTTAGACATTTGTACTAATTCCACTCAAGAAGTTTGGACTCTTTACTTCGTTATTCATGCAGTATTCATACAGTTAAGACGGTGTCGAAGGTGAAATTTCGGTTGAATCTATCCCATCAGGACGACTTTGGACCTAAAAACATTAAGCAGGCTTACACCTTTTCTGTCAGTCTACCATTTCGTATAGGGTTTCAAAATAATTTAATGCTTCATCTATCAAAGAAGAAATAGAAAAATATTAATTACCGGGCAGTAGTAACTTTGTTAGTTTGTTAAAAGTAACATAGATAGTGTTTTTGACGTGTAATAACCAGTGATATAGTAAGGGAGGCGTGGGAAGAAATTGATACAGATATAAAGACACTCAATGGTACCCATTTGTCGGTATTTGGTTGAAACTATTCATTATAAATCATTAAGCAATTGGCTTTCAAACTATTATTAATATAACCGCTTGTTTCATGCTAGAATAAAAATTGAGGAAGAATCTAGTGGTTGCTGATTTTTACTAATATAAAGCTTTTCAAATGACCAATCGTTTGTTGTCTTCGTATCTTTGGCGAAGTGAATGATGAACATGCGAATTTCAATCATTGCTAGAGGATTTGATCATTCAGTTTGAGACATACGAATCATAAAAAAATCCATGAAAAATGTTATGTAAAGAGCTTCCTCTGGTAAAAGGTAGCCAATGCGAAAGGTAAAAGTAGGAAGGTATCAATTGCAACAGGTGGAGCAATTCAATTACTTGGTTAGCTCTTAAGACCCAAGTGAAAAAATAATCAATGATATCAGATGGGGAACTATGTCGTTGAAAGAGACGTTTACTAATAGGTGAGAAGTAATGTGAGAGATTTGTCAGTAGTGGAATTAATATAAAAGGCCTTCAAGCATTTTATCTGGGGCTGGGTGCTGTTTGCCTGCAAAAAGTGGACCCATGGGGAAAATTTATGAGAATAATGGATTGCTGAGGCTTGTGATGTGGGTCTAGAGTCTAATAAAGAGATTTTGATGCATAGTAAGGAAGATAACGGAAAGGTACGTTGATAAGAAGAAAACAGAGCCAAAGGAGGAATTTTGAAGAAGATAGGAACATGAAATTAGAGGCTATGGGTAGAAGCCTAAGATTTTAAGTAGCTCCAACTTCTGAGATTGTATCAACTAACCTCAATCCTAATGCAACCTCAACAACCATAACTTAAGCGGGATTCGAATTTGCAATCCATGGTTGATATTTTGACCAACCTGCTTTGTGCGGTCGGCCGAGATGATATGGTTTGGAAAACCTTCTAAGATAGTAGAATGATATGGGAGCAGAGTAAAGGAAAAAATACATAATATATGAGAATAGTTAGTACATACGTTGACTGAAAGGAAAAAGAAAAGTTGAAGCATTTTCATTTATAAAGAAAGTCTGGAAATTGCTTTTAACACTAGAAAGACTAGGGAAGAGTGCTCACTACCGAAGGCGGTTACTACCACTATCGTGGACAAGCTCGAGGGTACTGCAGAATCGGCGCGCCGCGCCAGAAATATAGCGCCGCGGAGCTATATTTCTTATTGGTGTCCAAACTATTTGAACCGATTATATCTCCTTTCTCATCGATTTGCCACATTTATAAACTTGTGCTTAATGTGGCAGAAGCTTTAACTCAGTCATTCCTTTCCAAGTTATGACTGCGGCATAATCGAGCTCTTCACTTACTTTTTTCAGCGGTAAACCAGGAAGGCTAGAACTAAGGTATGTTTGGCGAAGAATTTTATCTGTAATTTTACAGAATATCGTGTGTGATATTCAGTAAAACGAGTTGTGATTATTTATTAGTATCATAAATAGATTTGTATTTCAGGAACTCCAACTTTTCACGTAGATCTCATATTGCGCAATAAAATTAATTCGAATGTAAGCATGATGTGTATTCTCAGATGGGATACAACTGTGCTATTGGCAAGCCGGTGTACTACTAGCCCTACTGTCGTGCTCAGCTGCATTTTGTCCCACATCCCCCCGAACCTTCTAAGTTATAACCCTTGGTTACTTGTAGATCTAAGACTTAAAAACCTAAGATATTCTCCAATTCCCGAGGTGGGATTCGAGTCAGCGATCTTTGGTTGCCAGGCTGGTGCTTTAGTGATCTGGCTACCACTGCCGGCGTTTATTGTTTTTTTCGACCCCATGCATTCGCAGTTCAAGTCGATAGTAATTCCTTTTTTCACTCGCAGATTTAAGCGAGTGGAAGAATAAATTCCGTAGTACGACAGACCTAACGTAGTACGAATTCACTTGGAAGAAAATATTACGATTGCCAAACGCGGGCGTCATCTAATTCCGTAGCAACTCTGTACTTCTGTCACTGAAATAGATGCTTCATATCACTCCCTTCAACCATCCAATTTTTACGAAGGATTACACGATGGCTAATGGAACGTGCCTAATTTATAATACCTAAATGATTTCAGATACAGTTTAAATGCGATGACGTCCATTCAATCGTATTACAATAGCGATGTATCGGCTTTGCAGCTAAAAAAAAAAAAAAAACCTTTCCATTCCATATTCAAATTCGATTATCGCTCGTGCTCGACCCACGGAGTGCAAAAAAACAACATAGGTGCTTGAGTACATACCTATGAGGGTAAAAAAGAACAATTACGGTGACCCTCCCAAACTGGCTGATTACTGTTGTGCTTCTTTCCCCGCTTCTTCCTCCATTCCTCGCTATTCCGCCCCAGCGCCGCAGTTAGTTCCATTTCCATGGCATTAACCATTCAGCTCGCGGCGCTGGTTGTCATCGGGCCGTTGAGGGGGAGTGTCGGGGCGGCCGGGTCGGTGAGAGGATGAACGACGCTGCATGCTAGGAGGGTGTTTAGACCGTCGATTGTTTTATGGCGATTCTGTTTATATATTTACGGGAGCGTTGTTGCAATTTCGGGGCGCATGGGGATCATTCCGCATCCCTGTGGAAGCGGAACATTTCGCTGCGATTTGAAAACAAGCTCACACGGGAGGCAGCAAGCGTTCATCCGAATGATTGAACGCTCCTTGAAATAAATATTGCGCCCGCGGAAATAGTAATCGTTATTTACGGCGATACCCGGGGAATATATTTTTAGCGATAGAATAGCCAGAGGAGAAAATCGAAATTGAAATGATTCATTCATTGAATCATATTTTAATAAATTCTATCTCGCTGTGATCGATGATGGTGCTCCTCTCAAGTAAATCAGCTCTTTTTCTCGCTGAACTTGTTGCTCACAACTGATGATTTTTCTTATATCGCCAACTGAGCATGAAAAGGGCACAGCTAAGATAACATGAAAATATTATTTTATGGCTTAAAAACCACGCATGATTGAATCATTGACCCTATGCTATAATATGTGTCGCATGAAACGTTGAGAATTACGTTGAATATCGCTAGCATATGACTTCCTTTGAGTATGCTGACATCAATGCCACTGTGACTCTTTATAATGAGACCTTACGAGACCTAACATTGTCTTTTGTGCCTTTCACCTTTGGTTTATAAAAATATACTTCATCGCAAATGTAAGTACGTTCATGTTCGGCGTTGACTAAATTGACTTCTAAATTCGTCAACTGCTATTTATCACTTATTCAATTGGATAAAATAAGCTTCCTCCTTTCCTTATTCAAAACTCCTACGCCCACCCAATCCACCACCTATTCTAATAGCGTATTTGACTTAAGTGTGGTTCCCTACCCTTGAAATACTACCACTATTAATTCATTGTGCATAATAATCCAATTTCCTTATTTGTGACCCAGTATCGGCTGTCTTACATGTTATTAGTTCTATTTTTAAACCTGGATATCTTACACCGGATGCTACACGAATCAGCGGCCACCCATAGGATCATAAATGCATGTGCAACTATTATGTGATTATTTAACGACTTGGTCATCTTATTTACGGCACACTTTGGTTCCTACAGGAAGCTTTGTCTTCTCGTCCAGCTGTTTCGGCACCGCCTTATAAGGAACCCAAGCACTCAGGGTAGTGACTTTCGCAGCTTCGCACGGTCAAATGTCACTTGCTCTTGTTACAGGTTCCGGGAACAAGCTCCGTGCACGATTCGATTGCTCACGAACCGCCCCCTAGTCGGCTTTAGCTCTGGAATATGCACGCGGGGGCGGCGGAGGCGCTAGATAGAAAGAATCAAGGCCGAAAGGATCGCGGTATTCTACGCAGTCCCGTGGGGGATTGATGTTAAGGCTTCCCCGGGACGAAACCTTGGGCTGCGGAGGACGCAGTGTTGGAAGGGAGGAGGGAAGGTTTAGGGAGTTGGATGGGGAAGAGGAAGGTATTGAAAGGTCCTCGGGGAGAGGAGCCGGGCGTTGGCCGGTAGGGAGAGAGGGATGAGATTGGGGTAGGAGATAGGAGAGAGAGAGAGGGTGGGAGCGTATAGAGGACCCGAGGGGAAAAGCTTTTCCAAAGTCTCTCCGAGGCCGGAAATAGAAGTCAGTCTCAGAATGAGAGGACTGCTGGGGGGTTTGGAGGGTGACTAGGGAGGAGGAGGGATTAGACTCATGGGCTGGAGTGGGGAAAACGGGGAGCACCTAGGATTTTTTCGTTGGGGGCCACAAGGGGGAGGAATGGTGAGGGGGGTGGGGGGTAGTTGGTCGGTCGCGCAGCGGGAAGTGTTCGCCGGGGAGCAGTGGGAGTGGATTCTGGATCTGGATCCAATGTTGCAGCGGCATTAGGAAGACACTACTACTGTGTGGGGCTGAGCCGGGCGTCGGGGAATGTAGCCGTTCCAAGAAGCGGACATTTCGCGGGATTTAGGAGCCGAAGGACGCCGTGTGCCGAGCTTGTGTTTTTGCAGAGCGTGGGACCGCATCAACGTTGGTCCGAGGGGAGCTTGAAATTGAGCGTCGCCTTTGAATAGAGCGCCTGCAATCCTCCACAGTTTTATTTTCGCTGCAGTGCTGGTAAATTGGAGATAATTGCGAGAGACTCCCGCCAGCCTTTCGCTTCACGTGTTTTTCGGTTCCCATCCACTCAATATCCTACGATGTACCTTGTGTCTCGAGAATATATTGCAGGGAGAATAATCACAAAGATACGTTACATACGTGCACCAGTAGATTAATATTACTTCCTAATGGAAACTCTTGGCAACCCATGCTCAAGGCTCATGCAAGTAAACGGTTAGTATGTTCAAAGGAGTATAAAATGTATTAGTGATTTGATCATATCTCGTAGATGAGCCATAGTGACCATTCTAATCAGTTCTACAAACAATAGTGTATCAATATATTCTCAACTTATCATGTAGGAGTGCAGTTAGGCACGTGGGATGATTTTGAAAATGCATTGGCTTCTCTCTTAACAGTAAGCCTCATGAATAATTATTGCGCATTTTTTTTTCAATCATCTCCAATCAAACTTAAATATGTCCTACATTTACAAGGTTTCGCTATACTTTTGAGACCATATCAGTAGATTAAATTTTGAGCAGTTCAGTGGTTTTGGTATAGCGGCTTACTGGAAAATGTCTTTTTGGTGCCCTTAAAAAGGTTGTTAATATTATTCAGAAGCGTGGTTCCCAATATTTGAGTTAAATTTATTTTGAAGGCCGGTGGGTTGTATATTACAAAAACTTAGTGATAAAAAAGTAGTACATTTCGTATAGTTCATGAATAACAAAATATCACTTCTTCTAGGGTCTTGATGAGCTCATGTTTACTTTAAGGCTAATTGAAGGTATCCTTTTTGGTATCGTATGCACTTATGAAATCGCAAGAAATATTTTTTCTATCTGTGTTAGCTTATCTCATATATTTTATATGGTGTACAAAATTTGATATGATGGACTTTGATGGTGAATAATCGGGATTCCCATCATTAGGATAAAAAAGAAATATAATTCATTAAACGTGTTGACTGTAGCTGAAGAGAACGGCCGGGAAGAATGGACAACCAATATATTTGACGGCATTCATCTTACCCTGTAAAAAGATCCCCTCCACGATGAAGGAAAGAATGAACGGACAGAATAAATTTATTTTGACGAATAATTGGTGGAAATACCATTAGTTGGAATCATAACAATTCACCCTTCTCGATCATTGATAAGGTACACACTTCTGCGTCTTCGCGCTGTCATTTGTTCGAGAAGCGACGCCAGTGAAGGTATTGAGAGGGAATTAATTCCTTGATTCGATGGGACTTCTCGATTTCGACGGAGCAAAAACGATAGCCACGGTGGAAGGATATTAATTCCGGAAGCAGCGCCCTAATACTTCATCACGGCCGTTTCCCGAGAAGATTATTTTTCTGCCGCGACCCAAGCCTCCGCCGACACGGGCGCAAACTCTCTTCAGACCGCGGTACATTCCTCCTTCTGGACCAAATCATCCCGACCCCTCTCCCCTCTTCACCTCCGACAACTCATTCCCCAAACCCTCCTCTCTCTCCCTCCCACCCACATTGATTCACCAAAATCCCCCACTCTTCCGGACCGAAACTAAATCCTGATCTCGCATGCTCCATTTTTATTCGCGACCTGAGCGGAGGGATGGTGCGCGATGGGTACACTGGGGTTGGAAGAGTGGGGGATTAAGGATTGGTACAAGGGGGAGGGGGAAGGCGAGAAACCACCTCCCCTGGGTGATGCAGTCGTAGAGAGGAACTCGTCCAAAGAGGGGAGATGCGTACGAGAGAGAGGGGGAGGAAATGGAGGACTGGAAGCATTGTTGAGGGGCCAAGGGGGAGAAGATGATAGGTCAAGACCGATGGCCCTCATCCCTTTCTCAATTTTTCAGGCCCACCGCCGTTTCCCGCTACGGTGGTTTCTCTCCAATGCAATCACCCTCCTTACCAGCTGCTTCCCATTCTTCTTGGCTTACCTCCTCAATACAGGCCTCGTTCCATTCTTCTGACGTTCCATTTGTCCTCTCTTTCTCTCTTCTCTTGCCAATGTTTATGCCCCGTTCCGTCGTTAAGCCCGAAGGGGCTGATTGGGAAACTCAACATAATGAATTTCCTGTCCGTATGAGTGTTCACCGATCTATTCGCCAGGATGCTATCTCATCCAGGTTTCTATTAATAGAGCAATAATGCCGAGGGGTCAACGGAAATTCCAAGACGGCGGATCAGGTCCCTTCATGCTCAGAGGTTTGCTCAAATATGAAGGATTAGTATGAATAAGATGTTGCTCAGTTTTTGATTTGGGAGGTGAATATTTTACGCAGCTTTAATCCACTCCAATCCATTTTATATAAAATATTTTGATGAAAACAATGCCGTATCGCTAAATATCCCATTTTACAAATATATTGAGAAAATTTGTATTCCACAACACGTAGTCACTAATCCTTGACTCAAGAATAAATACAAGGATGTTATGATTTGATTCACAGTCAATGTCTTCATATTTTAGTAGATTATACATAATCATTCCCAAGAATTGCATCGTCAATGCATTGGTCCTAACATTCTTTGTGTGCTTTTTCTTGAATTAGTTCCCTGTTTAGGTACTAATTCTTAAACAAACTTATTTAATAGGTAGGTATTTAATTCATGATGTCTCTTTACAAACTTTCTTCCTTCGCTTCTTTCGTATTGTTTGTATTAATTTGCATAAAACTTATTTACCACGCCAGGTATATTGTATGTCATCAACCATAATAGGTACGTGGGTAATATATAAATTATAAATAAGGAACCAATTGAACCAACATATTGCAATGTCATAGATCAAATTCGCTCGTAGAGCTGTGTTGAATTTTGCCTTATTTTAACAATTCAAGAGTCAGCATTCGGAAAAAAATTCAATATGGTATCTTCTGGATGTGAATTATTCTGGTTGAGTGACACCATACCTGGCATTAAGGGATTTTTCATTTTTTTACTATCAAGTACTCGTCTTCTAATCAATCATTCAAATATATATGATATGGACTCAATGGCTATTTTTGTTTGGTGTGATAGAAATACATCTTATATATTACGCGTACTTCAGTGAATTGAGAATAAATACTGGAGGGAGAGAAACGAGAACTACACTAACTATTTTATTGCTAATATAATTCTCGTTTACGTACGTTATTACTGACCTTATTTAACTACTCCATTTTCTGGAAAATGTGGTTTAAAGGAGAAACTGAATGGGTACGAATGAAAAGTGAAAAGAAACGGATTTCAAAGAACATCTTTATAAATTTAATTCTAGGGTAACTAACCGCCAACTCCTCTATTTATAGTTACTGCGCATCAATGCCGAGGTTACTTATAGCTGCAAGTGAGATTCGAGTTCATCTGCATCGATAATTTTAAGTCGGGCACAACTCTAGAATTTTTTGATTTGCTATAAGATTTCACGGAGAGTTGACCGGACTAATAGGTATAATAAGAATATTCCTCACGAATTATGTCAATACCAGCTTTTTTAGCAATACATATTATTCAGCGGTTATAAGTTAGGACCATATCATCGGACGTATTAAGTGTGAAAATTTCTTACTTATGGATTAACTGATTCGAACTGTTCTGAAGTAATCCAATCAATATATGAAATCTGCTTCAATGGATACCGATTCAACATTCTATAGGTCACCTTCCTCCATTCCGTTTGAAGTCTATGTCTCAACCCCTTACTCAGTGTCATCCCCAAATCTACTTCTCCTCCCCTAACCCCACTCTCTCTCTCCCACCTCCCCCTTCCGTTTCTCCATTCCCCACCCTCACTCCTCCAGGGCCTCGCCGACTGTATTCCACCATCCATCCAATCCTCCCTCCCTTTCCTCATCCACAACACTCTCGCCCTTCTCTTCCCCCGCCCTTACAACACCCATCCAACTCTGGCCATCGAAGTCTTCCGAAGCGGTGCTTTTGTTGTCTCAAGGGTTTTTGTCGGCTATTGACTCTATGTTCTCCTTCGTGGGTGCTTTTCCGTGGTTGACTTTTTCATTCTGTTGGTCCGGAATGGAATTTCTTTTTTCTTTTCATTATTCTGTCAAATATTATTTGTTTTCCATCCTTTCTTTTTCTCTCCTTTTTCCACTGCTTTTGTGCTCAGCTAAGGGTCCTGGGTCAATATTTTTGCCTTTGTTTTCAATCTTTACAGTACTCTCGTTTTATTAACTTTATGAACGAAGTCGTTTTACTGGGTTTGCTTGCAAATTGGCGGGTTTTCTTCTGTGGCGGAGAATGTTCTACAGCCGATTAGCTTTCTTACTGGAGATTCATGTTTACTACTGCCAGACACATCCATTATTTTTGTTCACTTTCTCTCTCTAATGAAACTAATACTATAAATCTTAAAGTGAAATTTTGCGTCAGTGATCACGCTTTTAAATGAGAACTACCGTGGCCCATGGCAGCAAATTATTAAGACCTTAAATGGGCATTGAAAATTTATCATAAAACTGATGCATTGAAGTTTATTTCTGAAGGGAAAACGACTGCTCGATCTTGGGGAAAATTTATTGCAATATGTTCTAGAAGTTATAGACTTGAATTTCTGAAATCAGTAAGAAAAGCGTCTCACTGTCATTACATAATCAGCATATCAGTTCATTTTATCGGACAGAGAATTAAATTTTGTCAATGCAAAAATAACAAAGCATACATTTCAGTGAATAACTTCTATTTCTAGATAAGATAATAGCTAAAAATCTTTCATTTCTTATCTTTGGTACATATCAATTGCTATAAAACCTCAAATGGGACCAAAATATGATTGCAGTAGAAGAGCAGTGAAACAGTTTTGCATTAAGAAATTGTAATATAAGTAAAAATAGAATTTACGACTCGAAACCGTAGAGATAAAAATTATAATTATTAAACCCGTCCATAAGGCAATGAAAATTCAAGTTGATATATAAATTTATCTCCAATTGTGATGTCAGGTTTGTAATTCATGCTCATTAAAAAACTACAAAAATGATGTTCCTAGCCACAGTGAGGAAACCTGTTTGTTGCTCGTATTCGGGTAGAATTAGCCTATTTCCTAAGAGTTTTTCCTTCTAATAATACTAACTGAAAGTATATGGGGGTAGTCATGCTTTCTGTATATTTAAAGTTTAGGAGTAAAGCTTCGAAATAATACAGTAAACAAGCAAAAACTAATTTTGAAAGGGCTTTATAATGGGTCGGAGAATTGATAGCTTAATTAGAACTAGTTTTATATAGCGTTGCGTAGTATATCAACGTAAACTAATCCCGTGGATTTGAAGTCATGTATGCAATGCTAAACTAAGAATACTTTGGTCTATGAAATTGGGAGATTTGGAAGGAGAAACTCATCCTAAAGAGAGACATTATGATAAAAGTTGGTATTTGTGGGTATTCTGGTGTATTCGAGTTTTTATGCGTCTGATTGGCTGTGATGAATCTTTTCTTTTACTGCCTTCTTCATGCCTTTGTCCTTGCGTTAACACTTTTTCCTCATGATCATACCTGTCTTTTGAAGTTGAAGAGAAAGCACAAATCCTTCGATGGCTAAGAAAAAATGGAAAGGAGTGCCTTGCATCTTTTCCTCATCCCGTATCGGCGTTACGGACCAACCCCATATTCCTGCACCACCTCCGAATCTGCGCACCAGGAAGACTTTTCTCATCTGCCCCACTCTCCCGTCCTAGTTATTCACATTCTATATTCAATCACCCATCCCATCTTCGCCGCGTTGTGCTTGTTTGTGCAAGAAAACAATTGCGTTTTATCGATTCCTTCCGCGCCAGTATAGGGTGGAAATATGCTGCCCCCCGGCGAGACCTACGTCGCTCACTACGCCAACAACGCTTCTTTGAGTCTCATTTATTGCAAGTGGCGCTCATCCACTTGCTGTGCGTTGATATGGATTTCCTTTTTCTCCGCGGAATAAATTTCTGAACGCTTGAGAAGGAAGACTCGGTCTAGTCTGACATGCTTTACGTTGTGTGAGGAATATTGCCTCTCACTTTCCTCAGCGAGTTCTTTGCTCATTCTCCTTAACAACTTTCCACCCTCCCCATGGTCTTTTCTTAGTTTCAGCTTCCTTTCTGTATCACAATAGACGTCAGGGTGTGGGCTTGGCTGGGGATTTTGGTTTCAGCTGCTGCTTGGGACAAGATGTTTTTCTCGCTACGCAATATTTATCGAAGAGAGCATTGCAGCCTTAGGACGTAGCTTTTAGTGCATCCAGACTATATGTTTAACTATCCCTTCTGAGGCATGCTGAAAGTATTGTGTACATCTGAGATACTAGCGGAATAAATGTCTATTGATTTATCCTCATTACTTTTATCGATTTGCACCCCAAGTGTTAGCTATTCGTAGGTATTTCTATCTAATTTTCTTAGTATTTTCGACACTGGTGAATAACTCCAGAAATGTATCTCGGAGACAGCCTTTATGAATGAATGCTGCTTGGTGGAAACTCAGCATGTTTGGAAGCATATATGTACTTACGTATGGTGTTCAGTTTACTTCCGTTTCTCGATCGAGAGCATAGTTATGAATCATTGATTCAAATATTTTCACGGTGTTTACTCACGTAATGGTGGGAATATTAGAAACTAAGCTCAGGAGACATTTTTGTCTCATGTGCATAGTAATTGAATTTATAAGATAAAGTTGGAATTTAGTGTTATTTAGTAGCATTCAAAATCCATGGAAACACGAAAAGACCTCAGGAATGTTTCATGCTATATTTCGAAAATTACCGAATGGATTCAATGTCACTATTAATTGGAAGCAAAATATACAGGAATGGCCGCACCTAAGGGTAAGAGTCGGCCTGATTGGCTACACTCGCTAGATAATAGCCACTGCTGACGACACCAGATTCGCAGCTTATGCTGAGTCTAAGTTCAGTCTACAGATTGTTCCTGAATTTACCGTGAATGAATCTTTTGTCCTTTACGCAAACTGTCACGAGAAAGGGAGATGGGGAGGGAAGGCTTTCGCCTTGGGCTATCGGTCCGCCTGCGTCTCGGGTGGAATTGTATCGCGTGTTTAGATCGAGGCAGGGTGGGTGGACGGGGCGGCTTTGGGCCCCCTTCCCAAAGAATAGGGATCTGTGAATAGAGGGATGGAAGGGTATGAAGACTGAAGGGACCGACCCCCTTCCCGTCAACTCCCACGTGACCGCACGTCAATGCCCCGGGATGGTACCCCTCCGCTCCTCTCCCTTACCGCCGTCCATCGCCGCCGGCTTAATAACCGACGGAGGGACGGATATCGGAATCCTCTCTTTTAGACACCGAAAAATAAAAGGAATTCTTTGATTAGAAATGGAAGACGTGGCGAATATTAAAAATGTCAGAGCGGATTACGTCTTTCGTGATGCCGGGGGGAGCCCGAGGGGAAATTGCTTCGGGAGTCTCCTTTTTTCCGGGTGAGTGTGGGGGATGGAAGTCTTGCTGCCGCGTTGGTATTACGCGGGGGAATCCTCTCCGCTTACATCCATATTGCAACCATCAGAGACCATCTCGTCATTCTCATCCCCGAAAATTTTCACGTGTAAATATTTCCAGCTCGGCGTCACTTGCATTCCCCGAGCGGTCTGTCTATCGAGTGCAGAGACGTTTCCCTCCCGCGTGTGTTATGCCCCCGGTATACTACCGGAGCCGTTTACCATTTTAATTCCGTTTCCGATACTGTAGTTTGAATATTCATCTCGATTTGAACGACATGTTCCCCAAAGAATGCCAGATGAGAGAGAATACGTGGATGCTGAGATGAGGCTCAGCGAGAAAGGTGACTTTTTGAATCTCTCAATCACTCCCATCTCCTCTAATCCGCGTTTACACTTTCTACTTGCAGCCGAGGGAACCGAATCTCGGATTACTTAGAATTTTTTTGCTTAGTCTGAGTTCCTATGATACTCTACAGTTGTCACCGATCCGGAAAGAAACCTACGTTTCAAGTCGGCTGAAAGCGCGGAATACTCTCTAAAATCGTGGAATTGGAGTCAAGTACTTTTCTGCGGTGGAAGCTTAAGTGAAATGAGTACGGAGTACGTTGTAGGCATTAATGAAAGGTCTGGGTTTTGAGAGTTTTAATAAATCCCTGAGGGTAGTTGAAATGACCGGTGGTGTGTTCAAGTAATTCATGAGAAACGAATTTATGAAAAATTGTGGGGAAAGAATCCTGAAAAAGGAATTAATATTTAGAAAAAGGTTTCAACTGGTTTTTACGCCTCCCAAATTTTTATAGGTATAATTAAATGCTCTTTTCTCTTATTATTCTTCACTGTTATTATTAATGACACATGTTGGCAGTATGACGATTTTCCAAAATCCGGTGTAGTTCCAAAACAGTTTTTTAGGATAACAAGTTTTCAGCACGAATTAAAATAAAATTCCATCTTTCCTAAAATTTTTAATTGTAAGATATATTTTTCTTCTGAAAACTGAAAATCCCTGACTACTGCTGATAGATGATTTAATAAATGGAGCATAATTTACCTGGGCTTGATGTCACAGAGTGTCCACTCATTGTGTGACAGAAGTATATGCTGAATAACTTTAATCTGTCTCAAAACATTCTTGATTTCTAAAATTTGCTGAACTATTTCTAAAAATTAACTTCAGGTTCCTACTTCAAAAGCAGGGTATTTTCTGTGCCCCTCTTGTTTACTGGGCTCAACATTTTCATGTCAGAGACAAAGCGACAAAATTTAGAGTCGAAACCGATGCGCTTGCCGCAAGAAACATGGAATTCCTGTGAGAACAGCAAGATGGAAGATTAATGGAGTGAAAAAAGGGTTATGCAACCAAGAGAGGGTGAGGGAAAAAGTGAAGAAAGAGGGAAGAATGTATTTGGAGGTCGACGGAGTGGTGAGAGAGATGGGATACGGAAGAGGATGGACAGAAGGAAGTTGAGGGAGAGGTTGTCGGCGACGTTTGCCGCGGACATTCGAACTCGGTCCGAAAAGTGTAAAAAAGGGCCGGCGTTTGGGATGCGAAAAAAGTTTACCTCGCTTGGGAGTGCGAGGGTGAGCGAGACGAGAAAAAGGGGAAAGGAGGGGGTAGCGTGTGTCCCTGCGGGAAAAAACATCCACACACTGGGAGTTGAGGGAAATGAAACGTGGGAGGGGTAGAGGGGTGAGAGTAATAAAAACAGCGCCGGCACAATGCAAACACGGCTGGGTCTCTCCGCTGCAAATTGTCTCCGGAGTCTCTCTCTCTCTCTTCTCCCGTGAATGCATAAGCACTTGATCACGGCCGTGCCCGTGCGAGATGCGCTAATGCTCGGCGCGACGGTCGCTCGCGAATTAAACTCCCCAAGTTCCCATTCGTAGGATCGCGCGCGAGGGTCCACAGTTTAATCGTGAGCGTTTGTCTTTTTTTATTTTCATCACCCCGCGCCATCGTCGGTTGATTTTCCGTTTGTCGTACCGCAATCCAAACGGCCTACCTGCCCAGATTCGCGGAACTGATCCTCGTCGGCGTGGTATCTCATCGGCGAACGCTTACATGAATGATGTGGCCATGCTCTCCTATCATCTTTCGGAGGATGAAAAGGAAGTATTTTTTCCGTGGCAATGGCTATGGCATCAAGAAAGAAGTGTCGCAAGATTCAGCATGTATACACGCCTACGATGGATTGGGTGTTTGTAGGAATAAAGTCTTACGCGGTTTAGATGCGATGAAGAATGTTTCTGGGGATTTCTTCCTCATCTACTCTCTTATACTTACCTAGTTCTTTATATCATTAGACCTAACTAAGGTTAGGTCTAATGATATAAAGAAGCTTCCCGGTATAACTGCGAAACTATTGTTCTACAGCTATGAATTGGCGCGAAACACAACCGGATGACTTCATGATTGAATTAATATTTTTTTCTATAAACCTAATGACGATCATGACACCAAACTGCAAATTTGCAACTTTTTTCTGTTGCTTTCAAATAAATAGGTCTATGTAGTTTCGTTTTTATCCAAATTCCGAAAATGACAATCCAAATTCCGTATGACGCCTGGTTTTTCCTCAAATCACAAAAATGTGAAAATTTTAAAAACCTTATTTTTTTATGAAATTGCCATATAGCTGCATTAGTAAAGTGTGACAATGTTTTCTGAAGGGAGGAATTGAATGTGTAAGGAGTAGATAAGCATAGATGCGTGCCTGATAATGAAAATGAAGCTATCTGTATAACGTCACGGTTACCGGGCTCGTATTAATGGAGCATAGGTGAATTCCTTAAGTACTTACTTTCAATTATTTGGGATTAAACAAGCAGATCAGGACCGAGCATTGGCTCCTCGCAAAGTGCTTCATGCGTGTGTTGAGCGGTCGAGGAACTAAGAAAGTGGATAAAGAAAATCAATACGATTTGTTGTACCCATGATGTGGCGTGAGTCAAGAAATCACCGTAACAACTGCTACTCCTGTACAGTGAAGATTGCGGGCCATATCGGTACAGTAAGCATGACATTGTGTCTCCCAATAACCCATTGGTCATGAATCCAGTGACACTTATTGAATCCACCCCTGTCCAATTTGAAGCCCCCAACTGACACCGATTCAGACGCTGATAGGTGATGAGAGGTACCAACCAGACAGCATGGAGGATGAAGCAGCAGTACTATTTATCCAGCATGAACTGAATGATTTTGTTCGTTATCTGAATTTACCTAAAGATGCAGCAGAGGTTTCAGTATCACAATGTCACAACTCAATAAAAAAATTAATTGTACTCCAATACAAGATTCTCCTGGTACAGACAACGAGAAGCTGTATTGGTTCAGTCTTTTCTGAGGAAGGTATTTTGGTATGTTGTCGAGACATTCCAGAAGCCATGAAATTAAATTTATTTACAATTATAGAGTGTGGTGGCTGTTTATAGATACCTGGAAATCAGTATAAAAGGGATTTGATTACACAATAAAAACTTCCATCGATCCATTCCAAGAGCACATTCAGTGAATTTTGAAGAAACATACGACGAAACCCTTAAATTTCTGCTGAAAAGTGTGCAGCTCAAGACTTATTTATGTTCTGTCTACTGGAATATCTAGGTAATTAGAATATTGTTCTGCCAAACAGGGAACACCAAATTTCCTTGCTTTTGGTGTGAATGGGATTGCAGAGCTAGGGTGGAACGTTGGGCTCAGAAGTATTGACCAGCCTGAAGTACAGTTTCACTTCCCCTGGCCGAGCCCTTGGAAATACCGTTGCCACCTTTACAAATCAAATCTTGGCTTAATAAAGCATTTCGTGGCATTATTGTTTCAGTATCCTGGTGTTTAGTTTCATGATATCATGTCCTAAAAAATTAAAGCTGTGATTTTTATTGGTCACTAAATATATAAATTAACGGTGAACAACATATTCAATAAAGCCATAAGTAAGTGCAAATTGACGGGATGGACTGCAGTCAGAAATATGACACAAAGTTTTTAGGTAAAAAGTTACTGCGAACTACACCGTTTTAGCTGAGAGGATGTTGGAATTATATGAATTGATTCCTTCCAGCATGAGTGCCAAAGTTCACTTTCTTCACACTTGTCTAAATTACTTCCCTGTCAGTGTTGGTGATTATACGAAAGACCACAATGTGTTCTTCCATCAGGGTATTAAAGTGATTGAAAAGAAATACCAAGGTACGTATGGTCGCCGACTGAAGTTAGATGTTGAAAGAAGACTGTACATAATGTATGTTTTTCCTATCCTGACATATTAAGTTCATCCAGAAAAATTTTCACTTGTTACAAACGTTATCATTAGCAATTTCACTACAAATTTATTATTTTATTTTCACACTTTCAAGAATAGTGAAAAATCTGACGTTATACAGAACTTTGAACATTATTTCCGGTATCTATGGAAATAACTCCATTCGGGTACACTTCTTAATTTGTAAACAATGAAACCTTGCATATTAGTGTTATTGTGTCCGTGAAAAACAAAAGATCGTGGCTCCTGCTTACAACAACAGGGTTTACTTGGCGAATATATCGTTTAATCCGAAGCTTGGTTACTTCCAAAGTTGCCAGCTCATTGCCGGTTAATTCCATCTCAATTAGAGAGTTTTTGGTGTTTTTTAGCATCGCTATGGCGTATTGAACTGTTTTTGGTAGCAAAACCACTGGTATCGTTGTTGCAACAAGTAAAAAATGAGTAGGTCAACATTTTTGGAAAACAATAAAAAACAAAGGTTTTGAAAGAATAGTTAATACCAGCCCCCTGAAGCTTAATGCTATCGCCTTATAGCGAAAGCGTACCATTCGTGTACGGTTTCATTGTTTCGCCACCAGTTGTCGCTACTGCCTAGCGATTCTAGAATTTTTCCTGGATGCATTGCTTGCATGTGAAGACATAGGTGAGTAATGGATTGTGTAATTATTTAGAGGCCAGTTAGCGTGATTTAGTTTGTGGTTATTTAAGAAAGAAAACATTTCCAACTCTTGTGGTATTGCCACTGTGAATTATTTGTCAAAGAAAACTAGGACAATGCATAAAGAAGTGTGGTGTACTGTTGTCACATTCATCTTCAGCTCCGTTGTGTTACGAATTAAATCCATATTTTTTCGTTGCATTTCACGTATATATAGCCATAATTAACGATTCATCGTATTTCTATTATAATGTAACTGATCTATGTTGCGACACGCTACGGTTTCATGACTTCATTGGGTTACGGATACGGTTTAATTTTAATAAAAAAACTGTAGTTCGTAAAAAGCTCATATTTGTACGAAATTTTGCCCGTGCTGTGCACAATACTCAAAAATTATTTGTTTGGTAATATCAGCACTGTTTTCACAGTAACATCTGTTTGAATAAAATATGTAAAAATGTCGGAATTTGGACCCCATAGCCCGAATTTCGACACAGATATGCTTCTAATTCCGACAGTGCGTTGTTTGTAAGTTTAAGAGCTAAAAAGCAAAAAATGAGTAGAAAACTGAAAATAAATAAGTTTTATTTACGCAAAAGAAAGCAATAATTTCATAATTAAGCGTTCATGATAATGCTTGAAAATATTTTACTAGTCATTGCATTAAGGACAAAAGATAATTCTACGAAATTTAGCATCTGCACATTCCTCATGGACATACTGTTTGCTAACGCTGCTCAGACTACTATCGGCACCCTGTCATCTCTGCAAATGGTGAAATACCAGTGCTCTTTTCTATTGGAAGGCATTTCACTAGCACCCGGCTTGCCTGCGTCTCCAGTTCAGGATTTCTTCTTTCCGGAATGCTTTTTCATCAATGTTGTAATTATTTCCTGGCATTCGCATAAAATCGTGTTCAATTACGATACTTTTTAGCTTTTCAAAGTAATATTTCATTAGCATGCGTTTTAATTTCATTTCTCTACCTTGGTTCATTCTCTAAGCCCTCCTCTTTGATACATCCATAGGTCCACTCAAAAATAACTTCATCAACATTCTACCAGCTAATCCTGCGTTTTCAACGAAATTATGTGTGATACCATTGACTTCAAAGTAGGCATAGACACTTCTCAGTCGACAAGTTACCGGCATCCCTACCTCTCCTAAAAAAAATTCTCCGGCATAATTCCTTCTCTTGATCACAAACCAAAAGAGCAGACGACCAACATTTTTTTATCATTTTATTTTAGGAAGAACGAAAAATCGTGCATAACTTGCAACAGTTATTTCAATGAATTTTCGTTCTTCTCGTTACATATTTTTATATAAGGAATAAGCTAATCATAGAGCTCTGAAGAACCACAATAGCTGTTTACAAAAGTGGCACATAATTCAACGATCTCCGGTACTGTTATGTGCGAGTTAAACGAAAATTAAGAGCCGCTAGTCCTTATTCCGACACCTGTCGGAATTAGGGAATCCACGATATTTCTAACTCATTCTTGAAATTCTCACTATGTATCCATTATTTCTCCGAACTATGCATGCTGCACTATACAGCAATTATAGGCTGCTAAGCAATATAAAATATATATCACTTTCTAAAATTGAAATACAGAAAATTGGTTAAATTGACACCTCAAGACGCACGCCTTTCGCACTAGAACACAAAATGTGCACTAATACAACCAGCGCCACACCTAGGACAAGGTAACTTTTTGTGTCTCCTCGTTGATAGACGCCAGTCCCATATTTAATGACAACTGTCTGCCCATTTCAGTACTTTTAGCAATGCACCCGGGTGTCGGAATTATTCCCGTGTCGGAATATGGAGTATCATCCAGATATCCATCCATCTATTATGTGGTTAGATTTCTCTGTAAGAAATTCAGGAAATTTGTCCATTGCATTGATTGTTCCAGTTTTTGGAATAATGCGAGTCTGAAAGTGACGTCAATATGCTAGTATTGTGGAATCCTAGGGGTTCTATTATAAAGCATAATAACCTTTACATTATGCTGAGGCAAGTGGAGCATATCCTAATTAGCAATATAATGTTTCCAGATTGCTATTCCAGAACATTAGAATTATGTTTGGACGAGATGTTTTTTACATTTCCCTTTGAAACACATAGGACTGAGAAGATAACACATATTTACATTATTTCATTTTAATGAGACTTAGGCAGCAGTACAAAAGATTAAATGACGACTTCATTTTTAAAAATCAGTCTGCCGAAAAATACTCTAATTTTCATAAAACATGATGCAATTTGAAATTTTGTATTGCATTTAAAATTCAAATGTTTAAAAATGTTTTGTGTTTGACAATAAAATAAAATCAATATCTTCTCCTAATCATGGATTTCCTTATGTCTCATCTTATCTCTTTGTATCGTGTATGAATTTTCTGAATATGTTGATTGAGCTTGAAATGGTAAAAATGCAAGTTATAAGCATCATGAGTTAGATCTTTTACGCATTTTAAAGAATTCGTGCATTAACTGCATTATTAATAATTGCTTCTGAATGTATAATATTGCTACAACGCTTGAATAGTTTTGTCGTTAAAGTGCTGTGAAGGTAAAGCGGAAATATGCCTTAAAGTATGAGGTTCTTATAGTTATAAAAGGATATTCTTTATGAAAGTAATGTTATTACCCTATCACGCTTGTTGAAGACAAAACTCAAGCTTATGTTTTTATTAGGTACTACACTTATAAATGGCGTTAAAAGGGTAAAAGGCAATTAGCACGTGTCAACGTTTCCTTAAAGGTTCGAATTTAAATAATTGCAATTTTCTGGTTAAAAATGCTAATTTTACTTGAGTTTTCTGATGATATGATATTAAATATAAAAACTATAATGACATTCCGTTGGAATTATCTCCTGTTGTTAAACTTACTTTGATTTTTAGGGATTCCGCAAACCCCTATGCACCTATAAATGTCACAAAAATTGGCACGCCTACTATGAGCTAATTATGCGTAACAATATGAAACGTAGTGAGAATAAGAACCAAACTCAGCAATGTCCAAACGCTTCTCTGATTTATGACGAAATAAGCTGAGATAATTTCAAATCCATCATTAATTTTTTGTCCCAAAAATGCAAATATAGCCGAGAAATGTGTGCACTTGTAAACCACGCTTTCCACCCACTTGCCACGTAAAATTAATTTTTTTCTCGGGGGATAGAAATTGAAAAATTAGTACGAGTAGATAAGGTGTACTTTGCTGGGGTTTCACATTTTTGGGAATCATATTTTCATTCCTGCAACTGTTTAAATTAGATTCTTTCAGTGCAACGCTTAAAAGCTAGCATCGCTCGATTCTAGCGACAACCTGCGGCGGAGGAAGGAAGCCGTACACTAACAAGGGTAAGGGTACGCATTTCTTTGTGGACATTCCTATCCTGTATATTAATCCGTGGTTAATACGCAATAGAGGAAACAAATTCCGGAGAGGTATGGTGAAGGTTTTCCATTATGGATAAATGAAATGACTTAGTGGACTCTACAGTAGTTATTACAGGGACTGCCAAGGTTTCGACACGGTGTCATCATCAGCTAACCGTCAGGTCAAAATGAGGTAATCATCACTGATGTCCGAATTAAATATATTACCTGATGATGACTCTACGTATCAAAACCTAGGTCGTCCCAATAAAACTTACTATGGAGTCCACTAAGTTCTTTAATTTATCTATTGTTAATACGTGTTAACTCCATGTTCCTACATTGTGTCTATGCCATCGACGTTCCCCCCTGGCAACCTGGGAGTTTTGGGGCAGTAGGTGAATCTTCGGCAGGCATACACTTCTCCTAGATGTTTACAGAGGCGCGATCTGAGTTGTTCTTGGAATAGAACAAAACTTTTTTGTATCCCTCCCTCCGCTCCAGCTGAAGCACACAGATATGATTGGGATTGAATAAGCACTTTTGCGAAGATCCCCGGTAAACATTTTTCTGAAAACTCTTATCAGCTGTCATCATCATTGGTCAACAATCCTAGGATTGGTTTGACGCAGCTTTCCACTCGATTCTTCTATCGGCCAACCTTTTCATTGTGACGTAATTCTTCTCTTTTACACTCTTCACAGAATATTTATTATGGAATGAAGATGAGTTACCGTGACTTCGTCCTGATGAAGACAAGTGGGCGTCTGAATGATGTTATATTTGGGCGCGTGGAATTATGATTACTTGAAAATTTCGACGGAATGTCAAAAGTAACCGGGCGTTAACAGAATGTATAAAAAAACACAAAAGTCTCAGTCGGAATAAATTAGCTTTTGACGCTGACGAAGAGGCGCATCAACATGTATCCGTCTGCAATATATCAAATGTGATATTTAATTTGCAATGAGTACATTACTGCCTTACTTTCAAGTAAATGCAAAAACTTCATTGATACAGATTATTAAAAATAGACCTTCGTCGGTCATCTCGAAAGCTTAAAGATTATTTGTCTATCTCATGGAGACGCTTAATTATTTCATCGTGTTGTAGGTACGAAGAGTTTTATTGTATATTTAGTAGAATGGTTGTGCAACTGTGATTTTATGCTAAAGCACTTTGATTTAACCGTTTTTGCGTATAAAGTTTTATTACTGTTTAATGATATTTTATCTTTTACATTTAAACAGTTTTCAAATATAATCCTGGATTCTCAACTAAAAAAAGAATAGTATTTTATGAGAACCTTTGCTCGGGCTCAAATAAGCAAAATTTGGGCATCAAATGAGTTTAAAATTCAACGCGTGCTTTCATTTAATTTGGGTGAAATTGTATCATTTTCAATGACCATTTATTAACCAAAAGACTGATAAACCGATTAAAACTGTATTTAATCCGTTGATTTTTACTGGATGCGCGGTCTACCGCGGTGGAGCCTCCCGGATTAATGGTCGTGAATTTTCTACTTTTTCTGATTTCATATCGACTCTATAGATTTCAACAAATAATTTTTGCTTTTATATCAAAGCATGAGTTTTTCACTCTAATCAAACAAAACTATTTCTTCATAACAATTGTCGTTTAAGGAACTATTACCGTGGGTAATACTACCTCGGGACATAAATTAATTCACCCGCATTATCTTAATATGCAGCGTACTCTACCATCCAGTTCCACTTCCAGGTGGATTTGAACGGTTTCGTTTGTTAAGTAGATCCAAGTAGGTATATATTATCCAAGTATTTATAAAATTTTTTTGAGAAATCACTTAGGTATATAGTAATAATAATACAGATTTTGAAAATATTAAGACGTCAGAGAAACGCTAATCTTTTTTTTTTGTGGTGTTTTGCGTTCATTATGAAAATTAACTTCAGCATTCATGTATGTAAGGTACTCTAGGCATGCGTTTGGGGATTTCTGAGTTACTTTGAATAATCTTGTCCGTATTTTCGCTCTTATCAACCTCTAGGTGCAGGTATTTTATAATATTTTCAGAGTCATCTGAATGCGGATTGAATCAAAACATACTTGACATTATAAGTCTAAATATAATGAAACAGTGTGATAACAATTCTCATCTGAGTTCTTTTAGTATGACTGAGAATATAACATGATTATTATTACGACCATTAACGAATATCACCGTTCTTCCCGGTGCAAGTTCTCACTCCATAATCAAAGTTGTCTCGTTTGATTCCAATGCCCCTGCTACGCACTCTTACTAGGCTCTGATTAGAGATTAGTGGCAAAGCTGCCTTGCTTAATTACCGCGGTTATCAAGAGATCTCTCTACGAATCCTAGTCAGCAATTTACTTTTCCAGTTATTTCCTCTGTACGCAGCTCTCGATGACATTATTTTTGTGATGGTTATTCTGAGTATTGATATTAATTCTGTGTGTAATATTCCATTTTGTTTTTAGTTGTAAGTATTAAGAATTTCTAGTTGAAAATACACTACTTGGGAAAGAAAGGTTCTATTCCCTTTTTTCGTTCAGAAACATTTATCAATTACAGTATGGAAAAAAATAGGTGAAAATAGTTACTAGGAAAAAAAGGCACTGTTTTCGGTTATGGGGTCTCTTTTTGGAGACAAGTCAATGGAATATTGCCTTCATATTATTCAAACGTAAAATTGTTATTTTTTAAAATTCAATGAAATTATTTTTTTAATTGAATGATATTCTTTGTTTTACGTGTGATTAACTCCCATACAATTAATGCGAAGAGGATGGAATAATTTAATATTATGCCATGAAACAATATCATTTTCTCTAATTTCATGCAATCCATGCTTATATGCTTTCATAGCCCGCGTTCGGATCCCCTAATCAAATCAAATAAGTTCACTTTTATTTACTTATTCTTCTTGTCTTTTGCACTTCATCCCACTATGCCCTCTTACCTACTCTCTGCCTTCTTCATTCCATCACTCACTCCTTCCTTTTCCCTCCCAATTTTATGCCTTCACACGTATCCATTTTATTCCCTCTTCTCTAACTCCCTCTCACTCTGCCTCACTCCCTTCCTCCCCATCTCAGCGTTTTCATCTCAATTCGAACGACTGCTTGCTTCCCCTCTTTGTCATCATGTCACCTTCTTCCTCCAGCACAATGTTCTTCCCTTCCCATCAACCTCCTTTTTCTCTTTGCCTCGAAGCGATCAAATCCTCCCCTCCCTTTAACTTTATATCCCCATCCTTTTTCTACCACTACGCACTTTTACTTCCGTTTATTGCTGTTTCCCCTCTCGCCCAGCGATTCCTCTTCCCAAAACTCATCCTCACTAGCCTCAGCATCTTCCGTAACCGGGTTCGAACACCTTCCGTCATACTCTACACAGCTCTTCAACTTCCCCAACACACTTTATGGAGTTTTCGGATTCTCCTGGATATACCCAGTGTTTCAACAATATTTGTCTTCCCTGCGGTAAGAATTATTCTCTGGTTCTCGCTCAGTAAATTTCTGTCGGCTGTGTTGCGTGATATAGAGTTTATTCAGGTTTTGACCTATAGCTTCATGCACACCTACATTTACTCCTTACCCTGCAGGACACTTCGAAGATGTATGGCACGAGGTGATTAATGGAAAAAATAAAAATATAGTGCAATGCGTAGTGCAGTTATTATTTATTTAAAAAGTCCAGTGGTAGATCACACAGTGCCGCTTATTTTAAGGTAAAAATCGAGCACTAAAATCAGAAAATAACTTGACATCTCCATCACAAAAAACATGTCTTAGGCGAAACATATGTTGCCATACAAACATATCAATTAATATTCATGAAAAGGTATATTTTTGTAAGTGATAAAAAAGTAATAGAAGTATGTATGTTCTTTTTTGCCAAGCTTCATTTAGGTCACGGATTAACCATTAAGTTCGTAGCTTAGTTTCTAATATTTCATGTTAGGCGATTATAAATCCCCTGCCACACAAATGGGGCGGCTGGTGGGGTTCTCATGTCGCGTCAGTGGTTGTAGTTAAAGGTTTGGATAAATATAAATTCTGATATTTTGTTTGAATCTGTAGGTATTTCCTGCATTTTTGGAAACGCTAGGAAGAAATTTACAGGTATATCGCTTGCAGTTCGATAATTCAAATAATACCAACAAATTTTATATAAAGCCCTCGTCTCATTAATTCTATCACGATATCGTAGTCAGCATAAATAAATAGATTAATTAGTAGCTGAATTGCCCAGAATTCACCCGTGCATGCATCTATATGTGCAATTGCATATGATGTTCCCTTAGATTTCATTCAATAATACAAGTATTACTGGTTTTGTATGGGAATAAAATTAATGCAGGTGCGTATTTGTCCTCACTCTACTCATTTGTGAAGTATTTAGGATACAACGGACCAATTAGTGATGTATGGAGCAAGAGCTTAACCCCGAAGGGGCAGTTATTGACCAAGAATTTAAAATAGCCCTACGCGTAAATGCTAGGGCCCAGAGGTTTATTTATAAGGATTCTTATTTGGAAAATTCTGCGAGCAGATTCAGAAACTGGTCTTCGAGGAATACATGAAAACCGCAGGCTTTTGATTCCTGTTCGTGCTTTTCAATAAGTGATACCTTCTGACGAACTAGCCATCGGATAAGGGATGGTAACGGTTCGGAAAGATCTTTTGGAGAAAATTGGAGAGAAGAAATTGAGGTGATTCTTCCGAGGTAATGGGATGTCGAATTCCTTGACGAAGGTAGGAGGTTTTGTAAATGGAAAGCGGAAGGCGGATGATCGGCACTTAAGATGACGGTTAATAGAATGCATGTCAACCTGACGAGTGAAATATTACCGCGCAACAGGCAGTTAAAGCTGAACCTCAGCTTATTTTTACGCCTTATTTTCAAGATATTTTCAAAGGTACTTACAACATAACATACTTACGATGTAAACTTGTAAGTCTGATGTCATATATCGACTTATCTAATTTTCTTTTGACTATCTTGAGCATGACCTATTTTCCTACAGAAATAGCTCTTCGACATATATTTTCTTTCTAATATTTACGAAACGTGCATTTTCAACAAATTTATCACCAATAGAATTTTAAAATTAATCTGAAACATTGACGTTTTTCGTGAGCCACTCAGGAGAGCGAATAATAGATAAAACACTATGAATACGTGCACATATGCCTCGTTATTTCTTCCCAATCTTTATATTATTTTTCCCATTTAGTGGGTACCAATCTGATTTCGGTACGTATGGATCGGGATCAGGTTGGTGCGGTGGCTAAAGCCTTGGTCTCCCATCCAGAGGGCCTGGATTTGAGTACAGCTAGTTGTATTTTACATTCCAATGAGTAAATTATGTGGGGCAAAATGAAAAAAATGGGTAATGTTATGTGAAGGCTAAGCTGGGAGAAAGATTGTGAAGTATTGCGTTTCCCAGAATTTAATATTCATAGGTTAGCATGTGCAATGTCAAAAATGGGCTTGTTTTTTTAAATTTAATGTCGTCAATGAATAAAAAAAAAGAAATTTTTGTTAAAGTCGTCTGATCATGGAAAATGATGAACGTAATTCTGTGTCTGTGTTGACTGACTTGACGTCTAAAGTTGGCTTTATCCTAACCATTGTTTCCAATTTCACATGGCTGCTACTCGAAGCCTTCTTCTAAACTTGTGCAATGTCATTATTGAAGTAGAAGAAAATCTAACAATGATCATAAGTAGTAACTTTGGGTTGTAAGACGGCGATACTAACGAAATACCATGGCATCATTCCATGAGTTTCTAATATTGCTCCTACGGAAGTCTTTGGACTAAATGAAACAGGGATCGGGTTGTTCTGGTGGTTTTTGAAGTGACTTTCTATTCCAAAGGCCTGAATTTAAATCCATGCGGTGATATTGATTATTCTATGCCATATAAGTCATGCCTCTTGCTTGGAAAGCGCCCCAAGTTCAGTTCTCCATCCGATGGACGGGACGTTAAACCGTGGGCCTCTTGACGCCTTTCTTTAAGGGTTGGGTATGGACAAATCAAGGTTTCTGACCACTATTTCTCTTTCCCGGAACAATTCTACATCACCTAATTAACCACAGTTCCAAAATAACCTAAGCTGTCACTTGCCTGCCTTGTATCACTACTTTTTATATTTTCATGACATTTCAATTCCCACCAACAGTAATAACAGTATGTGAAAATATTTTTACTTATATTTTGGTGAATTACGATCCAGTTCTCTCTCTTTATTATGTTGGAAGTTGAAAAATAACAATGTCGCGATTGCAAAAGTCATCAAGTCCGTGACTAAGTCCCTGGTTATAATCTCATACTCATAATCCCATACCTTGTCATGTGTATTGACGTCCAGTCTCATCAATGGTACTTGCGGCTGATCAGCCTAGTCGGCACACACCATTTACAAGCGACAGACATTTTTAAAAAATCCTGACTTCCAGGGAATGAAGAACAATTCCATCACTTTATAAAGATTGCAGCACCCCGAGACCTGTTCAATATCACTTGATGTCAACGTCCATCTAAATCTGAAGCTAAGGCAAAGGTAAATTCGATATCTTGACCAAAAGGTGAATCAGAATACTTGAATTGCTCGAGTGATAGGCTAGCTACCCCGGCTGGCCCTTAATTTGAGGAGAGAAACGTAAACCTAAGATGTTCTCCAGTCGAGTGCTAAGCATGACAAATCAAGGATCGTAGAAGTCACTACCACAATAATGTCCACGGAATTTAAATTTACAGATTTTCCTTGATATCAGACAGTATTTTATGCCATTATATTTCCTAAACGGTTCTCTTGAGAAGAAAATAATTTCATTAACTCTAGTTTAAGCTTTGATTATATCGCTACTTATTGAAAATATTTTTTCCAATTATGATATATAATGACTCCACGATGAAAGAAATACTATGAATAAAGGCCATTATTTTTTATTTAAAGATACCTATTTTTTTAGTTGCTACATGCGTACAATGATGATATCAAATTGGATATAAGTGTGCTTTAAAAATATTAAATTTTCATTTTCCATCATATTTGTCCCAGACTTTGTCTCAGAATCTTTTCTGTATTCCTGAATATTCGCGTGTGCATTTGGGCAAAATTGACTGAGAAATGGTTCCTACATCCTCCAATAAGGCGACAGTAAACGTTTCATGGTAATCTTTAGGCAAAAAAATTAAAGGAGACAATAAGTTGAACTCACTCTAAAGGTAGCGCCATTAGTAGGGAATTGAGTAAGTTTACCAGTGGCAGCGTGCTAATGTAGCGCGCTCAACTCCTTTCCCAGCCGACGAATTTCCTTGGAGATCTCTGCTTGATAGACACTTACGTGACACATTCTCTCCTTTTTATCAACAGCGCCCGAAAACTAGCATGAAGCCGGCTCACACTAAATGGCAAACTCATTCAATCAACTCAAAATTAGGCAAACTTTGGATTCGGTCGTCGCACTCCCGACGCAGTCGCCCCTTTGTTGTTGAGGAATTAATCACATTAATGTGTCGGCAATAATAACTCCGGAACGGCTTGACAACGTAAGCCATTAGCTTCTGAAAATAATTGCCTGAAATTATGCCAGAGATCCTTTGATTCACAGCGAGTGCATAATGTATAATTAAATGCAGCGTAGCATCTCTTTTGTTTCGATGAGATTTAAAGTACAGACCGTCTTATCATGTTTTTGAGCAATGAGGGCAATTTTAGGAATATGGGAAGTGTTTATTTACAGTGGGTGGAGTAACTGTTATTTAGAATGCTCTTCGTAATACCAGATGGGGGTGTTTTTTTATTCATTTATGTACCCTTGTAACAGGAATTATTTTCACCCCCTTCCGGTACACAGCAGCGTAATTCTAAAAACTAGAACTATTAGAACTCCAAATACAACTACAACTTGCGCTACACCTCCGATTTAGATAATCAAATACATTATATCACAGCAGAGATGTAGGTACTCCCTCTTTCCCTCTCGTTGACTTTCTGCCTTATAATTAGATGTAAACACAAGAGCAATAGTTACAAACATCTCTCTCGGCTTTTACTGATGGTTTCTGTTCCACATACATTCTCCACAAGTGTGGCTGTTTGCATGTCGTCGGTTCATTGCTACCTCATTTTTTTCGTTGGGACTCTTTCAGCGAGAAACTTCCTTTTTCAATAGGTTAATCTAGGTGGAATGTGGTATCAGAGGTATAATTAAGCAATTTAAAGAGAATACAGTGTTTTTTGCCATGAATTGTTTTTTGCCTCTAAATACACCACAAATACAGAATATTTTTATATCCGCCAAACCAAAATTTTTTTGCGTAGAATAAGTGTGCGTCAGAAAAGTATATTTTAATTAATTTTTTTATTCTTGTAATATTTGTACTGCTCTTTTTGCTCTTTTTCGTCTTGTAAGCCATGAGAGTATTTTTTTCAAATAAACTAGATTTAGATGCGTTTCATATGCCTCATTGAATGGAAGTCGTTTGCGTAGTTTAATGCATGTTGTCTTTTCTCCATGCTTCGAATAATAAAGTCACAGAAAGCCTGATGCATGTTGGGCTTTCTTTGTAAATGCTGTTAACTGCTCCCTTAGTGTGAATCCCTATAATTTTTCTGTTTCCCAGTGAGCGTATCTTAATAATTTTTCAACATGAAATTAATCCCTCCATGCATGTGTTTTATGACTCGAAACGTCTATATTTTTTCTCCATTCCTATCTCCTTCCTTCTGTGATTAAAATGCTGTGGGGACCGAAGCAGGCATTTCGATACCCAAAAAAATACCTCTACATATTAAATGTTGGTTATTCAAAATGTTAGGAAAGATGGAAAAAATCTGATCGCTCAACCGTCACCCTGGATAAATATATATGAAGTCTAAAATGTAAAGGAAACTCAATCCTTTTTTGTTATGCCACTCTGTATATACGGTCCTCATTAGCACCCGACGATCAGTAGCTTTCAATGCCAAACTGTGATAAAAAGAGTAGCCAGTCACTGGTTGACGATTCGATAGTAATTACATCACATATTTTAGTTGCCAGTGGAATGAGCAGAGGAACGATTAAAGTCTATGTTGCATGGAACCAAACGATTTAATACCACCTGAAGTCTCTCACCTATAATTTGGCTTGGCTAATGAGCCAGCTCAGGCTGTGAGTATTGTTTTTCGTTAATATTTTCGTAAACGAATTTCGGTCTTGGATGAATTATCCTCTCCGGATGACTGATTTCATTGCGACTTGCAACGTAAAATCGGAGCAGCCAAGATTTTGGCTCGGTCATGCACGGCAAAATCTCCATTGTTATCGGGATTTAAAATCCCCATCCGCCCATCACATTACCTTTGCGCATCAACCCACAATATCCATCGCTTTCGAAATATCCCAAGAGTTACCTTTTCAATAGCATCGCCCCGGCTGCATCTCCGGGAGAATGGGATGCACGTTTCCTCCTTCCGTAATGTTGGATTTCTTCCGGAGAAATGTTAGTGAGCATACTCCGCGCACTTTATTGGCCGCAACAGCACTCATACTCGTCTGGGGTTCTCCCGCCGTCTCTCCTCCTCTCTGCTTCTTTGTCCTCTTTTCTTCCTCGATACTCGCGAGTATCACGTGGCGTCTTTTTTTAAATTTCTTTTCTTGCTGCGAGCTCGAAACTTGAACATGGAGCCTTCTTCTACCCTTCCCCCTTTTTATTTTTTTTGGTGCACCTTGAATATTTTAATGTGCTCCTTATGATTACGATGCGGCCTCAGCTCGGCCACCCATGTCTTCCTCTCCACACCACCCTCCCGCCTCGTCGTATGTGTGTGTCGTGAGTCTTGCCCTCCTCCCCGCTCCCCCTTCTAGATCTCCTCCCTCCACAAAAGTCCTCCGTCACTTGCCGCCCTACTACCTTCCCTCCCCCTGTTTTCCCTTCACGCTCAGAGAACAGAAAAGGAGGATAGTGATTTTTGTCGCTGTTGCTAAGAGGGCTCCCGGGATGAGTTTAAGTATCATCGTATATTCCAGCTTGCGCTTGCACGTAGGTAGGTACGAGATGCTAAAAATAACGGTGCCGTGTACGCCGTGACCGCATTCAACATCTTTCTTCATTTTTTTTTATATTTGCGCTTTCCATGCATATTCACGTCGGTTCTTGAAAATTTTACCTCTACATTTTTCGCCGCTGCAATGTGCCGCTGTCATGGTGCCGTCAGCCTTGCCTTTTCAACTCCGTGTATCTCTCACTTGGTATGCACATGGGTATATAAAAAGCTTGTCCTTGTGGAAGCCTTTGACGATTTTTCAATTGTATATTCCCCCACATCTCCGTAAAACCCATTGGCTGGAACCATTTCTCGTGAAAACTGGGTTGTTTAGCAAAACCCGTTTTTGGTGAGAATTCACTTCAAAATGGTGAGTTCCTAGGTTTCTGACTGAGTAATTCCTGGATTGCAGATTGAGGAGGTCAAAGCCATCCTGACTCAGAACTAGATGATTGGATTACCGTCTCCAAATAGTGTTCCTAAGTGCATCCCAATTTTGTGTAATGCATTTTTTATGTGTTTTTGAACGATGGAAATTTGTGTATTAGCTCTTGTATTCGAGGTTGCTTGTACTCGTGTATCAGTGGCAAAATGTTTAACATTGGGGAGAACCTTATGCTGCTATTTCTTGGATATACTCAAATCTCATGTTTCATCCTCGGAAAAGGATCGGAAACAAAATTATCTTTAGCTGTTGACTTGCGATATTCTTTAACGATCCTATCGGCGTATTCATCCCTGAATACGTTGATAGGCTCGGTAAATCTGGAAAAATGATTTTTTTCATATTCAACTTCGATATATTTTGTCCTTCAATATCTTTCGGCCGGGCCATTTGCTCAAAGCAGCGTACTACTAAGGTGAAAATTGGGTTCCTTCTATTGACCAAACATTGTGATATAGCGCTACTTAGAAACTTTGGGACACTGTACCTCTTTCCACATCTGAGGTGTCCACCCGGAGATAAAATCAATTAGGGAGGCAGTAATATCGTTTTTTTGCATAATTGTTTTGTTTGTTAGACTCTGGAATGCGTAATGTAAACTATGTAACCTTTTAGATATCGCGATCCAAAGATACTTGGAAAATTATTGCCCGTCTGGAAGCAAGATAACCAACAATGTAGTGAGTAAATAATCATTTGCATAGCCCAGACATGTACGAAAAGAAGGCTACATATTTCTGTAAATAAAAGCTACAAGAAATAATTACCTTTGCGCGTTGGCGTGGAAATATTTAATGGCCGTTAATAATGGGTAACAAGAATAAAATAAGTTAAACACGATGCAACTTTAACTATTTGCCGTATGTTTGACAGAAAAATGAAGTAGGTTAGATGGATGGGAATACGAGGAAATTGATAGATGGGCCTGATAAAAATTCAAAATAGAAGACAAGAAGGCTTTATTAGCCACAGACATCTTGAGTTATGATGAGGACTCTCGTTGAAGTAAAAGTGAGTGGTAAGCCTGGCTAAGGGATCTCGTATGAGGTTTATGTGGGACTTAGTGACGGATATAAACGCTATAATGGTGTTAATGTGAAGAGGTCAGCCAATTGGAGATTCCATTAGCTGTGTCAAACGAAGCGAGGGATTCATGGCTAGCGATGAATATCCACAACTATTGCTAATAAATCCTATCAATAACGGTGATATTATGGCCTGAGAAACGAAACGATATGAAGAACCCATGGAGGAGGAAGAGAGAGAGAGAGAGACAAAGATTCATTTATCTTACCATTCCGACTTTTCCACGGGTCTCTTGCGCACGTATTCCATTTCCCATCGCCGTCGGTCGGATTCGGAGCAGTAACCCGCCATCAATACGTCCTCGCGCCATTGCCTTCCCCCCGATCTTCGCTCTATAATCCATATTTTTTTCCATCTCACCTTGCAGGGCGGCTGGAGCGATTTTATTTTGACAGCCTTTTACCCTCCACCCCTTTCCCTCCCCAGCCAACCCATCCAACAATTCCTCCTTCCCCTCCCTAGTTCGTACAACCCGTGAGCCCTCACCCTCTCGCCTCCTAAATAATCCTCCCAAGTTGAACCTTCCCTCTCCTCGCGCCCCATCTCCAATCTGCCTTGCGTCTGCCGGAGCTGAGCGCATAACACATTACCCAGCTTACCGCCAGACTCCATTTACACGCCAAGATTTGACTGCGAGAGACTCTCCTATCTTCCATACTTTTTTCGCCCTTCTCAATGTCGTATGAGCCTCTACCAGACCTAGGAGAGGCTTGCGCGAGGACACATAGGGCGCATGTGCCCGTAACATATCCTTCCGAGTTCTACTTTCCCTAGGTGACGATCGCATTAGACCTCGATAGATATCGACTGCTCGCGAGATGTCCCATTCAACTCTCTTCCATCCCGGGCAGATCGAGGAACGTGGAAGCGGAGAATAATTTTTTTTTACTACAGAGTAAATTGCGGACGGAACCGATTCATTCAGCGTACCGTAAGTTATATGTTAGAACAATAAATTGGAAAGGCACGGAAGCATAACAGCTGAGTAAAAGTATCATAACCATATGCTGAAAAGAGTATCTACTTATGAAGAAGCCTATGAGGTAATCACTTCAAAATACTGACAAATATGCAATTGGGCAAGTGATTCAAGCCGGAAGTAATCTGACACCATCAAATTTAATATTTAGGAATAAAAATGCACTTTTAACATGCTACCTGATGAGGTAATGGTATCATCATCTTTGGTCAAAAATCCTAGGATTGGTTTGACGCAGCTTTCCACTCGATTTTTGTATCGGCCAACCTCTTCATTGTGACGTAATTCTTCTCTTTTACATACTTAACAACCTGTTCCATGCATCTCATACGAGGCCTGCCTTTTTCAATCTTGCCGTTCACTTTTCCCTCGACAAGAGTCTTCATCAGACCATCGTGTCTCAAGATATGGCCGATTAAGTTGTCCTTTCTTCTTTTTAGAGTTTTCAGCAGACTTCTCTTTTATCCCACACTTCTTAGGACTTCCTCGTTACTTACTCGGTCGATTCATTTAATCTTCATCATTCTTCTGTAGCACCCTCTTCTTCGCTGCTGTGATCGCCCATGCCTCACTGCCGTAAAGAAACATGCTCTAGATGTATGTTCTGATGAACTGTTTCCTTACTTTTTGCTTGTATTTCCAGCTGTAAGTAGATTCTTTTTTTTAAGAATGCACTCTTTGCCTGGGCTATTCAACTGACTATTTCTTTCCTGCTTCGTCCATCGTTGGTTACTCGGCTTCCTAGGTAACAGAACTCTTTCACCTCATCAAGTTTTTGTTTTCCTAGTTTGATTATGGTTTTGGCCTCTTCTTTTTTGCTGCACACCAATATCTTAGTCTTCTTCGTATTTTTCTTCAGCTTATATCTGATCATTGTCCTTTCCTTGGTTACTAGAATCTTGTTCAGATCCCTCTCTGTCTCTGCTATGAGTGCTATGTCATCAGCGAATCGCAGCATGCTTATTTTTTCTCCTTGGATAGTCACTCCAGAATTCTCTTTTATTTCATTGATGGCTCTCTCGTTGTAACCATTACGAGAGACAGTGTACAGCATTTTCTCACTTCTTTCCTTATTCTTGCCTTTTCATAGCTGGGTTCAGATTTAATCTCAGGTACTTCGTTTTTGTACAGACTGTGTATAATTCTTCGGTCATTGTAGGACACTCCGATTCCCTTCAGAATTCCAAGCATTGAATCTCAATCCACATTGTCAAAAGCCTTCTTTAAGTCCACGAATGCAATGAACGACGGCCTGTTCTTCTCCATTCTTTTCTCTTTGAGCAGCCTAAGGGTAAATATTGCTACTTTTGTACCTTTATTTTTCCTGAATCTTTGCCTGGGCTATTCTACTGACTATTTCTTTCCTGCTTCGTCTATCGTTGGTTATCGTTGTACAAATTGTTGTACAAGTTGTACAAGTTGTACAACGCGTTATACAAGCTATAGTGAGGATCTTCACGCAGGAACTCCTCTGCTTTTCGTTTCGGTTGGTTGGGAGGCGACGGACAGCTGAGGTCATTTGCGCCATTTTAGGATAGGTGGCTAATTGGGTAATGGTCGGAGTCTTCAGGAAACGGAGGAAGGGTCGAGAGGAATCCGGAGTTGGTATTAGCTTACTGTTAACGAAAGGCGCCAAGGGGACCACGGTTTAACGTCCCATCTGACGGACGTAGTGTTGAACTTGAAATGCCCTCCACTATGCACTCAAGTGGGGACCGATTTTCACTGAAAAATCCACCACTGCTGGGAATCGAACCCGGGCCCTAGGGATAGGAGGCCAAAACTCTAGCCACCGTGCCAACCGATCCCCTGCTTTTCGTTTTATTCCTCTGTAGATGATCCTCACAGTATCTTCGATGCTGACCAGGTAATGGTATATTTAAATGCTATAAATGGTATATATAGATGCTTCGAGGTAATTGAATATATAAAAGAAAATAACATGACTATAATATAAATATTGATTACCTGTTGAGCAACCTAATATTTAATTAATAACATTAGCTGCCATCATGTTTTAAAATATTTTCATTGCTCTGAACTTCAACTCTCATCTCCAACGTAAACTTTACCTGCACATCAAAATAGTTATTAGTAAAAATTTTGTTTTAACTTCTATTCTGCTTGAAAAACTCAGCAAATGCGATCTATCTTGCCTAAATAGAGCTTAGAAACATCTAGGTGGTTGTCACAAAATCTAACCACAACTTGAATTACATTCTTATCGCAACATTATTTTCTGTCGTAAAGGATGTTTTAAAGGAGTTTGACTGTAAAGGTGTTACTTGAAATCTACTTAAAACATTTCGAGAAAATATTTGATAAAACTAACCATAACACCTGAAAGTATTTCATTCATGTTTTTTTTCGATACCATAAGAAATAATTGAAATTCATTTTTATGATTTGCATTTTAACTCTTCACTGCAAAAAAGCAATTCATGAAATCGTCTTGTGGATGTTTTTGGATGAAAATTAAAATATTGATAAATGAATCCGAAAATAAGTAACATCCATCGAGGATGATTCGAGAAATGGAGTTCCTTACAAGCGTAGTTCCAGGGTCAGAAACAGAGGTAGTCGCGTGGAAAAACCATTGAAGCCCAACCGAGCGATAGTTCAATTTCGCCTTTGAAGAGCTGGGGTGCTTGCGCTGCAAGATATCGCCGGCCAGTTCATTCGGCTTTTGTTTCCCTCCATTCCAGGCCCATTGCCTTGTCCCGGAACATGTCGCAGACCCTCTTTTCTCTTATCCCAAAGCCTTCACCCATTCGATTTTAAAATGAGACGCCCAAAGATGAAAGGGGAAGCGCTTCCGAACGGTGCGGGACCTGATAGGAGGTAAAAAAACCTTGGCAAACATTTGGAAAACCAGTGTCTTTCGCATGTACAGAATTTTTTCTACTATAATTCCCAAGGGATCCAAAGCGCGCATCACATATGAAGACAATGCTGTGATAAAATATCAAGGGAAATATTCCGCCGAACAAACGTATGCATGAGACATCTTACCGGGATCAAAATATTCTGTTGTGCCTCGAAAAGTATAAAAGTATATATCAGGGATCCATTCACTTCCGTGCTAAAAAATGATTACAGTCAGAAAATGTGTACCATTGCTGTTTTACATTACCAGCCCTTCCAGATCTTTTCTATCACCTCTTTCGGTCACTTAATTTGCTGAAATTTTACTATGGAAATCATATTAATATTACATCAATGATTTAAATATTTTTCACTGCCCCTAAATATTATGCTTTCTTTAAACATTGTCTCACGGCATGGACTTCATGACCTTCTTCCTTATCTCCGCACTTTTCAGTTACAAGAGCTATATGGTTAAATTTAATTAGCATTTTAAGTTCGTACATCGCCATTTATAAACCAATTCAGGAATTCTCTTCCCAACTCTGTCTTAGGTGTGTTATCTCAGTGTGATCTATTATGTATTTTGTTCAATTCTCATGACTTCGTTTGGCATTTTTCAGAAGCACACCATATATTGTAAGTTCTTTCCGTTTGTTATTAAACCAAAGTAACTTGGGCATTAAAGTTGAGTGTAAATGGATTTCTGAAATTCTTTCACTGTAAAAGTAAAATATTCAAAAAGATTCAGTTGAAGTAAAATAAAACTCATCTGCTTAGTGACACAATATTATAGCTAAATTATAATCAATTATTTACCCCAAGCTCAATCATCTGACTGAACTTAAACTAGGTACATTTTTACCATTAAGTTTTAAGCGAAGAATGGCATTAAGCCTAAAATTTAATAAAACTTTGGAAAAGTGACTTTTATTAATAAATTAAAATAACTGCTATTTCTAGTCGTCCGTATGATGAATTGCAGTCTTTAGGAAGTCGTATGCTTATTTATTTGTAAAATATAAAGTTCAATGTATCAAATGATATTAATCAGCATATTCAAAGATACAAAATAGTAGCCTTCGTGAAATTTATGTACACACACATTTCATTTCTAAAAGCTCATCTTAGATATAAATGTGAATTGCCAATGTAAACAGTTTTACGATTAATGTGGTTGTAAATTTTGCAAATGAATTAGAGAGAGAAACAAATTGCAGTGAGGTACATGGATGCATTAGATTAGGATTTACTCATAGTTGAACATCAGCAGACAATGCGACCGCTCTATTCGTATCTTTCCATCAGAATCACAGCCAACGCGGGAGAAACAGGGTGTGTTTGAGAGCTCTCAAATGGTTCCACCGAACACACGTCCTTTCAAGGCCTTTTGAGGATTATACCCGTATCGTTGCTCGGCAGATGGAAAGAAGAGAGTTCGCTGTGGAGATAAGGTGTGTGATGGAAGCCGAGTCGGAGGCTGGAAATGTATTGAGCATGCATAAAAAGAAAAATAAAACGGGGTTGCTCCATATTGTCGTTGGTTTTATCTCCCGGAATGGTTTTCGTTCCGCCATCTTCCCGTATTCGACGGCGCCTGTGTGCATTGATATGGGCCCGAGGTGGGGAGTGGGACAAGGCCTTCCGACCCGTCGCCTCACACTTTCCTCGGCAGCGGTGATTGGAGGGAGCGCCGGGCGTAAATTCGCCCCCACCTCCCACTGGGCCTTATTCCCCACCCCCTCGCCCCCCACTGAGCTCCTTTTTTTTCATATCCTTCGGAGGACATGGATTGGTTCCAAAAAAGAAAAAGAGCGGCACTCTTTCTTGAAATGTATTCCTATGCAAAGGTTGTGCCGTAAAAGTAAAAACTATATTGGCTTTAAAAGTTTCCCTCGAGAGATTGATATGAAAGGAATATCCCGCGCGGGAGACGGATTCGGCCGGCTTCACACCTAAAGCCATACCATCCAACGTGGCGCTCTATAAAAAAACTTTTTTGATTGCTTCCGAAGCCTTATCAATTGAAATTCCGTCCCTTAATACGCACCCTTTTTTTTGGGAGAGCGCTTTCGCTTTGTCTCCGGTTACTCTGTATGTGCGCTCTCATCGATCGTTTTGTTGTGATCACATAAATTTGAATTTTAATGGCTTATATTTTCTTCTCCAATTAGGGATGGAATGAAAAAAAAATCGAGAGGTTCGGCGACGAGTGGAATATTGATCACAATTTAAGGGCACTTTGCTGGTTGATTGAGTCAACATAAAGTTTTACTCCCTTCATAATCGCCAGATTGCTTGTCTTAATCGCGAATCAAAATTAGAATTCTATTGACTGACTGCACAGCGGGGACACAATGAAGTTACTCTTTCGTGATCTGCTTATTTACTGAGAGATATCAGTTCTTTCTTTTGTGATAAAGAAATGTCAGAAACGTAACGCTAAATTCGTACAAACAGATGAACTAATTACAACGTAATCTGACTAGAATTTCCTTAGTGTTTATGGAAACTTTTCAAAGTACATACCATGAATGAAGCAGCAAGTCAATCTTGGGGCTTTCAGGGCTTGTGAACCTTCTGCACTTAGTATAAGTTTAAAAAAATCAACGTAACGGTGATTACAGTATTATTTACAACAGAACAACTTGATTCCAGATACCTCACCTGTTGTTTGCTTTTAGTAGAGTATGCGATCAGTAGGAAAGATCGCAGCAGTTGAATCGGTGGTTGAGCTCCTCAGTATTACGATTTTTTAGTATCGAAGTGTTTAAAGAATGATGAGAGACTTACTGGAGTGAGATTCGAGAATTAAGGGAACGTGGTAGAGAAACACGGCTTGGACACTTTTCCACTCCTAAAGAAAACTCAGGGACGAGGGACCGGTTATTAAAATTCCTTGTTTTGAAGTGTTAGTGCCATTTTTAAGTTCTCTAATATGATGCTAAAGATGAAAGAGTTTTCACTGAAAATATATTTACCGTCTCTGAGACTCGAATATGGGCCCTCGAGATGAGAGGCCGGCCGTTAAATCCACTCTCTTAAATAATTCCTTCGTTTTCTTAATGTTCACCCTTCGAGTTTCTAATTTCCCGGTTAATTTGTTGCCCCTTATAAGAATTTTATGAGGTGAGGGATATACCACTGGTGCGCCTTAGAATTTGAAAAGAAATTCACGTAAGGTCTTCTACTGGTTAGAGCAGATGACTATAAAAAGTTTTTCTGGCAGTGTCCTAGCTCTTCTTTGCATTTGATTCACATTCACATTCATTTCTCACTTCAAATAGGCATATTTCTTACCCCTTCTCAAACTATCCACATCTTTTTGTTTTCTTCCTTGCACTCACTTACTCAACATTTCACCTTCCTAAGCGACCTTCCATACGTACCATGTATACTATTGTCCATAAGTATTCGTTCCAATCACCTACTCTGCCTTTTTTTCTGTCTACGGCCTTATCAACTTGATTATTTCATCTCAATAGGCCATATATCTTACTTGGATGGCTATTTCTAAGAGTTTCTAAAGTGCCATTATTTGGATGAAAAATTTAACAATCGAAGTGATTTTGAAGCCTGCTATTCTCTCAGTGTTTGATTGGTGATCGGTGTCGTATCTTTGCAATGTATGAGCACGCCTTTACTTGTATCTCTACTGCCGACATTTTTAAATCTTTACATATATACTCTATTTTGGCCCGGTGCCTTTATTGCTGAATTTATTATTCCGTTTTGCTCTCACCTGCTAACATGCACACTTCGGCTTAGATGACTGTAGTAGTTTGGAAGTTTTTCGGTTTCACTACAAGAATGTGGCTTTTTTTTCTAGAAATACATACAAAGTCTTCTCTGAAAAACGAAATGAAAGAAATAAAGTGATCACAAAGGATTAGATGTGACCCATACATCATCATAATTGCATCTTTAGCTAAAAAAAGAGTTTATGAGAGCACGGTAAGTGAAGTGAGCAGTTCGTGCGATGCTTGGCCCGCCTTACATGCGATAATAGGATTAATAACGAAGACGTCACTTCATTCTCTCAAATGAACCTGGTATTTTTCATTAACGCGCGTCCTCTTGAGATCCCCGCTTAAGTCTTCGCCTCTGCGAATCACGCTCGAGATCTCTCACAGAACCTGCGACGTCAAGGCATACCGACGCCATCGCCACCGAGCGTTCCACGAGCTCCAAAGAAATCTTTTTAAAAAGTTTTCGAAATCGCTTTAATTTCACACGGGACGTACAATAGCACGTGATGAAGAGGTGAAGTGGAAAATTGCGGCAGTTTCCCCACATCAATCTCGAGGGACACGCAACGGCAAACAACAGGGGAAGAGGTGTCACGCCACGTTCCTCTCCTCTTGACGAGAAAATTCCAAGAAATTGCCTGCGGGGTTATTTTGATGGGGTGAAAGGGGGTGAAGGCAGGGGTGAAAAAAATCAGACGACTCCAATTTAAAAAGATATAAACATAAATGTTGCGTAACTCCAAGATATTGCGGATCGATAGGTTCAAATTTGTCATGCTCTTCGTCGCGGGTAAATCTCTCGAATGGTTTGATTTCTTCTAAAGAAATTGACTAGTGATTCGTAATGAAAATCCATATTTCATCATTGAATGCGTGGTTCTCAAGATAAATTTGCATGCGAATTTATCTTGAGAACCACGTATAACCAGTGTAGAGTGCTTTAATTATTCGTGAATCTAAATTGCACTACACTAATGCATAACAGTAGGCTATTATGATAAGGAGCCTGCGTATAAATGGTGTAAATCGTTTCCAGTTTAAATAGATCTGGGATTATATTGGTTTTTAGGTCTTAGTGCCTTCTGTAAAACCATACCGTATGTATGAGAGTAAGTATTAGTAATTATAACACTTCAACGTAGGCATGACGAGATATCACGGCATAATATCTCAGCGTGGACGCCGTGATGTGACATGCTAACTATGGATTATGTGTTGAATTCAAAATGAACGCTTCCTTCGTGGATTTTAAATCGATCCGGAGATTCATTTAAATCTTTTTAAACAAAACAAAAGTTAACGTGTGCATGTAAACTACTAACTAGTGTTACTACCAACTCATATTACATACTAACATGTTATTACTAACTCATGCATGATATATTGCATCAAATATGAGTCAATAATTGAATTTATTCATAGAAATGATTAACTAATCCATAAATACTGCTTTGATTTGTACGGACTGAAATTTTAGTGCCATTTATAGCCAGTGTTTCGAGAGTCTTGTTACTGTATTTGTGTCTCTCAGTTTCATATATGTAGTGTATGCGCGGAATAGTATTTTTTGCATTTCTGTATGGTAGTAAGTGTTCTCTCTGATTTATAATGCATGCCTGGTGATAGTTCACCCCTGTAAAACACGCTTGCGGTAGCTTACAGGATAGGTATCATGTAGATGTGGATGAGAAAGCCATTGAAGTGATATTTTCCTCTCAGTAGAGAACTAGGTGACTTTCAGTGTAATCATGGCCGTTACTAAGTTTTATCCTCAGTTGTAGTGTTTTTATGGCATTTGGAAGATATCATTAGGAATGTGAAAGGTTAATGTCAAGACAAATTGTGACATTTAATTTATGAAGTTCCTTCAGATTTGCTCCTATTCATGTTTCTTCTTCGTCATGGAAATACAACCCTTCATCTTCTTCAGTCCCTACTTCATTCGATTTTTATAAGGCATTGATCTATCAAGGCCAAAGAGACATATTTACTTGAATTAATAAGAATTGGCTCACAAAAATTCTCTCAAATGAGGGTCTTGAAACGGAGAAAGTTAGATTATCATGTATTTCAAGTCGCACGAAAAAAACGAGACCCTTGCGTAAAAATATTAACCTTAGGGGTAAAATTTTAACTTGAAAATGAAAAGGGAAGAATTTTTCGCTCTGTGAAAACAATAATGTGGGTTCTTTATAGCCCCAGCCCAAGGTTCAGAGGATTTGGAGGGAGAGTGGTAAGTTTACATTACATAGGGTATGGGCACAATGGCGAATGGAATGACTCAACGTGAGCTCAGTCGCGCGTTTTTTTTAGCCAGAGTGCTTGGTGTGGTCGTGGAAACTTGGCCATCCAGATCTAAAATGACATGCGATTATGAGTGTCCATAAAGAGGTTGAATATCGCCTCCGTCTCTCTCCACAACAGTGTGGGGAAATAGAGTAGGCTCAAAAGAAGCGCGTTTAATGACCTCACGTGACAACGGAGCCCATTCCCCATGCCTGCTTGTTTTTACCTACACCCGCGGGTGACAGGAACGACCCACGAGGTAATGGAGGCACTCTCGCCTCACGGAAAATACAAAATTAAACCGGACACTGGTTTGTTTGCACCACGGATGCGTGACGCACAGTCATTTTCAAAAGTCTCTTCAGAAATTGAGAGTGTTATCACCCTTCCCACACCACACGAGGAAAAGTCTGTTGCAGATTCCTAATCGACAAACTCTTGGGACAATTAACACGAAGTTTTGATTTCACGTTCCGTCCGATGGAAATAATCGATATTATTATTCCCAAATCCTAAATCCGAGATTATGTCCGTTTTTGATTAACTTTAAAGCGGTGGTATTATCCGGAATACATTTTAAAATCACCACATTTTTTTCAATCGCAGTTCCTTCACGTATAATCCCTGGAAACAAAAGCCTGAATGTCCATAGAAATCAAAAATGTTAGGCTTTGTATCCGAGTTCCAAACGCGCTTAGCTTATCCTGGTAACTCAAAAGTGCTGACTTCGTATCCGCCGTCAGGAAAGGTATTTTGTTGGTCATAGGCTTAAGATCAATGATAAGTTGTGAGATGTATCTTTGTTACTGACAACTTGGTAGCCCTACCGAATTATGTGAGATAGTTAAATATCAGTATCTCATTGTGATCATTCTTGTTGATTGTAAAAAAGGAATTTATTTATTGGTCTTCTTTTTAAGAAGTCCTATTGTTTTACATCCCTTTGATTCCGTCGCATCCGTGTGCACCCTTTTTTACCCTTTTTCCTTCTGATACTCTTCACATACATCTCATCCGGCATCATTTTGCTTACAGACATTTTCTGCACTTGAATCCTTCCATCTTCATCATTTAATCATCCATTATGTGTAAATCTTCATGCGTACGTCAGTTCGTGGGTGTACTTTATGAGATAAGGAGGTTAGGAATCTAGCATGCACTCCTACCTAGCTACTCTAGTTTTCTGCTCACTGTGATGAATCAGCTTTATCAAATTGATCACGGTGGGTAAAACAGAAGAAAGGTGACGAAGAGATCCTACGGATATTGATAAGCTTCAGTTTTGATCGTAAGATTCTGGTTTGAAATGGGCATCTAGCTAGACGAAGTAGCTAGGCTAGTAGTGCTCTGATCAGGCAACCCAGTATTCGCAGATCATACTCCCGCACAGGGCACAAAAAAAGGATTTCCACTTTTAAGGAAGCTTTTGACGGGTCGTGGGAAGTGTAATGAATGAAGGAGAGGCGTTAATTCGCTTTGGCGGGGCAGAATAGGCACATTCCGCTAGTAGCTGAGATTAAGGGAAATGGGAAAAGCCAAATATTAGATAATCCAGAGAAGACCTAGAGTTGTAAAACGTTGTAACTAATAGTATAATTGTGACGGTTTTGGTGAAGACATCAGGATGGGAGGCCCTTCTCGCACGTAGACAGCAAGGCTTACTGAAAAAGGTACTGGGTGGTGAAATTCTTCCCGATACCGAGAGAATTGCGCAGACGTCACTGTTTTGGCAGATTGCATCACACAAATAAGATAGGCAAGGCAATAAGATAAGAAAGGCATTTCGTTACCGTTTCATTCAAATATTTGTTCTTTTTTCATACAAATCACGACATTCACAGATATTAATTATTGCCTCTAGTGAGTCATCACAAGAAAGAATCTCCTTCCGTATCATGATGCAATTGCGCATGCTATAAGCAAACCCACTTAAACGGTTGCCTAACACACCCTGCCACACGCCATGTTCGTGGCTTGCAAAGTGAGATATTGTTGTAGAAAATTTGCAGAGCGGTTCACCAGTAGGTAAGTGTTTCGCATTATCGATAGTGAATGATCAGAGCACTCCAGTCCTACCAAGGCTGGTGATTTTGCATAATTGATTATCCACTCATATGTGCGGTGGCCAAAAATAAGCAATTTGATGATGGGGAAAAAAGCTACGGTGATTAGGTTACCGTAATATAATTTAGTTATGAATTTCATCATTGTAAAACTGCCAGATTATGAAAAGTTTGTGCAATTTTAAGCCTGTCTACCTCTTTGAGAATATTCATTGAAGAAGGATAGGTACATTGATAGGAACATTAGCGGGAAATCGGGTATCTTGAGACGCTAGGCTTCCGATAGGTCCCTACCGAAAGGACCAAGGACCTATCGGTAGGTAAGTTGGGGCCCAACAAGCGAGATTGAAATAATGATATTTACTTTATGTGTTACTTTCTGTTTAACATTAATAATGTGTTAAACATTACATAATGTGTTAAAGCATTAAATAATTCACTAAAATGTTTAATAATGGTTCACTAACTGTGAAGTATTAAATAACTCACTTCCTCTTGTTAGTAGATGTCGCATTTGTCTGCTGAAAAGGAGGAAAAAGATAACAAACACGAATATAAGTGGTGAAACGCGAAGTAATCCAGGGCGTATCATTCTACGCACTGGAATCCATCCATGATAAAATAATTTATGGCGGAACCCTCAAATTATTTCTTTAAGTGCTTCAGAGGAATAATTTTTAAATAATGCCCCAGCTGTTCATGGTTTATCGAGCCTTTCACTGTGTGGCATTTTTGGTTCCCCCTCCCGCTCCCTCTTCCCCTCGTTGGACATTAGGTACCCCTCGGCGGACTATTAACCCTCCGGACTTAGCCGAAGGACTTGCACGACAGGCGTAGCTAACGACAGGCGGAGCCAACGACGGCATCAATGCCTACGATTTCAAAATATCACGATTCCAGTCTGCACCATTTCGTCTGAACCTTTTCCTCACCAGTCCGATCATCATTTGTATAGCTCCCTGAATGCGGATGAAGACAAAAAGTTTGGCCATCATACAAGCCGTCATTTGGTCTTCTACCGCCGGAGTCAGAAATATTCGTGATGCTCCAATGATAAACTTCCACCTAACCCACTTTACCCATACCACTTTCTCTCCCCTCATAGTGTACCTATCGACTGTTGCCACGTTAAACCCCATTCCACTTTGACCTTGTCGAAAACACCCCCTCCTTATGCCAGAAAATACCTCCCCTCTCTCGCTCTCTGTTTGAGCTGATTGTGAGACGCAAAGCTGTTCACTTGCTGGGTACGTGCGACGGTCTCGAGTTAGCTTTGTGACACTTCGTTGTTTTCGAGGGTCTCCGAGTGGCTATGGTCTATTGTTCCAAGTTGTTAGGGCTTCCCTGAATTGAGAAGAGTATTTAATTTGTTGGTTTGTATTTGCTTTGTCTATTTGTTGAAATACATTGTTTGGTATTAGTTAGATTCATATACTTTTGTTTTTTGTTCTATTTGACCTTATCTATCGCACCCAAGCTTGGAAAGAATTTTGTCCCCTGGACGAGCGTTTCTCGTGAATTCATTATTTCATTCGGGAAACGCTGCAACTGTTATATTTTTTTCAAGAGTAACATGGCACCTGTGCTTGAGGAAATACTGGAGTACACGACATTTAAATCCTATTCGTTGAGATGGTTTGTTATTTACTCAGCTATCAGGGTCGACACTTTTTTTGTTACTATGCATTAGGTATCCATCTTCCCACTTTTAAAGCCTCGAGTGTGGTTAAAGTACATATTGTTAACACGCAGTCTTGATACGTGCTATTCAGTGATTAAAGCATAAAAGAAGAAAGATTAAATTGTTGTTTTAAGTGGTATCTCATATCTGTTGAGAAGAGGGTTAGATGGACCGGCGGATACAGTTAAGAGTGGGATAGATATACCTAATTAACTAGGTATAGATATATTGATAGGCGTTGTATGATAGAAAAAAGAGTATAAGCACGCACCATTGGCGTTGCTTCGAGCCATTAATTAATTGTCTCATCAGGAATAATTACAATAATTTCGAGGGGAAGATGAAAACGGCGTTTTTGAGAATGCTTGTTACTGAATCATTAATCTTTGAATTATTAGTGTACGAAGTTCTCATGCGCGGCATCTGTCACGTGAGATTTTAAAAATTAATCCCATTTATCTGGAAGGAACAATGCCTAAATTCGCAAAGGTCTCTTTTGCTAATAAATTGTATTCGAATTTCCTTTAGAGGCCTGCTACAAGGATCTCTACCCTAGCCCTGGTAGTTTCCTTTTTTTCCCTAAACCTCTGTTAAATTTCCGTACTGGGAGCAGGTACTTGGAACGAGAAGGCAGTGATATTGAGTGAGAGGAGTTAGAAGATCCTTTTCCTTCGCGTGGATCGGGCGGAATGAATGTCTGAACTGCTGAGGGTGGCGGAAGGGGGTATGAACCCCAGCTCCCCGTGGTGCTCAGCTGAGAAGAGGTGCTGAGAGGGCGTCCGTCTACTCGTGAGGTGATTCCGAAGTAGGCTCGCGGCCCCCGCCTGGGAGGTGGGCGGGGCAGGGAGAGGAGGGGAGGCTGTGGTGAGGAGTAGAGCGGATGGTGGGATAGGGCGGAGGATGAGGAGGAGTGGGGAGGAATTGATTCCGAGCCCCGAGGAGCCGTTTAGATCAGATCGCGGATATCACTCAGGCATCAATTTTCGCCCGTCTCCGTCCCGTCTTACTGCCATCTCAGGGCGTACATCTTCTCCGCCATGTCCCTTCCGCCATCGGTGGCCCACTGCACCACCAACAGCCCCCCTCCCCAAACGATTCCCGACCTCTCCCACATCCCCGAAACCTGTCTCCATCGCTGCGACCTCTCTCTCTCTCTCGGAGAGATTAATTCCGTTTCTCTTTACTATGGAGTATATAGTTGCGAATGAAAATTGTAGCAATCTTTCGATGCAGTTAAGTAAAGTTATTCCTTAGTAGTGAATGCCATAATAAACAAGATATAGTTATTAACTGTCTGATAATAGTTTATTCCATAATAGTTTCGATACTTGTTTCGCACGCAGTACTTGCTCAAAATCTTACAAATGCAAATTTTTACTGTTTGTAGTATAAAACGTTCAGGTAATTGTACTTCGTGCATTTCTACCTTTGGCTTACTTCTTATCCGCAATCCCTCGATAGTTTTAATGGACAATAATGCACCATTACCTTTGCTTGCGCGACTACCTTTGCTGAATCACATTGCTGAAACGTATATTTCTGATTTAATAATACCTATTTTTGTCATTTTTTATGCGTGAATATTATTTTGAACCTGCCTCACTATCTCTCCGTTTTAGTTTACATAATCCACCCTATTGGTGTTTCTCTGCAGTTGTCTTGTCAAATTCTTCAGAAAAACATTCCAACACAATTGGTGCAGAATATTTGGAGTACACTATGGGATGATAGAATGCTATACGAAATATAAAAGGTATTTCCAGGTAGTAGGTCGTATTTCATATCGTTAAACATTTATTTAATGCACTAACGTAGAATAGTAGGGAATCACCGGTGATTTCGATTCTATCCTAAAATTAAAGTCACCACAGAATGTAAGAGAAGATAAAGGAAATGACAAAGGAAGGTGAGAGACCCTGCATTGGTATTAGCCTGCTTTTGGCAAAAGGCGCGAAGGTTTACGTCCCATTTGACGGACGGAATACCACACACGGAATGGTTTCCACATTGCATCCAAGAAAGTATTCCGCCGGAGTGTTTACCGGGTTGCAAACCCTGTCTCCAAGGATGGGTACCAAGAACTCGTGCTTCCCATCCTTTTTTTCCTCGCCAATCGCAGTAGTACTGATGCATTTTCATGTTTATTTTCAGTGAAACGCGCGTCTAGAGCCAGTATTGAGGAAATTGTGGAGCCCGCAGCTGTGCAGTCCAGAGTCCTCGGTCTCAAATCCAGGAGAAATTGCTTCAGACACGGCATGGCAGAGGTGAGTTGTGTTCATTTTGGTGATCTTTGATAGCGGAAATTCAACCCATGCGCTGTGAGGAATTCTTTTGCTAACCGTACAATGTGAGATCTATCAGCACTAGTCAAACCAGTGTTTCTACCTCTCAAATTCGACGAAACTTGCACCATGTACTGAAGAATAAGGTTCTCAAAAGATTTTTAATCATTGAGTGTTGGGATATACTTATTCATAGTGAATATTATATTCACAGGAGGGAGAAATAACGAATACCATGAAAAAAAGTGGATAACTTTTTCAAGCTAGAGGAAAATTTGATTCTATGCAAAGAATATGAAATGATTTATATTAGTCCTAACGCCAATCAGCCAGTGAAGGTTTACTTTCCTTATTTATTTGTGTAAAATGAACATGAAATTATGTGATTTGGTGCCCTTACACAGTGTTATAGATAAAACGGAAGGGATTTGATACAACGTTACGGAATGAATGAGCTGGGACTAAGCAAGAAATGTGGAGATGGAGAAGGTGGTTCGTGATTCGTCTCTGCTTTTCTCGTTGCTCTTTTTCGATATTCATACGTAAGCGATTTCTTTAATAGTTATTGAATATAATCATTACCTCAGAATTAAACCTATGTCTTCACATAAAACGCACTCTTATTACGGAAGTCATTTCTTTCGGAAACAAGTCCTCTCCAATCCCATCTTACCCTTGCTTAAGGCGAGCATCGTGTTAATTTCATCCTTCTCAACCCAAGACAACTTTATTGCATCATATTATGAGCCGTTAGCTTACCTCTCCGGTACGATTAAGTACACATCCCAACGCTCACACCGAATTATCTTTCTTATACACCGGCTTCAAGGGATTATAATCGCTCGTAAATTACTTCATGCGAACACCCCCCAAGTAGGAAAACCGTAATGTATTACTATAAGTAACTAAATAGGCAATCTGTCGTTTCCTATTAATCTGTAATGCATCATAAATTGGCGTTATGGAGTAAAAATGGTCCACTATTTCTCTCCTTTATTCTCAGAACAAAACCAGTTCCGACCATTTCTGTGAGTCTCTTAGAAAAATCCTCACACCACTTTTATCAAGACATTATTTATTTTATGCTTGTGTATCACTTCCACATTACTGTGCATTTTTTTACTTATTCATAACTGTAGTTTAATGTATTAATTCACTTGAATATTTATCGTGAGACCACTTGAAATATTTTTCTATTTCAATAATGAATTTATAATAAAATATATTCTAAAGTGGTATAAGCAGTTTTTGGTGCCAACCTGAAATTATAGAGCGTTCTCCCTTTCGTAAATATTATTGCAAAATACAATTTATATGGCTTTAAAATCCCATTTCATTATTATTTATTTAGTTCGACTATTATGAGCTCAAAGAGTATTGTCGATATCGCGGTTGGTAAAGTGAAAAAGCAGATTTAAGTTTTTAAGGATTTCCCATCATATCACAAACACGATTTTGTGACAAAATTTATTTGTTATTCCCCTGCCCGCGGAACCCTGGCGTTACGATTCTTCATTTTATAAACTAATCAGTGGGAAAATGGTGTTCTTCTTTCGTTTTTACAATAACAGTTGGCGACATTTAAAATAATTCCATGAACATTATTCGGGAATTATATAAATTATTTTTTAATCAGTATACAAGTTGCGATAGGTTAGAAAAATGAAACGAAATATTTTCATACATTTCCCTTGGTACATTTATACGCAAATCTGTCAAAGACAAATTCGTGGTAGGAAAGGGAAGTATTTACCTTTTTGTGTATCATCTCAGCTCATTCCATAAATCTATCATCCCTTTCTATTCGTTGTGATTTACAGCAACTTTTCATGTATACCTAAATTAAGTGATGAATCCGGTAGTACTATTTTTGAAAAGTTCAAACAAGCATTAAAATTACTTGAGGCATTCCAACTCCATTTAAATACTGTTACATGTTGCCTACGATGCTTTATTGCGTAGTCTCAGAGCTCTAAGTCATTGCTATGAGCACATGTCGCACATATCTCATTGTTTCATATTTTTTATTGTATTTAGATTTTAAAATACTACAGCTGTTAATATTGATACGAGTGGTATATTCTAATATAAATGTAAGTGTAATTTTAAGACAAACACGACACCCAAGCCTGAGGAGGGATTAGAGCGTACAAATTTTGGGTTGGTCGACGCGTTACCTACCCGACTACCGTGGCCGGTGATTTCTTAGAGCTTTGGGGCATGGTTATTTTTCGTCAGTGGCATTCTTTCCCATCTTTTTCCGAAACCGCCCGTTAAATGGTTCTTTTAAGTAGCCATATATTATCCATATATTACGAAATACCAGGAGGGTAGTGGTCGTGCTAATAGTTACAATGCAATGTCGATAGCTAATCAAAAGGCGGAGTGTCCAGCCGTCCGGTACGATGGGAGAAATGTATATTATAATTCCATTTTTTTCTCAAATAATAATTATTAATTTATCGTCACCAATTCTAATAATAATTGGTGAATGATAATATCATTGGTAATTGAATAAGAGATTTTTTAAGATTTCCATTTTTAACACCATCAAAAAACATAAATCTTCCTTGGCAAATTGTCATCGGTACGTAATCTGGGAAACTTTGGGAGGGATAAGGGGAGAGGGGGGTCAAAAATTATAAATTCAGCCTTACGTAATATATAAGTGCCGTTATAATAGAAGTGTACGTTATTTTCACACTGCTCTACCGGAATGAAACCATAGTACAGTTTAAAAAGCTACATTTTTTAACTTCTGCTTAGAGATGATCATCATGGGTCAAAAATTCTTAGATTGGTTGAAACACCACTCAACCTGATTTTTCCATCAGCCAGCCACTTTATACGTTCATAACACTTCTCTTTCACATCCTTTACAACACTCTCCATGTATCTCATCCAACGACTTCCTTTTTTATTCTCTTCATTTAGCTATCCGTCGATGATTGTCCTTATCAGGCCACCATGTCTCAAGGTATGGTCGATTATGTTGTCAAGTCTTCTTCTTCAAGTTTACAATAGCCCTCTGTTTTCTATCTCTCTTCTCAAGACTTTAGCCAAGACTGAAATAACATATTTCATTAACTCTCAAGACTTTATTTCCAATCACAAAAAAATAACTTATAAATATCTCAAGACCTTAGGTCAAGACCATTATCCATTTGGGCGATTCATTTATTGCTCATCATTCTTCTGTAGCACCTTAACATTTCCCATTCCAGTCTTAACTTTTTTCTGCTACTCATGCTTCACTGTCATGAAGAAGCATAATCCAGATGTCAACTTTAACATAAAATAATAATAGTACAATCATGTGTGATTGTGATATCCCAATGGGTTGAGCCGTGGGCTGCTGACCGGAGGTACCAGAAGCCCTAGGACATGACACTCAAACACTAGCCCGGTTTTTTCTGGGCACCTTATTTTCTGTGAAACCGTATGCGGCGCAGTTATCAGCTGCCTCTCTACTCTGATGGATGTATTTAACATGCCGTGGGGTTAGCAATTCGTGAGTTCTACCCTCACGAGCCAAACCAGTCTGCGGCTGGAACATAGCTATTGTTATATGATTCCTATGGCTAGCATAAATAGGGAAGGTTAAATACGGTAAGCGTTTCAAGGCAGCCGTATCCTTTTTTGGCGAATCCTGCTAGGCAAACGTCTTCAGCTAATGCCACTAAAATAAAAATTTCAGTTTAAATCTGTAATCTGTTGCGTAGAAATTATCTCTAAAGTCTTTGCTATTGCACCGCCAGCTATAATTAAGTTAGGGCTAAAATCACAATCCAATTAAGAGTAATATATCTCCCCACATTAACAGATTTATAATAATAGCCCATGAATTGAACACCCCAGTCATATTTTTTCTTGCAAATTTTCATAGATTAATCCTCGACGTCCCCTTAGTTTAGTGCTCCGACCAAAGAGATTTATTTTCCTTTTTTAACCGTAAAAGTGATAGAAAAGTTTATTAAATATATTATTTCAGTCTGACCAATAGAAAAGCACTCTATATATTTACTTTGGCCAAGCTGGGAGTTTTGAAAAATTCATGCAGCCGTCACCTGATATTCATTAACTTGTAGAATAGTAAAATACTTCATTTTCATGTCAGGAAGGTCATATTGGGCACTTCATGCTGAAATTTTTAATATCGTCAATTTTAATAATTTAAATTCAATCTGGATGTATTTTCCTCTAGCCCATATTTAAGTAGTGAATATTACTATGTAAGGCAATTATAATCACTGCCACTTCCATTACTACAGCTAGGTTGGCCACACAACCACAGCCGATATTTTGCATCTCCAATCATCCATCTTCATTTTCTCCATATTCCTCTCCGAGTAATACGCTGCTCTTATATCCTCTGTAGTTTTGTAAATCTATCCATTTTAAGGTAAATATTAATTAGTTTTAATTTGATATTTCGTCACTGCATTCCATTAATATAGCTGTACTGCAGTAATTATAATTTAAATGGTTCTGCGTATTCCTGCAAAATGTAGCTAGTTCCGTGCAACTTTTAAGAGAACTTAACTGAAGAAAGCATTAATCTCGGTATGGTATAATACCTCAATGTATAGAAAAATACCCCATGAAGCTGAGTAGGAGCTGTATATGTTTCTCTGATAACCTTTCTTCTATTTTTTTATTATTCTTGAAAAAAGTCTAAATAATCCCAAGGCGCAATTTAAGAAAGAACTGGAATATATTCATTATTTAACTTCCGTGTAAAAAATATCTACCATAATTTGTCCCACTTTTTAGAGCCCAAAAGATTTAGTATTAGATGCATGCTTTTAGCCACTTAAATGCGTGGTTAGTATAGTAATGATATTTATCTCATATTCATATATTATTTGCATTCTTCAAATTCAATACCGGATTTATTATTTTGTTTCAAGTGTTCTGGAAATTGGATAGTATAATAATTTTTTTAGTATCTCTATTGTTTAATATTGGTTCTTTGAAAATAAATGGTTTTTGGCAAAATATGTCTAGCATATGACTTTTGCGAACTTAAATATGTAAATAACAAAAGTTTGAAATAGAGTATGCGATAAGGTATTTTAATATTTCATTCTTATTTCCTCTTTTATCCCGGATCTACTTTCAAATTCAATTTATTAATGTACCAGCAGAAAATAAATTGTCTTTCTACATATTTGCATAGATGGGAGCTGCAAACTACAAATCTGCAAATCTACTGCATAGAATTTTTGAGCTTCAAAAATTCGTGACCCATGAAAGAAGGGTCATGGGTCGCACGTACCCCACCGTTCAGGATATCCGTGGAAGTAATTTTTAATGTAGTCACTCTATTTATAGTTAAATATTTAAGCAAATCCTTAGAAATTGTGAGACTGGACCCCGTGAACAGAAGCGACTTTTTCAATGCAAGTCCGGCCTATGTGGCGATTTAGCGAGTCTTAAATTTCGGACAGAGGAACCGCACATCCACAATGAGTACCATTGTTTCCGAAAGATCAAGGAATAGGGTAAGGGAACTCGAAATGAATAATAGGAGAAATGGAGGATTGCTGCAGGATTAGGGAAGTGAATTAGGATTAGGGGCGAGGTATGTGGGAAGTGAATAGAGCAGGACGTTACGGAGGGTAGTTACGCGTAAAAGAGTACGGAGAGGGAACCAGGGTGGATCGGCAGAAACCCTGGAGAGGGAGCGAGGTGGAGGGGAACCCTTTTTGGAGGGTCGTGGCTGAGACCGTGTGAGGCAGAAGTGGGAACAAGATGGATGACGGGGGTAGGGACTTGGGACTAAGTTTTGAGACACTTTCATGCGGAGTGATGGAATGCCCAACCCCTTCTCTCCCCTCTCCCCTCGAAAAAAAAAAAAGAAATAGTCCTCCGACCCACCCCATTACTATCCTGTATCCTCCAAGACCCCCACCCCCTGTACCTCACACCCCCAAGTAGTGCCTCCCTTCCCTCCGGGGCATCTGAACATTTTCCTCAAAAGCTCTCATCCCCCTTTTCCCGCCCCACAGCCGACCCACCCCTCTCCCCAGCCCCCGATTCCGACTCACGAGCTCCCATTCCACCCACACCCCCGCACCTCACCTCACACACTCACACACATACACCCACACGAGCGTCCAACCTTCTGCAAACCTTTAAGAGTTGACCTTAACTGACGCTTAAAACCTTACTCACTAACCAGATACGCTCCGCGCTCCAAACTTCTTCTGCAGTTTTTTTCTCCCCCTGCCAACTTCCTTCTCTCTCTCTTTCCCCCTCAAATCTCCTTTTCAAAGTTCTCCCATCTTTCTCCTTCATTATGCCTTGCTCCACGGGATTACCGAGCCCTCATCCTTCCTCCTCGCTACATGCCGCCCAACCACCCACCGAGACACCCGTCCCCACCTCCCCCGAAAGACCACCCATCCTCCTCCTCCACCCTCAATATATTTCCCTCGATCCGCACGCAGAACAGCGCCGGCTAACAGTTTTATCTCATGCTTTTTCCCCCGTCTCCTCCCCCCTCTCGATTAATCAAGGCACCTGCTTGCTCTCCGGCCATTGCTTTACTATTCGGTTTTTATTGAGCCATTTCGATCCACCAAACCTCACCGCGTTCAACCTTTTTCTTTGCTTTTTGAAATGCGGAGTTCCTATCCGATAAGCCAATATAGTCACCCTTCCGAGGGAGTTGGAGCAATTCATTGTGCTTCCACTTAAGTCCCGTCGATGTATTGGCTTCTAAAGATTGGCATTGACATATCACCCACCACCCACACTGATAACTACTTATTGCAATTCACTGTGCTTTGTGGTAGTTATTCGTGCGTGATGCTAGCATCACCGGTCTGCTCAAAGTAATTTACATTTTATTGTAGAAATATTTTTATTTTAGTGTGCGCTTGAGTATTCCATTTGTATTTTATTAAAATTGCAATGAAATTTTACCGAAAATGTCTATTTAGCTTAAAAAAAGTTTCATCTTTTTTAGAGGAGTTCAATCGTAAATTATATCCTTATCAACGTAGATGTAGCAGAGAGAAATAGGTGTTTATGACACAACTGCTAAGATTATATCATGCCTTCTAACTTTTTGTACTTGCTCGTTACCGAATTAATTCTGAACATAAGTCATTCATATTCATTCATAACATAAATCCTAACATCTTAAGTAAACAAATTCAAAGCTCGCGAGCTAGCCGCGAAAACATATATCTTGCTATCTTAAGCTAAATACATCTGATGGTGGCTGTTCATCGTGTTCATCACTTGGCTTGTGTAAAATCATTCAGTGCATCAGCATCGTATTCTTGCTAGTCACCCATATCCCATCTCAGTATATCTGTCGCCTCTTTTCACTCTCCTAACCTCAAGCTCAGAACTAAATGTAAAGTAAAGACGAGGTTGCATCATGGCGTTATTACATAATCTGAATCGAATATTTACTATTTTCTTCTTTCAGTTGTTTAATGCACGAATACGTTGAAAATTTTATGATGTTTTTGATGGCAGACTGCAGCATTGATCCTTAGCCTCCAATAGTTTACATGCACTCAAATATCTCATCAGTATTTTTCTTAGTTGCCGTTTTACATTTTTACCGTAAATGTCATCAAACGTTTGGCTAAATTCGATTGCTACTCTTGTTGTACGCATCTCTTATACATATTTGCTTGTATTGTTATTTTTTTTTCTAAATTTGCTGTATTGAAATTCGTAACCATAGGTTGTGTCTCGATTAGCGGAGTTTCAATGGAAAATGTAACTAGCTTAACCAGCGAATGTTTCTCAATTCTGAGCATTATGAATGAATACAATTTTGTATTTAAATAGCTTCCTGCTACGGCCGAAACTTGAGTGGCGCACGCCGAGAGAGCTAATTCGACTACCTTGTTCGGTGTATTAATGGAAAAAATATGAACGTAATCAATATTATCCAATATATCATAAAGGCCATTTAAATGACTCATGCTTTGAAAAGGAGGATAAATTTAGCAACAACGTCATCGTAAAATGTTGTTCATTGAGTAAGGGGTGGGCACTTAAGAGGTACCATTAGATTTGACATCGACTCCCTCATACCAGCGGTGTTCGAAAACTGCATTAAGGCTGAAGTTGGTCGAGTAAATCAATCAGTTGCCCCTCAAGATCTGCATCAGTCGAAATGGAATGTAGAGGTATACTCCACACCAGGACGTCAACAAATATAACTTTTCGATATAACTAAGAGATCCACGAGAAAGCTTCCATCCCATCCATATTCATAGCCCTCTCGCTCATTCGCTCCAATTTTCTATCTTTTTTTTTTGAATCGAATGCCTGATGTCTTGCGTAATTTCACTTCATTCCGCCGCTCGCGTCCATTATCCCGCTCAGCGTCCCGTTTCCGAAAGACCTCCACCTCCGTTCGACTTGGACTACACTCAAGCTTCTCCTGATTCCCAAAATACTGCCTCTCTCCGATGCCGATATGCCGACCCTCCCTCCTACTTCATTCCCCATCCGCCATCCCCCAATCATAAACCTTCCCCCTCCTGAATCCCACCCGTCGTGCACAACCCTTTTTTTTACCCTTCTCCACCCTCACACCTCCTCCCACTCAATCAAAAGAGAGAAATGGAATTTTTGCGGCGAGCGATGTCTGGATTTATCGGGTCCATACCTGATTTATACGTCCTCATCCATATTCAAGGTTCAAAGGATTGTGACGTCCAACCCCTTCATACTCGGACTTGTGCATTATATATACATATAATATAGGTATATTTATTATATATAGGTACATATATTATATATATATATATATTATATATATTTTTTTTCACTAGTATGGCAGCTCCCTTCTTGCTACTGTGGAAAGTGATCGTGGTCTTCAAAATATTTATACTACTTCCTTATGTCATGTTCTTGTTTTTTCATTTAAATTCCATACTATTGGTCACACTCAAAAGTGATTATTATCATGTCAAGAATTGCACTGAGTCAGTAATCTTGGTGGTATGATTCCCGGAATATTCGTTATTTTTGGCTGAATTCGACCTCTATATTTATATATTCTTTTAGTGTTTTTACGTCGTCTTACCGTCCCTTTTAGCCTTCTGTCCACATATCATACTTTTCTCGACTCCTCTACTCATCTCGCGTCCTTTTCCTTTTCCAAACCCCACTCCTCGCTCCTTACACTGCATTTATGTCTATCAGGGTACTTTTCCTCTCCATAATCCGAGTGTAGACGGCCGGGAAGAAATTATAGCTGTGGTCATGTATATTAAGTTGTACATGCACGGAATTTAAATTCATTTTTTAGCTGCTCCGGGTGCTAAGGTAATATCACCCTGACCTAGGTCATTAATGCGCTGGTTTGTCGCGGATTCAAATCCCCCCTTAGACAAGGATTTTCTGGTTATTAGACATTAGTGTTATTTTGAGCAAGATGATGTGTTATGACCAGAGTATAATAGAGGTTAATTCATAAATATATTTCTAATCCAAAGTGTAAACATAATGTAAACACAACACCCATGCTATGGTAACCTGTGTGGGAAAGTCTCAGTCTGAAAACTCAATGGTCGGGAGTTAAAATCCCGTCTCTGGCATGGATGAAGTTAGTCCTTGGATGAAGGTAGGTCAGATCATGTGATATAAATAGTAGGAGCTCCTGAAAACAGAATTCAACCCACTACTTTGCCCCTGTGAAATATTTTGTATCCAAATACCGCGTCCAGTGACGTGCTTGTGTGCCTGGAGGAAGAAGGGGGGAACATACCTCGGAGAGCCTCGGCTCGAAAATGGAGAGGCTTTGTCCAAGGCAGCGCGGGATTTGCAGATTCCGGGAGGCGACATTTCACTTGTTTTATTTTTCGTTTATTTTCAAGCGCCCCGCAATTTTTCAAAGCTGCGGACTGCCGAAATGACGTTTTAAAACGTCTCCGCGTGCGAGATGCCCGGCTGATGGCTCTGTTGTTCCGAGAAAAATGGGCTTCCGATCAAATGGAACGTCACCGGTGTCGAATATGCGTAGGTGGCTACTCTCCCCGAGGTTCTTTTTACGATGACATTGGAATGGTCAGCTTTGAGAGATACAGTGAATGATTCGCTGTATTGCGAAGTTGTCCATGTAGGAGTCACTTGAGAGCCAAGGTGATATTCACCATTTGATTTCATTGAACCTCCATGTATCGTTAGGATTTTTGAGAGAGGAGAATAGGTGGACAAAAAACCCATGATTGATTCTAGCGTACTGTTAATGAAAAACTCCAAGAAGCTATCGTTCCATCTGACGGACGAAATACTAGATTTGGTGTTCACTACCCGGAGCTCTAGTAGGAACATGCATCTCACTGCAAGCAATACCGTATTCGAGTTTTTAACCATGGCTCCCATAATGTGGAGCCAATACACTAACTTCTAATTTAAGATCAAGTCTCAAGCGTCACATTGTGAAAATGCTTGGGTTTGTTCTGTTTGATATGAAACATATGAGTCGTTTTCCACACACTATAACATAAGACGACTATTATCATCTGTAGCAAAAGCAATTGAAAATTGCCCTGTATGTAGAAACCGCGGTTGGCATGTACTTTATTATTAGAGGAAAATGAACCAAGAGTGTCACTTATAAATAATGAATGCCTACTAAATAATATCAACAACATCAACCTGTTCTCATATATCCTATGAGTTTTTAACTTACTTGTCATAACCAAAATATTTAAGATCGTTGTTAACTGATAAGATCATGTATTGAAGAAAAATACGGAGCAACCATGCTTTGCAGTAATAGTTTGGGAAAATATTTATTGAGGCATCTTATTTGTCAAACTCGAAGTTGCAGGTTCGATCACCGTCCGAGAAGGAGTTTCACTCTCTGGGGCATGGATATTTATCCAGTTCCTTCTGTTAATTATAAAACGCACTTTTTAGTCCTAAATTCGCTGAAGAAATAAAGACCCGTTTAATATCAATTTTTTTAAAACCACCACGTTAAGGATCATTTGTAAGTAATGAAATATATTTTCAATATCTCATTTCCGGTAACAAAACTCGTATTGCTGTGAAATTTCGCTTTGTATCATTTACATGAAGTCACGTTCCCAGGATATTCTGCAATTGTGAAATAATGAGCGTGTATTTACTCCGCAACTAGCCATACCTTGAAGATACGTTGATAGGAGAATGGTGTCAGTTACATTGCTGACCAGCACCTATTACTTTAGCGGCATCGCTGGCAAACTCTCTAAATTCATATATTGTAAAAAATATTTCATATACAATGCTATAAACTCTAGTTGTCATTCAGGAGTTCCCCGGTTATATTAATTATGGAACGGACAGTACCCCTCTCAGGCAAGTGGTAGCACTTTTCATATCGTATCACATTTGTATTGATGGCATTTTGGAAAAGTTTATTATCAAACTTACGTTTTCACTGCAAAGAATACCATATTTTTTAAAATTGCATATTTGCTTATATTTAATTTGAGAAATTGATTATCAGTAAAATAAAACGTCAGCACCTTTATGTTATGGCTCCAAGAGTTGAAGAGATTGCCGTGGCATTTTCAATATATTTTAAATGGAAAAGTGCTATTGTTTTATGAGACTGGTATGTCTCACTTCCACGACATGAAACTTGATACTTTGAACTCTATAATAATCATTAGTAATTAGTTGCATCACTACTGCTATCTAATCACTCTAGGTGGTTCTATGCAACCGCGATAAATAGACATATGCCTGATTCCTCATCGTCAGTTAACACCATGCATTTGTGAGATCACGTAATTCGAACGATGTGCGGGATTTTTAAATCAAAGCACATATCAAATAAGTTCGGTTTTCTGAATAAACAGCCTCAAAATGTGGAGTGTAGCCCATAAACATTTTTATCGCATATAATCTTGATGACTTTGACATGAAATGTTTGGCAATCTGACCCCCTATCTCGTATTGAGTTACTCCAGTCATTGGAAAGCGGATTAATTTTATTAGAATCAAGTGTTATGTTAACTTGGTGATGTCTTTCTAAATCGTAAAAAATGTTAACATTTTGATTTTTGCGAGAATAAGATTAATCCTCCATTCATGAAATTGAATATATTCAAAAGCATGCATGCTTCAATGAGCTCATAGAAAAAAAAACAAAATTCAATTAGTTGTATTTTTCTTTTTGAAAACCAGATCCCGAAAGCAATACCCTCATTTGTATCGAATATAATCTAGGACGCACACTGCTCCTTTTTGTGTCCAAAGTTGAATTGGTTTAATGTGATCGTCTAATGATTACGCATACCCTTCATCCATAAACGGGATTAGTGAACCACAATTAATATAGTAATTTATTTCAAGTGCCTCATTCCTGGAAATTACGTATATTTGTTTTTGACGGTTTAAGCATTCCTGTTGGCCAGTCCTCCACAAATGGCTCCTAGGTCGTGAGAGGCACTATGCTGGATTAAAATGTGGTCTCCTTAAGAGGCTTTATATGGTGAATGGGGTACTAGGGTAAAGATAGGCTCCACTTTCATGCGTGGCCTTTAGTCCGAAATGGTACAAAACCGCCCGGAGGAGACCCATAAGCGATAGTAGGGGATACTTACTGTACTAGGCCCGGCCTCAGTATATGTTTGCATCATTACGTGCTCGTACTCTGAATTGCTTGGAAAATTCAAGTTTAAATGTGCATTTTAAGCCTCGATTGAAGAAATGTAGCGGTTTCTATCACACATCCAAGAAACTTGCCAACGCTCCAGTCACTCTTAGTGAACATGTTTTAGGAATGAAATGACCAGCCACCACGTACCAAGGCCCTTTCATATTTCAGAACGTGGCCGTGCATTTGTCGCCAGAATTCACATTTGACTTCGCTTGTTACCCAGTTTTAATTATAATGTTTTGTTCCGTTCCTCCCGCATTCTCTCGCATTAATTTTGAATTTAATCCCCCCTATCTCCACCGCTTTCGACTCAGCCATTCCCCTTTCACTCCCAAATCTCCTCGTTTGCCCTCCGCCAACCGAATCCTCCCACCGCCCTTCTCCCTCTCTCTCTTTCTCTTATTTTCCTCCGCATTGCCTAACAACCATCCGACTCGCTCTTCGCCAATATCATCATCTCTCACGTTCTTCCCCCGACTCCTCAACTCTCTTTCTCTCTTTCATCCCACCCACGTTGTTACTCGGGAAGAGGGGATGGTTTAGCAGTAAGGATGAATGCTTTTAATCATGAAAAATCTACGCAGCACCTAAAAGGAATGCAAGGGTCCTCCAGGAATCGTCTGTAGTGCCAGGAGAATTAAACGATCGGAGTTGCGAGAAGCAAAGAGAGTTGGGAGCATGAAGCAGCTGCAAGTCAAGTGAGGTGGAACTATATCTTGAAACGACGCTGGAGCGCCATTACCAACTATATTTTTGCAAAACTAAGAAAGTTGTGCAATCATTTTAGAATCTTAACGCTGACCATTCCACAAATTCTACGGACCAAATTCCTATCATATGCTTTCTAGGTTCATCTTCGTCAAATTCTTGCTTAGTATTAAAATTCACGATTAATTTTTTCATTTAGTATTTCATCTTACAGCAGTTTCTCTCACCAAACCCGATAAATTTGTCATCCCAAACTCGCAAGTCTCTCACACGGGCACCACAAATACTGTAGTTAATCTTCGGACTCCATCTGGCTCTATTTAATTCTTCACATTAAACCCCATGCTATTCATTTCTTTCCTTTCTCCATGAAACATACATACATACCTTAGGTCCTCCTCTTAAAATAATAATATTAAAATATATTTGTTCCCGGAATAATTCTTTAAAAACTCGTATATTTTTAATAGTAAATTAAAAACCATTAAGTGGGGATATAAGTATTGATTTTATATCGTTATTTTAATTGTTTACCATAACAGTAATGCAATGATGCATTAAAATCACGGTCACTATCCATTTCATGTCATATATCTGAGTAGATTGCATTTGGAGTAGAAAATATATGCCGCAAATAGATCAATTGACAGCATCAATGGCATTAAACTATATTTTCATTGGAAAGGAAACGTATTAGAATCCGATAACATGGAAAGAAAACACGAGCCAAATCCAAAAAAATAAACATTACTAAGACCTGAGTTTTACTGTATTACAGCATCATCATGTCATCTTTAATATTAGAATCCGTTGTTCCTTTTTAGGGTACCCTTTTGTACTGTTTAGTGACCTTAGCAATAGTTTTTCCTGTGGTGCAGCGGGTTTCTTAGAGTCCGAAGTGAGTCCTTTTGGACATAAATGAGTCCATAGCTAATACATGTATGATATATTTATGTGATTTAGGCAAATCTGACGTCGAGGCAAACAAACCAACGCCAAGGGAAGCTCGAATGATCAACAGTGGAAGGTCTCCTCACAAGCCTTCACTCTAACATGAATAAGTAACTATTCAACTGGATGAAAGATTTTATGGAATGACATAAAAATTCCCTTTATTTGTCCTTTTAAAGAGACCTTGTTAATGTTAGTAAATAAATGTGCTATTATATGTGAATATAATATTTAGATAGTAGATTTAATTTTCTACGAGATAAAGGTAATTTCTTATAGATTCCTTATATTTACTTTAGTTTCCAATAAAATATGCAATGTATTTGAATTAATTGAAATGCATAATTTCTTTAGGATGATGTTCACAATATTTATTTGTTGTGACTGTTGAACAATGGCTTAATCCTTATACCATGTTCTAATCGCACATAACATTCAATTGGATGAGTGCAAAGACACAACTATCTAAATAAGTATTTTATTAAACAGGTAAACATGTTTGTTGCATATTCCGCTGGCCACAGATTAATTTGGAAACGAATAGTAAAGAAGTTATGCAGGAATTTCTTCTCACGTTTCCCACAACAACAGGCTTCGAAAGTTCATCATATCTCTGCACCTACGCTTACGCTGTCATCTTAACCTTTTTAGAATTTGCAAAGCATATTCTCTCACATACCTTTCATCAATCTTCTTTGGTAATTACTCAGTTTATCCATGTATTTTTCCCCTACTCCTCTATAAACCACACTTTAATTGTCAATCCTAGTCTTTTTGGCTGTCATTACTGGCGTACTGGTGTAAAGGAGTTTCTGGTGGTTTTACATTTCATAGGTGTCTTCTTTCTTCCAAGCTTTGTTTGATCTATAAATAGATTTTATTACGGTATATCATCTCTTTGCCTGGGTTTCCTCTACTTTACATTCACTTTTGATTTTTCATCGGTGTCAGTTGTCAATCGAATAACAAGGTTTCGCAGGGTTTTCTCCCCAATTTGTAACTGAACTTTACTCATAGGTACTCTTCTACTACTCTTGTATCCTCAAAAAAAAAACAGAATAATGCTAAGTTTCTATTCTTAAACCCTTGTATTTGCTATCATCAAGTGTTAGACGAAGTCTCATATCATCGATTACAAATTTCTCTAACTTTCTTATGATTGTGTTACGAATACCCCAATTCCCTCTACCTTCGCTGAAAATTCGGTAAAATCAATTCAGTGTCTTTTAAATCCATTCAAACCCTTTGTTTAAACGTGTCCATCCACAAAACCCCTGTGCTGTTTCTTCCATCACTTTTACCTGAATAGTTTACCCTCCCTCTAAATACAGTCATGCCACCCCTCCTGCGCGTCCATTCCAATACACTCGCCCTCATTCCACATATTTCTCCCTAACCTCTCCACTTTAGATGGATACGATGAAACATTCGTGACCAGCACCACTCTCACTCGTCGCAAGGCCTTCGTACCTTAACCCCCTCCGTCTCGGGCACGGCTTCCACAGTTCCCACCCCGAAAACAGATCACCCCGAACGGCGATCATTATGAATCCTCTTGTCAGCTTCTTTTCGCCGTTTCACTTAAAGAAACCCCTTCTTCCGGTCCTTCACCCTGACCGATGCCTGGAATTTTCCGTTTCACATGTAGTCTGTACTCGAGCCTCACGGTGTCTACTCATGTATTTTGTTTGGGACAATCGTTCGCTACAGTTAGACGGATTGTCACCCAGCAAATGTGAAATTAAGATGGAATGAATGGCTGAAGCTTTGTTGCTATTATGATGCCTCGTAGGTATTACCCTATGTCATCAGAGGGTACTTGGTGTTGTTGGCCAAATACTGGCCTCCTTTAGGAAGCATAAGTGCATATTTGAATTCTGTGGATTTCCTTCGGCCGAATGCTGGTCTTTCCTTGAACGCTAAATGAATAGCACTCCAGGTTCCACTCTGATTCTGGCATATAGCGTAAAACAGTTTATCGCATGATTATTTTCCTCTAAAGGATGCTAATTCTGTCGTAGTTGATCTCTCTAACTGTCCTTTGCTCCAAAAATCGACCCTCTACATACTACTCACCGATCATTCGGAAATCCAGCCGGCCGTTTACGTATAAATAAAATGCATTCATCATTAGTTTTAAATTATGTAAAGGGAAAACGTGAATATTATATCAACTATTTCCATGTTGATTTAGTTATACATTTACTAGATATTTGTTTTTGAGTCTTCATTCCCAATTTTTTTCGAGCATGCGAGTTTCAAGCTTCAAAGATCCTCACTGCTAAAAATGATGTTAATAATTAGCTTGGCCTATATTTGTTGCATTTATTGTTTGATGTACTATAATTGTTCCTAGGTAGGTATGTTGAATTGTAATAATACCTTGAACATCGGAAATTATTAACTTGAGTTGCTTGAAATTAACTTGAAATGATCGTTAAAATAATAAATTATCGCCATAACTCGCCTTTCTTAGTTCTCCATGACCCGGTATGTTGGTTTTATAAATTAAATGGTACCACGAAAATAAAGTATTAATGGTAAATAACCCTGTAGGAAAACTGACTGGAAAATATTAAGTACATAAATTTTAACTTTATTCTGCAATTCCGTATCAGCCATAATCTAATGGGACCTTTCTGTAACATTTCGGTAAAACTTTATGATGGTATATATAAATTTAATTTGCATGCTCAACATATAATGGTTATATTCCAGTATGGGCAACGTGGTAAATGAAATGTCATCGTTGTTGAATCAGGCAGTTTCAGCTGATGCACGGCAAACATTTGCCCTCTGGATGAGGGTAAGTTAGTAGTCAAAACGCACGTGAAATATTTCGGGGATACATCTGAATGGCACCAATTATTCCAGCTGTCGTTTGTCTGATTGAACAAAGTAAAAACAACATATATATAATTTTTGGGAATGTAAACTTATCAGGCTATTCAAACTGCTCAATCAATGCTAAATTTAAATGGGGGGTTTCATTAATTGCAATGGCTGAAAATGGAAAGAAAAAATGCTAGAGAAAATGGCTGCGGGTATGAGCCCAATCTAATGAAATGCGTTCATGTATATTTAAAGGTGCGCCTCATAATCGCCATCCATTGGATAGATTGCAGTTAGTACATCCAATTTGTTAAAACTTAGAGAATATTCTAAAACATTACTCCACTGAGCAATGTAGTGCTTACGCAAGTAGTTTGTACAGTGTATTTTCCTTCCCCTCCGCATATTTCTCCGTACCTGAGCTTTCACTCCTGTGGGAAATCTTCTATTTCCCCTGGTTACCTCCGACCCTTCAAATCCTCGGAATAAATTTCCTCCGAAATCGATGGCAGGGTCATTAGGAGTTGTGAGGATATGACACGGGACATGGCGGCTTAGGGATGTAGTTTAAGGGCTAGCTTACTAACGGCCGAGCTCCAACTCTTCGTTGACGGCATATCCCTCATCCCACTGGGCATTAACTATTTTTGCGTTGAAGCGCGCCATCCCGGTACACTTTGGGTCCCCTTGCACCCGCACTACCCCTTCCATTTTTATGTCTCTCCTTAGTATCCCCATGAGCAGCCGCATCCTCATTCTCGCTTTTGTCGGTAAATGACTGCCACCACTTACTTTCATTACGAATTTAATAGAAAACACATTGCATTTGTTTCTTACCTGCGTTTTTATTCTAGTTCTCCTCATCTGAAACGAATTGGGAGGCATAATTTCAATAATCATTGGTTATTTTATTTTTCCTCCCTTCTCATAAATTAAAGAACATTATAGTCGCTTTTGGCATGGAATACTACATTTGATGTGTTCCATATACCTAGTGAAAGATTTAAAGACGACCTCCTTTGGGAAATTGCGGTGGTAATATCGATACAGCGTGTACAACGACTAGTAGAATTAATTTTTCACTGGGCTTTGAGTCAAGCAGTAAGTGGAGTTATACACTCGGCATACGGGAAAAGTATGTGTATTTTTGTAGCATAACTATTTAAGACGATAAAGATCTTCATATTTCCTTCAAAGTTCCTATCAATTTACAGATTTTAATATTTGTGAATTGTATTTATGAATCTTTAGTATAAAATTATTTTCAAAAACTCACTTTTTTAATATACGAGTACCGTATAAAATGCATGTTTTTTCTCAATCCCGTATTCTGTACCCGTTCTCTTGGTGCGTGAAAGAAAATATAAGATGTTGGGCGATCTCACCCATGGTGGAGTAATGTCTTCTGAAGATTAGAGATTGCACGTGAGAAGTCGGCAGTGTCCTCAAATTAAACTAATGAACATCTTTGGTGGAGAATATTTTGCTCTTTTCCCTGCTTTAATATTTTTATTTCTTTTTCCATTGGGAAAGCCTATGCGCCATCTATGCACCCAAGTAACGACAGATTAGGTATCTTACGCGTGAAAAAGCATTTCTAACATTTACCCCTGGGTTGTAAGGGACTTTATGATAACACGAGCTCGGAGATCATTTCAAATTCAGGGTGTTCCTCCCAAGTTTGAGTAAGAAAATCAGATAGGGTACCCGGATCTCATGTCAATGAATACTTGATGAGCTGAGTTAAGCCTACCTCACAGTCGCATTCTTGTTTTGTGTAAAAATTTCGTGATGCGTTTCGGCTTGATTCTTCTCAACAGCTCTGAATAAGGTTTCTAATCTTCTTTTCGGAGAAAAATACCCATTTAATGACTTAATAGTTTTTCAGTCGCAAGGAAAGTGAAAATACGTTTATCATATTTTTCATGTTATCATGTATTTCAATTTCATACTTCACATGCTGAAAAAGAAATGAAGTGTAAAAAATAAAGAAAATCAAATAATAAATTTGCTCTTCATTATTGATCGAATATTCACATAGCAATTGGAAAACTTTCAAAAACTCGTGAATTGATTTTTATAGATGATTGGTCCTCATACCCACTGGATTCAACATACGTCAGCCATTTCTGTTCGTTTCAATCGTTCGAATATTTGCAACAGTCTTGTTTGCTATAACTTATCTTGATTATATCATTTTCAGTTTGCTATGAGCCCATATTTGCGGATTCCCAAGCTTTAGTAATTAAAATTTCATCATTTTTAGAAAAGCAAGTGGCATTTAGCTCATTTGCATCTAAGTTAGATTTTAATGTCGGCCGGTTATTGAACTCAATTCTGCTTTAATATTCACTATCTATGTCGTTTGCATGGTTTATGAAAATCGTTTAGATCGTGCATTAAAAAGTTAACGTAAAGAAAAGATATCTATATTCCCAACAACATTCCCAACCCCCCAAATTTCCAACATCGTAACAAAGGATGGAAATATTCGACCCTTTTTAAGCTCAGAAAAGGACCACTAAAGCAAAAGCGGTGTAAAACGGAGCTATCGCGGCCGCCATGAATACAGATTACGATTTAGGGAGGATAGGCATGCAACAAGGGAGCTAGGTGGCTTAAGAGAGGCTAAGGAAAAGCTATCCCACCATCCTTGCAAGTGACGGCCCGTACCGTCTCCCTCCTCCAGCGCAAGGGCGGGATAAGTGCATGGATGCCCGGAGTGCTACTGCAAGAGTTTGCCAGGACTTCCAAACAAAGCATTTGATGCGTCTTTGCCGTCAGTAAAATGAGACCGTGGAAGTGACTCTAATTTCACTGGGCAACTATGTATTTTGCACAAAAGATTTCTTAGCAGTATCCTTGAAAAGAGTATAAGTTGAGGAACTGGGTGTCTGTCAAATTATATCTGTCGATGGCTGAATGAGAAAGCAATGGATATTGCAAAACATGTATAGAAGTGATCTACTTTTTCATCAATGATACCAGTTACTTAAACACACTTTAGGTGTTGTTTCCGTACTGTTTGAAATTTATGAAATATTGAGAGTTCAAGTTTATGTAGTGCCTGATATTTTCATTCTTCAAATCTTTCTTACCACTACGTATATTTTATCAGTTTCCATAGTTAATATGATTTATCACTGGGCATTTAATCTTACCAACGTTCATAAAAATATGGTCTAATCCTCATTGCTTTGATTTTCAGTATGGAAGTATGATATTTTCATTAAACTTTTAATGAGGACGTAGTGTATTGTAGTGAACAAATAATTCAATTCCTTTGACTGAAATATTGTGATTGAATCATAAAGGTGGATCTAGCGTCGTTCTCAAAATGCATCCTAATTAATTTTGATGAACTTGCATTTGAGAAGAAACTTATAGAACTATGGAGGTATTTCTTATATTTTTGCTCAGGATGAATCGAATAAGATGCTGATGCAGTGTTTTGACCTTAAGATTTTTTAATTACCTCTACTTCCCCTCATCACTCTACACACACCGTTGGATGACATTCAGTGCATGTACCTGTCACAGTGCTACCATGATAACCCATCTATATCATACTCTACTGGCTACTGCAAGGTTGTGTGGCGTGAGTGAATTTCGAACAAAACATGTGTTACCGTCGAATTAACTGTGCTATGGTTATCAGTCGATATGCTGTTTCAACGATTAAGTCAACTTCAGTTACGACTAAACAGCTCTTCTTTAGAGATTACTGCTAACTCCCAAGCTCAAATTATACGTGGAGAACTGAAGGTTTTATGCAAATTAAAAAGAAATAAAAACTATAAATAGTACTATACTCACTTTTTAGTACTACTACCGATCAGGCTTTTAACATCACCGTCATTTTCAAGGATATTTTTGTGTGGATAACATTATTTTAATGGTTTTTCTTTTCGATATGTTAAAGTCGAGGTTGGCCGATAGAAGAATCGAGTGGAGGGATGCGTCAAACCAATCCTAGGATTTTTGACCGATGACAATGATGATGTTTAAGTCCCAAAAAGTGAAGCTTAAAATCGTGTTTAATTTTTGTGCTTTGTTGTAGTAATAAAATGTTTTTATTACAACCCATCGATGCCAGATGCCAGATACCTTAGCCCATACACACTTATTATGTGCACATTTATAAAAGTCTCGCTGAGGTATGCAAAAAAATTGCCCTGAAATTAATGCGTGTAATGCATATCCCATGTAATTATCTCAACGATTAGATTGACTTATCGATGCCCATTATCATTCACTTTACGTTTTATCTCTCTATATTTGTAGCTTCAAATGAGAAGATAAGGGGTACGAAATAAAGGTAGGCACGGTAGAAGGGATAAAAATCCACTTCCACTGGTGAACCTGGGTGAAAAGTTTTCCATCTTCCCTTCGGCAATCATTTTATTCGGCTTGTTTTATTCGGCTCGTTGGTGCCAAAATCTTCCGTCTTATAGTTTGCTCCCGTATGTTCAACTCGGGCGTCTCTCCCCACCCCTCTCCACCTTTCCCTCCGTCTAACGCGGACGTCTAACTCCTGCCTTCTGCTTAGCTCCTCTCTTCCAAGACCCCACCGCGGTGAGTGAAATATTGGGAAAGTTCAAACGATGTGACGGAGTGCTTCTTTTGGCGAAGGGCGGGAAACGGAGGTGTGAGTCGGACAGGAGACTTGGAAGAAGATGCCTCCTGTGTCATTCCGCTCAGCCAAGAGTAGAATTAAGCTTATTCTATTGCCCTTTCTTAGGATAAGTTACGGAGATCCGTTCTTGGAAAAACCTGCTAATCATTTTCTCATTACTTAACAGGTGCTCACGGTTTTCGTATATAATGAACATGTGATGAAGAGAAGAGTGACGAAGATGATGTGAAAGAGAAGAAATACGTAAATATGAAGAGATTAGCTAGTAGAAAAATTCAGTGGAGAGCTGCATCAAATCAATCTCAGGGTTGCAGACTTATGATCTTGATGATTGACGGTTCATGTGGGGACATCCTAGCTCATACGCCATTTTATGCCTAGTTATCTGAGAAATGAACGAATTTGCTTTGAATTGAATTTAAAGGGCATCTATGCATGAGGTTATTTACAAATATTGACAGATGCATAAATACGGTTGTTGAGCAATTAACTAATTGCCGTGACCAGTTATATGAACCGATTTCTCGGTATGCGCTCTTCTTATCTCCCAAATTATTAAGTAAGGAATTGAAATAAGTCGTTAATTGATAAATTCTAACATAATTTTGAGCGCATAGTTGTTGAGATTAAAAGTCTTAAAACGTATTCATGTTAAAAATGTTTAACAGGAACAGGTATTCCACCTAATAAGGAACTATTCGTATTTTTAAGCTACATAGCCGTAGCAAAATCGTTTATTTAGCAAGAGGTGCCGTTATGTAATTCAAACAATGCAACGGGGCTATAATTTTCAATGTATTTTTAACTCTTGATTTTGTGGTAAAGGATTAACAGCGATTTGGATATGTTACTTAAGGATGTTAGGATATTGATTATAGTTATAAATTAATGGAAGTTATCAACGATGAGGCAAAAAGGGAAATGAACGCCGAGCTCATATTACCAAAGCGGGTACTCTAAGGAATCAATACATCCCATCGGTGACGGATGTCGAGTTCTAAACCGAATGCTGGTGGGATGCAATTGGCTTCCGTTATTGGCATTCATTAGTCTCCCTTTGTCAATGTGCTATCAAAAGTTAATTACGACTCGGAGAACTTGAAATATGATTGCAGACAATTGACTAGGTGCAATCAAATCACGTTCAATGTGTGCAGGTCAGTCATAATTGCTGCAGCTGTACCCAATGAGCACTTTCGCCAATACCTATAAGATTCATTAATCAAGCAATGTTTCGTGGATCTGCTCCTTATACTTTTAAGCCTTCGTCCATTGTTAATTTATTAATAAATGTGTATTTAAACATTTTTTGGGCTGATAAATTTCTTTCAGATGACAGTGTGCTATTGTGCAGTGCAGAAGTATACAACATTGTAGCAAAGAGTTCATATTTTAAAACAAATAATAAAAATGTCCATCTCTCATATTCACGGTATTTATATGTAAGGGAGCATTTTTCAGGAAAAGTAGTGTGTGTAAGGCCCGTAGTGTAGGTAAACTGGCCAGAATTGCAATGCTAGAATTAGGGAAAGTTAGAATTGCATAATCCATCGGGACAAACCATCTGCTTATGCGAAACATTGGTAATGAGGTAATCACGGGTGTAATTTAAATATTAAGGTTTTACAAGTAAAGAGCAAGATGTGGAAATTTCAATTCGAAAATTCATATTTAACAGCCTTGCTAAACTTTAAACTACTCCATAATCGCTCACTTAAATCGCTCGCTGAAAATCCAACTCTACGCACTTGAAGATCAATCATTACTCTGGAACATGAAAACATAACCTTTCTCTCATCTCTGTTCTGAGCCTCTAACCTCTCTCGAGCCTCCTCAGCTGTTGCCGATCGATTTTTATTCCCTTCTCCGTATTCTCTCAGCAACTATATATTTGAGGGCTAAGACGAGCTGTATGACCCTGAAAATAGGCTTAAGTCACGAAGCCACTGGCGGTTTTTCATTGAATGTGTGATGTATAACTAGTGTTTCTCATCCCAAAATGAATAGATATGCATTAGAAAAGTGAAAAATCAAAAAGTTATATTACCATACATTTTATGTCTCTGAATGGAAAGATGGCGTGTAAAAAATAGAAAATGGTGTATATGTATTTCCTTGCGAAGAACTCTTGATCATAGGTAGTTTGACCAGTACGTTTATCAAAGCGTGCCACTCTATTTAGGTTTAAAATAGCTAAAATTTGTCGTTCCATCTTCTAGTCTGCTTATGAACTTTTGCATAACTTTCTAAATTTTATACGTGTGCATGGGTTGAAATTTGGAGTACATTGCCCGTATGGGAGGCTATAATATTCATTTAAGTTATTAGTAGTGGCGTTGTGATGTTTTTTCCATTTATATGAATCAAAACCTGATAATCAGTAATAGTTTATGCCCTGTATAGTACGACTTTGTTAATTCAAGTGGAGTTTGACTGTGGAGCAGTTAAATTATTTCTTTCGTGCTGAATACTATTCCCTCGTTGACCAGATATAAATATAAATATTACGTGTCTAATTACTACATTATGCCATTCATTCCCATTAAAATACATCAAAGCTGCTTGAAACTACAATGCAAATTAAGATACACAGTGTTTTTTTAATAAAATCATCTTATTACTCTGTCGGGACTGAATAATACTACAGTCTACAACAGTGAGCAAAGAGTGCTCCAGTAAATATCTTATTACTTTACTCAGACATAAACATGAGTAGATGCTAATAAAATGTCTCTCAAACTTTCTGATAGAAAACATTACGTCAAATAGTTATAAAATTTGAACCATTTAAATATTCTAAGCAATTTGCTCTTAAAAGTCTCCAACTAAACAAATAGCACTCTGTAGCAACATTTTTAGGAACCAGAACGAATATTACTGATCAGAATATAGCCAGGGGTTTTATTCTCGTGTGCTGTTAAATATCTAAACGGTGAATTAATTTCATCTATCATACAAATTAAGCTAGTTATTTTTCTTTAGAGCCATGTTACTCAATCTTATCCCTGATTAAGAAGGAGGAAACGTAAGCAAAGTGGATTCAATGCTCCTGAATAAATGAAGCGATTTAATTCAATTTCAGGCTTCTTTTTATTTTATACTGAAGGTATTTTGGCTGGGCATCTAATTGAGGTCTGCTTATCAAATAATAAGAATTGTTTTAAAAATGGTGGTGGAATGCTTAATAAAGCGATAATTGTGCCGCAAGTTATTTTTAATCAGAGGGCAGCAGCAGACCTCCTCTGATTAATGCGGAATCTCTCTCCAGAATGCATGGCTTTATAGCAATAACTCATTGTTTTTTAAACTTTTCAACCAAATTAAAGCAGGACGTGTAGCGTTTATTCGATAATTTGGAGATCCACGCACCATAATTTACACAGAACTCGAGCTTGTTAGGTCCATTTAATTTCCCAACTGAGCTCGCGGAATTATGCCTAAGTTCTAGGGAAAGCTCTTCTTCCATTATTCCTCCAAAACTCAAGAGGCTGTCTTCTCCCCCTACCTCATCCACACTTTGCCTTACGCCCCCCTTTTTCATTCCTCTTGACTCACTTTCGCATTTAAAAGTCGCCCTTCCTCTCTTCTTCCATCCTCAAGGAGAGATTCGGTCTCCCTGGCGCTTCGAACTGACATCATTGTGGACCAGAGGGAGGGTGAGACGTGTACCCATCCGCACCCTGCACCAACCCAGCCGTCATCCCGCCAAATTCTCGGCGTGTTTACCCCACCTCACTCCTCATCACGGGCTATTGATTATGGACAAGTTCCCTCGCTGCCTCCCTTCCTTCGCTCTCACGCTACTCCAGTTCCCGCCTAACCGCAACCCCGACTGCGCGCCAACACCGTCTCTTTCTCGTAAACGAACCCTCTCCTCGCCAAACCCACCCCCTCCGAACTTATATAGTTCCGAACCTCCCCTCCGTGGAAAGGCTTCTTCCACGTTTCCACGAAACGCGCCACCCCTCCTGCTCTCCCTAAAGTTGTCCCCTCCTTCCTCCATCCTGGTCGATGGGCTGCTGTGGCGATTTATAGAACTCGGCGCAACACAAGACTTCCATTCTGAAAAATCCCTCCTTACCTTTTCAACATCCTTCTCTCCATCTCTACGCCCGTCTCCCTTTCATCCTGGGGGTCTATCCTTTCGTGTTCTCCACCTCCCATGTTCTTTTCTTTTTCTCGTTTCTTTTCCGTCTCGCACGGGGAAAAATATCCCCTTGCCCGGATGTTCCCTTTCCCTCCGAGGTTGAAAGTTTCTTTTTATTCTATCAGTTTCCAACGTCGGTCGCTTTGGTTCAGCCGCTCCCTATCCTCTCACGCACCATCTCAACTTCGGCCTCTACTACGACTACTTCTATCACTACTCTTGCCTCTACCAATTCTCATCTACTTCCCTCGCCATCCTGGCCCATCTCACTCCGCCTCCCTCGTGACCGGCTCATTCCCCGCCTACCCCGTCGAATCTTCGAGGTTCTGTTCCACGTACCCTCCCTCGCCCCCATTCCTCATTTCCTCGAAGTTTGTTTCACTTTCCCCGTCATCCCCATTGGTATCCACTTTCGGTGAGTTTCCTCTCTCTTCTCGTCCAACGACTCTTCCTCCTCCTTCTCTGCGACAGGCCTCGATCGAGTGCACTCAAACTCTCTGATATTTGTATTGACGGATCCCACGCTAGTTATGTAACGAAGAGAGAATCCTCATCTCTTCCCGCCGCGAGATTTCTTTTCTGTTTTTCCATTGTCGAGATGTTGGGGTCATTTGACCTTTTCACGTCGATCATGGCTCTCACAAAAGAAAGCGCTACAAAGGGCAACTCATTTCTTGCTTCCACATCTTTGAAAAATTGAAAGTTTTTTATACCATTTAGGTGCGATGCCATTACCTAATGTTATTAAAATGTTTATGTGAATAAAAACGCAGTGAACTATTAAGCTCACCAATTGGTAGGCTTTATTTGTTCATGCCTCTTACCTGTGGTCCATGGTGATTTATCTGGTATATTTTATTTTACGATCAAAACCAAATTATTAATCTCATATCCGTACTCAAGATATTAAATATTTTGTTCTTATATAATACTCTTTCCCACTACTATGTACTTGGCAACTTATTTCATTGATTATTCCCTCTTTAAATTACTGCTTTTATATACTGACCACATCAATCTTTTATGTATATTCTGTCTCTCATAAGTGTTTCCAATAGCTTTCAGTTTTTCATGTAGATTTTATTTTATATAGGTTACCAATACATACAGAAAGAATCATATTTGTTAATTACCTACCATTGTATATAGCTTCATGCCTTAGTGTCAGAAGGTAACGTTTAGAAATAATTGTATTAATGAGTATGTTTTTACCATAATAATTAATTACGCAGGAATAGAAAAATAGCTTTGTTTCCGTTAAATATCTATGGCTCTTTCATTTTGTTATTATGTTTCCTAAATATTCATTGACCACATATACGCCTCTATTACACCTTCACAATCCATTTCCAAACTTAAACGAGTAGGCCCACCATGCACGTACAGTATGTGATTAGAAGGTGATAGGGCACAACTGAATTCTCCCTGCTGTACCTCTAAAGCGACTCAAATTATTGCGCGGAACGCTGTAAATATACCATAATAAATCACAGAATGCCAAGAATGAGCACGACGGAAAGTCGAATGAGATCGGATTTATTTCCCTCCTTTCCTTTCGTTTTCTCATTTCGCCGTTTCTTCTCATCTGCCATGAGCTCCCATGTCTTTCTCTCTTTCTCTACTCCCCCCCCCTCCAACCCCATGCGACCTCTGGCTCTTTGTTCCCCGGTGTTATTAGTTGCCCTTCCTTCCGCCCTCAAAGTCCCAGGGTCCCCCTTCTCGTGAAACTCCGTGCACGCTGCCCATTTCATTCCATCTTTCCTGACCCCGTTCACCCTCCTTCCTCCCCCGGTTCACCCCATTGCCCTTTTACATCCATCCTTCCCGCTGCCCTTCACGTGTCTTTTCCGGATCGAACTTCATAAAAATGGTCGCCCGGAATGCTTGCCCCTCGTCCGCATCACTTGCTGCCCCTTTTTTCCCGGGGTCGTTACCTAATTCCCATCCACTCTTTCACATATTTTTCCGTCTTTTTCGTTCATATTTTTCATCGCTCGTATTCAGTTTCAAAGATTCGGATTTTCAACGACTCACTGCCCGTCGAAATAAATCATCGCGCAGGATTTCCGTTGGGATGCGGATGCTATCGCTTGATGTTAACATTCGATACCGGCCATATCTCGCCAATGTGCAGTGCACGGCCCAAGCCTCGTTACAATTACCGATCCTCGGGTTGAAATGTTAGGGCTGGTTTGATTTTGATCTTAAAAAGTAATTGATATTTAATTTTTTGTTTCTGAGGGGACGATTTTTTTTGGTGAGACTGTGCTGGTGCTCACTATTGGGGGATTTTGATTTAATATTTTCCCGGGTGACCTTATCATCCTAAATATTTGGAGCTGATATAACTTTCCCAGCAAAAATGTATATGCTTTTCTCTTTTGAGTTGGGAGCTTGATAGCAGAGCATTTTATGTGCGATGCTACGCCATTCGAACAACATTTTGTTGTATAATTGTCATAATTGTTCCTGCCTCAGCTTTTTATATAAATTTGAGTTTTATTGAATATACTATTAGTTCCTATATACATTTGATTACAATTTTGTCGTGGACTTTGGTACCTTGAATTACTGTGATATTTTCCTCCTCTAATAAATATATTTTAGCTAGCAACCTATTTCACTACTACCTATAATCATGAAGACCTAATTATTTTTGAACATTTATGGCTTTGCGGGCCACTGCGCAGACCACTACGCTACCCGGGATATCAAAATCCAAAGGTCCGTGGTTCGATTCCCGGTCCAGATGAATTTTTTCGCATGGCAATTAATGTGAATACCAAGGGATTGATAACAAAAGTAAAACCGATACTCGACACTAGGGGTAAGTGCAGGATTCAGATGAATGTAGCATTTTTCGTTTCTGCCTGATATGGACCACGACATTTCTTTCACTCTTTCCTTCCTTCCCTTTCTCAGCTTTTTCTCCGGGAATTTCTTAGTCATGTTTAATATTTTTCCTTTATTTCAAAGTTATTTCTTTTACTTTTGTTGTATCTGCCTTTTCTTGGAAGCCCTTTTGAGATTTTACTTTTGTTTTGAGATAGACACGGTTTTGATTTTCTGTGTGTCAATGTAAATATTGTATTAAATTAAACACCTTTTCCTCGTAATTATTGCCCTTACACGAAGTGGTTTCTGAAGGAAACAATTTTCAATGAATCTTGCTCACTCGCATGCGTACCTACTTCAGATCTTTCACGCTTTGGGGCAAAATTGTTGGGAAAAATCCATTTTGGTTATTCTGTCCTTTTATAATTGAAATTGTATGGTAGATAGATTTCCCGCTAATACTTCCTGCGTTTTCGTTCCCAACATATGTAAGGGCCGCCGCCGCTTGGGATTGTATGTGATGGCCGCGTAGAGCAGGCAAGCATTTTCAGAAGAGTAAGTTTCTTGGAAATCTTTCAGCTGGAAGGGATTTTCTATTTTGATACGTTGTGGAAGCATTGAGTTGCTGATTGGGATAGCTGCGTCGGTACACCACTGTTTCGTAGCCACGGAGCAAAAAATCTCTTCCACGCTAGCGCACGTGTGGGCGACACTCAAACGGTCATCGCAATTTCGAGAACTGACGCGGCGCATATTAAGTGGGACGAAATGCTGCCGTGCTGAATGGGACGGATCTCACCCACTGAAAATCGCCAGTCCGTAGCTCTAAACAGGCGGTGAAGTACAGAGGGAGAGATAGAGAGGGAGAAAGAAAGATCCAGGCAAACGTAGAAAGAAAGAGTGCTGACTGACGAACAGTCCCCGCCCAAATCCCCTGCGCCCTTACACAGTCGGAACCTTTACGGGAACCGAGTCTCCCGATACCATCGGTTTTCCTCCAACCGTGCCTGAATGTGTGTTCCTGACAAGGGCCACCCCTATCCATGTATCCGTAGGTACGTTCACTGGTTTGTGTGTGTGTGTGTGAGCCAGTGCCTCATCTGGAGGGAGATATTGGATCCGTGTTTGCCAAGGCGCGCGTGTATCTACGCGGCACCCTCGTGTGGATGGAGGTGGGCAACTGCGGGCGGGCGATGAGAATGGATGGAGAGAGAGGGTGGATGGATAGTCGCTGTTGGTAACCCAGGTTTGGAAGAAGGGAGGGTAGGAGAGTTTAAAGGGAGTTTATGGGCCTGGGGTGGTGGGTACATTGGAGACGTTTGCGTTTTGCGGGCAAGCCACTCCCCTATTGTGGAGGGAGGGAAAGAGAAGGAGGGGTTTCATTGTTGTGATATCAGTGGTGCAGAAGCGTCGTCAACTGCATACCTTGTATCCTGAGGGAAGGCGAGGGCAATGATTGCATTCACGTTATTTCATTAGTTTTACGACTGCAACGGTGAGCCATTGCCGGTACATAAAAACATGAAAGATCAACCCTACGCGGATTATTTAAACTTTGACAAAATGTCTCCCTAGATTTAGCGGATGTTAGTAGTGAATAGTTTCACTTTAAATGTTTATCTACCGCGATGAATATACCTAGTTATTGGAAAAGTCACTGTTTTATTATGCTCTAAATTAATCCTCGTTTGGCTGATTCGCAGAATGTCATAAGTCACTGTTGTTCAATCGAGCTCATCCAGCCGACATTGAGAATGTTGATGGAAAAATAGTAAACATATTTCTTTTAAGAGCGCAACTGGTCAGCACTGACATTCATTCCAGGTGTTTCAAGCTACCATTGTCCGTTCCAAGATGTTCCATCATTTCCTCATAATATCTACTGCATAGTTCGTCTTAACTTTATTGGCTTACTTTGAAATGCACTGTATGTTTATACATATTTCTGGCTCTCTAATCCTTACATTAGTAATTGACGATTATCCTATTTCCATATCTTTCTCTTGATCGCTGAACAAAATTTTGTTCCGCTGTAATAGGATCCAGCTTTTAGCCTCTTTCCATATTTCAATCCATCATTATAATTTTAAATTTATGTGATCCAAAATATTGCTCGAAGCCTTTGAAGTTTTGAAGACACGTGATACTTCCCCTGGCTAAATTTTTCAAATGGAAATTTCCTTAAGGGGTTCCCGTCATTAATCTTCCACTCAACAGTTTCTTTTGACACAGCATAGTCACCCGCGCTGGCTTATCTTCGCTCAATAATGCTGTAAGTCATCTCAAAGAGCTGCCCAATGGTAAAAACTGCGATAAAACTTCGCGTAAGTTCCATTTCTGTAACCAATTTCTTAAATTTGAGTTCATGCTCTTAGTATGATGAATTTAACTTGGCCAGTCTCCTTCTGTTAAGTGGATGAGTAGAGAAAACTGGGTAGTTACATTAGGTGTAAAAAGCTCAGCCTTATGATTAGTTAAAAAAACTATTGGCTTATAAATGCGTAAAAATACAGTTGGAATGTGACGTGACAAATTTGAGGCCAATAAAAATGACAACTTTTTCTCATTCTCCTGTAAAGCTCACTCATTAAACATAATGCCTCCAATGTTCACATTACATTTACAATGTGCAAGTAGATGGTTAATATATACATAGTAATGCAGTGATTACTAGTTGAAAAGCATTCCTTTAAACATATTTATTTGTGTTTCCCTATCATGCATTGGTTAGCAATGCTAAAACATGCTTCATGCTCTACAGTTACTTCTAACAATATTTCACCTACCAATGCTGTAGTTATTCTGCATATTATGTTCTCTGTTCATGCGCGGGAAAAATGACACTTTAATTTTATTAGTACGGCATATTATCTCTCTAATCTTGTTTATCTGATAAAATCGAGCATAATATTAAGGCGTTCTAATTATATTTGTAATGCCATCTGCCAGCATATCAGTTTCGAATTTACTTAAAAGTTTAGTCTAAATTTTATCCTGTGCTCTGATGGAAATTCCAATCCTTGTTCTTTTATTAAACTCGTAACCCCAATGCAATACTCGTGTAACGGCCTTTGACAAATCTTGATGATCTCCTTTTCCCACCCTCTATAATCCTTCATCATACGTTCCTGCTATGAATCTAAAATTCCAGCGGTTTATTCTAAATAAAGCCTGGCAAGTGACAAGTAGCATCTTTCTCCTACTCACTCATCATATTTTCTTATTACCCTTTTAACTATTCCTAATCTACGGTTTGCTACACCTTTTATTTCCCTAATGAGTTTCACCTATGACGTGTTCAGTATTAGTGACACCTATGTATTGAATAAATTCATCTTAAATATTTTATTTTGTTTGATGCAATAAGTATTTTGGGGAGAGTCATTCTTTCCTCAACAGTTCAGAATTGCGCATTACTTCAAGTTTAATTATAGCTGCCAAAGCACAGCAATCATCTGAATCATTCTAAATAGTTACTTAGCTAATTACTGCCTGTCATCTTTATTCCTAATTTTTCTCTACACCACTGCATCATTGGCAAAAAGAAGGTGCTCACTACTTTCGACTACTGTATTCAAGTCATTTAGCTAAAGAAAACTTACATTGCGACCCATTGGGAAACCCCGTTGGGCTGAGATCTCTTTTGCTGATCTCATTAAATATTTGTGGTTACATGGTAAACACCTTAAAGTATTTTAAAAGCAATTACTGTACTGATAAGATATGCAGTAAAAGCCTAAAAACCATGCTTGGCAGATTAGTAATCTACAGGACAACTTTAATCACATTGATCCATCGAAGTACGTGCTATAAAATGACATTTTAGAGCTCTCGGTTCTATTATTTTTATAATTTTATCATTGTATATTCTGCCGTTGCACGATCGAGTTATCGTTAGAATTTCATGATCTTTTGAAAAGCAATCCAAATTTGAATTAATGAAAGTCGTTTATTCTGTACTGCTACTTATGTTATAAAGTGTGAATCCAATTCTAATTTTTCGAAAAAAGTCGACGCACTACTAAGCCTTTATCCCGAGCCCGTTTCTTACTAACTCAGCTGTTCTTCGCAGCACACTCAGCACACTATACATAAAGAAGGCCAGAACCAGAAGTAGTATAATATATTAACTCTTTCCGTCAGGTAAAAGATTAGAGGACAATTTTGTCTCTTAGCTATCCAATTGCGTGCTACCTAAGCTTACCGCGATCGTGATTGCATCTGGGTACACGTACGACCTAGATTAGCTTAGGAGCGGCCAAATGCACCGTGACGGGTCCTCCTGCTAGTCAAAGGCTGACTTCGTCTTGACGTATTTGGACGGGGAGTGCAGTCGGCTCTGTCCTTGGCATGAGGGATATGAGAGCAAATACCGCGGGTGGCCATGAATTACCAACCAGCGTCACCTGAGAGTGAGTGGAATCATAGAGGTGGAGAGACGACGTTCACTACGAGGGCACTGCGTTTATTGGTGGATCGACGGTTGCCTGCATAATGCAACTTTGGAACAGGCCTCGTTAGCAAAATCAGCGAATCAAACATTCTATCCAGCTGATCTGTGCGTGCAATCATGCAGAAATGTCTGTGTTAGCACCATTTCAAGCAACCTGAAGTAGTTTTGGTTATTTAGGGAACGCGATCGAAAGCTAAGGTCATTAAAATTCGAATAGCTGGGTAATTGGTAAGAGACAGGAATTTTTCAGAGAACGGAGGATGGGTTAGAGAGGCCTTGCGTCGTCATTAGCACGCTATTAACGAAATGTGCCAAGGGGTCCACGGTTTAACAGCCCATTTGAGTGACGAAGTACTGAATTTGGAGTCCACATGGCTCTCCAATGGGACCGGAATATCTCTTATAAATATCTGCCATAGCTGGGGCCCAGGATCTCAGAATGGGAGGCCGATACTCTACCCACCACACCAACCCAAACCCTGAACTTCTTAGTACATGCTTTGCCTTCTTAAGAACGACCTAGTGGTTTTAAAACCCCTATCGGCTAAGATCTAAGAATATTGGCGAATAAAAAGTCGGTGCTAAAACTTCTGAATATCATTTTATGCATATATATTGCGTAAAATTTTATTGCTATTTGGATGATAGGGCTTCTTTATTTAGTAGTGTAAAAGAACCCTTCCATTTAACACTGAAGTGGTAGTCATGTCTCAAGCAATATTGATATACTATTTTGCACAGCACGTAGTGCATATCATACAATGGAAACTAGATATAACATCCTTTTGTTGTTTTATTTTTCGGAGGTGACCAGCAAATGAGGTTTTTTGCGCCATTAAGGACAGATGGTTACTTAGGAGCAGCCAGGAAAATGGGGAGCGAGTGAATTTGTGGGGGAAACCCGTAATCGGCATTGACCTTTTAGCGAAACAGTTTACGGTTCACTGCGTAATGTCCCTTCGGACGGACTAAGCACACGGCCTGCAGTCCCTTTCACTCAGCAATTGAGCAGAAACCGGTATGCAAGTGAAAAATCACTGCCACTTCCGGGATTTGATATCTGACCCTCGGGATGGGAACTCTGCACACAGTTACAATCGCATCGAATTGGTCCCCTAATTTACATTTTGTATAAATGTTGCGAGAAATGATTGTTTTCCCTCTCTGAGAATGTTTATTCCTATTAATTCCCTCTAAAACTGAGATCAAATTAACTCATTTAACGACAGTATAATCTCAAATGAAAATAAAAATGTTTAGAGGGGAAAGATTTCCTTGACCGAGGTTTGAACCGCTGGATTTCCGCGACAGTGTCTAATATTTAGGGCAATTGTCAGCTTTTGTCTCGGGGATAACTATTAAAAGCTCACTTAAAGATTACTTTAGGATATGCGTAAATAGCGTATTGAAAATATACTTGTATCTATACTGCTTTGTAGGAAATATGTGAACTTAATTCTTTATTAATAATGAATTTGAGATCTCGCAGCGTCTTAATCCCGTATTCTGGCGCGAAATCATCTTTAATGCGTAATGCAACGCAGCAACGGTGGGAGCTTTGAAAAAAAGAATTTTGAACCGGTAATAGAAATGAGTATAATAATTATGGATGGGTGAAAGTGTCATTTTACGATTTTCCTATTTTCCAAAAACAGCTTATCATTTCCCAATGCTATTTTTCAACTGATCCCTATAGCTGTAATTAAGTTACATCAGTACTTGATTTGGTTTTTCCTTCCATTTCTTGGAAATATAGGTGAAATTCTGCTGGAGGTATTACAGTATTTTATTTGAAATCTGCGAAAAAATTACTCCCCTCGCCCTTAGTCGTAGTAATCATAATCAGTGAGTCCCTTGCATGACGTAAACGAGCATGGTTGAGATATGAAAATGAAAACGTCAAAGGGCCGTCGGAAATATTCTTTGGCCTTCATGAAACAGTCAAAGAAATGCATGCAGGAAAGTAAGGTTGGCAAGAAAACTATCGTTATTAAATTAGTCCGGAGTGCTTCGTTTGAATTGGTATGCTCTGACTTCCGACCCGAATCCCTGCGACGGATACATCGCCTTTGCGAAGGGACAAAAGGGAACTGTGGGGAAGGAAGAGGAGAGGATTGAAGGGTATACGAGGGTGAAGAAGGAGAGGAGGAGCAGCAGTAATACTTTCCATATTTAAGAGCGCCCGCCTTTCGACAGTTTCGCTCCAAAGTCTCCCTTTGGGGAAAGGGATCAAGAGGGAGGGGCCGCGGGTGGAGGAGGGTACGCATAGCGGCGTCGGGGGCAGGGGGTCGGAGAGGGGTGGCGCGGATAAAAGAGCCGGCCCAGTGCCATGTTTACCGAAGACGAAAAGTTGTGTGGGTGGGAGGGGCCGCGCGCGAGAAGGTGGATGGTGCGGGGGAGGGAAATCTTTTTGGAGAAGGGACCCGCTCCTTGGCGGTAGGGGTGAGCAGGGTGGGACGGGGGGCAGGAGAGAAGGGTAACAAGGGCTTAGCCAAGGCCCCGGGGAGGAAAGAAAAGGGGAAGGAGATGAAAAGAGAAGGGCCGGAGGAAGGGGGTTCGGGACGTGAACGCGTCAGGATGGGAGCGGAATAAGATGAGAGAGGAGGGAAGTAAAGATTTCCCCTTTTTCTTACGGAGGGGGGGGGGGGGATTTTAAAGGTGGAAGGAGGGATAGAAGGGGAGCCAAGGGTGTGACGAAGGAAGTAGGGTCAGAATGCGATAATGCGGGGTGGTAGGCAGGGGGGGAAGGGAGGGTGAGACACGAGGAAGTGGATGTGAGGGAAGGGGGATTTCAGAATTCTTGAGACGGTGACGCAAAGGGTGCAATGTTGAAAGGAAATGGTAAGGTAATGGCGAGATGGATGTTTGAAGGGTTGAGAGCGTTGTTGTGGTGAGATGTTGGTGGTTTTGGTGAAGAGAAAACTTAACACGGTCAGAGAGAAAGGCGCTACCTCACGAAGATCAATGATGGGACAAATTAAGCGCCGGGAATGGAATTTGCGCACCAGGACCGTGTATTACATAAAAATATCTTCATCTCCTTGATACTTTCAAACTTTAATAGTTATGCGGCTAATATAATGCTTCTAAACATGCAGTTGCTTGCGTCTGGTTCATATTTAATTCCAATCATTCTTTCAACGAATAATAAATCTTTTGTTACTTGTTTATAGTAAATATTTGATTAGGTATGTGCGAATTAATAAAAGTTTGCGTTTCTCCCATTTGAAAGCTTATAAAATGCTACATGTAGATTACATTAAATAAAGTGATATATTTCGTATTCATCAGTATGCTTCAGTATGATATATTGGAGTAGTTATACATGTGAATGTTGTAATTCTTAGTAAACATTTTATTTTTTGGTTAGGGGATGACAAACCCCTCAACCAGAATGATGGTGAAACATATTGTAAACCTAAGTAACGCAATGTTTAGAACAGCTATGGATTTTCTCGGATGTCAATTTTAAAACTGTAAGAATTTCACGGAGTGAAAAATATATAACGCACTCGGCGCAAGTTTGAGGGATTCGGATTTTAATGCCGGTCAAGATGAATGATTTTTCTCAGTGGAAATCTTTTTACTGCGCGAAACAGTGGTTTATTCTGGTGAGACATTTTGCTGCTAGTTCTAAACCTTTTAATTTTAAATTCGTATACTTTAAACTGATGGATTATATCGTACAGATAAGTAGCATAAAATCATTATGAAGAGGGTCCCACTCGTTCACAAGTATTTATTTTTTGAGATTTACTTTTATTGATAAGTACGAGGTGTTTCGGCTATCAAGCCATCATCAGCTCATGAAGATCTTCACCTCTTGAAGGTGATGTAAAACCATATCGAACCAATCTAGTTTTGAGGACTCTTCGTATTAAATATGACTATCCCCCACTTTATTCCGCCTGACCCCATCGCCTTCATTCGAAAGGCATGTATGACTGTAATAATCTGGATCTCGGGTGGGAATTATTTGAGCTCAATGGAAGTTAGGCAGAGGCCATTTGAAAATCGATAACCTCATATGTGATCGGCATGCGAGGTAGTTCCTATGCAAATATTATGAATTTCATATGGTTGTGATGTGGATAGCTCGGTGTAACTATGCATTCCATGCGGTGGTGGTGGCGACCCACCGACCAAGTTTGTGATGCAGGTGGGAATTCGGTGGATTCACGCGACCGAAATCACGTGAATACAAACACAGATTTCCCCTTAATATACACCATCAATTTCCGAGTGGTATCTGCTTCTGGAATAGGTTGCAACAACTTGTTCTCACTTGGGATGAATTGCCTCTACTACAGATTGAGTGCCGGTGACGAGAAAATACTGAATCTTCAGGACGTTACCATAGTAATATGTTCAGTCAGTCTTTCAGTTTGCCTAAAATCGGGTGGACTGAACTTGATACATTTACATTTTTTGCACGAGTAGAGAACAGTATATGATTAAAATAAATTGACCAGTGCCAGGATTTGTATTCGGCGCACCGGAAAGAGAGGGCAGTACTTTACCCACCACACAAACTTGTTACCCTGCATAAAATTTAAATCAATGAAGAGAGGTGAGCAAAAATGATACATTCCTGCACCCCGGGGAGATCATATTATGGAGTAAACGGTAGAATGAATTTATGAGCAATGAGGGGAATACAGAAGAGGAAGCAAGGACAGTAATGAGAAGTTAAGTGCGTAGGAAATGGGACTTATGGGCTTCATGCGGTATATCGAGGCTCACAAGTCTGAACCATCGTAAAATGCTTAAGTTCTATATTCTACAATAAAAATAAATGAATAAATACCTAAATATACTGAGATAAAAGCCTTATAAATTAGTGGAAAGCATCGATGGCATATTACACTGATAGGCTTTATGGCTCGAAAGTACATCTTTCCCCAAGTGCTGCTTAAACGATTGACTATGATATTCTGGGAATTCGTTAACCTTATTGCTATCGTATGCATACGCATACCTATACATCTAAATCCACACAATACCCTGCAATCCACTGCGTGCGTGTATGGCCGGGGGTGAAGATCACGAAACATGCACTCTTGGCATGTAACTAGTTGATTGCATGGAAACATATTTTGTCTTCTGAACCATGGAGCTTACGATGGCTCATACAGTTCAATGCTAGACTTTAATATATATATTGTCGTTGAAAAATTTATAGGCCATAGTTTAATGTGAAAAATTCAGTCTGAAGAATGACTTGCGGTATAATTATGAATTAGAGACAGCCAGAGGTTACAGTGAAGGTGTATGGAAATCAGAATAGGTATTGTAGAAATTAGAATGTTGCGATTTTTTAAAAGTGCACATAGGTACTTTAACATTAGTAACTCATGCATGCTCAAGGAATGATTTATAAAATACATATTCTGAAATAACAAGCTTCTCAATAGCTACTGCATTAATGTTTATAAATTAACAATTTAATGTCATTAAGTGTTAACATTGTTCGTATCTTATAACTGACTGTCCAATATTTTCATCGCGATGGTAACCTTTTGTTCCTCAGTTGCAAGCAGGTAGTGTATGAACAGAGTAATTTTTCTTGCTTACCTGCATAATAGTGTAAGCATATTCTCTCTGATAGGTATATAATGCACGCTTGGTGATGGTTCACTCCCAGCCCACGCTCCTGCGTTGGATTGCAGGGTATTATGTAGATGGAGATGCATATTCTATCCATGTTCTTGTAATAAGCTTTAGACACCAGTACAATAAATATTCTTAACAATATTTCACGATTCTTCCATCTTCTGTGCAAAAGTCGTAGTTCCATATCAGTGTCTCACGGATTTTTAGTAATAGCGGCGCACTCTAAATGAGGCTTCGAAAGGATGAAGTACCAACATTTCCATACTTCATCTGTGCATGAACGAAAAATGCTGTTTGAAAACCCTAATCGAAGGCTTAGAAGTTTAATTATTTCCGCATGTTTTATGCACATTTGGTTAAATACTTTCTAATCATCTTCGTTTCGAATTTCTCCGTGCATCTCAGCGTCATCGGATAAAATAGAGGTCTGTGTTAACTACTCCATTACGTCATTCATGTTGAGCTTTAAAGGGAATCCGTGGTGATGCTGACGTCTGTTATCGTCGTTGTCGACAGAATGACACGATGCAATTATATGTTTACCGCACCATTTGAGAGGAGTCCAAGTCTTTGGAATGATAGCCCATCCCCATGATGGTGAATTATTTGACGAAAACTTCTCGCCCTCAAAGTGGAATTTCGCTGGCACCATTACGTCGCTCAGAGTGTAAATCAAGTCATGCTGCAACAAGCTCCGGCTACATTTGCCAGTATGTTTACCCAACTCAAAGGATAACATTGCGTTATGTATTCCTATTGTTGGTACCAATTTGCATAGCGCCAAGTATACAAGTGAGGCAAGAATGATTCAAAGGTAGTTCAAAGGAGAAAGGCGGAAATGGAAGCCGAATCACGAATTCACATACCCTCGAGTCCTCACCAAACCTCTGCGTTAAATGAAATATAACATGGTATTTAACTTCAGAGAAATAATGGATGACGCACCAACTCTAGATTGAAGAGATTGAAAAACGCTAGGAATAAGAATTCAGGCTTGAATAATTAGCGGTCTGCTCAGTCAAACGAAGCTATCGCAGCTTTTTATATATAATATATAGTTAACTATCAGAACTGTATAACTATCGCTATAAAACGATACTCCTATAATAATATAACTATACGCTATGTAACTATAACGCTATATAACTAAGAGAATTAGCACTCTCGTGTCTAATTTCTTTCATACCCCTCGCTATTGGCCATCGAAATGCAAGAAATCGATCACGATGGTGAAAATTGTTATTTGTTTGCTTGGAGCCCATTTCAATAAAAATTATAATCTTTGGAATACTGTTAAGTTGGCTGGAGTAGTAATTGTGAGTCATTGAGTGTTCATTGTAATAAATTTTCAAGTACGTTGAAAAAATATCAGGATCGCATTTCATTTTAAGCACAGCTAATTATGTGGTGGAATTTAACGTACATATATGCAATAATGGAACCTATACAAGAATTACATATTTAATTTTTCCTCAATAAAAGCATGCTATGACTTAGCAAAACAAAGAATGTCATGGTTACTATTGATAATTTTCGGCGCGGTACTTGAAATAAGGATGAAGCCGTGAAATTTTTTTAGTAATCAATGTAATAGTATGCTATGCATTATATTATTTTTCGTTCAGATGAACATCTGCACATGTCTTACCAAATAATTACGAAGAGTATCACAAGTACTTTAAGATCACGTGTTGATAAAGCTTCGAATGACCAAAAAATCAAATCTTGTATTTTTTACGCTTTTACCCATAGCCATTACTAAAATGGATACGTGTATAAAGTTTCCGGCAATTCTGTACAGAGACAAAAATCGCTCCAGACGTCTTAACATATTGTTTTAGGGTGTTACTAGTGGCTATGAGAAGCCTTTATTGGGAAAAAATGAGCTCTATTATAAGAAGTTGATTGTCAACTTACGTTCGTTTAATATTCACCATCATTATTAATTCCTCTCAAGTAATAACTGAAATCACCAGCTAAGAAATATTCAAATTTACAGAAAGATATTTTAAAAATTTTTATTGTTAATTATAAATTCTATTTTAGCCAACTCCTCAATTGAAGTAAACATTTGAAAGTCGAACACACTCATCCATGCGTACGTATAATCTGAATTTCTATATTCTCATTCGTTCCGTTCTCTCTTCCCTTGGAAACTGGGCATTCATGATGATTCCGTAACGCCAAACTGCCTGGAAAAATCATACGTTGGTGACAGCATTTCAGTATGCCGAAAAAAAATTTAGATTCTGTCTAATTTCTTACTCCAGTCATTAAATTGCGCAGTCCTTGCGTAAAAAAAAGTCGTTTCCATTTGTCATCTTTATATGTACCTCTTTTTCCCGATGAATGTCGTCATTTAGCATGTTAGTTATTTACATTCACGTTATATTTGATGCATGAAGGCTGCTGGTGATGAAGAAGAACTCTAGGGAAAATGTAATGCATAAAATGTTTCATAATAATAGGATACGCTGAAAACAAGGTCCATCCAATTTGTTTAAATATACCTTCTCACGAGAATAAAGGACTCATTGAGTTATTGGCGATAGAAGGGTAGTGGAAACTAATTTCATGTAATGTAAGGTTGTCCAACCCCTAGCCTAGAACGATCATGTATGCAGCCTAGAGAGAAATATCAGCGCAAATACTTTAATTACATTTACTGTGAAAAGATTCGTATTACTGTTTAATGAGGTCCTTTCTGTACTGCTGGAATGTATTTTGTGTCCTTTCTTTTTTTAAGTTCAGCCTATATTTCGGATTAGTTCCTAAATTTACTCCCTAGATTCGTTCATTCGGGTAATACAGAGAAAAATTAATATTATAACTGACTGATTCCAGTAAAATATGGTACTACAGAATTAAGATAAAGTGCAACGACCGAGTGGCTCCCGAAGATGTCCGAATAGGGCGAGAAAAGGGAAGTCTACTGAAACTCCTGAGAAGAAGAATCATGAGACACGATTGTCTGAGGAAAATAATCGTCTATGTACAAGTAAATGGAAAGAATGAAAAAGAAAAACCGTGCATGAGGTATAAAGAACAAGTAGTGAAGGATATAAAATGGAATAAATAACTCAAAATTGAAGAGTGATGAATGAAACGAGTGGAGAGCTGCATCAAACCAATCCAAGGATTGCTGGCTGATGATTATGCTGAATTCGAATTATCCCAATCTCCAAAAAAATAGTATTGCACAAACGTTAATATATTGGCCATGCTGGAAATTGGGAGTGAAACATTATTATCATTGTCTTTGATACATCATTTCAATGCAAGTACGTCTATGAAAAAAGTAATATTCTAACGAATCTAGCCAAACATATGGTTGTCAGTTCGCTGAAGATAACGTAAACACTTTGGTCGACTATTGTGGAAGAAGACTGTGATGGGAAGTAAGGTAGGGTATACGCGAAACACAACACAGGGATGGACCAAATTCAGGAAGGAGAACGAGAGGACCCGAATAGGAAAACGGTCGTGATAGAATAGGATGGAGGGGGCGGAAGCGAAATTTTTTTTGGGCGCCGAGGAGACACTGGAAGAGGGGTAAAAACGAGCATTTTCAGGGGGGGGAGCAAAGAAAGTTGGGGAGGGGTTCGAACTGTTGGCGTTGGGGGTGCATGGGGGGAACAGCCGCGGACATTGCGTGAGGCAAAAAATGAAGGGAGGACGGATAAAATTGCGGCTTTGGTTGCTTGGAAACGGTTACTGTGGAAACGTCCACAAAGGGGGGGAAGGGTTTTAGAGGGTGGATCGAGTGCGGGTTGAGGGGGGGCGGGGCAGCCGGAAGGAGGAGAAAGGGGAGTGAAATGACAAATGCGTGAGGGAAAGGAACCGCCAAAGAGTAACAAGTGAAGGAGCTTTATTCTTTTTTCCCCTCTCTTCACTTGAGAGCCCAGGCATTCGAGAATATCTACCCTCCATGTCGAATTTTGGGGCGGAAACGAGGGAGAGAGGTACTTACCAGCCATGAGCTTAAGTTGGGCATTTAATTAAAATCCGGCGTTGTTAGAGAGACGGGGTCTTCCTGTTAATCTCAGTATGGTGCGTATTTTGGAGGTAGGTAGGTTCTGGTAGGAGCAGAATATAAAGGATTTCATTCGGTGGATTAATACGAAGCGCCGAATAATGCATGGAATTTTGCTTATTATTAGTTTTCCACTGTTTTGGGCAGGTTTCAGTTCAGTATTCCTTCTTTGCTGGATTTCTTTCTTAGCCTATCCTTGCCTACACTGTTCATCTGGTCAGCATCCTACCTTTCTCTCTTTCAATTATCCAAACGTACCTTATGTCTTTTTCTTTTTCCTGCTTACTCGGAATCCTACCTTCAACCCGTGCCTTCAACTAATGGCATCCAATATCACATTCCGTTCAAACACCATGTATCCTCAAACTTTTACTCAATAATTTTATCCTCCTCTACCTTGCTGTTTCATCATTCGATCTTGTTTTCCTCATTTTTATCTCTCTTTCACGCCCGCATCACATACGTCTTCCGTCATTTTTCTCCGATTTCCCAAGACGTTTACCAGCCATCCAAAGAGTGGTTTGACTCAGCTTTCTTCTCCATCCGTATCGTCTAATCCATATTTTTCGTGATGCATGCATGCTTCTATCTCTTTGTCTTTTTATCTTCACGTCAGTATTATTCTAATGCTTGAAAACAATTTCGTGTACAGTTGGCATTCGTTGGAAATTATCTCATAAGGAAGCGTACCTGAAGCGGTCCTTAAACCAAAAAATCATTTTTAGGGGAACATACTGCTGGTTTATGTTCACACACAGCATAGATAGAATTATTTTGCTCATTTAAGGAAATATGTAGGCCTTTATCAGATGAAATTAGTCGTACAAGGGGTGTTTACCTATTTGCATTATGATGGGTAGACTAATCCGTCCACAGTGCATTCAGCTTTTTTAGGTAGTTGAATGCTATACGTACACTCAACGACTTTTTTCTACATGTACATGACATTTCGTCATCTATTTGCTGTCATGGTTAGTTGATTTTTTGACAAAAAAGGAAATGGTGCATTGCTTGGAATTTCATCATCTTATCACTTGAGTTTAGTCCTCGTCGGTATATAAGTAGTTTCAGCCTGTTTGATATATTTTTTTAGCGAATATACCTAAGTATATGGTATATTTTGACTGTATTTTACTACAATTTTTTTATATTTTTAAATTACTTTCGAAAACCTTTGCACTGATGCTGGTTAAACAGACTGAAACGAAGGTGAGGACGCAAGATTTCGGAGCTTGATATCTAATGAGACTACGATGACAGAAATGAAGGGAACTCACTAACTGTTATTCATTACCTTAGGAGACAGTGCAACAAAATTCGTGGCAGATGAAAGCTGGCAGTTTGGAGGTGATACACACTCTGCTCGGTGTGAGAGGGAGAAGAGCATGAAGGAGAGTTGCGAGGAAGAGTGTCGAGGTTTACGCCTCCATGCCATCAAAGTATCCGTTACAGACAGGTTTCCGAGGCGAGAATCCTCCAAATAAGCCCAGCTGTTTGTCCGTTTTGATGAAACCCTGGATCAAATGTTTTCTCCCCCGTCCTTCGTGACAGGGACCTATAGCGTGAATCACTGGCTCGGGTGTCCGAGGATTGGGCAAGAGGCGTGATGGCGACATCAGAAGGGTGGAATTGCGGGGGATGAGTGGGACAGCGTGTATACGACTGGACTTCGTCCTCCACTCACTTTACCAACCCCTTTCCGTCCCCCCCCCCACCCCCGGGAGGTGTGTGCAATTAAGTCGATTTCTCACCCTTGGGCGTAGGGAAGGGACACCTCCATTTGCCGACGAAGTCTTCCCTCGTTTTCTCCTTTCCGTTCGTCATCCGTATCCCTTTGTCCGAGTTCCACTACCGTGTTCACTCTGACTGTTGTTCTCTCCGAAACTTCCGTTTCCATTTTGTGATGCCGAAGCAATATATGTCATCCCAGACATTTATTTCACAATTTTGTGTCTGCCTTTGAGATCCAGTGCCTTGGACGCGTTAATGCGGAGCTAGTGTAGCGTAATTTTCTCAAGCACTCAAGATTTTTGCTATCGTCATTCAAAGAACAGTGGCAATTTTATCTACAGAATATTTAATCAGTTTTTACACCATGTAAGTCAGTTTTACCTTGAACCGTGAACGCAAATTCGCGGCTGAGTAACTTAGGTTACATCAATCACTGGCAGGACCACATGCTAATATCTGGATCTCACGTCAAACGAATTCTCAAGAGTCTTTCATAACTATCATCCAGTTAATTTATAACATTGCCTAACATGTCCTTAAAAGATATTGTACTTATTGAGGTGGTAACGTAACCTAATGGAACTATTAAGATTATTTAAACATAGCAAGTAATTCACTCACTTAAAATCATATATTTTATGAAACCCTAGACGATTTTTGATATCACTTCAAGAAAGAAATAACGTAAAGGTGACATATACTTTCTCCATGGCTTGTGGATTAATATTTTCTCCCACAGGTCGAAAATAGTAACAAAACAACGCTTTCGGTAGCAAAACAAGACTTTTAAATCCTAAATAGTAAAATACGAAGGCATTGAACTCTGTCAGGTCGAAATATTTTACCAAATCTCTTTATTGTAACATTATTATACCGTTGTGTTTTCATATGCATATAAAATTCACTTACATTTGAAAAATGAAAATAAAGTTTTATGTGTAAGAAACGTTCTCCGACGGACCTTTTGATGGCAAGATGTATTCTCCATTACTTATTCCATAAATGATTTCATTTTCAGTGAAATTGCGTGTGTATTATTTCTCGAGTGAGACTCTTCTTGTTAATTCAGACGGTGGAATTGAATAACGTCAGTTGAAAACCTACTCTCGAGGGCAGTGACCTCTCCTTTCGTTTGAAAAGGCAGAAGAACACTAGACCAAAACTGCCATCATCACTCAGTGAAATAAATTGAGGAGGTCAAATTTAAGAAGATTCTCAAGCCTGGCTGGCTGAAATAAACCCGACGTTAACTGCACTTCGCGTTCCTTTGTAATCAAGATGAGAGTTCTTTGCGTATAGGGTTGATTTACATTCAATGGATTTTCAGCGTTTTCTAGTCTCTCTACCATTCAGCGGCGTGAAATACGCCATTCCACTTCCTGGAATGAAAACTATGAAACTGAATAATTCAACTTCAAGCATAACGCATGATCGTCCAAACTTTTTTGAAATTAATTTTACTGTTGGTAGATGAAATGTATAACATGTGAAATTGCTACTCGTCATATGTTTCTATCTATATATTTATATAGAAAATTTATTACCTATTGCTTTGGAAATTTACGTAATAAGGAAAATGTTCTAGTCACTATACTACTTTAGCAATAATTCATTATAATAGAAGGCGTTTACCGATGGCTTTATTTTTTAACTTATTTCATGAGCACATTTAATTCCTACAAGATACACACATATTCATTTTTTTATTTGTATCATCATCATGATAATTTCTCGCCACTTCTAAAATTAATTTTGCATCCTATAAGCTTCTAGGCTTCTGTTACCTCCTCAGTCAGCCAACTTGTTCCTATTAATTTCTAACTCTGTGATGTTTACATTGATTATCTCTTCTACATCCCTGTAATTTACAACCTGAATACGATCAAGGGGAATGATGGCAGTGTATGAATCCAGATCATACCCGTCACCCATGCAATTCATATCCTTTTTCCACATACCTACTAGAATAGTATAGGCTCTCAGTTCAAAATATAATAGTGTAGGATGGAATACGCCCAAATATTTGTTTTAGCAGGGCTTACATGTGAATAAATGTTGGACAGTAAACTTTATGTTGCACGTAAACATATTCAAGCAGACTTGCGAAACGATCCTAAAACTACTGTAAAATACTAATTAATTATATCTCAGTTAACTTTTATCTCATCTATTAGTCTGTTTTATTTTAAATGTAGAAAATGACGTTTCAAAGACTTCCACCCTAATTTCCATCACTCAGTTTATATGTTTATATCTAACCTACAATAGAAAGACGAATCGCGATACAAGAAAGGAGGCAAAAAAGAAATGGATACAACCTCTACGAGATAAATAACTTTTTTTGTTCCCAAAAATTGCAACATTACAAATGCATACAATATCTTACCATTGATTAGTACCACTTAATACTGTTTTGTCAACCGTGTAATTTAGGATTTTAATTGTAACTCATTCTTTCATAGTTTAACTTACTGTAGATGCTTCAGATGACTCCAGAGGAAAACAACGAGAGCAAAATCATTCTGAATAAACCCTGTGAGCCGTTTCAAGAATGGGAGCTGTATCACCTCTGATAGTTTAAAACGCATAGATTTACTCTCCTACTCCTCCTCGTACTTCATTTCACTCCCGGAAAGATATTATTTCTCCTGGGAGGAGAAGCTCTTAGGATTCTCCCACCTCTTCCCACCAGGCCACCGTTGAAATTCATTCTTCCAGTGTTTTGGAAAGTCAGTCATTACCGGCGGAAAACGGCTCTATTGGATTCTTCGAAGAGATTCTCTCTCTCTCTTTCCTTTCCTCTATCCCGCCCTCCTTCAGTCCTTCGGGGACGGAGATAAAGACGTGTGTGACTCGGAGGGGTGGTAAGAGGGAGGGATGGGGGTGACGGCGAGAATGGAGGGGAGGGGAAGATAAATAGACCGGGGGAATCAATGTGCGGCGGACGGCGCGGAGAAGGGCGGGGGATGCAGAGGAGAGTTTGGGTGCCGGCGGTGGTCGAGGGGAGGCCGCGGAATGGGGAGAAGGCGAGGGGATGTGGGGAGTGGACAAGGCTCCCTGTTTGGGTGCGGAGGGAAGGAGCCTGGTTCTCGGGAAGGGTGGTGGGGTATTAGTAGTGGAGTGGGTGTTTTGGCTGCGGGGAAGAAGTGTGGGATGGGTTTTTTTCGGGTGGTAAAGGCTCCACTGCAGGCCGGAAATGGTACTGAAGGAGGTGATTTGTGCGGATCTAGGTCCCACGACAGCGAGTCTGGAACAGTGTCGGGGAAGAGGATCTCAGGGAGGGACTGGGGTCCCTCCTGTAATTTAGCCCCCATCCCTCCAACTCTCCCGAAAACGCCTCGTCTCCCCAATCCCTCCCCCCCACCCCTGTAGCCTCGTATTCTTACGTCTCCTTACCCAACACCCCTGCTCCCCCCATTTTTCCTCCGCCATTTCCCTCCCACTCCTCCACCTCAGCAGCCTCCTTACTACTCGACCACCTCCAGGATCTTCAAGATCCACTTCGGGAGTGTGAGTGGGAATTGGAATAGCCATCCGAGCGCCATGCGATGCGGTGATGCATTTCAAAATACCCGTCTGACAGCGGTCGCAGCCATTCGTTTCCGTGTTATGACTTGTAAGTGACAGTGTAAGCCACCTTCATTGCTCTTTCTCAGGAGATGTTTGCGGGCCCAAGAACGAATGGAAAAGTTGAAATTTTACAGGGACATTGATTAAATGTTATGACGATCATTTACGACGGTGATTGAGTGTCGGAAATTAAGGATTAGGAATATGGGCTGGTCCTAAAAAAATAATCTTGCTCCTTTGCTGTTTCTTCCGAATGGTCGATCTAGTCCGCTCCAGGCTTATGCGTAAAGAGCATAAGCAATAAATATTTCTCATCATGCTTACACTGATTATTTGTTATCCTTTGTTAGATACCTAGGACCCAACAAATGAGAAAGCAATTGCACCAAGGAGGTCTGAACTAAGGGGGCACGCACTACTCGAGATTCCGTTCTTTTCCAACTGCCTGAAATTTATAATTAATGATTAATTATTGATGATCTTTCGATTACTTAAATCGGGCTATTCTTGACATATTTTCCTTAAACAGCCACCCAAGAAGAGTGGGGGAAAAGAGAAGTCTTCTGAATACCTGAAGAAGAAGACGGGGAAACCTATTCGGCCACATCATGAGACATGATGGCCTGATGAATACAATCGTTGAAGGACAAGTGAACGGGAGGAATGGCGAAGGAAAGCCTCGTGTGAGGTATATGGAGCAAGTGATGAAGTATGTGAAAGGGAAGAAATGAAGAGTATAGCCGATAGAACAACTCAGTGGAGAGCTAGGTCAAACCAATCTGAGGATTAACGACTAATGATAATGAGACAGCCACAACTCAAAAGTCTCCGCCATTTGATTATCAGGTGCGGTATATTTAGAGGTAGTACTCTATAGAGTTTTAACCCTATTATACTAGTTTTTAAAAGAAATTCTCACGATTACTGAATCGTGAGAAGCATTTTTCCCTAAACCATCTTTGCATGACGCTACTAAGCGTCTTATATGGCTAGGAATTCAATTTAAATAGTACGGAAATATCATGAGTTATTAAAACATACTGATGTCTTTAATCAAAGTGAATGAAGTGAACTGGTTTTTTTGGTATGAAATACTACCCTGATAATAATACCATTATTCATGTTAATGCAATAATGCACTATTCACATACCCTATTCACATTAACTTAATAATACCCTTATTCATATTAACCAATAAGGAGTTCACTTATAATAGAATGCAACTTAAAATAGGGAAGTAATTTAAACTTCTATGTAATGAATTTTTCCCAGAAACTCAATTTAAAAAAGGAACAAGATTGCAGTTGTAAAATATAATTTCAATCCTGGCACTAGAGTATTGAGATGTGTGATTTATTATCTCATATCTTTCTTTAGAGTAAAATATTTCGCGATGCATTCACCTGTATCCTTCAAACACCTTCGTGAACTTAGTCACTCTGATGTTTCTTATCCGGTGATCCTTCACTGAGAACCGGCAGCCATAGTTTTCATTTTTCTCTTCCTCCCTTTTGTCTACCTTTTACGAGAGTTCTCTCCAAATACTCATGAGGTACGCTGAATGTTCGTTGAAAAGCTTTCTCAAAATGATTTTCCATAAGAATATAATGAAATATTTTTAAAATTTCTCTGCTAATACTTAACATTGATAGATGACTTATTTCTTTTGTTTTTATATTTTTTAAGCAATACTCAACTCATTACAAATTCTCTCACCACGTTTTGAATATGCGTAGCCATAGGCTTTAAAAATATTCTGAGATCTATGAGATCTGATTTAAGAGTTATTTATTTGATGGATGAAAAATGATTTATACCTACATTTTTATATATTAGTAATGAAAAGTCTCAATGCAGGTTTTTTACTGTTTAACTCGTTATAGTTGATACAACGGTATTTTACCAATGGCGCAAAAGGTTGAATAGTCACAGAAATAAAGTGCAAGTATATTTATTATTTAATTTTTTAATTAATTTTAATTTGTCCTATGGATAGCATTTGAGAAATAAACTCAAGTACTGATCTTCCTAACGTGAAAAATTTTTGAAATTTTCGTCAAACAAATATATCATCGCTGAAGTTAATAAGCACTTTCAAGGCAGTTGCATATATTAGATATTCCTACTTTTCCCACGGGATAAACAAAATTGGGACTCCGCTAAATCAAGTGCATGGATCAGAAAAGAGGCTATTCTGAAAAGTGAAAAGTAATTAGTGCTTAAAGAGTTGTTTATTACTTTTTCATTTTAATTATTGAACGACCCCCTTATTTTTTGTTTCTGTTCTTCTGAAATTCCTAGTAATGTTAAATATATATTCCAGAAAAAATTCTTATATGACGGGTATTTACTACAAAGTATTTCAATTTTTTTCCACCTCCACATGCTGCTCAATTCATTTTATTAAGGTTTGCATTTAATTTAATATAAGAATAGTTTAACATTTATCGAGATTGGAAAATGAAGTTTGATTTGAGCAAAATTGACGCTCTGACGATCAAAAAATGCGTCAAGAATTGTAAACTGTGTTTTTCTCACTTTTTTAAAAGTACTTTTTACTTCTTTAAGGGGTAGTCGATGCTACCTTTGACCTTCCTTTCTTAACGAATCTGAAGCTCCCCCTCTTCTTACTTCGTTTAGGAAAACCTCCCCCACTCCGTTTTAAAGGAGGAAGGGGGAGTTTCCTCTCCAAACTGGAGCCACACACCGAGCACACACTCTTTATCTCCTCTCCCTTTCCCCACCACCTTTCCTCACGCACTCCATCTCCGAAAATTCACTCCACGCCCTGCCCACCCCCGCCTCACTCCCGCCCACGCAACCATTCTTCTTCCATTTTGGCCCCTATTGTCTTTCTCTCGTTCCCACCCCTCCAGACGCCAGCACCACCATCTTTCGGGCTTTATTTAATTCTTCGGGACCACTCCTGTTCTCTTTTTATCGCGTCCTATTTTCTCCATTCCCGTTCTCAAAGCACTAAACGCCAACCTTTTCCGTTTTTCTCAGCCTATTACCACGCCATCGAGAGAAGTTACTGCAGTTATTCCCCGGTCAAGGGCAAGTTTTCTATTGGAGGTTGTTTTTTTTAATGTTTTCTTGCTGCTAAATATAAATACGGCCTTTCTGGTGATGATTGTGCCCAGAAAATATCGTATTCTGGGATAAATGAGGACTTTTTTCAGGTCGTAAAGTGTGCAGTTTTTACAATTTTGGAGTCTTGGTTGTTTGGCGTAAAGATTAAAACTAATAGATAGTGTGAAGTCCTTTCAGCTGCACTATCTGAACAAATTACATTTTATCACTGATATTATTGTTATATTTTATGCATTAATTCCTCTTTTTCTCTACATTTGGTAATGATACTGAAGCGTCGAGTCCTATTCGGGAGGGATAATACAATGCTAAAAATTGCCATCCAATTTTTCACTAAAAACGGTAAATTTTACTAATTTGTCCTCCCTAGCCATTGCCTCTTTCCATTATATATATTTTCCTTCCTTGATAGTGACACTATTGTTAATTACATACTACCCTCCATCTAATGCTCTTTCTTTCTCGTGCCTGGCATACTATTTGCAACGTTTATAATAAGTTCATTTTTCAGTTTCATGCATTCGTTTTTTCTTCCTAAAACCTGCGTTTCTAGACATGTATCTTCCATATATGAAGGTCTTTCGAGTTAATTTTAAGCCGTACAGTCAATTTTCAATTGGGTTGAGTTTCTTAAAGGAGAAAAATCAAGCAACAGAAAACTGTGGGAAGTTAATAATGCAATCATGACATGACGTTTAATTGATGGGTCATACCCCATATTCATCCTTTTCATGCAGAATGTGCCTCTATCTCGTAAACATTTTTTCCATCAGATATTGCCAAAAGTTAATTAGATCACAACAGTTATGAGAAATTTTTGACAGTATCATTCAAGCTTAACAGAATCAAATGGTGCCGCAACATAAATATAATTAATCTTGCACTTAACAGTAAACCCCCTCACGTCATTCATATTCTCAATGCGTCCTGAAGTAAATGATTAGATGAATGACCTAATGGGTAGAGCTCCTACCTTTTAACTTTTCCAGCTCTTATTTCGTCCTCACCTTCTCAATCGCTCTCCTTCCTTGCTAACCCTACCTATCACCTACTCCTTTTCACTAAGTACCTCCCTCCCCCTCAATCACTTACTCTCTCCAGCTCCAGACCCCTCTACCCTTTTGCTTTCCTCCTACTACATCATCCCTCCTTTTCCACGATCTCGTTTCGCTCCTGACTCCTTCCCTTAAAACCGATCCTCTCTCTCTCCCACGCACACAAACCAGTTACCCCCTCTCCGCCCAGAACGGGAAGCCCGCCAGGCTTCCGAATTCCCCCACGGTGCCCCACCGCCACCGTCACTGCTCCTCTGGGAATTCCCAACCACCGCGGGTTCGAACTCTCGTACCTCCGGTTCACCGCATCAATCTCCCCGGATAAGCCATTGTTGTCGCACTAATCAATCACAAACCCCCTTCTTTCTCTCCTCTACTCCCACGTCTCGCCTAACCCGCTGCACTCCCTAGCAATTCATTCCGATCCTTCCCCCTTTCTATCTTTTGCTTTTCTCCTCCTCCGCCCTTCTCTCACTCCCTCCCTCCATCGGTCTCTTTTTTTCCCCTCCCCATGCACCTTCCCCTCTCAAACCGTCCCGTCTCCCCTAATTTTTCGTCTCTCCGCGGTCCTTAATCCTTGCCTTCTCCCTCCGCACCCCTGCCCTCCCTCCTCACCCCTTTGCCTTTTGAGCTCCGATTCGAGACCTTCCCCGTGGGTAGTTTTTACCTCACGTACGACGGATTCGGGGGCCGAGATTCGCATCTCTATTCTCTTGAGTGATTTCCGGTGGGAAAAGGCTCTCGCGATATACTGTTATCCGGATAAAACTACAATCGGGTTTTCCCGAGTTTCCATTATTATTATGGCTTCTGAATAAACGTGAGATACCCCACCGTCTGGAAATATTTATTTTCCACTTTACACTCAGTGAGCGAAAAAGGTAAACAACATGGAATATAAAAATACTACTACTATAAATTATCATGCGATATTTGGACTTAACAAAACTCAATATTTTGGCAATTAAAAATTGATATGCAAATTGGATTCATCCATCAGTACTTTCGCTCACTTGACCAAAAAATGGTGAGTATTGCATTTATTTTGCATTAAAGAGAATGTTATTCCCTGTCAGAATACATATAATACTCCTAAGTAATGACTCCAGATTTTTTATATTTTCTGCTTTATCCACAACTGAAAAGATATGTGATTAAATTGATTCTCAGCGATGAGTGATAATGGAGAAAATGTTTTCTCATGGCGGCTAAATTACCGAATTCTTTTCACGAGGTTGAAAGGTCAAATCCGAGCCAATGCAGAGGTTTTTCGGCGGAGCCGTTATTCATTCTTAAGTTCTCCGTTAGAAGCATTGTAACGTTAGTTCTCTGTTTAACGCTAGGAACGGTAACATGTAGATAATGTAGCCCCTTTCTATAAAAATAGCCCAAAGCTTGCACCAAGGCTCTCGTCAGCTTTCTGAAATTTTTCAACAGTAATATCTTTATCCAAAAACGTATTTCAAATGATACAATGGGCCTTATCATTTTCTCTCCTCAAGTACCCTCTCATTTTAGCAACAGTTAAACAATAAAAACTTCGGAAGGATTTTTATGCTTGTTTTTGCCTTTTGCTGGTAAAATAACCACCGGAGAATAGGGTTAAGGTACAAGCCAATTTTTATATATTGCCTCTTCTGGATTATACCAAGACACGTCGATGTTCAGATGGCACTTCTTCCCAATTTGTAGAATTCAAATACAATACTCACTTCTGCATGAGCAATTTCATTATTAGGATTTAAAATTGTTTTACCAAAGGCATGAGCCAATGCTCAAAACAAACTTACAGAAAAAAATTCGGAGAAAGTTTGATGACAATTTTCTTTTGCTTTTCTTAGGGTCGAGAGAGTCATAATCATCTCGTAGTGTTTGAGCAATGCCATATAAATATTCAAATAAATCAAAATTCCAACTACAGAAAGCTTACTGGGTGTGGCAACCTGAGTAAAAATTTAGCCACTAATTTAATTCTAAATGGATCAAATTGTTTCGCTAAATTAAATTTATAGTAGATGTATGGTAATGGGGTAAAGGAAAATAAAAGCTCATAGAGAGAAATGGAGGAAAAAAAGTAAGTTCAATGTATTTGAGTTATGATTATTGTCAAATTTCAACCAAAGTATTAGCAATGGTCTACGTGGAATATTATTTTTATTCACCTCACAGTAATAACGTTCAAAGTGGATTTAAATTAATACTTCATTGGCGCATTTCGTTTTCATCATCCTTATTAATCAGTAGCTGGGGCTTCGTGGTATTTCACACCATTTTAATTTCAATCTCTCTCGTATTCACCTAAATTTGTTCCAGGAATTCTCATTTGGATCACAAAAATTCCTAGGCGCACTCACTGGAGTTTTATCCATGAACTGAATACTTTCCTGCTCGTCGTGAATAAAAATTTTCTTTCACTCCTATTCTAATCCCCGCCTAAGTTTTCTCCAATTCATCTCTACTTCTCCACACCCAGTTCTACGCACCGCTCGCTTTCTCCACCCTACTCCTCACTTTCGTCCTCCATCTCTACTCAAATTCCACCTCGCATGTCTCCACTCATGCCCTTTTTCTGCACAGTCTTCCACACAAACTCTATTTTCAATTTTTTCTTACTCCTGAACTTCCATATCTCTGTTCTCACCGTGAGCCCCAATCTACTTTCCAATTCTCTTCCACCAATTCTTCCTCGCGTACAATCCCATCTCTATTGAACAGTTCTCGTTCTGGACCCTTCTTCTTCAAGTAAAAACTCCACTTCTCTTTTATTCCTGAATCTTCCGTCACCATTCCCAGACTTCTCTTTCGTTTCACTACAAGAAATCATCATCATCTACGCCAGGAGCCCACCCGCCTTCTCACCATGAATTCTTCTCGAGTCCCACAAGGGCTCGTTATGAGGTCAGTCATGCTCCTTACCGTTCAGTTATTCACCTTTAACGAAATTTTATTCAGTTTCAAGCGTTTGTTGTTGTTGGGATCTTGCTGGAAATGGAACTGATTTGGTACCAGTATGGATTTTCGTGCGGTCAAATATCGGTGGTGCCAGATTTGTGGATCACTGCTCCTTCACGATGAGTGATTTACAAATTTCAGGAAAAAATTGGCAACAAATTGGCTACACTTGGGCTACAAATTAAATTTTCAAGGTAGGAGATCTGAAATACGGCTACCTAAGGAACTTGATCCCTCTCTTTTAGTTTGAATTTTGATTGAATGCAGATGTGCAGGATATTTATTTCCCATTACCACCGAAAACAGCACTTGTGGCCCTTATATCGGGGTATGAATAATAATCAACAACTGACGAGCACATACAACCATGTCCTGAGTGGTGAAAAATCCACTCAGGCGGGACTCGAACCCGCGACCCTCAGGTTAGCAGGCAAGGACTTAACCACGCCGCCACCGAGGCCGACAACATAAAATTCCAGAAATCATGTATGATGTAAAATATAGCAGAACAAGTTATTTTCAAGTTCACCCAAAATAGGGCACGGTTGTTTCAATGTCGTTTGTGCAATTTTTTTAAAAATCTCTTTTCACTCATGTTAAGACTTTTGAAAGGAAATTGATTTCTTGTGGGTCACAAAGTTGAAAGTTTTTCTGAAGGTAATCTTATAAAGTTTGTTAGTGAAAAAGATAAATTACAGTGATGAAATGGAAGGGGGATTACATGAATAGAAACATGATACATGAATAGAAACATGATAAAACTGCTCTTTCAAAATTATCAAAGTCACACGCTTGTTGTGCAGTAGGTATGTGGGTAGTATGTGCTCTCGGCATTCTAAATCTACTTTTAGATGTGAAATGAGCGGATATTCATATTTATTTAAATTCCTTTCACCTCGCTCATAAATTCAAGACCAAACGAGTTACTTATTCTTATGCCTCCCGTTGCGAAGTGTGTGGAGACACATGTTTCTTCATACTGCCTTTAATCACTCTCGTAAACCAACCGCTATCTTGATTCTTTATCCCTATCGTCTTGTTAGCTAAATTTAGATTAATAGGTACACATCTAAAAATGCACCATAGAGAAAGATCAGAGAGAGGTTCAAAATGAAAAGGTACGCGAAGAAACGTTTACATTTAACGTTTTCGTTCCTTTCACTCGTTTTATCGAGTGCATCGTAAGCAAATACTTGAGTGCGCGTGAGTGGCTGAATAATCTTACGTGTGGTAAGTATATATAACAGTAAGAAATGTAAGACCAAAGTGAGATTCGCTTGTTTATGTTAGATAATAACTAGGTACATGCTAGTGACAGTTTAGAAACTTCGAAGAATTCCAACTTTATTATAACTGGTATAGTATAGAACTTGTTTGCACGCACAATACAGTTAGGACGTGTCAAACAATTTGAATATTTTCCAGATACCCCACAAGCCGATCAGCTTAAACAATATTAATAATCTCGGAGATATACCTAAAAAAGTGTAGTAACAGTGTAATATTCAAATTTTGCAACGCTGCAACATCTCGTAAACGGTTGCGTGTTTTGCAAAACGGCTTTTGGTTTCCATTTTCCTATTAAATGATAATAATTTGCCAAGTTTGGTCAAAATCGGTTACCCTAAGGGTAATTTTTGTCGATTTTCTGGTCGAATTCGCGTGGAATGACCCATGTATATACGCCAACATCTTCCAAGTGCTGGCTCTCTGGGTAATGCATTTTGATGTCGCATTTCTACACAATACTGAATTCATTACTTGTATCTTTTTTGGATGACCGCATAAGTAGTTGCGTCTAACATATATCAATAGATAATTTGTTTCAAATCATCGCTACAAAATAGTGTATTGTGACCAACCCACTCCACTGACCAAGAAATGAAATATGACAGCATATTTGCCTTCATAAAATAGACTGACCTTTTGTTTGAGAAGCTGCGTTTTTGCCTTAAAAAAACTCCGGTCTATCAATAAAAAAGAGGTGTGTAAAAAGAGGAAATAGTCCCGAAATAGCATTCTTGGATAAAGGAGGAACAAAGGAGATTCCTGATCAATTGGCGTTGCAATTTGTCAGCCTTTTTGTAGGAATATATTTTCGGAGAGAGAGACGCATTGGAGGATCCAAATGAAAATTCGTCAGCACAGGGAAATAAAGAGAGAGAGATATATATGTTTAATTTTACGGAGGACTTAAAACTGGCACTTGCAGTCAACTTCATTTCGTGCTTCACGGCGGCTGTGCTGTGAAACGCCCACCCCCTCCTCCTTCATTTATTTTTTCAGGAGAACCTTCAAAGTAACCGCGTCCCTCCTCCCCTCAAGAGCCGTTGGTGCGGGCCTCCGCGGTGCTGTTATTTGGCATGCTTAGCATCCCGGACTGGGATAAACGCGAGCTAGCGCCACCAAATTTACTTATAGTGTCGAAGATGAGCTCAATTCCAGCCTTATTACGCCGCCCGTGACCGACGAACCAGAACGCGCCACCCTCGTTAACGTGCGCGGCCGTTTGCATTTCAAGTGCACGGAGTAAAATGTGAGGGGGCTTTGAGCCGCCTATCGTCTTCACCAGAAGGGAGGGGGGCGGAAGTGGGAGGACTTGCAGAGTGGGGATTGTTAGAGCTCTCGGGATGGAATCCGAGCTCGGGCTGGATGCCCAGCAACCACCGGAACGTAGTAAGATTGAATCCCGGGAAGATGCATGTGCTTTCGGAGAATTTTATTGCGGTCCCATGAGCTCGCGGGAGTGGGAGGTCTTTGTCTGCCAAGACGAGGAATGCCGATGCTTTGAGCACCGAATCAATGCCGCGGGATGAAAATAGAAGCGAGCTCGGATCAAAGGAACGCACGGTCAGGAAGAGATCGCTCTCGATTTTTGCATCACTCGGTCGGTCGGAGTCTCTCATGCAATCCGGAACACCCGCTCTCGTGCCTCCAGTTTATCCAAGTCTGATTCCCTTCGCCGTTTCGCTTTATCGATTCGTTATCTTATCTTCAAGATCTGTCTTGTTAGCCGGTGGGGAGTTGGACAAAGAGTAACGTTTCCTTGATTTGTGAGAGCATTAATTCGGGTGGAGTCAGACATGCCACGGCGTCTATCTGATTCAAAAACTGAGCTCAGGCTGCTCCCCCATTCCAAGTTACTGAATTTCTGTAGAAATAAAAAAATGGAATCATAACTATCCTCAGCCACTCTCCCTCATGACATTCGTATCCAAAATGTGTGAGAAGTTTTCAGATGACTACTCTGAATAAAAGGAGTAATATTTGACGTAGCAAATTGCCGATATTCCTAACCAACACAATAGGGTGAAAGTTTGGTGCTCCGTTTGAAAAATATTAAGCCATGAGAGCATAACGTTCTCTAATTCTGGCGTTTTAATGTATACTTTTTGGGCATCAAATGTCAATTGGAGATGAAATTATTAAAAGTTAATGGGTCGCTATGAACCCCTGTGCATAGCTCATATGCACGTGAAATGCAAATAACCCTGCTGACTGGTCTAGTAATGTAACACCAAACTCTAATGCGCTAGTGCTCTCGTTGAGAAAAAATATTTTCCATATTGCTGTCTAAATTATGAATGAAACGAGGCTAAATTATGTGGCTATTGAAGTAAAGAGTAATAAAACAATATTTGCTTACTCCATATTCGCAATACGAAAGTCGAGTATGTCGAGTCGAGAAAGTAGAGGTGTGAAATAATTATTCCTTATTTACTTGTTAGCGAAACGATATTAAAAGTAAAAAAACATGCATTTTCAAACTTCATACTTCAAGGTATTGTGTTACCGAATTTACATTGATTCAGTTGACTAACCTTTTCAGATATATTTTGTATTTAAAAGCATTATGCCCTGGTAATTGATGACTAACATGCTTGAGAAAAACACTAGTCTGTTAATATCTTCTTAGCAGAAAAATACTTTTGCACTACCTTTTGTTTATACCGAGAATGTTTTTTCGATCGCGACTCAAGGTTTCCTTTAACATTTTTCCCATATTCTAAAATTTGAGACACTATTTTTAATTTCTTTCTAACGAAGGAAATTCATCGGCAATGAGTGAATTTGGATCACCAAAGAAACGAGAAAGAGAACAGTAAATAGTGCATTGGTATAAATATGAAAGCAAATAAATTCAGGGGATTACTGTTCATTTCTTCGCTAAGCTAGGGAAATACCTTATCGGCGAATGCATTTTCAAGAAGTTAATACTCGTGATAGTTTAGGCCTACCATATCTGCCTTGGTGCAGTAGCTATCTGGTCTTATTTACGGGCTAATTAATCATGGAAAGAGTAATTTATCCCTCGAAAAATAAGAGCGCAAGCGCTTCTCTTTTCAGAGTTAGGCTGAGAATCTAAAAAAAAAAACTTGCTTGGCTTTGATCGGAAACGACGGTGATGTATGCACCCTGTTGCTAGGTAAGCAAAAAGGATAAGCTTCATTTTACAGAATCGACCTCATACCTTGCCATCCTCATACCGCTCCCCAAAGAACTCACTAATGAGCAAAATATGAGAAAATCCCCAATCACTGATGGGCACGTAATTGCATCGCCGCATTACATTAGGGAACTTTCGGAAATGTAAATGGAGCGCGCACTCCATATTATTATCAAGCGGGAGCTTGAAAGGCTTTATCGCAGGCCCTCGTCAACACCCTCCTTGCCCCATTTCCCTATCCGCCACGCCCCACAGAACCCTTACACTTCCTCCGCCCCTCCTCCCACTGTTCCTGGCACCGAACCGTCTCCCCATTCCCCATTCTCCCGCTAATTGTGGTCTCGAGCATGCGTGCCGGCAGACGACGATAAAATTGAAAACGCCGTTAAAGGGAGCTGAAATGCCAGCCGTTAGAGCATTGAGCGCGTTCATTCTCTGGAGCTCGTAAATTCGATGATGGCTTTCGTACACTAGGGTATAAGCCATGTGAGGGGGAACGTCAGAAAATCATTCCTGGTTGCTTCTAGTACTGCCCCATCCTACGTAAATTCTTGCCATGCCCTCTCTTTTTTTAACTTCATAATTTCCTGTTTTATTTTGCCGGCATATCTCGATTTCCCTATTCTTGAAATCTGGTTTAAATCATAATAACCTCTGATCTTAATTTTTCTATGCTTGCCACATCTCAGACTCATCCGCCACTCACTTCCTAACCTTTCAGCCCAACCATAATTTTCTGTTCCCATGCATATTCCCCTTTCCTCCACCATTTCGTCACGGCAAATCGTCCATGGTTTGCAGTACACCACTTCACAAAGTCACGGGTATTATTTCCACTACAACTCACATTATGCTTTTTAAGTGTATGCCGCATTAATCAGCATAGCTCCTCTTAAAACTCAATTCTTCACTCATGGCATTATAGGAATTTTTTTAATCTCCATGTTCTTCTTAGGTTACCCGTCTAAATCAAACATTAAAAAAGAGGCCATATTGGCACGTGTGCCACGTCGCAAAATCGTCTAAGTAGCTACTATGGTCAAGCTCTCGTTTGGGTAAATATTAATCGCCGCCTATAGATAGCCCGCTTACTAAAGTTTAAATCTTGTGAGTTTTTGGGTATCTCTATAAGTACTTATACAGAATGAAATAAAATGAGAGAATTATCCTGAAATAGTAGATTTTACTATCAATACAACGTAATCATATGTATTATAGTGCAATGATTTATTTCAATTCCAACTCATCTGCATTCCATTTTCATTAATAAAGGGGGGCGTTTTAAGACCTTAAATTGTTGATCGCATTAGAATTAGCTAATTGAAAAGTCTACCAGTGAATTGTTAACTCTGGAAATTTTTAAAGCTAACTTTGCTGCTGGGTACCTGAAGAAAAGGTCAGTAGTCATTGCCAGTCTATGTGGTCAAATGCAGTCTTTTCTTTTTAATATTTGAAAGACTAGGATTAGAAAGGCTATGATTAGAACATTCTAGTAGCATCTTCGTTATTAAAATTATGACGATTTTTATTGTTGAAATTGTTATTCCGGCCAGTTAAATACATTGTTACTAATATTTAGCATATTCCTCCAGCATTATAGGTAAATGTCCAGTAATTCCAGGATTTTCCTTGGAAACAAGTTTCTGTCATTTCAGTCTGCTGTCACCACTGTTCTTCATTTCCAGAAAATAACCTTCCGTCTGGAAAGCTATCAATTATGGTCTTCCAGTTGCTTAGGATTTTTATTTCCGTTGACGACATTTATAGGTGACATTTATTTTTGGCCTCAACATTTTAATTGTGCGTGACGAACAGCTTGTGTTAATTTTTGAAATAATCTTGCCCCTTTCCTCTCTCCGAAAAAATAACGATGTCATATAAGATCAGTATCTGCTGCTAATTAAAACATTCCTAGCATTTATTCAGACTAATATTTTCTCTATCATTTCTTGCAATATGGCTACTTCATTTACAACCGACATTGCAGCATCGAAGTTTGACATGTGATTGCTTATGAATGTGAAAATTCAATAATATATGTTTATTCCATGCGATGGCTGATTTTTAACAGAGTGAAGCCGTAGACGGTTAATGCTACTTTATTTGCTTGCCAGATAAAAATATATTGCAGAAAATTTTAATCTTGAAAGTATGAAATTTTAAACTATTTTTTTCTTCGCCTGCTAATTATTTTTGGAACTGCTGGAACATATTTAAATATTGCAGCGCTCATGTTGGCTATATTTTATTCTTTGAATTCTATAAAAGTGTATGTTATGTTGATGATGAGAAATTTGTGAAACAATGCTTGCTTAACGAAGGGCCCGTAAAATTACTATCCTTATTCAGATCTTTTGTTCACCTACCATTATTTTAGCTTCAGCGTAGTTTTTTTGAGTTCAATTCTTCATGATGTTACGTTTTCAAACTATACATAGCTCTGCACACATTGAGAAGCAGTGATTCAACTTTATTGTAACGGAAAACAGGAAAAAGATAACTCGAAATGCATTTAACAAAGACCAGAAGGGAATTAGGCCCAGCACTTCTAACTTTTACTTGCTCTCACTCATTCAGCTCTACTTATTACATAATGGGTTGCTCCCTTATGCCCGAAGCTGCACCTCCCTGACTTTTGCCTTGACTGTTCTCATGCTTTTAATTAATTTTCTAAGCTTTATGTGCCTTGTTGGATCTCTCTTTCGTATTTCATACCCTTGTGGTCCTCATTTCCTCAAATTTGTTATTTCAGCTCATTTTCGTATCATAATTAATGTTAGCAATCTCCAGAGGTGGACGAAACGGAATGAGAGACGTCCCTCATTCAGATATGTGATTCTCTAATTCTCAAATCTGTGCAATTTAGATTATCCGTCTTATTTAATTTTAAAGCTAATTAATATGCGACAAAATATCCTAATATCAACATGATTATAAAATTAACACATGAAAGACTGGGGAACAGTACTAACCACCAAAGGCAACCAACCATCAATTGACGCTTGTAATTTTTATTTCTAAACAGTTACCTATCAGTACAGATTTTAATAAATTTCACACTTTTAAACCATATTGAAAATTTTTTAATGCTTAAGCATGATTTGCATCGTGATGATGATGATCGTAAATTGAGTAAAAGGATATCTGCAACTTGAATGGTATTAAACAAACCAGATTCAGGTGTGATGTAATGGAAACGTTCCATATTGATAGACATTTATTGCAATTTTCTACTACACACCCTTTACAACATCATTGTCAAGTGACTTGACAATGATGTGGTAGCATCGAAACTAGTCGGAATAAATTTTTACTTGTGGAAAATTGCAATATCTTTCTATTAATATTGAAGGGTATTCATTATGCATAAATTTCACATTACCATACCATACCATTATACATATATCCATACGCCGTGCTAGTCTTAGAGGGCATGCAACACGCAGTTAAATCTTCGGTGATATTATTCCACATTTCAGAGACAAGGCAACATTTACTGATTTGATGATGGTGGTTATAAAACGTTTTAGCCGTGAAGTATCACACCTGTGAGTGGATATCACTCAATTTCAATCGCTGTTGGCAATAGAAGACTCCAATAATGAGTTAAACTAGTTGAAGCAAATATCAGTCTATTGACGGGTCACCGTCGTGGAAGGAGAATTACGTGATATTAGGAAAATAACTTGACCAAAAAGGAAGAAAAATGTCGTACACGATATTCAGTAGAATTAAGGAGAAGTCAAAAAAATTCGTATCATAATCGCTAAGTTTCATTGTTATCGATCACTAAAAATCTAAAAACGTGAAATAACGGGTGGCCGTCCTCCTAGTGTTAAGGAAGTAAATAATAAATATTTCTCTATTCTGTACAGAGATATTTTAAAATATATCCTTGAATCCCTTGAATCATCCTATCATTTTTTTAGTAAAAGTGGAGACTGATAAACTATTTCCAAAGAAAAGGTAACTGTTAAAAATTCCATCATGCCTTTAGATGAAATAAATTTGAATTTAACATCTGAAAACTTCACATTATCCCCTTGAAATTTACGTGGTTGCTCTCTCGTTCGGGTTTCACCTCGTCATTGTTTCCTTACGGTCAACAATTTTGCCTGCAAGCTGTCCGTAAAGCAACAACGGCGCAGTGAAACCCCTAAAGTGCAGGCATCACTGTCTACACAGCGTGAAAGCCTTCGCTCCGATATTGAACCACAGAATAATAAATACTTCATACTACATGAATCCACCTTTATCATTAGGGCACTATGGCTTTCACCACCAGAGCTCGATCGAGACGAACTTTGAATGTTTTTTCTAAGTGGAGTATCCATTGGTCATCAGATAATTTAAAGAGTAGAAACCATCCTAAGTTGAAAATCACAAACTCTCAGGTTGAACACCATGGGGGGCACTCTTGAATATTGCATTATAGATATTTATATGTGTAGGAACAGGAAACTGATCTCCAACGTTTTTCAGCAGCAGCTTCTGACTCAGATGACTTTGACTCAGACTTTGTCAGTAGAAATGAATCCACACGCCGTATTATTCAGGCTTGGAGGGGAAGGATGGATTGGAACCGCGAAATAAAATTTTCCATCGAGAAAATGAGAAGTACTAACACTTCATAAAATTATGAAAGTTGTTAAAAGAAGGGCTCGATAGCTGATGAATCGAAGAATTTGAATGCAGGAATAGAAAGAGAAGAAGGAAGAATTTTAGATATGATAGACATTAAAAAGTTATGAAACTGTAGATTGCGGGAGGGATGACTCAATCGATGTTAGTGAGAACGTAAGAGAAAGCCAATACTCTAAAGACAAGAATAAGTGAAGAGAATCGGAAGAGTACCAATCGTGGAAAGGAAAACGTAATAGACAATGATTGAGGCTTTGGAGAGTTTGTATTAAGATGGAACAGTTGCTGTCCCTTCCTGAAAAATAAGACATAATCAGAGAGCAGAATAAAAGGGCATAAAGCTATAAATGGTGATTATTTATTTCTTTTTTGTTGTGATTTATTTTGAACTGCCTCCAAATTTTTGGAGTATTTTAATGATGCTTACCACAGAAGTTATGTCGCATGGAACGAAAGATCCACATTAAATGTCAAACTCCGATTTACCTTTAAATAAGAATGTTTAAACTTTGGGGTATGATTTTATGGGAGGTGATAAAGGTGAAAAATAACCTAACAATTGTGAAGAACTGTCATTGAAGACTGTGTAATTGAGAGTGAATCGTGACCACACCTTTGAATAATGCATCGAAAGGGACAGGAAAACTTATTCCTAAGTGAAACCAGTATTTTCATTGATTGTAGAATAAAAGTCCAGATGTCAATTAAAATATTTAGTCTTGGCCCTCTTATTTTCCCAATACCATTGCTGTACTGTTAATATGTAGTTAATGACTGTTATGTAGATATTTACTCTTTATTTTATTTCGCTTTCTACGGTTTTATTTTGCCAAATATGCCTGTAAGTAGTTTTGTGCTACAACGCCGTCGAGAAAATGAGAAGTACTGTATACTGTCTCACCGTCTAACATATTGTTTTGATCCTTGGAAAGCACAACACTCAGACCCACTGGCAGGATTCAAATCCGCCGCATTTAGGTTTCCAGGCTAACTGATCACCACCCATACCTACTTAATGAGTATTATCTCTAAGAGTACTATCTCGAATCTAGAAGTAGATGGATTAAAAATGCGAGGAAAGAATCAATGTAGACAATCAGAGTGAAAGTTTCGGAAAACGAGTCGTTTTTCGAAAAATCGGCAGAGAAGCAGCCTTTGACCCGGTGGAAGACCTGAGAAACTTTCACTCATCTAATACGCCGGGTAAAACCCCAAATCTTTCAATGTAGACTCTGATAGTGAGCTTATCGTCAAAACCATAGTTGTCTCAAAGAAGAACCTCTCCAATCCAAATCTCTAAGATCCTTAATAGGGATCTTAGAGATTTGGATTTAAAACCGTAATTTGCCTGGTATAATTATTAATTGCTTCTAAAGCCTGGTTCACACGGTGCGTTTTTCCGGGATGGATTTCTTGCGTGGAGTGCTGATGGATGCCGTGCGTGCTCGCTTGCTGGAAACGCTGACTGCTGCGGGCTGCCCTGACGGCTAGCTTGCTTGATTTTGAGGTTAGGTCCGTTACTATTTTCCTTGCGTGTTTTGCTGATGGCTATTGTTGCCGGCTAATTATCGTTCAGCTTTGCATCACGTGATCAAAATAAAGGTTCTGCCTGGTTCTACTTTAATAGCATTGCATGGTTGATATTTTGTTTAAAAATGAGTGCAAATCTATAGGCTGGGGATCAAGTTGTGGTGCTTATAGAAGCATATAGAGACGAAACTTGTTTATATGTAGTTCGTAATTGGAACTATCACAGTAAACATCTTCGAGCAGAGGCTCTAAGAAGAGTGAGCAAGGAGGATAGCTCGCTACGCGTGAACCGACAACAAGCCGCGAAGCCAGCTTAGCGGCCACCTTCGTCGCCCGTTTGGTGGCACGCACGAAATCCAGCTAGCACTTAAGGAAAAACACACCGCGTGAACTGGGCATTATTCCCTAATATTAAAATTCTGTTTTTAACTTTTTGCCTTATACCCGCTTGTTGAGTAAAATAATAATTTTGTGCTTACATTACCAGGGGTGAACGAGGGAAATGGGATGTGCTTCGTTGTAAATAATAGCAAACTTTAATGGAAACCAACATAATGAAGATATTAGCAATTACGTCATCTGAGATTTGCTTTTAAAGTAAGATTTAATTAGGCTGCGTGCTCTCGAGTTGAGACTCACTACCTCCATACTTTCACTCAAGAAAAATTCAAATTTTGTGATTAATTTTGATTTTAGAATGCTATGGTTTACGATGATACCATAATTATTCCTACTTTGTAAAAAACGTATTTAAGCTGGCAATCATTGGACTAAAATTATTTTTTATTAGCTAGGAATATGCATATATGTATGCGTTATGGGCAAAACGTAATTGAGGAGTAAGTCTCACAGTCACTGCTATTGCCTCAAACTTTCCTTGTTTCAAGTTATTATTGAATACGTTCATTGTTCATATTCGGCTTTCCCGTGTTCGTTAAGAACTCAGAAAGTTTCAGCTCCTATCTTTTCCTAAAACTCTATTTAGCAGTATTTTACCTATTGGCAACTTCGCATTACAACGACCCAATTTTAGGGTACCCTGAGGTTCTAGTTGTATTCCCGTTTCCAATCTTCATGACGCACTCTTTATCCCGAAACCAGGAGCAAGCAGAATAAAATAAACATATTAATGTAGACTTTGATAATGAGCTCATCGTTAGAGCCGTTGTTGATTCGAAGCGGACGAGAATAGAGAGCTTTCAGCTTTGGATTTAAAATGAGTGTAAAAGATAAAATAGACGGATATAATAATGGTAAAATGCTTAAACATGATAAGAGAAGAAATGAAATCTTGCAAGGAACTCTGCAATAGGTAGTCAACGCGTACAGGAAAGAAAGCAGGACGGAATTAGTCTTCGGGTGTGATGATAACAGACTATTAGAATGCCAGAATGCGGGAGGGGGAAAGGAAATGAATACATTGAGTGTAAGGGCGTAATGCGCTGGGAGTTAAGGCGTGGAATGGGATGATGAATCAACCACTTTAGGATAATAGGTATTTCATGTGGCATGGTCCACACAAAACGTGCCGTATAAACCTACGCGTAATCGGTGGAATACTCATTCAATAACTACTGACCAGTGTCCATTTGGTATTAAAATGTAAAATGAGGATTTACATTGATAATATCATGACTTGAGAACTATTTAATGATTTATATCGTCATTACTAGTCCCTAGAATACCATGTGTGTGAGTTCGAATGCTTCAGATGTCACGGATTTGGATAAAGTAGGCGTGATTATAACCCTATCCTATAACCAAACCACATTAATCATCCTAAAATTAGTTAGATAGCAGTTCTGACACATATTAGCTCCCGGTACGCTGGAATATGGTCTCCATAATAGCAAAACCATGTACGCGCTATTCAACATTGTGTAAACCATGGGCATGAATCCACAATTATGCATTAAGCACACTACCAAGAGAACCGACATATCATTCCACTCATTTTGCTCGCCTTGTACCAAATTCGAATTATTAACTAAGAGTTAGAAATATATATTCAATATTTGTAATGGTATACTAAATTATTTTTATACATTAAAATATTTATAGTTGTTTTCCAAAGCTACGTCCTCGAATTAATGCTAAGGAAAATTTATAATCTTTAAAATTATAACATTCTGAGGACATTGATAATAGGAGGCATCGGTACCGGCCCAAATATATTGAAAATACTTTAAGATTATCATACCGCATAATGATGTATTCGTTTTAGGTAGGTAGGTGCGCCGAGAATAGGAGTCACTGTTTTTATTCTCTCGATCTGTTGATGCAACCAATAGTAATATATTAGTGGGACAAAGTAAAAAAGTTATACTTATGATAAAGAGCTCCTGGAAATTCCACCGGGTTAAAATTGGAATTGCATTAATGCAATGATACTTCTGTACTTTATATGTACACCTATTTCTCAGCCCGAATATTGGTGCAACCGAAATTCATTGGCCGATGAACTTAAAGAAACTTATTGTTATTAGAATATTGCACATACTCATCACAACATAATATTGATTTCTAGGGAAGCATTGAAATATAGCGTGTTTTCTAGGAACCGGGGAAAATTCCACTCAATACAGCAAAGCGTAAACCTAAATATCGAGTATTAACCAATCATTAGTGCCATTGTTTTTTTTTAACAGATTTAGGATGATTATATACTCGGAGATAGCTGCCAGCCTATGCTTTGGTTAATAATATTACTATGCCAGAGCCATTTATGGTATTCCTCTCCACGTGATCATGTTGCTGAGCTAACGTGAAACACATTATGAGATCCCAGTTGAGTAGTCAGCTTGTTGCCACCACACTTAGTGCGTTCGATTGCGCTGTCGCGCGAAACTGCTTGGCGTAATCAGATGTTAGGAGGAGACAAGGCAAGCAGATCATGCCCTTTCACGTCCAATCGGATACTGTTGTCTCTCCAGCTCCACGTGCAGATTCCCAGATGCCTTCCCCCATTCCCTCGATTTTACTAAATCCTCAACAACATTTAACCGTTCCTGTTTTTTCTGATCATAATTCACTCATACCTTGCAGTCCACACCAAAACCTATTCAAAGTCACCTCACACCGATTGTTGGACGGAATGCAAAGAATAATAATTCTGCGAACTTTGGAGCAAAGATGGATTTTAAGAATAGTTTCTTATGATGCAAGAACATCTTCAGCCATTGATTTATAGTGAGATGGCATTATAAAATACAAACAGTTGTCAGACATATTACACTACAGCCGCATAAAAAGTATTAACATCCACTGAATTGATCATGAATATAAAGTTCGAAAAAAATATTGTTTATCCCTTAGTAATACGGCCCTCATTAACTTTATTGATTTTTTAATATATGTGTTGCCTAAAATTTTTTTCGAGTTCGAAATTTTGGAAATTTTAGACTGCGCTGTTTTAGACGTAATCATTCGTCATGTGGTGCTGTTGTTTTTGTCTTTCACTGTAACCTAAAAAAATCACTATATTGAATTAGTCCGGACGCGGTTGTTTAGAATTGTCAATACAATATCACTTGAGGATGTGCTCACAAGTTCCCACGGACTATTTCATTTGGTGTGAACGTGGGCTTGATTTTCTTAAGTTTAAAATTCAAGGTTAAATTAGATTTTTTTTAAATTGAAGACGCAAGTGCACTCTGAGGTCTGAGTATGCTTGCATCAAACCAATCAAATCAAAAACCAGTGTGCCTATACCTATTGTAGCTCCAAAATAGGCAATGACTAACATTTAAACTACAAAATTGATATTACCACAAACAAAAACGTATCATAATATGGGACGACTTTAAATTTTATCTGTTTTGTAGTATTTTTGAGCAGTAATTACTAATTGGAAATGAAATCCAGAGTTATAATTTCAACAACGACTAAGGCCATAAATCGGTTGACATCGGCATATGAAACATGATATTCCTACACTGCTCAAATTAGATTTTTCAGGTTCAACTGCTTGCGTGTTTTAACTCAACTCCACTTTCCGCTCCCATCTATCCTTCATGCAAATCGCTTTTTTTCCTGCCAGAGCTTCCCCAACAGCCGCGTTTCCATGCTTCCCTCAGTCAATCACAGGCTGGAATTCCAATCGGGATCCCTCACCTCAGAGCTGAATGCCACTCTGCAATTATCACCATTTTTACTGTCATTCTGCTCCATGTTTTTACCAAAAATCTTGCATATTTATTTGTTCATATACATATGTATGGTCTCGCACATACAACTCGCACTCTATTCTCACTACCGAGCCAATAGTTCATGGATCTCTATCTCGTGTCTCTTTCCCAGGCTTACGAGCGTGTAAGCTATCTGATGCCTTCAGGGCACGCAAAGGATTAAGGATCGAGTGTTTTAATGCCAGCGATAATGCAACCACTCGGCTTCTGCCTGTGTTTGTGCATGTGCGTGTAGGTGTTCGTCTGTCACGACGCCCGTAATCACAGTCCCCCATAACTTCCTACCTCTCTCTCTCTCATTTCGGCGGCTATTGCTGGGGGCTGTTGAGGCTGAGTCCGAGACTCCATCTACGTTGCCTCATGAGATTCGGCCATAAAACCGTTTACGCTCCCGCTCCATACGCCGATGGCCCGCCAGATACATTGCTGATCCGGCGTGTGTTGTGCGTTGGTTGTAATAACAACCAACCCCCCCCCCCCCTCTCTTCCTCTTCTTAAGTGCCACGGGTTGATAATTCCATTACGGCCCTGTGGAAGATTGCAACTTTTCCTCTTGCTTTCCGCACTCCGGAAGGAGCGTTCATATTTTGCCAACTTCTGACGTCCGCTAAGGAATCTGATCAGTGAGAAACCATGTCCGAATAAATTTATTATTACCATTAGTTTTCAGTCCGGGAGCTGATTTGTTGTGGGCATCCAGGTAGTGCGATAGTCCGTCAATCTTTTCAGCAATGTGCGGGAATAACCGCCATGGTCTTCTAAAATCTGAGTGATGTACTCTGTTCCACGTCTTCCCCATTTATCCCTCTGGAGAACCTTCGAGAATTGCGCTCAGGGATCCGTGATATCTCAAAATATGTCTCATCCAGGAGTCTCATCGTTTCCTGATGGTGTTCCTTAGACAGGGTACCTCCTCTGATATTCGCGAGACATATCAATTGGATATTGTCTTTCTAGGGTATTTTAAATATCCACCAGTAACACTGCATCGAAACGCATCTATACTTCGTTTGTAGTCCTTTATAATTGCCCCAGTTTGAGTTCCGTATAGGAAACCACTCCAGACCCACGTTTGTTTAAGGAACTACAATCTTAGTAAACTGATACTGCGGAAAAGTCGAGAATCGCACTGGCACATTAGTTTTAATAAAAAGTCAATTATGTCTGAATCTCAAACGGTAGAAAGGTTTTCCACTTCAACAATTAATTTACTCACCAAATAGTAAAGAAAACAAGCAAGTGTTGCCGCCCACTCTTAATGCATGTTTTATTTCAATGCACCATGTGCTAGTTCACCCCCTGCCAGTCACGCTCAAAGTTGTCGGTGACTTGTGAAGTTCTCTTTAAGATGCAGGTATATGTACATTTTCCTACGTTATCTGACTGGGCCTTACTCATACGTGATTGCCCGCATTACCTGCACTCAGCTTCATTACTTCAACTCATCGTTTGCAGGAGAAAATTGTTCGATATTCTTTACCATTTTCTCACGGGAAAAAGTTATCATTTCGGGCATCGTAATAATAACTAGTACTCTGAATTATACCGCGAATAATTGTGGTAAGTATGTTCGATGTATTATTCACATATAGTAGGTAAATACTCCTGTGTATTATGTATGGAATTCATGGAGTAATATGAAAAAGGGAGTAGATATTCACATCAAATCTACATCTACGCGATACCCTGCAAGGCACCACGAGGGTGTGTGGCAGGGGAATTTGCAAATGCGTCATCTAAAATTATACCTATTTTTTGATAATGTGGAATTTTGGGATGAATTCTTATTTTATTTTGCAAATTGGCAAGCTTAACTCTAATATCCATATTCATAGAAGTCTTTCCGATCAAAGAGCTAAAAAATAGTACTTATGGAAATATCACATGCAGTGGGGCAGATTAACTGCCTAATTTTCATTGGTTTTGACATGGCAAACTGTAGAATATTAAGAGGCCAAAACAGTTTAGAGTTCGATGTTAAACTTACATGTGTTTGTTTATTACAAGGAGTAAGCCAGAATGAATTTTAAGTTATTATAAAAAGTTATATCAAGGTATAATACTAACTCCTGCGAAACAGACCAATCCTTGTCAAAATATTGCTTCGACCAATTGTTTTGTCAGCTCTTTATGGGAAGAAATTGACTTTTTCTCGGAAAACAGGCAATAGTTGTACGAGAGGCAAACTACGTCTATTGTTGCCCTAAGAGTTATCTGATGAATCAAGACAAAATATCTCTAGAACCCATTGAAAATTTCGACAGAGCAATGTGTCTATCTCCTATTTTTTTTAACCGAAGTCGGGGACCCAGCATCTCCAGGTGATTGCTGTGTTTCCTCCTTGACGAAATGTTAAAGCTTCGCAAAGGGCTGAATTTGTGACCTTCCCCGCTTTTCTCTGGAGCGCAACTTCGGTGACCTCATTTCACTCCACGCTCTGTCTCGTTTTTACTGCAGTGCCAAGGGAGCAAATGAAGAGAAGGTGGGGAAAAAAATACCGTAGGGAGATGCTGCTCGTTTTGATATGACTCGTGTGAAGTGAGCCTCGGGTGACGTGTCGCGCAAATACGTCATTTAACTATTTAAAGAAGAAATGCGAGGAAAAGAGAGGAGTTGCATCGTGCGGCTTGAGGAGACAAATGTTTTGCGCGGTGGAAAGAGGCTTTTAAAGTAAGGAAAATTTTACCTTCAATACGTCCCAGGCTCAACTAGGTGGAAGCTGAATTTCGTAAATGAAACACTAACTTTGTTTTCTTCCACAGATTTATTTTCTTGGTACGACACGTTTCGACACACCGGCGGTGTCATCATCAGGTACCTTCAATCTCCGCCCGCGTGTGCTTTTGGAAAATTTCAGGCGAAAGGAGCGACGTTGCTCTAGTCGTGGCCGTCAAAAAATTTGGCCTATTTTTGTCCCATTTTCGATCCGGAGAGTGGTGGTATGAAGTTTTAAAGAGCTCCGGCTGCTTAGTTTACACCACTCCGTCTAACCTCTAATTCTCTTCGAAGACAACCCGAGGCAGGTTGTGAAACTACCATTTGGATTTTCAAGCCGTAGAATAAGGAGCTTGAGGGAATATCAAATTTTGTAGCCAAATTAAGCAAAATTGTAGTAGGGTAGAAAAAAAGACATTTGTATGAAGATACTGAGAGGGGACATCAGCTTGAGAAGAATTAGGAAAATCACAGGTTAGGTTGTGTTACCGAAGCGGTTATAATGCTGGGCTCTCACTCCAAAGGCTTGGGTTTGAATCTCGGTAGTGGAAGATATTTTTCATTGGTCCCTACTTGAGTGCTTTGTGGAGAGTATTCGAGTTTAGTACTCCGTCCGTCGGACTGGACGTTAAATCGTGGTCCCCTTGGCGCCTTCCGTTACGAGCTGACTGATGCCGACTCCGGATTTACTATCCATTCTTCCTCATAACTCTTCTGTTTTTATCCTTGTACCTTATCTCCCGGTCTCATGCAACTATAAGTGCGGGTTAATACTTGATAACACAGATGCCTGGCTGAGCGAAAGAAAGAAAATTTCGTTGACACTACATACATTTGATCAAATACAAGTATTTTTCGGTGACGTATCGCTCGGGATTTAATTTTGAGGGTGAAATGGAAGTATACCATCTGGAATGAGCCAAAGGAATTTAGTGTATCTGGGTACTCCAGGACAGTTGACTAGGTGTAGGTCAATTCCGCTAACTGGTTACCAAGACACAGTTACAGTGAATAATAATAAGATTCGATGTACCATTCAGACAATTACTAACGCTGATGATGATCATCCGGAATAGAAATAAAAAAGGAAATTTGGTGCCGAGTTTAACTACCAGAGAGTATTCTTCAGGTCATCATTGCAAGCTGTTTAGAAAAACGAAAGCTCAACTAGTGCCTACTCTATCTAGATCCAGATCGCGTAAACGTAAGACGGTTTCAGAATGAGCATTTCGTCTTTAACTTTTTCCGTTCACCTCAGGGGGAAAAACAGCCGACACCGCTCGCTCCTTCGAGAATAGAAGCATTACAAGAAACTAGATATTCTGAGGTGATGTAAAATTGCGATACGGCCTATCTGCGTCAGCGTAGCCTGTTGTTCACGAAGTGAAGTATACACTTGTGAATTCCAACAGATATGGTAGTTTCTGCTATTAAAGAAGCAGGTCTTGGAATTCCTTCCCATTTCTTTTGCCCAGCTGGGTTTTACTAGGTTTAATGAATACCTACCAAGACCGGCTCAAAACACGAAAATTACTCTGCAGAAAGAAATAAATAACTGTCTAATATGCATTATTAAGAACATTTAAGATGGTGTAAGGCCACTAATTACTGCATTTTCATTCCTAGTGGGCTAAAATACTTCTACTTTACTTAGTACCATCATTATGAAAGGTATGGCGAACGCGATTCATAATAAGTTAAAGATTACTGTAAATCTTCATTTTGACCTGAAACTTTAAAATATCCGAATTTCATTGGGAAATTCTATTGCAGTAATGTTAGAACTACTTATACAAATATTTATTTTAGATTCATTATAATGATGTATGAAAAATATTATAAATTGTTTTTATTATTTTGCTAAATTCATTGCAGGTTTATTATCCAACCATGCTGTCTAAGTATGGGGTAAACATATTATTTTGCCTCTTCAGTTAGTTCAGGTTGTTTTCAAGCCAGTTTAACTTCTAATATAAACTTCGCGGATTCCAGGGTGTACGGGTTTTTATGCCTTACACAGGTGGGTGAGTAAAAATCTATGATTATTAATCAACCGCTTTCGTGAGAAAACTTCACGATGACGGTCCAGGACTTTCCTCGTGTAAAATTTGCCCTCCTTGCCCTGAGGTGACGCCGTGACGCTGACGGCGACCTACGCAGTATGATGAACTTATTCTTTCATTTCACGAAGGAGTAAAAACGTGAGTGGAATGTCTGAAATCTGAGCTACCGTTTCATTAACGGGCTCTTCACCAGAAAAATAGTTACCAAATATTAACGTCCATGCCAAACGTGATTTAAATATACCTATCATATTTTTTGATTAAAATATTAATATTAGTGTAACTCAATAGATTTTCTTACCCGCTAACTTCTTCATATTTAAAAATATCTTATTTACAATATTCACTACTCGTTTAATTTATTTCATGTGAGCCCTTCCTTAGTCAGTCTCTTCTCTCTCTCTCCCTTATCCTTTTATGCTGTTAGGCGTCGGGGTCCCTCAGCCACTTATTACATGGCCATTCTCTCAATTTTATAATCTCTAGGCGTCTTGTTTTGGACTGATCAGCATATTTCATTAGTTCCCGTAATTTTAATTCTAAGATTAAAATAATGGTTAAATAAATAAAAACCTTTGGAATAAATTATTATACTCATTGCAAAATGAATGATGCTATGGGGGTAGAAAATTGTCTGCGGTGTCCGTTCGAATTCGGGTGATTTGAATAATTCGAGTTACTTTAATCCTGCAAACTACCGTCTAGTGTCTAGGGATTGCCAGCCAGGGGCTGTATGTACTTACATACATATTTTGTCTGGATTATGAAAAAATTAAAATCTGATGCAACAACATTGTTAGTTAATAAAGATGAATGGTGTGCAATTCCTTTGAGGCAGTCATACTTCGTTTGTGTTTTAATCATGTGTTACGTGAGGAAAAATTGATTATTATAACACTACGTTTTGGTCGATAATAATGGCTAAAAAGTAATTAGCAGAATCTTGAAAATCATAAATGAATGAAAAATAAAAACGCTACCCATCAGAAACCAATCTTTAGGTGAACCCGACTTTTTTTAATATTTCAATACTTATCATTGCATAGTTTAAATGAACCCTCTCTTGAGGAAAGCGTGAAAGATATAATTATGCATGCTTTTTGATCATAAGCTTCTCCCATGCCGCTTTCCACGCAATGCTTGTAGCATGGAGCCCTTTACGAAAGATTTGTGACAATTTTCTTCTGACCTTCAAAGGGAATCAGATCGTGGAAGCCGGTGGATTGGAGAGAGACGGAATACCGTTGACTTAAATTTTTAAGGAGTCCAAACCTAAGTCATTGCAAGCAATGCTGCCTCATTCCCTTCTCCTTTCTTTTGTATTTATTTATTTTTCAAAAGCCTCGCGGGTCCAATACGGATCATCGACGGATGACCTCCCGCCCCCCCTGAGATATTTTTCCCGAACGGCGGCTTTGCGTACTGACGTCTCTCGACACGTTCGGTCGCTTCTTCGATCAGACATAGAGCGCTATAAATAGTGATTTCCAGTGGAGAAGGAGAGACGCCAATTATTTCAGAAACATTTTAATCTCATATATCATTCAGGGATGATAAATATTGCATAAATAAATATAGGGATTTAAAACACTAGCGCATGAACTAAAGGAGGGGAAATAATGAGGATATTCTCTGATATTAAGGATGATATCAACTTAGGTGATCCTTATTCGAGGGTGTTAATCTGACTCAAAACCTAAGCGTCATTTTTTTAACCCATCCAATGTAGATGCAGTAGGTAATGCTCAAGAATTGATCCCAATTTCATATTATTCAGTCAAGTATTTTAATGTGAAAACTTAACAATGAAAAACAAGATAAAACTGGAGAGAAGATATCACCCAAAAAGGTCAACTTTACTTTTCTTGATTTCTTAGTCTTTCTAAGCTGCCTGACCTCTATTTTTATTATTTCATCCAACCATCATAGCGGATGCTCATAGTGTTAATTTTTTTTCTGATCATACATAACTTTCGCCTTGGTAACGCTGAATAACCTATGTGTCGTTAATACTGATATGTAACTGTATTTTTTTTACAATGATTATTTGCGGAGAACATTTGCGTGTCAAGGAGATGATGGATGGACCGAAAAGACCCAAGGATTATATAATACAGTAACTTCATCGATATATCAATTCCTGGCATTGATTATAGCCATTACTTAAACGTGCAGATTCTAAGCACATAACGTGTAGTAATCCAATATCCATTTTGGCACCTATCGCTGGCATTCGAAGACTTAAACTGGTGAAATGGAAATGAGGAATAAGTTCTTTGAGTGCCTTAGGGATGCGAAATTAAATATAATCTTGGAGTGGTCCCATGCATTTAAAATAAACAAGTAGCTGGTTGAGATGAATTATTTTCTCCTACATCCACCGAGGTAAACTTCCAAATTCATAATGCCCGTTCGAAATTTCCATTTATCATCACCCAAGCGGGATTTATTTATCCGTTTCTCTCCGGCAAATAGGAAAGAGATGAAAATAGACAGGTACTCTTGAGGAGAGGCAGACGGATGAAGAACGAACGGTTTACTTTCACGGATAAGAATCCCGGCGACGCGACGCTCGGCAAACTTATTAATTTCTCCAGAGCGACGGCGTCTGGTGGCGGGAGGATGGGAGACGTAGCAGGCTGGGTATGGGTGGATTCTGTCGCATGGGCATGGAAGAGGGATAGAGGGTTAGAAGGAGAAGGGAAGTTGTGGGAGTGGAAGGAATTGTGGGAGTGAAGGAGGGAGGGTTGGGAATCACAGCACTTTCTGCCCCTCCTACACTATTCGATGTCCGCTGACCCTCTTTCGTCCTTTTGTTATCCACAACAAAGTGACCCCTGCTCGAAGGGGGGTGAGGCTGGCCCTGTGAGCGAGGTAAGCTGGATGGGGGTCTCGCGTATGTCGGGGAAAGTGTGTGCGAACTCGTGGGTCCCTGGGAAAGGGGGGAGCGGAGGGTTGGAACAGGGAGTGGAGCGAGGTTTGAAAAGGTTGCCCAGAAGAACGGAGCCATGAAAAATACAAGTCCATTCTTCATTCCCCGCATCGGATCCCGCTGGCGATCGAATGTGCGGAGGAAAGTCGGACGGGGGGGGAGAGAGGGGCATAGAAAGGGGGTGGAAGAGATAGGAGGAGGTCGAGGAAAAAAAAATTAAGCGGAGCTCGGATGAAGTTTCGCAGCGCGACCCCCACCGTTACGCGGGCGGACGGACGGACCAAGCAACGCACGCGCTTTGGTTTCGATCTTTAATTTTCCATGCGAGGGGCAGTCAGTTCAATCGGGAAATCACGCGACGACAGAAAGGTCGTGGGTGATCTCCGTTACAAGCTATTTTTACCTATCCCCCTAACTCAAGTTAGAGTGCCATTGGGCATTTTCCCCACACAATAACAAATGCAATACGAAAGTTAAAATCGCGATAGTGGACTCTTGTGACGGAAAAATGTTCAAAAATGATGCTTGGTGGATTTAAAGATTGAAAATTAACTCTAAGTTCTAATTATTTTCGAATGGCTAATTTTTTCAATGACTGAGCTTCCCATGATCCTGAATTTGATATTTCAGAGGTGATTCTAATTAATTTGCATTTTAATACCTATTACAGTGAGGTTCATTTATTGATGGAAGTTTATGAAGGTCGTGTTTTCATTCGATGACATAACGAATTGGAGAAGATCAAAAAGACGGACAAAGTGGACGAGGAGAGGTGAACGTAAGAGCAGAAGAAGAAAAGATGCTATGGACGTTATTATTTTACCGTTAAAAAAGAACGCGATGGCTAAGAACAACCCTGGGACAAAACGGTTACTTCGACATTACATTTAACTGAAAAATCGTTGGAAAAGTATCTCGAGGGAGACCAAGGGACATATATTTACACTGAACTTCTTCTAATTATAATGCTTTTTTATCGCCCCTTTAAACATAATCCAGAATTACGTAATCACTTGCAAAAAAAATTGTTGACAGGAGCTTTAGCAGGGTTCATACCGGTCAGGGAAGCCATGGAAATATCAGGGAAATAAAAGTCTGGAAATGTTAGGGAAAATGGATTCTGGTCAGGGAAAACATTCAGAGGCACAGCAAACATGAAAATCGTGGTTGAACCGACGTTGCTGCGCTCGAGCGGCGAGGTGCTCGTTTAGTTGCCGTAAGCTTGCTGTACTGGCTGGGCGGCACCGAGTAGTGCCGACTTGGCGGCTCGCTACGGCTCGGGATCTAGCTACTTGATGCTCGTCCATCCGGCTGCCGCCGCACGCCGCCCGCCTCGCCTGTCTGTTAGCTCGGACTGGCTGCTGCCTGTTAGTTCTTTTCTCGGTACAGGTGCCCAGTTGTGGCGTGATCAAGGAAGATAAAGCAAGGAGCTCACAACATACCTTTCTGCATTTTTCCATTAAACCTTATATAAGACTGCTTTGCGATTGATATAAAGCCAGAGGAATTTCAAAAATTGGGATTGGAAATCGGGGAAATTGAAAATGGAAAGTTGGTTGAACCCTGTTTAGGTGACCCTTAAGGCATTTGCCTGTTGTTGGGGAACCTTCAGGATAGAATGCGATACACATAACAAAAATGACCACTAAGGATTTGACAGTTATAAAGTTAATACAGAAAAATATTCAACAATCAAAGTTTAACCAGTTTGAGAAATATTTTTTATGATTGGTCTATTTAATGTGACGTGGCAAGAAATTGACCCATAACACAGAAATTATTAGACTAGACTACTAGTGTTATTATACTAGTGTTTATAATTAAAACTAGTTTTATTTATGAACACAAGGTTTCGCAAAAGATTGTTACAACAATTTCTAGAAATTTTCATTTGCCAAATTGCTTGCAGTCAAAAGCCGAAGTTTAAACTGCTTCAGAAAATTTGGCAGAAATAACCAAATTCTCATTTGGTTACTTCTACGATAAATATGATTTAGCCAGATGGAAGATAACTCTAGGGGTATCACATTAGGGAATACCTGTGGAAAGTAAAAACGTAGTATATAGTAATATCGGGTTGTTGACTAGAACATTTGCGTCCCATAACAAGAGTGTGACTTTAAATATCAACAGTGGCTTTTTTCTTGATATAACGGTCCCCTTATGAGTGCTTTGCAGAGAGCAGTTCCAGCTCAATAATACGCCTGTCGAATGGGAAGTTAGACCATGCGGATTCCCGTAGTGCCTTTCGATAAGTACAGCGTAACGCTACCTCTGGATGTACTAATAGAACCTTCTGCTTAATATTTCTAGTGAGTTTCAAATACCTTGACCTAAAAATAACCTCATTTTTCTCATGTCCATCAATGAAATATGCACTAAAACTTTAGTAAAAAATAAGTATTATTTTCTCATACATCGTCATCTATTTTCCTAATAATTTCTATAAAGCAAAGCTTTTTATTGGATTTATGAAAAGAAGCGGATATAAATATCATTATTAGAACAACAATACTGCGATGGAATGATAAGTAGATCCAAAATATTACTGCTATTCGCAAAAATTACTTGATAATCTATTTTTATTTAAGTAAATGAAATCAGCGACGGATCTCTATGTCAACAATGTGAAAGCCTTAGCCGAGTATTAGCTAAGATCTCTACTCATAATATGGAGCTTAGCTATGTGATTGTGCTCTTTAGTATTACATCGATTTATTTTATGGTGAATGATGAGTTTTACGGAGGCAATACAATATAAACTCAATGCACGGTAATTACTAGGGCTGTGCGAGCAGGGATTTTTTTAAGTCGAGCGAGATCGAGCGAGAATTTGAAAAAATCTTGAATTTCGAGCGAGATCGAGCGAGATTCAAGGGCACTGAAATTGCAGTACAGACTTTAATCTATGCAGGTGCTAATTTTGTACTTACGCAAATATAAGTTTAAGCTTAGGCATTATTAACCAAATTCTGTTGAGTGTAACTTTAACATTTACTTTTTGATATCAACATCTACGTGGAATCATTAGGAGGAAGACATCCTGTATTTATGCGATGATAGGCCCCCATCGAATTATGTATACACCCCTAATTTCACCACTAAAATTTAAAAACATTTATGAGTATAAATTGTTTTGATCAGAGTAAAGGGAAAATCACAGTTTCTTTCAATGTCTTTTTATTTCTTGTACAGTTAGTAGCACTTATGAAAAATCTAATATGCCCAATTCAAATAGGAATGGTAGATGAGAGAGAACCAGTCAACTCCCACTTAGGTTTCCTATTGAGGACCATTGAAGTTAGAAGCACATAGTATGCAAACAAACTGGCGTAAATGAGTAAGCTTTTCTTACGGTGGCTTTGGAATTTTGATAGCTTTCATAGAATAGCAATAATGGTGTGATATGTTTGATGACTTTCTCTCTGTACAGAATGCCTGCCAACAACTTAATCCATTTATCTCAGAATTACATTTTGTCACTTGGTTCATTTGGCCTCTGACCCCTCAATCAACAATTTAAAAACTTTAACTTACCTACTTTTTAATTAATATTGAACAGAACAGAAGCTTACAAAGGACCTATGGTGAGATGTTTAGGTTTTTATGTAGAAAGCACAACTGTTCTACCCTTTCGGGGTCAAGACACTCTCTTCGGTTTGTAACAGTATTGCCAGCAGTTGAAAACAGGCGTTCACTGGCTACCTGTGATGCAGGGATGGCTAAATATTTTCTAGCCACCATAGCCAGTGTTGGATACTTTAAACAATTAGCTTTCCACCAGTCAAGTGGATTTTGGCTCCTAGGAATAACCATGTCTTTCAGATAGGCGGATATCTCACTAGATATTCTACATGTTAATGGCTCTTCTGGCACGGCAACAGAATCTTTTATCATCTCGAAGTCAGCCCATAAGCAGGATGAGGTAGATTGGTCTGCAGTACATGTAGGTGCTTCCTCAGACAATGAAGTGGCACCTCCATGATTAACACTCTTACACTCGTTTTTTAACAAATTTGTCACCCACATTTTATCTACACCCTCTGAGAACAAAATAATCTTGAATCTTGGGTCTACAGCCATTGACAGTGCTTCTGTGACCTGTTGTTTGTAGTTCGGGAACCGTGATTTTAACTTTTTTTCAATGCTTCTTGCAAGTGTGATGCCGCGTTTCTCACCACTTGTAGATTTATCTGTTATGAAAGAAAGGATTTTGTTTTCCATACAGTGAAGTAATGGGATGATCATCGACCTTGTCGGGTAGTCTTCCGCACAAACTTCACGTGTTGCCCTATCAATTGGTCCCAGAATTTGTATTGCACCTTCTGCCAATGCCCACTCAGAATTGGTTAAATTTTCAACATTTGTGACCCCTGCAGCTAGCTCCGAAGAAATAGCCTTCCTCTGCTCCACCAAGCGTTCCAACATTGCAAATTGGCTATTCCATCTAGTTTCAACATCCTGGATGAGAGAATGGCAAGGCAAATTGAACAATTTTTGGCACTCTTCCAATCGAGTCAAGGCCGACGAGCTACGTTTGTAGTGACCGACTATAGAACGTGATTTTTTAAGCACACTGGAAAATCCTGGAACTTCGCTCAGAGCATCAGCAATCACTAGCTGTAGCGTATGGGCAAAGCATTGGATAGGCTGCCAGTCTGACCTATTTTAAGTAGGATAAGAATAAAAACAAAGTTAAGAGAAGCACAAACAAAATTATAATATTCCCCAAATATAACAAAGGCCTAGCAAGAATTTACCTGTTTAGAGCGGATTGTATATTTTTGGCATTGTCTGCTACAATATATATGGGGATGGTCCCATCATTATTAATTCCCCATTCTGTCACTAAAGACTTGAGCTTATGTAGCAAATTTTGTGCTGTATGTGTGCCCGGCAAATGACTATTTGCCAAAACGCAATGGATGGACTCAAACTCAGCTGTAATATAGTGAATGGTAAGCGAAACGTAACTATGATTCGCACGGCTTGTCCAACCATCTGTTGTTAGTGCAATAGAGGCAACTCCCATCTTGAGGTGTAAATCGATACTTTCTTTCATTCTTTGTTTCACCTTGGTGAAAAGGGATGGAACAATTTTCCGAGAAAATGTGGTTCTATCAGGAAGAACATATCTTGGCTCGACAACCTTAAAAAAAGATATCAATTTAAATTTTAAAAGTAATTTTCAAAGTATTATCATTACATTAAACTCATATTTTCATTATTTTGTAATGTAATTTATTCATATTGTTGGAAAAGTAAATGCATAGTAATTTTATTACATTTTGGCTGAAGTAATAACGAATATACCTAAGTAATGTAATTTCACTACTTTTAAAAAGTAACACCCAGGAATGCTATAGACATAGGGCATAGCAGGTTTTTAATGATATACTTCATCCAAAGAAAAGGTACGTTGTGAATATGCCCTAAAGACTTACCTTAAGAAGTTGTTGGAAGCCTTTATCACTAACAATTGAATATGGCTGGAAGTCCACCGCCATCATCATTGCAATACTCTCTGTTATCGCAACTGCTCTAGTGCTCTTTGGGTCTAGTTTGTCTTTATTAGAAAGAAACTGATGTAAAGTCGTTTGTGTTTTTGGTTTAGCCTTCACAGCATCTAAACTTTTTTTTTGATCATTGTATTTTGCATATATACGTAAGTGGTGAGTTGCTAAGTGGCGTATGAGGCCAGTTGTTGTAGAAGATGTACCTGTTGGCACTTTTTTGTTGCAAGCCTTGCATACCCCTCCACCCTCACACTTAAGAAAATGTTTCCAAACAATGCTTGGTTTCCTTGATGGTGAAGTTTCTATTTCTGGTGAGAATAGCTGTGTAGAAGACGTTGCTAGGCCTAAGTCTACACCGGAAGTTCCAGGCAAAGGTTCAACATCGTCCACATTCTGCTCCATTACCAACTCCTCGTGACTGGTCATACTCATTTCACAGTCCTTGGAACCTTCAAACCCTATCAGACAGATATTCTTTTTTATTCCTATTATTCTAAATAATCTAGTCTATGGCATAGTTTACTGTCTATTTAACTTTCAAACCCAACAGAATGTCATTAACAGAAATGTTTAAATTAATTTAATTAAAATCTTAAATGTATAAAGTAGAAACTATTTAGGTCTGTTGTAGGACCTCAAAAAAAGAATTGCCTACCCAGCTGGGTAGGCTTAATCTGCAGATTATTTCTCCATGCTAGGCTAGACAGCTTCAAAAGTAAAAAATAGGCCCTACTTAAAATTGAAACAATTCTTAGCATAGGGGCCTAGTCCTAAATGTTAAACGAAATATGATGCTTGTTTTTACATTGATTTCGAGTTTAACCACATACTTTTTTTAAAACGTTTAATAAATAATAACGTCTTACCTTATAACTCTTCAGTCTTCAAACCTGCAAAAATATTCCAATAGTCGCAACAAATTTCCACACTAATCTATTGAATCCCGACGTTCCGGCCGATGCGTCTCAACGGCGCAACTTCAAGAGATCTACGCGGTCGGCGACATGTCTAATACAGTAAAACCTCTTCTCGCCATGTCCCCCCAAATGATTACATTGACTATTTTCATTGTAGACTATTTTCATTGCAAGTGGAAGGTTACTCTTTAGCAGATTTTATCCCGACGCGTCGCAACGGCGCTACTTCAGGCGCTCATACCAAAAGTGCCATCGGGATCACCAACGCGATCGGAGACATCTAGAATATGTAATTTGATACGAAAGAAAGACAACCGCAAGTATATAAACACATACATTGTGTCATAACAAAATTAAGAACCCAGCAAATCGAATTCGACATTATATCTTTTGAACTCGAGCTGACAATCAGTGGAGTCGAGAGTACACAGATTACTCCCGCGGTAGTAGATACGTTCCTACCACGGCGCTAAAACTGAGGTACACAATTAATTTCTACAGCTTTACACGATACAATTTTAGTACAATTTCTTGTACAAATGCTTGTATGAGAAAATTGTACCGTGTAAAGCGGCAAATTGTGTGAACGCTTGTGCGAATGCCTGAATGACTGTACGGAAATTAGAACCTGCTCAAAACCATTCAGACAAACATACAATTTCGTTCGGTTTATACAAGCGTTTGTACAAGAAATTGTATCGTGTAAAGCGGCCACATTTTTGTGGTGAATGTGCTGTTTCACCTTTACCTTCGGCATAATTCATATATGTGAATTATGTACTCTTTGATTTTAGGGGAAACGATGTCTACCACTAGGAAATTGATTTATATAATTAAAGAAAAGTTGGGCATAATTGGCAGAGTGATACGTGGTGATATAAAATCAAGTTTATTCCGGGAGTTTGGTGAGACGCCTCAAATAGAAAATATCTATATAGATAGCATCGTTACGTTATAATTTCTTGTATAATCGCTTGCATGGTTGTCTGAGCGCGAGAATGAATGCGAAATTGTAGGTATCGTGTAACCAGTCCAAATTGTACGATTGTATGAACGACTACACAGAAAATAGAACCTGTTCTAATTTCGTTCAGACAATCATACAATTTTTGACGTTTTATAGAAATCTGGTGGTAGGCAAGGAAAACTACGCTTCTAGTTGTGTTTATATTTTTGCCTTCGCGATTCAGTGTGTTTACGTGCGACTGCTGTGATTTTATTAGTTATAATAATGCTGTAACTATCAAGATTTAGGCCTTTTGTGTGATTTATTTTATCATGACCTCTGCTGCGTTTGGATTTCACTCTTGTTGTTTGACTCCTCCAACGTCTGCATGACTCCTTCGGAATAAATATATTTACCGCTTGCCCCAACTCTCCTGTTATACCACTCCGTACGTGAACGTTGTACCTACTTAAGAAATTTTTGCATCGCCGTTAAAGGGTTTTTAACGTAATATATCATTCCATAAAAGCTAATCTATGAATAAGTATACACCTCCAGGTATTTCTCTTTCAGATTGAAGCAGATGCTTTCGCGGACGAGGGGAATAATTCCATCAATCGTGCAGTGGGGAATTCTCGTTGAATATACCTATCGTTGACCAGTAGGTTAGAGTTGACAAAAATCGTAAGGTCAGCGATAACCTGGAACTATGGTTTTATTTCATTAAGTAACTCTCACTATAACTGCTAATTTAAAATTTAATCAGATGGAGAGGTCCAAAAGAAGTAGGGGTCAAAATTAATGTTCAAACAATGTCTCACTTAAACAAAATTAATCTCACGTAGGTCTACTGATAACCGAATACGTCGTTTTTGTGATCTACCAAAAGATTTCCCCTCGGAAAATTACCTCAGACAATTGAAAATAAAGCTTGAGATTAATATTGTGCTTCCAAGTAGGCGTTACATAACCCCTGATTTAAAACATAAAATTTTGCTCTTTTTAGAAAATAAAAGCAATCTTGTACTGCGTACCATGAAATTGCATGAAAAATTATACGAAATATTTCACTATGTAATCACTCTATTCAGATTCTTGAACAGAAGATTGTACAAAAATTTAGTCAAGAAATGAGAGAAAACTTTCAGACACTAAATTATACAGGAAACTGTATCGTGTAACCAGGCCTTGAACACTTGCGATAGGTACATTAAGTCTTATGTGACCTATCAACTCCCGCGGCAAAAGAAAATATCAGAATATTTTAGTAACCCCCGTTAAAGTACGGTGTGCATTTAAGCCATAAAATATTTTAAATTGTATTCTGCAAACAAATTAGTTATAAAATTTAGTTTTGTAGGTTTTCTTTACTGTTTCTCACGAAGTTTCCATTAATAACGCGGGTGTAAACTCCGTCCCCCTTGACCCGCGATATAACAGGATTTTTCAGTATCTTGTTTTAACTTATTGGGTGTATGCTAGTGCTGGAAGTAGCCTACGTTCATACGTGCCTATTTTATACGTCATTGTAGGCACTATACCTCCGATCACGAAATGTAACAGGGACTCGTTTAGGCCGTATGCCGAGGCCTTCAACTTCTCGAGTCTAGGCCTAGGACTGATAGATTTCTAGACATTTTGTGGCATGACATCATGAAATTATCATTAAAAAGTAAGGGAATAAATATTAATTTACTACGTCGCATCATAACGCATGGCCCCGTAAAATTAAGTCCACCACGACGGAGATCACGAGCGAGTCTCGAGACAAGCTCGAGACTCGTTTATCGAGCGTAATGAGATCGAAATCGAGCGAGATTCGAGCAGTACTTTTATCTCGCTCGAATCTCGAAAAGTCGAGACTCGCACAGCCCTAGTAATTACCAATGTGGAATCAATCCAGCTTGAAATGAGAGAAGCGGATAGATTACCTGGGATTCAGTGTAATCTTCTGAATGAAAATTCCTCTATTAACCTTTTTGCCGTTTAATAGACACGTTAGGTATAAAAAGCCATCATTCAGCCCCAATTTAAAAGCTTTTACAAGTGTTATAGTACTTATTTGCACGTACGATTAGTACTTATTTTCACGATTAACGTACGTCTTTGAGATTTTGCTGTTATGCTTCTATTCCATACTCAGTTTAAGGATGTGTATCAAGGCTTAAGGAGTTTAAATAATATTTGTGACATAGCTTCTAAGATAACAAGAAAAACAAAGAATCAATATATGGTTGTAGATTTATTTTCATGTTGACAGCGTTTATTAGCCTCTAGTGTTGCTACGTATCCAAAAATGTATATCTCCACTGTAACTCAATCGCATCATTAATAGTGTCTCATATGCGTCATTGAGAGGCCAATACAGAAGTTTCCTATTTTTTTATTGCCTTGATCAAAATAGAATATCAGTGAAAAAGATTCTGCTCTCTTTGATGAAGGAACTCTATTATTTTAATTCTAATTACACTTCATTAAGTGCAGGTGATTGATTCACTCACTAGGCATATGAAACATTTCTAGCTAAATAATAATCAAATTCTGATTGCAAAACTTATATATAACCCCATACACAGCATTTTGACTGTGGAGCTTAAGCACTACCAAATGAGAAGAGTGAAAATATGGCAGGGGGGGATATTTTACCTTAAGCGTACTATATAAGCTTGTTTATACATGAACATCGTTACATACTTTGGTAGTGCTGTTCAGTTGTGGACTGATTATAGCTTTTATTCGCGGTGAGTTTATAATATTTAACCGTAATGGTATGTTACCTAGAGCTACGTTCTTTTACAGCCTCATTTGCACACTCGACCGAGCAATCCTGTGAAAATTATTTCCCCATTTCAACCATCAAACTTGGATTTACAAAAAGATTTCGTATGCTTTCGTGAATGTACTTCCGGAGAGGAAAACGTTTTGGTCTGAAAGTTTGTATCAGAAACCTCTCCTATCTGCTAATAACACTGCCAAAATGTTTGAATTGCCTCGCGAAGCACAGAACATTTGTTTGCTCAGGGAACTTCCTCGCGCAATGGACTTTTCCGAGATAAGTGACTGCGCATTACTTCGCGCTAGGACGAAAAGAATATCCGAAACTCTTCCCTTTCGAAAAGAAGTTATTCAATTTCGAGCGGAATCGCTTTCCGAGCCCCCGGATAACATAAGCACGCTAATATCACGACTCCGGCACCGACGGGAGAGAGCCGAAATTTCGCTTCTTTTTTTTCTCTTTCAATGTATAATGGAATTGTAATATCTCCCGTTGCGATGGCAATTCCGTGTCTTAATATCCCGCGAGTACAAGAGGGAGGGTATGGGATTGGAGAAGGAGTGGCGGGGCAGAGGGATCAGAGGATTGGCTCGTAGCGCCGATGGGAGAGGAGAGAGGGAAGATGGCAGGCTGTTTGGATAGGGTCCGGGTTGAGCAGAGCTGGGAGCCGGGGGAAAAGGAAGGGAAGGCGGACGGGGACCTTTATATAAGGATCCCCGTGGCGCATCGAGGAGACGCATTCTCTGTTGGTATTTTATTTATTGCCCTCTTTATCGTCGACGTGGGGAGGGCTGCGATTATGCAGCGAGGAGGGAGTCGGCGGGATTTATTCGTGCCGGGAATGCCTCCATCACCTCAATCCCACCCTACCTCTCCTTCCTTCCCCCTCGCCCTTCCCCAACATCTCTCCCTTTACCGCGTCTCCCAACACAAACTCCCTCCTCTCACTTCCTCTCCCTTTATCCACCCTCTGCAGGGCTCGAATTTTAGCACCGTTCTGCCAAGGAGGGGGAGTAGTGGGGCGCCGGGCGGTGCCATAGTCACATCCAAGAAGGTGGCAGGTAATCTTTGAGTACAAAGGCTAGTTGGCAGTGAGAGGAAGCCTCAAGGATTGAAGTCGGGATTTGCCTTTCAAGAAAAACTAGCAGTTTTACTTTTCAACGTGATGTATAGTTTTACTGTCAGTAGCAGTTATTATTAGTATAATCGTTTTAATTTGGCAAAAAACTAAAGTAGTGAGCACTACGCGTCTAGTTGAGTTTATTATTTGAGGATAAATGAAGCGTAGTCGTTGTTACTAAATTTTTCAGAACTTTTTCCTGAAGACTCTTTAAGTGTAAATTATAACTAATCATGAACAGGGGGAAGACCGCTTGGATATTTAAAGTTTAAGTGTATCATATAAATGAAGAGGATACGGAAGTGATGTTATTTGTTGGATCACTTATAATATGAAAATCGGAAAATTTAAGAATCAAGCCTAATGTTTAACTGCCAGTGATGATAATTTTGCATCCATCCGATTACCTTTAAGTTTACGCCGAAACGAAAAATCATATATTCACTAAAATACTTGCTACGATATCAAAGAATATCGTGATTCAGGAGTGATAAGTTCATTGGAATACCACACGCCCCAACTATTTCCCTACATCTCGATCACACTCCATCCCTTGCTGACAGTGTCTCCCTCCCTTTTGAATACACGTCTCCTGAATGCTTGGATATAGGAGGGGGCAATGATTTTCCTTCCTTCCACCCCAACTTCGAGACGATATCAGATTGGTTCGCTCCTTCCTTCCCGTGGAAAACACCACCACTCCCGGAGGCGTAATAGTTTTACGAGAAGAGTGGTATGCGGTTAGATGAAAAATGAGAACCGCAAGGGACTCCCTAGGCGTCGTGTGGGATGGAATGCTTTCGGAACACGAACGATGAAATATTTATGCTCACCCCCTTGGCTGCACATATTTCATTTTGTCCGCGCAACGCCTACGCTTTCATATGGCCGTAAATGAGAGGCATCAGGGGTAATGGCGGGTCATTCAACCTAGTTGACTGCAGCCGAATTTCTTCTCATTTTGGGAGGTGACCTCCTTCTTACCGCCGAAGGACATTAAAGATCACGACTTTATTTTGTTTTCGATTGAGTTAGTGCAAAAAATTTGTCCACAATTAAGAAATACAACGATTTAAATCAGACATAATTTATAGTAGAAACAAATTATTCAGTCTTATAATTGCTAGAAGTTTTATTACGTTGCACCAATGCTCTCCAATGATTTTCAAATGTCAATCATATGAATGTTCCACAAAGTATTAAATTTAGATAGTTTCCCGAACTATATAATGAAATATTTTAAGATTTTGTTTTGTATTCATGCAGGCAAACATTAATATATTTCAAAGATTATCCGTAGGAATTTGTTTTTCAACCCCCTGTGGGCTTAAATGATTGTGGCCTAGATTCATTCAGCTTCCAGGAATCTGCATCGCGTTGGTAGTTTCCTGGACAAGTTTTTCATCCCTTATCCATGGGGCATCATTAGGTCGAAGATCATCGAACCTCTGCATGTAGAGGTTGTATAGAAAGCAACCAATCTGACAGAGATTCCCAGTAGCAGAATAAAGCCTTAGACTACCAAGCATAGAAAACAAGCTATCGCGGAAGCCTCAAGAGTGATTATTTAATCGTTACGTCCATTTTATGCTAAATCAAAGCATGAGCTATTATGTACCTACGACCAAGGTATACTCACAAAAGAGATTTTTTTGCTCTTATTCTTTCTCACTGTTGATGAAACTAATGATATGGGTAGGTTCCGTTAAATACAGTAATTAGAATACAAGGATCATTTGCGCTCTTGATAAACTCAAGCCATAGAGATAATGGAATGTAATTATGAGCGGAATACATAGCAGAGGGACAATTTCTATTATAAAAATTAACGATAAGTGTACGAAATTGCGCGCAGGTATTCTCGATTGAACCCGCACTTTTTTTTGCTTACTTTGAATTAAAGCGTTAAATCGTCCTGGTAAAACTCTCTGTGTGATGTGTGCCTGAAGAGGCTTGTAATCATTTTCCTCTGTCATTTGTCTAAAGTTGGAAGGTGGTATGGCTTTGGTTTGAAATGCTACGAATCATAGTCTGCTGCATTTTTCAGGAGGGCATACTGTGGAAACATTGACATGGACGAAAAACATAGAGAATTTCTTTTTTTAACCGCACACGGAATCCCAACAAGTTTCCGCTGACCCGCTTTTATCACGAATTCCATCTCCATGAGCGGCAGCCCTTAGTCATTTCCATTGTTATCGGTGGCTACGGATTTTAAAATCTTTCCGGTACAAGTGAAGTAAGAAAGCTAGTGCGTTTTTCGCATCAGGGCTAGACACTCTCAAGTTTGCTCTAATGTTTTTGAAATGAGACGCAAGGCACACGACGGTACCCCCGTGAAACTTCCCGCATTTTACAGGCCTTTCAGCATCGGCACGCAAGGTGGAAAAGGCTCACCGAACCCTGGACTTCCTCTCCTTCTTTCCCTCCCGGGGTTCCGCCTTAAGTAGAGGTGATCCCTCCCACGCCACAACAACAGCCGTTTGGCACAGACGTCCCCACCGCACGCCCATCCATCTCAGCCGCGTCGAATAATTTCGTGGTCGGCACTTTCCCGCAATCCCCTTATCTGCCACGCTCCACACTCACCCGCGCCGTCTTTTCCCTGCCCTCCTCAGAGGGCTCACGCCTCCTCCTCCTCATCCCCTCCGCCAACCCACGCCCATAATCTCCCGTGCGTGCGATCCGATCGAGCCAGCCCAACCCCCCAGAGTTTGAACCCCTTCCTCTCCCCTCCCCCCCAAACCCTCACCGCCTTGGCCCTCTCTCTTCATTCACCAAACCACCCTCTCCTTCCCACACCGGCTTCCTCAAGCAATCCCACCATTCTCGACCTTATTTTTTACCGTCCTTTTTGAAACAATCGACCAACGGTGGCATGGCGTTCGCTTCGGCTTCATCCGATTTTTTTTACGCATTTGCTATCGAGAAATGATTCATAATATTTAGCTGCAACCACCATCACTCCATGGACATTCTATCGAAGGTGGATAGGTGTTAGAAAGTAAGTATTTCTTTTCTCCATTAACTGAGGTTCCTTTGGAGCAATGGTAATATTTTATCTAGCACTGCACATACTTTTATGCAATTTGCTCTCTTTAATTCTCCCTTGCCTTTAATTCAAATAGGAGAAATAACCATATGCACTTCCAAAAAAATACATCATTATACAAGACCAGTTTCGTTACCACGTAATGTTACTTGGTACACTTCATTATCTTCCCAGGCAACCGAGGTAGATGCTGCTGCTATTTCAAATTTCTGATGCCATTCCCTAGTTTTATTTACATTTTTTACTTGTTGACAAAAGAGTAAAGCTTCCTCTTATGTATGGTAGCAACTACATTAATGAATGTATAAACCTTAAAGCGCATCATGTGACTGTTCCTTGAGAAACACTTGATGTGATATTAACTTCATAAGAAGCTATTGTGTCAGTCCTCACATAATTAATCCTTATTGATTGAAAAGTAGGGATGCAATGATTAATTGAATTTTCCAACTCTCTAATTGCGGACCTTTTCCTCTCGTAAAACGACAGTGTATACAAAAAAAATGTAAATCCATGCACAAAATACAACAAATGAATTAAATACCTATGGAATTTAATGAACAATTAAAGGATAGCAATAGCGTATGCATCAAGGCATAGACGAGAGGTCCATCATAAGAAGTGAAAACGAATTTTCCTTATCAAGAATATCAATAGTTTGACCTGCGTTGCCCACCTCAGTATTCCTGGCTTTTACTAAATTGGGTTTAGTAGTCTCAATATTTTTCTACCTCCCTGATATTTCAGAAATAATGCCACAAATTATGAGAATGGGTTCTTTGAGAGTACTTCTCTGTTCTTCAACGCCAACAGATTTGTTCTCTGGCATCCTGCATCTCCCTTGCCATTCTTGTGTCATTTCCAACCGCAGTCACACTGCGTAGGGAAGGGGTGGGATTTTTAATAAGTCGAGTTGGCACGAAGAGGAGAACGCTCTCTGAATTTTGGCCCAAGTATGTGAACTCCATTGCTAGGGCTCATGGTCCTTTTTGTTTCACCAGGTCAAACTTATGCTTCCTACTTATCATCGACAGTAAGTCTCTTTGCACGTTTTAATTCGCAGAAATGCTTTTAGATAATATTTATTCTGGGGATATGGTTGCATTAACGCCAGTGCTTCACAGAAAATATATATCTTTTAATAATGTTTTAAAAACTAATATCATTTTTCACACTATAATAATACATAAAACACGGGTCAAATGTAAACAATTAATGTACCCTGTCAGGTCTAGCGAAAGTTACCTTTATAGTCTCTACTGTAAAAGATAAAATTCTCTTCTCTAGTTATTATCGTAGTAATGAGTTGATTTCATCTACTTTGAAGTTAGAAAGTTAAAAGAGGGTACGTAAAAAACGAAGAATTTTTTATTATCTCAAATGCATAATCAATATTGGTAGGTTTTTCAGTCATATCTTCATGTTCTTCTTTACAGGTACTTATATGCTTACATATATCTTTAAAGGTGCATATATGTATAGCCACTTTTGTCTTTCCTATCCAGCCCCATTGTACATAAAACTCCCTCTTCTATTCTATTTGATATGCCATCCAGAATGTCTATTTCTCTACTTTCTGCTCCAAATATTCCTATCGATCGGCTTCAATTATTCTCTTTATCAATCCGTTACCTCGCAGAATCCGCACAATGTGTAAACATGGTTAAAATAAGAAACTAATATTAATAATTTATTTTGATGAAAGACTTATTAAAAACAAGTTTCAGTGCCCTTATCCTTGTATACCACACAGAAAATTATTGCAGTGGAAAATGAAGTAAAGTTAACTTTTTATCTGACTCCGCTACTGCGCTGTACTGTGCTACTAGATCTATTACATAAACTCAGGGATCTTGGAAAGTAAACTCTGCGGGGAGAGAGCTCTTTCGGCAAAGACCCTGAGGTATGATTTTAAATGAGAAAAAATGGACCCTTGAAAATTTCCACGTTTCTCTGGTAACCGTAATTTTTCCTTCTTTATCACTTGAAGTTATCCACTTGAAAAGTTTCCCAATTTTTTTCCGCCCACCCGTCCGTTCTCCGATCTCACATGATACGCTCCCACTTTTCCCGGCTTCCACCCTAAGAAGACCCTGTTACTCACCCTTTCCTATGCATCTTGCGAAGGACCTTTGAGGCCGCAAAAAGAGAGCTGCTACCCGCAGGCCAGCGTGTACTGCATATTTAGCATCGGGCACCTGAATGCACTTTTACAGAAGACTAGTCTTAGCAAAATCAGATTGGTGCATAGATGTGTGGTGAAAATGGAAGAGTATGAATCACGCTAGCGCATGAAAGACTGCCCAAACGTTTGAAGTGTGCAGCGAAGAGTAGCTAGGTTTCAAGGGAGACAAGATGAAATGTTTAAGAAAGCGATCAAAATTTCTGGAATCTCTACGTTTGGGATCATTATCATATTCAAGATATTTGGTGTCAGCCAAAATCTACTGCGAAAACTTATGAGTGGTCGCTTTTCCAAAGATGCTAAAAATAATGTTGAAATCCATCTTATTTTCATTAAATGATAGAGGTGAATGATGGATGGTTATATCTTCGTTTTCAGAGAGTATAATACTGAAAATCATTGAGAACAAATTTGAAGAGGAAATAAAATATCTAAGGGAATGTAGCTTTTAGGCTTATTTTTCGTGCTTGCTCTTAACGTGTAGTTCTATTTATTTTAAAAATCTTCTCAAAAAATTGTTTTATGCATCCCCATAGTTGAGAAACTTTTTTAACCTGAATACCAGTTTTTCATTGCCAATCCACATGATTAGGGCAGTAGATGGAAATTATGAGCTGTATTTAATATCAAACTTCTCATTTCAAATCCCTGAATTTCAAATCCCTCTTGAATTTTACTGAACTCTAAAACAAATAGTGTAGTAATGAGATTTTCACTGGTTTCATCCTACGTATTTTCAGATAGTGTAGTAATTTGCGATGTGATTAAGTTTGTGATTGCATTGGATGCCTGATGTGAAGCCTCCTCTTGCTATGCTGATGACTGCAATGCATACAACCCTGTTGATGTGCGATTTTGTAGAATATTAAATTGCATTGTTGTGTAGGCGATCCAAAACAGGAAGGGAAAGTAATGCGTAAAAATGGATGCAAGACAAAAGTAAATGGAAGGCAAAGGGCTAAGTGATATCCCAAAGGCCGCGCTCAGGGAGTGATTTTGAACCAATAGATTTGAGCTATCCGGGCCGGTCACTCGAGGAGGTGCGGAAGAATATTGGGCGTCCATCAAGTATACTACCCTATTCACATCTACGGAGTATCCTCCAGATCTCCTTGGTCGTATGTCGGTAATTCATTGCAATACGGCTCATTAACACTAGTGGCTAAGATGATTAGCACAAAAGCTTCGGATGGTTTGATCGTTATGGTTGATACAAAATTACGAAGAAAGCGATTATCATTGACATTTCACGCATCACCGTCTCATTACAGCAATAATTATTTCTACAGGCATTTGGTTTGAATAGTTACTGGAGCTGAGAGCTGCTTACACAAAATATGCTATGCATATAATCTCTTTGATTAGCAACTTAAAAACTAATTATTTTATTCGTGGTAGATTTGAATGGCATATGGATATCGCAAGGCCATAGCGAGCAGGAGGGGTCAGGGGGTTCAAAACCCCCCGAAATTTGGAGACAAATATAGAGTAGGTATATTTCATATGTTGACCAATTAATCGATGGGGACCGTCTCAAGCTCCGAATTATCGAACGCACTCCCAAAAAAATTTTTTTGGGGCCTCATTGTTGCAACATTGCCATGTTGCAAACCAGTAACCTAAGGCCCTAGCCAGAAATATTTTTGTGGGGTAGTCATAATTGAACATATTTGAACATAATTGAACATTAGTGTTATTGAGGGTGGAAGAAGTTAAAATTTTTAGTGTGGAAAAATATTAAGATTTATTTATTTATCATTTATTCCATTAACATATTAGTGAAGTGAAAAATTTTTCCCGAATTAATTTACTTTTTTCTTCTTGCTATTAACAAATACTGTCGTGATGCTATTGATGAAGTTTATTGGATCTGTTTTATTTCATTGCAGTAGTACTGAAATAGAAGTGAAGTATTAAGTTGAAACAATTGAGAAGGGAAGATGAAATAGGTCAACAGAAGAGCAAAAATGCCACAGGAAGGAATAGAAAAGGTATGGTACCTGCATTTCGCAGATTTCTTATCTCTCCTGCCCTCTTCGTCCCCCTTACCTAGCCTTGCAATGTATCAAGCCTAGAGTTTGGTGACTTACTATTTTAAAATAGGCGCGGTTGCCCTCATTGTTCAATGGACAATTTCCGTCGCATAACAGGTACCAAAACATTTCTCTCCATTATCTGCAGAATCGGTCTATTATTAGTGTATGCGAAGACGTTGCGTAGTGTGCGTTCATCTTCATCAATCAATCTTTTGTACCGTTATCAATGAAATAGTCATAACTTTTGCTTAAAAGCACCAAAATTGAAGCAAATTAAGTGCTAAACATTATATGATGAGAACTAAATTTCAAAACGAAAACTACGACAAATTCCAGAATTTTATATCTTGGTAACTTTTCTGTTGTTTTGCACCAACAATAAGCATCTCTACCATAACTACTAATGATATTTGCAGGAATGATCACATAAACACAGAGGTTGCATTCTGGTGTTCATGAAGCTAAATTTACCGTGGATCTGGTCATGTAATCACAATGGCATTGTATCGTCTGAATCGTTTATTTTATCTCTAGGGTTCAGCCTAGGATCTAGCTTATGGCAATAGTTTAAGGCCACAGGTGGAACATGAAATGGAACCCCCCTCCGTGAATCGTCATTTCACGCGTCACGTCTTTGGGCTTATAACTTAGTGAAATATACCTTAACCACGACCAACAGAATGAAGACCGAGTTGAATACTAATAATATATATTTACTTTTTTATTCATACTTTCATTGATCTTCTGATTCTTTTTAAGCTATCATTTGAAGAACATGTACTTTTGAGACATTATTATATATGGCTGTATAAAATAGTGAAGCTAATCAAAATTAGTTCGTCGCAAATAATGTAAGCTCATAGAAAATATTAGAGTAAAAAAAATGTGTAATAATTTATAAAGTTTTATAGGTACACCGATGATATCACATTTTTTGACCCAGATCTAGTCTAGATTAGAGTCACCAAAGTTCCTTCCCTCGAGACGGGGTTTGTTGGGTAAATGTTTATTTTCTTAATCTGACGTCTTCATATTTAGGTCTCCAACGACAAAGAATCCCAGGAACTTTGGTGTACTTGAGACAGAGAGATGTTTTTATACTCCCCGAGCTTCAAATAACATTAATTAATACTGCACCGTAGCGGAAGAAATTATGCTTAAACGTCGTTGTTTTGGGAAAAAAAGGAATAGTATATTAACCCGTTTGTGTTTTATGCAAAGGGAAACTTCACGGGACTTTTAGAGAAGTGGAAGGCCTCTTTCACGCGATTCCTTGGCAACCGGGGAGCTTCCTCTCCCTGGACGAATTAATTACCGTTCCTTGGCAAGGCCCCGCCCGTCACTTCCTCAAATGCACCCCATCCCGACCACCTCCCTCCTCCATCTTTGAGTCGTATCCCCTTATGGCTCCCCTCTTGCCTCCGGAAAACTTCTCCCCGTGGCCGTGACATATCTCCTCAAATGCACTTTGCGCCACCCTCCCTTGGAGTTTCTCAAGTAATACATATCCCCCACCCCATTAAACTTTATCTACGATGAAGGATGGATAATTAAAACTACAGGAAGTCGTGGTTAAAACCGTAATGGGAAAAATAATAATGCTTGTGTTGCTTATTTTATTCCATCGCCCGTTTGGGATGATTTCACGTGTACAACTTGCGTTTAGTTTGTAATAAAGTTAAATAAAGAGGGTTATCCTGAACTTCAATGCAGAAGGGTAGAATGTTTATTAAGAGCATGCAGGGCTGTACCATGTACATCACCCCAGGGATGTACCATATGTATCACCCCAAATCATTGTCATTTATCATGATGGTATTTTTTTCTGAATATTTGAAGAAAAAGGGTGAGTGAAATACTTTTTTGTAAATTTGCTAAAGAAATATTTTTAACGTCATTCCCTTAGAATTCTTCCGTATTTAGTTAATTAGAGATGCCACATGAGTATGTTTATTGAAGACTATGATCATCGAATCAGATATACTGCGACAGTGCGAATGCAAATATATTGCTCTGCTGAGCAATAAAGTCTCACTACTGGATATAATACCAATTAAGAAACGGACATGGAGTTGAGAGTAAAATGCATATCTACAAAAATAAGCGCCATTTACCTTTTTTTACCTTTGCACATCTTCACCCAATCTTGGATCAGACTATAGATCCTCAAACGATCAATTCGAATGATAAATAATAGACCTTAAACGCCCGTCTATAACCTTTTGCGGATGGTGACCGATAAACTTGCCTCATGCATTCGCGGTCGCTCACAGTAGGTGATGAGTCTTCTCTCAACTAGGTTATTCTGACGTCTTATTTTAATTTCTTAAGACGAATAATTGAACTGTATCACAATGAAATGATTAATCTATAATTTACATAAAGATTTCAGGCCCGTGAAATACTATTAAATGAAAACAGATACATTTATCACCATCGTATCCGGTAACGGTAAATCTCAACGGCAGATGACTAATTTTACTCTTGATTACAAATAAGCAAATGCGATTTTTTAATCGTCAACTATTAAAGACATTAAGCCTTTGTATTTTGGAATTGTTAAAAATTTACAAACTTCCGATACAGTCGAAAGATTGGAGGTCTAAGGACTTTACAGGAATAGTTCAGTTACCTATCATGATGCATTGGTTTCTGGAGATAAATATTTTTCATGAATAAGCTTAGAGGCACTAAATAAGAAAAAAGGAAACAAGGTTTCCTAGGTTTTTGGATTTTGCCATGTATATTTCGTGAAGTGTTTTCAACTTTACCTTGGAATTTATGGTTTTTAGTCACAAAATTAAGATTTTTTTATTCTGCCTTGTAAAGCACGTGCCTCTTTGTATTATCTTTATTTTTTTCGAGTACCATTTGCGCGTATACGCACTCAAAATTATGTGAATGTCGTCAATCAAATAGTAGGTCCAGAGATATTCCATTGAGAAAATAATCAAGAGTTTCGTAAAAACGTTTACCTGGTGCGTTATTCCCTCACCAATTGTGTTTAAAATGAAATATTTAAATTGTTATGAAAACCGTCCAAGCTTTGATGAAATCAGAGAGCGTGATGTATTATTGCTTCTTTCCCAGCAGACAAAACGCCTGTGAATTTTACTAATATTTATTTGAATCCCAGAGAAATCCCCCTCAAAACTCACTCGAATGAGAGCAGTCACAATACACTGCATGTCATCAAATAAATTTGGTTTGATGTCAAATATACGCATCAAAAATAGAGTGATAGCACATTGGATAGCCTTTAGATAAAGTATGACTTTTATTAAACATTCCGAATGGATCTATTGAAAAATGATAACCCATAAATCTTGATTGAAGTCTCTATACATGGCTGTCATATCATCGAAACGAGTTTTAACTGCTGGCATTAATTTCCCATGTTCCCGTAGTGTAAGCAATAGGGTGATATTGCAGGAAAATATAGGAAAACCGAAGATGATTGTCAATCATAAAAAGATTTATCGTACAAAATGGCAACATAATTTCATTTGACCTATTCTCAGCTGAATATAACCCTGGTAACAGTGTTCTTTTAGGAATTATCGGAAATCGAAGGCATGCATGATATTAGTCAACTTTACTGGGTAATTAGAACACGATTTCCCGTTATTACGAGAGTTGTTTGATTAATTCGACACTTGTCTCAACGTAATGTAGCTATTTAGAAGTCCACCCCTTGAAAGTAAACTCGTCCTATCCAACTGTGCAATATTGAAGGGTTTATTTTGATTCTGCTTGAAGCCGATTACAATATCAATACCCCATCTAGAGCACTATTTCCAGAGCAAATATTTCCAAGTCCTTAATGCAAGTAACAAAAGTGCAGTAAAGAAATGGCACGAGGTGTTTTTGTTCCGTGGCACGGGATTGAACATAATGATCCATTATTTCTCTAAGCAAGGACTGCGTTTAGATCCAAAACCATGAGGGCTAATGTATCCAGAGTACTAAATTCAAACTTTTTGAGTATTTAAAGTCGGCTGGTCATCACCCACCCTGTCTTATGCAAACCGTTAATCTGGTTCCCCCGGAAGAAATACCGTGGAGTTTGATCAACTTCCAGGAGGTTCAAAGTTTTTTTACTTAAAACGCAAGAAATTTATGTTTATTAACTTTGCCACTAAAAAAACCTATCACCGATGACTAGTCGAAGCTTACGAGAAATAAATGACTGGCAGTGTGTTCATCCTGACATAACAATCCTGACATCCTAGTGAGGGTCAGGGAGGTAGCCAGAAATTTGCTTTCGGGTGAGGGGAAGGGGGCTATGTCTAGCGTAGCGTAACTTGAAACAAATCAACCTTCCCCGTTCAGTGCTAACATGTTATTAATCTCTTTCTTAAATATTCGGTGCTTGGCATTCACTTTCGTTACTTGGTATTCACTACTCACTGTGCTCATTCCTATCTTTTCTCACTAGTAAATTACTCGCTCATTCACTGGCTTACTTTTTTATGAATCGGTTAATTCGCCCGGCCTCATACAGAAGTTTGATGCATGCATTCATATCAGATTGAAAAGGACAATTATGAACCACACTCATGCAATAAACTAATGGTCACGTTTCGTGACACTCAGCACTTGAATTGAACCTAGAGTAATCCTGATTATGATGCCCAGTTAAAAGCACGACAAAATTATTAGGTCTTTCGCAAACAAAACAAACAATAAAAATTCAATGTCCTTGTAAAAAATTACCTAATCTGTGAAATTGTTCAACACAATACACAGTGTCAATAGAATTGTTTAATGACAAAGTGAGATCAAATTTGAGGTATTAACAAACCTTTCGCTTCATGACCATGCGTGCATGAAGTTTTAAAAATCGTCGTCTCGTGGTTTTAGAAGTGCAGTGAGTAGTTCGTACATGAATGCGTCAGCTACCTTGAGTCGAGAAAAAGACGCCAGTTAAAATTGCCTGATCGACAAAGCCTCAGATTCCTCGGGATGATCGTAGTACCTTGCGATTATGAATGTTTGCGCTTTCTACTGGTCAAACAGTGTAAGTAAGAATATACAAAAGGGACGTTTTGCGCATCTGATAAGAAGATTCACAATTGAATGTTCCACGAATTGATGGACCTGAATTGCTTATGTCACTTTCGATTATCCGATTGGGCTTCCCAGTCTATTAGCACGGAAAATCAGTGCTCTTCTGCATGGGTAAACTTACTAAAAGGTGAGTGCAATATTTTTAGGCTCTGTTAGGCCGTTTTATTATTTCGTTATAAAATCATAATTTAGACCTAAAGGAAAAAAATATCACACGCCAAGCCAAACTCTACCAGCCAAGGCGAATGATTTTTTTCTCTGTGGAATATTGTGGAATTTCAGTGAGTAACTCCCTTAAAATTTTCGCGGATAGTTCGTGAGCTTTTAATTTGCTAAAAAGCCAGATTAAAAAGTTAAAAATGAAATTATTTAAACTCTCAATCTACAACGGCCGATAGAAGATAACCGGCTACTATTATCATATACTCTGTCAGAGCAATATTGTGAGGTGTAGTTACCCGGTAAAAAATGTCTTCACCAAATTCGGATATTTAGTAGAACGAGGTAATTGGCTTCGTTTCATGCTGAATGGCACTGTGAAGGAATAAGCTAGACAAACGTTCCATGCATCACCAACAAACAACTAGTAGTCGACTCCAAACTTTACTACTCGGTCACCACAATACCGCATAGTGAAACCTTTAGACTGCTGTCACGTTATACGATCCTGGTGGCAATTGCTCCACTCTTACCCGGTAACTCTACGGCACTAACACCTTCAGGTGAAATACGGCTACCTCGCAAGATAGGAAGATATACATGCCACGAGCACGACCGCGACCTCCGAAGAACTAACTTGAAACCCCCTCACCCCCAACTTTTCTGCGAGTGTGCAAGTGGCTCGTTTGGAAGCGCGTAACCCAACACCGACGCAGCTGTGACGCTCGGAACGTTATCCGACACATATTTTTAGGGAAATAGATTTTCTTTTGCATTCAGGACGATTCTGTTGATCCATGTGCCCCTGGAATCCCAAGAGGCTTGCCCTGTCATCAGGTTTCCCAGGGGCTGAACTAATGGAGCTTGACATGCCGTGAGTGTAGAAAAACCCACCAGGACGGGACTCGAACCTGCTATCCTTACCGTGAGGCCAGGATTAGCACGCAAGGATCCGGCCGGCGATGATCAAGTTACAATTGCACTACTCTTATATCTCATTTTTCAGAGTCCCTTACAAAGGGGTATTTTTTTAACCTCCTCACCCATTCGAATTTGGCCACTTTTCTCTCGCAACTTGTAAATGAATACCGTGGGAATTCCAACGAACTTTAGCAGGGTTTTCCCACCACTCGACATTACTGACAAGGTGCTTCACACTGTGAGTCAACATATTCCGAGATCCTTCTCAACTGACTCTGAACTAGATGCTCTTGATAAAAAAGTTAAAAACTATCAATGGTTGCTTCCTATTTCCGCTGTGCATGTTTGCTGTACTTTCGCGGCATCACATATACCACTTTAGTGAGCATAGCCTGAAACTTCATCGTCCGCCCGGTTTCTGAAGGGGCCACCAAATATATTTGTCATGGGTGTTTTCAAGTCTGTTTCCGCACTAATAGGCGCTTCAGACCGGGAGGAAAGGTATAAGGATAGGAATGGAGAGACAGTCTTTGATTCAATTATTATTACCACTTTCGTTCCTGAGATAGAGTAGAGATTTTTCTCAGTCACTTGGGATCACCCTTTTGTTAAAGGAAAATCAACGAATCATTTTGCCAAGTGATATGCCTACTTCATCGCCCTCAAAATTAGGCCTTGTTTTCTTGATTCTCTTTCTCCGGTATCACGAGTGTAAACATCCCCTATGTCATAGGAATCACCCCAGAGTCCCCTGCATGGTGGCTACTCAACTACTAAAGTAAGGATATGTGGATGATGTAAGTGTAGGTAAAAGGCATTTAAATATGAATTGTGTGTCATATTATTCATATTTCATTTTTCATAAAAATGAAATATGAATTGTTTATCATATAAATTCTCTAAAGCTTGCAGCAACTGGTTAATTTACAATTACAATTAGCATACATTTTGATGATCAAGTGGATGTGGCATACTATTCGGTACTGTAATAAAATTAAGCAATAACAAGGTTACAAATTGGCTCTATCAAACTTTTCTGTTCCAGAAAAGGGGCAGATTTATCTCTAAAATCAAAATGTCTTAAAATGTTCACTATTTGTTCTTTCATTACTTTATTTGACATATTGTAAAGATTCTAAATTTCTAAAAGTAAAAAATTATCGCTTGTTCCTACTGAAGAGATGTTTCTCTTTAATCTTTCTTTATTACCTATTCTACAGAAGTTTCATATAGCTAGTTATTATTCGGTGACATTGGGAGCACTATTGGTCTGGATTACAGTTACCTACTAGAATACCTACTAAATAAGAGCATGACAAGCAGCTAGCTCTAAGACGGGTCTCCAGAGGGTTAGATAATGTTCACTCCGATGTAGTATTCCGTCTCAAAACGAGGTAGGTAGATCTCAGAATTAATACTGGTTGATCCGATTTCAAATATTCAGCTTCTTGTTGAACTTTGGATTACGAAACTCAATTTACATTTAGAATGTAATCGCTCACAATCATCCTCAGTTCACACTCTCGCTCCCAACATAGATATTCTCCCAGGTAAGCCATGCTTTGGTGTATTTGAGGATGTTGAGGGAGAGAAGATGGCCGGAATATAGCGTAGAGATGGAACGACGCAAAAGGATCTGCTCCGCGTCGACTCAATAAACACATCTCATATATGCACCTAAAAACTCTCACTCATTCCCAAAGATCGGTGTCCTTATCTCAGTTAAAGGCGCCTCAGATCCGGAAGAAACGGTGTTGAGGACAGAATGGGAGGGAATCGGGTAGCGGTGGTACCTAGCTATAGTAGGTACTGGCTTCTCATTCCAAGAGCCCAGGTTAGATTCTAACATGAGACAGAGAATTTTTATTGGTGTACCAGTCTCCAATGGGGGCGTTTACTCGGAAGCGAAATCGCAATTTTGTACACGAAATCGTTAGATGAAAACAAAAAAAGAATTTTAGTGAAAAAATTAATCTTCTAACCGCAACCATTCACTCATAATCAAAAATTAAAGTAAGCAAAAGGTGATGCCCACCGAAAAAGCTGCTGTGATAACATTGACGTCATTTTCCTCCCTTCCTTGACTGCTTTTCTTGGAAGCGAAGGGAGTGGAGGGGGGTTGTCGGAAGGTCTGCTCGCACAGATGCTGTCGCAACTGTCTTATTGGCGGAGTCAGCTGTGTCCCCCCCATTGCGATAAGGCAAAGTAGCTTCGCGGGCTCAGTTGTGATTGGACGAAGTCGATATACGTCATAGATTGCACCACGCCCATTTTTCCGAAAGGGTTAAAAACATAAGTTTTTCGCCGCTTATAACTCGAGAAATAATTGACTGATCAAAAAACGGAAAAATACGGGTCTTTTTATTTTACAAACTCTGTCAGATTCGGCAAAAAATATGGTAATCGACCCCATTCAGTGCTTGGCGAGAACACTTCGAGTGCAGTACTTCATCTTTCGGATGGGGCGTTAAACCGCTGTCTCCTCGGCGCCTTATGTAAAGAGTATCTAGGCCCTACCATACGCTGGGTTTTATACTACTCTTCCATTTATCGAAGTATTCTTACCCCAATAAAATTATACAAACATGGCGTAAATGAACATAGCTGTCTGTCACCCTCCCGGAATAATTACTATAAGGGAACGGGGGAAAGTTCGAGAGAAACCCAGCGTCGTTATCATTTTTCTCTTAACGTTAGGTGCCAAGAGGACAACAACTTAACGTCCGATCACTTAACGTCTGAGAACGTTTCATGCTTATACTCTTATTTATAGGCACTACAGACCGCGAAGAAAGGCACAAGGATAGGAATGAAAGTGCAAGGCGTAAGGCGAGTGAAAAATCCTGGACGTAAAGCACCAAGGAGACCACGAGTTAACGAATCAGTCGACTCCGGTTTAATGCAACACTTTTTCCTCAGCCAGGATTCAAACCCGGACACTCTGGGTGACAGGGCAGTGCTGTAACCACTCATCTCAACCCCTCCCTAACCTTCCAAACTCCCGCACACTGTTGCCTTTTAAAGGGAAACTGCTTGCGTGGAGGGGAGGGGGAGAGCCGCATGTTATTTCTCCCCCTTCCTTGCTCTCCTTAGTCGAGGCGGCACCTTCAGAGTTCGGAGCCGGCCGTAAGGTCACATTTCCTCTGAGCGTCCTCAGCGGGATCGATTTACTGGAATATCCCCTCCGCGATCCCCTTATTCCCTTTCCCCATTTCTCCCGTCCCCTCCCAAACCTTTTATCCTTTTGTTGCCCCCCTTCCCCACCCCCCTGAGGACCACTACCACTCCCCTACGTATCACTTCCCAAGCGACCGTTCCTCTCCCTCACTCTCCATCTCTTTTTCCTCAGACCCCACACCCCTCCGCCGATGGCCCCTCCCCCCTTCTCCCGACCATTTTCTTACGCAACACTCCCGGCGGACACCCATGCAATTCGCCTTTTTCATCGAAAATCACTTCTCTCCGCCAGAATTCTGGAACTAGAAATGTTTATCTCCGCGCCCTCACAGCGGAAAGCTGCTAAATTTTGGTGAGGAGTGCATAGTTTTTCTCAGAATGGGTTTCGAAACGGTGTTAAATCGATTTAAAAAACAGAATTTTAAAATACGCACAGTTTATCAATGGATCACTCCAGTTCTACCTCCGATGTTTCACGGTATAAACTGGGTACATTTTTTTCTGTTTTAAATTGTGTATAATAATAATAATTTATAATAATAATAATTTTTTATTGCTTTCAACAAAAAATTACAAAATACTGACATTATATCCAGAGGAAAATAGAAAAGCTGGGTTGCCTCAAAGGAGAAACCTGTGCTGAGGCAACCTTCATAAATTTTACATACATCACTAACGTTTCTAATTTTTTTTTATACAATAGTGATAGTTGAAAGTGGAATTATCATGAAAAGTAAAAATAAACAATAAATGCCATTTACAACAATGAAGTAACAATAAACAATAAATGCCATTTATATCAAAATATTTACCATATGAGTATAACTATAAAACAACTACAAAACAACGATTTTTTTTTTTTTACCAGGAGAAAAACAAAAGCTGATGACATCAGAAGAATCTTACAACATTTTCATTTGCCAGTATCCACGACTTAGCTAAATTCAAAAATTTTTTACATTTTTTTTATTTTCTCGGGCAACAAATTATAAACCTTTGGGCCCATGTATACAAAAGATCGTTTGAAAATATTCAAATTTGGCTTAATTAATGGGACGTTTCCCTTTCTCAAATTAAACTTGTACATGCTGCCTGATATAGTTGGAATATTACCACTCATAACATAAAATAATTTCAATACCTTAAATACATAATAATGCTGCAATGGAAGTAATCTTAGACTTAAAAACAAGGGATACGAATGTTCAAACCTGTTTTTTAATGTCATACTTCTTATAATTCTTTTCTGAAGGATTACAGCAGGCTTTAATTTGTTATTGTATGCGCCACCCCAAAACTCTAATCCATAATTTAACTTTGATTGTACTAAAATTGTACTAAAGCATAGTAGATAACCTTTTTTGAATGCTAGTGTACAGTCATTTGCAAAAGTCTGTGGGCAACTTCCGCCGCGTCAATAGCGGCCAAGCTTTGAATCCACCAAGTATGTTGGCACTAACTGTGTGGTAGAGAAAATTTGTGCTAAGGTAACGGTAATACACGATATGTAAAAATGGCGGTGTTAATGCCAGGGTCCTCAAAAAAAATGATCGGTAACGAATAATAATGACGCATCGGATCAATGTTGCGGTATAATTAGGGCCCTACCACTTTTATTATGCAAAATAAATTTCGACAAATGCGTGCGATTGCTTCATACTCTGATTATGCCTTTGATATTGCCGCGAAGTGTCGTGCCGTAACACGTTATAAGAGTCATTTTTCTCACTTAATAGTTCATTTTCAGTCCGTTTCTCTTTCTCATATGATATAGTTTCAACGGCAGGCTTACAGAATGAAACTCCGAGCGTGCCCAGTATGAAATAAAGACATTTGTCGTCGTTGAAAGTTACTTGGCCTAGTCAAGGCATACGCATTCATTACGTAATTTATGCTCCATTGCATGAATAATTAAATAATGACACTGCTACATAAAAAAAAGATGTCTTACTCGCTACGTGGATTCCATTTCACTATCCAGGACATCTCGCGCAATTAATTTGATTCAGTCCAATCAGTTCACCAATATAATTTAACACGTATTCGTGGTAGGTTAAATAATCATTTGAATGCATGCGGTTCATAGAATTTATTAAAGAAACCACTCTCATACACAATACGATAACAAATAATTTTGCGGTCATAAGTATTTATGGACATTTTCAGACATTTATCTTCCGATGAGTCTTGCTTCAATCAGGGTCCACCACCAACACCAGGTATCACCGTAGTCGGCTATTTTACCAGCAGCGCACCGAATATTCTTCTGTCAATCCTCATTATCACTACACCAGAACGTTTTCACTAATCATTTAGCGAGTATTCCTCCAAATATTTTACAAAATAGGATTAATGCCATACCTATGTATTCCTTGGGACCAGACCGCCATTCCAATGTTCACAGATATCAAGGTAATGTTTATTTACGTCTTGTTGTTGTTGACGATGAAATAAATACACAAAATTTATGGAATTAGAGAACTACTCGTTGTTGCAATGCATTTTATGCCTTTAATTTTCATTTAACGTATTCGTGCTTGAACGTTCGTAGGGAAACCATCTCTGTAGGAGTCATAGGTGGGTGAGTCGGCAATCTGAGGTGGGTTTTATGTTAATAATGTGTCCTTTGGACTCCCATAGCATGTTTTGAGTTATTTTGTGCTTCAATTTTTTGCAATTGTTTTTCGGATGGCTTTTGTTTCGCTTGACCACGTCATCGACTCACCGATCATTGTTGAATTCGAGCGACTGAATTACCAGTGCCGAGGGAAATCGAACTGGGGATGGAAAAACAACCTGTTGATTGTTATCATTTGTAGTCAATAAGTAAAATAGCCATTTGAACAATTTCTTCAAGGAATTTTTTTTAAATGTTTTCACTTTGGTCAAGAAAAGCATATTTACTCGCTCTTAATCCAGCTCTCGTGGATTATTATCTTTATCTTTGTCATCACGCATGAAAAGGTTCCATTAAATCCTTGAAGTGGCTAGTGTTACTTTCAATCATTTAACGTAATTGTAATTAAAATTTCCAATTTAGCGTAAAATTTTGTGATGGTCAAGTCAAATGATGCATCAGTATCATTTACTTGACCATCATCCGTTAGAAATCTTGAAATTGACGCAACTCTCTACTAAATACTGTAGAATAAGTGTAATACAGTAGTAAGTGAGAGGGGTACTGTCTGAGAACATTAAGAGAAACCTAGCGCGGAGGACGCAAGCGGATGCACATGTAGATGTAATCTGGTGGCTATCGTCTTTTTGGCGTCCCTCCTCCTGCTTCAAGCGCAAGATCCTACGGATTGGTAACATCATTGATGATCTTGGTTATCCAAAATGAAGAAACCGTCTAGAATTTCCGCCCATTTTGTCGGCAATGACACCCGAGGCTCGCCGAATCAAAAGAGGTGGATGCTGCATTAGTAATGAAAATAAAAAATCTACATAACTGTGTATGAAACCGCGAGAGTCAGTGACATGCGAGATCTCTGCCTGGCATTAGTTTCAAGTCAGAAGGTATTATATACTCGAATGAATCAGATATGCGAAAATACTAGTCTGCACAAACTGCCTACATTTAGCAGAGAATTATAGTGCTATTGCTTTATAGTATACATTAGATATGGTTCCATGAGACACGTGTAGGTGAAGTTTTATTATATGAAAAATAATGTTTATCAATCAGGAATTTATGGAACTCAATTATTTAGTTAACATTTTCCGAAGCATGCATGAGATGGTAAAGTTATAAACATGAACTTGTTAAATCAATTCAGACCCTCCTAATTAACGTTGCAATATATATTCTAATTACCACATTTATTTGCGATATTCTCTGTTACTGCCCAAATCGTGTTCGAAGAAAATGAATCTTTGAACCGTCGCGACGCGATGGGAGCACGACGCGTGGTGCTCCCATCCGTCTCTCTAACTTATTTTTACAATGTTACTTTCCTTGGGACGCAGGTTTTTTAATATACTTGAATCATCTTTAGACACAGTTGTGCCTGAACGCATTTGCCTGCATGTGTGTGTGGCATATTATTTGTCACTTAAGTAATATCCTAACCTCCGTGTTTTACCAACTTTGATCTGAATTATCCATCATCAATTTACTTGGTATATGTTTGTGAACAAATTAGCGTGTGAAATTATGACATTTAAGGTGATATTTCTGTATCTAATGTTTGCTTTGCTCCCACAATTCATAAAATGAATTCCTTGAACTTCTCGCTCATACAATTGGAATTTTTCTTGCCAAACGAGCCCTCCTCTTTGGTTTAAAATGCTTTTCAACGCCTAGGTTCAATTTAGTAAGCAAAATATTTTATTGCCATTAATTCCAACACCTATAACTATATTTTCAGTTTGTTCGGTTAATTAACAGTTCGGATTCATTACTTTCGTTTTCTTCTGGTTTATCTTCATCCCGTATCCTTCGCACTGTCCCTGCAACGCATCCAGCATTTTTTGCAAGCCACGGGCAGACTGGCATACTAGCGCTTGGTCATCCGCAAACCTCACTGATTTTATCAATTTCCCTCCGACCTTTACTCCAGCCTCCAGCTCATCCCAAGCCTCCCTCACCATTTCCTCCGAGTATATGTTAAAAAGTACCGGCGATATAGGACAGCCCTGCCTAACTCCCCTCCCTATCGTAGCCCAATCCGATTCTCCATCGGCTACTCTCACTTGCGCCTTCTGCGCCATATATAAATTCCGGATCAGTCTCCTGTCTCTCCAGTCTACTCCTATCTTCCGTAATATTTCCATTAACTTGCCCCACCTCACTCTGTCGAACGCCTTTTCGAAATCAACAAAGCACGCGAATACGTCCTGATTGTATTCAAGATTCCTTTCTACTAGTATTCTCAACACTGCAATCGCATCCCGAGTGGCCCTCCCCTTCCGAAATCCAAACTGATCCTCGCCTAGGAATTCATTTGCTCTCTTTTCCATTCTCCTATTGATAATTCTGAGCACTACCTTTGCCGTATGAGAAATCAAACTTATCGTTCTATAGTCTTCACATTCTTTTGTCACCCTCTTTTTCGGTATAGGTATCAGCACGGTTTTTACAAAATCCTCCGGCCAAGTCCCTTCTCGTATATTCTACGACCAAGTTCATAAAATCTGTCCCTTCCCCCTTTTCCTAGGTTTTTCAGAAGCTCAGCTGGGATGCTATCAACCCCCACCGCTTTACCTGCCTTCATTTCTCGCAGTGCCTTCTCTATCTCACTGTCCAGTATTCTGAGGCCCACGTCATCCTGATCTACGTCCATTTCCTCTTCTATGTCCAAGTTACTAGGCCTATTTTCGCTATCATACAGTTCCTCAACATATTCCCTCCAACGACGTTGGACCTCCTCTGGCTCCAATGCTAAATTTCCCTTTCTGTCTTTGATGCACGGGACCGTTTTCCATTTCTTGATTCCCGATAACATTCTAACCTTCGAGTACAGACTGCCTATTTCTCTACTCTCTGGAGTCTCTCCAGCTCCTCGCATTGCCGACTCCACCACTTTTCTCTTGCTCTCTTTGTTTCTCTCCTAAGCCTGTTGTTAATCTCCTTATAACGCCTTTTGCCTAGCTCTGTATTTACATTTTTCCATTTCCTTCTTTCGTCTATCCTTTCCATCATTTCCGCTGTTACCCATGGTTTCTTGATCCTCCTAGCGTCTACTGTTCCTATTGTTTTCTCAGCTGCTTCTTTTATGCCCGTCTTAATCATCTCCCATCCTTCATCTATTGTTCCTCTTCCCTCCTCTTCCCTCATGCATCTATCCACAATCTCCTGGTATTCCCTCCTCTTCCCTCCAATCAGTGCTCCTACATCCCACTTTTTTATTTTCCTTCCGACTTTCAACCTTTTTAGTCTCGTCTCACATTTCATCACCACCAAGTTATGGTCGGAGTCGGCATCTGCACCTGGGAAACTATTCGAATTCTTTACGCCGTTCCTGAATCTTTGCCTAATCATGATGTACTCTAGTTGGTACCTTCCAGTATCCCCCGGCATTTTGCACGTGTACCTACGCCTAGGGTGGTGTTTAAACCACGTATTTGTAACCACTAAATTATTCCTCCTACAGAACTCCACTGCTTTTTCGCCGGGTCATTCCTTAAGGCCGCTTTACACGATACAATTTTTTGCACAATTTCTTGTACAAACTCTTGTATAGACTGAACGAAATTGTATGTTTGTCTGAATGGAATTAGAACACGTTCTATTGCCCGTTCAGTCATTCAGACAATCGCACTAGTTTTCGTACAATTTGCCGCTTTACACGGTACAATTTCCTCATGCAAGAGTTTGTACAAGAAATTTTACAAAAAATTGTGTCGTGTAAAGCGGCCTTTACACCCAGACCATACTCCCCTACTTCACTTCCGTCCCTCCCTTCCGCTACTACAGCGTTACAATCTCCCATAACTATTAGATTCTTCCTGCCCTTTACTTTCCCCATTAATTCTTCCAACTAGCCATATACTTCGTCAACTTCCTCTTCTCTATGCCCCCTGTCGGCATGTAAACCTGTACCACCTGTACTAAGACTACATTTTCCGGCTTAGCTTTGATTTCGATAGCTAGTATTCTATCGCTTACCTGTTCCACATTCAACACCCTTTTTCCTAATGTTGCATTCAATACGACTGCTACTCCCCGCTGGCTCTCTTCCCCTCCACTGTATATAACCCGGTGCTTTTCACTCCAGAAGTCCCCCTGGTCTCTCCATCTTACAGCGCTTAGTCCCAACAAATCGATCTTTCCCCTCTCCATTTCACGCTTAATGTTCTCTAGTTTTCCTGCCCTTAACATAGTCCTAACGTTCCATGTCCCGATCCTTAGCATTGTTGCTCTCTTCTCTGGTTTATTCTTCGCCGCCGCTACTGCTGTCTTTCTCTTCGTGCAAGGATTTCGTGAGATGATGACCGCAGAGACCTTGCTTACCCTGCTGCCGGGCACGACACCCGTTCCACTAATTTGGTCCCGGGCCCCGTAGTTGCCAGGATTCAATTCTCTATTGTTCAAGTCCATTGTGATCTTGGGAGAGTTTAATTGAGGTGGTTTCCAGTTGCTTGCCTCAATAGTGTTTTTAACGTGACACCATCACTTAGCGATAAAAGTGGGAGGTCAGAAGCTAGAGCAGGTAGAGCAATTTAGTTATCTAGGTAGTGTGTTTGAAGAAAAAGGGTATAGCAGCATTGACGTGAGAAGGAGAATTGCATTGGCAAAAGAAGCCTTTACGCGTAGGCGTGAGCTAATGACAGGCCTTGAGTAGGGAAGTGAAGAAAAGACTAGTGAAAAGTTTAATATGGAGCGTTGCACTATATGGGGTGGAAACTTGGGCTTTGCGAAAAGAAGATGAAAATAGACTTAGGGCTTTTGAAATGTGGGTGTGGAGGAGGATGGAGAAGATAAAGTGGGTCGAAAGGAAGACGAACGATGAAGTGCTAGAATTGGTAGGAGAGGAAAGAAATTTGATAGATGCAATTAGGAGAAGGCAGAAGGTGTGGATGGAAAAGGTAATAAAAGGGGCTGGTGTTTTGAAGGAGGCGATTGAGGGAAGAGCGTTGGGTAAGCGGGGAAGAGGGAGGAGAAGAACGGGTAGCTTGGATGGAATGATGGGTAGCAGGAGGTATGAGGGGCTGAGGAGGGACATCGTGTGAAATTTAGGGGGTGGGAAGAATTAAATGTCCATTTAAACCTACCTTCACCGGTAGAATACTTATAATAATAATAATAATCACTTGTTAGGCCGCCCCACTGGGGTCAGACGCCTTCTCACAGCCGCCTCATTGAGGAACAGACGCTGCGAGTACGGTACGTGGACTACCTTTCGTCAGGCTCCTGTCTGGCATTCCAGGCTTCTGTCTGGCATGGGTGACCCTACCAGGAGCAATATTAGTTGCTCCCGCCAGTGTAGCTCTAGGGGTCACGGGAACACGCAAGCCCCAATCCCACCACGACAAGGCGTAGTCCATGGGGAAGGGAAATTATAATAGAAGAAAAGAAAAATGTAGTGTAAAAGATTCACATTTGCGAAAAAACGTGAGGATTGGAGCAAATATCCATCAACGAAAAAACCCACAGCAGGAAAACATAGGGAAGTGATAAAAATAATACATCGAAGAGCCCCATCACGCGCCCAAAACACTCAAGAAATCAAGGTAGAAGAAGACGAACGGGGTCCCGAGATACTGAGAGGCGAATTCGATAGATCCGTTAAAAACCTATAAAACTAGTGGCCAGGAGGGGTTAAAACAAACGGAGAAATCATCCAGGTACTCGGAGTCAAGGCAAAGGAATACTCTTTGGAATAATCAGAGATAGTAACTATTAAAAAAAGGGACATGATCATAATTCAGAAGAAACCAAGGATAGAGAAATGCGAAGAACTAATAACATTCCGCCTGGAATCACACACATAGAAAATACCTACTCGGATAGTTAGATAAAGAATGGATGGAAAGATATAAGGGAACCTTTCGGAAAACCAAGTCGGATTCAAGGAAAATCTCGGAGCTAGTGAGACAATACTCAGCTTAAGGACACTGACCGAGAAAATGATACCCGTAAACAAGACGTTGTAGGTGGCGTTCACTTGGACATTGTCTTAGTCAGCGTCGAATAGATTAATATTTTCTAGTTATTTGTGGAAATTGAAATAGACTTCAATAGCTATAGGCAAAATCTCATTTAATTGTGGTTTGAAAATAAAATTAAAACATGCGACCAGCTGCGGAGAGTTATTTGGCTATGCCTCTTTGCTGCAGAAGGTTTCATAGAACTGCGAAATATCGCTAGATCATTTACGAAAATAGAGGTCGTAAATTCATTTGACTGCATTTTGCTACGCTGTTATTAGATTGTTGGAACAGAGTGACGTTAGCATGAGGAGGAAATTTTATCAAATAGGAAAGTACAGAGAAAGGATATTTGTGGGCATGATGATGAAAAAATTCGTATTCTCCATAAAAATTGTAGATAAAATTTATGGACGAGTCAACAACAGAGTCAAACTAGTTAAGAAGAACGTTTGGAGGAAGTATATGATACGGACGACTGGATATAGAGCACGTACTTCACACAGACAAATAAACCACTGGGTATATATATATTGCATTGCGATACTGAGAAAGCATGGAAATGAGAAAAGCAATGAAAATATCAATATCCCAAAAGTATTTCCAGAGTATAGGAAAATTATCAATATCAAACTATCTATTGATATTTTCGTCAAATATTTAACCATATAGTACTTGCGCTTAGCTCGACCTCTTCTATGCCATGTGCGTTAGAATGCAGTTTTTCAATTCTACATTCACCTAGAATTCATTTCTATATAAATTTTAGATAAAAATTATCATGGCATACTTTGAACCCTTCTTATTCCTTTACTTTCATGGAGATAAATTACCTCCTAATTGCATTTTTTCAATTGAGTCTACAAAGAACTTTAAAATACGCGAAATTGGAAATATTAATTACAATTACGTTAAATGATTGAAAGTAACACTAGCCACTTCAAGGATTTAATGGAACCTTTTCATGAATAGAACACATAGAATATATATTGCAACGTTAATTAGGAGGGTCTGAATTGATTTAACAAGTTCATGTTTATAACTTTACCATCTCATGCATGCTTCGGAAAATGTTAACTAAATAATTGAGTTCCATAAATTCCTGATTGATAAACATTATTTTTCATATAATAAAACTTCACCTACACGTGTCTCATGGAACCATATCTAATGTATACTATAAAGCAATAGCACTATAATTCTCTGCTAAATGTAGGCAGTTTGTGCAGACTAGTATTTTCGCATATCTGATTCATTCGAGTATATAATACCTTCTGACTTGAAACTAATGCCAGGCAGAGATCTCGCATGTCACTGACTCTCGCGGTTTCATACACAGTTATGTAGATTTTTTATTTTCATTACTAATGCAGCATCCACCTCTTTTGATTCGGCGAGCCTCGGGTGTCATTGCCGACAAAATGGGCGGAAATTCTAGACGGTTTCTTCATTTTGGATAACCAAGATCATCAATGATGTTACCAATCCGTAGGATCTTGCGCTTGAAGCAGGAGGAGGGACGCCAAAAAGACGATAGCCACCAGATTACATCTACATGTGCATCCGCTTGCGTCCTCCGCGCTAGGTTTCTCTTAATGTTCTCAGACAGTACCCCTCTCACTTACTACTGTATTACACTTATTCTACAGTATTTAGTAGAGAGTTGCGTCAATTTCAAGATTTCTAACGGATGATGGTCAAGTAAATGATACTGATGCATCATTTGACTTGACCATCACAAAATTTTACGCTAAATTGGAAATTTTAATTACAATTACGTTAAATGATTGAAAGTAACACTAGCCACTTCAAGGATTTAATGGAACCTTTTCATGCGTGATGACAAAGATAAAGATAATAATCCACGAGAGCTGGATTAAGAGCGAGTAAATATGCTTTTCTTGACCAAAGTGAAAACATTTAAAAAAAATTCCTTGAAGAAATTGTTCAAATGGCTATTTTACTTATTGACTACAAATGATAACAATCAACAGGTTGTTTTTCCATCCCCAGTTCGATTTCCCTCGGCACTGGTAATTCAGTCGCTCGAATTCAACAATGATCGGTGAGTCGATGACGTGGTCAAGCGAAACAAAAGCCATCCGAAAAACAATTGCAAAAAATTGAAGCACAAAATAACTCAAAACATGCTATGGGAGTCCAAAGGACACATTATTAACATAAAACCCACCTCAGATTGCCGACTCACCCACCTATGACTCCTACAGAGATGGTTTCCCTACGAACGTTCAAGCACGAATACGTTAAATGAAAATTAAAGGCATAAAATGCATTGCAACAACGAGTAGTTCTCTAATTCCATAAATTTTGTGTATTTATTTCATCGTCAACAACAACAAGACGTAAATAAACATTACCTTGATATCTGTGAACATTGGAATGGCGGTCTGGTCCCAAGGAATACATAGGTATGGCATTAATCCTATTTTGTAAAATATTTGGAGGAATACTCGCTAAATGATTAGTGAAAACGTTCTGGTGTAGTGATAATGAGGATTGACAGAAGAATATTCGGTGCGCTGCTGGTAAAATAGCCGACTACGGTGATACCTGGTGTTGGTGGTGGACCCTGATTGAAGCAAGACTCATCGGAAGATAAATGTCTGAAAATGTCCATAAATACTTATGACCGCAAAATTATTTGTTATCGTATTGTGTATGAGAGTGGTTTCTTTAATAAATTCTATGAACCGCATGCATTCAAATGATTATTTAACCTACCACGAATACGTGTTAAATTATATTGGTGAACTGATTGGACTGAATCAAATTAATTGCGCGAGATGTCCTGGATAGTGAAATGGAATCCACGTAGCGAGTAAGACATCTTTTTTTTATGTAGCAGTGTCATTATTTAATTATTCATGCAATGGAGCATAAATTACGTAATGAATGCGTATGCCTTGACTAGGCCAAGTAACTTTCAACGACGACAAATGTCTTTATTTCATACTGGGCACGCTCGGAGTTTCATTCTGTAAGCCTGCCGTTGAAACTATATCATATGAGAAAGAGAAACGGACTGAAAATGAACTATTAAGTGAGAAAAATGACTCTTATAACGTGTTACGGCACGACACTTCGCGGCAATATCAAAGGCATAATCAGAGTATGAAGCAATCGCACGCATTTGTCGAAATTTATTTTGCATAATAAAAGCGGTAGGGCCCTAATTATACCGCAACATTGATCCTATGCGTCATTATTATTCGTTACCGATCATTTTTTTTGAGGACCCTGGCATTAAAATCCGCCATTTTTACATATCGTGTATTACCGTTACCTTAGCACAAATTTTCTCTACCACACAGTTAGTGCCAACATACTTGGTGGATTCAAAGCTTGGCCGCTATTGACGCGGCGGAAGTTGCCCACAGACTTTTGCAAATGACTGTACATTTGTTTCGAATAAGGTAAAATTTAGATAAACAGTTTCTCAAGGCTGTGGAAACAGAAGTAATTTGGTGGTCCCATTTTAGCGACTGGTCAAGAATGACTCCCAAATATTTTAAACTATTAACTCTACTAATTTGCATGCAACAACATGAAATATGGTTACAGCTTATCTGATGATAGACAAGTTTCAAATCACCTGGATCGGGACGATTACCAAGATTGTATACAATATACTTAGTTTTATCGCTTAACTCAAGTCCATTATATGAGAACCATTTACTTAAGAAATCTAAATCTTCCTGTTTATTTTCACAGACAGTTGTCCACTTATGACCATTGTAACATAATGCAATGTCATCAGCAAAAGCTGTTACATGACCTTTAAACTGGTGGTTACACAGGTCATTAACATATAAGAGAAACAATATTGGTCCCAGCACAGGTATAATAGAAGTGAACAGTGTTCTTTGTTGGAATTGTACCAAAATAGCTTTTGGTCCATAATTTTATGTACAAATTATTTGAATCGGGTAGAAAATCGAGTAAAAGTTTCATTCAAAAGTATTAACCCAATCAATCATGGACTTCTAAAATACAGAGCATTGCTATCCACTTTAAAATAGAGTTATTTGATTGTAGCTCTATTGATTGGAGTGTAACGGCCATGGTATAGGTAAATCAATAAAATAGGGGAATTATTGTGCTAATTGAGTGCATGTAAGAAAATGTAATTCACGATGCGGAAAGCACGCTAACTTAATACAAAAATAATTCAATTGATGCACGGTTTCCACAAATAATTGGTCATTGCTTCTTCTTCATCATATTCGGGGTAATGGGTGCCAACACCATAGTTTACTATTTTTGGAATTAATTTTTTCACCTATTTGCGACCAATACTTTTCGCCGTAGGACATGCAATTTTTGTGTCGTCCAAAATTTGGAAGAAACACTTTCGAATTAAAATAGGCGTATGCATTTAAATTATATTGAGGAAACAGTAGGAATGTAATATATATTTCTCTAAAACGACCGATCAATACATATTGTATAGCATAGTAACATACCCATTCTTGTGTGCATTGCCAAATACCAGAGGCATGTTCTTTTTTCACGGGCGGTAATTTCCTCTCACAGAGGTCACTACAATCCTCAGCTCTCACTGAAAATATGGTCTTGAGATCTTTATTCTGGAGAATTTATCGGATTTTATTTCCAAGGTTCAACAAATAGGGTAGTTTCCTTCATCAAAGAAAACGGACTTCATTAATTGCGATTTGTGCCCTGCCATAAATGTATTTAATTTACGCAAAAAGTTTGTATTGAGAAATCCCAGTTTACTAGAGAATTAAATGTTAATTTTAAGGCCATTTGAAAAGGCTCTGAAATGGCGGGGTGCGCTGCCTTCATGCTGACGTAACAGGGAGGTAGTTTACGTTGCGAAGCATAGGAAAATTCGTCTCCTGAACTTACCGTTGTATTTCAGGGTCCCTCAGCTCTAGTGAATATTTAATAGTATTAACCTGTAAAAACTATCAATGTTGGAAAAGAATTCTCAGTTAAACATGGTATTATTAGTCATTTTATAGGCTCAAGGACGTCCTGCTCGCTGTGTCTTCTGCTACGACGAAGCATGGCGTGAAGGTCGTGCGGCGATAGGCGAACTACATGATATGCTTGTGAAAGGAATACTGACTGATTTTAAATGAATCAACTGCATAAGTCATGTTAAATAAATAAATAAAAGTTAATTATAATTAATTAACGGAATAAATATGCCTCCAATACTTGTTCATAAGCCTTAACGGAGTGCGGCGTCTATTTGGAAGCGTCCGCAGCACCACCTGGTGGCAGGTAGAGGAAATAGTATAACGTCACACGTAGGATTAACCGGCATGCAATAGTTTGCCGTCGCGTTTTCGCGCCATTGATTTTTTTCACTTTTTAATTAATGAGGAAAAATACTTAACGTCATTTAAAAATCGAACGGCTTAAAACACGTACTCCAGAGGTTATAAACTTTCGATCAAGACAATAAAAAAATAATAGGAAACTACCCTATTGTCTCCGGTGACCATCATTTTTAAGTGTACGTCGTTCATTCCTGGGCATTCATCGAAAATTTATCGTAGATGGGAAATACCTTTCTAGCAGCAGAACTTTCATATGTACGTCGTCCAATATCTTCATTTTGTTCTTGGAAAGGGCCACCGTTCGCCTTTGGTCATGTGGCGGAACATTTTTTCAATAATTGAAGGGAAAACGGAGGAAAATTATTGCTAACATCTACGAGTGATCCGAATATTTAGGTTATGCGAAGAGCGCACCGTCTTCTGAGCTCAGTAGGTCGCTCCGTTTCATTAAGCGAAAAAATCTGGCAAAGATTAAAAAATGGCATCCCGAAATAGGGTCATGAATTATGGATATTATAAGACTCTTTGACCATATTTTGCTTCTAAGAGTTCCTTATTCTGTCAACATCTCTATAGTTCCTATTCATTCTCAGGTATTACATTGGTTTTAGCCGTATAATAAATTTTACAAGGGATACGGAATTAAGTCTGATGCAAGTTATCACCTCAAATATTCTCTGGAATTTATGGAAATAACAAGCTCATCATTTAGGAATTTGGACTGTTGTTTTTTAGAAGTGATAATATTTTGCTAAAGTTTAATGTATATGCCAGTGAAGCATGGACAACAACAGAGGCAGAGAAATCAACTCTGGAAGCATTTGAAATGTGGTTCTACCGAAGAATTATGAAGATAAAGGTCACAGTTTCAGGCGTAACTCTGTGGAATTTATCTATCATGAAGTAGGAAAGAAAATACTGCAATTCCACATAAAATATTTTTATTGCACGACCCGGGTTTAGCCACAAGGGAGCATCATCAGTGACCGTTTTTGTGAATCTTCAGCTGATGATGCTGTACTGTGACGAAACCCTGGTCGTGTACTCAAAATATTTTAAGTGGAACTGTAGTATTTTCTTTTCATTTATCATCAATATGATGAAGATAAAATGGATCGACCTAGCGACAGTGAAAGGAGTCATGAGAAGAGTAGTAGGAAAGAGATGTCTGATGAGAACTTTGGGAAGAAGACAGAACAGCTTAATCAGCCATATCGTGAGAGATGGTGGCCTGATAAGAACTACGGTCAAGAAAAAAGTGAACTGTAATAATGGCAGGAGAAGGCCTTGCAAGAGCTACATAGATCAAGAAGTCAAGAATAAGAAAGAGAAGAACTCTGCGAATATGAAGTGGTTAGCCCATTAGATAATCGATTGGAGAGCAGCGTCAATCCCAAGGTCGAAAGATGCTCGATACGATTGCTCCTACGAGATGGGTCTACGTTACCATTTCCACCATTTACACCATAGGGGGTGCCACCATATACGTGCAAAATTTATATTGCGTGCTATAGCACAAACTTCGTAAATTCGGGATTTTATCGTAATTATCGTAATTATAATCGTAATTATCGGCCATATCTTGAGACATGATGGCCTGATGAAGACTATCGTCGAGGGAAAAGTGAACGGGAAGATTGGAAAAGGCAGGCCGCGTATGAGATACATGGAACAGGTTGTGAAGGATGTAAAAGAGAAGAATTACATCACAATGAAAAGTTTGGCCGATAGAAGAATCGAGTGGAAAGCTGCGTCAAACCAATCCTAGGATAGTTGACCAGTAATGATGATGATGATCGTAATTATTGTGTTATGTCATCGTGGCCTCAGATTAATTAGATTTTATCAGTACGGACATGATGAGTGAGTGTTTTTTTATATTCAAGTGCTGATCACATAATATTCGTGTGTAAATGTGGTAAATTGCATGGTGAAACGAAAAACCTCTGTACCTGCATTCGCACAGAGAAAATGTATGTTTTACAACAGGAAATCACGCTTGAATCACAAGCAATATGCATGGAAATCAACATATAGGGAAATAAATGCAAAGAAACTTTCCACTAGCATCGGGTATGCGTGAAGAATGGGTTTGTTTAGATTTAACAGATTTCCTCCTTCTTCATGGCTCCTACGGTGAAATTAAAAATCTTCTCCCACTCTTCAAGGTATGAAACTTACTGGAAGCAGAAAAAAGCGGTAATTACAAGGTTTTCTCTCGCCTAATTTCCGATTTTAAATGAATCACCCATACAAGTCTTACGGAGAGGACAGCAAATTGATCACATGATCAAAACTTATGGCGATTGTTATTGTTGTTGCGAAGACCTATCTCGAAAGGTGCGTTACACTTAGCAGTGTACTGCTATGATAGTCAACTGCTAACAACTGTTAAGCCCCACTCGCATCTGTAAATAGCAGCTGCGATGCGAATTCAAGTCAATACTGGTCACATGTCGAACACTATCGATCCTATTCGAACTATTAAGTAGAATTTAGTGGAAGATGAACGATATCTATCGACCTTTCTGAAACTAATCTTATTGCTAGTATTTCTGACCGATGGTGATTATGAAAATGTATATTTAATCCAACAAAAATTAATTACGTTAGCGGAAAGTATATTCACCTGATGTAGTTAATATTTTGCCTTACAGTCAGAATATCTTATTTATTTTTATTTATTTATTAAATATGGCTGTTTGTTGTATTTATTAAGAATAGGATCGTATGTTCAATGGCGTTGAATGCATACTTAGGTTGATCACCTGCTACATACCCTTGCGTTCGCCTACAGGGGTACGTGTGCATGTAGATGGCAAATACAAGTCCTCAGGTTTGTTTCGTGCATGCGACAGAGTAGATCATTCTTTGCTTAGGTCCATATTTTTATTTCGTTTTTTTTTTATAGCTCACTATAGAATAGGATCGTATATTCAATGGCACTGAATGCATGTTGAGGTTGTTCGTCTGCTACATATCCTTGCGTTCGCCTACAGGAGTCATTGTGAATGTAGATTACAAAAACGAGTCCTCAGGTTTGTTTCGTGCGTGCGGCAGTGTAGATCATTCTTTTCTTAGGTCCATATTTTTATTTCAATGTCTCTTTATAGCTCATTAAAACCTTGGAGCTGTGTTTTCATTTTTTAATAGGACATTTGACTGATATTGCCATTGGCTTCTTTGGGCGTATATGTATGTAAATTACTAGAAGATATGTGTCCTGAAATTTTGAAGATTTGAAGTGGTGTGCATTGAAATACAGCTTAAGCCATAATCGCCTTTGATCGGTAGTGCATATATAGGTTCATCCCCTCCACATACCCATCCTAGGGCTCTGAAAATGCTTGATGAAAAGATCGCCTTCTCAATTTTCCCCGAAACAGCCCGAGTCAGCTGTTTCTTGGCTGCGGATATTGGTGTAAAAAGAAACATATTCATCCCTTGTTTTGTCTTAAACGTGTAATTAAAATTGAAAACCCTTGGGAGCTTTAAGAATCTAGAAGAACAATCTAAAATTTGAAAACAAATATGAGTTCAATAGTATCTACATGTTATGAGTACACTTCATAATGTATCGCAATGGGTGAAATTTGGCAGGATAAGACGAATAATTTTCCAACAATGTACACTCGATAAGCCATACATTTAGGCAGAAATCGTTAGGAAAAATATTATTTTAGTGGTCCTCGAAAAATATGTCACCCTGTGATTTGCATTCTTTTTACAGTCTAAACCAATGTGGTAAAGGAAAGGTTTCGCGTGAGATGTACAGAGCAAGTAGTAAATAATGTGAAAGAGAAGAGGTATGTGAATATGAAAAGGTGAAGGTATGCAAGTATGCTGCATGTGGAGGTAGGTTAAAGATTTCTTTAATGCCCTATCTGCATTCTGGCTAAGAGTGAAGTACAAGTTAGCGATTCCAGTCATTTATAATGCTTCTATGTTAAATCGGTAAGCAACGTGAACGGGATCATTTTGATTAATTTGTTAATCCCGGCGCTAATGTGTTGAGAATAAGCATTTAAAAATACTTGAGATAAATTTGCTGATAGATATATTATTTCCACGGATCTCAGAGTCGCATAAAATCTACAACCCTTAATCAATTTATTAAAAGTATTCGGCATATGGAATCTAATACTAATAATAAGAAACTCGTTTAGGTCTAATATTTGGTTAAATGTTCTCTTTATTTGAAAGTTCGACGATTTTAATTTCAAACTAGCGGGTGACAGTAGCAGACGAAAGAAAGTCGCGCGCAGTAATTGGAATAGCCAGTTCCTCGCCAACTCTGCGAGAACGGCCGTGCTAGACATCCTTCCTGAACTACCAAAGCAGCATACTCCGACCTTATGGATGTTGGTTCGACGCTTCTGCCAAATATGAAAAGCTTCCATATGCTGTAATTGACAGCTATTTACCCTTCAATAATTACTATATTCTATGTAATTCATTTGTCACTTTCTAACTTTATATATAATTGAATAAGCAATTTTGAAGTCTTGAAGTATTATTCCGAGGGGGGGGGGCGCAGTGAAGTGAACAGCGCTCTTCTCTCTCGAGGCAGGCGATATTTCGCAAAGTTTGGTAGTCTATTGTGCTGTTAGAGGAAGGGGTGTAAATTTACACGACGGTAACCTGAGCGGAAAGACAACTACGGCTTTATGACCTTGTGGCCTCTGGAAATACGATAAGGTAGGATTGATTTTATGTTAGTATTTAAATTGGTTTATGAGAGAAAGTTGTTGGGAGACAAATATTGCTATTGAAGGAGGCAAATAGGGAATTATCTATATCTGTGCAACCCTGCGTGCCACGGTAATGGCGTGTGGCAAGTGGTAGCAATCAACCAGGCGTGAAAATAACATTATGCGGAAAAAATTGGGGAGTATTAGTGATATATGATTGCTAACTTTATCGTAAAATATTATAGTTTACTTGATTTCATTCTTCTCTTGTGCGTGGTGTCAATGAAGTCTTGTATATCTTGGTTCTGCGGTTAATCTGTCATGATTTTTCCCTTACCTGCCCTTTAGATGCATTAGGTGTAGGGGTGTAGAACATGTCTGCATTGCCACGAGCTCCTGTGCTAATTTTTCAAGTACTTCATTCTTACTAAAGCCTTCCAGTCTTCATAGTTTTCCGATAAAGCCCTTATATTACGAGTCGATTGACTTTCTTTACATTTATGGGAATTTGTTACGAAATGCGCTACTTTCTCTCGGATCAGTTCCAGAGGTCTATCTTTATCGTAGAATTCAAAGTATCTCATACTCCTTGTAAGGCTTTACCATTGTGCAATGTTATCTCTTTTACTTTTACACTCGGAAAACTTTCCACAATTCGTTTTGTTAACCTTTACTATGTATTTAGAGTGGTATATTATATAATTACCTGTAATGGTTTATGTTAGTGAGGTAGATATCCTTTTGACACGGTTTAACATGATTCTGCAATCCATGATGTGTGCCTTCGACTGTGTAGCGGATCTTTTTCGGGATGGAAGTTGGCTGTTTTCATTCTCTATCATTGCTGAATTAACAAATCTCTAGTTTCATAAACAGGTAAATTTTATATTTTCTTCAGGGTTGCACCTCTGAGTTTAATTCATCCGAAGAACGCGTGATATTAAAAAAGGCATTACGATTATTGTGATTTATCTGCGTTCTATTTTTGAGGAATATGGGATTTTCGCTCGTCATTAATTTCTTGGCTAAGTGTTGGTGGAGTGAGTTTTTTATCGCCCAAATACTTATGGTTTTCTTGCAGTTAGTAGCCCCTTACTTCTTAAAATTTCGGTTAAACAACCTCACTGTCCACTTTACCTTAAGGTGTTACGGTGAATCATCCCACCCAGCATTTCACTCAGGCACTTTGCGAAAACCTTTGGTGCTATTTAATAAGAATGATAAGAATATAAGGAGATCATTTTATCTTATGGCTCTGAAACCGTCTCTTTTAGATCGTTGCTTCATATTATTCATACACATTTATGTACATGGTATAAAAATAAGGTTTGATTTATGTACAGCCTCCACTTAAATTTACTAATCTTGATGCTTCTTCCGTCTCACGACGTAGTTACGAAGGTTGAATGCAAACTTTTCAATTTATTTAATTGGTCATTACGCAATTATCAATTTACTATGGTTAGTTTTGCTACTTTTTTGTTCTTTTTTTCAACTTTTTTGTTCTTTAATAATGAGAATATATTTTTATTTTTACCATAATTCGTTGCTCATCCCATGGCATCAAGGTATGATGTTGCCATTTAGTGAGGATGACCGCCGATACATCAGAAAATACGCTAGTGTTGGTTGATATTCTCCTTCCCATCGAAGTTGTTTCAGTCAATATAGGAAAGATAAAGTTTTTATAAACCAATTATTTTTCGATTGCCAGTAAATCATGAAGGATAACGTCGATATTTTACCGCGTGGCTGGTATATATCTTCAATGATAATGGCTGTAACTTACGCCTACGACTATGATCTGGTAATTGTATCTAGTCTGCATCTATCACCTCAAAAATATTATGAAGGGGGAAATATATTTTCTTCTATTAATAATGTTTCAGATCCACTTAAATACATTCTTTCCACCCTATAAATTGGCTGCGTGTGAGTTTTATCATCGCAGATAGATTTTTCTGTTAGGAACTATTTCATTTGTAAATAGTATGTCCTAAATGAACAATTGATGAATTTACTTCATTTTTCACCGGAAAATGTAGAGAGCGGTTTTTGCTATTTTAGAGAATGGAAGTATGATATTTTTCATTAAAGGCAATATTACTCTGATGCATACACTATTTTTAAAGGGTTATATGTTTTTGGATTGATATTTATGTGCTAAAGATTTTTAAGCTGAAATGATAACGAATATATTGTCATGCTATTTTAAAATTATAATCTAAGATTTCCTAGACATTGGTTTCTTATTCCATTAGGTAAAAAGTTTCACTCTTTGTTGAATTTTAGTGTAATGTAAACATAAGTCTCAATCGCCGTGGATTCATTTACGTTACGGAAAAGGTCATTTCGCAAGGGGCTTCGTATTTATTGCGTGAGGTGAAGGAGAGGAAATCTAGTTGTCTATCCTCTACTTGTGCAAACGGAATGGTGTTGCCTTTGTTTTTCAAGGCGGGTTAATAGGTGGTAATTTAGGCGCCTAAATATTTCAGTTGGAAGATTTTTTGAGTGTGACGACGCATGAACAAGAATTTCCATTGGCCTCCATATATGCCACCTAGATTTCATGCAGATGGTGTAAATTTGGTATGCTCTCAAGCGAGTACAATTTCGTTCAACATTTCACTTATTGTATGCATTTTTCATATTCTTTTTGCGACTCATACCCTCCCGAAGAACATTCCGCTTCTCTAAGTGATAGTTCGTAGTTAATTTGTCTTTCTTGTGTTCTTAATAGACATTTTCATCTTATTAAGGGCATTCTCGTCTATAGGCAAAGTGTCAAAGTCTGTTCCTGGAATCCCATAATCTTTATCCATCTCTTTTAAGTACCTAATTTACTCATTTTACACCATTCATGCAACGAACTGATTGTAAAGCCATTTGCAACTTACTGGGACCTGAATTAATTTTCCCACAAATTTTATTTCCTTGTCCATGTGGTTGCGATCAATTTCCGTTCTATCACACGCATTGGCTCCCCTGATATTGGCAAGGCTGACTTAATCCTCATTGCATTAAACGTACAACGATTCCTACGTTTTACTCCTTCGTAATTAATTTATTTCATCGGAATCTCTCTGCCGATTTATAGGTTTCTTTCTCTAGATTATGACTTCCATCTAAATCCATTCCCTGGACCTGCGATCTCCCGTATTTTTTCGCTTATTTACTGACTTACGATAGTTTAAAGTTTGTTAGGGCTCTTTAGAGTTTCCTTAGGAATAAGGACGGACTCATGAGTATTTTCTGTTAGAATACCTCATTCTTCCTCTTCTCTCGACGAAGATATCTATCCATAGAGGAAGAAGATTCAAAGCTTTCGACATAAATCTCAGTTCGTATCTGAGCAGAGGAAGTTCTTGCTCTGCGTATGGGGAGGGAAATGAAGGTGGGAGAGAGATTTTTGGCCTAAAAGGGAATATCCAGCCTCTATCAAAGTTGCATGCTGGACAGCGACGGAATCTCTCCGAGTAACGTAACTTGTAGTCGACCTGGCCTGGCCATCGCCACTTTCTCAGCTGCTGAATCTCTAGGGAGTGTCGTATACGGTGATCCCGGTAGTGGTTGAAAAGGAGGGCCGGATGGAACTGTTTGGGAAGAGGTGCCTAGAGTTTGAGACCTGGGTGCCTTTTGGCAAGGGATAAGGATGGAGTTTAGCGTTGCTCGCTGGTAGAGCTGTGTAAATGCTCCCAGTTTGGTGTCTGGTATTCATTTGCATTGAAAGCTAAAAATTAATGTGGACTGTGGGATTTTGAGATGCGGGTGTAAATATAGGAGAACGATAGGTTTTTCTGGGTTTCAATACAAAGGAGAGGCCTTGAATACGCGAAGCAAATTTCACTTAAAGTGATTTTCTGGGTCCCAGAGATTCCTTGGTTACGACACCACCACACACGGCAGAGGGAAAAGGGCAACTTCCTAACATAAGTCGTGAATTTCACACGCTATGCTGATAGGCTTCGTACTTGGCGAGGTATACCCTCTCCAACTAGGCCAATCTTCGGGTTGAACTCATTATCGGCTGATACCCAATAAGTGTGCATGTAGAAATCTGTAACATATGATGCTTGACGTAGATATTGCGTGCAAATGAAATATCATATAATATGCGGAACCACATTTTCTTTCCCATCGCTCTTAAAGCGACGCTTGTATAAAGATGTGTTGCGTCTCGCGGTAAGAATACAAAATCCATTGAGAATGCGTCATGCGATTTAGTTGAACAAACTATTAAAACGCGATATGATTCGCGAAGCAATGCATTTAATTAATTCGCTCCAATGATATCAACAGAGTATGTCATATCGCGCCATGGTTAGACAAAAAATGTGACGCTTCCCATTTGCGTCGCGACAACGCTGCTTGCGAGGTTTTTGAAACCGATTGAAGCTCTACCAGAAACTGGAAAGGTTTATGGCAGGATGGTATTCTTGAACATCTTTTATGAGAAAACAATCGATATTGAAATAGAATCGAGGGAGTAAAACGTTTAAAAAATGGAGATATTACTTTATGGAAATCAGTAAATAAACTTTGCTTGTGTTCGGGCCACTGGCCTTACATAGGAATAACCAGTTATTAAATATTTTGCTTCTACAGTGAATTACTTATTTATTTGCTTCCTTCTTTTGCACCGTTCTTCTTTGCTCCCTTCTTTTGCAGTGTAAGGCTGGAAGTTTTTTTTACAGCGTTAGCCTTACTTGCGCTACTTACTTGTACTTGCGCTACTTAAATTAAGAAAGTAAATTTGCAAAGCACCTCATAATCTACAAAATTTCCCAACCATGCCTTCTTTCGAGACTTGGCTTGCTAATTCAGAGTAGTGGAGGGAAAACTTCCGGCACGTTTATAATAATTTTCTTTAGCAAAACACGATGCTTTTCTTAGGCAACTAATAAGGGAGATGCTTGCCATGCCGCAATACTATTTTCTGTTTCCGGCGTTACACATTCCTGGTCACCATGGGAACGGGTTGCGGATCGAGAAGGAGAGAGAGGCGGGTGTTCGGGTCGGTGGCGCCGGGAGAAGAGATATATGGTCACAAAACCTGCGTTTGATCGGGAGGGGGTTGAGGGAGGGGACGGTTGAGTAGGGTTTTTGGGCGGTGACGGTGGATTTCTTGGAGGAAACAAGGGAAGGATCCGGATGAGAAAGTGGCGAGTGAGTCGGCGGTAGGAGCCGAAGCCGAGGGAAGTGTAGGGAGGAGAAGGTAAGCAAGGGGACGGGCTAGGGGGGTGGGGTTCCAGAGAATGATAAAGTGTAAGGGTTGGCGGTTGGAGGGGGTAAGACTGTGGAAAGATGAAAGTAGGACTGTTTGCAGGGAACACGAAAGGAATTTGAGGAATAAAGTGGGATGGCGGTGATACGATAAGGCGGAATATGTTTACCATGGCATTCATGATGTACGTACCCGCGTTTAGGGATGTTATACAAGCATTCTGATTGTCTATGACTTTAGGGTTCTTACGAATATGCAAGGAGTGAGAGTTAAATATAGTAGCAACAAAAAACAATTCCTTAAATGACATAAATGAGTAGTTTGATACTAAGATATGGGAACTAACCGCAGTTGTCAATGATGGATACCTCATGCTGAACTACTGTATCATTTGTTGGAATGAAGGCTTCCACAAGGTGGTTCTGAAAATGAAATTCTTCCGGAATTCCTTCCCCTTTGTTTCATCTTATCCTACCAAAGTTTCATCAGCATTCCTGCTGACTTCTTCATTTTTGTCCATCTTATACAGCTCTCTCCGTCAGTCGGGTGCGCTCTGATTGATCCTTCTTTCGGTGAGTTTTGATTAGTTGGCTTTTTTTGTGAGAGAACTCGCACCCTTGTATTTATGAGCGTATAGTCCTATTCCTTATTGATGTTGTTAGGCGTTTTTATTATTTCAATCGCTTCTCTGATCAGCCTGGGGATGTATCAAGCTTCTTTGGCAATCAGTTTGGCAACTTTGATTGCCATGTTGTGCGATGGTCCACTCCAGGTGTGCTCAGCGGTTGATTATAACACATGATGTTTTTTATCGATACCCCCCAGATGTCATTTTATCTTGGCCTTCCGGGCCTTGGAAATCGGTCCTATATAAGACGTACCGCATTCGTATTCCACTTTGTACGCACCTCCTTGAATACTTTCGTGCAAGCGTTTCTTTGATTTATACAGGAAGTTCGCAGTTTTCTTACTGGAACCGTATATCGTCATTACGTTATGCTTGAAGGGCATGTAGCTATCTTCTCAGTTTTGCTATGCATGAAACATCATTTGTTCAATCTATTTTTTTATTTTATAGAAAATTTTCAAACTATTTATTGATGTTTTTTCCGCAAACGGAATACATAAGTGGAAGGGTAATCGTTGGTCTTCATTATTAATTGCGTGGATATTCTCCTCTCGGAATCGCTCTAATTTGGCAAATGATAGTATGCATTTCTATATAATTATATTCTCATTGTCATTTCATGATTTAATGAATATGAAAGTGGTTTTATTTTAGAGATAAACAAATAAAGGCAAAGCTAATCAGGGAAATACAGATATTCTGAGGAAGCAGCGAATCAAGGAATCAGCAAATCGAGCGGGAGGGTGAAGACGTAAAAAATTTGAATTGAGCATTTAGTTCTAGATTGTGAACAGTGACTTTTTATAAATTTGCGTACAAAATTGGTGGCATAATATGGTTACCGCAGATATACTAATGAGTATACTCTCCACGTGCCTAATTCATGTCAGTATTGTGGCCATCATCACTTTACTCTCTTTTGGCTTTCCATATATTGGTGCTTTGATACAATACCTGATGGCATTTGCATATGGTAATATTGTTCAGGCTTGCTAGTTTCCAAATCAGTGAAACATACTAATTAACCATAGTCAAGTAACCGTAGGAAAAGTCTGAAAATATTCGTGATATACAGTAGGTACAGCACTGAAAAATGTGCCATACAAACGGCGCAGGATCAAGTGCTTCAAAACGTATATTTTTTAAAATCTCAAAGAAAAATAATAATGATTTCCCTTCATTGTCTGCTTGAATGGATCTTAAGGAAAGAAGGTTATATAGACTTAGGGCTTTTGGGATGTGATTATGGAACAGGTGAGATGGGTGGAAAGGAAAACGAACGATACATTGTTAGAGATGTGAGGAGATGAAAGGGAGCTGATTGGGGAAATAACGCAAAGCCAGAGAAACTGTACGGAGCAGGTATTTAAGGGACAAGGGTTAGTGGAAAGACACGATGGAGGGAAGGATGTTGGGTAAGTTCGGTAGAGGGAGGAGGAAAACGTGAAGTTTGGATCAAGTAATGGGAGGGAGGTAGAAGGTCGAACTGATGAAGGGCATCATATGAAATATAGGAGTCAGATTAAGAGTTTTATGTTCATATAAACCTACTGTAACCGGTTTATAACTAATAATATAAAATTATATTAACAGCTTCAGTACGAATACGAAACGGTAGTGGGCCTTATTTGGTAGCAATTAATCATCCTAGGGAGGTTTGAAGGTATTTCAACTGTGCTGTCTCCACACAACGTTATTTTTCCCGACCATGGCTTCGCTTCTGGATATCATCTTCTGGTGTAGACTGGTTTTCTAAAATGTTACTTACCGTAACAAATTTATTGTCGGAAAAAATAAAGTTGCATGTGGGAATAGCAGAGATGGAATTCCTTCATAACTCCCTAATCAGCTTGAAATTTGTTGGCAAACTTTTTGTTAATATCTTGGAAAATAATAATGCTATTTATAAGCATGTATGATGTCGAGCAGAGTCAATCAAAGGCAAAGTTCTCGAGGGGAAGGATGGCGAATTTGAGTATTAGATCGATGAGGCGAGGTTATGGAGCCATTAAGCAAGAATTAGGCAAGAATGTATACGAGGTCGAAAATGATGAGCTAAAAACAAGGGGAGAATCTGTGAGGGAGCTTGGAAGATTTGCTCCGCGGATAAAATGATAGGAGGAAAGTGGTATAAAACAGCAATATATATAGTGAAGAGCAAGAAGGCAGGAGAGGAGTAGGGGAAGGCGAGTGTGCGAAAAGAAATTCGGTCCTGGAGAGGTAGAATGGGAAGTTTTCGTCAGAGGAGGGATATACGTCACAGGGGTTGGGGTCTGGGATGACTTCGGGAACGCCAGCTATTCGAATTGCGATCGGATGGTAGGGGAGCGGAGGCTGGAGTGGGAGGGGGGCACTAAAGGAGTCAGGTTCTTTCGGTGAAGGGGGCGTAAGGGGGTGAGGGTGGGAATAGGGATCGGGATTCTGGATGGTTTACGTTGGCGAAGTTTGGCAGAAGGGATGTGGGGGTGTGGCGGGAGTGAGAGTTTTGCGGGGCTGGGGTTATCCGTGGATAGCGGGAAGAGATAGGGACGGGAGAAGAGAAAAGATCGGTGGGTTGGGAGTTGGGCTGCCCGAGGGAAAAGCCTCGGAGCGTAGCGCTGATTTGTGTTTTTGTTTTGGTAAGATTTCCTTCACGGGAGCAGCTGAGATTCCAGGTTTATGACTCGGTAATATGTCTTCCCCCTTTTATAATCGACCGATGAGGAAAAGTTGATCGTTTATCCCGAAATACTCGGAAAAGAGGTTGTTTTTCTATTTTTGTAATTTTCCCTGAATGCCTCGTGTTTGCGGTGAACAATAAACAACATGACAGCGCATACGTATAAATTCGACTTTCAAGACCAGGGAACAGGAAATATCCGAAAATTAAAATTTTTCTGTGAAATTATTTCCTTTGAAACAGGAAAATAAACGTGACCCTCCTGCTAAATGTTAAGTACCTTAAGGAAACATTAAAAAGAGCCACGGATGTGCGGCAGTACCTTGGATTGCATTCTCGCATTTATGTGGCCATTCCTCCTTGTACGTTGCGCACACCCAGATAAAGATAAAATAGGTATTATACAGGATGTGTGTGGTGTTTTCATGTGTGCCCTTTATTAAGCTACTCTGTGTTTCCGAAAAAACGATATTTTTTTAATGAGTCATAATCAGAAAATTCCTCCATTTTCGTGAGTATTTCAATCAGGAAAATAGAAATTTATTAATTAGTCAATTTTTGAAAATGTGATGTTGCAATTTATCCTTTTGCTACCTACTTGCAATATTATGTTCATTTACTAATCATATATTTTTGATAGCAATGCAGAAAATTGCTATTAAGAGTGTACAGCAAGTTCTTGGTCATGAAAATCAGCATTCATATTCACGTTACATCATGTAGAACAAGCAATTGGAGAAAGATCATTCTTAAACATTTCTCCTCCCACTAAACAAATCACCTTCATGTCATGCTGTAAGAATTTTTTATCACTGTCAAGCTCATGGTATATATTATATTAAGTAGTAAAAAGTTCGTAAATGTAATTCATCGTTGAAATTCTCTTGAAAAGACATGTCGTATCAATAAATATTTAATGAACAGTTAAAGGAGCTTAAAAGATACTTAATTTCTGCATGGTATCCCCTCGACTACCTTATGGCGGTATTATCAGTGTTCTTTTATTTGGTTGAAGTTTACGTGAAATAGAATTTCCATGGAGTAAATTCCGGGTTCAAGTTCCGTTTCAAGGTTCAACCTGTTCTTTATCTCTGAGGAAATTCTCTTCTGTTGCGCATTTCAGCGGATGACCCCATTGGTATTCACGGCTACTTTCCAATCCTTGAATTGGACATTAAATATTTCAAAACTGATTAACTCGCTTCTACATATAATTCCAATACATGCTCATTTTCCTCCCATTTTACCTTTTTGTTTTCTCCATGCCCGGATCACAAAAGCTGACTATTAATTTTTCTCTTTCCTCTATTCTCATCTTTTATAACGTCCGCGTTTTGGCGCCACACATTGCGAAGGTATATACTAGATTTGGCGTTTTTTGTGTCCCTATTCATTCAACTTTTTAAAAGCTCTTCCTATTAAAATCTCCTCTTTCGAAACGATGATTTTCTTTTGAACTCCACATTTACTTTACATGGTTTTTTCAACAAGCACGTGCTCCGCATACTGTATGTGGGTTGACACCTCTTACTTTTAAATAAAATCTTGCCATCTTTGCCCTGAAAAATCTCATGTTGATATGTTACAGGAAACTCACTAGGAAAAACATATGAGACTAATGATAATAGAAAATTACATTTTCTCTTTTAGCTGAAACATTAAGAAAGGTATACTTAGGGGCTAAATTCATATGAAGTCATCTATTCATACCCATGAAACCCTTGGAACTGAAATACTGTATCCGTTAGATTCCTCTCTCATAACATATCACCTTGGAGTACTTTCCATCTTTCCACTTCTGAGTCGTTCCCCTTTTTAGCAGATCTTTAATCATACAAAAAGAGAGAGAATCATATAAAAAGAGAGAGAGTACTCTTCATAAGAAATGTATAAGATTTTCTATATTTTTACTTTATCGTAAGCGATTTCATCACCGCATGCATACATCGCTTATTTTGATTGAATAATCCTTTGCCCTTATAACCCTAGGCTTGCAACACAATTGGGAGTAAAATTTAATGGGAAACTGTTTTTGGAGTGATGTAACACGGTTTCGAAACATGTGCATGAACTAGAGGGTGCTAGCTAGGATGACTAATGGTGAATCTGGGTGGATAGCACTGAGAAGATGAGAGTAAGGCAGGAGAAAGTTAGGAAGAACGCGAGAAACTGATAAACTGATTGAAATGGAGCGTGAAATTTTATGGGTCCAACATCCGGTCTCTAGTGAGATGATAAGAAAAGATTATCAGCTTGATAGAGTTGTGGGCTTTCGTTGGGAATCTATAAATAGCTTGTCTTTCGGGATTCCCTCCGCGTTGGTCCATAGTTCTACGGACCTATCCCTTACGGATGAGTATATAAGACGGCCAAAAAACTCTACACATCACTTCACTGACCTGAAGAAGCCGACTGCAGCGCCGGCGAAACTGTCGTCCCAGGAACTATGGACCAACGCGGAGGGAATCCCGAAAGACAAGCATCTTCAAGTAAGACAACCCGCGGAAGCCTACACAAGGATCTAAAAATAGCGATATACGGAAAAGAGATCGGATGATGGCAATGAGAATTGTGAGGAAGAAAAAGAAGGTTGTTTACGGAATTCACGAGGTGCAAAGGCAGATGGAGCAGCTAATTAGTGTAATAGGAAAGGTAGGGCCTTTAATGAAGGTATGATGCTGGTTAAGCGGTATATGGAAGGAAAAGCAATTTGGATGATAAAAGAGAGGTAGAGAATACGCTATGAATTTTCATCGCTAATATCTATACCGTATTTTTCCCTGCGAGTTTAGTTACTTATATCTCGAATGGAACCCTTTATGATCTTGATGGATGAAAGGAAGTAAATGATCACATTGAGTGAATATAAATATGTCCTGATAATTACCTGAATACCATCAGGTTAATTTATAGCATAAAAATTGTCAGGTAACAATAATATTCCATATTTTTCATACCTCTACAATTCTATCTGTTCCTGCTGCTTTACTTGCAAAGTACATATTAGTAACTTATAGTTTGCTTCTGGAAGCGAAGGAACTGGAATTCCGATATATTTCATAGTCTCTTTGCGTGTAAAAAGGTCAAAAAAGCATTTGGTGATGAACTTTTGGAAAGAGGTGGTATTTAGAAAATGGTGGAAATACACCTGTCGTCGGCATTTTTTAGATTCTCTTACCAAAAAGTGCTAAGGGGTAAACAGTTTTACATCTAATCCCACAGAGGGAGTACCACGTTGAAGTGATGTTAGCATAGTCTTCAAGCAGGAACCGGTAAACGTCACAAGATCACGGGCATGCGTGAACCTCATCCTAGATCCAAACCCCTGTCCTCGGCATTTAAGGCTATTATTCTAAGCACCGTAACGACTTGATCCCCTACTGAATAAATTTAAAAATAAGTTTGCGATGATTACGTTAATAATGCAGTTAGGTTCCAAATATTTTAGTTCCGTTGCCGAAATGTTGTTGCATTTGAGGGAGGGGCAGGATGGTTTTGGTGGCCAGAGTACTGGCCTCTCCCTATGGGTCCCGGTTCGAATCCCGGAAAAGGAACATATATTTCATTAGTTAACCGGCCCCTACTTGAATATTTTGTGGAAAACATACGAGTACAGTACTCCGTTCGTGGGACGTTAAGCCATGGTCCCCTTGGCACCATTAGTTAACAGCAGGCCGACGCCGAGGTACTCACCACCCTTCCTCCTAACTCTTCCAACCCCTTCCGCGTAACTTTCCTCCCGGTCTGAAGCGCCTTTGAACGCGGGACAGACTTGAAAACCACGGATGGAATGTTATATTTGATCTTGGGAGCGATGATGGTGCTCACTCCATTTCTACGAGTCTATTTTTTCGGTACGATTTTGATAACTCAACTCGGTTTCCGTGGCCCTGGGTCACTAGGTTTTCGAGGCTCTGCCCTCGAAAAGTTTCGACAGGGGAGGAGTGGGAGGCTAGTGGAAAGGGTCACTCGAATGGGACCCAAACCACTCACCTACGTCTCCTAGTCCAAACTTCAAAGATTGGCCCTCGCCACTTCACGAGACGACGGCCACGGCGGGGAAAACAAGCTGGGGACGGGACAGCAGAGTGGCTTAGGTCCACGGGAGGGGGGCGAGGGAGACACAGCCTTGGACATGAGGGGGTGTACGAGGTAGGTTGTGCTGGGGACAAGAGTGAGGGATTCGCTATCTAGCGGGGCTTGGCGAGGAAATGTAGAGAGCTTCTCGCGGACGAGTGAACATGGATAAAATTTTACGCGCGCTTTCTCCGTGTTAAGGTTAGCTGTAGCTCTTTTCCCAAGGGTAGTGTTTTCGTCGCCGGAAACATGCGACCCCTGCAGGGAGGAAGGGGAGGATGAACCTTGGTCGCACCACTGCTCCCTAACGGAACCCCTAGGAAAACCCCCGCCTTACGTTCGCACCATCCTGTTACACTCTGTCCGCACTTATGTCGCTCTCAATCAACCCACAAAAGCCCCCGCTGTCCCCTCCCATGATTCTCTCTTTATCCCACCATATATCTGGAGGTTATCTACCGATCTCGTTTTTTTTCGCTCAGCTAGAAAATCAATAGTAACCATTTAGTTTCACGTGGGCTTCACATATTAGTCATAAATGTCAATCCCGGTAAAGAAGTGGGATTTTCCATTTATAAAAGCAATATCTTGGGGAAATCACTGATGGAAAATACCAAAACAAATGACAACTCAGATTTGATCAAAGAATTGAGAGATGTGATGAAACTTAAACAAGGCATAATTTAGAATATGTCGCCAGTGTATGAGATACATATGAACAATGCTTCATCCCAAAATGTTTATTGTGGCGTAAATAGCAGGGTATATTTATCGTATGTACTGAGATAAGTTAGCTGTTCACATACAAAACGTTTTGTGAAATCAATGTCAGATTATTTGGTTAAACATCGATCGGGTCTCCTGCATTCATTTTCTGCAAGTTGCCTTTACAATATCCTTATATACAATATGATTACCCAATATTTGAGAAAATAGTAATTGATTTTTATAATTTGGCTTTTATTTTCCTCGAATAAGGTGCTTGAAACAATTAAGAATCATTTCCCGTCGAATGAAAGTCATTTGAAATTTGTGTGCGTTCAGATATTTTGACCATATTATACCCAAACCCTTAACAGAAGTCCTTGGATGCATTGTATTTCCGTTTTAGGATCTATTAGGAGCGTAATTATTAGTCCTCTTATGACCCGTTTTCTTTTATATTTTAATGTAGCACCGGAAACATAGGCGCCTTCTAATTCGCATTCGTTAAATAACATGCTTTTTGTAATTTTGAGTACGTGCTCCCGTGCTCATTTTTCTGCTTTTTGCACTCAGCAACTACTTTAACTTTGTGCTGTGAACAGATTTCCATCACAAATTCCTAAGTGAATCTCTACAGTGATATATCCTCTCCCAACTCTAATTTCCGTATTTATGTTAAATCTTAATCTCATTTCTGAATAACGATTTGGTCCCAAGTGTACTGACCGTCGCAGAAGTTTAATTATAACTTTTTGTGTTCTAATTATTCCGAAGAGACTATTTTTTTGCCTTCAATTTCCGCTCAACTATCCTTTTTCCTGAACTTTCCTTTCCGTAAACATGTTAAGGGTTTTTCTTTACCCCGCAATTCCATTTTATGATGGCTTACTTCTTGTTCTCCTTTAACGTAATATCAGTCTGCCTGACTTACCGTAAGGGGGCTGTAGCAGATCTCTTTGAATTAAGCAAGCCTTTTACTCTTTTGTTTCTGCCGTGCAAATTGGGGTAAAATGCAAAAAAGGTTTCTTGAGTGGCTTTTAAAACTTGTACGCGTGTGTTTTGGCATGTGGTATTATGCACATAAATTTTATGACTATTTTTCAATTGTTTTTAATTAATTTTGAATTATTCATGATTTTGAATTTTGGTTGATATTTTGGGAGAGGTCAATACCTTTTTTATTTTTCTTAACCAATATTACAGAATCTGTCTCGCGTAATTGCATAAGATAGCCTCTACTATGACTTTAAACAACCCAAGTGTTCATAGTCATCGTAAATGTGGAGATGATCGTATAGAAAGAGATACTGTCAAGGATATGCATATTTTGAAATGGCTGATATATATATAACTGTAAATATTAGGGAGGAAGTAGCCATGATTTCTTAGATCGTTGTCCGATGGTTGAGGTCCATGATACCGTTTTGGCTAAGTTGGTGCTGTCGCTGGGGTATGGATTTGTTGGGAGCGGTGGAATAGTGGAGTAAAAACTAGCATAGCTACCACTCTTAGCAAAATGTTGCAATTGGTCTACAGCCTGATGTACTATGTGCTGGAGAGTGCTGAACTTGAACTGCTCTTTACAAAGCACTCAAGTGGAGACCGGCGTTCCACTGAAAACTACCGGCCATTGTCAGGATTTTTACCCAAACCTGAGAAGACTTTACTCCACCGACTGCATAAAACCTCAAGAACAAGAAAAAAACAATTTTTGTTTTTATGAATTGAGGGAGGTTATCACGACGAGATGATTGGATTAAATGTTGAACGAAACTTGTGATTGAGGGTAGTGGTTATCAAATGCAGTAATGAGGGAGATTTAGAGTCAGGAAATATGTTAAAAATTCAAAAGCTTTTCTAACCTAGCTTTTCAGTACTAAGCAAGTAGAAGTTTTGCGAGAAAAAATTTCTTGGAAATGAAAAATTTATTCCAAATGTTGCTCGATTTTATTTTATCGAATGACATTAGTTCCTTATGATGCCAAATTATAAGTCAGAATAGATGCAAATTTAATTATTTGGGAATATTGCAATCTTTAAGAGTTATCAAAATTCTGTAACGGTTGGATGGAGAAATATTCCAAGTCGCCGACATAATCCATCAAAAGAGTTTCCCTTCCGTCAACGTGAGAGAGCATTTGCCAATCAATCTTCGGTTATCCAGAGCAAACTGAATTAATAGGCTCCCATCAGTGACCTAGTCAGCGTATTCACATCAGCTGTCAACTGCATGCAGGATAGTGCGAGCCAGAGACATGCCTCAGAGAAATGAGAGGCAGTCTTTGAGATTGATTCTATGTGTATGAATTTAGTCATCTGGTAGTTAAGTAGACTCAACTTGTATTGTGTGACTAATTTGTGAAATTCTGAAGGATATAGTTTGTCTGAGACATATCAACAGCAAATGTGCTGGAATTAAACTTTGTTCTGGCTTTCGGCTTTTCCGAGTAGGAAAATAAAACTGGTACAGTTGCGATCAACTCCTCTGGTGTCTTATTCTTACCATTAATTTCTAAACGTATTTCTGAGGACAAATTTCGAACGATGCTCATTTAGGCTGACTAAATCATTTACCGATTAAGGCTATGTGTCGATGGAGTGCATAATGACTGTATTATAAACACTCTTGAAGAATTTGCCTGTATAGTGGCAAGAAAAGATGGTCAAAAATTCCTGAATTAATGCAAGTTCTGTTAAAACAATGTATAATAATAACGGAAAATTGTATTCCCGTGAAAAAAAATTATAGAAGCTGAAAACGCCTGGAAAAACAACTTAGAAGAACTAGAGAGGAGTTGAACGGGTGTTCCACTCATAACGAGAGAAATATGCCTCCATTATAGGAGACACAGGGAAAACGTATTCGATGACTAGGAGAATAAATCTACATTATGGTGGCATTTGTTTTTTTAGGTGAAAGGGGTGATAGGTGTAGCCACTATCAGTACATCTCTCCATCTAACTAACTTTATTTCACGCCTAAGCCTAAGGCAAACGCAATATCCGAGGCAGTAGTCGCACCAATATTGGTTTGCCGCGTCACTGTGAGACCAACTTGTCTACCGCGGCTGGAATCAATACCTATATTACTTGTGGAAAATAAAGAGGAATAGGTTTAAAATTTAGTTCATTCATCTACATATTCTGCTACATCGCCTGTCACCTCAGGAGTGTTTGCAGAGATAAGTTATCACCATGCATGAGCTGCGTACATGCACTTATTTTTACATTTCTACTGAGTAAGATATTACTATGGATATCATGCGAGAAACTCGCTACAACTTTCGCTACCCGTGTGCAAGGGTATATTTAAGGAACTTAAATCATGTATTGAATATACTAATGGATTATTGCATTGTTGAATGCATTATATTCCAAATATGCATAAACCACCAAACATCCACTGCCCTAATCTTATCCCTGGTAACTTTGGTTAATCTATATATTATACTTCAAAACGAAAGCATGCCTCCATGGCTATTTTGGAAATGAAACATATTCATATTACATGCCTTCAAATTCCAAAGTACCCGGCGAGAGTGCTAACCCTGCATAAAGAAAATCCTGGACTCTTATCCGTTGATCAATATTCTCCTATCGTTATTCCGAACAGTTTATCTTGAGCAAAATGCTATTTAAAATGTGACACATTGTTGAAACTGACATGAAATAACTGAGAGTAGAGATATCTTGTAATATTTCAGCTTTAGTAATTGGATATAGGTAGCATTTTTGTGGAAGGGCGAATGGACAGAGGGAAACGCGGCGTCGTGAGGGATAGGATCCTAATAGGAAGAGATTCATTCTAAAGAAAGAATGATGGGATTATTATCTCCCCCCAAATTTATTTATTACTGGCTGGTATTTTTCGAGAAAAAACTGCCACTATCGGGATTCGAACCAGTTGGTAATTCATCGCTCTAACCAATACAATCCCCCAATTCTAATTACATTTGCATAAATTTATTGAAAGTGTGGTTATGATAGGCAATGATTGGACAGTCAAGTGATATTGGGAATATCGAATGCTTTCTGCTTTTTATTTCAAACTCGCCTATGGCTCTCCAGTAACGATTACGAATTTGGTACCCTCCGTTTGATTAAGGTAAAAGTCTGATGAGTGTTAAAGGGTCGCACCATGGGTAAGACCCGATAAGGAAAATAAAAATTCAATTTGGCCATCTATTGGTCATTATTTCACGAATCTGTGAGGAAATAGAATAATTCGTCCGTCATTTTTATTTTTCCTTCAAAAAATAATGCTACGAATGATCAGAAGTATTAGACCAAAGTGAAAGGGAGGCACTCAAGTCTAGATTTTGTGGAATTAGATTCCATGCTCCGTGCCTAAATAACTGAGGCAAAACATCTTGCCATTAGTTAGGAATCTGTACTCAGACATATATTTTATACCGTGCAATTGACTGCAACGCAGTATATCGAGTCATGTCTAGGAAAAAAGTATGTTAACATTAATTTGGAAAATGTTATCATGCATTTCATATGTGCAAAAAATACGTTTCCACAAGTGCCCTTTAACAATTGTTTTGTCTAAAATGTTTAAAAGCGTCACATCAAGGAATGAATTTATAGACGACTTACTCTCATGAAGTTAAACATATTTTTAATGCATTAAATTGAACTATTTCCGCGTTAATTTGAAAACCATTACCTCAGTCTAAATATTTCATGAAATGCAAATTGAATCACATTAGATATGCACCTCTCCTCACATTCATTTACTTAATTTGCATTTTGAGCGATGGCTAGTAAAAAATATATTTAAATATTTCATTTGTAGTCTTTCACCAGATTACATCCTCGTTGGATTCATTTTTATGCTTGCAATATTGTTTGTAATGCATTGTCATAACGGATTTTCTCTCTGCTGGAAATTACTATTTAAAGGCATTTGAAATGAATTTCTATTCAGTTATAAGTTGTGCTTTAAACGCAGTTTATTTTAGGCACTTGAAAACTGTGAAATTTTTCATTTTGAAAAAATAGCTAAAATTTTATAATAATTTTGTTGCTTTATAAAATTGATTCCTTTATTTTGCTACCAAGTCATTTACACTAAAATATAATAGTCTGTTAAATGTTTTAGGAAAATGGCGAGGTCATGCTGTTAAATAACTCTTTCCCCGCATTTTATTCATTCTCGCCTGCGATCCACTTATTTATCTAAAAATGTGTGTAGAGGAACCAAGGGATGAGTGTAGGGGAAGGGCGATTACGTTTTACATTTCAGTATCGCGCTGGCATTATGTCATAGCTTTCTTTATCACCACTATTCGTTTATACTAAAATTGGTAGGCGTGGCGATGGTCCTTTTCAATTATTCTAACGGCTTACCCATGAATAGAGCATAACCATCTTGGCCGCACGTGACACAGATATGGACTTCATTTAAATGGTTCTGGGGAGAAGGGAGAAGAAAGAAGACAATTTTAGAATCATATATCCTTTACAAAGTTTATCACCGATGCTGGAGATTTTTTTCTGTGCCCATTACCTTGCTATGTAACATGGCGGAATGAGCAACTCCATCGCGGTTTCCTTTGACGCCCTCTCCGTGTTCGTGGTCTCCCTCTTCTTCTTCGTGTTCTAACCAATCCCCTTCCCGGCGACCCTGCCCATCCCGCCTCCACCTCCCACCGTCTAGTCACCCACACTCCACCCTCTCCTCCTACTCCAGCCGAGGCAATCGCAGCCTGAATCCGGAATACGCGGGAGTAGGTATTTCGTCTGAGATCCTTCTTCCTCATCGTTTCACCGATTTCTCCTCGGCGCACCTCTGACGGCCTTCCCGCAAGCCCCTCATCCCCCCTCTTTTTTACGATTGAAGAGAGCGAACGGGTTGCTGCTGCGCTGAGGATAGGGCGGCAGGATGGGGGTTCAGAGGAAGAGGGGGGGGGGGGGGGGGGGGGCATTCGGATTCCAGGCGACCCCGATGGTTTGCGAGGAGGGAGGGGATGGGACGATTCCGCATGGACGCATGGTTGAATGCAAGAGGGAAGCAGTTCAGGGCTGCGCGATATCTGCGTTTGAATATCGAAGTGCGATTTCCGTCCAGCATCGAATCATAGAAGTATGTCAGTAGATTCCAATTGGACGAACGATAACGTTTTAGTTGTAGAATCGCTTTCATTATGTCATCACTTTCTTCATCATCACTGTTCATATATCCTGAAATGGCAGTCGTGGCTCCGGTATTTTTGTCTATTATTTTAACGGCTAACCTATTTATATAGTAAAATCATCAGCTGGCCGGGTGGTTACCTGGTCATAAATGCACTTTTGTTGCAAGCCAAAGTGCATTATTTCATTTTATATATTTACAAGGAGCGTAGGTTTCATTCCCATCCATCTCCTTTGCAGTACTTTCCTTTAATTTTTCTTTCAAATGACGCCAGCAGGAGATACAGTTTTCTCCTGATGTGCCTGATTTATATTATTTATATCTCGTGCAATACCGGACTGTATTTCTATTCCACGTCTAATTTTGGTGCCGTATTGCGTGATGACACATTTTCCTTAAAACAGACTGCTGAATTTAAAAGAGACTATTCTAATTTTTTTCTCTGTTCCCGATTTTTTCCGCACTTTCCATAGAGCGTTTTCGTCAAACGTTGCATTCGTATTGCGTATAATATTATGCGCTATCGCGTGTCACACGCTAATCTTACAATGACGAGTCAAATATTTTTATCGACTAGTGCATCGAATCGTAATGCGATGCTGCACAAATATCGTTGATCGAAATGCTATTTGAGATAGGGGGGGAGGAAGGTAAAGGGGAAGTCGAAGGAAACGAGCGAAGAACCATCACAAGGGGGAAGAGGGCCGAGTGAGGTCTCCGTGATTAGGAAGACGAGATAACGGCACTTGAAGGTGCGGAACTCGGCCCTGTTGAGTGTGTGTGTGTGTGTGTGTCGCGGTGATGATGGGAATGGGAGGGAAGGGGGTGGATTTGTCTCTGGAATTGGGAGGAAGGGGGTGTCTGCGAGGGGGATTCGCCGCCCATTTCGGGCGGCGCATCGGCACCCTCGGGGGATGAGACAGGTGGCGAAGGAGATTTCAACCGTGGTATGAGGGAGGAGAGAGGGGAAGGACCAGGAGTTCGGTGCACGGAGAAAAGACAGTTTTGGAAAGGGGCAGCGGAGCGGTCGAAGTAAGGGAAGGGAACCCACCCGATTAGAATTCCCTGAGTTCGGAATTGTTTTTCCGTTGCCCCGGAGTGGGGAGCTCCGCGAAATGGCTGGTCGCCTCGTTTGTCCTTCGATTCGAGACGTGCCCGGATTGGATGGAATCGCCCCGACGCGCTCTAGCGTGGCGTTAGTTTCAAGGGGCGGTCGGGCGGGCGATGGCGGTTAGGTCGAATATGTGGAGGGGTGTGGGGGTAGGATGGGGTGGATTTGTTTTAAGGAGAGAGAATGGAATGGAAAGAGAAGGAAGGAGAAAAAAATCTGCGATTTCCTCCGTTAGTCCGAGGCGCGGAAGGAAGGATTCTTTCCTCGGACTGGACGTGCCTCGCTGGAAGGAGGTGGGCGTGGTCGATTTTCCTCTTCTTCCTCTTGCTTCCACCCACCCCCCTTGTGTGTAAGTGTGGATGCCTCGGGCGGGACCTTGCAAATGACATGGGAGGTTCCAGGCGTTAGGCCGAATCATGTTTGCGTAACTAGGAATTCGAGGCATTGACAAATTGGATTCCCTGCGGAGACGGATCGGGGAACTTCGTGGACGGATATTGGAGGATTTCTTTTATTTTTTCTTTTATTATTTCTCAGCACAAAATTTCTTACTGTTTTGCGAGAATTTGGGTCGATCGTGCCAGAAAGCACTGCTAATGAAGTGATAAACTTTTCTGTATTTCGTTCAGCTGTCGAAGTCTCCTAAATTTATTTCTAACATACTACAGAACTTTATTTCCCTTATTCATTGGCCGTGAAAAATATTTGATACTTCTTGAAAATTTTCTTTCTTTTATGTTGATATATCTTAATAATCTAATCCGTAAGTAAATTTTAGCTCTTATATTTTTAAATGAAAAATTATTTTTGTAGACATCCTAAACTTTCTTTTAAAAGGTAATGGAGGTATTTCTTCTCCACAAGACCGGCCAAATATGTTCAATTTACTTCCAGGAAAGGAAGTAGTCTGACAACGTTATAAAGTTAGGGAGTGCACACACTTCGCTTTTATTGCTATGTGCTCCCTCGTAGAAAATATTTTGGGAATGATGGAAATAATTTTCCCTGCTAAACAAAGTATTCGATCCTTCGTTAAATAAAATTTTCGAATATAATTTTCATGTTTGAAATATGATAGTTGAGCCAGAGTTAGGATTGAGTAGAAAAAATATTATCCTTAATTTTTTTCTTTCTATTAGTGACAGCGTCTTTGCCTTTCCTTTTCACTTAAATGATTGGCTTAACATGATATTAAAAACTATAATATTCCTTTGAAAATGCGAAAATGAATATTGAAGATAATTGCTGAGGAAAAATTGGCTGAAAAATGTGATGGCTTTGTCATTATGAAAATGTTTTTCACTTAAATGATTGGCTTAACATGATATTAAAAAATATAATATTCCTTTGAAAAAGCTAAAATGAATATTGAGGTAATTGCTGAGGAAACATTGGCTGAAAAATGTGATGGCTTTGTCATTATGAAAATGTGAATATTTTGTTTCTCTACATTTAACCCTTTTTTGATTTCCATTGTCAGTTCGATTACTCTTTCCAGTTTTTTCCTGATCACCATCATCCTGACATTAGTTTGACGCCGTAATCCACTCAATTCTCCTACCAGCTTATTTCTTTATATTTATGTATTTCTTCGCTTTATCATCCTTCATCACTTGTTCTATGTATTCCATACAAGGCATTTCTTTCCGTTTACTCGTTTTGCAATTTTTTCCGTTTACTCGTACTTCGATGGTTGTCCTATTTGTTGTTGTTCTTGTTGATGGTTGTTCTTCTTTCACATTCTAAGGCCATATCATGATCGTCAATTATTATTTCATTCCTAGTGACAGCTATAGCTATTTACCACACACAACTGAGAATGCTAATCCCAACCCCTCGCACTCCAATCATCGCTATAATATTTTCGGGGGCTCGTTATTTTTATCACGAAAAATGGGTCCCAACTACTAGGTACTGTTCACTATGAGGGTTATCTTTAAAATCTTAATTCATATTCACTTTTCATTTCCCTACATCTTATCCCTTGATATCACTTTTTTCATCCAGAAATTAATGTAATTAGTAGCCATGAATGGATGTTAGATTACGAGGTAGGTATATGTGAACTACTTGAAAAAATGTTTAAAAGATGCTTTTACATGCAATTTGGATTTTTTTGTGAAAAGAAATGATATTGTGTACTTTAGAAACTTTCTTTTAATGATTAGTGAATTGTTATTTAATGGTTATCCTCGAACATTTGTCTAACATTTTACCATAACCTTTGTCAATTTTCGAGTCAAATAATCTCGCCTCCAGCCGATGTTATAAAATGAGTTTTTAAGATTGCTTAATTGAGGTCGTAGTAGATGCCATGTGTCTTTAGTGACGCGTTTTAATGTAATCTAACGATTGGAAAAGTACTGGAGGAATAAAACATCGTATTTATGAAAAATAAGCGCCAGCTTTTTCAACTAACTCGTACTAACTCGCTATTTACTAGGACTAACAACTGGCTGGTTATGTTGAGAAACATATCCATTTTAATGCAGTTATGTGAATACTACATTTAAGTTTACTCTAGTTCATCTCTGAAATCAAGCGCAGCCAAAAGCCAAGTTCATCTTGTGTACCTACCTCCTTTTTCATTGTGAACTTTTCCGGCAAAGAGTGAATTATTCAGGCCTGCGAGCAAGTCGCTCACTTCCCTGAGGACCGGCGGAAATTTTGCATTACGTGCACGGTCAAAAGCCGCAGTAGCTGCACCAGACGTCCGTCCATCCGCCCGCGTTTACGCTTGCTTTGAGTCCCCAAATCAAGCGAACTAACTAGGCACCCGGTGATGGTTGCGAGAAAATACCTCCCCACTATTCACGCGCTTGATCCGATTAGACGCGCGGCGCCGGCGTTGATATTCCGAAAAGGCGCCCTTCGGCACTCGTTATAAACGAGCGCCGTGCCTCCTCCTCGGCGCGCGTGCCGAGTCTCCTCGTGGAGTTGCGAGGAGAGGGAAAGGCGTGGACTTAATCGGAAAATACGACCTTCCTCTCGCCCAATCGACACCTCCCTTGATTTTCTCCCGACCTCCTTTCCAACAAATAAGGAGCTGTCCCTTCCTCGACGCGAGGCTGAAAGAATCGAGGACGTAAAATTATACGGGAGACTTCGAGAAAAGGAAACAGATAAGATGCGGTCTTGGGGAAGAGAGCTTGGTCTGAGATTGGGGAAGGGAGAGAGAGGAAGTGGATTAGTCAGAGGGAGGAGAAAACGTGAAGGAGGAGGCGACAAGTGTAAAGCGATTGGGATTTGATGGTAAATTTACTCTCGGACGGTTCCTCCATTCGAAATCAATTCCACTCGAGAACCCCCGGGATGGAATCAATCAAGGAGAGTTGGAAGGGGTTGAGGGAAGACGGGTAGGAGGAAAGGCGGGGGTTGTTTATAAGGGCTGCAGATCGCGTCCCTAACGGACCGCAAACTGAAGATGATTCGTGTTCCGATCACGAGGCACGGAGAGGAACGTCGCTGGGTGTCGGGAGGAAGAAAAAAAATTAGGGTCAAAAATAAAAGAGGAGCGGAAAAAGTAGGAGAGCTTGGTTCTCCTTCTCGCTATCTTTTCCTCCGTGGGAGCCAATACCACCGTCAACTCCTCACTCCCTGCACCGTCTCACTTCTCCATACCCAAATCCGTCCCTCCTCAAATCCATCTCATCACCAATCCCCTGCCTCAGAACCGTCTTCGTCTACCCCCCTCATCCCCCCGGCTTCAAACTCCTCACGATCTCACACTGTTCGCGAACACCGCAGGCGTCTAGGGGGGTTAACGGATTGGGGGGCGCGTGAAACATCGCTAATGGATTTCGTGGCGTGCCCCCTACCCCAAATCTGCTCGGCTGCGCCGTCGGCGAACCTCCTCTCCCCACCTCACCAGTCTTTTGAGCGGCCCCTAACGGAGAGGCGGCGGTTTACGTGTTATGTGTCAGGGATGGCAGCCGCCTCACTCCTCCCTAATATCATTAACTGACCTTTAATTGCGAGAGTTCGGACAGCTCCGCGCTGGAGGAAAAAAAAAGAATACGTCAAGGACGAGAACAAAGGAGTCGAGGTGAGAGAAGCGGGGTGAGAGTGGTATGGGAAGGCGTGGCTGAGAACTCAATTTCTGCGGCTGTAAAGGACTGCGTGGAGGATTAAAAATGGAAAGTGCATGACTGAGGAGCGTGAACTGATATTCACATCCTTAAATGGCACGGCAATGGTCTCTTCGAGGTTTTTTAAAACTAATTTGTCTTCTATCATCTAATATGTCATGCAATAATTGATCGACATAGGGTTAAAATATATTGATTCATTTAGGGTTAGTAATCCATCTAGAATAAATGATCCACCTTGGGTTAATGGTCGCGTATAGTCACAACATAACAGCTAATTAAAATACTCATTGTACAATAGTTCCGGTATTACAATGAGACTCAACATTTTTCAGAAATTTTACTTATGCGAGGCTAAAATGACGAAATATTACTAGTTAATCGACGAAAAAAAAAATCCCGGTAGAAGCATTTCTGGGCACTCCACAACTAAAATCCTTATGATTCAATTTTGTGTCAAAACATTTGTAGGAAAGCGCACGCGGCCCAGGTTAAACAAACTTCCACCCCTGCTCTGAGTGTGTAAATTTAACTCACCATTGGCCTACTATAGGGTGAGCTCGGCCTTCACATATCAAACAAACCTTTGGGTTGAGCACTAAGTGCGTTATTCTGTCATAACAAAAGCGTTCAAGTGAAGATATTCCTCCGCTTGAGATATTCTGATACTGCATGGTTAAAACGACGCAAAATTACTAGTTCATTTTGAAACATACATACCCATCCCCATCCCATCTAGAGTTAATTGCAATGGGGTCGTTACCATATTTTTATTGCCGAATCTAAAAGAGTTTGTTAAATAAAAAGACCCGCATTTTTCCATTTTTCAATCCGCTAATTAGAGTTCGAGTTATAAGCGGCGAAAAAATAATGTTTTTAGGCCTTTTGGAAAAGTGGGGGGCATGCTACCTTTTACTTCATCCACTTCGTCCAATCACAACTGAGCCCGCGAAGCTACTTCGGCTTTTCGCAATGGCGGACACACAGCTGACTGCCAATTGGAGCAGTTGCGCCAGGATCTGTGCGAGCAGACCTTCCGATATTTCCCCTCTACTCCCTTTCCTTCCCCTAAAAGCAGTCGAGGACAGGATGTAAATGACGTCAATAGTCTCAAAGCAGCTTCATCGGTGGGCGTCACATTTGCTTATTTTTGATTTATGAGTAAATCGCCTTGGTTAGAAGACTTTTTCACTAAAATTCATTTTTCTTTTCCATATGACGATTTTGAGTACAAAATTGCGTTTTCGGTTTCAAGTTCAATGATGTTTCATCCAAGGCTTAAATTCAGATATTAATAATCTGTTTACGTATATTTTGTTAAATTTTTATATTAATGATAATCATCATCATCGACCATGTATCCCATACGAGGTATAAGAGATAAAATCATAGAGAGATATAATCATCATCATAGACCATGTATCTCATACGAGGCCTGCCTTTACAGGATGTAAATGACGTCAATAGTCTCAAAGCAGCTTCATCGGTGGGCGTCACATTTGCTTATTTTTGATTTATGAGTAAATCGCCTTGGTTAGAAGACTTTTTCACTAAAATTCATTTTTCTTTTCCATATGACGATTTTGAGTACAAAATTGCGTTTTCGGTTTCAAGTTCACGCCCGCATTGCGATCCTAAATGTATGAACAATAATGCCGATATTAAAGGAAATAATGAGACTTTTTGAAAATTTATTCATAAAGTTTCCAAATAAATTCGTGCACGCTATAATTAGGTGCAATTCGTTGCGCAATGATGTTTCATCCAAGCAAAACTGAGGTGTCTTTGGGTACCAAAAATAAAAAATGCTATGATAATTTAGTATTCAATGTTTATAATAAGGCAACATTATATCAATAAATCCACATAGGTATAATAAAACTTTCTTCTTTGTCCCAAATTATTCCAAAATGACAAAAGTATCAGAGAAAAATTGTAGCCAGGCTTAAATTCAGATATTAATAATCTGTTTACGTATATTTTGTTAAATTTTTATATTAATGATAATCATCATCATTGACCATGTATCCCATACGAGGTATAAGAGATAAAATCATAGAGAGATATAATCATCATCATAGACCATGTATCTCATACGAGGCCTGCCTTTTCCAATCTTCCTGTTCACTTTTCCCTCAACGATTATCTTCATGAGGCCATCATGTCTGAAGATATGGGTCCTTATTCTCTTTCTGAAACTCTCGTGGTATCCAAGGGATAACATAGGTTTTTCGGGACTCGCGTTAACTTTTTGTAAACATTCTAATGAGGAAATCAATGAAACGCAACCTCGGTTTCGTTGCTGGGGAGATAACCGAGGTTGCGTTTCAAACGAGAATACGGGCCATGGTCGATTAAGTTGCTCCTTCTTCTTTTTACAGTTTTCAGCAGACTTCTCTATTCTCCCTCTCTTTGTAGGACTTCCTCGTTACCTACTCGTACAATCCATTTAATCTTCACTATTCTTCTGTAGCACCACATTTCGAATGCTTCCACCCTTTTCTTCTCCACTGCTCTCATCGTCCATGCCTCACTGCCGCAAAGAAATATCCTCCAGATATACGTTCTGATGAATTCTTTCCTTATTTCTACGCTTGTATTTCCACCTGTTAGTAGATTCTTCTTTTGATAGAATGCCCTCTTCGCCTGGGCTCTTCTACTTACTATTTCTTTCTTGCTTCATCCATCGTTGGTAAACGGCTTCCTAGGTAACAGAACTCTTTCCCCTCATCCAGTTTTCGTTTTCATAATTTGACGTTGGTATTGGCCTCTTCTTTCTTGCTGCACACCATTATCTTAGTCTTCTTCTTATTCATCTTTAACTAATATCTGCCCATTGTTCTTTCCATTCTTATTAGCATCTTATTCAGATCCCTCTCTGTCTCTGCTATGAGAGGTATGTCTTCAGCGAATCGCAGCTTGCTTATTTTTTCTCCTTGGATTGTCAATCCAGAAGACTTCTCTTTTATTTCATTGATGGCTCTCTAGATGAAAAACATTAAAGATTACGGGAGACCGTTCACAGCCTTGTCTCACTCCTTTCCTTATTCTTGCTTCTTCACATATGGGTCCAGATTTAATCACGGCTACTTGGTTTCTATACAGACTGTGAATAATTCTACGTTCATTGTAGTACACTCCAATTGCCCTTCAGAATTTCAAGCATTGAATTCCAATCCACGTTGTCAATATAATTGTTTATAATGTCAGTTTATTTTGGTGATTTTAATATTGTCCAATTAAGAATTTTAATATTTATCGAGGGTGTTATAACTACAGAGAAACGTTATGTGGCCATTAGAGACTTGTTTTCCTGCATTGATTACTAGTGATGGCTTTGAAAATAGATAAAAATTCCAGCAAGTGCTTTGCAAATGAAGATATTTGGAAGAATGTCAGCAACAAATGGTGCAGTAAATAACAACATCGACAACAATCCTACAAGTAAAAATACATCTTAACAGCATAACATAGAGCTAGTCCTTTTTAGTCTCCAAATAGTCAAGTACATAAGGTCAATACTCTTTTATAAACTAACCCGTGAGTCTACTTTTGCCTCTTTTGCTTCGTTTTAGTCAATTTTAAATGTTGTGGAGAATCACCAACCATGACAGTTTTACAGTCCTCGGCTGAAAATCACCTTATTTCAGCAAATGAAATCATTTTTTGGAAAAATTTATTCCTGATTTTCCTTGAACGACACATCCATTTTTTGTTTACGCATTGCGAATCTCCCAGGCACTGACTTACGTCGGTTTCAGTGTGTAAATGAATGCACGGAAGGGAGTACTCAGTAGTGAAAATAAAATTTTCAAGTCACACAAAATACGCAAAATTCTTTACAAACTATAATAACAATATATGTTAATAATATGCAAATTAAATATATTATACAATATATAATATATTGGAATGACGAATATATACCGTCATCCGAAGGTGAAGACTTACTATTGTCCCCTTAACAGTTACCAATAGCTCTACAATATTTCTTATATTTGTAACCATAACTAGGGCAGTCCCCTTATGTAGAGTTCTAAGCTTATTAACTAATTCCTAATTTTGTGAAATCAAAGATGAGACTACGAAATTGTGATATATCAGGTCAATCTTAAAAGTAGATACTGATTGCAGAGGGTATTATACATCGTCCGCAATATCGCTTTGTGCCGATAATATATTGATCCTCATGTCTTACAAATTCATAAGTCTGGACTGCTATGGATCGTTTTCAGTCTTTATAGTGTCCAAATTTAATACTGCAGGATTCCATTTTCCTTTATAAATCGAACGATAGGACTTTTTGTTCGTTCGCCACACTTTGAAATGTTTTTTGATGTAAATGCAATTGGTGGTGCGTTTCATAAATCCATTTTCAAAGCTAAATCCACGTGAGGCAGAAATTTCTTTAAGATGCTTGGTTGCCATATTGATCCACGCCATGGCGTGAGAGCGAAGAAAAAGGGGTATGGAGGCAACGCCTAATAGCATTTGCATGTATGCGCATGTTTCTCCTCTTCAAACACCGCTTACAGAATTCCTTCAGCATGGTAACCTCACGCTTGGAAGGTCTTCGGCAGCGAAAAGAGGAAAGTAAAAGAAGGTGGGACTCTTACTCGTGACAAAATGGCTTTGGCATGACGATGGGGTGTCACACTTGCATTGTGGAGTGAGGAATATCATCGCATAAATGGGTAATTGCTTTTGCTTTATTTTAGAGATGTTGAATAGGAATAAGCATTAGTGTACTAATTAACCAGCATGCATGCCTAATGTTCCTCTAAATGTCGATTGGTCTCCAAAGTACAGTGATAACTGAAACAGTGAAATTACATTCGTAACCGTAAATTCTTGTTACTCGAAACGTGGTTTCCGATGGCTTCTATGAAAAATCACCTGCAAATCTTCAGCCTTCGACTTCGACCTTCAATCTTCGACTTATTTTGGCAACAAATAACTTCGACCTCGATGTGGACGAATTTGTCGCATTTTATGGTGCGTTTATGCGTAGCATTAGATACCACTTGGACGGACAAGAGTGCTCGATGTATCGCCACTGCTTCGTCGTGTCTGCGTCAACTTCTGCGTCACTTCTATTTGGCATTGCTGTCACAGATAAAATGCGATTGACTTCACTAGTGATTTTCATTTAAATTTCTAAGTATCTCTTTCTAAACACAGCAAATTCCATTCACATTCATTTTGCCTACCCGTTATTTAAAATGTAAAATCTTCTCTTCGGAGAGATATCCTTGTGATTCTATCTAAATTTTCAATATGAGAGATCATGCATAGCTAATTGCTCGAATGTGCATCGATAGTATTTGAAATATATGCAGTATCGACCTGAAATCGCATTGTAGTTGCTATTTGCACGTGCGAGTTGGGCTTAGAAATCGACTGTCAAAGCATTCAACAGCAACGTGTTAACTCCAGACAGAGCATTTGCGTCAAATTGTTGACGTTCATGTGTCAAGTGTCTTTGACGTTTTCATCGCCGAGTTCGATATCGGAAAGGGAATATCGTAAAGGTTCTCAGGGTGGAGTAAAGAAAACAAAATGGAACCCGCTCGCCAAACTTAGATCTCCGGCGGAATTTCTCCACCGCATCCTTCCCACGGTCCCCCTTTCAAAATTCCTTTGTTCCTTCTCCTCTCCCTCCACCTGTCTCCTCCCCCCTTTCCTTTCTCCCGTACTCTCCTCCTTAGCGGCACAAACCTTTCCCCCCTTCCCACATGCCGCCACTTCCAATTGACTTCTAATCTCTGCCATTGCATTGGCTTTCGAATTCAACGAAGGATGCGATGTGGATAGAGGGGGAGGTGTGGGGAGGGGCTGGAGTGAGGCTGGAGTGAGGCTGAAGGCAGACTTTGGTTGATGCAGAGGCGTTTGGGGGGGTTTGTAGGGAGAGAAACGGGGAGAGTTCTGGAAGGTTCTCCATGCGGTAGAAGGAATAATAGGGAAGGGGGTGGCAACGGTCGAAGAGGGAAGAGGAGAGGAAAAGGAGGTTTTATAGGGGTGAGGGGGTTGGAAAACGGGAGGTGGGGCGACCTAAATGCGGGGTATGAATATTTGATTGAGAATTGGTGTGTGGTGGGGGGTATTGCGGGTTTTTCGAGACGAGAGGAACAGACGGAAGGCCTCAAAATCTCCTCTCCCTCTTCCATCTTTCCTTTCCACCGTCGTCTTTACGTCTGCGCCCGTTGAGAAAACGGAGGACGCTGAGGGAGGAGACGTTCATAGTCCTTCCTCGCGGCGTATGTGTATGAAAGGAGAGCGGAAATAATTTGGAGAGAGGGTGGGGAACGGGGTGGGGAGTTGGACGCTGTGGTTCCTCGTTTCGGAGCGATGGAATGCGTGCGCGAGGAATATGGTTTTGAAGTGCATCTCTGAGAGTCTAGAGGAGGCTGCTGGGGCGGGAGGACATGAATGCGGAGAGCGATGGCTAATTATAAGCAGGAGTGCACGACGGTCCAAGAATTCAGAGCGCGCCTAGGGCGGAATTGAGAACAACCCTCCCCCTTGTTTTCTGGATTTTAATCTTAAGCGATCCTCGACCTGCGCCGATCCAAATCCGCCACGTTTGACAAACTCTACATTTATATTTTATTTCCTTTCTCCCTACAATATAAGGTCACCATGTCATCATTATTATAATTGCAAATATTCTTCCAATTAATTAAGGTTGGATAAACCCTGTAATGCCTTTGGTTCTCTGTTACCATCGACGCTCCATGCACGAGCGAAATACTCTATAGAATTGAATCAATACACTATTTTTGATAATGTCGACTAGGAAAATAGAACTATTCTTCATTAATATAACACCTTTTCTTGCTGCTCATAAAAACAGTTACATAAAATGGCATCAGTATGATCGGATATGATGTATATTTATTAAATTAGAGCTTTATTTCTTCTATACATACATTGTATCCATTCAAGTACCTAACAGTAAATTTAGGGCTCATAAAGTTGCCTCGATATTATCACCAAAATTATGAAATCATTTTCTTCGACTGTAAAAAAATCCGTGAGAGGTTTAAAAAATTTTTAACTATTTTTATGGCTGTGATAAATTTTAATAGTTTCCTGTTTTATTTTCTTGAATTTAGTGGTCCTAAGTTCACATCGATATTTCCTCCCAGAACACGTTCGGTATCACCACCATTATTTTGCTTCCACTGTAGATGGCAACGATAGGTATCTTAATTCTAGAAGATTCATTTTCCTGCGTTGTGTACCTACAGTAGTGTCTGAATTTAGAAAGCATACTGGTCCCTTTACTCAGTAAGAAATGAGGAAGGGCATTGTTTTACGCCCTAAACGTTAAAGGGACTTTCTCCCACTCATAAGTAGCGATTCACAGTAGAATGAATACGTAAAATAACGATATTGAATTGTATGCGAGTATTAAATTAAATTCTAAACAAAAAATTAAGCAAAATTTAAGTCGATTTGCCGTTGTATTAATTGTATGAGTGATGTTTATGCCTTTGGTAGCTCAAAATGAACCCTCGGGTAGTTTAATTGGCTGCACACTTAGTTGTTGAACGTTAGTTTCCGCATTAAAATGTTTTGGGACATGCACTATCCTAGAGGTGAAGTTTTTTTATTTAATAACTATCTGCTATATACGGGTACCTAGGTATTATGATATTATGCTGGTACCAGGCGAATTAATGCCTGTATTGCCTGAAGATCTCATGCATTGAATTTTTATGCCTTACTCGGATTCACTGATAACCATAACTAAAAATTCATTCCTTCCAAGTGAGCCATTGATATCTTCACGTTGAATGATATATTCACGGATGATTTCTCAGTATATTTTGATTTTCAAAACATCTACTCTTCTTTTGTTCCTTCATTGACACTTTGGCTTTTCATTAACTTGGTGAAGTATCTCATTAATACCTATTTAAAATCACGTCAGTTGGCGTCAAATAGTGCAAAAAACGCTTGCATTTATTGGAAGCTGGAGTTTTAAAGCAGACTTTGTGACATGATTTGTTGTAAATTTTCCTCAAATTCCTCTAATTACGTTACATAGACTATTTTTTTCGAGTTTTGAAATCTTTCTTTTGCGTATTTTTTGATGCGATGGCATTTAAACTACTTATCGGTTCCGAGAAAATGTGGTTTTCTTAAGGATCTCAACTCACCATCGGTAGTTAAAACTGGATAAAATCGTATTGAATTATGTGCCGTAAGAAGTAGGATTTTTTTGATCGTAAAATAATCTGCAGGTATTAGCAATGCTCATAATAGATGCTTTTATAAAAGATAATATCTAAAATCATTCAATTTAGGCACATTTAACAAGAATTTGAGTAAATCACATATCGAAATTTCCTTAATTTCTTCGGAAACTATGTATCAAGTAAGATTTTTCTCATATTTTTTTATTTCCTTTACTTACTGTAATATTTCATTTGATTGACCGATTAAAGTTTGATGGCTTTACTATTGCATGGGCAATAAGGGTCTTGAAGGTTTGATAATGATGCAGATTTTTTCACCATTTTTTTCATTTTTATATGAATGGTGAATTATTCTGCTTATGACAAACACGTTTCCACTTTGAGAAATGATTGAAACTCAATAATTGGGTAAAGAGACTGCCTTGATTGTTATAATTTAGTGTACTTATAAGATGGAATTAATCATTTTCAAAGGTATGATTGCACATTTCGGCTGCATAAACTTACCAACACTTGAGCATGTAGAAACACACCGATCATAGAGATATCTCGCCACCGAGTATAAAGGCGTCATTTTCCTGAAAGTAAAAATTGGTTCCCTTGGGAAACACCTGGTTTCAGCTAGCGAGCAGCTCTGGGGACGAGGGAAAGGTATGAATTACCCTCGGCCGAATAAGGAAAAAGAAACAGCCTTTGCTTTATAGGATGTTGCAATGCGTAGTGTGGGGGCAATAATTTCCCAACTGCTCATCTTTACGGCGCAGTTAAACTGTGCGAGTGACTTTTCAACTACGCTCACCACTTCCGGGATTTCCGATGGATTTACGAAAAGGCATTTGTGCTTCACGAATCTGGTTTACGTGCAAGCCAGAAACGCACGATATATATTCCAGCCCAGAGGTGCACGCAAAAGACAGCGGAGTGATCGTAAATATTTTCGAAACGGACTTTAAAAAAGAAATTCCACTCCGGGGTGTTCTCAGCCGGCTCTTACTTCGCCGATCTTAGTGGCGATGGGATTAGCCCCGGTCGTTGTAGCGGGCAGCTTTAAGAGTTCTTTAAATGGAACGAGGGAGTGTTGTAAAACGTAAAAGTGAAATAAACTGGGAATGTTAAAAGGAAACCTGGGTGATTTTCAGAATTAAAGGCAAAGGATGTACGAGCCATAACTTAGTTAGAGCCCGTTGGAAGAAAAATGACTATATACATTACTAAAGGATATTGAGGATATTTTTCGATCAGGATGAGTTTTAAAGATATTATTCATTGCCTTTTGAAGGTAAATACATAAATTATTATTTATATATGCCTGTCTTCCCTTTACGGCTTTGTCATCTTGATGTAAATTAACATATTAAAGTACGAGGCAAAATCATGGCTAATACCTTACCGCTGGCTAAGATCTGGAACTTCTTTCCTTTTTCCATGTTAGTGAAAGAAAAACAAGGTACATATAATCAATATCTTAATTTCACTCAAATCCAAATGCGAAAAGAAGTTCAAATTTTTGGACAGTAGGAATGTCTTGTAATGGGACATTCCCTTTTTTTACTGTGGATTATTTAACTGGTAAATGAAATGAATTTTTCAACAAGTGGCTCACACTTATTTAAAAATTGGAAAGAACGGCTGCTGGATTATATGTAATAATATAGTCATGTGAAGTGAGCTAAAGCTTTACTAAGATGAATTTACTCACTTTTTCTCTTAGGCAATAGACACTGAGTGAATACGTGATATTAATGGCCAAGCGATGGATAAAAAACAACTTACAATACTTGTTTTGTTCGACTTTTCTAAAGCTTTTGATTCGTTCAATCATTCTCTCCTATTACAGAAGTTAAAATCATTTTACTTTTCTAATAGTGTGATAAAATGGTTCAATTCATATCTCACCGGACGGAAACAGGCTGTAATTGGAAAAAATGGGAATGTATCTAGTTGGTTGAGTGCTGATGTAGGAATGGTACATGGGTCAGTCCTTAGTCCGTTATTGTTTTCATTGTTCATCAACGATCTACCAAGTTCTCTTGAAGAGTCTCATTATCTCTTGTATGCAGATGATTTTCAAATCTATCAACACTCAACCCTCGATAACTTGACCCAAACTATTGCCAGTGTTAATGCTGATATTGCTCGCATAAATACATGGGCTGAGATAAATGGGCTACAACTAAATGAAAACAAAACTAAAGCAATTATAATAGGGAGCAGGAATATGACAAGCAAAGTAAACTTACATGAAATCCCCGCGATTATTGTCAAAAATAAGGTCATCCCTTATTAGAATCAAGTGAAAAATCTTGGAGTAACGATCGACAGAAACTTAAACTGGAAAACTCACTGTCTAAACATTCGGAGTAAGTGCTTTAAAACTCTCCACCAACTGTATAAACCTAAAAACCAGTTGCCCGTAAATATCCGTCAATCAATAGTTAGTTCCATTATTTTCCCACATTTTGATTACTGTTGCGGGATTTTAAATAATATAGACGAAGAAACAAATAATAAATTACAGGTGGTGATGAACGCATCTGTGAGATTTGTTTATGATCTAAAACGATGGGACCACGTCACTGGTGCATACAAACAGCTGAAGTGGCTGAAAGTCAAAGAAAGACGGCTTTATATGTCTCTTATCGTAGCCTTCAAAATTCTTAAGACAGGTTGTCCTTCGTATATATACAGGTCCTTCGTTTTTAAAAAAGGTATCCACAGTCACTCAACTAGGTCTCGTAATTTAGACCTACAGATCCCCAGGCATAAAACCGAAATCTACCATAAATCGTTTATAGCCACCATATCCAGAAATTGGAATTTACTCCCTGAGGAAATAAAAAAATGCCAGTCAATAGTACCTATAAATCAAAATTACGCAGATTATTACTATTAAAGACGACTCACATATACTGTATTCACTATCTTATATTATTATTCTTCATTCTTTCACTTTTCATGTAACTAATTAATTTTGTTTGCTAATTTCAAATTTCAATGGAAACTGAATATTTATGTATTCGATGTGCTGGATTTATGTATAGTAATTAGATAATTTTTCCTGTGGTAAATCGCAATGTAACCCTTGCTATCATTGTATATCGGGAATAATTATGAACTTGTCATAACAGAGTATCTTTTCAGAATGTATTAAGTATATGTTATTTTATTGAATGTTAGCATTTATATACATTTGAAATGAAATCCTTGTAAAATAGTGCGCTTGAAACAAAATGTTATTAGCAATGTTAATTTGCCTATTCACAAACCAATATGATTATCCCTATTCCCTACTGTTATTGTTATTATTAAGAGCTGAAAATGTATATTTATGTATATGAAGCATTATACTTTAATTTCAGTTCCACAAGTTCACAAAATTACCTTTGTTTTCAATTGATAGCGTGAAAATTCGTGAACTTGAAGCAGAATGTTATAAATGTTATAAAGTGTAGTTGCTTTATCATTATGATATCATTGTGATGTTATAATTATCTTCATTGATTGTATTGTAACTATAGCTTAATTTTTGAATTGAAATTGAATATTATTCGCAGCTTACACTGTACTGTATGTCTAAAAGGGCAATATTGGTCTACGACAATAAACTTATTATTATTATTATTAATTTCGACATACAGCTAATAAAATGTTGTCATACTTTTCGTGAGTAGAATCATTCCACAGCACATCGTTGTTATTTTGATACTGAGCAAATTAAGCCCACTTTTACATGTAAGCATCGCTAAATATTCCATCATAATTACTACACTTGTCGAATTTATATCACATAGTGTTTGATTTTGAACTCGTTACTATGAATTTCTGGATATTGCTACAGTTATAGGAAATACATGATTTCCTGTCTTATTTAATGTTTATGGTTTATTTTAGTAGTATCTGATTTTCATAATTTTATATCCACATACTCTTATGACAACGAATCAATATTCGCTACACTATTTTATCGACCGTATTATTTATTTGGTGAGCAACTTCACCGATCCCCAGTAAAAATCTATGTCGAACTTAGATTATTCTAATGTACGCTTAGTGCCAAAAGAAGTCATTAAAAATCATTTTACATGACAATCATTTTATGCTTGCTTTCTATGGGATTGACTGAAGATGTAACATAAATATCTTATTAATAGCAGCAATGATGACTTTAAATTTCTCAAGTGTATAAATGTATCAGATAGCTTGTTTAATGTTGTTCTATTCCTCCAGAGTTTTATGCCTCACTCATGCTAATTTGCTCCCACAAGAGTAGATAACATTTTCTTCGCTTTTAGATCTAACGTCTTACGAGGCTGATATTATTTCCTTTAGGGCGTGTCGAAAGACGTCCCACGATGCTTTAACCGAGCTCCATTGCTGCCGCGGTGGTGCCAATTGCCTCCCAGAATTCCATGCGACTACCGCAAAGTGCAGCTTCGTAGGCGCTTGCTCCCATTTGCATGACTAAAGAGCCACGTTCGGCATCCGCAGGACGAGAATATTAATAAGATGCCCTTAAAGCAATGGCTACCCCACTTTCCCCTTTCTCTCGGCTCGTCTGCTCATCCTCGTGCTTTTCCACCTGAACCTTTCGACAACTTCCTCTTCTGCTATTTGTCATATTTTTTCCCTTTCCTATCCAGTGGGCCCTGGTGTCAACCACCTGAATTTTACTGAGGTTGAAAAGTTAAAATTACGTAGGCGTGTGAAGGAAAATGTTGCACCCTCAATGACATTTATTCTCTGGTTACGAGTAGAAAACTTTGGGAAAAGTAGTAAAAATATTTTATACAAAATACCACTGAGGAAAGAAATTAATTCTAGTTTCCGCTGAAAAAGGATAACATATAACCAAGCGCTGAAGTAAAACTATGCAACCCTTTTCTGAGTTCAGGCAATAACTAAAGCCTAATTTATGGGTGTTATGTCGGTCCGTATGATGACTTATGATGTTCTGGGAAAATAAGATTTGAAAAACTTTATAAGGGCACCGCTGTAGGGGTTTATTAAAGCTAAATTACTATAAAACAGTTATCTTTTGATGAGAATTTGATTCCAATTTTCATTTATTTGCTTTGCTTGACACGTTTCGTCCAATCCGATCCAATACTCGTGTCAAGTGTAAGTGGGCCCTGTCGTTGCTTGTTAAGAGATGGAATGGACCATATTTGCGATGCAAAACCATAGAAAATTAATGGAATATTGAAGCCAAAATACTATGTTATGTGAGTAATTTATGCTCTTAGGTGTACACAAAAATAGCTTATGATAGTGGAGCTGTAGTAGTCACTTTCTAGGTTTCAAAGTAGGTACAAAAAACCATATGATACTTATGGACATACCTTAAGAATTTCAATCACTAATTAATTTTTTCTTTCCTGATAAATAGGTACTAATTGCTTAAGTGATATCCCACCGCCTAATCGTTAGAATTTGAAAAGCGAACAATCATTTAAATTCAACATTAATCTTTATCTTCTAAACACAGGCATAAATTTCTAAATTGTTTATTTCTGTACATTACTGTCTGCTGTTTACTAATGCCATGTCAATGATTCTATAATGTGTGCCGTGTTAATAGCTGTACCTAATAACTAAATGTGTTTACTTGGTAGGATTCATTGTATTGTTATGTATGAAATTTGCTAAAATATTAGTTAATCTTATTTTGCATTATCAGATCACCACATTTGTACGTTTCGTGCTGTTAGAGGCATTGTACCCAGAGCTAATAATTGTATTCATTTATTTATTCTCGCTTTTTTATTCTGAGAGGGGGGTTTCTTTTCTTTTCTGAGGTAGCCGTTGCTTCCCCAAAGGTGTAATATAACGTATCTAATAATGCACTAAGTTGTTCGGAATTCGGCTTCTTTTATACTTCGAATAACCCTGTTTACTGTTCTCTCCAGTCCAGGATCGCTGGGACGCCTGGCGCAAATCGCCTTATTGGAAGTCGCAGTGTCCGGCTTCGAACCTCTAGAGAATGTGAGCCTAGTTCTGTGGATTCAGCGGTATCAGTTGACCGATTGCACAAATGTTGTGGAAAAGAGCGGATTTAACCGGTGAGTGTCCCAAAGCAAACCGCCGATTCTTCTGTGCGCTCACATCTAAGTAAATATGGTCCGGGAATGAAATGTTCACTTTCATGAAAATATTCCACGTTCGAATAGAAGCTATCGTAAATTGATATTTTATAATTAATCTAGTGTTTCTAAAATTGAAAAGTAGGCGAAAAACGTTTTGTTTTAGTTTAAAAATTAACAATCAGGAGGTTTCCGAAAATCATGGGAAAACGATATATATACGTATATCGATGTCGCTCGTTATTACTCATTTCAAGATCTTAAGGTAAATACTTTGAAAAAGAGCTTTTACTGTCTTGTAAATCCTGTATTATTGCATCTAGGAACGAAACGACTTTGTACCATTGGAACGATTAGTACCATTTCCCTTTTCCTGGCTTATTTACTTCCATGCTAACTGGCGAGTTTACCTGAGCATTGACGTTCTATCTGGCCGGCACGACTCGAATATTCCAAAGTATTAGGAGAATCAATATTTTATGGACCTTCTGGTCCCGCAGGCCGTGCGTAATGACATTAAAGAAGATTTCGAGGCATAGAATGATAATTACGTATTCTTAAATACGATTATCAGTTCTCACTCATTCACCCTTGGTGGGGGGGGATATTTTTTTCCTAAAAGGTCTTGGAGAATTATATGTGTATATTTTTATACTAATATTTAAGCGTGTTATCATGTCATCAGCGTGAAAAATATTGTAAAAAGACAATTTTCAGGCGTTAACGCATTGCATGCCTGCGTATAGTTCAGGGGAGAATTTTTTTCTGCGAAAACAGGGAATGGCTTTTGGCTCACGAAGTATCTATGCACCAATATTAGCTGAAATCTGAGATGGTGAAGCAAGATATTTCTGAAAAATTTGTCGATTTAAAATTGGATGACCCAAATGACTTCTTCCTCCAGCCCTCTACGGACCCTGGGGCATTCCTGTTATTCCACCTCCTGGATTTAATTTTCAAATTTCAGCTCATGTTTTTTATTGAACGCAAGGCATCAGACTACATAATGGGCTTCTGGCATGACTACGGTACAGAATATTGTCTCAATTTCGTATTTATGGATGTACGTTTTATTTAATTTTTATTTTAAGTAATTTGATATGTTATCGATGCGGACAACATTTTGTAAACTATTTAAAATGAAAGAATATATTTTTAAAACAAATTAGGTGGTCAAAAGTTTGAATCACACTATTTTTCATTGCTGATATGAGAAAGAAGGATTATGTAAACCACCTCAGGAGAGGCTGGACTTTTGCGAGACGAGGCGTGCGCTACTGAACATCCCTATTCCCTGCGACTTACATTGAGAAATTTCGGTCATAGGCTGTGATATCATAATTAGGGATCAGGGTCTCTTTCCTATTACATCTTGCGGGTTCTATTACGTTGGGCGAAATAAGTAATGCTGACTGTTATGGACAGTTTTTCTACACTACGTAGTGCCGTTTCAAATCAGTTGCAGAGTGCCTTTTATTCTCAGAGATTTTTACAAAGCAATCCAGGATAGATGGCCCGTCACGCAAATATTCCACTCCATGAGGCTAAGGGTCGGCAAGCAATTCTGCAGATTTTTACTGAAGGGCAAACAATGAGAAAAATATATAAATCACTTGACGTAAGACTGACATATGATTCTGTTGGGTCGGGAAATGATACGTGTGGACGTCCGATATTCAACCAGCCCGCTCTCGTTAAGGCTCACGCTTTATCTATCCGTTATCCATCTACATGCCTCCTTTCGCCGACGTGGGCGGGTTTCAAGCTTTCTCCTTTCCCCCATAAAAATCCCCTCCGAGCCTTTCCCTGCGTGCACGTACTCTTCAAGGTCCCCACCCCTGATTTCCCTCCTTGCTGCACCCCCATTCACCAACAACCCCTTCCCTACCTCACCTCACTTCTCCCGTTATCCCGCATCATTTGAATTTGCCCGCAATAGAGCGATTTGTATTCCAACGCCACACGACGTCAAAAACACCGTGCTAAGGTGAAGGCGGGAAAGAGGTGGTCAAGGGTGAGGAAGGGGGTTGGGAGAGTGAAATTGGGTGGGGAAGAGAACGTGGGAGTGCGTTGTGTGAGGGAGGAAATCGTAGGTGAGTTAGCCAAAGCAAAGTCGGCAAAAGGAGATAAAAGAGTCGCACAAAGGAATGGGTATGGGGACAGAATATGTGAAATAAAGGAGATGCAGAGAGGAAAGAAGCAACAAAAAAGATGCGAAAAAATCAGGGAGTAAGAAGTTGAAGGATTTCGACAAAATATTGCCTCTGCAAGACGAGTACTGCATGCTTTCCGATTTCTTAGTGATACGCTCATCATTTTATGATCCATTCAGGAAGGTGAATGACTGCATGTTTGAATATAGAAATATATTAAGGGAAGTAATTGGACATTACTAATTTATTCTATTTCAGCGTTACATATTTCTACGGATTATAACTGTTATAATATGAGAAGCACATTGAAAGGTGCTCACCAAGTGGGGAAAAATATTGGCTATAAGGTGTGGCAAAAATTCAATTCTATATACCCTCTCATAGAGTCTCATTCTCACGAAATCATCCATCTAGATCGTTCCATGGTAATGGTATGCGTGCTATATGAAACCGTTTTGATTTTAATTGCATTCCTTAATGTGTTCTTTTTTATTAAGTAGTCCCAATGTGAGGGAAGAAAAAGATACTTATGCTTACATAAAGTCATTAGACTATAGAAGAATTGAGTGGAGATCTGATTAAAACCAATCTAAGATTTATGACTGGCTAATTTGACTCTTAATATATATTGCGTGAATAGTATTGTGTATGAAACCCCTGAGTAAAACTCGGCATTATTGTTGACTCCATATGCATCCATAGCTCAGCGATAAAAATGCGGGAGTTTACTCGGAACCGAAATCGCTCTTTTATACACGAAATCTTTAGATGGAAACTAAAAATGAATTTTGTGAAAAAATTACTTGTCCTTGACTGTTTGACTGAGGAACGGGTAAGAAGCAGAGGTGGGGTGGGGAGGTCTGTCTGAAGAGATCCTGTAAGCATCCTATAAATAACCCAAAATAATTGAACAACCATATATTTTCGTATGAATTTGGGTTTGACTTAGAAGACGCTGAAGTTTATTTGCTTATTCACAAATTACGATGTAGCCGAATATGCAAGGCCTTTCGAAATAATCCGAATGGAGGCAAAAAAACCACTTCCATTGGTTGAGTGAGTGGTGTGTCCCCCGTTGTGATTGAGCGAAGTAACTGCGTAGTCTCAATTTGTGATTCGACGAAGTGGTTGACGTACGAATTCTTTGCACCCTCACTTTTCCGAAAGGGTTAAACACATCAGTTTTTGCAGCTTATAACACGAGAACGACTCAAACGAATTGAAGAACGGAAAAATACGGGTCTTTTGTTTTTAAAAACTTGATGAAATTCGGCAATCAAGAAAGTGTGGTAAACGAATCCATTGTCATGCTATTATTGCTTGAGACTTACAATCATTTTAATGCTCACTTCCGTAGATTAGACATTAAAGCTTAAAGAATACGCAAAACATGTAATAGAACCAAAAAACTGTTAAACAATTAATGAACCATGCTTCCAATAGAATGGTGCCTACTTGCTGTTTTTACCGCCAATCGTTTTGAAAATAGTGTTACTTTTGTATGGTTAACATTATGTTGGAAGCATCTTCTGTTATTACGTTCATTTTCATCATAAGTTCAACATGAAATACATGAGTGTGAATCGATTTTATTAGCCATGAATTTAATGATCCTTGAAATTTTAGGAAAAACTTCAAAGCGTGATTTCCCCGTTTGTTTCATCAGCTTATGTTACAAATGTTGTGTTCCTTATTGCATACCTTGGGTAAGTATTCCATTTAGCAGCACTATATGTTTTCCAAAAACCTTGTGGAAACGCACTTCGTGTGTCCAGAACATCTCGGCAAATATCCCGCCAATGCCTACATACTTTTCTTACAACCGTTTGACTGCGGATCTTGGCATTGATTGGCGTCGACAAAACGCTTGCGATACTTTTGGCTAGTATTCATTTTCCGAGAAAATATGATTTAAAGTGAGGGAACGATTGTAATTCACTCTTCTGGAATCTTGCAATTACGACTTGAGTAATTTGAGCATTATATGCATTTTTGAGCATCATATGAAAGGTTGGCTCGAATATACCGTCGAAATTTTGGTTAATCTGCTTTGTATTATTATACGTAATGCAGATTTCATGTTCTCCTATTTCTGAAGAATTTACCTTGACATGGCATTTCCTTAAAAATAAGTCTAATAATACGATTCCACCTAATTATTTTCGCACCAAAGTAGTGTGAAGTATTTTTACGATAGCAAATTCTGATATTAAGTGAGAAAACTATAGAGGGATACTATATCAAGGACTTTTATGTGATGTGCAGATGTTTACGGGATTGGTGAGAAGAAGAAGAAAAATAGAAATCAATTCTGTATGAAAAAATGAGGAAAGTATAGTTTAGAGGAATCATCTCTATTGTTAATTCATTCAAAGATGGAATAAGGCAAACGGAAGAAATTTATCTCCCAAAGAAGATGACTTTAATGACGTCCTTTTTCCTTTCCTCATCTTGAAGTTTGGCATTTAAATCTCCAGCCAAGTAGATCAAACCAATTAATGGAGGGAAAAGAAAATTTATCAGGTTGAACGAAGAAAATTATCACTCCTCTCATGAAAAATTCATCGTCCAAATAAGGAACCTTTGTTTGATCTGACAGGATGCTACCTAAAGGCATCAAAGTTCAACGAGGAGGAAAATCAAAAGTATAAAAAAAGATATCAAGCACACCGCATTGATGTGGAAATTTACTCAAAAATACATCAGTTGAGTTTGCTGGAATATAATTGAAGCGAAAATCTAATATTTTTACATTTTCTGTGCAAACAATAATATCATATTGCTAGTGATAGACACGGGAAGAAATGGCGAGGGAGAGACTCTGCTAAAGTCATATACTGGATATAGACTTTAAATGATAAGTATAAAAATATTTTGAGATTAGCCTATTGGAGGATCTAGTGCAAAACCTTAGGATTGTTGACTAGTGATGATCTGGTGACGAGGATGATAGTAGGTATTAGGCGCATGTATTGTAGCTATATCCCCGGTATAGTAGCATTGCCGAACTTTTTCATGTAACTACTTTCTAGATAAGGAGATTTTATTGAATCCAATCAATTGGACCATGAAAAGTATTCTTCAAAGCTGTCAACAGCCTTCCTTTTTGGGCTAAGCTTCTAACCAATTTACCATGTGAATGAGAATTATTTTTGGTTCTCATTTCAATTTTGATTCTGAGCTAAATGAACAATTATTCGTTCATTACATTCCACCTTGAATAGAATGCTTAAGGGTACCCTTTTTTAACTAAGAAAAACCTGACCTTTCAAGAGCTTAAATGCAAGTATCTTTGGTTGGCGTATTTATAATAGCCTGCCATGTGAGTGTTTTCATGCATTCTTTTAATTGGCCCCATGTGCATTTCACGTGAGGAAAAGATTAGCATTTCGGATGCGTAGGCTGAAATCACAAGAAGGAATCTCAAAGGCCAGAAGCTGAACCTTCTTTATTTGCCGCTAAACCGTTTACTTCATTTTACTTTCATTGAATATTTTCCCTTATCCATGTTCTATTTATTTTCTACTACTTGAAGATATGCCATGCTTCTCCCTATATATCGCGCGTGAACAGCAAAAGACTCGAAGGGAAGTGTTTCTCCTCGATGGAGTGCAGTGGATGACGAAGCAATAATATCCCAGTGGTCGGGTTGGGGCGTTAGGGATGTCATGAGGAGTCCGAAGCACGCGCCCGCATGCGGAGTATATTGAGCCAACGTATCGCTTGACACGCTATCCACATCAGGCGCCGCTCTTAAGGCCGCAAATGCGAATCGCGTGAGGAAGGGCACAAGTGGCGCATACGGCGGGGGGGAGGGGGAAGGGGGGGTAGAGGAAGCAAAAAGATTGCTTGCCAATTTTACTGCCTCAAGATCTTAAGGCTGGAAATCCCCTAACGATGTAGGCGTTATCATAACGGCGATCGGGTACGCAGAGCATTCTACGAATGGCATTTTTCTCGTACATAATAATCGATGTTTTAAATTTCCATTTGCAGAGTAAATTGTCAAGTGGTTCTCTATCTTCTCCCAAGGCGTTTTACAACGGAGGAATTAACGACCAGTTTTAGCTTATTAACGCCTACTTCTAGTCAAGAAAAGCCCATGAATATAGCTTTGCGATGCGATGAGGAATGAGGTGGCTTTTTCCAGCAATAAATTTTTCTTTCTCATATCAAAGAATAGCAGCCATTACAATCGCATTTCCTATTGGGACAAGAACCATAAAACAGGCAGGCCCTTATCTTCGAGTTGAGTGAAGTGACGTGATGTCCGCGGTTGGATTCAGAATGAATGCAGGTGGTTGTCACATGTTAGCGGCGATCTCGTAACAAAATTTTGTTGAGCGCTTTTCAATTATCGCTGCGTGACGGCCCGTTTTGTTTACTGTGCTCTCTGCCGGGTCATAATTTGTGGAGATCGCCTGTCTACTTAAAATTCTACATTTTTTGTATTTCTGGCGAATGATAGTGTGCGCATACGAAATCTCTTTCCGTTATGCGACGAATAAATATTGCCGAAATGGCAACAAACTCGCAAGTGTGTGCTAAAGAGTGTCATCCTTGGACAGCAATATTTTATGTTCAATAAAATTCACATTACATTTGGTAAGTTTTTAAAACGCCCACATCAGTTCGTTTACCAGGGGTTACCACAGAAAAATTGTGCCTAGGAAGCTAGTCAAAGGTCATAGTATACTACCTCAGTGAGTATAGTTCATGACTGCGGAATGGTGAGATCCGAATACTTTTAGGTGGATTGTATTCGGACATCAGTTCTTAAATTCTTAAGTGGAAAAAAATTTAGCTTTCTGAAAATAACCTAGTGGATACTTCATACTTATTATCGAATGCATTTAGTGTAGTTTGCGATGATTGTAAACGAGGAAGAGTTGGGCGTTTTAGGTAAAATAGGGAGTTGTTGGAAGGAATTATGAGCAGGTTGAGATGGTTACAGGGGTGATGAGATTAATTGGTGTTCTGATGGAGAGAAGGGTGTTACATAAACTGAAAGGCGGGAGAATATGTTTATGTGTGAAGATCTCTCGGGTTTCACATCGGGCCAGGTTCTCCATATCTTCCTGACCCTGACCCGGTGTGAACCAGAGAGATCTTCACACATATTATTCACCGGGAAAACACCAGATCTTTTAAGACTGTTTATGTTGAATGGTGAGAGATGAGAAGCATGCGGACGTACAGAAAAAAACCATGCAAGAGTAAGGTGCATCAAAGAACATTGGCAGATTTGCATCTCATGGTCATCTAAGCATAACTTATATTGGAGAACTATATTTATATTATGCTTCACTACGCTTCAAAAGGTAAATCGTTAGTAGGAATCCTATGCAATGAAAAAATCTATTTACTTCAATTTGGCACTAAATTAGGATATTTTAGCTTGAATTGTTACTTAAAAATCTAATGGATTTATCAAAAATTGTACATGCATTATATTAATGGCTATGTGAGTCAATGGCAACTTATTAAATGCTGAAACCCTTTTAATCACCAATGGTTAGCAGTGACTGTTGCAGGAGTGTTAAATTTAAGTTGTCCCTGGTGATATTCTAAATGATCCACGAATATGACCGTTTCGTTTTTGTTGATGCACATAGTGCAATTGCATGTGCGGTTAAATTATTTTATCAGTGAAGACGTTGGCAAAATGCTGTAAGAGAAGATAATGGTAGCTTTATACTTATTATTGTATCAATCAATATGCCATGATTTTAGTAAATATTTTCCCATAAATATTTTTAACTTAGTTTCTTTTATTCAATGTAAGGATGGTTTGTGTTTATTTATTATAAAGATCAATTACGTGTTGTTTTATTTTTATTTTTCATTCATTGCTGTAAACAAATTTTTCAGTGAGTGCAGGGAGAATAGGTTACGCAAATATTGGCAAAATGTTTAGTGTGAAACAATTGAAATGTAGTGTTTAACATGCTGTGAATATTAATTGGAGATTCGGGTTAGTATGGTGGCTAAGATAGTACAGTGGTGACTATATGGTCACCCCGAGGGTTCGCGTTCGAATGTTGGAAGCGAATGAGATTTGTAATTGCTCTACCGATCCCTACTTGAGTGCCTTGTAGAGATCACTTGGAGTATGTGCTCAGTCTATTGGACGGGTCGCTAAACCATGGAGCCCTTGGCGTCTTCCGTTAAAAGCTGGCTAATGTCGACGTCAAGTAACATTCCCTCCCACACTTCCCTCGTTTCCTGAAATATCCTGCCTATACCCAATTACCAACCTATTCTTAAAGCATATGAGCTTAGTTGCCCTCACCTCCCCCAAATAAACACTACTTCTAAATTGATATTTGAAGGAAAATATCTCCAAAAAATGAATTGGCATCGGTAAAGCATTGGTAAACGAGTGCTGTAATGAAAATACTCCTCATTGGCCGGCGAATGATATACTATAAGGGGTATCGGACCTTTTTCGCCCTGAAATGGTGGTGATATTCAAACCGACATCGAAAAGTAGTAAATTATCGCTAGCCATGTCAGTCACTACCCGTTCTATCCTTTATACTCGTGGATCACATTTTGGTGGCATTGTTTCTGCGCAGCGTTAATTAAAATAAAATCTCCAAACTAATACCAAAAAATAAATTCCAGGGATCAGATTGAAGTTAGGTGTAAGGCATGATGTTCTCTAAAAAATACTTTGCTAATAACTATAGAGAATGAACTTTTTAACATCCACAATCTCTTCTTCTATAGCAGTAGAAGTAGTTTTGCCTTAGCGACATGTCTTGTTGAATGACTTGATGACGCAGTCGATCTTTTAAGCAAAAGCATTCTTACCTTGGCTTCACAGTGGGTGATTATCATTAAGCCTTTAATTCATTTGGAATAAAGTGGTCAACAATGTTGTTGCTTTACTTAACTCCTTAGGTAGCTCACGTGAGTAATTCCAAAGGAATATGCCTTCATCTAGAATGTCTGGTTTTGTATGCAAAGAAAAATTTAATGAGCTCTGTTATACTAATTAAGCAGTCCCTCCCTACTATTGATTTTGTGCTAATGGCACCTATGATCACTTTATTGCGATAATTTTGTTTCAACGAGGATCAGATAAGCAGGCATATCATCTTCCGAAATTCAATAGTCACCGTGGACAAATTAGACACATAATGCAATAATGCTCGTCATAGTATTAATAATTTTCTTTGGAATGCCGGTCGGTTTCAAGATTTTCTCTCGTCTTCTAGTTGTTTAGAAATATGTTCCACAGTTTACCTCGTATTGCATTTCACTCACTGATTTTCTAATCGATACTTTCAAACGCGGAAGGGAATCAGGAAACCTGTCGGTGCCCCCATTTATACGGGTCATTTACGAGCTCACCTTATCACCCACCGGCCCTTCCAGTACTCCCAATCCTCCCTCTGCACGTCACCTCCACTCCCAAACCAACCAGACTCGAAGCCATTCTTCATGCGTCGCCCGAATAACCCGCTGAGAAATCGCGTTTTTGCGCCAGCATCGTCCGGGTCTAAAGGTCGCCCTATACCCCTGATCATACTAATATTTATCACCTGTAACGCCTGGTTCCTAAGCGCATTAATAATGTATCGCATGAATGGCTTAATCACTGATTGCCCAAACTTGCCGCCTCATTAGCCTTGCGGCCATCTGGGGAATCGCTCATCGCTTTCCGGCCTAAAAACGCTGCGGAGGCTCCGCTGGACGGGCGGAGTTCGACTATCGCTAACTTTGGGTTCCCTCTCCTAAATCACCTCTTCCTCCAGCCCACCTATGGACCACAGGTCACACGTATTATTCCACCTGCTGGAGCAGAGATAGCGTTTTGGGCCTATCGTCCAATGGAAAGTGATTACACAATTAGTCCACTCATTAGTATCACTCTGTCTTTTGGTGCCCATTATATTCATCATGTGAGCGCCTCTCCCAAGAGTATCCTCTCGGTTTAGATTCTCTGAGCGCCGGGCGAAAATATGGGAATGGATAACTGCACTGCATTCACGATTATTTCCTGAAAATAGCAAAGTTGCGACTATTACTTTTCTTACACATCTTGTGAAAGAAACGTAGTAGTCGATCCGATAGACACCCGATAAAATTTGGAATATTTTTTGATTTTTACCATTTTTTTGCCTGTATGTCATCTATTCTTTTAAACAGCATGCAAGTCCGTGGCGTCTACTATCAGTACCGGAGAGTATTCTTTCAATATCACTGTAAAATTGATACACTAAGTAAAATTTTCACAGGATAATCCAGTGAAAATTTCACTGCATCACTTTTAACATGATATATTTATCCTTGATTTCCACATTTGTTGCCAAATGCATTTAAAATTGTACGAGGTTTCTTTCGTTGAGTCTACAGCCAAGAGTGCTACGCTGCTCAAGATTTATGTTTTACGAAGAAATACGAACGCTTAAGCAGTTTCATATAGTTGAAAATGCGAGAAGCAGGAATTATTTTGAAACCAGTATTGCATTTACATTCCGGCTGGGAAAATCTTTGAGTTTTAAACTCATCTCAGACACTACTAGTCACAATAAAATAGTATTGTATTACTGGTAACTTTATAATATTATTGGGGTAAGGAGTTGATGGTTTGGAATATGACCAGAAGAGCGTCCAACTTCCATTAAATATATAGCCATGTGGGTGAAATAATTGTTGTGGAGGTCCAAAGTTAGAATATTTTGGGAAAGAACAATGATGAATACGCTTTACAGGGATGGGAGATTGACACGAAATAGCTGGGGAAGTGAGAGACTGAGTGAAATAGGAGAGCATGTCTTTAGAATAGAGAATGATTGCGGATAGAAAGCGGTTGAATTCTGGCAGAAAAGACAGAGTTTCGCTCATACGATCAACAACACACCATTCAAATTCCGGGACATGTCGCCGGTAAATAACCATAGGAAAACGTGAGGACATACCGGATATACCAAATTTATAATTTCATGGTGAGACAAGGTTTTGAAAAATGCACTCAGCTTCCCTGCGCAGCATTTGACACCAACCATAAATTAGTAGTCAGGAAACGTGAGGTGATATTCAAAGGTTGATAGGAAAGAAGATATATGTATAAGTAGAACGCTTAGGGCCGCATTCAGATGTCTCCACTTCATCGCCTAGTCGCAGCTTCACTCCATGAAGATTAGTGCTCCTTCTCCTGCAAATTGGCATTCAGCACCACTACTTCCACTCCTTCTTCCGGAGTGTTGATGGTCGCTATGTTGCCAACTCGACTCAAGTGTAAGCAGCGACATTTACGTAATCCTGGTTACGGTTATTTACGGAACAAGGTGTAAAATAGAGGGAGTTTTGAATATCAATCCCATGGTCTCCATGGGATTGTATAAATATTATTCTGATATACATGATCAATAATTTAAATATTATTAGAATATCAGTCTCTTATTCGTAAAATAGCTATTCTCAGTACAAAATATATGCAATAAAATAAGGATGGCACATTTTTCACACAGTTATAATATTGAATAGGTAACATTGGTTTTTATTACAATCCATACTATTACGTACATACACTCCACATTACTATGATATTTAATCATATGCATTCTAACATGCTCCTGAAAATGTGCAAAACATTAATTCTTCAAAATTATTTGTTACCGCTGGTATTTTATCAGTTTCCAAGCGACGTCCCTGGTTCGAAACTCTCTCTCACCAGAACATTTCGCCCGATCACCCGAAAATTTCGGTAGATACTTACAATTATATGATTGCAGAGCTTAAGTTCTTTTTTCTCTTGCGATTACTTTTTCCAAAAAAGCACAGTGCTGGAAAATCACGGCACCAGGCAAATTAGAACAAATGTTGTACGTGCGTCGGGACTGCGTGGCCAGAGATACGGAAATTAAAAATCACGATCACACTTCATGCTCTTCCGTTAATTTCGTACACAAAAAACTACAGGGCGTGCGGACGTATTTCCGCCACGTGCTAATTACTTACGTGATTTAGGTAAATAACGTAATTAACTATTTGACGTTATAATTACGCAATTTTAGCAAATTACGTAATTAGTACGTGAAATAGTTAAAATACATCCCGGGTAAACAGATTAAAAATATGTAAAACCAGGGACAGTCGTACAACGAAACTGCGACGAAAAAAAAATTGGAGGAGGAGAGTACCGAACTAGGGGCGTCGACACTGTGAAGCAAGCACCTAACCCCTAACCCAAACTGCCTTTCAAACTCCCAAACCCAAACTACAAATTTTGATTCATACCCAGAATCCGTAATCAAGATATTCCTGCCAAATAGTTTCATTGATCGCACACAAGTTGATATCAGTGTACTCTTGCTATGTTGCTTGATATTACAAAACGTATCAACGACGCTTAATAACCTTATATCGCATGAAAACAGCGTTTATATTTGCGAAGCGTCGACCATTATACGCCGTCGGCCATGTTGATATTCGATGTAGTGGTGATTTTAGGGTGGGTATGGGTACCCTACCACTTTAGGCCGGCTGTTACTACAACCGCAGTGAGACCGCCACTCCATAGAGATTCTGAATACCATGTAGTGTTGATTTACGTCATAAGGAGTGGAAGCTTCACTCCATTGGAGGTTGTGAATACGGCCCTAAGACTCGGATTGGTGCAAAGTGGGGGGAATATCAGTTTGTGGAAAGATCCCTGAAGGAAAATAACAAGTGGGAATCAAATGAGGAAGGTTAGGGTTAATGATGAAAGGTAATAAGGGAAGCAGAGAAAACATTTATCTTTATCTCAGGAATTGCAAAGCCATGGATAACAGATGAGTTGATTGAGGAAATTAACGAAAGACGAAAGTAAAGCAAAGTAAACACCGGCCTTGACAGAAGAATGCGCAATGAAAAACACACCATTAGAGGGAACCAAACAGGAAGATGGAACTGTGGATGAGAAAGAAATGTGTTACGGTATAGGTGCTCAAGAGAAAAGGGGAAGTGTAGGCTATGCTTAAATTTACGCATATGCAGAAGACAGAAGTTAATAGTTATGTAGAGAAGAATGTAGATGTATGCAATAGAATTTTTAGGGGAATGTATATTTGTTTTTATTAAGAGATGGCAACTTGTGTTATGATTGTGATGGAAATATTGGTAACATATAATGAGGGATTTTTAGAATCCACTTCATAATTTTAAAAAAATATTACTGAGTTATGACGTGTGGCTCACGCGCTATTTGCTGTGTAACTCTTTAGGGTATATGAGCCTGATAAACTTGGTTTTCACGAAAACTAATGAATTACCGAAAGGCTAGACCCGAGGGGTCAAATTTAATCCACCGTGCTTTTGGACTTTCTGAAATTGGCGGTACATTGGCGGCACATGGTGGCTACGTTTACATGTCGTAGGTAGCATCTATTGCATGACCATTGAGCTTCAGTTTGATTAGTGGTTGGTGGAAAATCAATAACGAAATGTAGCCTGCTTTTCTTCATGGCGCAAATGGAAGATTCACGGGCAAAAGCACGCCGGATCCTTACCATCAACGATCTTTTTCTAATCCTATCTTCATCCACATCCACGAAAGTGCCCTCGCCATAGCATACTAAAAATTTGCTGTGTATCAAAAATTGTTTGGCATTACTTAAGCGGTTTGCAATGGCATGTTGATATCATTTTATCTAAGCATATTAGAAGTTTGGAACTATTAATGTGAAGCAATCGTCATAGAAACCTCATCTTTCCTTTTCTTATGTGATGATCACATCATTCTTTGAAAACGCGGTAATTAACTGTATTCATTATTCAAATTATAAATATTGTTTCTAAATTCACGTATTCTTACCCCAAAGTGGTGAAATGTATTAATTTAGTCTAGATTCCTAGGCCATATTTTTTTATTAAGATAACATCGAACAAATATCACAAAAATTTTCATCTATTAGTTGCATGTATTTTAGTGCATACGTATTTTGATCGGCGCCTGTAAGTACCTGCGACTCTCCCACATTAGAAAGAATTGCTTAGTATCTGGTTTCGTATCTCATATCTCTTATTCTCAACATGTACTTCCTAACAAACTACATGTATAGGAAATGCCTTAAATGCGTCTTTTGGAAATAAATTATGATAAATATGCCAAACCTATCTTTCCCTGTGTTCATCAAAAAATCTTTTTCGCGAAGCTCTGTAATTGAAGATTCACCATGTGGAAAGCCAATATGTCTTCCTTAGTATTTTATTTGCATCTACAAATAGTTTAAAGATTTTATATGCAGCTCATCATTTGGGTCAGCAAATACGAAAAGAATCATCAGTAACTGCCTCAGTGAGGCGAAGACGGTGAATAAATTACCATCTTGTTCACGCTGTTGTTCATTTCAATGTAATCCTTATACAAGTAAATGATTGCGATGTTACAGATTATGGAAATTATGACGTATTTTCATTAAAACATTGTGACCGAAATATCAGTGATTTGCTATTACTTCCGGAGTTTTCACATGAAAATCGCGAATAAATTAAGAAAACATATAGGATTCTTTGCATTCTTAGGAATATATCGCACATATGATTAGAAGTGAATAGCGGTATATCCCGTAAAGTATAATTATGCCTTTCAAGGGTGGGACATCTTCAGTGATATTTAGCATTTTCCCTTATTTTGGGATTAGTTATTCAAAGCTGTTGATTAAATGTTGAGAGTAAATTATTTAAACATTTATAATCTGTAGCAATTTTTCAACAGCAGGTTACAGGTGAATAATAATTTATTAATATTAAGAGAGATGTCGGGCATCTTAGTTATTTGGGCATCAAGGTGGATATTTGGAAAAATAAACCTTTTAGGGAGAAGAGGAGGGATGGATAGAAACCGGGCGTCGGGAATATTTTTAACAAAATTTTAACCCGGTGTCGGGACGTTTTCTACATCTACACGATACCCTGCAAGCCACCGCAAGGGTGTTTGTCAGGGGGTGAAGATCACCAAGCATGCACCATTGAAATGAAAACAAGCAACTATAGGGTCTCATGCAACAAGATTGTTAGTATCTATAGTATTTAAGGGATTAATGCATGCATTATGCACTACAGACTACTCTAAAATATTTCCCCTATCTATCCCTTTGCTATGCTGCCTATTCTGTGCTCTTATAGTACGGGGGAAAAATGCCATTTTGAATCTATCAGTACGACAGTCTAGTTCTCTATTCTTATTTATCTGGTCGAATCTAGAATAATACGCCGGCGTTTTTAATATGTGCCTAACATCTTCAGTAAAGCTATCCGATTGAAATTTCTGTAATAGATTAATTCTGTACTTTAGCCTACGCTCTGGTAATGATTCCCAACATAATTCTTGTATTATTTCTGAAACACTACTCAACGTATTGTAACACCTTTTAACGAGCCTAGCTGCACACTGTCTAGTTCCCTGATGAAACCTAATTCTTTCGGATCCCATACACTGGCTGCATACTCAAGGTGGGGCCTAACTGGTGAAAAGTAACATCGCTCTTTAGTCTTTTCGTCACATTTCCCAAGTACTCTTTTTATTAGTCCTAGCTTTCTCTTCGCTCGGCCGCATATTTCCCGGATATGTCTTCCTCACGATAAATCTTTAGTGATTGTTAGACCTAAATAACTTATGGTTTCACCGCTTTCGATCTTCTTGTTACTAATTTTATAGGATCGCTCTATGAAATTCTTCTTTCTTCAAAACTTGATAGCTACACACTTTTTAAGGTTAAGTTCTAACTGCCATTTGTCCCATCACTCTTGAATTGCATCTCAATCTTTGCTAAGCGATTTCCTGTCTTCTTCTTTTGATATACCCCTATACACTACCGCATCGTCTGCAAAAGGTCTAAGCTTACTACTAACTACGGTACCCAAATCGTTAATGCATAAAAGAAAAAGAAGCGGACATACTACGCCACCCTGAGGAACTCCCCATGTGACTTTGATTGTGCCCGACTAGATACCATCTATGACAACCCTCTGCTCTCGCCCACTCAAGAATTCTTTTGCCCAGCATACAACGTCTTTATTTATACCAAAACTCTCTAACTTCAAGATTAATTTATCATGAGGAACTTTATCGAATGCCTTTTTAAAATAAAAAAATATCGCATAACTTCAGTACCTACTGTTTTCGCCGTAGACCAAAATATCGTGTACGAATAAAGCTAATTGTGTCTCGTAAGATCTGCCTTTCCGGGACCCGTGTTGGCTGTTTATGAGTAATCCCTGACTATCCAAATGCTCCATGATCGAAATGACCACAATGTGCTCAAATACCTTGCAAGAGATTGACGTGAGTGAAATGAGTCTGTAGTTACTAGGCTCTTCCCTATCACCGCTTTTAAAAATAGGGATAATGTTCGCTACTTTCCAATCCTTGGGTACTGTGTGGTTATTTAGTGTTTTATTGAATATTATTTCTAGATAGGGGGCTATTATAGAAGCTAATGCTTATGTACTCTAGAAGGAATTTGATCGTTACCTGGTGGTTTGTTTTTATTAATGTTTTTTAACTGCTGCCTTACTCCTTGACATGACATTTTCCTCATAACAAAACATCCAAGTGATCCACGGTTTAACTTATCATTCGACAGATGGATTATTGAACTTGAAATGCTCTCCATAAAACCCTCTATTGGGGACTGGTATTCCGCTGAAAATCTACCATCGCCGGGATTTAAACCCAGGACCTCGGGATGGGAAATCAGTACTCAAGAAACCTCACGAAACGATGCCGGGGAAAATGATTCGAGAGGTTTTCTTCTCAGGGATTCCAACTCCTCAGAAATTCAATCCCTACTATCCCCATTCCCAACTTCCATCGTCACTTCTCTCGCTCCTGAAATCCACGTTGCACTCGCTCTCATTCTCTTTTTTCCTTATCTCTTCTCTATTCTTCCCTTCTCCTCACGAAATCAGAAGGGTCGTCTTCGTGAAATCCATTTTCATCCCTCCCAACCCCCTCTTATTCCCTTACAACTCCCTATTCTCCTCCTCCTCCCATCAACCCACTCCTTGATCCTTCTTCCCCCTTGCCCCACCACCTCCCAATTTCCCTTCCAACCCTCTCCACCCCTAGTCCCATCCTTCGTCATCCGCTCAAAATCCCTACGAGTAGTATTGACAGAGCCAACCGTGAAATTTCCCATCAAAAACGTCGATTTATTACACTTCCTCCAATCCGTTTCCCTTTCAATCTTATTCCAAGCCCCCTCCATCTTTATTTTCTCTTTCAATCCCTTTTCCGTAATGATTTCCACTTCCCTTCAAATCCTCTCTGGTACCCCTCCTCCCATATCATAGTTTTCACTCCCTTCGTCTGAACGTACATCCAAGCATTAGTGCTTACATTGCTTTCGACGTGAGTGATATTGTGTTTATACAAACTTTTACTCGTTAACGACCTGGAAAATGTATTGATTTTAGAGGTATTTTCTCACCCTTAAATAAACGTGTTTCTTTAACCACTCCTGGTTAATGGACCGTTTAATTAGGGCCTTAATTAAAAAAATATTTCACCCCATTTTAAATTAAGATTCAAATTCCTTTTGAGCGCGAGGATATTACAGGGATTTTAACTCCTGTTCAACTCTCATGAATCTTATGGAAATGGCAAAGAATAATAAAAATGAAATACTTTGTCAAATATTCTGAAAATGCCTCGATGAAGTAGCATTGAATTGCGTGAGTTTATAGGTATGCTTTTCTTTCGTGCCATGATTTCAAAAATATGAGTTCTTCATTAAACGGGCTATAGGAAATCGTTTGGCGATATGTTAACGCAGTGAGATCGTTAGCAATCTTAAAAAATGATTATCTTAGTTTCCATCAATCACCCATCATCTTCAGTTGCCATTAGAAAGTAAAACTTTTGAAAATTTGGTCTCAATCCATTGCTCGCTCGAGTATCATTTACTCAGTTTCGAATGGTATTCCTTCATTTGACAGGTGTTTGTGACCTCAATAATGTGAAATTGCTGAAGAAGCACTCTTAATCACATAATTTGAATTCAGGTTGCGAAATACCCCTGTAAAATATTATTAATTGTCTCTTGAATATGAGCTTACTCTTATTTATGCATGTACGACCGGATGTACTGTCGTTTAAATGGGAATTTGTGCTGATTTTGAAAGACAGTTTAATACGTCAAATAAGCCAGTAGCCGTGGAATTATCATCTTCATTATTACAGAGTGCCCTACAATTCCCCTAGACGGTGTGTGCTAAGGGTGAGCTTTGGCTTATCATGGTCCAAATAATGAAAGCAAAATATTTAGCAGTGTGCAGCAGGAATCTTGTTTGCTATTTGCATAATTATACTAAACGATGTTAGTAAAAAAGCTAGGATTGCATTTTTAGCTTCGAGTTACACGTCAACTTGCATTTGCTTCTGTGGCAATTGGATTAGGCAGGAATTGATCATGTTAGCTATGGTTCATGATAGCCAAAGGTTCGGAAATGTCACTGTTTTACCATGGAACAATGTTTTGTCTGTGAAGTCAGGTTTTGACATGCAGATTCAAAATGAGTGCTCTAAAATAATTAATTTTGCTTTATTTAGCACGCAAAAATTCTCAAATGAAAACAAATTATTTTTGGTCATTAAAAAAATCAGTGCTATGTTATCGCAATAAAAATATAAATACGATAATGTGAACAACATATTCCACTGGGAAGAAATTGTCCTTGAATATGTCGGATAACAATGGCGTAGATTTTAGCAAATAGAGGGGAAAAAGGATTATTTTTGAAGTGAAATAGAGTAGATCAAGAATGTCAAGAATATCAAAAATAAAATTTATTTTTGATAACGACGATGTTTCTCAATGTTAAGTCTGATTCTATAAAAATATTTAAATCTGTATAAATGCTAAACCATTTGTATGTACATGTAGGTTTCTAAGTTCAAGAAATCAAAATATTTTGCCATAATTTTGTTTAATGACTTAAATTAGTTATCGTATGCGACTCTCGAGAAGGCACATATGTGACTAATTTAGCCCTCGGGGGACCCTCATTTTGAAATGCGTGGAGCAGACATGGGCGTGTGGGATTACTTTTTACGTGTGCTTTACTTCCAAGATAAGAAAGGAAGGTCAAACGAGGAAGCAAGTGGCCTAAAACGCACCACTTGTCTAACGACCTGTGATCTTGAATGACAGCAGTGGATGAACCAAGAAAGCATGGAAAGAATGGGATAACATGGGAACTTTTAGGAAACAAAAAAAGATGAGAACAGGGAAGGATATAATCAGCTTCTTTTTTTTACCCATTTATTTTCCTAGAATATATGTTCATCATGTTTCTGTGACGTGGGAGGTCGTATCGCATGGGAAGACGCGATGTTCTCATGTTGAATATAGTTGAAGTCATTATACAAACTGGAAGCACATCTGCTAGCTATAGGATTGTTGACTCGTAGAGAATTCCACCGACACTCTAAATTAAGCGACAATGTAATCGCCTGTGTGACAGTAATTTGTCCCTGGTGTGGAAATACCCCCTGCCATACACACTTGTAATGTCTTGTACGTTATTATTCACAAGGCTCGCTCAAAAACGTAAGTACCATTTTGTGAAACTTCCGCAGTAGTGCTGCGATCGCTGTTTTGCTGATGCCGTCTAGATTTTCTGGCGCCTCGGGCATCAGTTGCGTCAATTTTAGCCAAAAAAAGTGTTTTTACGTTTTGTCTCAATTGTTTGTAAAGCCTGTCGAAGAATCCGCCGTCCAATAAATGCAGTCTGTTGAAGGATGTATAAACCTTTAAATTGATTTATTTTCATCGACAAGGGGTTTAGAATTATGGCGTCATTAAAATCGGTACTGGAATGATAAAAACATGGTTGGACTGTTAAACGAAGGTCACATGTCATTTGGTCAATTGGTTAGGAAAACTATGTGAAAATTCGAATGAATCGGCATTTCGCGATGTTTTACTATGCAATGAATTTATCGAGAAAGGGTTTGATCTCGACGTACATGATAAATCAGCCAGGATCTAGGAAATACCGTTTACGTTATTCTCTTGTCGTCCCGGAAATAATGCCGAATAAATAATCAAGTCCCCATTTACGAAAAGTGCATCGAAAATGTATGTCGATAAATAAATTAAGGAGTGCTCTTTTATGCTAAAATGAAGCCAAACAAATTACTATGAGTGAAGATTTGTATGTATTCACAGCACTTATGTTATTGAATGTTTGTCGTAGATACAGGTGAAACTGCAATTTTTTTGACTTCAACGGTTTAGGTTACTTCGCATCTTTTTAAAAGTTTTCTCAAATCAAAGACGTACACGAAATTCATGCTCTGGACAGGATTCAAACCGCCAACATTTAAGTTGTCAGGCAGGCACTCACCCATCTGGCTATCGAAGGTGGCCCGCACAACATGATCCTATTTTAAGAATGAAATCCGTAGATTCTGGCGATATTGCGTGGTATTCGAACATATCAGAAAAAGACAAAATTTGCAATTTACCACATAAAAACTTTATTCCGACCCGGGTTTCGTTGGCACTGCAACATCGTGATGTTGCAGTGCCAACGAAACCCGGGTCGGAATAAAGTTTTTATGTGGTAAATTGCAAATTTTGTCTTTTTCTGATATGATCGTATTTATTTATTCTGGCCTCATAATTGTGATCTTATTTAATCGCTGGGAGCAGATCTGTATGGAAATCCTGCCTACTACAGGTCTGTACGAATAAATGTCTTTTTGCGTAGCATTCCGGTCACTGTCTGAACCTATATGTTATTTTTAGAGCCGCCACAAGGTCATGTGGAAGGGAACATGTCACTGTTATTGTCATTCGCATTTCACTGTCACACATCATTCGAATAGAATTTGAATCGGTTTTATGCAGCTGGACTGGTCGGAAACATTCTATAAACCTTCAATGGGTCTAAATTAAAATTGTTTTGCCTTTGCCGTTCCTAAATATAAACTTTTCTGCATTTAAGGAACCCTGAGCTTATCGTTTCATGTTTTTTAGCTAAAAATGGTGAAAATCGTATTGGCAAATTTCGTCTGGATCATGTCCCTAATTTATTCACATGGACCTGCTCTATTGGGGTATGAGGGAAAATTTATTATTCCGGAAATCACTCAGCCTTTTGGAAGGAAAGTAAATGCTCTCAAAGTGAATGATTTATTTGGCAGGAATATATCTGGTTCATTTATCGCAGCCATCCTTTTTCAGGAGTAAAAATTATCCCCCTTGCTTTGATGAAAAGGCAGTTTTTTTTCGTGACCATCCTTACGGAAGGAATTCACAGAGTGACAAGAGATTCAAGTAAAATATGATGATCAACTGTATTTATTAAGTCTAAAAATAGCTTGGACTTGGGCAATTGTGCCTTTGGGAGGGGGAGCTTAGATAATTGGGCGTCAACAATGTTGAGGTCGGAACGTGCCCTCGGTGCCTCTCTAGCTTTTTGAGTTCTCCAAACTAGTTCCCGAGCATCTAAGAACTGTGGGCGGAGTAAGGCACCGCAAAAGACCATATCCAAGTCGGTGAGGCCAGAATGTGTGGTTAAGGATGAGAGTGTGTACGTGCCGCGCACGCTTATGGTGGTGCTATGCAGTCATGCAGCGATCAGTTTACGCGGCCTATCATGAATTCGCCACAGCCTTCTAGCCTCGGGCCTGCCCTAAACGCGGAGGTGGACCCTCCTCAGCTGCCGACGTGGTATAGGATGAGTGGATGATGTCGTTGGCAAATTTTCCAGCCAACTATGGTGAAAGATCGCTGTCTAAAAGACCTGAGTCTAAATGAAATAACGCCTAGGTACTTCATGCGTGGCACTTCATTGACACATTTAAATCCTATCCCAGTTGCCAACTGGCATTAAGACATCTCCGTGAAGAGTTCGCTGACCGTATCAGTAGGTATTCTGCAGGAAAGGATAAGAAAGTAAGATCCAGTCTTTCAATGCCTGGTTAAATATTTTAATAGTATTAGAGCAATCGTGGATGAGCCCTTTTAAAGTTACTGCGTGCATCGGCCAATCAATTTTCCAACATAACCCGCAAAATCTATAGTTACGGTTGCCAGACATTGACTTAATATCCAAAAGTACGTTAGCCTGATGTACAAAACTGAGACTTTATGTTCCAAGGAAATAAGTCGTTGAGATTAGAATTAGTCGTTGAGATTGAGAGTTGAAGTTATTCCTGCACGGAAGTGGTTGATGTATTACTGTAGAAGGAGGCAAAGATATTCCTCGGGGAATGGCGGTCAGGGAAATGGTTAGCAAAATTTAGTCCGTTAAGCAATATATTCGATTCCTGGTAAACCAATTATATTATTTTTCCTGTCCATTGCTTCTTTTCTTGAGTGTTTTAATTTGTTTAAAAAACGATGGTAAAAAGGTATCCCTGAATTATTACTCGCTCAATGACCGTCGTATACTTGCATTATTATGAAAAAAGAGAATCATTATCGTCTAAACACCATTAATCATCATCTAGATTTCATCGTACGTATCCACGAACCATCTTACTTTCTTCCTCTTTGTTCGGATTGTGGCGTGCATTCCCGCTTCATCTTTGACGGTAGTTACACAGAATTTATTTTAGCATTGTAGAGATTCTTAAATCGATGCGCTAGAGTGTTATCACACCAAGTACTATGTTGGATTGTTGCCTCTTAACACATATAGCAATTACTCACCTTCAAACTTCCTCCTTTGAAATGGATGAAACATTTCATAGAACGGGGGGTAGTATGTAAAGTTTTAGAAGTTAATGTTACGTGTAAATGTGCAGGTAGAAACTAATTCATATTGTATCAGACGTGGTTATTGTGAAAGTATTTTCGCAGAAGTTATGAGGAAATTGGAATCAAATAGAAGGAGAAGTTTGAAATAGCTTTAAAGAACAACCACGCGTTTGGGAGATCGTGACCTAAATACATGCGGTGATCGGTAACAATGAATGTTTTCCTCTCATCATTTCCCTGATCCAGTTACCATTCTCTGAGATACATATATAGTACAATACTTACACAGTATGCTCCGCAAGATTGAATCCTACCTCATGAAATAACATTTTATTAAAAAAATAGGTTTCCTGCGGGGAACGTGCAACAAACAAAAACGAGAGCTTCTGGTTCAATCGGAAATCGTTCCATCCAAGCTTACTGGAGCAGCTACCAACAGTTCTCTTGCTATGGGAGGACACCGTGATACTGCTATTATTTTCCCGATTCCCCGCCTCCCCTCCTACCTCATGCGCGTACTCTGGACTCACTTTCTCCACCCCCCTCCCTCCCCTCCTAACTCTTCTCCCGCACTCATCTCTTCCCCCCGCCCTCCCCCCGTTCCCTCCATCATGCGCTCTCCAGGCATCCATCTCTAACGGAACACAAGAGCGCTGAACTTTCGCTCATCCGCCTCAATCGCCGCTCTCGCCCGAACATCGCTACCCTTTTGTTTTTCTCGTGAATCATTCGCCTCTGCTCTCCCGTGTTTCCAATCGTCCGCTCGTCCTCCCCGTGCCCACTCGCGTGTTCATTGAATCCCATTCCATTTATCTCACTCCATTGAATTCCCTTCCGGCAATCGGAGTAGGGTCCCTACGCACACTCCGCCCCGCGCTAAAAGTTATTGAATTGCCTTTAATGCGGCAGCGTTTCCCGATTGCGGAAAAGCGCTGTATCGGCCATTCTGTCGTGAGGCTGGGGAGGTCCCTTCCTCTAATAACTGTTGGGTCGGACATTTTTTTAATTTTTCTTTTCCGCGGCAGTTTTCTGCGGATGGTATCGCGTCATCGCTTAAAAATCCACCCGGATAATAGTCGATGGGATGGAGTTCTAGCTTGCCATATCTTCCGCTATTTCAATGAGAACTGTGAGAGTGAGTTAATGTCGAGTATAATTGTCCAGGTGTGCACCATAATGTTTTACAGTCAATATTGAGAGCAAAGATGCCGATTGGTGTTGGATAGGTGTGAAACATAAATAATATTTAATGCCAGTGAACTTTTCCTTAACGTATCACATATTATGATATCAAGCCCATTCTTTCAGATTGACCATCATCATCATCAGTTTCAATCCTAGGATTGGTTTACTGCAGCCCTCCATTCTAACCTATTCTGTGTGTATTCCCTCACGCCCTGGTATGTTTTCTCTTTCACGTCCTTCTTTAATTGCCCTATATATTTGTCCCTTGGTCTTCCTCGTGGGACCTTTCTTTCAATCTTCCCTTCTATTATATTTCTAACTAATTCATTGTGCCTCAAGGTATGCACAATCCATCTGGTTCTTCTTTGCCGTAGGTTTTTCCATTTTGTCCTTTCTTCGTTTGCTCTTCTGTACACCTCTTCGTTCCTTACTTTATCTGTCCATTTAATCTTCAACATTCTCCTCCAGCACCATGTTTCGAAGGCTTTAATTCGTCGTTGGTCTGCTTTCCCGATGTTCTATGTCTCTGATTCATAGAGTGCCACGCTCCATACGAATGTTTAGATGAAGTGCTTCCTTATTTGCAGTCGTAGGTTCTTTGATCATATTAGTAGTCTCTCCTTCATAAATGCCTCCTTAGCTTGTGCTATTCATCGCTTGACGTCCGTCGAGCTTCTTCCATGCCAAGGTATAGTGCTGCCGAGGTAAGTGAAGGTCTCCACTTGTTCCAATTTCATTCTTCGAATTGTATTATTTGCCCTAAGCTTCTCTCTTCCGCACACTATGATTTTAGTTTTCTTCTGATTGATTATACATCTCGTTTTTTTTGTTTTGAGTAGTGGGAGGGAAAAAAGTAAACTGAATTATCACGTATGCTAGGATGTTGAAACGGGCGTTGGAAAAACAGATGTGTCAGTGGAAACTGGAGGGATATAATAGCCACTTTAGTGCCTCAAGTATAGGTGATAGAGATTAAGCTGAGGGTAGTGTAAGAATAAGTGTGGAGTGAGGATAAAGCTAATAGCTGGTTCGCTGGTGAACTGTGGAGCATTAAACGTGGGAACTGATATAAGATCTAAACTTGTTAGAATTGCATAGTAGCAGAGGTTCCACAAGGAAAAACTCCACCTCGACCGGGTCCGCAAATCGCCGTTTTTATTTCGCAATCCTCGAACTTGTAAGGATTGTTCAAATTTTTTTCACGTTTTTAAACTTTAATCCGTGGATGATTTTAGACTTTCAACTCAGGTGATGGTGAACGTGAAGATTTCTGTTTTCCTTGTTAATTTACGTAGAATTAGATGATTTTGATTTCTTGCTTCTCCCTGTTTTGACAAAATAAGAGGTGTGGCCTGTTCACTATATAACGTAACAATTTCTGAGGCTACAAGAAAAGTTTCCACACAAACATTTTCCTTAATCATTGGCGATTTTTCCCCTCGATCATTGGCAGGAAGTTCTGGTTCCAAGAACGTATTTTAAGATTTATAAGGTGTGTATTGAAATATAATTTTGACTGGAAAAAGGAAGATAAGTAGACCATTATAAATTTTCAATTGCTATCAATACTCACTGTTCCAGTCATAACAAAGAGAAAGTTCAATACATGATCTTATTATTGTAATTATTGCGTTTCAGTTTAAGGTCCCGCCAGCCCCACATGTTTTGCAACAGGAATGAATAGAGGAAACCTAGAATTTTGAACCGGACCAGCAGCTCGTTAGTTGGAAATAACTTTCTTTGCTTGTACAAAGGAAATTACCATAATATGTGACGTAGTTTTACATTTGATTCAGGCATTTAGCCAGAAGTTTGCTTTGGAGGGAGGGGGCTAAATCTAGTGTAGCGTAACTTGAAACAAATCAACTTTACCAATTCGAGGCCGAAATGTGAAAAATCAGTTTTCTTAATTTTCAGTGCTTGCTATTTTCTTTTACTGTGCCCATTCCTATCTCGTCTCACTGGTAAAGTTCAATCCTTAGGTACCTTGTTATGATGCAGTTATTTTGACCGGTCCCAGAACAGTAGTTCAGCGCATTCATACAAAACAGATTGAAAACAACAATTATTAAATAACCACACTTATTTGTTAAACTAGGGAGATCGTTAAAAGACGATTAACACTTGAATTATAGCGGAGCTAAGTTAACACAGTTAAAAACAGAGCATCAAAATTATAGGGAAAACATTTTGGTCGGGGCTGTAGCCCCAGAAGCCCTTCCCCTGGCTACGTGCCTCATGTGATTTTAACACGTGGTTGATATTTTCATCATTATGGATTTATTCTACCTACCAATTTTACTCACGCACAAGCCATAAATTGTTATTGTAGTTAGCTGAAGTATTTTTCATATGATTTCTTCTTCACACCTACATATTTAAGGTACTTACCATTATTTTTCATATTCATGAAATACATGATTCAGACAGCTATAATTACTTTTATATGTAGTCAGCATGCAAGCAAAAGAAGCAGGCGGCGTGAGGCCTGTTATTACCAATGATACTAAGCTATGTAGTTAATAAAAATATGTTAATTTCCAGGTGATATTTGGTCGAAATGAATTTCTGGTTTGGATTAAATATGCTGATGTTGCATACTTCATTTGATCTGAAATGTGGGCCACCTACAATCTTGGCAGGCACGAGACACTTAGCTACAAATATAATGAACATAACCATCATAACTTACGCAATTTTCCTCCTTACCGAAATTATCAAGTTGTACATTTATTCGGAATTCATAATATTTATACATGAATCGTGTAGGCAAAAAGTGTACATCGTCCCGAAAAATTACAGGTTCTGTGACACTTATAAATAAATGTGCGTAGAAGCCTTCTGGTCCATTGCTAGCAGTGCTTTTTTTCAGTTTCTCACGTATAAGTTAAAAAAATCATAATTTTCAGCTCTAAAATAGAGCTTAAACATAAAAGATTAGTGAAGGACACGTAATTTCATTTATTATGAATCATAGCACAAATATTTACCACGCATTGCTATTGCAATTTCGTTGGGATATCTAAATTCAATGCTAAAGTTGTTTATCTCAGAAATATAAATTCAAAGATTATTGTGGTAGCATAATTTCGTATTGAATTTGAAAGAAAAGTGCATTATGGACAAATTTGAGCACTTAAATTTTCTTTGATTTTTGACTGCACAATAAGCTAGAGAATTCGACAGCATAATTATGTTTTCAATATGTAAACCATTCGCTGTAAATGGTCTTTTCAAAACAATTTTTAATGATTCTGTTTGCTAAATGAGAAGTGCTAACATTTTCTTGTGTAATTTCTCAATTGCGTATGTGCACGACGATCCTAGGAGTATAGAAAGTATTTTCTCGAAATAAAATACGTTTATAAAGAATCCGTTCGCTGCCTTTAAGTTTTAGTGGGATAATTGAAATAGGGAATGGGAAATTGAAAAGAATGGTTTGGATCCCTCTATAGTTGCTTTTATTTCCTTAAACTTTCACTGTAACTATAAAAATCATTTCCTTGACAAAAATATGCCTTAATGTTTTGTCTTATATCAAAACCTTTTTGAATATGTTATGCATACATATTTTATTGATAGTTAAAAGTAGGGTCGGCGAAGCTTGTTAGTGAATGTATTTCTTGATTTAAAGTTGATACGTTAGAGGACTGTCAACTACACATGGGTGGACGCGATATTTCTTAACTAGTAAACTACAGGGTAATCAGGATTCATTTTCCGGTCTATTTGGCCGAATTATTCTTAATAGGAATCTTGATTTTATTGAATAGGTGTGAATATCTCAGTTAAATTGTTAATTTAAACTACGTACTCACAATCATTTCTCAGATTTACTTTTCCGCTGATTTATTGAATGCGATATGGTGTATAGTCATGGGAATAACCTCTGTACTAACTAGACTTGGGTCGTATAAACATCACAGTGCTTTATCACATAAAGCTCCTTGCATTCGTTGCTAGGTGACGACCGAGGCACAATGAGCGCCGAGGTAAAAGGCGGGAACCTTCGACGAAAGACTACCGATAAAAAGCATGGGAAGAGCGTAAATGGGAATTCCAGACTCTCTTATGTGCTCGCATGAGGATGGAAGAAATTTTATGCATTTATTTTTTCCATCTTTTTTTAATGCACCTGAAATTATGGCGGAGAACAATCGTGGCGAGGTGGAATTCCTCGCAGATGATGAAAGAATTGCGATCGAGGGCTCGCGCTAAAGCGGTTGACTGGGAGAAGGAGAACGGAGCGCGGAGACGTGAAGACGTTGAGGGCAGAGGGACAGGGAGAGGGTGGAGCAAGTTTTTGGAGCGGGGGTGGGGGTCCCTGGGAGGCTCAGGCGAAAGTAGGGCAAGGCGTACGAGTGGTGCGGCACTTCTGGTGTTGGAGTGTCAAGGGGAAGGGAGGGGTGGGATGGCGGGAGAGGGAGGGTTGGGAGGACTTGGGGTGGAGGGGGATAGTTGGCGACACCCTTCGGCTTCGGCTGTTCCCCTAACTACATTCCTCCTCCCTGTTTCGCTCCTTCCCCGTCTCTGTCGCTCCAGGCGGAAAGAGCCGTCGGAGGAGGAGGAGCATTCCTCCCCACTCTACATACACCTACTCCCATCCCCCTCGTCTTTTTGCCGTATTCCCCAGAAATGTAATTTATGGCGAAATGTCCCCGTTTTCTAAAAAGATCTATGCACGCCGGGCACAGCGGCATTTGGCGAATATGGAGTTTATTTGAATTGGACTCGCCTCCTTCCGTAGTCGAACAGGACTTTGAAGGTTCGCTCACATTATGTACTTGTGTGTGCCATTACAATATTTAAATTTCAATGGGAGTGGAGCATAAATAACTCTTCTTCATGTGGCATTCTTTTTGAATCGACGGGACATTAATGTGAGGGCTGTTCGCCGATGAATTTTTCGCGGACGTTATGGGCGGTGGTCTTAAAATGCTACTTGAACATTCGCACGGAGACGATAAGGGCACAAATTTCCTTCCTAAGAGATAAATTATGAATAATGTGTTCACTTTTTCGAAGAGTAAGCTCTGCTATAAAATGCAATTTCAAAGCAGACGTATATTTTATCTTTTTTATTCATTTTTTACCCTTGTACCTACGGTTAAGTGTAGCATATTCAATAAGGTTGAATACAAGAAAAGAGTATTTTAGGAATGACAAAATAAACTTTGTATTCCCACATTTATTTATCTCGCACTATTATGACCATGGTCGTTGTAGTGCAAGATAAATAAGCATAATAAAGTTTATTTGGTCATTCATAATGAATACAAGTAAATTTCATAAAGCGACGCCAGAAACCATCAATTTTATTATTTTATGGGTATTGAACTGCAATGATGAGATATTTTTCACCATTATTGAATATATCTTTTCAACGAAGCGCTTATGTTATTTAAAATCTTGACCGATAGTAACATTTCTGTAATTTATTCTTTCGTTGATATTGATTTTACCTAGTTATAGTCTGGTGAAAAAAAATTTTTTTGCCCGTAGAAGAAAATGAGTATCTTAGCCCACTAAATACTTTCAATGTATTGAATTACATTGAGTGATTGTCCAGGATGGGATACAAAAACGTGATGCTCTTGTGACCAATTTTGTCTAAATCAGTGAGGTATGACGCCTTTTTAGTAGGAAAATAAAAAAATACACATTATTTCTATTCAGTATGCTACATTTACTTAATTGCTGCATCAAAAATAACAAATGAAATGTTCCTCGCGTAGTAATAGGATATTACGTGCTCTTTAAGACTGTAGCCAGAGTTGTTTTTCAGCCGCTGAGAATCTAAAACGACTTAATATTTGTCAAAAAAAGATCCTTTAGTATTTAACTTACAAAATGTTTCACTTCGCTTTGGAGAATGAACAGCTACACCTGTGCGTTGCCCCATTTGCCCTCTATTGTTCGAACTGAGCTCACATATTCCCCAGATTTGTGTGTAATTGTGTTATATATTTCATTCATAGTGGATAGAATCATTGGTTAAGTTCTTTAAAATGAATAATTTTATACTTTTCATCGTGTTGAAATACCGAATTTGATGCATTTAAGGTCGAATTATATCCTCTTAATTGATAAAAGGGTGAGATGAGACTCTTTGAATCATTAAACCTCATTAATTGCAGTTAAAAATATGGTTGATATTAAAGATTAGAAATTTGAAAAACTACTAGTTCCTACACTATTATTTCTCAGTTAAAAGTCGTAATTACTATTTTTAGTGATTGATTGTTCCGTTTTTTATTCATTTTTATTTCTTTATTGCTTGTAAAAGAATGGGAATATCTCTAAATTTTCTTCGTATTACTTATGACGAAATTATATTATATTTTCTCTTTTAAACGTTCACTTCTTATATTCCACTAAATCATTATTAATGTTTTCATGCAAATAAAAAAAGAATACCACTGATAAATAATTACTAGGCAGTGATCATTAATTATTTACTAAAGGTATGTTATTATTTGGCAAAGAGTATTATCGATGCATGTATGAGAATTTTTTTTAAATATGAGAAAAAATAGCCCAGATGATATAATTGTAAAGATTCTTTTAGAAAAACTATCACATAAGTTAGAAGTTCTTTTGCAAAATAATTCGAAGAATGAATAATTTTGTTTCTATGTTTATAAAATAAATTGTATATTTGAGGATCTTTTTTGTGCCTCATTCTTTACTGAATTGTATCAAATATTATTTATCAGACAGGCGTGCCTAGGGTATGGCATGTGGGGAAAATGACCTGGGTAATATTTGAGGACAACTTCACAAAACTCAAGTGAGCAATGGTTAAAACAATTTACAAATATTTTCAGACTACCCCGATATTGGCACCAAATACTTACTGGATACAATAGGAGGCCCTAATTCCTGTGTCTACCTCGAAGCTTCAACTTAAATTTTTTGCTACAGTTCAGTCTTTTCATATTAATTTTATAAGGATTATGAATTAATCCCCTTAAAAGATGTCATTTATATTTTTATTTTATAAACACGGAACCTTGAAAAGAACCAATTGAATTGAACCTTGAACTAATAAAGTTGGTATATTACCATCCATAACTCTGACAATCACCTTTTGCCACAATATTAAATTTGGTAAAAGAAAATAAGACAACAAATTTTAATATTACTAAATAAATAAGGCTTTTTCTTTCAGAATATCACAGAATACATTACCAACATCATCACTATCATAAGGGTATGCTTTCTTTACTAAAACTAGTATTAAGAATGATTTTTTCAAAGCATTATCTTTGCATTATTTTCTGCGATGCCGCATTCCATACCAGGCTGACATCAATTGTCTTCACTTGGGTGCGATTTATTTTTTTTCGATAAGATTCACTTAGCTAAATACTCTCTCAATTTCAGCTGTAGACCAAGGTAGAATATTTTGTTTCAAGACTATTTAAAACATATTTTGTAGTTTAATTATATCCCATGGTCTTAGAAAGAATGTTCTTCACTCCTAAAATTTGTGTTCCATTTCTCTTTAAAAAAAGTGTTCTATTTCTCTTTCCAATCCATTCAATTTATCTTGCTGTAAATATTTTAATGATTCAGGAGGCCGCTAAAAGCATATTGATCCGGCTTATCGAGGTGGCTTCTTTTGCCGTGGTTAGAGCTTAATGTAATATCGTGGGTTGGGCGTTAAATTTTATTTATTTAATAAATGATACATACTTCGTTCTTAGTTGGAAAGTGACTATTGGAAAGTAATTAATGTTTTTAGGACAGAGGAAAAGCAGCCAATGCACTCGGATTGACGGGTCGATCCTGTGCTCCACTTCTTTGTCCACCATTGTCAAAATAAAATGCTCTCGAAGGTAAAATTTAAAACATTCTACTCACGAAAATCATAAAAAAACTGTATTTGCTGCGATCACCAGTATAAATTCTTCATCCGGAAGGAGTTGCTTGTCGACGAATAGTGTGAGCTTACCCTACTTGCTTTTAATATGAAGGAGTAATAGATATTATGAATAACTTATTGTGATGCAAATAAAATCGAATAACATAAAAAAGAAACTGATATTTGTATTCTACGAGAAAAATATCTTTAACAAACTTTTTACGGAAATTCTATAAGATTTGCGGCCAGGTCTAGTGCCACTCACTTATGTGATTTTGTACACCTTGACTTCGCGAATAACTTTTGTTGTGTCCCGTATTTGCAACTTTCTAAGTATTCATATGCCCACCGACTTATTAGAGATCTGGTTCTCTTTACAAAAAAGTGTATACTTTCTTGAATAATATTTTAGTGAAAATTAAATTCTCTGTAAAACTCATAAAATAAGTTCACATACAGAATAAGCCAGAAAAATCACTTTCCATTGGTTGGCATTTTTCAACCCCAGATGGTTACCAGATTAAGTTAAATCTTACCGAAGATACCTCATGTTGGGAAAACTGGCAATACCCATTTCATTTAAGACATGTTTGTATAACTCGCAGGATATGTTTAGTGTGTTTCCCTCAACACCCAATACGTAACACTAGGATATTTGCAGACCTCGTAGGATACAGAATCCTCTCCATGCATGTGTAGGGCAATGTTTTTTCATTTGAATGGAGATTTAAACATGGAGATTTTTATTTAAAAAATTTTTGTATCTTTATGGTTATGGCTATTCATCATATTAGTCGGGGTTTCTGTATTCTTCATCCCTCGTGACTCAAACCTTTTAATTCCCTAACATAAAAGAGCCTTAGTTGAATGACAGAATCTTTAAGGCATAAAAATTTCGTTATAGTCATCGGAAGACGGTAGGGGTGCACCTATGTCCAAAACATATTCAACAAAATCGGTTTGTGGTTGCAGACTCTATTCCATTCTGCCAGATTTTGACAGCGATTTAAAAATAAGAGTAAGTATTTATGCTAGACTCTCAGCCATTTTCAGAAGGGTCTTGTCGTTGGTGTTTCTTCATTTTATTTCAATCTTTTAAGTTGGCTACTGTTATTTAAATGCAGTATGCTTAAAAAATACTTGGAATACTAAATACTAAGCTGTTAAACGATGAACCTTAATGACATCTAAGGTTTTAAGATTCTCAGTTTCTTCGTTATGTTACGTAGCTTATTTCAGATTACAGTATGAGGTAAATACGTCAATAAACATCTGATTTGACACCTGAATTATACGTAGTCTATTTTCCATTTTGAGCATCAATTTATTGTATGGCACTCATCAAGACGCAGAGCATGCGACCGAGACAATCACGAAACGCTAGCCAATTCTCGCACCCTCCCTTGCCGCCAAACTTAAGGGTACTACGTAGTTGTGTATACACTACCCCGAGGTCCGGTTCACGTACAAGGGAACTAGCCCTTTTATGGCACGTAGCCTCAGCGTAGACCAAAACGACAGATTGAGAAGGGATTTCCCTGGAGAAATCCCGGCTACGAGGCAGGCGTCCGGCCCCACGCGCCGCGGGAACAATGCACTTCGGAGGAAATCCACTGTCCGCCGAGGAGGGTACGAAGCGAGTGGAAAAACGGGGGTGCATCTGGGGGAATGAGAGTGGTGGAGCTGGAGGTTACGAATGCGCTCTTTGTTAACGAGTCGCCCAACGCGAAGTGGATCTTGCTCCGCTGAGACAACGTTCACGCAGACAGGCGGACCCGTTCCCGCCCTACTGCCCTTGGATATACTCCTTGACCATACTGTCCCGCAAAATCCTCCTCCAGGTTTACACGTGACCGTGATATATGGCCCGTCGAAGCTCCGACAGTTCATATTCCGCCTCCTATTCCCAAGCGAGCTGGATGATCATCTTATTCCTTAGGTCACGCACCGTGGAGAGTTGGCGTAATCTCCTTCATCACTATTTTCATATAAAATCCAATTTTTGTGGTCCACTACAAATATGTTTCCATTCCTTCTAGGACTTTGTTTTGGTTTCCAAGCTCTTTATAATGAATCTTCACATATTTTTTGTATTTCCATATTCATACAGTTGTATGCCCGTCTAATTCTCTCATATGTATATTAAAATGAGTGATTATTTTCATATAATTTATTTTGATCCTGCTCATGTTCATATGCATTATGGTTACGTAACTTTAAGGAATTTGCATTTTGCGTAACGAACAAAAAAAGATATGCCGACATGTATGTGGGTCTAAATCAAGTAACATCTAATGTAAAATTAAGATAGCATCCTTTAAAGTCATTGCTAGAAAGAAATCAGGCATACGGATATAATTGATCAAGTTTCTGAAAAGCATTTCGGCTGTATGTTCAAAACTATTCCTTGGGTTTTGAGATGAAAATTAGGTTTTGAGATGAAAATGCTGGAAAGCTGCGGTAGACAATAAAAATAATTCATATTCATTCTCTTAGAAGAATTCTCTCATTTATTAAGAACTGAAAGGGCCTTATAGGGTTCTATATTTGATTTTTGTTGAACAAGGAAGAGAAGTCTTTGTGTTAGGTTTAATTCAAGGAGCTTCTTATCACTAAATGTTGGTATGGTCAACCAAAATTTAATAATAATAATCGGCCCATGAGACTTGGGAGTGAACAAACTGAAATCAAGCAAAATAAAAGGTTGTTTGCTGCTATGCAAATTATATTTGGAAAGGGTTTCTAAGCGGCAGCGCTCTACTTTTTTCGACATAAGTGATTAGTAAATGGATTATAAAAACTGGCTTCTCCTTTTACTTCTTCAGACTATTCTATCGGCATCAAATTGTTAAATCAATACTGTAAATATTTATATAAAATTGTGATTAAAATTCTTGTTCTTACTTCATTTACTGACTAACATCATAGGTTCATAATTTTTAGGTGTGTCATTATAAATGTAAGATAGATTAACCTCATCCTTCTTGTCCTGTATTGACCCACATCTCATTCAATAACTAAAGTTCATTATTTCCTATGATTGGCGAAATATTTCCAGCAAATAATTGCAGAAAACCCGTGTGTTTACAAAATTCATTGGTGCAAATGATGTGGTAGCCATTTAATTTCCTATTATGTACACACAATATGTCAGCATCAGCATCTGTGTTCCTCATTCGGTCTAAGTATCTCAGGAAATATTAAAGTTGTATTACATGAAGTTCTGTGAGTTCCTTTTTATTTAGGACTCCAGCTTCTCTTTCAAGAAACACTGACTGAAAGTACTTATAGAAGACTTCCCGTGTTATATGTTCATCAATAACTTTCCTTTATATTAAATACGGACGTATCCAAGGTTTCGGCACTAAGGTACGATCTCGGAGTGGAGATCGTACCTTAGTGCTGCACCCATCCGTTCAGTTCACCGCACTCCCCCATGCTGTACCTCTACTTTAAAATCTCTCCCCTCTCCACTTCGGTTTTCTTTTGTTGCTCTCTCTTCCCCCACACCTCATTGGAGACCTTTTCCTCCAACATCCGCACCCAACACTCTACCGGGCTTCACTTCCATCGCCACCCCACTCCTCTATTAAATCCGTTTCCATCCCAATATCCCCCCCTCTCTCCCACTGCCCCTCTATCCCGACAATCCCGTCCCGTAAATAATTCACCGTCTTTCAGAAAGAGGGAGTGTGCGGGGAAAGGGAATGGAGGTGTTTCGTTGGGGCGGAAAGTTCAGGTCCAGCCCCCCCCCCCCCCCACCCCCCCCCCCTCCCTCACGCCCTACTCCAAAAACCCTCTCCTTTCCTCCGATGGCTACCCCACACAACTCTTCGGTCATCCTCTTCAAATCCCCTCCCGCCTCCCATCACAACCACATTCACCCTTTTCATCTGTTCCATTCCACTCTCTCTCCTTCATCAACTCTTCATCACCTCTTCATTTCATTTGAGAATTTTTCATCCGAGTTTGAATATAGTCTTCCTGTGGATTCTTTACATATCGAGCCTAAATCACCTATTAGATAGATATGATTTTTTTCTCGACAGTCGATTGAGGATGAGATTTTATGAGAATCAATAAGATTTAAGTGGTATATTCACACACGTATGCTTAGTGCTGTTGTACATCGTCGTTACCCCCCATATTTTAGGATAGAAATGTTCCATATCGAGTTTTTGTGTATATGTATGGCAGTCTCATCTTAATGGACTAGAAGACGGGATCAAAAAATCCAGAAAATTAGCCGAAGTAAGTGTTTTACTTATCTTTTTTTGTTTTACTTATCTTTTTTGTTTTTTTATCTCTTCTATCTGTTTATCTCCAATATGCCTGAATTATTGCCTACCTATTCAGATAACACTATTCACTTATGTAAAATATTACTCGCTTAATATTATTCAGTGCTCAACCCAACGGTTGGCTTGATTGGTGAGCGTGTTGGTCACCCCATACTAATGTTGTGTGAAATTCACACATTCAAGGTAGGGTTACTAGTTTCCTTTCCAGAAGCACCTGAAGCTTCCCACGAAGTTCTGATTACCAGAAATATGACCAATGAGGTCATCACACCTAGAATCTTCTTTAAAAACCTTTCTTTAAATGCAAAACTCTCCAGTCCGTTGAACAGCGCTCAACTCACTAGGCAACCGTGACCTCCGATTGAAGATTACCTAATGCATATATAAATACAATTGCAGTTTTGCTATGACTACATCATTTCCTATTATATCTTTCCATATTTCAACCTAATTTCTGCCAATTTATATTGTGTCATTCCTTCTAGAGCGCAATAAAACTTCAATCAAATAATTCACCTGTCAGCAAAAAACTTTATTTTTCACTGCTTTATATAATAGTGAGTATGCACATACATTTCAGATGCTCTTTTTTTTTACGTAAAGTGTGCTTTAGTTTGTGAGATGCTCGCGAAGTAAACGACATTAGAATTAATAAGTGATATAATGAGCGTATGAGCATCTAAATCCATTTAAAAAAGAAATTTTGGTTTTGATGAGAGTTTACGTGTTGTTCAAATGTGCTGTATGTATTCTTCAACCTTTGCACACCTTCATTCTTTGCTCATCTCTATGGTCTCTATCTCCAAGCCGTGGAATCATTTTGAATATTTTTCCTATCCGATTTTTTTCCTTTCCGCTCCGCCCCCTCTAAATCCCCTTATTGTTGTCATTCGCAGTCGGTAAACACAGGAACCTGTCTCCGTCCTTTTCTTAGAATATCCTTTCTTTCCTGAAGGCTGGCCACCTACTCCTTCTTTCCTGCGTCCTCCATGCATAATCTATGACCCGCTGACACGCTGCCCCCCCTCTCTCTGTTTTCATCCCTTTCCAATCCCTGACGCCCACCCTCCCTAACCCTCGAGTTCTCCCCTTCCACCCCTCGGCCCGCCTACCTCTCCCTCCAGACCAATTTGGTAATGAGCGGACTGGCCCACCTGTCCCTGACAGGCTAGGGAAGACCAGCACGCACCTTGGGATCCGGGAATTGGTTTGGCTCTGGCTTTCGGGGAAAGCTGAGGGTTCCATGGTCCCTTTGGTGTCGTTAAAGATGGAGTAAGAGGTGCAGCTACACTTCCGTGTACAACCGTTACGAATCGATGAGAGGGGGGTTAATGTCTGTGTACTCGATATTCGAGTACATCGCAATAAACCCGCTTCTTCCTTGGCTAAAACGTTTTTTCAATTTTGCTGCATGAAATTTTTATTGATTTTTCATCTGTCATGTTCCGTTACTTGGCTTTTATAATTCAATTATTATCGTTTCATTTTTGACGGCAGATAAACTATTAACCTATTTGTTTCTATACCTGCTTCGGGCAGGTTGGTAATATTTTTCGTTTGCTGTAAAGGTGGCACCACATTATGTTAGCTAAAGTTCATCACATCTGGAGTGCTAGGTACTTCAGTTGCTAATTAGTTATGATTTCAAGTCGCCCATATCATATCTATAAGCTTAGAACTAAAATTTAATAAATGCTATCCTTGCTACATTGAATGTAAAGGTACTTTTCATTTCGAAGTTCATCTTTTACGGCTAGTAAAAGATTTTTCCATTGAACATTCTAGTTCTAACCTTCTTGGAGACTCAGTGTAGAGGAAATATTCGGGAAAGATATAGGGCCGTATTCACAACCTCCAATGGAGTGAAGCTTCTACTCCTTATGACGTAAATCAACACTACATGGTATTCAGAAGCTTTATGGAGTGGCGGTCTCACTGCGGTTGTAGTAACAGCTGGCCTAAAGTGGTAGGGTACTCATACCCACCCTAAAATCACCACTACATAGAATATCAACATGGCCGACGGCGTATAATGGTCGACGCTTCGCAAATATAAACACTGTTTTCATGCGATATAAGGTTATTAAGCGTCATTGCTACGTTTTGTAATATCAAGCAACATAGCAAGAGTACACTGATATCAACTTGTGTGCGATCAATGAACCTGTTTGGCAGGAATATCTTGATTACGAATTCTGGGTAATGACCCGAAATTTGTAGATTACTCATATCAAAGGCAGTTTGGGTTACGGATTAGGTGCCTACTTCACAGTGTCGACGTCCCTGGTTCGTAACTCTCATCCTCCAATTTTTTTTCGTCACAGTTTCGTTGTACGACTGTCCCTGGTTTTACATATTTTTAATCTGTTTACCCGGGATGCATTTTAACTATTTCACGTACTAATTACGTAATTTGCTAAAATTGCGTAATTATTACGTAAAATAGTTAATTACGTTATTCACCTAAATCACGTAAGTAATTAGCACGTGGCGGAAATACGTCCGCACGCCCTGTCGTTTTTTTTGTACGAAATTAACGGAAGAGCATGAAGTGTGATCGTGATTTTTAATTTCCGTATCTCTGGCCACGCAGTCCCGACGCACGTACAACATTTGTTCTAATTTACATTATATATATTTTGTACTGACTGTGAGAATAGCTATTTTACGATTAAGAGACTGATATTCTAATAATATTTAAATTATTGATCATGTATATCAGAATAATATAATAATAATTATACAATCCCATGGTCTCCATGGGATTGATGTTCAAAACTCCCTCTATTTTACACCTTGTTCCGTATATAACCGTAACCAGGATTACGTAAATGTCGCTGCTTACACTTGAGTCGAGTTGGCAACATAGCGACCATCAACACTCCGGAAGGAGTGGAAGTAGTGGTGCTGAATGCCAATTTGCAGGAGAAGGAGCACTAATCTTCATGGAGTGAAGCTGCGACTAGGCGATGTAGTGGAGACATCTGAATGCGGCCCATAGTCTTCAAATGAAAATAAACCCACTCCTTACTTTAAACTGGTAGCGGTTGTAATTAGCATTGCGTATAATTTGTAAGTCAAAACCATGGTCAGTAACCTCATATTTTATAACTTTTATATAACTTTCAATAAGGTGTATCAAAAGAAAATGATATTTTAAAGCCATCATTATTCATTTTCTACTGATTTAATCATTCTTTTCAATATAGAGGAAACAACGGAGCTATGAGTTGTTTGTTCACAGTAGGATTGTCAGGCAAAAACCATCAAAGATATTTCATGCTGATGGAAAATGCTATTTTTAAGGATCTCTTGGTGTTTATGATAAGTTGGTAACAGTTTCAGTTTTCTTATTTCACAAAAGTACGGACAATACTTAGGGAATGATTGCCTAATAGTGTCAAGCCAGTTAACATTTCCTGGTGTTTTGAAAATAGAATAATGAGGAATAGAGAAGGAGAAGACAAGTAAATTAGCTCTGTATACAGCAATAATTCGTAATGAGGACTTCATGAATCATCATGTAGCCCGTCGTACGATAAATCCTGTGTAAATAGGTAAATAAGCAATTGGCAGTCGAATGACTCTCTATTAGTGTAGCCAAATATTGTCCATTTCAATATTGCCTGTGTCTGTATTTGAGCGTGTTGATATAATGTGGTCGAGCATTGCAATATGATTTTGAACGAAATTCAATCGCCAAATTCGGAGGGTGGCTTCATTTGACTCAAGATTTTACGTATTGGGAAATTTATCAGGAAGTTATTGATTATAGGAATAACAATAAGCATAATTTAAAGAACCTGTTATTTATTCATGCTAAATTTTTAAATAATTATCATGATATATTTATGAAATTATTATTACTCTAATTTCCAATTCAAGTCATAAAAATGATCAGGTTTGGATACTATTCTTCTCTATTTTTCCTGAAAAGTCCTCTATGCTGCATACAGATTAGGCAACTATGTACTACTATGTAATTCTATCTAGACTCAACCTTTTTATAATTTCTTCATTCTTTGGACCTTAGTAAAATTAGAAGTGAAATGTGACATTGGATGGATATTCCCGATCTCATTTCGGCATCGACATTCTTGCATAATGCACGCCTAAATATACCTACATAAGTATTTAAAACTTCCCTGGAGAATTTTAGCATTATATTTTTTCAAAATGTTGTACATAGCGACTCCCAATTTATGGAAAATCCTAGAGGCAAGATAAAATTAACTAGAGCAAAAACGTTCTATTCCGACGTCCTTCTATCTTAATGGTGGAAGTAAATATTTCTCTTCATCCAATATAATATAAACCGATCTTATTCCACCATAAAAAGCAAATGCAATGACAGAGCAATCAAAAATGCACTCAACTACCCCAGACATAATGTTAATATCCATAATATGTGGTTAATATCCACATTTAAATAAAATATTTGTTCCGTTATTTATTTCTGTGGAAGAGTACAAGTTATTCATTTAAATGTGGATATGAAAGTTACTTATATTGGAAAACTCTTATGATTAGTTCATGGTTCTCTACTATTGCTATTGGCAAACAAATATCCTTTATACTATGATTGAAGTAACTTTTGCAAAACAAATCTGTTCAAATTCATAATTATTACATTATATATATTGTGACGGGACACGTGGCTGGACTGTTCGACCTCTTCTCAGCCGGGGTTTGTCTCCGTACGGATCCTGCGGTCGGGCAATTTCCCCCCCTCTTTCCCGTTCCCTCCGTCAGCCACGAATGAGAACGCACCAACGCCACTCCGGAGAAAGGAAAAGAAAGCTTCGCTCCTAATGAGAAGCGACAAGGGGTGCCACTCAAAACCGGGGTCAAGCTGATCAGCAAGCAGAGATCAACGAGAAAAATATCTTAGGGTGAGGCCTTCGCGGAACTGCAGCATTACCCTCCGAGATCGGCGGTGATCGGACCTGAAAATCGAATGGACGCGGATCACCGCGTTCGGGAGTAAAAGACGACTCGCGTTCACAGGAAAAACACCGATTTATTACTAGACACATAGGAAAATTACACTCCTACACTATAATGAGGGATGAATAAGTTGGTGATACGTGAAACATTAATGAAATATACCCAAATGATAGCTAACCTAACTAAGAACTAATGAATGATACAAAAAATGAACAGTGAAACCCTTTGAAAAATGAAATGAAATGACATGAAACCCTTTATACAATATTTACAAGCTCCTCGTCCTTTCGTTTGAAATATGGTTGAGGACCACTAGGACGGGAGGAGAGTGATACAAATTCAGTCTGCTTGGGACTGATTTTCAAATGACGTGCGCCCCTCTTAGAGAATGTGAGTTCACTTGCGCAGGACGGTGGAGTTGACTCAGGAGTTTGGTAGCGACGGCTTTCGCCCCGATTCACTGGGCGTCGAAGACGGGGTCGGAGTTCGCTCGACCGTTGGCCGATCGGTTCGGGGAGGTTTGATAGGAAAGTACTATGCCTTGTAAGGTGTCTGGAGCATGCCCGGAGACGCGTGGGTTTCCCGGCCCTGGGGTGAGAAATCGTTGGCGCCGGTCCTCGGTCCAACCTTCTACGTCCGCCTTAGAGCCAACAGGGAAATTGTCGCCTGGCTGCGATGTCGTCCGCTTGCACGAGATGTGTCCTCTCAAGCAATGACTCCTTCGCAGGTCCGCCTCTCCAGCTCCACGCCTTATGGCTGCTTTCAATCTGTTCTCCTCGCTTCTCCGTTCTCTTCGTCCGCTTGCGTCGCTTCGCGTCGCTTGAGTCGTCTCTCTCCGTCTGCCGTCTTTCACTCTGGAGTCAGAGGTTTGAGGTCTGGGTCTGGGGCGAGCTCACTGGGGAACCCCTTTATATATCCTCGGTCATTGCGACCGGCGCTACAACTAACATTACAAATAATGGAGGATCGAAAAAATGGTGGGCGGTAATTTGAATCACGCGCGAGCCGTCTCTCTCTCCGTTTGTCGCGCGGATCCATACGATCGCGCGAAGACGCCGTGATCAAGCTCACACGAGCAGATCGTCACAATATTTATGCGGTTCATTGCGATATTTCAACCTTGCAAGATGCCTCGAAATGCGACAGATTGGCTTAAACACTATTTCGGAATTTCGGGTTGGTAACAGCGTGAGGAAATGATAACAGTGAATAAACCACATACTCTTAGCTACTGTCTACGTATTTTTAAAATAAATGCTTGTGTGTACTTGAAGGATGTCGTTCATTTCGATGATTATTTCGTCCTCGGAGTTTGATCAAACACGCTGCGAAACGGTGGGAGGGTTTGTGACAGAAGAGAAGCAGTTGCGGATGTGAGAATAAAAATGGCTCTCCCGAAGCATCGTCTTGATGCCCTGGTGAGAGCTGCATCGGTTTCCAGAGAGTAGGTACTTCTCGCGCTACGGTGCCTTTCCAGCCCGTAGAGATTTGCTATTTCCAATACGCCTATCAAGCACTGAAACCGATTTTAACAGCGGTGGGTAACGAAATGAATGAAGACAGATGCTCGCAATTTGGAGGAAGGGTTATTTTTCGGCCGGCAAACAGAAGTAGCTCGACTTTATGGCTTTAAAATATCACATTCAAAAGCCTCTATTTGTTTTGTGCATAATTTGTGTCACCTCGTTTAAAATTGGGATGCATTTTTCGACTCCTAATATCGTATACGACTCCTAATTGCGATCCATTACCTAAATATATCTCCACGAGTGATATTTCATAGTATTTTAATTGCAAATACAAGGAGATTGATTAATTTTTTAACTGAAAAATCTGTCATTGATCATAAAGCTCTATACAGCACAAGTACTGAAGGAGGTATATCGTTATAGGTAATACAGTGTCACAATCGCAAGTTGCATTCGAGGTGTGATTGTATGCACTTCATTAATGTTGCTAATTGGACTAGTGACCAGGATTGCTTTTGAAGCTTTGGAATACCTTTAATTTCTTTGGTAATTATAGTTCTCTCTTTATACTTTGGCCATTTAAATGCAAGTTTTACGCCGCGGCCTCGAAAAGCAGTGGCGCCAGATTTGAAAGAATCGACTTTTCCGGGGTAATCACGTACAACGAACCTAAATGGTAGATCAACAGTTTTGATTCCTTCGGCATAGCAGTCATTAATTCCAGCTATCTTCTAGCCTTTTGCCAGGAATTTTGTTTTACTGTCTCTCATGAGAAGGTACCTACTTGAGGATATTAGTAGCCTTCTGTCCCAAGAATTTTGCTTTGCTAAAAAAACCAGGAGAAAGATTCTCTCTTAAAATATGTGGATCCTATTTGAATTTTTACCAGGATTATTTTTAATTAAAGTTCATTTCATCTATGCTTTGGTTTTCTTTAACGATTTTCTTATATTCCTATTTTTTTAACCAAAGCTAAATTTTCATCTACATATACGATTTTAACATTGAATGAATGGTATGGGTGAGTATCAATCCTTCATTACTCAAACCACTATATTTGATTTTAGAGCCACATTTATTCCCAAAATTATTTTTGTTGAATTGAATTTATAGGATTTAAATAACATATCATAAACAAAATTGTACGTATTACTCAATTATGTGTGTGTTACAAAATTGTACGTATTGTCACTGATTTTCACGATAAGAGTGCTTCACTTCCGTGCATCTTGCTGAAAATTCATACTGGCTTGCTATGGATCGCCTTTATGACGTGAGCAATAAGACAGCGATGGAATAATATTAAAATTTCCATAAGAGGATGGCAAAATGTATCATTCGCTCTTCGTGGTGGAAGTGAGATGGCTCATGGGACCGGATTTTTCCCGCATAAATTAAACTGCTGAAGAAACCGACTTGGATCCTTCCTCATCTCGGGATATATATTTCACTCCACGAAGCCGATAATAAGCTGAAATGGCGTAGCAGGGGATGGACCTCCTTTCCTACGCATGGAAAGGCAGGAGGAGAGAAGGAGGAGGCTAAACGGAGAACGAAGGACAGAAAGACTTCTTCGATTGGCCCCAAGAAATGAAGAGACGTGGGAGAGTGATGGTTGGAAGTGGTTGGATGTAGGGGTGAGGGGATGGGAAGGGGATTGGAGTCTCACTCTCTTCGATAGAATGGGGGCTGGAGATGGTGGTCCTAAGGACCAAGAGGAGAGGGTTTTGATGATAGGTCTCCCAGTGCGACTTTTCAGGGGAGGCGGAGAGGGTGGGGTAACGTCCAATGAAGACGGATGCAAAACATGGGCGAGCCAAACCCATCGACGGTGCCTCAATCCCGGAGGCCTTGTAAGGGCTCCGAGGGAAACGAGTGTCATCCAACCCTTGGGAAAGAGAAAGCCCCCTCGCTTCGCTATCAGGCAAACGGTCCTTTTCCCTCCTTATTCCTCCCTCGCCGATCTCCTGCCACGCCGGGGTAGGGACTGAGCGTGGAGGAGGGAAATGGGAGAGTTAAGGAAAATCCTGGATTTCTCAAATCCTTCCATACCAACCTTCTCTGCACTCCCCTTAAGCCCCTCTCCCTCGATCTAACAACCTCTTCCTCCCCCATCTCCTCTCGGCAGAGCATCTATATGTCCTATCGTTTTCTCTCGTCCTTCTTCATCACCTCCCTTTCCTTCCCGCATCTCATTCCTTTCCCGCACGCCCTTCCCTCTCCATACAAGTGGTGATGCCACACCACGAACGGGTTTAACCGTCGTCCCTGCCCCTTTTCCCTCTTTAAATCCAGTGAGATGAGCTTAAAGATGGTCCTTCTCTTGGTTTTCGCTCGTGTTTCAAGAATTCTTCGTCGCCCATGTCAGAAACACTTCCTTTAAATGTGCGCTAACGCACTCTCTTTTAGTGAAAATAAGAGATTATCCTCAATACTTTCACCAATTTTTTTTACTCTTCCAGCGCACTCGTAGTTGTGGATGTGGTAACTGATTCGAGTGTTATGCACTCTCCAGCGGTCCTGACCACATATCTGGGAAAGAGGATTCTTGAGAAACGTTCATATGAAATCGGACAGAGATTTTCAGGAAAATAGGTGACCTAAGGAAAGGAGTAGGTTCCCTTATCCTCATGTGTGGAATTTACATGCTGGTAGTACACTCACCTTTAGTATGATGAATATCACCCCCAGCAGCCAGATTTTATTTGATGTTTAACACTTTTTTTACGATTGTTTGCCTCGAAGACTTGGAGGTCGGCTACCTTAGACAAAAAAGCCCTGAATGAAAACCACAGTTACACAGTGAAAGACTGTTGGGATGTTACGTGTAAGATCATGTATATCATCGTAGCTGCTTGTTGGTGACATGCTGAGTTTAAGAACTCTATTTTCATCTATGTTATGTTTTAAAACCCCATAATTATATGGAAAATTTCTTTTGGACTCAAATAGTCTTAGCATTTTACGGTGCATTTAATTAGCTTTCTCATAGGTAATTATTGCCCTTTTTTGTCATTTACCACTTCAAATATGTCTTTGTTAAAGGTAATATGATGTTTTATTATGATTGGATACGTTGATCCTCTTTTAAATAGTCCGTATCTCTTACGCCGCGTTTGATTAATTTGTATAAAAAAACTGATTCCACCATTACTTACATATATATTTTTCATACTTTCATTTAGAATGTGTAGAAGGCAATGATATTCAAGTAAAAAGTCTATGGTTCCAAATGAAAATTTGATAATAGTGCTTGTAAGCTTATAATTATACCATATTGATGTGATTGAAAATTATTTTTTTTATAATAATATTATTAGTATAATATTATTATAAAAAAATTAATAGTATTATATAATAACGATGAATTCCTAGCATGTGGGCACAGTTCCCATCTTTATACAGGCTTATGGAGTATTTTTTCCATTTTTATTCTTCAAGGAATATATCTGAAAACAAATATTTCAATACATGTAAATCTTTTCTTCAACAAGTTATATAAACAGCAACGTCGTGTAACTTAAAATATCTTAACTATTGGGTTTTTAAAAGTGATATTTCACGAGCTATATCAATTTTCATGAGTCACACAAAATTTTACGTTTTTTGTTAATTCCTGATATTGCTTCCAGACATAATCACCGCCGTGGAACGTAACTACATATATAAAAACCAAGACCAAAGGATGTAAAGCCGATTAATTCATCCGAAGGAGAGTAAATGGAGCAGTGAGAAAGCGGTGCTGTCACTGTCCGTTTTTCTGTAAGTACCTGTAATTTCCATCAATAATTTGGTATTCAATCGTTATATTTCTAGGCAAAAATAACTTTACAGCCGACTTGTGAAGATTTTGAACGTTATTTACTATCATTGATTATCAGTTGAAATTGAAAAGCTGACGAAGCTGATAAAGGTGTGGATATGAGGAATATATTACTACTGATGTTGATCCGAACAATAGTTGTTAGAGAATTTTAATTTCTTTGAATCACAAAATTTGTTCGGTGTAAAAATTAGTTTTTGAATTGCAAAAATAAGGTTTTGCGCAAATACTGAAGGTGTACACCACATATAACTGTTTTTACTAAACTTGGTGTTCCCCGCTCCAAGTGTTTGATTGCATCCTCCATTTCTCTAATTTTGGTGCACCAATAAGCATGTAAATTGAGTACATTTAATACTGTACCTACACACCCCTACTAGCTTTTTCGAGGGTTGAAAGGGGTTTTCTTCAATGTACTAGAAATATTGAACAAGAAGCATAGGTCTGTAAGGCATAGGGCCTTCCTTGATGTAATAAGGTTTGTAAGCTATATATGTACGAGTTAATGTCTGCCCTATTTACCTCTCATAAAATAGTAGGTTACCCCTTATTCACCGTTAGTAACAGCGTTTTTGTTCATTTTTTTAACTTACAAAAAAGCTCCTTCTGAATTATTATTTGTTTGCCTTTCCTTGAATTTTGTCAGAACTTAATTCCTTTTGGGACCCAGGAACCCATATCCATTAGCTTTATAAATAATATTGCTACACATTAATTATGAGTAGGTGACACTGATTGAAGGAAAACTTAGGGAAAAATAAGAAGGGATTTTGATATCCATGGTGTCTTCGGCGAAGAAATAATTTTGAGCCCTGGTATTGAATACTAGTGGATTGAGATCATTACTTGTCAGTTATTTTTTCTTATTATCACTAATATTGTATCATCATCATTGGTCAACAATCCTAGGATTGGTTTGACGCAGCTTTCCACTCGTTTCTTCTATCGGCCAACCTTTTCATTGTGACGTAATTCTTCTCTTTTACATTCTTCACGACCTGTTCCATGTATCTCATACGAGGCCTGCCTTTTCCAATCTTCCCGTTCACTTTTCCCTCGACGATAGTCTTCATCAGGCCATCGTGTCTCAAGATATGACCGATTAAGTTCTCCCTTCTTCTTTTTAGAGTTGTCAGCAGACTTCTCTTTCCTCCTACTCTTCTTAGCACTTCCTCGTTACTTACTCGGTCGATCCATTTAATCTTCAGCATTCTTCTGTAACACCACATTTCAAATGCTTCTACTCTTTTCTTCTCCGCTGCTGTCATTGTCCATGATTCACTGCCGTAAAGAAAAATGCTCCAGATGTATGTTCTGATGAACTGTTTCCTTACTTCTATGCTTGTATTTCCTGCTGTAAGTAGATTCTTCTTTTGAAAGAATGCCCTCTTTGCCTGGGTTATTCTACTCACTATTTCTTTCTTGCTTCGTCCATCGTTGGTTACTCTGCTTCCCAGGTAACAGAACTCTTTCACCTCTTCCAGTTTCTGTTTTCCTAGTTTAACGTTGGTTTTCGCCTCTTCTCTTTTGCTGCACACCAATATCTTAGTTTTCTTCTTATTGATCATCAACTGATGTCTGGTCATTGTCCTTTCCATGGTTGTTAGCATCTTATTCAGCTCCTTCTCTGTCTCTGCTATGAGAGCTATGTCATCAGCGAATCGTAGCATGCTGATTGTTTCTCCGTGGATGTTCACTCCAGAACACTTCTCCTTGACTTCATTGATGGCTCTCTCAATGTAAACATTAAAAATTACGGGAGACAGTGCACAGCCTTGTCTCACTACTTTCCTTATTCTTGCTTCTTCACAGCTGGGTCCAGATTTAATCACAGCAACTTGGTTTTTGTACAGACTGTGTATAATTCTTCGGTCATTGTAGGACACTCCAATTTCCTTCAGAATTCCAAGCATTGAATCCCAATCCACGTTGTCAAAGGCCTTCTCTAAATCCACAAATGCAATGAAGGTCGGTTTGTTCTTCTCCATTCTCTTCTCTATGAGTAGCCTAAGGGCCAAAATTGCTTCCCTTGTACCCTTACTTTTCCTGAATCCGAATTGATCTTCATCCAGGTACTCCTCTGCTTTTCGTTCTTTTCTTCTGTAGATGATCCTGGTCAGTATCTTTGATGCATGTGTCGTCAGGCTTATAGTCCTAAAATTTCCGTATTTCTCCGCTCTCTTCTTCTTGGGAATAGGAATGATGATGTTTTTCTCGAAGTCCCTTGGAATTTCCCCTGTTGAATACATGTCGCAATTGGTTTTGTAGAGATGAATTAATGTCTTCTCTCCTGCATTTTTAATTAGTTCTGCAGGGGCATCATCAATACCTGAGGCCTTATTCATCCGAAGATCCCTTACTGCAGCGTCGAATTCCGATCTTAATATTGATGCCCCCATATCATCTATTTCCACTTCGCTTTCCTCTTCAATAGCTTTTGTGCTGAGATTTTTTCGATTGTATAGCTCTTCCAGATATTCTTTCCACCTGTTCACTTTGTCCTCGTTTTCAATCAAAATTCCTCCATTCTTGTCCCTTATGGCATTGCCTCTTGCGCTCCGTTCCTTGAAGTGGTTCCTCACTATGCTGTAGGCCGCTTCCGCCTTTCCAAGTGCAAGGTTGCTTTGTACATCTTCGCAAAGATTTTTCAACCACAGCTCTCTAGCTTTCCTTGCTTTGCGACTTATTTCGTTCCTTATTCTTTTGTAGCAGAGCTGCCCTTCTTCAGTTTTCGCATTCTTGTACTTTCTTCTTTCTTCAATCAATTCTAAGACTTCCTCCGTGATCCATGGCTTCTTCTTGGCAACTTTTCTTCTTCCAAGAACTTCTTTTGCGGCTTCCTGTAGTCCACATTTAATGTTTTCCCAACGCTCTTCTACTGATTTCTCATTCAGGTTCTCTCCTATGTTGTTTCCCACTGCTTTTTGAAATGCCAGCTGATGTTGAGCCTCCTTAAGTTTTTCTACTTGCCATATATTCTTCTTTGTTTTCTTCAATTTCTTGAATTTTAGATGGCATTTCATCATCACTAAATTATGGTCACTGTCGATGTCTGCCCCAGGGTAGCTTTTGCAGTCCTTCACTTGGTTTCTAAATCTCTGCTTCACTAAAATGTAGTCTATTTGGCATCTTCTTCTGTCTCCTGGCATTTTCCATGTGTATCTTCTGCGGTTGTGATTTTTAAACAATGTGTTGGCAACCACTAACTTATGTTGAGTGCAGAACTCCAGCAGCCTTTCTCCTCTTTCGTTTCGGTTTCCCAATCCGTATTTTCCAGTTATTCTTCCATCTTGACCATCGCCGACGATAGCGTTCCAGTCCCCTAAAATAATTAGGTTTTCTTCTCCTCTTACCTGTTTTATAACTTCCGTGATATCTTCGTAGACGTCTTCCTCTTCTTCATCTTCATAGTCAGTCGTAGGCATGTAAACCTGCACAACCACGGTATCTACAGGTTTGGTCTCGATCTTCACCATTATTATCCTTTCATTGTACTGCAGGAAGCTCTTCACACGCATTCCGGCGCTCTTTCTGAGCATGATCCCTACTCCCGCATTACCATTTAATGATCCTGTATGTATAATCCTGTAGCTTCCACTCCAAAAGTCTCCTTCTTTGGGCCACTTCATTTCGCTGATTCCTAATACGTCGAGGTCCATTCTTCGCATTTCTACCTTCAAGTTTTCCAGTCTTCCACAGGTCCGAAGCGATCTCACGTTCCATGTTCCTACCCTAAAAAGTGTAATACATTTGACTGATGTACTCTCTCGGGTAGTCGGAGATCCGAATGGGGGACTATTTTACCTCCGGAATATTTTGCTCGAGAGGGTTCCATCACGTCTTGATAATAAAGGAAAGAGTGGAGTAGCTGCAACTCCTCGGGATATTAATGTGGTGGTTTCCCCTTGCCTTCCACATCGCAGTACTACAGCCGTTAAAGTAAATGTTACCACGCCTGTAGTGAAATGAGTGTCGCTGTACCGACCACTGTGGTCTCCACCTTCACTCATGTGAAGAAGAGCTGCTGCCCTCTCCTCCGGGTGATGAGAAGCGTAATTATTGGCGGCCTCCCGTCGCCAAGTCACGGCATCTTCACAGGTTCTGTATTATTTAGAGGCCTATCTTACCCAGGGATAGACCAATACCCCCTCGGAATGCCGTCGCTTTTTGTCCACGACTGCTTATTCGACGAGTAAACTCGCTTATCTCGCAGCTAACCTCTATATCTAGAGGTCGACCCACCATCCGCAACCCGGTGGACGCACTCGGTGGCTTTAAGCTCAGCCGCGAGTACTCGCGAGTACGCGAGTAATATTGTATATGAACTCATTATCGCATCCTAATTTATTGAAAAACGAAAACATACAGGTAGCACCTGTAATCAGTTAACTATAGGAAACACTATTATTGATCATTGAATGCAAAATACAAGCATTTAGTAAAGGCCCTTTCATTACCGAATATAAAACCTGGACCAGCTATTGAACTTCGTAATCTAATGAGGCCTATCCTCACCCATACGTAGTCCCGAAGGGCCATGCATGCAATGAGCGTTGAAAAATTAGTGCATTGATTTAGTAATTGTAAATGCAGTGCTCATCTATCAAGAATTTCAAAGCATGCCCGTAATAAAAAGTCGTGTACACTTGTAATTTATGTTTATTGAATAAGCACAGAGTTTTAATTATTGAAAAACGGAACGATAATGATATAATAGATCAGCGTCATTTAGTCAGTTGTTAAATATGTGAAGTTACTATTCTATTCACTCCAACACTAATACGCATTACATTTAATGCGTCGAAAAAAGTTTTTACTGTTCAATATTCGAATTTTTTTAGTATTTTAGCCATTTATTTCTCTCCTCCGTTTTTTATCTGATCAGGATTGATGCTGAGAACAAAAAATCCGTCGTTTAATTGCGGCAATGTCGCCATATGATCACCCAGCCCAGTAACAGTAATGATTGCCCTGTAACAGATCGAGGGTTCTTAAATGAAATAAAGGGGATACTTTCTACGAATAATCCAGGTAGTTCTAATTTTTATTACCTGATAATGGAATCGTTAATTTAAGATGGAAAATGATCATGCTGCTCTCCTCTGAATATGATTTTTAGGTCCCTTGTGGTGAGCAGGAGGGTATCCATTGCCATAGCCAATTATAGTCACGTCAGGGTCAGTTACTAAAAGAGTGATACAGCTGCACATGTTTAGATATGCTCAGTTTTACCCACATTCTACATTCTATTGTACTAGTACCATACCATTTGGATAATGGTACAATCTTCAAGATTCCTTCAATGCCTTTATTGTTATTTTGTGATGTGATCCCATATCAAAACCCATATTCCCCTCTCTTTCACTTTTATTTTTTGTTCCTGTGTCTTATTTGTTATCAATTTGTCTACATTGCACATAATTTAAGTCTCACAGCCACCTTTATGATTCTTCCCTATTATTTTACGGTCGCTATTATAACACGCAATACCCACTCATTTTTCTTCAAAGTTTTGATCAGCATCAATTTTCCCCAAGGCTGATTCCAAACGTTTGAACATGCAACTTTGAGTATTACACCTAGGAATCTTTCGGGCTTCCATGTTTGTCCCACTTCCATTATTTCTTCCTATAACGCTTAACTGCACAACTCCAGTTTTTCTTTCAAAATGGTTTGGCTGTTTTTATACTGACCAATATCAATCACGAACATAAAATTTCAGGAGTGTATTACAATTTACATCTCTCACTATCACATCATAAACATATTATGTGTTGATTGACATATACATTACGGTTGGCCGAAAAAAGGTTATTTTTCCGAAACCAAATTTGACCTATGCGGAAGAGTTGTGTGCTGATATCAGAATCTTGCATGCAACATTTCTCTCGGGTTCAGGCGGCAGTGGTTAATATTATCCGACTTCAAAAAAATTTAGCATGCAAGATCCTGATATCAGTACACAACTTTCCCGCATAGGGCAAATTTGATCCGGAAAAAATACCTTTTTTCAGCGTCGGCCTACCCTACTATACATTGTGTCATTTATTTCACCTACATCTATATCTAAATCTACACAATACCCTGCAAGCCATCACGAGGGTGTGTGGAAGGGGGTGAAGATCACCAAGCATGCACTATAAACACGCAAATTACTACTACAATATACATATATAGCAGCTACTTTAATCTACGTTTCTTCGATGCTTGTATTTGTTTTCTTCTCCAATCAATTTACTACTCCTGAAGTTCCTGGGGTAATTTGCTACACCATGTATACCACGATAAGACAAGACGGAGAATAATGATGGCAATTCCGACTGGGAGGGAGTGGTGGTCTCCATGAGAAGTGGAGGCTGGGACTGAGGAGAAATGCGGTCTACCCGGGGACGACGCACTTCCGAACCTTTCTGCCCCGTCCTACTCCCCAACCACATACTGCCTTGTTCGGCTGGTGACCGTTTCTCGCGGACACTTCACACACCTTCCTTCCTCCCACCTTTGAAAATCCAACCATTTTTTCCTCTCGCCCTCAGTACAAGCGCGTACTCTCTCGCAAGTGGAGACCAACTCGCCCTCATTCGTCTCCTGCCTCTCCGTTTTCCCGGTGTCCTCAAACACACGCACACACTCTTTAGGTCGTCTCCTCTCTCGCCCATTCATCCATCCAGTCAGTCGTAGGGCACAGACCGCCCGTCCCGGGACAAGCGGTGGTGGCGGATGAATAAGTGAGAGGGCGTGGGGGGGTGGGCGGATATGGCGCGCTCAAGAGAGAGAGACTTGTGGGGAAAGGAGAGAGGTAGTGAGGATGTTGGCTGTTTCTCTCTGCGGTCTTGCCTCTCTCAGTCTTCCTCGATGGACAGGAGGGCGGACGGCGTTGAGGAGATGTGGGGGAGGGGAAAAATATGGTGATTGGGGATAGTTTGGAAAGAGATGTCACGCGTAGTCCCACGGGCTATTGCGAGCAACAGTTGGAGATGTATCGCTCGCTGGATGCAATTTAAATGCATCTTTTACGATGACTAGTTTGTGAAACGTGGCGCCAGTGTAAAATCGATGGAGGAACATTACGGTGTAATTATAAGCCTTCAGGCAACGTGAGATATATCGCTTTTCCAGGTGCGCGACTCAAAGCGGAATGGAGTATGTCATGCAAATGCGACATGTGTGACGAATGCTAAATGATGAAGTTAAGCATGACGTGTAATTGTCTGTAATAATATACATCTAATAGGCACTCCATTCTTGACCCCTTGAAACTTCACCCCTTTACCCTTCACCCCTTTACCCTTCACCCCTTCAACTTGAAAATGAGGTTTTTCAATGAAAAACACAAGAGTTATTCCAAAGATTTAATGGTGGCACTACGCGTTTCAGCCGTTAAGCCATCATCAGGTAGCGGTGTTTCAATATGTATTTTACAAAGTGAACAATGAAAAATGATATTTAAGTGATTTGGTTCCTCAAAGTTATCGATTCTTTTACATTTACACATTTTATAAACGTATAGCGGATAAAATATGCTGTAAAGTTCATTCTTCCAATTGAAGTTGGTGTCAGTTTTCCTGAATATGTTTTTTATGTGTGTTACTTTGGCGTAATCCAATAATCTGAAGTGGAAATGCCGTGCAAAGACTTAAGAAATATGTTATAATTTTACATGTGAATCGGGCATATGTTGAATGGAAATGCGTTAAGTGACGTTAGTTTCATATGGAATGCTATATGCTCTATGGTGACACGGGATAGGGAAGCACTAAGATCCGCTTATATGACCCACTATGGCGATATATATATATCGCTATAGATATTGAGTGTATGTCGCAATACGATGCTCGAAATCCAATATCCAAAAGCTTTATGCGAACGAGGAAAGAAGGGTGTGGGTGATGTTGGCGGGGAAGGCCAAGGGGAAGGAAGGGTATGGTGTGTGGGCCTGGCGCGCGAATGGCCAGAATGGAATCCGTTAATAGGAGATGTATGAGGCATAGGGGGTGGCTTGGAAGTGGAGGACCATAGGGAGGGAGGAAAAGGAAGGAGGTGAGGGAAATGGAAGAGCCGTGACGAGTTGAAGAGTGGGGATAAATTAGGTGCTTGTGTGTCGGAAAGGCATTAGTTCTTTGGGCGAAATTGGGGAAATTTAAAGCATCGTTGCCACTAGTGTAGTAATGGAAGAGGCCGAGGCATAGGCAACTACGAATGAGAAATCTTAGTAGATGCTTTTTGAAAGCATCAGCATAGATATGAAACATAAAATTAGGATAGATTGCCAGGACGATGCTAGGAAAAAGTTGACTCTTATTTATTGGTAACGTCAGTAAGCAATTGAACCAGCAATGTATATTCTGCAGCTGTAAATCTTTATAATGGGCTGATAGAAAATATTTGAAGAAATTAGAATATTAAAGTATCTAATGAAATTTTATCATCAATTAATGCTTTATGTAAAAACCTTTAGAGATTAAACTGATTCCATTCGATCGAAATAGCATTCAAAGCAAACATATCTACCGAAATTCCTGCGTAGCCCTCTGGAAAAACGGGCACCGATTTTGATTATAGTTGGACTGGTAAGTGATGAAATGATTTATTTATCCGTGCCTCGAAATTCGGTTGTAGAATGCTTGCAAGAAGGGAATGGGGAAAGCAGAAATTATGGACAAGGGTAGTTGAACACCTAGAAGATATAAATACCAAATATTAATAATAGTGCAATAATAATGCCTCATAGCTTAAATGAACTAGAATTGGAATGGTCATTTAAGTGATGAAGCAAATAAGAGAAGTCCACGAAAAACAGTTTTTGAAGAGGGCAGCAAAAATGTATTTCTCACCTGAGATTTTAAAATTCTCGGAAACCGAAAGGGTAACACATACAACTTGTTCTTCAAATTGATAAGTTTCATTTTCGTATTTAGTTATAAAAATACGAGGGAGATCAACATAAGATCTTTCAAGAAAATTTCATGAAAATTAGAAGATATGAAACTGGTTCGTTAAGTATGGTGAGATGAAGTCGTCCTATTTCATTTAAAATAAACTAGAATATGTTTTTTGTGTGTGTTACTTAGGCGTAATTCAATAATTTGAAGTGGAATTGTCGTGCTAAGACTTAAGAAATATGTTATAATTTTACATTTGAATCAGGCATATGTTGAATGGAAATTGAGCTTTGGAATTGGCTTTGCATTTTTTTCATGTGTTGATATACAGATTTTATTAGGCTACTGGGTAAATATAGGAACAAATTTCAATTGTGGCCGTAGTAGAAGAATTACCTGAATCGCATTCGGCATGGACATCGATTTAAATATGCGGCTATTATCGGTATGATGCTAGATATTTCTGCTCGACATGCAGTGTCAGCATTTGACACAATTGTAAGTCACGTTGAAATTTTTATATTTTCCACACTTATTTCGTGTGGACATCGGAATATCCACCGGATCTTGCGTGAGAGGGAGAGAAATGGCTTAGTGGCGAGAGGCGCTTATAGCGGTGAGTGGCAGAACTTCGATTGAGATGAGGGGAGGCGTTAGTGCGTCGTAGAGAGGCATTCTGTATGGGGGTTAGAATGGGTGCAATTGGCAAACAATGGATGCAACTGAGGCATGACTACAGCGCGCTTGCCCGGCGACGAAAAATGCATTGCAAATTGCGGCCGCTCCGCACTACTTGCACCTTGCTCGGCGACGCAGGGAAACGTTACCCTCCTCCTATCCTCATATCTCTCTCTTTTCTTCCTTATTCACCTCCGATTAAGGATGAGCGCTGGCAAATGTAATTACGAGTGAATGGTATTTTATAACTAACAGAGGTTTAATGCATATTTTACTGAATAATCACTGAGCTAAGACCTCCGAGGCAAAAACAGAAAAAGGAGTTAGGTATTCGTGAAATAGTGAGACAACCGTTAAGTCACGCCGATACATATTTATGCTCCTCTTTGTTTCTATGTAAAAATTTATGAGGATGTAGAAAGGATTAGTTATTTTTCATCCATCCATTAATATTTAGGCAAGGAATGAACTTTCTTAATTAAATATGTGTCTTTAATCTTATAATTAGGTTTTTAAGGTTCTTCAACGGGTGGTGTGAAGCTCCGCGGATTCTAACTTAATATTAACAGAATTATTTTCATTATCAGTTTTTTAACAGTGGATGGGCATTTAATTCTTCCCACATCCCTACAACTCACTCAATGCCCCTATTCAGCCCTTCATGCCTACAACCTCTCATCATTATGCTCAAACTATCCATTCTTCTCCTCCCTCTATCCTACATTCTTCCCTTAATCACATCTTTCAAAACACACTAGCCATTTATTATCTTATCCCTCCACATCTCTTGTCTTCTGATATCCGCAATCAAATTTCTTGTCCTACCCACTCTAGCTCTTCATCGCTCGCTCGCTTTTCACCCACCTCACTTTCTCCGCCCATTAGCAGAATGATTAACTGAAAAATATATCCATACAAGGGTCTTGAACCTGTAACCTCTGATTTCTACATCTACATTTACACAATACCCTGCCAGCCAGCGCAGGGGCTCGTTTCAGGTGGTGTCAGTCACCAGCCATTGGGTTAGTGGGAAAGGGAACAAGGGACAGAGGATAGGACGCGGGATAGTTGGAAATACTAATGTTTAACTTATCTGAGAAATGATCACGAATCATCCGCGGGAAAAATGAATCTTACGCCGATTTGTTCAGCGGTATATTTGTCTAACTTCTCCATTTCTATCTGATCTTCCAATGCGTGTGGCGTTAAAAGTACACCTGACGTATCATCCTCGATTTCAACAGATTTGAGTTTTTCGAGTAGACTAAACCTTGCTTAATCTACGTGATTTCAGAGCTTCCCGTCTAATTCCTACTAAAAGCTGTGTGACTGTGATTTGACACTTTACCGACCTGACTGCCGCCGGTGGCAAGAGTAAACACTACATCAATTGCTTTCAACAACAACATGCAAGTACATGAAAAATATTTTTCCTTCAAGGAAAACCTGACGCCGATACATGATATCCAAATGTTGGCAGTTACATTGCTACGTTTTGGATTCTAGTTCTCATCTTTTTTTGTGTCAAGAGCTCCAGTATTACAGTTGAATTATTCGCTGTAGAGTTGAATGGCATGAGAGGCTGGAAAGGCTCTCATCTTTTGTTCCTTTGGCTCCGTCTGTCAAGTCGCCTTTCCTCAACCTCTAAGCAAACCTCAGCCCTTTATGGATACAGGGAATGGGAGCATGATGTAGGCGTATATAAGAGAAAAACTGTTTGAAATCCGTCACTACATCATGTTTAGATCAATACAAAATTCTGCAGTGCGTGGGATCTACTCATTGAATGTGTGCCTATGCGAAGTGCTGGTTTATAGCCTTTCAATCACCAAAGTATGGCTGTCGCTAAATTGAGCAATTCTAAAGAGGCATATTTCTTGCTTGGATGCATATTTTTGACTCCTTCTACTTTGTCTATGATTTAATCTCCAAAGACTCCTTTGAGATTTGAACATTTGAGAAAAAAGAACAGTATTTAAATGCTAGGATTTAACTTCCACTCTTATTTTAAGTGAAAAAAACATTGTTTTACTCTGTGTAGAAATGCGCCTTTGTTCGGTAATCCATTCTCTCTTTGATGTTTTCAACTAATTATTAATTCTATTTATATTTAAGAAAGTTAAAAAAGGAAAAAAAGAATCTGCTTCTTGCCAACTGCGATTCCTCGTAATTTTACCAAGTGAAAACTAAAATTAGCAATCATATCCGCACGATGGCATCATGAGAGCTGATGGTGATGGTGCATGTATCCGTAATTAAATTCTGTCAATTCCTATCTCGAGGACATACTTTAGGATGTATCAAACACTATTATGCTGATTTTTTCAATTTAAATATTCAAGGCTCGGAAAATCTCAAAGTCATAGGTACTTCTTTTTCCCCATTTCGTGCTGCCAAGGAACCCAATTTCACGATTTCCGACCCCAATCCGCGTTCCCGATTCCACACTGCTCCGTAATCCACGCTGGTATTGATGCAGCCGGAGAATTTACACTCCTTTGGAACAACTCCGCACGAAACTGCGGTGTGGACTGCACGCGGAGTAAAGAGGATTTTTAGATTCGACGGGAGGCTGCAACTAATCCGGAGGATTTTCTTCCGCTGGAGAAGAGACGGCTGAGGATGAGATTTTTGAGGCGCTCTTTCCTGGGGAAATGGAACGCCTTCAGGCAACTGAATGGTGGCTGCGTATTGGATACGTATTAAAGCGATTTAATCCGAAGAAGCGCAGGAGAAAAAAGGTTAAGCATATATGCGAACAATGAAAGGGAAGAGAAACAGGTAGATACAGAAAGAGAATAATGAAATTATGCATTCATGCATACTCTTAATACAATTACCCTTTCTTTGAGGCATATTCAGTCAAATAACTACTGATTGTAAATTTTATATGCAGGAAATTGGGGGCTGCTCACCAATTTCTGGCTGGTTCAGTCAGCCCAGTGTCTATCCAGAGTTATTCAATCCTCACTCTTTTATTAAAATTATTGGTAATATATCCCGTAAATCATTAAACTTTCAATAACTCTTGCATACATGACACCTCCAGCGATAATAATTTAATATGGTTGATGTACTCTCAGCAAAATAAGTTCGTGACAGTAAAATTCCAGCAGATTCCTAACGTATACATTATAAATTCATAAAATTCATATACTTCTAAGAGTTATAAAAAATCATTCCGCCTATATTGCACATGTAGTCACTAATGTTTTTACTGGTGAATTTGGGCTAAGTAAAATAGCTGAGAGTCTAGCATGAGTCGGGACCGTAATGGAGAAAGCTTGTTAAAGTTAAAATTCTCCAGCTGCAAGACTAATATAAAGGGAACCTATGGTGGGAGAATATTTGGAGGAAAAATAAAGGCTAGGATCTATTTGGTTTAAGCGCCACAATATTTTGCCCATACCTTTAATTTTGCGACGCATTCCAGAAATATTTTATCATAAAATGATATTCGCGCAACGAATAACTGTGCTATATTGTAATTGGAGGAAAGTGCTAGAATTGGAGGAAAAATATTGTAAACGAGCATTCTGAAGTTTTGATCTACCTTTTAAGAAAAATCTACAAGGGAAATTGCACAAAAGAATATCAGGCATTATGCTAATGCAAAGTTTGTTAAAACCTGAGATAAAGAGTCTAACCTTGATAAAGACCGGTGAAAAATTCATTAATTTGTTAAATCGCTGAAAGGTTATGTTAATTAAACGTATTATGCGTGGAATCTTGAGATTTTTTTATGCTTCGTATAAAACACTAATCATAACCATTATTTGAAAATATTTTAAAGTTAACTTGCTAGTGAACAGAAGTTACAATTTTCCCAACCGAGTGTAACAGGGATACGTTTTTGCATTATTAAGCCTCGCTGTTTTGATAAATTACCTATATTTGGAGTAAATTTATGACATTTTACACAATTCACGTTTTCTTACCTGTTTCATCCTCTTCAACAGCTCTAAATAGTGTGAAATCATTTTTAAACTAATAAACTTCTGACTTATATTTTTAACTCCTCCGTCACGAAACACATTATGTCATTTGTGGACAGAGTTCTTATCTGAAGGGCGTTTGACTCTAGGATTGTCATTCCGTAGGCTAATGAGGCATCGGTTTAGAGTAATCATTTGTTAAATAGTGTACTGCAGTAAGGAATGCTTTCCCGCTTTACACGTAGCAACTGTGAGCGTAATTTTCAGTGGCATTATGCAACATGATGTGGGGGAAGCAGGCGATGTGTGTGTTTGTTGTGCCACAGAGGATCTTCCATACCCAACGTTTTAGTATTTGGAATTATGTCTCCTTTGTGTTTTCACGTCTGTACCCGCACTTCTGGTGCTTCCGAATGAAAAAACGGTGCCAGAATGGGAAAAAAAGAATAGAGAGAAACCTGGCGTCGGTATTAGCCTGCCCTAAAGGCGCCAAGGGGACAACGGTTTAACGCCCCAACCGTAGGACAGAGTACTGTACATGAATTATTTCCGCTAGAACCAGTAGGAGCCATGTTACCTATGAAAAGTATCCATCACTGTCGGGATTCTAAATCAAGCCCTCTGGTTGGAAGGCCATCATTATAACCACCACACGGATCCGACCTCGGTAGAATTTTCGTAGAAAAAAAGGTATCGTGAGGAGAATTTTTAAATTAAAAATTGCTCAAACATTAGCTCACCTAAAGTCATATTCTAATCGATAAATGTTCCTTCAGAAAACAAAGGTCCATGATGAATCTGGAAAATTTTTCAGAATTGGAATAAATTTAGTATTCAGTCCGATAGGAAAATGTAAAGCAATATCGACTCTGTTACGACAAAAAGTTTAAAACGCTAACTTTCTCTTTCGTAACATGTTACCTGGTAACATGCTTATTTGTTGAGAAATTCTAAAATTTTCCGCGCCTTGATGGCTGTTGTAATTTATGCATGGTATCATTGCCCTTCCAGGAGATTGAGTTCCAAGCGCATCGAAATAAAATATCGCCAAATCAAACGTATCTAATCACTGTCCTCTCAGTAATGATATCCCCAATGCCAATCCGCAAGGTAATTGGTTCCAATTATGGTTTTCGCTGATGAAATACACGTCGAAACAATTTCGACTGAAAATTGGAAAAAAATTCAAACACCAAATTCAACCGTCACTAACCACCGAAATAAGAATTGACAGAGGGGTATGGGAGTCACTCGCTTTTGTAGTAATCTGTGCTAACGGAAAGAGAAAAGTAGGTTGAAAAGCGCCTGAATGCGGCAGAAGAGGAAGCATTCGGGGAAGGCTGGATAGGGAAAGTGTTTGCGGAGAAACGGAAGAAGAGAATCGGAAAATGGAAGAAAGGAGGGAGAAGGACAGGGGAAGAGAAAGGCGGGGGTAGTGGGAAGAGTCAGCGAAGAAAATGAAGGGAATTTTTCGGGGGTGGGTGTGACACAGGAGGAAAGAAGGAAGTGGAGGGAGGGGCGTGGCTACGGATAGAGGGAAAGAGGGGGGGAAGAAGGCGGTGGAAACGGCTGGAGTTGGCGAGAATATTAAAAGAGGGGTGTGGGGGAGAGAAAAGAGGAGGCGAGGAAAAAGGAGGTGGCAGTGTGGGATAAGGTGAGTAGGTGGGGTAGGGAAAGAGATTTTCGGCGGTTTTTTGGGGCGTCCGCGGGTGGAAAGGAGTTGAATTGCCTTAAAATGAAGAGAATGCGCCAAAAGCATCGATTTTCGGGGAAGAAGAGATTCTGTGAGTTTTAAAGAGGTTAAAAAAGGAAAATGCAAGGGGCGAGGAAAGAGGGAGGAGGCAAATATGAGAGAGAGAGAGGGAGAGGAGGAAAGGAGCGTGCATTGACTGACTGGGCGTTACTGGAGTGTCTCGGGGATAAAGAGGAATGCCGAGGGGTATGCCAGAAGGGTGATCTAGAGGAATAAGGGAAGTGAGGAAGAGCGATGTGAGAGAACAATGAGCGTAAAAACCAATGGAGTCATAGAGAAGAAAATGCCTCATTCAGCTTACGAAGACTTTAAGAAGCTAGTTTAATGTAGTGAGTGGTGTGTGGCTTTGGTAGGAAATGGATTTAGAAGAGAAAAAAACGCCGAGTAGTCCATGATATTTCATCCCAAAATGAGTCATTTGGGAGTCATAATTCTTCAGATTTTATGAAAAATCCCGGATTATATATTTTGCAGTTATCTCACAGAATTTTCCTGCTTCGATATTTTATAATATCCCTGGAGCGTAAATTAAAAATGGGCTATCTTAAAGTATATTTAATACGACTTTGGAGAACGGAGTTCCCATTTGGAATTCCATAATGTAATATATGAGGAGTGTATTTCTTATAATTTAAATTATCAATTTTATTAAATGAAATAACTCTCTTTGAAGCACTTTAATTTTAATTGTTGATATTTTCGTGGCTATATGAAATGGAGCGTTTGCTTTGATAAAGTACTTAAAACTAATGTTTTCGTTTCATGCAGTTGTCATTATGAAAATTAGATTACGTTTGTGAATATTTCATGCATTTCACTTTAATGTGTAGAATTATTTCAAGTTATTGTTTTTATTTTTTTAGCTTTAGGTTGATTAACATCTTCAATATTTTAATATCGGTTATAACTAAAACCTTAAACGCTCACTAATAAACTGTACCTCATTTAAATTATTTTAGCAGCATTTACTTCTTGTGATTAGCTGATCATGTAAATTTACATAATAATTGAAATGAACTGATGAGACATTGTTTTGAATCAGTTATCTGATTTCACTGTTTGTAGAAACATTATGCTGGAGGCTTAGCACCGAAAAAATTCACGCCAACTTATGCAGTATTTCTGCTGGTGTAAGATCATGTCCTCAATTGGTTTTGTTAAGGAAACCCCTAATCGGAACTTCTGAACCTTTACTAGGAACTTGATTGCTACTGGAATTTGCTGGTGTTGTTTCTAAACTTTGCTTTTAAATATCAGAGGGCACATTTTAATTTTAGAGAGTGCTGATAGCCATTTTAGAAGTAATGAAATATAGACAGAGTCAGCCACAAGGATGTTCTTAGGAGAGCCCTAGCTCGGCGTGCATTTGTAAGGTGCTGCCGTTATTTTTACGCCTATTTCAGTTGTCCTAAGTCCATTGAGAAACAATATGCCATTATGTGTCCAAACTGAAACTATCACTTTTTTGCAAAAACTCGTCGAAACCCATTACTTACGTTGAAACTCATTTCTTATCTCTTATCTTAAACCAATCCTATCTCTGCCTTTCAAGGTTATTTTTTAATTTTATATTCTAATGACATGTGAATATAAAAACCCCCACACGAGTATATACCATCTAACATGTTGTTAATGTTTATAAAATAATATTTAAGGGCCTTGATCACAGGGAAAATGTCAAACAAAGTGACAGCCTTTTTTCACAACGTTAAAGCGCGTTAACATGCATTGGATGGCCAACGAATTTAGACAAAATGCATGTAACTGGCAGATGAGTTAACATAAACAGTATTTTTCACTTCCTATCCTTCGTGTGCACACCTGACGAAATTATTTTCATATTCATTAATACTAACGCGCATCAGGGTACTGTATTCCTTCACCATCAATTCTAAATTTCGTGAGATTGTGTGGGAGTGAACGAGCGAACTTCGGCGAACTGCTAGAGTTAAAACGCAAGTCTAGCTAGTCACATATGCGGAGAGGAGAAGATATTCCATTCACCGTGCAGTCATTAAGCATCCAGGGCAGTTTTGGAGACCGATTTCGGGCATTTATTTCGGCACAACAAAGCAGTAACTCCACGACTAGTGCAGTGGCAATGGAACCACTTTAGTCGGTTTCAGGCGAAGGGAAGGGCTGAGTTGGACGGAGCGGTGGAAGATGAATGGGCGGTGGGGCTGGGAAACAAAAAGAACTCTTCTCCCTCTGACTCTCTATCGCCGTATCCTTCTCTCTCTCTCTCTCCTGCGTTCTACCTCCCAGAAAAAGAAGCTTCGGGAGTTAAGAGCTTGGAGCAGAAAAAAAGTGGCGGCGTGAAGGCTGGAAAACGGCGATGATGGCGGAAGAAAAGAGAGGAAGGAGAAAGAAAAAGGAGGGGACTGCGAGAGATAAGGAAAGGCGAAAGACGGAGAAGAAGATAAAAAGAATGGGAAGAGGAGACCGGAGAGGAAGAGGATGGAAAAAAATTGGGGGCTCATTTTCGGTCTGAAAGGAATCGTTTTTTTACTCGAAATGAAGAAGGGGAACGGGGCGGAGTAGAATCTGAAGCAAGGGAGTCGGCAGGAGGGTGGTCCGAGGAGAGGGAGACAAAGAAGATGGAGGGGCAAAGAGGAACACGGGTGTGGAGTGGGTGGCGAGGGGAAAAGGGGTCTGAAGGCCGAAGAGATTGGGAAAGGTGATAGAACGGGAGCGGAGGAAATGGAGATTCGAAATGTGGAAGAACAATTTTAAGAATGAGATGGAAAGAAGGAGATGGGGAGGGTGTCTTGCAAAAAGGGTTTTTGGAAGGGTTTGAAGGTTTATGACGTAGTGGGGCATGAGGGGGTTGGTGAAGGGAGTCGGCGCAGATGGCAAAGATAGGGGTGAGGCTATGTATTTTTTTCCCACCCTGGAAGTTAAGGATATAGCCAAAAAAACAGTTCAAGTTGGAGAGGAAGGATAGGTAACGAATGCAAAATCGTGGGAAATGTCAGAGGTAGGGAAAGTTTTGCGGATAAGAGGGTGCTAGAGGAGAGCCAGTGGTAATGGGAGGAGGATACCCGAGTAAGAAGGGTAGTGGAGATGGAAGATGGAGATGCAGTTATGTGAAGGTTAAGGAAGGGTTGATAAGAAATCTGGCATTTTCAAAAGGTTTTAGGAAGTATAAAACAAGTCTTGGAAATTATATGAAGTGAAGAGACATTTAGAACCTATCAAATTCGGTTGCAAAATTCTAGAATATCTATTAGATTATCTAGATCAGTTTCCCACTTCTATGTGTTAATCCTCACTCAAGTGAGACTGCATCTATTTTTGAGTCATCTAATTAACTCATTAATATAAAAAATACGGTGAGTGATAAATGAAGTGTGTGAGGATTTTAATACTTTTAATTTTGTCCTCATTTTATGATATAAATACTAGTAATCATATAATTTTCCCATATTGGTGGTGATGAAAATCAATGAAAGCATTATCAACCTCTTTCTAAAAAAATTAAGCCATTTTTCTTAAGAAACTAATTGGTGTATCCTAATTCAGGTGTTATATTGTGGAAAATGCATTGTAGAAAATATATAAACTTTTGTACTTTCCCACCGCTAAGTTTAAATAATCACCAGTTACGGTTTCAACGTCTGCCCGTCATTGCCAATGTTCTTTCCCTTTGCATGTGCGATACCCTTGAAAATGTCGCACAGACATTGAAACAATTGCTGCTTTTATTTACTTAATGATGTAAAATGCAAAAGTTTTATTTATTCAAGCGTGACCGTCAAGTATTTCCTGAGTCATTAAATGAGATTGTCAATAGTATTCAATTAAAACTAGATTGGAAGTAAAATGTATGCACTAATCATCGTCTCGTAAATGAAATATTCGATCATTTTTTAATTCAAGAAATACAAGTGTGTTGTGTGGATCAGTGGCCTGAGACTTAATAAGAAAAGCATCCTTAGTACTTAGGAACCCACTTTGGAGTCGTAAGGAAACAGCCTGTCGTGGTAACCGTGTTGGTATTGTTCACAAGGGTTACGGGTTCAGATCCCACTTCGGGCACAGATGTTGCGTATGTCTTAGGTTAAGAGACCGGGTTACATATATACCGTTTCAACACTGAAACCCCGTCTACTATTACACATGCGGGAAAGACATGAACCCTATCAGCTGAAACCTATCACAAGAATAAAGAACTGGTGAAGGAATGGAACAAGAAGTTATATTAGAAAAGATCAGTTGGGGCAGAGAAAAGGAAGACTAGGTGGCTCAAGAGTTGAAATAGGAAGGCTATTGAAGGTTAGAAGTAATAAGTGAGGCTTGTCTTGTGTATTTGTGACTTTCAACTGACAGATTGGTTTTCTTAAGGTCCGTAATTAATGAACAACAATTATGAATGGAGGGAAAGGTTTATCTGCGGAAATTCATAAATGACTAAGACGGCAGAGGTAAGTAATGCACCCTAAATCTCTCGTAAATAGTAACGTTAGTAGAAATTGGGTGGTTATAAGTGAATCAGTTATAAGTGAAGGACCGCAGCATGGCTACTTATTATTCATGGCTTTGTTTAACTTACATGTTTGACCTTCATAAGAAAGACAATTTTATAAATGAACGGGATGATCTTTAAGTAATACTATAGGGAAGTTGACATTACATTGACTCTGACGAACCAACAGTCAACTAGTCGGCGGAGGAACTAAACTTTTTCTTGAGGACATAATAGGATCATAGTGTGAAGCATAGAATGAGGATTAAACGCAAAGAAATTAGGGTAATGATATCTCTGGAGATAGAAGGCTGGAGCGAACATTAAAGCCGGAGGGCGTAAATTAGACCTGGTGGAACAATTTGAACCATTAAAGTGTCTGAAATGAAGCCATTTTTGTTTGCAAATACACTCGGATAGAAATACCTTTGGAAGAAGAAGAAGCGTTTGAAAAATTAGAATTAACTGATAATCACATGAACTCTTAATAAGCAAATAATATGCCACACTGATTTTATTGCAACAATAAGATTCTAAACCACTTTGTTTTTCTTGCATGCGTATTTTGCTTTTGATGCACCGAATGTCATTATGAATTAGTTAGGAGCATAGGAAACAAAATCAAAGGAAGTGATTGATTGAAACAACTAGACCCAGAGCAGAAAAATCAACAGTTGTTGCAGAAAAGCTTTTTAGCAACGAGGTGCAGTTATAAAACCTGACCCTGCAGATTCGATGTGTATGCCCGACCGTAGATACCCATACACATTCTGACAATCTATGGGAATACAAATATGAGGTAACGAGGGAAGGGTGTACAAATGTGGGTGTATTATTTCGGCCTTGATTTATTACCCATTAGAGTGCTTGGTGGCCCAGTATCACGCTTTCATAAATTATATTAGGGATTATATAAATTCGTATCTCGGCATTGCGACGGTGTCAATTGGGAGTGGTTGCTGCAAATGCAAAGAAAGTCAGCAACCACCTCTCGGTCCTCCCTGCGGGTAGAGTAAATTGCTATCCAATTTCCCGCATTCTTCCCCTCATCACCTTTCCCAATGTACCTCATTGGCGTTTGATCTCCTTACGTCACTTTTCCGTTTCATGGCCATCTATTTACTCGTTTTGAATTCTACCCTTTGGTTTTCCCTTGCCCTTTCATCTCCTCTAGTAAGGGAGTGAAAAAAGAGGGTCTTTAAGTCTTGTTAATTTCTTACAACTACTGATGGCGTCTCTTTCTCGAATCCACCGACCATCCACAGATTTTGATTCGAAGATCGATTCGGTTGTGGAGATGGAAGCTCACCTAGTTTTTAGCTCAGTGGCGTGTGAAATTCGTTCATCGGAGTGAAAGAGGCTAGTTCATTTCCTTGTAGTTCCCCAGGAAGATCTGGTGCTCAATGTACTACACGTGTTAATTTTAGGTGAATATGTTCAGAGACGTTACTCGAATGATAACCAGGGACCTACACTCAACTCTGATCCTACTTTGCTGCCACGCCGTCGTTTTTCTAAGTGTAGTCCTGTAAAAGTGCTGCTGTTGTGGAAAAGTACCTGGAATTTACGTTTCATGGCGTGAGTTATTTTAGCTAGAAGCATTTATACGCTTTATATGGGTTTCTATGTATGAGTGGCGTTTGAAATAAAGGAATTAGAGGAAAGATTTGCTAGTGAAAAGACTTTCGGACAATGGGTACGAGAATTACTGGTTAAGATTTTAGAAAAGCTAAGTTAAGACTTCGTCATTTAACGTCTAGAGTCTTGGCTGTGACACCTTGAACCAAAGAACAGGGGATACATGTCTACAAATAGCAATCCAAATAGCCCGAGGAAGAGTTGAAAAGGAACAGAAAGGAAGTAACACAAGCGAAGAATATGATATGGCTTCGGAAAGCAAATTAATAGGAGGAAAAAGGAAGGTTTTGTAGCTCTATACTTCAGCATATCAGAACCCATAAGTGACTCACGAAAGAAAGGATTCAATTTATTCTGAAGAGGGGGCACAATAGGAACATTATGCATGATTGAAAAGTAGAAAATATGCTCAGCTTGTGAGAGAGGGTTAGTGGAGTGGAGGGTGGAAAATATACTCGGAGATGGGATGAGTATTATAACTCAACCATCAAATCCTTTTTTTCAAATTTAAATTCAAACCATTCAAATGTTCATGCCTACATCGCCGTACATACTCACTATTTCGTGAGCCTATCGAAAATAACATATTAGCATGCTTATATTTTTCTCGAATACACTCGTATTGTTTAAATATTTTTCCTCTTGAATGTTCTTGCAACCTCAAAAGCAAGTTGAGTTCCTTTTCCTTTTTAAAGTGTTGGCGGATGCCGTAGGGAGAAGCGTGGGAGAGACAGAGAGCGATTTTTGCCGAGGAAGGCATTTCAAGTGGATGCCCCTGAACGGGTGTGCGGACCTAAAGGGGGTAATGCGGAAGGGAAGGCGTTTGCGGGCACGGGTAGGGATTACGGTATAAGAGGGGGAGGGAGAGAAGGAGACTAAACGAAGGCGGTGGAGGTGGGTGGAGATCTGCGCCCCTAGGGATGTGAGACTGAGAGGCGGCAAGTGTGGAGGGGGAGGGATGGACGAGAAAGAGATTCGGAGTGGAGGTAGCGGTAGGCATAAATTACTAAAGCACGGGAGGGGAAGAATCTTTTCGGAGATTAAAGCTTACGATTTCGAGCCCCTTTAAGTTAGGAGAGTGCGAGAAAGAGAGTGGGAAGCTGGAGGGGAAATAAGTATACGTATGCATATATATTTAATTTTTCCATCCTCTCCTTAGCCTCATTTCGCATATGCGTTTGGCGATGATGAATATTACTTTACTTTCTGATGCGCCAGATTTTCTCTGCGAAGATATTTCTCGGATTCCTTTTCTCCTTTATTTAAAAATTTTATTTATTTCTCCGATCTTGCTACCGATGGATATGAATCCTGAACGCAGTCATATGGACATCATTTCGGCGCACATCATCGAGGAGTTTTTACCTAGATTGCACTCCTCCAGATACTTTAATGTGTAGTGATTTCAAGCGGGATCAGCATTCAAACTCCCGTCATCTATCGTTGAAATGAGTTTCAAGGTTGCTGACGCCTGAGTATACATTCGATCAAGAAGTGGGATTTTCCCCCAGAAAAATACGTATTTGGTTTAGTCTGAATTTTTAATACATTTTTCTCTTAAAAGATTCATTCGAGTAATAATAAGGTACCAGTAGTACGTTATGAAGGCAGCTTTGCTGGTTATAATTATATTATATATATTATATACACACATATATATACATATATAAATAACAATAAAGCTGGTCACAGGCGTGATAAAAGTAAGGCACATAAATAAAAGACACTCACAAAGCTAATTTTCCGAGATTTCGGTGACTACTGACACCTTTCTCGAAGGAGAGGAGAGAACTGCCTGAAGGGGTAAGGCAGGTCGAGGAAACAAGTGAAGAATAGAAGTATGGGGATTAATATGAGTGGGGAGGGAAAGGGTATACTTAATACATCATGCAATTCTATTATGGAATCACATGCCATCTGAAAGGAATTTCTTTCTTTCATTTCGAAATATTACGCTTCTCCCTAAGAAGTTTACGTCTTGGAAGGATAACTTCTCAGCTTCCCCAAGTACGAAATCAAATGCGTTGGGATTGAAATCCGCTGTCGGAATAATTAATAAATAGATTAAATTCTCACTTTGTTGGATTCAAAATATTTTTCGCTCGGTGGAGAGACAAAATTTAATAATGTGGTGTCATCGAAAAGCACATCCAAATACCTTCATTAAAACGTCTGGTTTCCGGTTGGCAATGTCTTCCTTCTTTTGCTGAGAAAAATGGAGCAAATTCAAAACAGTTTCATTTAAGTCCCTCATTTCGGCTAGAAATCTTCATTAATACCTTTGGGATTACGTCCCCGCAAAGAGGTTTCTCTTTCCGGGCTCGTGACATTTTCAAATGAACTCCTAGCGCCGCCAACTGCAAATTTTTTTCGTCCTTTCTCGCGCCCACACAAATTGCACGCATCGGCAACAGGGCATGGAAAAGTTTACTTTTTTCATATATTCTCCCGACCCCTTAAGGTTATTGGTGGCGGAGTGGCCTCGGAGAGGGACGGACCCTCGAAATTAAATCTGCCCCACGTGGCATCCTCTGGTAGTAATCGCAATTTCTTCTTTCCCTCCCGACTATCGGAACATGCTCCAGGGAATAACGCCCGAGTCCCCTTTCAAAACATCCGCTGACCTCCTCCACTCTCTTTCCCCAATTCTCCTTCAATGGCTCTATGAAAGTCTTCCCAGCTTTTGTTGCCGCCTTCCTTTGATGAGGACTCCTTTTCTCCGCCTTCCTCTCCGGTCCCGGGCTGTTGGACCTCCACGTCCACTCCGAACTAATATTAGATCGGTGGAGAGGGGGGGGGGGGGGGGGGGGGGGGGCGAAGATGTGTGGGTAGCGTGGCCGAGAGGAAAGAAAGAATGGTCATAATATCAGAAGGTGTCAGTGACAATATCCTCCTCCAAGCTTCATGGTTTCTTTCTCAATATTGGCTGTGAACCAATGGTTTAAATCGCGACGGGCTGTTGCCCCACGGTTGCGTTTTCACTTATAAGTTCATGTCTTTAATGCCATCGTACTCAATGTCGGCATTAAAATTCACAAATTGCACGCATGTTTCGAAAACTACTTATATTTATGGAGAAAATGTGCAAAAAATAAGCGTCTTCGGGGCTGGAATGTAAATCTCGGACCAAAGCGTACCGCTCCAAGGCCCCTAATTGCTCCTGGTTCCAGAAATCCTGGTTATCATTGTGGAGGGGCAAGCCAATTGTACGTGATTTGATTCCCGCTTCCGGCTATCTTCTTCTCTGGCTATTTCCAGCTCATTCGATTGATGGTCACAGCGGAAAGGCGAATATCTTGTTCAACGTATCAAGCGAAGTCAGTGAATTTCCCATCTGGGTAATTGAGAAAGTAGTTATTCATCCTGATAGATGTTATGGAAATCATATTCAAATTTTTAATACCAATGAAAATGTTCCAATAGACCACTGAAAAAATCCTTGATTGCCTCTCATGATTTAGTAAAAATAGTTCAATTGCGTCTATAAAAGTTCTTGCGAGGGCTATTTACTGTAATGCGATACGAAGGCTGACTGGTTCTATCGAGAAGCCCAATTTATCCTCAGAAAAAGCAAAGGCATGAGAGAAGTGGCTCTGTCCTTGAGAGATAGTTTACGGAAGTGGAAAAAAAATATCGCTTGAATCTCGTCTTCGATTCTGCCTCTGCCATTGGATGGTATTGGTTGAAAAAAAGGTCAAAACTTCTGACCGTGAAAGGGTGACCTCATAATACAGAAAACGATTTTATGTCAATAATGTTGATTATTTATATTTTAGCTATTTAATTCGTTCTCTTAGTGAAGTAATTATTTTTTCAGCAAACATCTAGGTGGAAATAAACTTTACAGTCAGTTAACCATTTTCATACTAAAATACGCAATAGGTTATATGAGTTGATGGATTCGCGTGCTCAAAGAATTAGTTTCTATCATTAGCAATGAAAGTCATGGAGAGTTGGGAGGAACCGAGGCTGCTCAATTTTATTAAACCTTAAACAATGATCCAGGTAAAAGGAAATTAGAAGTGGGAAATATATAAAAATATAGTCGGAAATATCTGCCGATTCTAGCCCTTTTACTGCCATTGGGCCGATATATCGGCCCTCTATGGTTGTGCGAAAACTGCCAAGGGCCGATATATCGGCCCACCTACATTACATCATCATGTATTTATAATGGTTACAATTCCTTCAAATCAGAGACAGCATGAATAATTTTTTCATCCTCTTAAAAAGTGAAATATATGATCAAAATTAAAAAAAAAATAAAAATTCATATATTAAAATTAAGTGCTTCAAATATATCTTAATGAGCTTGCCCATTGGCTGGGCATAATTCGCTTGGCATTTTTCGCACAGTCTACTTTAAAGGGGCTGGCAGTAAAAGGGCTAGGAAAGGATAAGGTGAAAACATTAGAGCAAAAACTGAAGAATGCTGGATTTTTTAAATTCCGACTATCTAAATACTGAGTACACTGCAGGCCACCTCGATGGTGTATAGCAGTTGGAAATCATCACTGAACTAGCACAAGGTACCTACATGCAAATTTGTTGTACAACTTTACCTACCGACTTAAAGAATATTAAAATAATGGTTTATGAATTTAATTGTCCTTTCCGTCATGCAAAGAGCCCATAAATTTTATTTTAACTATTCTAATCTTATCCCTGGGATCTTTGCTTCATTCTTATCGACTTATGTGTATATAATACGAGCCATCTTATCATCATATGAAGGATGTACATACTTTCCATTAACCCTTATCGGAGTGAGATAGATTGGTTCTGTTATATTCTCAAAATCTGCTAGAAAAGAACGAAAAAATTAAAATATGAAGTATATTTCTCTGGTCTTACTTGCGTGATGCTGTCTTCCGGTATAGTATGGAGCCTTAATAATTAGCTCACAATCAGTGTTGGAGGAAAAACTTCACATCCCTGCATTCAACCAGAAGCCTCATTTAGGCTTTCTTTCCTCCACGCTATAAGTGTCTCCCATCCCAATGACCATCAGAAGTGGCAGAAAAATCAAGAAGCTTATTGTCCGCGTTGTGAGCCAATCCTATCAGACCCATAGTTCATTATATTGCGAGGTTTATAGCTACACCTATATGATATAGTTACACGTATATGAATGCTAGAATCAACGTCTCTTTTAACGATCACGAGGAATTAATTAACCATGCTGATTACCGACGATTTTGGTTCACGTAATGTAGGCGATGATAGTTTATAGCCTAAAAGCAATGGGAATGGCATACGTTGGCTCTCAGAGATCATATACTTTCAGAGCGTAATACTGAAAACACTTCGAAAAAGTCTTTGAATAATAAAAAAGAAGACAAATGTTAAGTTTTGTATTTTATACGTAAATAAGGCATGCTAAACTAGAAAAGTATTATGCAGTTAGGTGGTAATGATTATGCAGTATTAGCGTACATCATATCAAATCCTAAACCCCGAATTATCTACTGGGTATAAGTTTAAGTATGGTCGTCCATGAATAGGAATTGATGTTACAGATACTAAGTGTACATTCAATTAAATGGTCTGGCAACTGTAAGTGCTGGATGATAGAATCATCAAATAGGTTAATAGTCTTGGGAAGAAATGAAAGTGGCAAGGGATAGAGATCCTTGTAGTGGAATCTCAGCCTATAATTTCTCCACAGCATCTTCAATGACTGAATAATCTATTGTAATGCCCCAGTCAGTAAATATCTATCCACGGTAACGATACTCGTTCACATTCGGCACACCTTTCAAATCTTTCCCCCTCTCTGGTGCCCTCTGTTCTGCTTAGAGAGCCTCTCCCTATTCCATTCATCTCCCAAACTACTCTCTTTCCTCCTCCACCTCCAATCCCCGACCAAGCCCCGTTGCCCTTACAAGCTCCCCATAGCCCGTTCGACCCGAGCGCTTATTCAGCTGCCATTGATGAAGATGTATGCACAGCTCATGCGTCTTGCATGTACACTTCTTCGTCCACACACTTCTTTTTTTTTATTCCCGTCGGGACGTCCAACATTTTCCCTTTTCCCACCCCCTTTGCCCCCTACCACCAGAAAACTTCATTTCATCGCCCCTCGCCCTCTCCTCCAACCCTTTATCCGCATCTCGGTTGCCGCCCGGGGATGATTTCGGCTTTTCCGTTCCTCAAAATGAGAATATATGCGCGGGAGAACCCTTCATGTATATATATATTTTTTCCCCCCCTAACCCCTCCATACACTCACACACGCACGCATACCATCCACTCTTTCTCCCGAAGCCCTTATTCTGGATTTACGAGCTCCGAAGTACTCTTCATGGATTTTCCGGTTTTTTTTTGTGCATCATTTTCCGTATTTTTCTTTTTCGTCCCCCGTTTGTCCCCTCTCCCTGAAAGATGACTAGTTATGAATATCGAGTAGCGATGGAATAAAAAATTAGGCGGGTAAAGGAAGGGGGTGAGGATACGAGTCGGGTCCGGAGGATTCTGCGGTCGCCAACGCTTTGATATTCTCCGCATCGCCTCGCGTTAATTCGTCAGAAACGGGGCCACGGTGGAGTGCGTGTGCTGGGTTCCGTGTTTTTAGGAGAGAAATCGCTTCTCTCTCTCTCAGTCACCTCAATCTTCTTTTTCTTTTTGAAAAGTCCGACTGGAGAGACTTATTTTATTTTTCGAGAGAAAAATGGAGCCGTTTCGTCATAACTAGCGTGCCATACCCGAGGACCCCGAGCCAGAGGAGCGTGGAGTACGTAAACTACTCCCATAGTGCACTCATTCTGCATCCAAGACACGTAGAATTCCCAACAAATGCATCGCGATGCATAATTTCGGGCGTAGGTTTGCATTTAATTTGGTTATTTGTTCTCCAGGAAATGTCTTGAGAGTATCCCGTAATTTCCTTGGTGACTAATTTTCAGCCGAGGTCTCCTCGGTAATACATTTTGGAATGCAAAATTCTCGTAAGACATTCGGTATAAAACCGCTCTTCAATTTCTCTCCCCTCAAATCTTATTTACGCTAAATGAAATCGTGAGTGGTGATTCTTATTTCCTTGAAATTTCATCGGCCATTCATGAAAGTGAAGTAATGATTCTTCGGCACTGGTTTACTAAAAAGTAATTAGAACATTCAATTTCCTTATTTTTATGAACATTGCTGCTGAGAAGGAAGAACTGCTGCTTTGTGTCCTTGCTAATTTGAGTTTCGTATTTTTATGTGGTACTGAAGGTAAAATTGCCTCGCTGGTGTGCCGTGATTTGGCTAAATTGGCATTGTTTTGCGTGCATATTTTATTACTCCAGCAAATTCAGAAGTTATTATCATAAACTATTGAACACATAGCAAAAATTAAAATATTATCGGTAGCATTATCATAGTATTTTTTCTAACCTGGTGATGATTGTCTTACGTGGGAAGTAATGCGTGATCTGTATTTTGAACTGGCAAGTTTCAATGTAGTTTTATGTCCTAAACATAGCATCAAATTAATGTTAGATTTAGCAAGTCAATCTCGTGTGCTTTATTTTTTATTGATGCAAATAGTTTTCCTATGGAACAAACATTTTCTTGCACCTCCGTTATAGTACAAACCAGTAGCTTCATTTTCCTTGCAAAAGTTTAGTACCAGAATCAGTAAAAAAAATGGAAGTATTTTATTAGTTTTTACACAATACTTTATCTAAATATGAAATTCAGATCGGTGGTGTAACTCACATCTTCCCTAGCTATGGTAGGGTAAGTGCAGATCTTTTATAGATGGAACTCGATTACTTTTGGAACTGTAAATATCTAATATCCAATCTCTGCTGTTTATACTGTTCAAAAGGCGATAGCAAACTGATAGAAATATATTCAGTAATAACGTGACCTCGGTGTCGCTGTTTAGCCTTTTTTTCATGACTCGATAACTGATCTTCAGAAAACGAAAATGATATATCCCAAGAACTTAGCTTGTATGCGTGCATTTGCTCAATCTCAATTGCGCATCCGAGAACTATTAGTAAATTTAAGCTAAAGGTGCTCTAACTGTGAAACTCATATTGCACCACCTAACGCAAACAGCCATAACTCTAGTTTGAAATCATTGCCCGAGGATAGTAAAGCCAGTTACTTTAGGTTTACCAGGCTATTGTAAATCGCACAACACTGTGGTTTCCGCTTTTGGGAGGTTGGTTAGCGCATGATATAATGCAAGATAAATGCTATGAATACGTTTCATACAATAAGTACCTTAGCAATCACTGAAATATCAGGCCATTTGAACAAAAAGTCGACTCACTATGCCCCTCGTGTTATATTCAGGAATAAGGTGTTTTCTTTTTGCTGGCATTCGTCTGCCAAATATTTTCTCAGATTTTGAGTGTTTCTTCAATGGTTTAGAAGGTATCTATTTTATACCAGGTATATTTAATCAAATTTAAATGCCCCTGATAAGGATGCAGAGTTTCTAAAGGTGGTCTACCAAATTCAATCAGTCATGTTGTGTGGAGATGCTCAGAGCCGAGTTATTCTGCACTATTAAAAACGGGTGGGTGGCAAGTTATAGGCGGGGTTAACTATAGATATGGTGTGCAGGGGATTGAGGGTGGGTGTTTAGAAACTCAACATCAAAATCAGCCTAATTATAACTGCATGTACGCTGGAGTCACATGTTTATATTTCCACCCGACGCCTGAGAATCAAACTTTAAAAGCTCTACATACAGCACTTGATGAGGCATTAAGTACCCTAAAAAAATCTCCGACACTCTCAGTATAAAGATAATTCGCCAATTTTGGAAATAATCACCCTAGCCACCGTACCAATTCTGTACTTCATTTTTAACTCATAATTATTATATTTCATGTCAATGGTCACTATTTCTGCGATTCATGGTGCTGCATCAGTTGTAACAATAGACGTAATTTTCAACACAGCTCTTTCCTTTATATTTCTCTGGATTTATTGAAAAGGTGTGTTTCCTTCAAGCTTAGGGCGGAAAACACAATTTTTCACCCAAAACGATTGAGTTTTGGTGGCAAATGGTCACGAAATTTCTAATTTCAGACTAAATTACAAATATATGGATTATTTAAGAAATACAAATTGTAAATAATACAAGTGGTAGGTGAAAATAGAATATTTTCTTCGGATATGTGATGAATATCCGGAAATAAACTCACGGTTCCACTTGAGGTGGATAGTTGCAGCTAGGACGCGCCATGCTGTGCCCTTGGAATCACGCACGGGTGGAGCAGGACCAATCACACACAGCTCTCCGTGAAATAAGACTCTCTTCCTCTGCCTCCGCTTGTTTCCATCTCCAAGGCGATCCAAGTCAAAACTTCACTCGCTCCTTGCCTCGCTTCATCCAAACGTCAATCTTACAAAACCGCTTCTGGGGGAGTCGCTACAAATCAATTCAATCCTTTTTCGCCATCCGCTCCTATCTCCTTCACTCGGCTGGTTCTCAATCTCGGTTCTTCCCATCCCTACTGGCCTCGTCCCCTACGTGTTTTCTCTCTCTTTTCCGTCCCCTTTTTCGTCTTCCCTCATCTCCATCAGTCTATCCTATTCTCCATTCTAGGAATTGGTGACTGCATTCTTTTCTCGGCCCTCACGCATGCGAAAAAACGCTTTATAAAAGAACTCCAGCACTCTATCTGTTTTTAAAAGCTACTTCATTCTTTAGCTGAAAATGCTTGTGCCTCTGTGAAAAACCAATTGACTGTCAATCGATGTGAGTGCACTGATGCATTCAAGACCTGTAGTTGTGTCATATAGATGTCATGAAATTTTTTCTAGATTTTATATTTGTTTTTATATCGAGTTCTTTGGTACCTTCAAATACATTATTTGTCAAATAATACAATAAAACTATTTCCTGGAACCGATTCTCTATCTGGCATAGTACATATTGGAAACCAATTTGGTAATTTTCTATTTAAAAAGGGCAAAAAATAGACTTTTTCCGTGGGGACCTATTATCCTCTGAGACAGCTGTTGTTATAACCTCAGGTCAGTGCCTGCTGAATTCATCCTTCTCAATCCAGAAGAGGGGTTATTGAGAAAAAAGGAAATGCACATAAAAATATTTACTTGCTGATCTAATCTAATTAGCTATTCCCAAGTCCGATTTCGAATGAGGACATCTTGAGGATATGGTTTTTAAATGCTTGTGTTATAAAATATTCTGCCCAACAATCAGAAGTCCGTTTTCACTATATTTTATAGCAGTAATGATGCCAATGTGTAGTAACTTCCACCCGTACCTATCACAAATGGATAGGTTTTTAAATGATCATATTTGAGAGCAATGTATGAGGATCTCTCCGATCTCGTCTGGAAATTTCATAGTGCTTCATAGTGTTCTATTAAATATTTAATTGATTTATTTTATTAGCATTGGGAATAGCTCTGATAGTGTGCAATTAATCTCCTTTGTATTTTCTCAGCAACTATTTTTTCCCCATTTTAGTTCTATTTAAATTTATCTTGGACTTCCTTTGTTTTTCTAGCATATATGTGCTATATGAGAAAATAAATTACACACAAAAACGTATACAATCAAGTGTTAGGCCAAATTTAATCACTCCACTGTTCCATGTAATTATTCCGAAAATTTTAAGAGCCATTTTGCATCTATTTTTCTCCATTTTGATGCTCAATTTGAGACTCTTTCATGTTTTTTTGGAATGTGACTATTTTTATTTTTCTCCACGTTCCTATTTCTGAATGCCAAGCGTAAGTATAGTGGAAGGTTTGGCGGGTGCCATTTCGGTTAGATATAAAGGCTTCTCTTGTTTCAGGAAGATGTCAGATTTGATCTAAATAGGGGTTAATTGACTATATCTTTTGCTTTAGAGAGTTGTAAGTTCAGTTTTGTTATTTCTTGGATCAGACTATAGGGGAAGGTGTTCAAATTTGAATGCGAAGCGCATTAAGTACACCATAAATAAAATCCTCATGGTTCATCAATTCTTTATTTTAAAAGGGACATAGTTCAGATCCACAGGTCCAAGCATCTGGCCTGTGAACGTTAAAGTATTAATGAAGGTCAGTAGTTAAAGTTTTTCCTATGAGCTTTCATTTTTGCACGGTTCAATTGATAACGACATTTAATTGTCGAAGCCATGGTCGCAGTTAATAAAACGTGTTTGGAATGTACAAAGCGAATTTTCTTTTCCAATTCATTTTTGCAATGTAGCATTGGAAGTGATTAGCGTTAATATGCATCCATATCTATTAAACACCCTCCAATCCTTGTTTTTTTTTGTTGTGATTGATTCATGCTCCCGAAGTTAAATGATTTGGCTTAGTACAGTGAATAAATGGGAGTTACATATGTTTGCCATAGACTACTCCTATAAAAATGAGTAGAAAACTAGTAAGAATGAAATATTCATGATCGTTTGCTAAATACATGCATTCTCTGTGGTTTTTGCCACAATAGGTGTACCAAAGTGCCTTTAATATGCATAAATATGATTGATAGTTACATATATAATGTCTTTACGATACCTCATTTGCTCATTTTCTCCACGTAAGGAAGAACCCTCTGCCCTGTGTGTGTATTTATCTAATTATGTGTATAATATTCGACTTATATCTTGACTTTACAGAAATAGACTTAGAGAATGTGAGTTTACACATGGAAAGGTAGATAAGCTTGATAGAGTGAAATAAAGTTAATCGAAGAGGAGGTCATTAAGGGGTGAGGGAAAGAAAGTTAGTGGGATGTACCCAACGGAGGCCCAAGGAAAAAGGCACACGTGTTGAGAGACAAGATATTTTGAAGGCTAAGACAGATGGCAGCTTGCTGCGTAAGTTGCGGATAGGCAGGAAAAGAATATAGAATTGGAGTGATATGAAGAAAGGAAAAAGAAATGCTTTTAGAGCAGGGTGATTTCAGCATATTATTATCGTAGTACTCTCAGTCAGGTGCTAATTTTAGTGGTGCAACCCGTTAGGCTACCTTTAACTCTCTTATTTTTTTAATCGTACCAGTATTGGTAGAGAACCAAGATATTATTTAAGGTCATTTTCCCTATTTTCCGCTTCCATTAATTTTTTTCTTTTGGGTGACATGGGCTTGCAAAGTATTAATTAAAGAACGAAGAAATAGAAAAGAAGAAGCAAAGAAGGCACTATAAAAAGCGCAAATTACGATAAAAAATATAATAAGATGAAGAGACAGCTAGTATGCAGAGATAGATGAGAGAAGTTGAAAACAGCGAATTATAAATGTGCCTCGTTGAAATCTCCCTTGACCGGAAGACCACCATTTTTTATTAATTTCCCTGTCGGAAAGGATGACTTCATATAAACGCGAAATAATGAAGTGTTTTCGTAAGTGATGTGGAGATTTTCAACGATTTTGGGCTCACAAACAACCACCTCTCCTTCAGTCAACCTTTCGAGGGGGAAGCAGCAACGGCGACAACGCCTCTGTCTCAGCAGCCCACGCTCTCCCGGGTTCACGCATTCTACAAAGGGCGTGCGTTATGCTCCACGGGAAACATTCGCATTCGAGTGTCGGGAGGAGGGAGGACTAGAGACGGAGCTGGAGGGTGAGTGGACGTTAAAGGGGCGGTTGAAAGAAAGGGTGGGCCCCGTTAGGGTATTGCCCCTCCCCCCCCCCTCTGCGCCCCAAACCAACCCACCACCACTCGTGGAGCCTCCACTGTCATCCTCATCCACTCCCTGCCCATTGTTATGGTGTCCTGCCGCCTCGAGAGCGTTCCCCGGTTGACCACGCCCTTGGAAAAAACTTCACCCATTATCTCTTTCTCTCTTTCCATCCCCACCTTCATTCCTTTAACACATGCCTCATTTGTATGCATGCATAATTCAAGCATCAGAGGGGGCGGAAGGTAGAAGAGGATCCCTCTCTCAATATTTCCCTCCTGTCGCTCCTCCCTCCCCTTTCTATCTCTCCCTCTCTCTCTCCCTACTGTCTGTCACACGTGGAGTGGGTCCTCTTCGTGTCCTCGTCTCGTCCTGACAATGTGTTCGAAGCGTCCGCGAGCAGCTTGCGCAATTTCAATGCTTGGAAGGGGATGAGGACCGAATGTGCCCGCATTGGTCTGCTTCGGCTCCTTTCGTTGTACTCGTTTCACGCATTGACTGACTACCTTTCCTTCCATTTTGTGTACTTCGTTGAGTTATTTTTCCGGGGACACCCGCGGATGCGGGTAGCAGCTGAATGCTTTCAATGGAAGCCTTTATACCTTTGTCCAAAAATTTAACCTAAGTAGTGGTTAGAAGTGCCAGCCGCTTTCAATGATAGGAATCCCCAGATATAATTATGTCGATATAATTTCAATTGCTGTTGAATGGTCTTTACAAGTTACTTTTATGAGTATAAATTTTCAAAGATTTTAATTTAATGCACGAGCATGTAAATATGAATAGACATGGATGAAAAATTCAACTCGTGCAGCAATTTTATCGGTATATTAGCTTTAATAATTTCCCCTATTCTGATAATTGGTAATCATCGTGAGAATATTGATTAAGAAATCATTGGATTTTATGCATCGAAGTGTGTGGTATTACTTACATTTTATTTATGTGCTACACTTATGCAGAGGTTGAGAAAATTCCGGTGAAAGCAGTCATGAACTCGATCCTAAAGATGTACCTCCCATGAGAGTAGGCCCAAATTGGGTGGAAATTTACACCTCAAAGTCGGGAGTGGGCTTATTTCACTTCAAAAGTTCCCAGGAATAATTGGCACTCACATCGTTTCGTATTATTTGCGTTTAAGAGTGTGCTCAGCAGAAGATTACCCAAAAGGGTGGTCCAAAAAAAATGAAAGTGCTCAAATTTTTCATGCCGCACCTCAATTCGATGACAAATTACGATAAAACTATTTTTACAAAATATCAGTTCGATAGGACAACTAGGTGCCGTGCCCCACGCAGTTTTATATTTTGGCGTGAACACCCTTAGAATCCCATAGGGTAGGCAACATGGATGAGAGATTTTTTTCTCCTTTCCACGAATATTCGAGGAGTGATTTGGGAATCGGTGGTGTATCTGCAAAGCTACTTTGTTATGTTTACTTGCCTGAGAAATAAGTACGTTTTCCATTATGAATGTACCGAGTATACTGCAATTCATTTACGAGTTTGAGTTCTTCCTATTTACACTCAACAATCACTTTGTACTACTTTGTGGTTCTCTTGTTCTGTTATTGTATAATTGAAACCCTGAAATAAAACAAGCTAATGGCCACTACTCACCCCGACAATGTTATGGGGTACCTAAAAAAAATGGGGTACGGAAAAACCTTGGGTTGTACTAGCTGTACGTGTGCCTATTTCACTAATTGGTTTTCAGTCAGAAAATATGATTGGAAACAAACTTCCATCGAAAAGACAAGTCCTGAAAAATCCTATCTATTACGTGTTTGGTTGCAAAAAAGGCCTTCGTGAAAGTGCGCACCATGTGTATGAAAACCTCATAACATTTTGGCAGAAAGGAGGCATCGTAACAAAAAAAAGACAGGTGTGTACAGGAGATAGAAAATCTGTACCGAGAATGGAGAGGAGTCGGGAAGCATGAAAAGAAGCCGAGCGCAAATCGAGAAAGAAGAATCTTTTGAGGTATCCTTGGACAACATCTTTGATATTGCTGATGCATATGCATTGAAACTTACTCCAGCTGGAGAAGACAAGGAGCTTTTGTTGCTGCAGTGGAAGAGGATATATGACGACCCTCGACGAACGAGCAGTTGCTAAATTTCAACGGCAGGTTCAACGTGAGACGCAGGTTTATGATCGCAGAACGAACGAGTTGCAGAGAGTGGTTATAGAAGAGTCGGTACATTTTAATTTATCTGAAAGTGAAGACGAAAGTGAAAAAATGAAGGCTGACTATAGTAGCAGCGAAGAATATGTCCCAGAGTACCGTACAAGTGAGGGGCCCAAAACAATCAAGTTGTTGTCCCAGGACATGGTGGCAGCTCTTGACGTCTCTACGATAAGTGATAGGAAAGCGACAAGGATACTTGCTCAGGTGGCTCAGGAAATTCATGAAGATCTCGGTAATGTAAGCATTAATAGATCAAGCATCAACAAAGGACGTAGGGCTGTAAGACTTACACTCACGACCAGTCTAAAATCCAATTTTTTCGTTCACTGTGATGTCTTAGTTGTCCATTGGTATGGGAAGATAATGGAAGAGGATGGAGAGAAAGTGGATCCTTTGCCGATTTCGGTATCCGGAAAAGGAATCAATCAAATAAGTAAGATACCCAAAATTGTTCGAGGCACGGGGAAGGCTCACGGGCTGATAATGCATCAAATACGACTGACGCCGCCCGTATATAATGCATTATCATACGGACAAAATTGTGTGACTGTTTTGACACCACCGGCACCAATACTGGAGTAAAGACCGGCGCTTGTTCCACGATTGAGAAAAGGCTAGGCAAAGAGTTGTTGCACCTGGCCTGCTGACACCACATAAGCGGACTTCTAATTAAAGGTGCTTACGAGACTGCCATGGTACCATCGAGAGCTCTGGATGAATCTCCCTTCAGAAAAGTGAAAAATGCTGGGAAGAATGTGAACCGTAGTTATTATCGAACCGGAATGGCAGACAGTGTAGTTCGCAAAGCAGTTGATGCTGACTCTTCATTTGTGATTTCCTTTGCCAGGGAACGTATTTTAATATTTAGTTTTTATAGTGCATGTCTATGTTCTACTTTGTAAGCAACAGGACAAAAATATTGTTTCTACCAACTAATGATCCCACGTGACTTTTTAAATGATGATCCTCAGGAATAGAGTTCATCGAAATGCTAAATAGAGGGGAATGTCAACATCTACATCTACGTAAAACCCTGCGAGCCACCACGAGGGTGTGTGGCAGTGGGTGATGATAAAAAAAATGCACTATTGACTTGCAACTAGGATATTCAATGGAGGCATGCTAGATAATAGGGTCACATGCAGCTAGATGGTTAATGTCTACATAATAAGAAAGGGATTATTGGTTGTTATTACATGCATCATGCAATAGAGACTACTCTGATTATATTTCACCTACCTATTCCTTTGCTACGCTGCCTATTGATCTCTTTTATGGTACGCGGGAAAAATGACATTTTAAATCTATCGGTACGATAATCTATTTCTCTAATCTTGTTAATCTAATCAAACCTACCATAATACGCTGGGGTTCTTAATATATATCTAACATCATCTGTGAACAAATCGGTTTAGCATTTACTTAAAAGGTTTAACATAAATTTTAACATGCGTTCTGATAGTAATTCTCATCCGAGTTCTTCTATTAATCTCGTAACACTTATACAATTATCATAATGGCTTTTAACAAATCTAGCGGATCTCCTTTGCACACGCACGCGAATTATTTTATCATAACTTCTTCGTACGGATCGCAAATACTAGTGGCATATTCTAAATTAGGCCTGACAAGTGTAAAATAGCTTCTTACTCGTACTCTCACATCGCATTTGCCTATAACCCTTTTTACGAATCCTAATCTACGGTTTGCTACACTAGTTATTTCCCTGACGTGTTTCCCCCATGACATATCTTCAGTGATGGTGACGCCTAAGTATTTAATAGATTCTGCGTTAGATATTTTCTTTTCTTTGATGCAATAATTATTCCAGGGAAAGCTATTTTTTTCCAATAGTTCATTACAGCGCATTTCTTCAAATTTAATTCTAGTTGCCAACTATCATACCAATCATTAATATCATCTAAAATCTTAGCTAAAGACTGACTGTCATCTTCTTTTCTAATTACCTTATAGACTACTGCATCATCTGAAAAAAGACGGAGCTTGCTATTTTAACTGATGCATTCAAGTCATATACGTAGGGAAGAAATAAAATTGGGACTATCACGCTTCCCTGGGGAACACCCTTTGTAACTTTTACTTAACCTGAGCGGATACCATCTAATACCACCTTTTGAACGCGGTCATGTAAGAAGTCTCCTATCCAGCCTACTATATTACCGTCTATCCCGTATGATGCTCACTTCGCGAGTAGTTTACAGTAGGGAACCTTCTAAAACGCTTTCATAAAGTCAAGTAACGCTGCGTGTACCTGTATGTTACCTTTTCCGAAAACTAGAATATCATGACTAAAAAGACCTAATTGAGTTTCGCAAGACCGTCCCTTTCTGAACCATACTGGTTTGTTAACGATAAATCCTGGCTATCGAGGTGTCCCATTATTGATGTAACTGTTATATTCTCTATAATTGTACATGATAGGGACGTTAATGATATATGTTTATAATTACATGGCTGTTCCCTATCGCCGCTTTTAAAAATTGGGGTCACGTTTGCTATCTTCCAGTCTTTAGGATCCGCGTATTCTTCTAGGGATTTGTTAAATATTACTTTAAGATACGGAGCAATTTTAAGAGATATTTCTTGATACACACGAGCAGGAATTTCATCGGGACCTGAGGACTTGTTCGGGCTAATGTTTTTTGGCAAGGATACGATTCCACTACAAGATATATCGATCGCGGACACTGGTTGCTGAAATCGGTCTGGTATGGTTTCGTGCAAACTACGCTTAGATTGATTAAAAACGCTCTGAAAAAAATAATTCAACAAATTAGCCTTATCTACACTGGAAGCTGCTATTTCGCCCCTATATTTTTTACAAGGAATTAACCGTTAACTTTTTAGTTCCCTGTACTTTCCTAACATGTGCGCAAAATGCTTTCGGATTTTCCTCTAGTTGTTCTCCGAGTACTTTTCTCTTGAATTCACTCAACGCTTTTCTAAGGGCTGTTTTTGCGGCTGCTTTACAAATTTTATAATGCTAGATAGTATTTTTAGATCGCTATTAGCTACATTTCCTTCAGTTTTCTTAGTTTCGCGTGTCTAACTCGTTGGTGTTTTAAACATTTTCTAACCTCCTCGTTATACCACCTTGGTTCCCTATTCTCACTCATACACTAATGAGGTATGTATCTTGTGATAAGTGACCGTGGAGGAACTCTTTCCATGTATTGCCTATATCACATTTTTTGCTGATGTACTCAAAGTTTTCAAAAGAAGTCTGTAAGTCACGCCTAAATCCGTTAAAATCTGCTTTGCTAAAAAGGTGAATCTTTCTTTTGAATTTAAATTTTTTTTCAGTATTGAGGGAAAATTTAACGTGTACTACCTTGTGGTCCCTTATTCCATCGACATTTTCAACTTTAATAACTTTTTCATGGATATTTGTAGCAAGTAAATCTTGAACATTCTCCCGTCTATTAGGCAAGGTTACCATTTGATGTACCCGGAGGAACATGCGAACAGGTGACTCGCAGCAATGACTCGCAGATTTCTTTGTCCCTACCCTCAGACTTATGACTACATTTTTTCCAATGTATCGATAGTGTATTGAAATCTCCACCTACAATAATCTCTCGATCGTTGCTATGGGAATTAATGGAGCTGATCTGTTACTCGAGTTCTAATACTGAGTGTACATCGGAATGAGGTGGTCTATAGTAGGCACAAACGTATATTACTTTCGAATTAGCACATTGAATGGAACACCAAACACTTTCTATTATATTATTGGGAATCACTTCCATTTATCTGACTATTTTGTTCTTACTTGCGATAAATACTTCCCCTCCCGGTCGACCCTCTCTATCTCTCCTCTATACCCTAATATTTACGGGAAAAAATTCAATATGAGCAATATCGATTGTTAAGCAACTTTCCAATCCTATGATAATGTCAGAATTAGTTAGTATATCAAGAATATCATGGTTACCAGTGGTAAAAGATGAGGCTGACCGTGCCGTAAAGCTCATACAAGATTTCCATGATAAGTATACTAAAAATGAGAATAGAAGCAAGGAGATTTTCAAGCTGTTCAGCAATACGTAAAAAAGTACCCATCATGTAACATTAGGGAACTTAGAAAACAATTTTGATCAGACATGACATTAGAGATTTATTTTTCGTAAGTGGCAAAAATAAAAAAAACAGCTAACTCTAATGGACAATGTGTTTATTTCCCAGGAAAATGACGTAACACAGTAACGTTGTATGCATAGCACCAGATACCAGCTCACACCTTGAGTATTCGTGGAAGGGTAAAAATTTCTCTCATCCATGTTGCCTATCCTATAAGGTTCCAAGGGCGTTCACGCCCAAATATAAAGTTGTGTGGGGCACGGCTTCTAGTGGTCGTATCAAGCTGATATTTTGAAAAAAAAGTTTTATAGTCATTTGTCATCGAATTGGCATGAAAAATTTGAGCATTTTCATTTTTTTGGACCACCCTACTGGTCCTGCTTTTAATCAGAGCAAATCGGTCAGTAGCAAAATGGTCAATGCTGAAATGATGCACCACTTTGTTTTTGAGCTCACTCAGCTTTGAAAAATAAACATTTTTACTAACACTGAATCTTTCATGTGCTGTGTTAAAGGGGAGATTTGATCCGAGTACAGAAGATTTGGTCCGAGGCACAAAAGTCTCGACTAAAACGCTTCGACCGTGCTGGTGAAAATCAATGGAGATTGTTGACTGCTTAAATTGGCATCAGCATTTCCTACAGAAAGGATGCAGAATTACTAGGGATTCAGCCGCATTTTTCCGATGGCGAAAAACGGATGTGGATAACAGGCCGCCTTGGTTCGGGGTCTGATTTGACGGATTAATCCCCACTCTGCCTCCACGTCTTCTTCTCCCTCTGCTCTTCATCCTGCTCCCCCTCCTCCTGCTACCTCTGCTTCCCCATTCACATTCTAACCCCACACCTCCTCCTCTCCCCTCCGCCCACCGAAAACCCCTCTCCTGAACTTGTGACTTAGGACCCACGCAAGGTGACACCGCTGCCTCATTGAATTCCACTTCCGTGGCGGATGGCAGGCAGACATCTGAAGGGAAGATTTTGCTGCGTCACTTGCGCATGGAGTCGGGAGGGTGCTGTCAAAACTTGTCGCGGGCTTGAGAACTTTGTGCGAGGGTGGGTGAAGGAGGAAAAAATAATAAATCCGCGCGAGATTGTAACGTGTGTGTGCATGTGAGAAAGGGGGAGATTGAATGAGAGAGAGGGCAAGAGAGTTAGGAGTTAGGATGCGCCTGGATTGCGGTGAGGACGTGAGGGTGGAAGAGGAGAAAGAAAGAGATGGAGGGAGGAGGAATACGTGGCTTTAGCGCTTGTCACACGAGTTGATGCGACAGGATGGAAAGGCATTCATAAGCCTTTTAATCTATTTTTCATTTATTCGTTGTCAGGGCTCCGACGGCAGCAAGGTAGAAGGCGTGGCAAATCTTTCGATGGTGGGGAAATAGGGAGGAGGGATGGGCGAGGGGAAACGGGTGGAGGTAGACCAGGGAAAAAATACCTACGTGTGCAGACGGTCCACATGAATCTTTTATCGACGCGCCCGTTGGAAAAGTCAGACCTTTGGTGCACAGGTTTTACGCAATCATGCGATTGGATGAGAATTCATGCTGCCTGAAGGATGCCTTTAAGGTCCGACTTCTAGCATAAACCCGAGGAACGTTTGCATTAGTAGTTGGGGGGTATAGTATCAACTCATAAGGAAATAATTGGGATACGTGCATGTACATAAACGCATACTTTGATGTTACAGCTAGGAACGATACATAATCTCTTGGGGAAATTCCTCAAGAGATAAGAAATGCAATGTTTTTTCTTGCATATAAAATAAAATCTATTAATAGTCTATTGCGTAAGAGATGTCGGAAGAGTAGTTAGAAAATGCGGGAATGAATGCGTTGATGATGCTTTTGCATATTTTTACAGTTTGTGATTGTTAGTGAGATTGAGTAAAGTGCCAAACATTTTTGTATTTGTTTCTATGTAGAGAGTGGCATAGAATGAAAACAGTATTGCAAGGGAAACAAATACTAGCGGTGAATTAGAGTGTATTCTTCCTCAAGCTATTTCGTTGAAGTGCGTCATAATTTATTCAGGGTAAGAATAATTGCTGACCGCATGTGTTAAGTTGGGTCGCCATGAGGGCTTCATTTACAAACTGGAATTGAGTGAATGGCCCATAAAAGAAATGTTTACGCGATATTTCGGCAAATTCAGGAGTGAATTAATATTAGCGAAGTAATGTTTGTTAGATAATTATCAACCCACGGTACGTACCTCAGTATACGTCTGATTTTGGGAAATTTGTGATTCTAATTGGAAATGAAAATCCACTTTGTACGTTCCACACAAAGATTTTGTTGGTTTCGACAAAATATGTCATTATCAAGGTCTTTGATGAAGGCCTTCGTGAAAGTGCGCTCCATGTGTATGAAAACCTCATAACATTTTGGCAGAAAGGAGGCATCGTAACAAAAAATAAGACAGACCGGAGATAGAAAATCTGTACCGAGAAGGTTTTTGGTCAAAGTCTTTGATAATGACATATTTTTCGAAACCATGGTCGAAACCAATAAAATATTTGTGTGGAACGTACAAAGTGGATTTTGATTTCCAATTGAGTGGTTCCGCAAAGTAAAGCCTCAAACTTTGAATCTGTGATTCTGTCTATATCCAGGATGGTTACTAATAGTTTCCGGAGTATTATTGTTTCACGAATAACATGGCAATTAAATTATTTAACGAAGCTAAATAATTACCATATGCTTTATAATAATTTATATTTTGCTGTAGCTGCGCATAATTACCATATATTTTATCTTGGGGATTTAAAGTCACATTTTGCAATGTCGTCTCTCAAGGCGGTTACGTCGTGAAAGCATTTTTGTGACAGAAGATAATAATTTTTACTTTCAGTTACAAAAACATTGCATGAGCTCATCAACTTATTGCACTGTGTAATAAAGTACACCTGATGGGCAATAAAAATGAGCAGAACTAAGGACTGTGAAAATCAGGATTAAAAGAGTAATATAAAAAGGAATAATCGTTCAAAAATGTTACCTATGTAGATGAGTAACAATGATAACAATACATGATACTGAGAGGGCTTTAATTCAATAGCCATCGACTATAAATATAAACGAGGAGTATCAACTATGCGACTTTCAAGTTATATATATGGTTAAATAAGAAACTATTGGCGAAATAATAAGTTACAAACAACTTAAACTAATCTCACTGAATAAGTTTCAAGTATCGGCTCCAAAGTTATGTTTGGCGTATTTTCTCTACTTTTTAATCTTGAATGATGCTATAGAACAACCTTATGATCAGCGATACACAGTTTGGCCATAGTTACGAGTACGCTACTGCTAGTACAAACGGGAATATCATGTTGTTGTTGACCCGTTGCTAAGAGGTCTTTGCGACCGCTATGCTAGCGTGAAAATACCGATAATTTAACCAAAATATGATATTTAGTGACACTCACTTATACCGACAATATATTTAAGTATTTAGCAACCACTGAGAACCAGAATATATTCTTAGTTCTCTCCAGATGCTTCCATGACTATGTGACTTGACGTCGGCTATATAAGGTTTAGGTACGTTAGGGTCGAAGTTGAGATCGTATTAGTAGGTGAAAAAAATAATGTTGTTAAGAAAAGGAAAATATTGACAACTAGTTTCGCTACACTGTAACATCTTCAGGTATAGATACAACATGAATCTATCTCTTCCACTTGACTTACACAATGCATCGGCCGCTTCCAGCAACTACATCCAGAATGTATTGTGCTTTACCGTAGTCTCTTCAGTCTATGGCTTTATTCATTCTTCATTATCGTTACAGCAGTGATATCTTTTAGCTGTGTAATGACCATGAAATATTCTCTGTAGCATTTGCACCCTATCAGATGCATATAACGAATTATCAAGAGTAATTATCAGAGTTTTCTAGGTCCCATACACCTGACCTATCAAGAAATTATAACATTCCGTCATGATTTACATGGTTTGGACTTTCGAGTACCTACTAGTGATTCAGGCGAGACTACTAATAGCTAAGATCATTTGTTGTGTCCTCTTGTTTTTCGATGGTATTGCCGCTCTAAATTGAACCGACCTCATCCTAATCATTCATTCCGTTTCAAAGAAATATATGGTAAAATTTAGCGCTTTTCAATGTGTTTTCGATTTTTACTGCCGCTAGTTAAGTGATTGTTCTCTTATCTCTTTGCATTTTTTTGGTGAGAAATGATAATTCTTTTCAAAGCCTTATTCATGTGAAAATGAATACGCGCCCTTGCCCCTATGAGGCGTAAACACGCTATCACACCGGAGACAGTATTAATTGGATGTATGTTCAACAAACCCTAATGAGGGCAAGTTCAATTTCAGCACGATGGAAATTACCATTCAGATCAATAGTCGGGTTGATGTTATCTGTTCCTGTAGTTACGTGATTACTACCGTAATTTCAGCAGTGATATTTTGAGAGAAAATTGTTGATAATTTCGTATGAAAATTTTGAATCTTGTAAAATATTTTACCTTATCTTATTTTAGTCATATTTGTTACAATCGCTCCGAAGAGGAAATTAAAGCACTATCATCGGAGGGACGATATTCTGAATACGTTGTTAGGAACGGGATAACTTCCCGAAGGAAAATGGCTCTCGAAAATATAATTCGACTAGGCTCTGTATACCGTTTCAATTTTTCCGTTTGAAATAGGTATATTGCTTTGGGATGCACTTTATACTGATCCCTAATCGTTCCCTTTCTCAGCGATAAAAAATGAGAACACAAATTTTTCTACGTTCTTCAAAATACATGGCTGCCAAATAGTCAATAGCGATTAGTCGATGACAGGACTTCATTATATAAAAACAGTTATTGGTTTAAACATATGGTCTCCACATAAGCTTTGGAATTTTTTCCGACTAAAATATTGTTGAAAATTTTAAACCTTCCAGCGTAAAAGAATTAGATACTTTTTGTTAAGAATTGATAATTAATATCCCCGTTATTTCACATTGCCTAGAATCGATAAAAAATCTTGAATTCTCGTCTAGATTAAGGAACATCTTGCCAATTAAGTCTGAGTGGATACTCCAGTCAGTCCCTTAAACTACAAATTTTAACGCTAGTATTGACTCATAGGAATCTAGAAGCATTTAAGCACTGCTACACTATTGGTGTTGATATGAGCAAAAAAATCTCATTTAATACATTGGATGTTGATTATCTTTTCCATAGATTATAAGATGTTAAGAGTTTTGCTTATATTTGAGGCTAAAATATGTTTGATATATTATTATTTCTTAAATATATGTTAAAATATTAGTACTTAATTTGTTTTTTATATGTTGCATGAATTATGTATTACCACTAATTATTATTTATGCTTCCATTAAATTTGTGTGACCCACGCAACGGTAACTTTATTATTCATAATATTCCTTTTAGGTATTGTTTCCTGCTCTGTTGTTATTAAATAGCATTAATTTTTATGTCCTCAGCAAATTCATGTGATTTCTTTTTTTATGTTAAATTATTTACCTTTAAGCCAAGAGATTTTACGATATTGTTTCTGACATAACACTGGCAACTATTTTCCTCAATTTCCAATTTGCTAAAACATATTTGCATTTCCAGCCCTTTAAATGAAAGTCACTGTATACACTTTCATGTTTCAAAGTAGTATTTTTCAGTGAGTGCCCACCCAAATTGCGGAAGCATATTGAAAATGAAATTTTTTTTACCAGACCCAAGTCCATTAATTACGCTGCAGGTCGCCATAATGCCACCACTAGGCGTTTTTATTCAAAGCGCTTTGAAAGAACTTTTGTTCTCCCAGACGTCGTTTCCATTTTATTGCAGAAATTTCATTGCCTTCCGCCCCTCTCCGGAACGACGCCGCCTTCGGCATTTTCCTCTCCTAGTCTATCAAACCGCCCCCTTCCCCGAAAAATCCTCCTTACCTCGGCTCTCGTCACCTCATAACTCCACCTGCTTGTCGTCTTCGTACTAGCCCAAAAACATTCCACCTCCTTTTAATTACGCTCGCTTGATACTTGACGTCGACCTTTGTACCTCCTTTTCCTGTCCCGTCTGAAATCACGCGGCCCGCGTCGCTTTCCCCGACCCTTCGCGCTCTTCCAGCTACTCTTTCTTTCTCTCTCTTTCTGGCTTTTTTCATTTTTAGCTCTTTCTTAAACACTTCTCGAGTCAAATCGTTTTCTTTGAATTGCGTCGTTGCCGATTGTGAGACTCTGATGGTGGAAAATTTGAGCTTGTCAAAGGATTAATTTCACTATCCTGGGAAGTTTTTGGTGCATTGGGTTTTCCGGTGCAAAACTCCTTCAGAATTTCCCTACATGAGCTATGACTGGTATTTGCTGACTGACGGTCAGAGACTTTACAAAAATAAGGTACAGAGATCAGGTCCTGTCTTGAGAGAATCTTTGCATTCATAAATGCGGTTGAACGTTCAAAATGTTTCTTCGAGTAAATTGACTTTTTTAATTACCCTGGAGAGCATGGCGCATGGAGCATGAGGAAATTGCATGAAAAATACTTGGCGCAATGCGGTTCGAGGTTTAAAGCTGCATGGATTTACTAATCATGCACATGCAGTAAAGTGGTCGTTTTATTTATGCCTTCATCTCTGGTTTTGCTATGTTATCACCGTATGTAAATTTAACAAAAGGAATAGGTTCTTCTCAATGTACCAAAAAACTGTATCCACTTCACCACAATTTTATCATGAGCTCAATTTTGGTGAGAAATGTGATAGATTAGTCTAATAGCTTTATTTATGTATATTGACCCATTTAATGTGTATTGTACTTTTTCAATGCGCATGATGTGAGGTGAAGGTTTTTAGTCCTCTAGTTTTCTTCACATTCTCATCATTCTTTTGCCTGCACTTCTCAAGCAACCTTCTAAGCCTAAATTTTATGTGTAGGTTTCATTTAATACTTCTATTCATTTGTTTCATTTAGCCGATTTTGGTGGAAGCTTTAAGCGCGGTGGGACATGTAGGAAATGAGTAAGCAGAGGTATCAATATACCTATGCCCATGTTTCTATTTGTTCACGCTGTTTGGATTGATCATCAAACGAGTCTGATATCAAATGTAATCGCCAATTTAAAATTCTCAGCTTTTAAAATTAAGTTTTTTCATTTATCTCTTCCGATTGATGAGATTCGGTGTAGGTCTTAAGAAGAAGGTTGAATGAAGAAGCCAAGCAAATTACGATTTTCTTAATTAATATCTCAAATTAGCTCATTAATCGTTTATGAGCTGTTGAATAGCTCTTAAAGGAGGTTCTTACTGGTATTAAGCTTTTTAATGAAAGCTCTACTCCAAAGGTCATCTATTTGTGGAGATGGAGCGGGAAAATACCACCTTTTGAGTTTTAATGTTACCGTAGCGTCCTAATTTCTTTTCAGCGTTTTCTCCTATTATCCCTTTAATTCCTTCTTTTACTAGCAGATGAGAACCCTACGTTCTCTTCCTAAATTCTTTTTATGGAACGTAGACATCACATAAAATTTAGGGAAATAATCTTTGAATATCTTCATTGTGCAAAACAGCGTCATTAAGGCGATGTTTTTACTATTATCGCTATTTCCATGGAATTACTGTGGCAGCTGATTGATTCTTTTATAAGTTTAGCTACTCGTTTTCCAGGTGAATGGGTATTTCGGGATAGAAATAACTTTTAAGTTTAAATAAGAAATATAGTATGAACATTTTTTGAAAATAATCTTTTTCAACATAATTGTGGTGCCCACTTGAGATTATTATACGGAAGATAATTCTTTGTGAACTCTCGTAGTACTTAAGTAATTTCTGGTACCAAACGACTCTACTGGAGGTTCTTTCAGTGCGGGATAAAAATATCATATGACTACTAAGCGAAAATATAGTTAACCTAGCTTTTTATAACTCAGTTTTCTCCAGTAGTTCCTTAGGTACTGGATTTGTTCAATATTGCCATGACATGTCCTGCCTAAAAAAATTACATAGATATGCAATATTATCGGTAAATTAATGTTCAGTGAAAATATTCCCGAAATGGCTTTGGCTTTATCATTTATGTTATGATGAGTTCATGTGCATATACCATGGATACCCTTTGTATTGTATATGGCGTCAAACCTTCATTGGTTGGACTAATTTGCTAAAACCATTTATCAACTTTCAATGATCCTCTCAAAGTGGCGCACTGAGAGTTACTCATTGACTTTATATCGAAGAATTTTAGCTTTAAAAGTTATTTCCGTGATTCATTTTTCGCTAGAAAGTTATCTGCGCATCGCTAAATCATGCTTGGGTTTTAAGCCTATGAAGCTCTACTCAGCTAATCTCAATGGAGATGAGAGTATTAAGATCCTTAATGAGTTCACAGCAATTATTTGTGGTACAGCAACTATTTTAATGGGGAACCAGATTGTGGAAAGTTCGATTTTCGTCTAAAATACTTACATATACGTTCATGGAGAGTTTCAGGTCTCTCGTGGAGACGAGGAGGAGAGTATTTGGAGAATCAGGCTTAAAACGCGGGATTTGAAGTCGGTAGATATATTAAAATCGCGCGAGTTCGTAAATGACACGGAAGGCACCTTGCTTCTTACTCTTTTCAGATGCTTGAGCCAAAGGTTTTCAATGACAGCATTCATAATGCGGTGGCATTCAAGACAAGAATGTAATAATGACAGTATCACAAAGCGATTCCAGTTTCAGCATTTACATGTTTTCCACCTGTCACCCTTATTTTCGAGAGTCTCACGCTGGTACTGAAATTATTGGTTCACCATTCGTTTGAGTTCATTTACTAGCACCACATTTTTTCGGAACACATCACTCTTTCGATCTGGAGTGTGTCCTAGCCCATTAATTATCTCTTAATGCTCTTTAAGTTCTCTGGAAATATAAGAATAAACTTTATATTGTGCGGTAAGTATTGAAATATTTTGATGTGAAACCACTTTCGCCATCATTACAAAAAAAGGCATTAACTTATATTTACAAAATAATTTGCGACATATACATAATAGGACGGATACACAGGTATTTCGAGAAGAACATCAGTATTCCTATTGCCAAAAAGAAGGGAGTGGAAAACTGAAATTTATAGGCCCAGTAGCGTTACGACACATGCATCAAAGATGTTGCCAAGGATCATCAACAGGAGAAAAGAATATGAAACCGAGAGTTCCTGGATGAATAACAATTTTCGATTCAGGAAAATCAAGTATACAAGAAAAGCAATATCAACCCTTGAGCTACTCGTAGACAAGTGGATGGAGAAGAAAAACTGGCGTTCATTGAGTTTGTGGATATGGATAAGGCATTTGATATAATAGAATTGAATCAAATGCTCGGAGTTCGGAAAGTAATTGGAGTGTTCTACAGCGACTGAAGAATGATTAAATTAAAATTTGAAGCTTTCACGTAGTGGAAGGATTCCATAATAGCAATGAAAAACGTTGTGACTTCCACAATTTTATTAAACGAACTACCGGTTTTGGCTGTCAAGCCATCCTCAGGTACATTAAAATTATTATCAGCGCATTACATTAAAATTCCCAAACCCATCCCCCTTATTACTCATCACCTTCAAACCTGTTCACATGTGTCCCGGTTAACGAGGCCCTCAAAGCAGCGGAAAATTTTTTAGATACCTCGGAAGCCGCGACCGAACTTTTAAGGCTCATGCAACTCTGCACCAGTCAAAACTACTTCTCATTTGATCACAAAATATACCGTGTGAACGAAGGACTGGCCATGGGTTGCCCTCTTTCGCCTCTTTTAGCCGATATATTCATGGACAGCTGGGAAAGAAAACTTTTTAACTCTGATGACGTTTTACTTAATAATGTTTTTTATTGGTACAGATATGTCGATGATATAATCTGCTTGTGGACGGGCAGCATGAGACAACTGGACAAGTTTTTATCCCTTTTAAACGATCTCCACCAAAATATTAAACTAACCATGGAGGTCGGTGGACCAATTTTAAATTTTTTAGATTTGACTATTTCCATAGAGAAAAATAGACACACATTTGCTATCTACCGGAAGCCTACCCATACGGACACCATCATACCAAACAGCTCATGTCATCCATATTCCCATAAACATGCGGCCTTCCATGCCATGATCCACCGCCTTATTAACATCCCCCTACGGGAAACGGAGTTTGCACAGGAACTAAACATTATACGACAAATTGCCCACAACAACGGATATGAGCAATCCATAATTACTCGGATTTTAAATAGGAAACTTAGAAGTTTTAACTACTCTCATTCAAGTTCCTTGCTCCCCGCTGAGCCAAAAACACCAACCAAATGGTGTAAATTACCCTTCATCGGCCCCTTGTCTTATAGTGTAGCAAAACGAATCCCGAGGAATAATTTTAAAGTATGCTTTTATAATAACAATACCCTAGGCAACTTGTTGAACAATGCAAAAGACGTTTTAGACCCTAATTGTAAATCAGGTATTTACAAGTTAAAATGTGAAAATTGTGAATGCCATTACATTGGCCAAACGGGACGTAACTTCAAATGCAGAGTGAAAGAACATAAGGCATGCTGGAGGAACAAAGATGACTCGTCAGCCTTCGCCCGACACCTCTTAGAGACGGGGCACCGAAGCAGTTTTCAGCCTGAATTACTGCATTTTACTGGAAAGGGAAGGAAGATGGATGCCTTGGAGATTCGGGAGATCAGCCTCAATAGAAAAGACCTTCTCAATGACATAACCTTCCCAAACCCATCCCCCTTATTACTCATCACCTTAAACACTTCTCCCTCCCCACACCCCTCCTCCCCTCCAAACAACCCTCCTGATTCCCTCGTCCCCACACTCGGCCAACCCCCTCCCTCCTCCCCACCCTTCTCCCTCTCATAGCACTCCCGGACTATATAAACCTGTGTTCCGCTGATAATAATTTTAATGTACCTGAGGATGGCTTGACAGCCGAAACCGGTAGTTCGTTTAATAAAATTGTGGAAGTCACAACGTTTTTCATTGCTATTACTGAAGAATGATACATATTTTTTTATGAAATCCAGGTAGGTGTGATTAATTCAAAGATCACGTACTAGCCGCGAAAACTTTAGCGGCGTTACCAGCTGAAATTGCACAATCGCAAATACTCCACAGAGAAAAAACATTCACCTTGACCGGGACTCAGGGGGTCCGGGTTCGAGTCTCGGTCAAGTCGAATGATTTTTTTCTCTGTGGAATATTTGCTTTGTGTGATCAACTATGGTCCCAGCTGTGAAGAAGCAAGAAGTGGTAAGTATAGTAGTGAGGCAAGATTGTGCACTGTCTCCCATAATAGGGTAGTTTCCTTCATCAAAGAAAACAGACTTCATTAATTGCGACTTGTGCCCTGCCATAAATGTATTTAATTTACGCAAAAAGTTTGTATTGAGAAATCCCAGTTTACTAGAGGATTAAATGTTAATTTTAAGGCCATTTGAAAAGGCTCTGAAATGGCGGGGTGCGCTGCCTTCATGCTGACGTAACAGGTAGGTAGTTTACGTTGCGAAGCATAGGAAAATTCGTCTCCTGAACTTACCGTTGTATTTCAGGGCCCCTCAGCTCTAGTGAATATTTATTAGTATTAACCTGTAAAAACATCAAAGTTGGAAAAGTATTCTCAGTTAAACATGGTATTATTAGTCATTTTATAGGCTCAAGGACGTCCTGCTCGCTGTGTCTTCTGCTACGACGAAGCATGGCGTGAAGGTCGTGCGGCGATAGGCGAATTACATGATATGCTTGTGAAAGGAATACTAACTGATTTTAAATGAATCAACTGCATAAGTAATGTTAAATAAATAAATAAAAGTTAATTATAATTAATTAACGGAGTAAATATGCCTCCAATACTTGTTCATAAGCTATAACGGAGTGCGGCGTTTATTTTGAAGCGTCCGCAGCACCACCTGGTGGCAGGTGGAGGAAATAGTTTGACGTCACACGTAGGATTAACCGGCATGCAATAGTTTGCCGTCGCGTTTTCGCGCCATTGATTTTTTTCACTTTTTAATTAACGAGGAAAAATACTTAACGTCATTTAAAAATCGAACGGCTTAAAACACGTACTCCAGAGGTTATAAACTTTCGATCAAGACAATAAAAAAATAATAGGAAACTACGCTATTATTAACGTTTAATTCGAGAAAGACATGAATTAAATCAAAAAGTGGGCTTCAGGGTATCTACTAGGAAAAGTTTTCATGCTGCGATTAGCCGGTGACATTGTAAGTATAGCAGAGACAGAGAATGATATAAAGAAGATTTTGGCAACCATGGAATGGACAAAGGACAGGTGTCAGCTGAAAATCAATAAGAAGAAAAATAATATACTGGTTTGCTGCAAGAGTGAAGAGGCCATTACCAATTGGGTTGTTGGGTGTGAAACCGACGCCTGGTGTGTCGGGGCGGGTGCACTCCTGTCTTCGGAGTCGAGGGCTAAGTGACCACACGGGCCCAACCCTTAAAACGTCCCAGATGGATACCCAATCCCAAGTTTTTGGGCAAAGGACTCCACGGGGGCGTAATATGAAGCGTGGGAGGGTTACGCGTAAGCGGACCCAGTGGAAACTCATCACACGCTGCCTTGGAAACAGGGCAACCATGAGAATTACAAGGGGAGCGGCGATCACGTCACGCAGGCTGGTGACGCCCCGCTACGGGACGGCCTCCTTGGGGCTGTACGCTTGTAGTAATGGTACACGGATCCGCTAGTGCATCCATGCGAGCATGCCCTTATGTGGGGAGGGGGACCCTGTCCCCATCCCCACCGTCAGTGCTGGTTAGGGTAGCCGCTTGAGGCGTCGGACCGCGGTTTATCCCGGCACTAGAATCCGAGGCTAACCCCTAAAAGGTGCCCACCGGCACATGCCGCGGGATGTTCCGTGCTCAATGCGGGTTAAGTGATAATACAAGAAGAATGAATAAGTATATAATATGTTATATATAATACTAACCTCCTCCTTCCCTAATAGTATAAAATAACAGAATAGAACTAAGTAGGAAAAGAAAATCTTGAGAAGGTAAAATAGTAGATTTACCTGGGAAGCCGAGCAACTTGCTATGGACGAATCAAGATAGAAGTAGTGAGTAGAATAGCCCAACAAAGAAGGCATTCTACCAAAAGAAGAATAAACTACAGCTTAGAATGTAAGCGTAGCAGTAAGGAAATAATTCAACAGAATTTATATCTTGAGGATGTTTCTCTATGGTAACACGGCATGGACGATGACCGCAGTAGAGAAGTGAAGGGTAGAATCATTTGAAATGTGTGTTCCAGGATAATGATAATGAACAAATGGATCAACTGCGTGAGTAGCAAGGAAGTCCTAAGAAGTGTGCGAGAGAAGAAAAGTATTCTGCAAACACTAATTTTAAGATGAATACGGGACATCTATATCGGCCATATCATGTGACATGATAATTTGATGAAGACAATCGTTGAAGGACAAGTGAACTTGAAAAATGGCAAAGAAATTCCTCGTATGAGAAATATGGAGCAAGTGATGAAGGGTGTGAAAGAAAATAAATACGTAAATATGAAGGCATTAGCTGATAGGATAATTGAGTGGAGAGCTGCGTCAAACCAATCTCAGAATCGTTGAATGATGGTGATGAATTTTTTAACAAAATATTAAAATGAGGACGCTTAGCAGTCAAAAGGACAAAAATCTAATCCATTTTATACCAAGGCTGTGAATAGTTATCGCCAATATTACTTTTTATTCTAAGGAGGGTATTGGTCTGTATAATTTTTTATTTCCAAATATAACCATACTAAAATGTACATGAGTGGCTGGTAGGGTTTACCTTGAGGCCGTTGAGATTTTTGAGTGGACACCCGTATTTTTACACGTAATACACCCATTAAATGACTGTTAATACCCAATATCGTGAAACATGAGCGATCTGGTAGACTATATTGGAATATACTTTAGACTTGCAGATTTTCTCGAGGAAATTTTGCCCCAGAATGCTACTAGAAACTCTAGGGTCCCTGAAACGTACCATGCCTCCTTACTGAGCTCTCTCATCAGTTCACCCAGACGAACGGGCTCCTCCGATGAGGAGCATGAAGTTAATTCCTTAACCGCCTTAATATTTCACGCAGCGTTACGGCAAGGACTACCCCCTCCCGCTCCTCGACTTGACAAACCCGCTAGAGTTGGCAGCAATTCCCGTCTCAAGACGCCGCGACGTCTCCAAAGGCGAAGCTTCCCGGTCTTTCATCTTCGCAAAACCCTTCCTGCTCCCCTTCCTTCCTCTAATCTTCTCTCCCGCACCCTCCTTCCCTTCCCTTCTCCCGATTGCATTTCCCCGCCTGAGGAAACACCCCTCCCCCTAAAGCATTCACTCCCGTCTCCTCTTTCCTTCACTGGCCTTTATTTCCATTTTTTTAAAGGAACCTCAATGGATAGCCTTTGGGAAATCAACGCCTTGCTAATCCAGGATGGGGAGGAAGATACCGTGACCGAGAGACAGGTCCGGGAAAGAAGCTAAGGGGTTTTATTGGCTAGATAGCGTGATTTGGTGTGAGGTGAAAGACGAAGTTATCGAGAGGGAATAGGAGAGCAGTGTTCACCCTGGCTGGCTTGGGGGATGAAAAAAGTCACTGCTATCCATAGAACTTTTGGAAAGGAGGGTTGGATAGGTTACTTCCTGGCCTCGGTTGATTCTAAGGAATCCTTCTACGCAATGGTGTTTTCCTCACTCTGAAGGAACTGCCAATCACTGCATTCGTATCTCGTTGAAGGATGTGGGGATGGGCTAGAACTTCCTCAACAGGGGGTGACCTTTGAATGAGGGTCAGCCTTTAGTTTTCACGCAGCCCCTACGTCCTCTGAAATTTTTTAAATTTCCTTCCTCATTCAGCTCTACTCATGTATAGGTTTAGTCTCTTTTGCAGCGTGGTATATCCATGCGCCTCTTATGGCCAAATCCTTCTATAGTACATATACTACCTATAGTAGTGCATCTCTCACTTGTGGTAACTACACTTTATGGGAATCTCAAGTTATCGTCTAAGTTTCAAGGCTTATGTATTATTCCACTCAACAGAAAGGTGCAAGTCGTCAACCTTAACGAGAGTCACGTTAAGCATTAAAATTTCAACAAAAAGACACGTTAAAATAGCTTTTTTATGTTCTTTAATACTTTGGAAATTGTTTCTTCGTAGTCTCAAGCATGTCGATGATGCTTCAGTGAAGTAAAACATGTCGTAATAAATCTCTTTACCCTGTGGAACGCTAAAGTTTTTACTGCTCATCCTAATACGAATTTAGATAATCATCACTGACCCTGAAGTTACCTAAAACTAGGTTAAACTTCCATTGATACTTGACATTATTTGTCTTCCTAAATTTACGATTGAATAAATCAATACGATATACTTCCTCCAGCTGAGCCTTTCCTTGAGCTGGCCTTTCGCCTTTGAGATGCATACTTGATTAATAATACTTACTTTATGTCACGACGGTCACGGCAATCGTAGTTTTCAGTCCATGTGTAAATAGAAGAATAGTTTATTTATGTGACTGTTTCATTTGCTTGAGCATTCTAAAACACGAATCACCATGATTTCACAGCAAATTTCTCGATATGTTTTGTGACTAATATATTCTATGAGAAGAATGCCATGGCTTCGTATTCGGCTGCATTCCTGTTTGCGTCTTCATCAGCGTTATTGATGTCTGATCTCTGATCAAGGAAGGTACTTGTACTACAGAGGAGTATTTAGAGAAATGATGTGCAAAAAATTTGTTTTAGAACTCCTGGGTATTTAATATTGAATATTCATGGTGGCAAGAAATATGGCCTTAATTAGTACTTTTAAATTATGTTAAAATACATTTATCAAATCATTATAAATTTCATGCTAGGTGTGAAATCAAAATCTGAATATATTACCTTATCCCTGCTTTCACTGTGAGCATACGAAAATTAACTCTCGAATATTCCCTTTGAATATCTCTAAGCAAAGAAACATTTGTTGTACATTTTCCTAGTTCATCAAAAGACCGCGGTACTGTAACAAATATTTGACTTTATATTTTATATGCAGCTTGAATTCCAGCGATTTCGTTTATGACATTTAGGGAAAAACTAAAATTGACTCAGTGATTTAGTGACTAGTGATAGTCTATTAATGGAAAGCTAGCACCTTCAATTATTAAAATATTTTTAGTTCAACATAGTATGGATAGATGAACCATTATTTTGCTTAAAGCGTAATATTTTTATTTTTTAAATTATAAATGTAAAATTGGCAACTATTGGCGTGGAAATAATTTTTATTTCCATTTAAAATATATTATCAAGTCCACGTTCAGCAAATTTCAACGCCATCTATAAATATAGACGCATGAATAATCGATTACAAGAGTTATGTGTCAAAACTTCTAAGAGGAATTGATAGTAACTTTTATTGACGGATAAATATCGAACCTTTCTTCTCTCATATTTTTTGATAAGCTAATCAAATTCCAAAGCAATCATCCCCAATATCACCTTATTGCTAAATTTTGCGCAAATAATTTCATCATCATGAAGGAAGCTAAATGTTCGTCACTTAATTATTTTACAAATCAAATAAAAATACTCTTAATACTGGAGTACCCTTTCCTATCGCATATTGCATACATATATCTTTTGCGTTTTAATTGTTTTTATGAACGATCTTTTATCAAATGACCATTACTAATTTCAAGGTAATCTCGGATATTTATTTAAATAATGTAATCCGTTCAATCAGTTAAAATAATCGTGCGAATATTTCCTCTTGCCTCGTCATCCATTTAGCTAACGATGGCTTCCTTTGACGGTGTTATTAATCTGATGAGATGCGTGCCCAACATGTGATGATGTTTATTTATATATTCCCTCATAAAGCAATTCTAATACCATGCATATGATATGCTGAAGAAAGTGACATTTTGTAATTCCAAATGGTTAAAGAGCTAATTCATCATTTAATCAATACAGTTATCATTGAACGTTCCACATATGGGTTCGTAGGCAACGTGATAACATTTAACTGTGATTCCATGGAAAAAACGTAATGCATTATGACGCTTCCATTTGCATTGAGAAAGTTAAGTACACCCGAGATTTTCTTTGACATGCCATAAAGATGCATGAATTGATGATGAGAGCTTCTAGAGTTTCACGCTTAATGCTTTTATCGTCGTTGTCATTGATTCTGTGCATAGAATAAAAATGGCAATATATAGAATCAAAAATTTTAGGAAGCAACGGATTATATGAGGTTAGGTACGTGAAGAGGATAAATTTCAAACGAAATGCTTGTTTATATGGAATCGGGGACGATACGTAACGGCGAATTAAGTACCACCTAAGGAAAAATCAGTTTGAAAATTTGGGCGCATATTTTGGTCCCCCTTGTAAGTGCAGGGGAAGATACTCTTGTCGAAGCCTTGGTTGTGCACTATAAGGCTTAATGCAGGACGGGGTGGGGACATGAGAGCAAAGGGCGGACGGAGGTTGGTGGGTGGAAACGAGGCCGAGGCAAGAGTCGGCTGGTTGAACTGAACGCTGCGTCGGGAGTGGAGCGTGGGAGGGAGAGGTATCCTCGCGTTCCAAAAACAAATGACGGTGATGAATGCTCCGAGCAAATTGTTTCGGGGCGTTTTGCGCGCTGTGGCCATGATGGCGAAGCCCTCTCTGCGAGCGGCCGTGAGGAAGTTGATGGATGCTTGGGAGACGTACCGAGGGGCGATACGGCGGCGCGTGCCATATTTCATGCCACTTAGCTTATGGCGTCCGACGTGTAAATATATATACATGTATATATTTCAGCGCGAAAGAGCAAAAACAATTTTTTGCTACCGAAACTCATTAGTATAGGCCGACATTTTCCGAAGAGGGGCGAGCCTTATGCTAAAGGCGCAGAGGATAATTTTGGGCGGGCCCCTGAATGACGTAATTTCAATCATCACTGAAGTTAAACCTTCGCATTTACTTAAAATGACAGTACTTGTGAAATGGGTACCGTTAAATGGTGCAAATTGTGGATTTCTAAGAGATTGATTTAAAATCTATCGTTTAATAATTGAATTATTGAAAATTTCTAACTGTACATGCCTTTATGCTTAGATGCAAGATTTTAGTCAGTAACTTTGAATGATGCTTGAGTTTAGGGTTCATCCCATGAATTTAATCGTCAAATGCCGATTAAATTTCTATAACTAATTAATTTTTTTACAGTAAATGAGTCCGTGAAATTGATTTGATTATTATTAGTATTAATATTATATTTCCACTTCATTGCGCTCTTTATTGAGAAATAACCACAATCTCACCATGAGACCAACTATAGAAGCACAGTCGCTCGAATGCGTTTATGTCGTAAGAATTGACGCATATGATGGACATGGCTGTTCATGTAGCCTCTAGTGCCATGATTTAAATGTGTAGATATTACGGTGTTATACATGGTGTTTTATATATAAGTATGAAATGGACACCATATTGTATACAATCTGGGGTTAATTTCAAACTACTCCTGGAAATCTATGTTATGGGAGCATCGTGCCCCCAGCTGCATTGGGGTTCGTAGTTTTTAGCCATATGTACGCATTAGACTTTTGATTTTCTAGTCTGGGAAATCCGTTGGCAAGCCAAAACAATAGCCCTCTTAGAACCAGAGACCTCAATGTGCTTGAAAAGCAGTTACAGTGCACCCATAAGTAATAACGGAGGCGTAATTTAAAATAGTTTATCTATCATCTTCTCGGTAGTCTCTTAGCTTACAATCGACCTCACCCAGTCTTTGTTTGAAATCATTCAGCAAGCCTATACTATACTTACCTATTACTTACTCAAAGCAAACCTACTGCTAAAAAATATGTTTTCCCTACAGCTATGGCCGCTTCTAAGTGTAAACTTCCAAGCTTCCCATCCAAATACATGTTCTTATCCCCTCTTTCTTTCCCCACTTATGCAATATTATCTTATTTGACGCTATTTACAACTCTTTTCTTTATATCTTCATATTTCAGCCACCTTCATGTGAAATCCACACAGTAAACACCTTCATTCTGCCGCGATGAAACGTAACACTTTCGCATAAGAGAATGGTGCATATTCATGTTGCACATGCCATTTTCGCTCGGATTCTCTCGGTTTGAAGCCTTGCATCTGCTTGAATCATTGCCCACCCATGTGAACAACCAACGCTCGCACTATCTCGTCAAACTAAGCATTTCCAGCGAGAGAGCTTGACGAGACGCATTGCTCATGGCAAAGAAAGGGTCTTACTCTGTGTCGCCCGGAACTGAACAGAGTGAGAGAGCATTGGGTGGAAGCGGAAAGTTCGGAGGGGAGAAGTTGATATATGCACCCCGGCTGCTTTCAGTGTGCGAATAGCCAGCCGGGGGAAAACGAAAAGGAACAGGAGAGGGAAAAGTAATGGGTGCCACTGCGTAGCTTAGGGGATCCCCGGCTGAAGGTCACCATTTGCCAGGAAAGTATTACATGGGCATTAGCTGGGGTAAGAGGGTAATTAAATAATTGTGTCCTCTTAAAAAGAGTGCGGGAGGAGGATGGAGTGGAGCCTAAAAAGTGGTCGCTTGTACACCCTCTCCCTTGATGCCCACAGGACTTTTTCTCTAAAAGTCCCCGTTCTCCCAGTGCCCTCGACATCTTTCCACTTGGGAACCCTTTGCTTCCGGCTTCATTTAGATTCCATTTACGAGTAGTTACGGAAGGTTTCCCGTGTCCCATAAACATAATGCCGGGAATGATGTATGTACTTTAGGCATAAGAAGGTAAACGGGACTGATCAATCATGGAAAACCTACTCAGAGTAGAAAAAGCGTTTTCGAATGATGAATTGGGGATTCAAAACGTTTCACAGATAAAATGTTCTGACTTTCCCTTTTTTCTGTTAATTTTGGTTTTCATTCATGCATGGAACAAGCGGTGGGGACCTTGCTCCATGCTAACTATGCTGTATTAATACCATAATGAAAAGTAGAAAGTAGTCGTAAATCAAAGGTAAATTGATGATGACGCTCTTCTTCAATCATCATCACTGGTCAACAATACTATTATTGGTTTGACGCAGCTTGCCACTTCGTATCATCTATCGGCGAACCTTTTCATTGCGACGTAATTCTTCTCTTTTACATCCTTCACAACCTGTTCCATGTTTCTCATACGAGGCCTGCCTTTTCCAATCTTCCCGTTCACTCTTCCCTCGACGAAAGTCTTCATCGGGCCATCGTGTCTCAAGATATGGCCGATTCAGTTGTCACTTCTTCATTTTAGAGTTGTCAGCATACTCATTCTCTTTTCTCTCAATCTTCTTAGAACTTCCTCGGTGCTTACTCGGTCGATCCATTTAATCTTCATCATTCTTCTGTAGCACCACATTTCGAATTCTTCCATCCTTTTCTTCTCCGCTGCTGTCATCGTCCATGCCTCACTGCCGTAAATAAACATGCTCTAGATAAGGTTTTTTTTTCTTCAATTTCTAGAATTTTAGATGTCATTTCATCATCACTAAATTATGGTCACTGTCGATTTCTGCCCCTGTGTAGCTTTTGCAGTCCTTCACTTGGTTTCTAAATCTCTGCTTCACTAAAATGTGGTCTATTTGAAATCTTCTTTTATCTCCTGGCATTTAACATGAGTACCTACTTTGGTTGTGATTTTTAAACGATGCGTTGGCGACCTCTAACTCATGTTGTGTACAGAACTCCATCAGTCTTTCTCCTATTTCGTTTCGGTTTCCCAATCCGTATTTTCCAGTTATTCTTCCACGCTCTTCTTCAATCTTCTTGTTCTAAGGAGGAAGTTCTAAGAAGATTGAGAGAAAAGAGAATGAGTATGCTGACAACTCTAAAATGAAGAAGGCTTCGCCGACGATAGCGTTCCAATCTCCTAAAATAATTAGGTTTTCTTCTCCTCTTACCTGTTTTATAACTTCCGTGATATCTTCGTAGACGTCTTCCACTTTTCATCTTCATAGTCCGTCGTAGGCATGTAAACCTGCACCACCATGGTATCTACCAAGGTTTGGCCTCGATCTTCACCATTATTATCCTTTCATTGCACTGCAGGAAGCTCTTAGCACGAATTCAGGAGCTCTTTCTGAGTATCATCCCTACTCCAGCGTCATCAGTTAATGATCCTGTATGTTTAATCCTGTACTTCCACTCCAAAAGTCTGCTTCTTCGGGCCACTTCATTTCGCTGATTCCTAATACGTCGAGGTCCATTCTTCGCATTTCTACCTTCAGGTTCTCCAGTCTTCCACAGGTCCGAAGCGATCCATGTTCCTACCCTAAAAAGTGTAATACATTTGATTGATGTACTCTCTCGGGTAGTCCCCGCCCGGAGATCCGAATGGGGGACTATTTTACCCTCCGGAATATTTTACTCGAGAGGGTTTCATCACGTCTTGATAAGAAAGAATAGAGTGGAGTAGCTGCGACTCCTCCGGATAATAATGTGGTGGTTTCCCCTTTCCTTCCACAATCTTCTTCAATACTTATTAAAAAATGATTTCCATAATTTACGAGGATCCTAATAAATAAAGGTTAAGTAATAACAGCATCTAGTCATGGATATAGCTTGAAAAAATAAGCCCTATAAGATGCTGCTGTGAGAAAGAGCTATTTTAACTCCTAAGAGCGATGAAGCCGCTATTATCAATGGCAATGTCCTTCTTCGGTTTTCAGGAGAAGAGGGAACCTGATTTTGTGCAGTGCTCTAAGTGAGGTTGATACTGTATATACCCAGTGAAAATTCTAAATTCCTGTAATGCATTGGGCATTCTTTCTAACAAACCACCGTTAAAAATTTGTGCTTTTGAGGAACCTATATGCTCCAAAACTTTGAAAAAAAACGCGAGTGCAATTGAACTCTTTGTGACCACACGTCAACGGTGCTAATATACTCAAACATTTCATACATTTTACAGGCATCTTCAATTTATCATTATTTTTTTAGAAAACAAATAGTTAAATGGCACTGGTCATCAATATGCATAAGATGTCGAGTAAACACAATACATGAGCTTCATCAGGTAGCCTCTACTTACGAGCTCTACTTGCTCAAAACATCCATACATGGCAAAAAGCCATACACTGACATTACTGTAATAACAGAATGTGGCTGATCTAATCAGAGTGAATAAGAACTTCTCAAATCTTAGATATGGTAGGACCAGTACTGGCATATAACTGAAGATATATGATGCTAGGTACGCTAAAGAACAGGAAACTGGGTGCAACTTGGAATAATAAAAATCAATAGCCTTGCGAGAGATAAATCAAGGATATATAGCCTCGTAAGATAAATCAGAGGTATGATATTTTTTTCAGAGTTCGTGAATTAGTAAATGCTATTCCTTAACATATAATATACTAAATTTGTCGCCACTTCTAGTCTAAGTCTAAGAAATGTGCGTGTATGTAGAATAGAATGACGAAAGTTCGATGGACGGAATCGTGAACAAAAAAATAGGCGTTGAACGCAGTTGCGTAAGAGAGAAGATTACTGCCAAAAATTACAACGCACAGTAGCTGTAAGGCACAGATATTTATGGCCAATAGAATGCCAAAGGTTGTCGTTGACGGCAGAATGCTGGATAAGCGAGAGCGAGGAAGAAAAAGGTATTGCGGATAGTATGAAGAGGGGCAGGAAAATGACTTGAAGAAAATTTCAGCATAGTGCGCCAATGAAGGAATGCATGCAATACCAAGAAGATCAGAGATGCTCCACCATAAGCTATCCTAAATAGTAGAAAAATATCCATCCAATATACCCGGGTTCAAAAGCAGACAATGGCAAACTACGAGACCTCTTAAGCAAAAATTTCTTTATCAGTTAAATTAATATGAAAATGAACTGAGACCCAACACATTTCTTTTCCGTCTCCACCCAAAGGAACTATGAACTATGCCTGGATTAATATTTATCTAAATCTCGTGCTAAGAATGGGTGCCATTTATTAGGAAATAGTAATTGAGTAATTGTAAATTCCTCGGTGACAGTATTAAACGTAAAATTCAAAATCATAATATTATACTTTACCTACCTCAGATGCTTGTAGAATCCAGTCATCTAGGTAAAAGGGCATTCTCATTTCCTGCGCTCAGTGTGTTCCTATTTCTCAGAAAAATCAATCATCTTTGATGATGGATGTGTGAAAAGAAGTGCCTCCCACTTTTAAACCCTGACCTTTGTTCAACTGCCCGATTCCCTGTCCGCTTTACTTTACGCCATCGATGACAGTGTGAATCCTGTTACAGCGTACTCTTTACAGCCTAACTTGATACACTTTCTTTTCTAAGCTCCTGACAGATGCGTTCGTGCCAAGAATTAGATCATTTAATTAAACATTATCAAAACATTGCTGAACCGTAATTTACAATGGGGTACGAAAATAAAGTGATGTGATTTAATCTAATGATTCAATTCTTAATGGCCGCTGTATTTTTCCGCATCACTTAGTATGAAGAGTTGATTCCATCACCTTCTCCTCGTTGTAACTTGCGGAGTTGACGTAGTGCCACCGTGACGTCATAAATAAGGCCTTTTTATATCTCAGATCCAATTAAGTGTATGAAAAATCGCTCTCGCTTATTTTTTCAAATTTAACTAAGTAGAACTTGTTTAAATTTTATGTCTCTCAAGAAACATTTGTAGACTCCAATCGATTTTTAATTCAAACGCGTATAAAAACTTAATTAAAAACGAAAGAGTCTTGGAAATGCGAAGCATGCTTTAGGACTATATATTTTATTTATGATAAAAGTTAAGCTTTCTTTTGATGCTCTGTCGCTCATCCACAATGTTGTAAACATGACCAAGTCTTGAAATCAGGTGTTTTTACCGTGTTTTGTTCTGATTTATGACAATTCACATCAAGAGGGGAAATGATATCAGCCCAAACAATGTGTCACTTTAAAGACAAATTAATTATCTTTACAATCATGTATAATACGTAATACCAAACTCGCCCAATGTTACTGAGGAATGTGTCAAAGTCCAGGTCTATACCATTTGACGGCGACAATAGTCAATGGGTGTAAAAACAGAATTTTTACGCCTTTTTCTTTGGGGTGTTTTGTGACGATATTGTCTTTATCAGTTAAAAGTTTTGCCTTTAAGAGGCTTTAAGAACTCAAGTGCATCGTATTTCCAGCCTATGAAGTGTGGCTACTATTTTAATGTGGAGGCAAATCTTTTTATTGAGGTCGCTTGATGTTTGCTAAATCTTCCTCAATAATTACTGTTTAAAGTAGGGATAACTTAGACGCCTAGCAATAACTTCTTAAGCGTCATGATGGGATAAATGTAATCGTTCAATCTTCTCCAATAAGTGAGAAATTGTGTAGAGTCATCAGTATTTAACAAAAGGGCTTTTTTACATTTGCTAAAAGAAAACCAGAAGAGAGCGAACACCAATAATTAGTAGCATAGAACACTGTTGAAATATAACTTAGAATTATGAAATAAGAGCCCATGTTCTTCTTGAAAAGGAAATTCTTTTTTGTCGTATTTATCAATGGCATGTATGAATGTTTTCAAGTGTAAGTGGATTACTACGGAAACAAAAAAACAGTTAAAGTGAGGGCAAGTACCGCCCTATGACCGCGGAAATCGACTGTTAGAAATGCGGAAGATATGCCAACTCTCAGCATGGGAGAACGATGCGTTTTGGAATATACGCCTTTTTTCCCCTCTTCCTGTTTTTTTTGTTAACTACTTTGTGAGCTTGGAGCAGTTAATCTATCTTTGCCCAAACTATTAGATGTATCTACATGCTCCGAACCTAATCTCTTTCCGGTGATACAATTCGTTAATTTGCATATTTCCTTATATATTGTACGCGACGCGTTAATATGAACCGACCGAATGCAAATGAGAACTCCTCTCGTTCCCCCTAGCATTCTTTTTGCTTCCCCGCGAGGAATCCTAATTGCAATGGAAGGCGATGATACGGGGGGACCTGTGTGGAAGGGCGACATTTCCATTCGCCCGAGAACGGAGTGGACGCACGCGAAGCAAATGAGACGGCGCGAGGGGGTGCACGTATTTGCTGGGAACATGTGTCACGGAACAATGCGCGCGGCGTGCATGTATCCAACCCTGCTAGATCCCCGTGTCGACTAAATCTTCGGGAGGCAAAAGCCTTTAATGGCAACTCCGAGGAGTCCGAGCTGAGTCCTAAAATAACATTCCATATCCGAGCAAAAGCACGAGCTCCCTCCCTCGTTAAAGCGAACTCCGCGCATTAATTTCAAATCCAGCACTTCCAACGCCTCTGCTCACAACAACTAACTCCTCAACTCTCTCTCTCTCTCTTGGTTCCCACCCATGGAGAGTTGCGGGTGTGTTGGGGGACAACAAAAGCTCTCCCATGACTCCATCCCCTATCTGTCCTATCCTCTATGCATATCCACCCTCATCCTCTCCAATCTCTTTGGCTCTTCTCGTCCTCTCCCTCCCCTTTTTATCCTCTTGACCACACTCTGTATCCCCTTTCTTTCGATTGTGTAGTGTGTAATGTCCTTGTGATTATTGTTAGCTAAGATCGTCTCTGAAAATGCTTCACTTACTACCACGATAAAAGAACTGGTGATTTGTATGATTATGAAGATGTTCCAACATATCACGGCTTAAACTTTGTTTGATTTGCAAGAATATCAACCAGGTATACTTGGTTTCATTAGTTAATTTTTGGTGAAGGCGGAAGGACGGGGAGAATTATAGCTTCGGAATTACCCTATCCCAAGCCCAAATTGTCAAAGTGTCAGCCGTTTTGTGTCCGGGTAGACAAACGGTGTTCTTCAGCTTGAATTCACTTACGTGTTTCCTAAGTGACTGACGCTTGTACTTAAACGGCAACTCCACGCCAACGAGATTTGAACTCGGGCCCACCGTGTTTGTAGCGAGTAGTTCGTAGTATTTATTACGCTAATCCGTTTTCTACCAGTTCGCCTTTGTCCCTAGACGTTTATGAGGACTCTTATCCGTCTTGTGGCCGATATTTCATGGGCACTCCAACTTAGCCTATGAGGAGTGTAGATAGTGTGCACTTTGTTAATCTTATGGATCATTAAACAGTAGAATACGTCTCTGCATAAAATACAGAGTAAGATTTCACCCAATCGTCTACCACTCGTCAATCGTCTACTCGGTGATATCTTTATTGTACTCTCTGTGAAAACTCTAGCTTAGTTATAGGTAATTCTTAAACTAAGCTATTAGAATGAATACAGTACTACCTTTTAAAATTGATGGAGACTGCTCTTCCATCAACTAAGAACTCCGAAGAATATTTCGTTCTCTGTGTTAGTTTTTAAATTAATTCTATTGATAATTATACAGTCTGATGCATTAAATGATAAGCATGTAGTGCTTAATTTTCCTTCACTAACATAGCTTACAGTAGAACAATGGAAGCGTTTACTCGGAACCGAAATCCCTATTTTATACATGAAATTGAAAACCAAAAAACGAACTTTGGTGAACTCATATTGTTCACTCGTAAACTAAAAATTAAAACACGCTAAACGTGATGCCCACCGAAAGGGTTGCACTAAAGAATTTTATGTCATCCACCTCATCTCCTTGACTATTATCGACTATTATGACTATTAGCGACTGAATACCCATGATTGTTATTTTCTTTAACAATGACCACTCTGACCAAATATCACTTGGTAGATACTACCTTCAGTATTTTCATCATATTTATTTCCATGCTCATAGGCAAATGCTAACAAATATTGTTTTAGCTCTTCATCTTTGGAAAAGTTGATACGCTTAAGGAACTTAGTGATCGATGTAACCCGTGTTTCAGCAATGTTATTTTCTACTCTGGTGTTCATTGCAGTTCTGCACGATAATTTTCATTCTTCATCCACAAATCTGGATTTAGTACTCAATATGATTTATTGAGATAAAGGGAATAGAATTTTTTTTAGTACGAGGTCGAGGGTGGGCCTTTGCCTATGGTCTCTTCTTTCCTTTTTTGTCATTATTATTTTTCATCATTTCTCGTATTTCATGTAGTGAAACAATTGTATATAAAAGCACGTGCCATGATAACTTTCGATAAGTACCACAAATGCTCTACAATTTTGTAACAGCCTGCCCTGCAGTCATTACCAATTTTTTTCTTCTTACCTAAAACTAAAAGTAACTGAATGTGAATGACGCCTCTGCTGCACAAGGCGTTCGGCACCAAATAGGCCCATAGCAAGAATTGAAAATACACACGCGGTAGATGTTCTCAAGCTCAGCTGTCAAATTGAAGGGATCGCTGAACATTCTAATTTTGATGCAATACAATGAATGGCTTTACCATCAACCAAACTTTATGGATTGCACCTGCTTTCATGAACGTGTTTTTCCGAGTAACGATACCACCATCCTGAAGTATTAAATTAGCCCAGTAATGATACCTTGCAGTTACTTAAAAAATTATTCCTACATAAATTTAATCCAAATAATAATCTGGCGAATTGTAGGAGATGAATGCGAAGCATTTATCATTTATTGACTACCTACGAGGAATTGCATTATTCCCCACCGAACTTGATTTCTGTAAGCGAAAAGTATCAGGATAATTGAGTTTCTGATCCACAAAAAAAGAACCGCAATAAAATCCACTCAAAGCTTCTTTATTTTTGTACTTAAAATTGTACATAAAATTTAATAGGTACCACCTTAGATGCGCTTTTACATGATTTTATTTTCTTAATGTCACTGTTGTTGGTACGTAAAATCTAATCGTCCATGTTTGAGCGCTCCTTTTTATTTAAAATTTCATTATAATTACCGAAGTTGTAAAAGTACACATACCAGGTTTATACGTAACAGTTTGTAGAAAGCTAATTTATTTTATAGCGAAAATCGCTATTCGAAAAATGTGAAGAAAACAATTTGTTAAAAGTATGGAACTCTGCTAATTCCGAAGCAAATAGCTCCAGATATACATTTGCGGGATCGTCGTGTCCCTTGAAATGTCAGAATTGCGAATACTTAGTGTTGAAAACATATGCATAAATCAATATGATTAAAAATGATAAAATTATTATTTATTCGAAGTAACCGTGACAGACAAGGTTAAATATTACAGAATTTAAACTGTACCACTCAATTTTCTTTGGAGTCATATACTTCAAAGTCACCTGTTCAGATGTTAAATATAACTTGCTCAATTTCCCTGCAAATAAACCCTTTGTTTCCTATAAACTGTTAAAAATAAACACGGATTTTTTACTTCAAAATCGGAAAATGGTTAGGTGAAAGTATTAGGGCATACAGAATAACTTACGGGCTAGGGCTAGCACGTAAGTGATGTCCTACTAATACTAGAACTCTATGGACTCACCTTCCATGTGAAGCGCAGTCAACGGACCACCAAGCCCCTCGAAGTAGGCAAAGATGTATTTTTTAGAATTATTAGTTCTATGCTCGCAGACAACTATGCGCCGTTGAATCAGGACATAAAAATAAATGTGATGATAATTCTGTAGAGAAGTCCAAGTCACATTTGGTCAGTGTGGTTATCGTTAAACAAAATAACAATAATTTATTTTTCAAAGTAAGGGTTGTCATTGCTGCTTCCGTGCTCTAAAAGCAGAGCGTACGTACCTATAATATACCTGCCGCGAAAAAGACCATAAACTCCTTATTACCCCTCCCCTTGCCGGAACTTCCATCAGCCAAAGACGCAGTTGATGCCATACCCCTTCTGGAACCTTGTGGACTCGCTCCTCGAGTCACTCGAAAACCCACTCACCCTACCGAAAGGCCCCTAGAAGTTAGACAAGTATGTATTTTTTAAAATGAAAATAGTTATTTTTCATAATTTGAAGCTCCTGCGCGACCTCTAAACGTTTCGCGATCCAGAAAAATATTTTTCTACCTCTTTATGTACCGGATTGGAACCAAGAACCAATGAAGCCGGCGAACATTTCGAAAAGTCCCAAGTTTTCAGTCACCCTTATGTATCCTGTTAATGGTGTTCGTGGTGATTTTCGCTGATGGTGTTTTCTGGTGTACAGAAGCTAAGCTCAGGTTGTTCTCTTTGAATACAAAATTTATTGATGCTAGTATGGCATGAGATTTATAATTATAATTCCGTTTAATACGAAAGTCCCTGACTTACGGATATGGTTATGATATTTAAACCAGTCATATATTTAATCATTCAAATCAATCCCGAATCTTAAATCTTCTTCAGTACACGAAATACACGATAGATCCAAATTAAGGGAAAAAATAAGCAACCATGGGAAGATTACCTTCAGGATCTATCAGAATAAAATATACTCGCGGTGTAAATCATTCGAACGGGATATTTCCGCGAGCCTTATCAATGTGCATATTTTTAAATTCCCTACTATTCATAGTTTCAAATATTAATCGTTGAGTAAATTCCACTGAATATAAACGAGTTTTTTCTTCACTAAACAGAGAACACTAGGGAAATACAGGAAAAGGTGATGCAAGGTTGAAAGGAGGAAACACTAAAAAAATCATATTCTTTTCATGTAGCCTTATGATCTGCCATATTGGGTGTAAATGTTTAATATTTGTAGTCTATTTTTTGAGTGGTCCTCATTTCCGTACTTTGCATTAATATCAAAGCTTATGTATTTTGCTGACAGCACTTGTAAGCAATTGATTTAGCACATATAACGGTTTCAGGCGTTGCTTTGTGGAATCTTATAGTGTACTAAGGAAAAAACTGAAAAACTTACAGTTATTGTTTATAATTAAACGACCAGGTTTCGTTGAACAGTTGGCATTATTAGGCAACATTCTACGTATTCCAATACGTTCTGTCGATCTTACATGCTAATATCGATTATCTGACGAAACCTGTTTAAATAATATATTTATAACTGTGGAAGTAGTAAAGTTTTTTTCTGAAAGGAACTCATTCGACGTCACTTACCTTTTCATTGACAATCGATCTTTATTATATTCGATTTTTATCAAACGTTGTCGCAAGAGTTCACTCAATTTTTTTGTTCTTACCATTAGACTCAGTCAGGCAGATCATTTATTTCAACTTTACTTCGAGCCACTCGCGGTTGCTTTGGAAATATCCTTTTATGGCTGTTAGTAAGTTTGCAGATAACTTAATTCTTATCAGTCAAGCCTAAATAGTGAGGTTCTAATCATATTCATCATCATCATCATAGGTCAACAATCCTAGCATTCGTTTGACGCAGCCCTCCACTCGATTCCTCTATCGGCCAACCTCTTCAAATTGACGTAACTCCTCTCTTTTACATCCTTCATAACTTGCTCCATGTATATGTCATACGAGGCCTGCCTTTTCCATTCTTCCCGTTTACTTCTCCCTCGACGATAGTCTTCATGTCTAATCATATTAATATTATTTCTTAATATGTTTATGACACTTTAAATAGAAAATAGTCCTATGCATTGTGTTTAATAACAGTGGTTCATTAATGATGGATATATTTTAGAGGCAAGAAACAAAATTAAAAATTGTATTGTTACGGAAAAAGGCAGAAAATAATGCATAAATGAGGCATTTCAAGTACGAAATGTTGCATGAAGCAAATAAATCAAGGATGAGGCTACTGCTAGTTAGAATAATGAATAAGAAATGTGGAATTAGAATTAATAGGAATTGTATACCAGCCTTCCTTTCTATCAGGCGCAACCACGGGTCTCTAACCATTCTCTTCATCATTCTCATGCAAAATATCGCCTCTTTATGACTATCTTGGACTATATTATTCCCTAAAGATATACTAGGAGTTATATGAAATCTGCTATTATCCTTCAAAAGTAAATCTTAGTGGTCAGGTGGTATTTACGTAACTACAATGGAAACATTCCGTTTACTGATTATCAATATTTTTATATAAGTTTCTTTATAATGACGTTTTTATCGGTTTTTTACATCATATTCACTCTGCGGTTAAAACCGCTTTCATTGCTGTTGAACTACATATGGAGAATTTTTCAACTAAAGCGGAGGGGAATATTATATATATCAAACGAAGACAAAATTGAGTGGCAATAACGTAACAAGCAACTAACTAGTAAGATACATGAGGAAAAGCTATGTGTAATCATAAATTTTCTCTGAAAACAGCGAATCAAATGCGCCAGCTTATAAAAGACCTTTTGATGAAAAGTAAGAAGGGAGTAATTTAAAAGCCCACAAATTAACATCATGTCACCTAAAATTATCCTCACTGTTGAAATTCGGGCGTGACAATAAATAATGTTTTTTATCCTAAATCTGTCGTGGTTGAGATTTTCCCTCCTACTTTCACTCTCCTCTGGAGCTCAAAATTCAAAACAAAGTGAATAAGTCTCAAAGAAAAGGATCTCATAAAAAAAACTCCCACCCAAATGTAAAATATTAATGGGAAGCACATCGTGTCTTGGGTGAGAATTAAGTGTACGTTAAATGTAGACATTAAAAACAAATGAAAAATAATAATTTCTCGTCAGGGGCACCGCGGGAAATAAATAAGGACATATCAGGCAGAAAGAAAAGGAGGATAAATAGGGAGTTGAGAAAGTGTTTTGAATATAAATTGAAGGAAGGGGAATGCTTGCGCGGAGGAGGGCTATGTGTTCGTTCTTGTGTGCGTGTGAGAGATACAGAGGAGGGGAGGGAGGCAGTGCGTTGCCGGGTTAATCAGGGGGAAGGTGAAAAATAAGGAGTTGGGCGTGGTTGAGATAATGGATAGGGCAAAGACGAGGGGAGTGGGACGGGGGAGGAAGAGTCGGGGATGTGCCTGGGGAGCAGGAGCTAGAGGGAGTGCATTGGGTTGGAAGTGTCTCCCATATCCTTATCTACATCAGAAGCGCCATCCTTCGAAAGGAGCGGTGGCAGGGGAAACTAGGGGAAGAGAGGTAGGTGAGAAACCGGGAGGTGCAGGGGGAACGGAAGGAAATAAAGGGGAGAGGATGGGGAGAGAGCAAGAGTAAAGGAGCGAGAGAAGGAGGAGGAGGAGATATAGTAATGTAGAGGACACTGTGAGAAGTGATAATCCACCAGCAGTACACTTATTGGACGAAAAACCAACAACTGATGCACGCCTCCTCTGGACAGCCAGCCAGCCAAAAAAATATTCCAGTGCGCAGTAGCATAGAGTAACTATGGTAGTAGCATACAATACCAAATCATTCCTATTGATGGAGTATTATGTCAAAGAATAATTTCGCGTGGACGTTTCTACTGTTTTTGACATTTTCAATGTTCCATTATAGTAATTTTTAAGTGCTCATGTTTCAATATGACTTGCTTACCCCACTTGTATGAAAAATATATTTTTTGATAGAACTAACCACATCGTGGTCATACTAAAATAGATATATTTCGGTGAAAATTTAAGTGGCACAACTTTACTCGGAGAAAAATACCGGCTAATCACTTTTCATTAAATACAATTTTTTTATCGTTGAAAATTTCCTACTCACTTCAATATGTGTTGAGATATTGAACTAAGACCATAGTAGGCCATGTCTACATCAAAGCGTATGCTTTTATACATAGTCCTCGTTTAGTTTACTTGGTTTTCCGTGAGTGCTTTTCATAATTTTCTTTGTGTTACGTCTGAATAAGGTATCTTCAGGTAATCATTCCAACCTTAGTTAATAACTTGCCCTTGGTGGTTTGTTTTAAGTTTTACTAACTTTTTGAGTGTAGTTTAGAGTCATTTGAGAATTGTATCTGTAATCTTTGCTTTTAATTGTTATACTGAGCAATATATGTTGAGAAACGCAAAAATAAGTCCGGAGAACGGTCATGTCATGGCGAGAGCTTTTTATATTGCTCTTTGAGTAAGCAGTGTCCTTAATCTCCTCGTTCCGAGAAAGGATGGTGAGGACCTTTTTACTGCTATAGTTTTTGCGTGGGACACGTTGTGGCGTGGGGGACATTGTCACTTTCACTGTGCCGTCTTCCCTTAACTTCTTGCTCCCTTTGTTATTTTGTCATTCGCAGTCACTTCCTTCCGAGACTTATGTGTGTTCTCCTTAGAATGCTCGCTCTTGGGATTAAGGCCAGGGAGATTACTGATTGGCTGGTCGTCTTAGGGACCCCCAGACGGGAGGACACCATGGTCTTGCGGAGATATTATGATGCATTCCAGCGGTAAAGGTTCAATTTAGAGATATTTAAAACTTTTTAACGTAACTATTGTTGACCATGGTGACTCTCGAAAAAATACTGGAACTAATGACGGAAATAACATCCTGTCAAAAATAGGTTTTAATAGGTTCACCACAGGATAACCACCACCGTGTATAGCCTATGCCTCCATAGTTAACAAGCATTTTGAGTTTTCGCTGAAAAATGCCAGGTAGTGTTAAACTTCTTACAGGCGCGCTATTTTCCGTCACATGAGAGGTTGTGTCGTGTACGCGGCATAGTGCGACTGTAAGTTATAAAAATACGGTATTTCGTTAAATAATGACAATTTTAATTCTTGAATATCAATAGAATTTATTTCCAAAAAAATTCATATACAATATAGATACATTGGTCCACTTTTTTATGCTTAGGACAAGCTAGCTTGCCGAAGAGTCGTGCTGTTTGCCGTCCTCTTGGCACGGGAGGCAAAAAATAATATGAAATGTCAATATTTGTTTAAATAAAATACTAAAGACAGTCGAAGAAAGTAGCAACAAAATGGGATGTGGAAAAAAATATACTCACAGGCTTGATTTCGTCTGCATTCACCGGCCTGATCAACACACTTCCTTTTGGTCTTCTCGATACGTTTCGTTCTCTGCTTTACCAGGAACTGCTACTTTAAAAAAATGCCTACATACCACGAAGGGTAGTTATAAAATGAAGGAATGGTGTGGAGTTCCAGGTAGGTCCGCTGACGGTAAAGGGGTTTTGCCGTCTGCACCCCACTAAAAACCGATCGCCGTGTACTCTTTACACATACGCGCCCGCTGGAAGGTAAAATGATTTTATTGTTTGCTTCTCTTTAACTCGTTTGAAAATGGACTTAATTTGATTATCATTAAAACTAGGGATGGGTCGGTTCGGTTCTTCGGTTCTCGGTTCCACCGGTTCTTGAGCATAGAACCGGAACCGAGGCCAATAATAATCGGTACCGAAATAATTGGCGCGAAAACCAGTTTGAAACCTGCTCACACTCTGAAAGTGGAGGCTTCACATTAAAACCTGGTGAAAAAGTGTACTTAGATGCTTCAAAGTTGCCGTGAATTATTCTAATTCAGTCGGTAAAATGACTATATGATTTATTTTATTACATCCAATTCTAGTAAGTGATGAAATACCGCCGTAATAAGGTTATTCTCATTGATAGGTATATGTTACGTCCATCTCCTTTGAAGGTGCGAGTCCTCATATTATTTTCGTTAATTATATCATAATATAGTATATATAAGACAAAAATATAATGAAGTAGGTATTCTTTTTCAAGCAGTTTGTCTCTGAAAATGATTATTCATTATCTTATTTTACCACTAAGCAATGCAAAGTAATTGGTAAATTAAGAACCGGAACCGAGAATCGGAACCGAGAACCGAAGTTAAGAACCGAACCGGAACCGGAACCAAAAAAAAGTGGAACCGACCCATCCCTAATTAAAACATTGTTATCAGCGCCAATTATAGATTAGATTTAATATAGTAAACATACTAAAACTTTGGTCACACTGTAATTAATCATTATATCTTCTAAACTCTTGTTTTTGGTTTCCTCTTCTGACACATAATTAAATACTTAATTATAATTTTAAGCCTTATTTTAGGTGTTGCATAGTAAGTTTTGCATAATTATAGCTACATGCTCATGAAAATATAATTACGTTGTATGTATTTTTTTCATTTTCTTGAGCAATGAGATCCTTATTCCCATTTACTAACCATCATCTGAGGAAAAAAGAATTTGCTCATACTGTTTTATTCTATTAAATCCTTCATTTGAGTAATGTGAAATTTTATTCAAGGATATGACCAGTGTACAAATGGAGAGCATTATTGGAGTGGCTAAGAATTGTTGTAGACTGATGGACCATCTGCTCTTTGGGTTCGGATTCATCCACATTTAGTTTTGTTAATGCATGAGAAACTATCATATGCTACGATTGTGTTCATCGTAGGAAAAAATATTTATATATGATTTAAACTCCTTTGATATTACTTTGACTTCAGTGGCTAATTTTGCTCATAGATGCCTAAACCTCTCTCTTTTGTGCATAACTAGACAGTCAAATATTTCATCCACTGGTATAATCTGATGTTTCTAACTTACATATTATATGTACTGTTTGGCAAGCAGTCTGTAAATAGCACCAAGTTTTTTTGGTTTGTTGAAATCAATTTATTTTACCCCAAGATGAAAGAAAGATTAAGTTCTTACGTAGTCATTGCTAAAATTAGACTTTATAATGCAAAAAGCTAAAAAAGGTGTTACTTGAGTATTAGATGAGTTTTAGGGAGGAGGAATCAAGTTATCTGAATGTATATAAAGCAAAGTATTGTATGGTCAATAGTGCTGCTCAAAGGCTTCTGCGGAAACTTTTGATAAGAGTGTTCTTAATTCTGTTGAAAGATGACGCGTGTGAGAAAGAAAATTTAGGGAAATTTTCCGCAAACGCTTTTGCCTTAAGTCAGAACTTGAATGGTGTTCCTCCCTTTCATTCTAATTACAAAGAAGTGGCTTTCCCCTTGACTCAAAGACGCATGCCTTTTCTCCCAGTGACACCGTCATTTGAGGGAAAATAATTAATGGCATGTGATTGCTGAGATTTGACTTAATGAATCCGATAGTTTGCTTTCTTCGTGGAATTTTGGGAGCCAACGTTCTTCTTACGAAGAGAAAGTGGTTACAGACTTCAAAAGACCCAAGTTTTCAAGTGATTCGTTAATAGAGTCCGTGAATGCGAAGGTGAACCTAAAACGTCTCGCTTTGGCCAATGTTAGTCTAGAAGTACCCGGCCTCTTCTGTGAAAGTCATAAATGTTTACGGGCGCGATAATTTTGGAAAATTAAGTCGTTAATTTCCTATTCCCTTACCAATCGGTTCCGACAAATGTGTAGGAATAATAGGTACATATATTCACATTGCTACATATTATTCGGATATGTATGTAATAGTAGAAGTAGTATTTTTATATTTCATTTAAGCATTTGCTTTAGCTCCGCTTGCAAGAATATGAATAATATGCCACATACTATTCTTCGTTCATTAAAAAAATAGTTCACGATTAGAATTTACATGCTATTCTCAATAGCCCAAGTTCACCTTAAGGGATAGGCCAAAGGCTACAGAACATTCTATTGAAATTTTCTAGTAAACGCTTATACACACGCCGTGCTTTGTCAGCCTCATCAAGGTTTTCAAACCAAGATTTAACTGACGCTTAATAAGTAACTATTTATCAATATTGTTTCAATATTTTAATAGTAACGTTTAAATACTTTAATTATTGGTTATTATTATATTAAATATTTAACTTTACCAGACGGGTATTAAGTAATTTTACTGTCTCAACTAGGTATATTGAAATTAGACTTTGTGATAGTCATTTATTAAATATTTAACTTTGCCAGGAGTGACGTTATAGAGCAATCATATAGATACCTGTTACGACTCTTAGAAATGATAAATTCACGCCGCAATTTGGTATTAAGCATTCTTTAGGTTTATTAAATTGCACATTTGCTGGGTGTATGTCATTTCGAGGAAAACATTTCACTAAATGAGCTTCTTTCCTTAGTTAATCGTGTATTACCGAAGCAACATATGGCTTTCTCCGTAAGTGTTGTGGAATCCTTATTAAATATATTTAGAATACATTGGTAACATTGCGTTTAATGGGGCTTTGTTGAGGGGATTTAGATGCAGAGTGGCAGGTTTACTGAATTATTTTACGTTGTCCGGTAATTAGAACTATATAATAAATTATTCAGCCGATTATCCAACGTCCAGCCAAGTTGAACATGAACATTTGCTAACTGGATTCAACGCCTTTTTTCTGGAATTTTAGTTTCGAGAAACATTCCGTCCCTTGTCTTTCCGTCCCTAAATTCACCATACACCAATCATCGTAACACCCTGACTAGTGGTGCTGTCTACCTTGTAGTCCCTATCTGTTTCAAGAGGGAAAATACAGTTTAAGTAGTTATCTATTATTACTTTACTGCGCCGGGAGGGAAGAACCCAGTGAATTTTTTACTTACTTATGGAAAAGAATTTACTGAAAAATGTAAAGACATCAAATCTTGAGGTTTTAAATGCAGAGTAACGAGTCCACCTTTATTCGAGAAGAAGACTAATACATTTAAGATTGGGAAGGAGAGGGGTATCTGAAAGGTTAAATGCCTAATTTAATCCGCTGAGGATAAATAAGAAATATGGGAATTGAAGTATCACTTATAACTTATAAGTCACTGAAGTATTAAAGTTTTGGTTAGTTTTGAAAGTTAGTAAACTATTTTGCCTCCCTCTGTAAAGAAGGAATGTAAACGACTGCAGGAATTTCTTACAATTTCGCCTTGAAAACATTCCAAGAAAACCCTCTCATCCCATGTCGACTTCGTCGAGGACTCGAACAACATCTCTATTCCTCCTCCCCTAATCCACTCGACCCTCGGACCTTGAGGAACTCCCTCAACAGTCGTCCGGGAAGAATACCCTGCTCCTCCCCTTTCCCTCCCTCCCAGGTAAATCGCACATGGCAACCAACACTCCCGCGAAACGGCCCCCACATTCGCCGTCGCGTGCGGTCTGTGGAACAAGTGTACATACCCTTGTACCCCGCCCAACCGCCGCCCCGCTGGGAGTTGATACTACACCGCTTCGATTCGGCTGCGGTCTTGGTGGAGTGACCGCGCGCGAGGTGCGGGGAAAGCGATGCGATGCGCGAGGATAGTGAGGACAGACGTAGGCCTTTGGGTAGTAGCGTAATTGAACCGGAGTACAGGAGTACCTGTAAGATTGGGTGGAGGGATCTTATTTTAATTTTTTTTCGTGACAAATTTGAGGCATTATAAAGGGTCTGCCACCGTTCTGCTTCTCATCTCAGTACCTATATCGGTAGTATATATTAGACTGTAAGAGTAAATTTGTAGCGTCAGGCGAGTCTCAAGTGTATTTTAACTATGCTGAAATTAAAGTTGGATGATGATTTTAATAAATCTTCGTACGAAATCATTACTAATGCTTGCTTGCGTCCCATAATTATTTTACATGAATTAAGTATCTTGTGAGCCACCTCGAACAGTTGCAGCATTTGTTTTTTAGCTTCTTAATTACATTGCTTGGGCTATGCCACTCCATTTTAACTCAACTGAATCCTACGACAAACACGACATCCATTTTCTGAGCGGGATTCAATTTCGTGACTTTTGGGTTGTCCACCACCACCTGTAAATGACGAGGCGCTGAATCATCACTAAATATACACTAAATACACGGAACTAAAGAATTTGTACCATATAGTTATAAAAATGTTTTTGGATTTGTAACGATGCATACTAAGGAAACTAGCATAAAAACCTCCGATGCGTGCAATTTGTTTCGAAAGTTAAGGAATAGTTTTCCTTCACCACCAAATTTATCATTAATCTGGTAATTGGGCAGAATTAGTTTAATTTGGTCTTGAAGTTTTTTACACTCCCCATCCTTTGCAAGAATATGAATTGGATTATACTGCAGTGTGAATGTTACTGGAACCTTATTAATAGGAATATTCTTTGAAAGGACTGATTAGCCTCTCAATTGGCGAAGAAATTATTCTAAATATTGATACTACTGAAAGTAATGAGAAAAAAAGGAACATACCTGGAAAAACGTCAAATCGAGAAATTTTATAAAATTATATGAAATCATGATTTGAAGTAAAGGTTAAAAAGTTATTACAAGCACCAAAGTCGGTATATATCATTAGACCGTTCTCAGAATAACATTTCGGCACTTCTCATTTATCACAAAAATAGATGGTGAAACGGTGAACGGACAACGGTAAAAAATAATGGAATGGAGGAGAAAGAAAAAAAACGATGAAAGGTAAAATAAACGTGTCAGGTTGGAAGGGAGGCTATTTTCAAGAATGGACATGAATGGAATGCTATTAGAGGCTTATTGCACTTTACATTTTTCGGAAAATTCAGCATATAGGTACAATTAACGTCATAGCGTCATTTTTAGCAAGGGAGAATACGTGCTGACCCGCTGCGACGTCGTATGACAAGGAAGGAGGGAGAAAAGAAACATGGTTGTGGAATTTTGAGCAGTCGGAGAAAGTGCTTGTGCGTGCGTCTTTGGCAGTTTGAAAGCAAAGTTTAGGAGACAAATATCCGCGCTAGAGGTTATTTTCATCAGTTGCTGATAAAGCGAGGAAAACACTTTTGATTGTCGAAGGAAGGCATGAGATAAACGAATATTGCTGTGTGTACTGCTGAGGTAAAATTAGGAATTAATGTTTTGTGAGAGGATGGCTTAACGATGTGGGCAGAAGATGACTAGGGGCTAACAAACTGTCCACCACCATTAATTTGTTATTGGGGGGAGGTGATCGACAGCTTAGGTTCTTTGCTGGGCCCTCAAGGGAAGTAACCAGTTTTTATTCGACCTAGAAACTAGCGTGTACGTACATCAACCCAACTCCGCCTTTGGTGTTGCTGTAATATCTGTGGTGATGTTACAGCAACAACGAATGTTGATGTTAAACTATGATGTAAAAAATGATGTTAAAATGATGTTAAACTATACCAGAATCCAACGTCAGCGGTTTTTATTACAATAATAACCCTGATTCAATGATATTTATCCAAGCCTTTGTTGTGATGAAATTACACAGTACTATGTTATGCAAGATTCTTCTTACTATCATCATGTATATATTAATCAACTCAGGCTACAAAAGACTCATTAGAGCTTAGTACCAGAGCATTTCATTAGATTTTCTTAATCTGATATTTTTAAAATAAGAGACTCCCTAAGAAAACAGTCTAATTTGCAAGTTTGTTCAAATTTAAGTTTGACGATGCTTGTAAAAAGACGTTTAGGCCCTCTCTGCAAAGTATGCCCACTTGGGTGCATATAAATAATTATAACATATTATTTATCAAACATTAATTTCATAAACCTCATTGGTTTTATAGTACTATTATGACTTCGTTATCCAATTATTTCGTATGGCTGGCGATCTTTTAACTTAGGCTTAGATTAGGTGTAGATTGGAATTCTATAAAGAACATTAGAAAATATCTCTGTCTCATTTTCGGTACATTTCATGTGTATAGGTTTATAAGCCCTAAAAGATCTCATGTATGCTCATCAATTCCTGTGTGAATTAACTAACAGTAACGCAAAATATAAATGGAGGTCGGCATGTACCCTGAGTACATATACCTCTGTCATTCCTGGGTTTTCATGTACAATCACCATTGCTTAGAAAGCTTCGGAAGTACAAAAAAATATTCTGCTCCAATATATTTGCATATCAATATGTAGTATGATGTTTCAGGTTAGGACTTCAACCTGCCTGTGAATCTATGAGTTCTTGAGATTAACTTTTCTGTTATAAAAACCAAGCGAATGTTAGTCATAGGTTAAACTTTTCTATTAGTTCTCTCTGGTTCATTAAGAACAGCCCAAATATAATGTAACGATCTTATTCGGGTTTGAATTTTAAATTACCAATCTCGTGGTTTCAGCGTTTTATAACCTTTTAATGAATCACACTGATTCAGTGATTCAACCCAAAGATTGGTTTTGATAGGTGAGAGTAGAACTCACCCCGTACTGAGCTAATGGCGTGAAAAATTCACACATTAAGAGTAGGGGGGCTAGTTCCTTTCCCTGTGCCACCTGCGATTTCCTACGAAGTTCTGACACTCATAAAATTGAATCGCGAGGATTTTAGATGGGAGTGTCCACAAAGGCTCAAAGAAGTGAACCTGTGGATTCATTGGCAACTTTCGTTTACCTCAAGTTAACGCTGGGTAACTATCCACCCTACATGCCTTACGTTTCACCTCTCTTGTTACACTTCTTCTCCTAGTCAGAGGTGCCCTTAAATTCAGAAGAGCATTGAAACGAATAATTAGACACTGGTTCATATTAATTCCGTTTTTTATAGTCACATACATCCTAGCATGGTTCACTTACAAGAAATTGTCATACTACTCCGTTCAAAAGCTTATTTCGAAACGGCAATTCATAATTACAAAATATTCAGCGTCCAGATAGTGTTCATATTTGAAATAAACATCAGTTACCCATATGAAATGTTTCACTGAGTTATTATGTGGAACAAATAGCCCTTAAAGTCATCACATGATCATAATAAATTCTAAGTCATCACATAATTTAGTAGACAATGAAGATTTCAGTTGCAGACAGTTTCTGATCCCCGTATTTAAGGGGACTTATATATTTGGTAGGTACAAACTTGTATGAATGACTCTTTTTATGTGAATAAAAATTGATTTATTCAGTTTCTGTTTATGACATCATTTAATGTATTTGCGGTGGCATTGAGAGTCATAATTCATGTGAGGCTAATAGAATATACACATATAGGAAAGTGCATAAAGCAGATATTTTATTTCCTTCGACCAATGAAAATGCCGAATGGGACTAATAGGCCATACATACATAAATAGTATTGCAATACTAGGAATGGTATACTGCAGCCCTCCATTTCTCCCTATCCCATGCCAGTTCCTTCATTTCCCTATGGTTCTTCTTCCCCGTATCCTTCTTCACTTGCCACAAATACTTGCCTCTTGGTCTTCCTCTGGGGACTTTCCCTTCAATTTTTCCCTCCATTATGCTTTCCACGTAATTGTTGTGTCTCATGATATGGCAAACCCACCGTGTTATTCTTTGGCGTATGGTGCTCCACAGTGTTCTTTCTTCTCCAATCCAATTTTTCTGTATACTTCCTCATTTCTCACCCTATCCGTCCATTTGATCTTCAGCATCCTTCTCCAGCACCAGGTCTCGAAGGTTTCTATTCTTTTCTGGTCAGTTTTTCCAATGGCCCATGCTTACGATCCGTAGAGTGCCAATGCCTACACGGATGTTTTCACGTACTGTTTCCTTGTCTCCATTCTTATGCTCTTCGAGCAGAGTAGTGGCCTTTTGGCCAAGAATGTCGTCTTAGCTTGGACTATTCGACGCTTGATGTCTGTCGTGCTTCTTCCATCCCAGGTGATGGTGCTCCCGAGGTAAGTGAATGATTCCACTTGCTCCGATCTTTCTCCTTTGAGGCTGACGTCGGCCACTGTTTTCTCTCTTCCGCACACAAGTATCTAGGTTTTCTTCTTATTGAATTTCATTTTGTACTCCTGGAACACTTTTTCAATTATGTTCAGTGAGTTCTGTAGGCCTTCCTCGTTTCCTTCTACGATAGCGATTTCATCAGCGAAGCGTACCATGTTGATTTCTTCTTCATTCACTTTGATTCCTTTGGTACCTTGTTCTTCTATTTCTTTTATCGCTTCCTCTATGTACATATTGAAGAGTGCTGGTGACAGGTTACATCCTTGTCGGACTCCTTTGTTAATTTTAGCCCTTATATTTTTTCCGTCTGCGTACGTATTGTGGCCACTTGGTCCTTGTAGAGCTGGTAGATGATTCTTCTGTCATTGTAGTCCAAGCCAAGTTTTTCCATAGTATGAAACATCTTATTCCATTTGACATTATCGAATGCCTTCTCCAAGTCCACAATATCCACAAAGGTATACAATAGTTTGCTCACGTGGATCATTTTCTCTACCCGTAGTCTCAGGCATAGTATTGCCTCCCTTGTCCCCCTATTCTTCCTAAATCCAAATTGGTTTTATGACAGGTTTTCTTCCATTCCTCCTTCAATTCTTCTGCCTACTATCCGAGTAAGGATTTTGGAGGCATGTGACACTGGACTCTAGGCTCGGTGCTCCTCGCATTTCTCAGCCTTTGCCCTCTTCGTTATGGTCACCATTGAGCTCCTCTTGAAGTCTTCAGGCAGATTTACGGATTCGTAGCAATCTTGGATTATTCCATATAGTGCGTCTTGCGCGTTTTCAAAAGTGCTTTGATTACTTCTCCGCTAATTTTATCTTCTCCGGGCGCCTTTCCAGTATTCAGGTCTCTTACTGCTCTCTCGAATTCGCTTCTTAGTATTGCTGGACCGCGGTTGTCTTCCTCCACTTGGTTCTGGTCATTTGTGAATGCTTCTCCTAGGGGTATCAGGCCTCGGTATAGTTCTTCAATATACTTTTTCCATCTATTGCTGATTTCTCTCTCTTCCATTTACAGTTTCCCAACCGAATCTCTGATGTTTTTGCACCTTGGTTTCCTTTCTCCGAAGTGCCTCTTGATTAGATTGTATGCCGTTTCTAATAGGCCATAACTGTTAAAAATTCTTCAATAAATGTTCAATATCACCACAGAGTACCAGTAACCCTTGTTAAATTCGAGAGTGCATTCCGGTAAAATTGAACCTTGTACAGACACTTGCTCTAATCCGTTATCCTGCGCTAATGAGATAAGCTGATTCTGAACAGTTTTCAAATGAACTATTTAGAATATTCACTGAGCGAATCCAGTATTTATTTGAGCCATCCTTTCTTGAAAACATAATTTGTATCTAATGTGACAGACGGCCACTGGAAAAGAGAAGAGCGGAATAATTAGTAACATAAGTCCGGAAAGTAGAGAATGACAGAACATCCCCAAAACGTAGATACTAATTCGATTTTCACCGCTTACATTTGGTGTGTTTGGGGAGTTTGATTAAATAACATTAATTATTTAAAAGAGCGCTCTACTCTATTGAATCATATGTGCCACTGACAAGTTAACGTTGGAGTTAATTATTTGCTTGCATCGCGAGAGACATTTATTCTGCCTGATTAATATAATTTATTCGTCGCACTCCAGAGGTCTCTCGAATAGCATTTGAATCGGCTTTAATCCCCATGTGACTCTTTTTATTTCGTTCGCCGCGTTTTGGAAAATAAAACGAACCAGACCATTTTGGAGGCAAAGTACACGGTGAACATACTATGGAGATTCGAAGACCCAAATTCCATCCGACTGACCGGGAGCCGTGGAGCCACTCGGAATTAAAAGCGCACTCCTTCTGATGATGAACTCGAGCCATGTAACGAATGCGTTTAAGAACGGGTTGAGCAGATAGTGGGAGGTGTAATTTCAGTGGGAATTAGCGATAGTGGCTCTCTCCATCCCAAGTTACCTACGTAACCAGCTCGCTGCGATAAGCAGTTCCATTAGCGCAGCCCGAAGAACCAGCCCGCCCTCCTCTGCCTACTACCCTTGTTGCCCCCTCCCCACACGAGCCACTTCTCCCTAACACCTTCCCTCAAACAATTCCGCCCACACATACAATTACAAGTCCACCGCCTGCCCACCCACTCACCCATCCCCGACCGTAGTGCCGCACTCCGCCGCACCTTCTTTGCCGGCGCCACGGGTGAGTTGATCCCCAGAGTATATTCATGAAGCGGCGAGGCCTTGCGGAGTTCCCGAGGCTCCCATTTCGGGCGTCCGCTTGGGAGCGCCATCCGCCCTCGATGCGGGCATATCGTGATTAGAATGCGACTCCTCGCTCTGATTCACGGTTGCAAGAGAGAGAGAGAGGTGGGAGAGGTTGAATCCACGGCTTTTGATTACTTTCGACCCCGGAGAGAAGGCGGTCGGTTTAAAGCCGCCGACCGGTTGGTTCGTTCACGTTTGTCACCGACTGTAGCGTAGGTGACGACGAGGGAGGTGCCGCCTCATTCCCTCCTTGGGAACCCGCCCAAGATTCGGGTTGGCTCTCTTCTGAGGGCGTGATTTACGATGTCGCTTCGACAGACGAAGACAGTTATCTTGTTCCCCCTTCCGTCCGACTCTATTATTAATGCCGTACAATATGCTCAAGACCGAATGAAGAAAAGATTGGAACCGGTCTGTTTGAATGTTGGTGTCCATAGAGTTAATGCGTACTGAGTTAAATTACGAGGTAATTTTTTGGGGTCATCTACATATTCGGAAACGTCCACTTTTTTCACCCCCACGCTATAAACACTGTATCATTATGTATGATCCCTCCCTAAATTACATAGCGCTGTCAATGAGCCCTCCTTTTTTGGGCATGATAAAGCTGTCATTATCTTTGCATACATGATGTATTTCTGCTCACAATTATTAATTTGATCTCATATTGTTATTTATGTAATCATGTTTTATTGGGACAGTGACTAAATTTATAATGTATTTTTTCCCAATGCGTAACGTAGGACTCTCTATTGGCTCTGTATGGTAACGGTTAGTCCTATATCATCCGCCTTTCAGCGTTGCGTAACGTATGACCTGTCAATGTCATATAATGTTGTTCAACGAATTAACGCTCTAATCTTCTAATACTGAAACATGCAACTTTAACCAATGTGGCTATAATTCCATTTTTTATTAAGACATGTTTTGCGATTTTTTAGGATAATAAAGAGCTTAATTACAAATCAGTATACTTAATAAGGTGTAAGAACAAAAATTAAAATATTAATACCCTGTAGTTTCCTTTAGATTCGATGATCGGTTTTTACATTCGATTTACTTTATAGCTGAGTAAACTGCTTTTGTACGATGCTCTCGATATTGGTGTTCGACGTAATACCGGTGTTATTGCTGTAATCAGAGGGTTTAACAGAGATTCAGGCGTTAAGGATGAATGTAGGTCGTTAGAGGGAGGCAGTGGAGAAATCCCAGCCTGCCTCATAATCATACCATAAATTCCCAATATTTTTGCCCTGAAATATTTTTCTGATCTTTTATCCTTATAAGTTCTTCCTAGCTAGAGGTTAATGTGTCGTTGGTGATAGTTTCTGAGGTTCGATGAAAATCCATTAGATTGAAAAAAATGCTCATAAGAGGGCATATATTTTCAGTCATCAGGGTTGAGAAAATTGCCTCGAAGTCCAGATCTCAAATGCTATTCTAATAATGTTGTAAAGTTCAATTTCACCGTTACAATTAGGAACAATTCTGCGAAGTGTTTTTTTATGCCGCCTCTCATTTTAATGTGAACGTATACGCCAGTGAAGATAATCGCATAGAAATATTATTACTATTGCGGAAATGGTTTGCATAAAAGTAAGGCTTGAAATATGAAGGCTATTATTTCTCCGGGTACAAAAGAATTTGAATGGAAACCGGGAAAATTATTTTTTATGATGAATAAGTTGACGTTTAGAAGATGACTAATTAAAAAAAAATATCAACAGAATAAATATTCTGTTGAGCAAAACAGTTTTGATATAATTTAATAAAATACACTTCATTTTATTTTATTTTACTTTATTTGAATAATAGAGTTCAGTCAAAGGTGATTTGAGTGAATAACGAAGTGGTTATATGGACTCCTCAAAAATGATAACGCTGAAATGCAAATGCATGGCATCATAGGTTAGTGAATCAAAATATTATATAGAACGTTAATAATTATCTATGGAGGGGCCAAAGAAGGAGATGGTCCGTTTGACTTGGTAGAGTTTGTAGGTGCATGACTATGTACTGTCTTTCATTCAATTTCCTTCTTTTTTATCGCCCTTATACATTACCTAAAATCATGCTCTTTTGTAGAGTTTAAATAGACACAATTATAAGCCTCTTGAAGTATTATTATATGCATGATAAGTTTTTATTTCTCGCGTGAATCTTATTGATCGTGGCCCCTTAAACTTCCGTATTTGTATATTTGTAATTTTTATGGTCTGTTAATGTAAATAGCTCCCTGTGTATTTTCATTTTCTTTAGTCGTAAACAGCTAGATTCGAGAGGCGAGAAAATTTTTTTTAGCTGGATGAGAAGAAGGGAACTTAATGCGTTTATTGCATTTTAATAATGGGGATTCTCCCTTTCTGGTTGCTGCGACGGGACTGGATTGTTTCTCTCTTTCGTTGTAAAAACCGAATGCAGGAAAATTGCTAAACCGAGAATCGTCAGAATAATTCAAATTTTTGTCGCCCTCTTTTTTTATCCTCCCTCTTTTGGTCGAGGAGATATTTCCTCTAGAGAAAAAAGCCTTCGCGGTGAGGGAAATGTGGGTGGGGGACAGGTGGAGAGTTATTAACAGCCCACTCGAATGGCGCGTCTTTTCCTCCCACCCCAGCCCACCATCTCACCCCTTTCTCCTTTTCCTCCCACCCCAGCCCACCATCTCACCCCTTTCTCCTTTTCCTCCCCCTTAGCACCACGTCGCCACCCGCACCCACGACTCTTCCTTCTTTTTCACCCCCCTCCTCGGCCCTCTCGTATCATCTCTCCCCCCCATTTCTCACCCACCCCCAGCCTACTACCCCCTTGCTCGCTTCAAGAGTAGTCGTCTAATGAGCAGTTCTAAATCTTCACCGCCTCCCAGCCACCCATTACTTTATCCCCCCTCGCACCGCAGCGCTCGCGTCGCGGCGCCGAAATCCACCCTTTTTTTCTCACTCCTTCCTCCATATGCAACCCGCCCCCCTGGTTCTATCCCGTTCCGAAATCCTTCCCGTCCTCCCCACCTGGCCCCGCTCCTCCTCTTGACTCTCTTAACTCCCTCAAGACACCTCTCGCACACACAGTCAGTCCTCCTACCCTCACAGTCTCGACACTACATGCCCCGTTGAAAAATTATCTCCTACCCCACTTTAACTCTCCCTTCACCCTGCCGCCCACCCGTCCCGCCGACGGAGTCCGACAGAGGGGGGGAGGCTTGGAGGAAACATTAAAACAGTTTAGTACACCGCGTGCAGTGTATTTCTTTTCTTTCCTCGTAAGACAGGGATTGTGAAAATTTTCCCGCTCGACAATGGAGGTGTAGTGAACGTGGTAAGCCAAAAAAAACTGGGATAATTAAGTACTAGACGTGCGTGGAAATTGAAAGAGTTAGAAGTTTTTAAAGCGTAAATGGTGGGGAGAATCGGAACTTCTCCTTACTTAGTTGGAGATTTTTGACATTTTCCTTCCTCGTGCTTCAAGTGTCCTCGTCATTTCTTTTTGGTACCTTACTCCTGCGCATATTTTCGTCACCTTAGGCATGTACTTCAGGATAGCGAAGCATTATTTCCATTTATAATTTTATGTGATGAGAAAAATGACAGTATTAGCGTGATATAACTTTCAAGATCTTTTATGTCACATCCGAGATTTTCACGATAGGGTTATTGTCGAGTTGACATAACTGTCAAAGAATGAATCCATCCATCAAATCGCTTTTGAATAGCGTGGGCAGCGTATAAGTACAAGTTCGCGTTTTCATTCACGTGCATTGCACTTATTGATTAGTTGATGTTCGTTTTCTTACGTATTGATAAAATGACTATAAAGCTGCTAAATACTTGCACCATCGTCCAATATCTTGTTCTGGAGAATTCTAATAGCCAATGTACCGGTGATTTTGAAACCTTTTTAAGGGAGAATAATAAAGGGAATATTTAATGGTCATTTTGTATTAGGTGATTTGTGATTGGAACCATTTTATTGGACATTATGAACATTTTAGGTCGATTTTTCCGGAAATATAACCTGATCTATTGTGATGCAATTCTTTCTATGATACTTCTAAATGTCAAAATGCACAGAAGTAGTTTTTCAGGAATATTTAACAGCTTTTATATTAGAGTTACTTTTTTATTTATATATTTCTCTTCATGTTAGTGAGTCCAAGATCCTGGAAAACAGAATAGCTATTTTTAGGAAATATGCTTTATCGTGCAGTTTCAGCTATGTTTTACTTAATTCTTTCTGTTCCACCAATGAGCAAACCTGTGTTTCCTTAATTTCCTGACTCTGTTATTATTGATATTAAGAATATAATTTAACATCCTTTTGAAATTTTCAATTCCCTACTTTCCTTATTTTTCGAGGATGCCAATTCTCAGGCATGTATTTGTTCAACAGATGTGATCCCAAATGAAGAATTAAGTGCGTACTGTTGTGATGCTAGTATGGTTTTATTTATACGACCCGTCAAACCTGCAGTGGGAAATATCATAAAATTCGTTGTTTTAGAAATTTAGCACAAATTTTGGGGGCGATTATTTTCTGGAGTGAGGAGAGTATTTCATATGGCACGCAGTGCTTCGAGGACTGGTTGAATAAATTATTACCTTATTACACTCTTTTCTTCGAACAATGAATTTACAGGCATTAAATAGCTTAGTAAAGTCACATTAAGCTTTGGTGAAAGCAAACGTAAATTTGACCCGGAGACAGAGGTTGAAATATCACAGGAATATTCGTTTTGTTTTGCATTAAACCCAGTTTGCAGTTAAATTCAGAAAACACCTCTCGTAAAGCTCTGGAAACAAACATTTATAGGCGTGTGCGAGGCTGTTTTTAGCACCCTGATTCTAATGTCCCATAACCGCGCTAATGGTGGTTGACTTCGCTAGCGTTTCTATGGTCCTCATTCAACGGAGCGTATCACAGTTGCCTGGTTCCTCTGCGGAACCCAAAATTTCTTCCGGGGAGCCAACGATACAAACTTGCTTGCCTTAAAGGGAGTCCTGCTGGATCCATATAGTGTATTCCCACCTCGGGAAAGCGTGTGTGAAACTGGGGTCGTGGGAAAATGGAAGGTGAAGAACGGGGTTAATAAGATAGAGGGGAAATCATTCTGAATGATAGCTGGCAGATGAATGACGCAGATGGAGTGAAAAAAGTAAGTTTAAGGAAGATTGAAAGAGTAACAAAATAGTCTCTTCCTAATCAACTCCTATTCCTCAGCATAGCGTTCTTTACGTGATTTAATTAAAAGTGATATAAATGAAACACATGGACTTCACGGTAGCCATTTTTGATTATGCTAACGTCTAATTTCGAAGAATTGACGTAGTCACTGTCCTAATTTGAAACAGGGTTCCGACTGTTAATGAAAGTTTCTTAATTTTTTTACAATGCTCATTTTGTTTTTATGTATACACTGCTATCGATTTAATAGGTGGTGACTACATTTTGAAGGGAAGATATTTTTTTTTGGCATCCCATTAAGCTAATTAATCGGGTTGCTGCTAACCTCGTTTTGTCCTCCAATAGACTCGGTAGAGAGTAAGCGGGAATGTTGAAAAAATACAGGCCCAACTAGTCAGTTAGATAAGCCATTTAAAACACTTTTCAGCCACGACGATGGGCAGGCAATTTTTAAGCCCCATAAAATGGTAGGAGTCCGATATTTTCTATTGATTTTCCTAAGCAGACGTCCATTTTAAATTAGGGACATTTCTATTTACGATTTATCAAGGATTTACTCATTATTGTCATCCTGACCATTCTTTGAAATGGTTTTTCCTAATAACTGCTTAGAGATATACATTAGGTTTTTCCATACTTCCATACTTAATTTGCGTTAAATTATTCGATTAATGACCCGCAACAGTTGTCAGTGAGTATGATTGTTTGATTTACTCCACGTAGAAAAAAAGATTTGCTTATTATCTGTAGGCGACACTTAATTCAGAACGTTTAAATTTATTTTGATTGACCGCCTCTTTACTTGTGAGTTACATTTACATTGCTGATGACAGTATGAATTTCATCGTTCCAACTTTTTTCAACATAATTGAGGCAATGAGTATTACCACAAAATGTATCATCAACTAGATTTTATTGTAATGTTGGATGTGGGCGAAACATTTTGTTAACATATTATGATAAGATAACTTTTACTTATTTTCCACTTCTGAATCCATGGAAAAATGGAAAACTCGAATTTCAATTTAGAGCAACATAGATCAGTATGTTTTCATTCGTACTGCAATTTTAGGTTTTACCGATTATTCTTATGTAAAGTCTACTCTGTGAGAGAAACGTGTGAGTATATGTTTTATAGTGAATTGGGTCTCAATATCTTCCTCAATCTCCTCGCGACAAACTCCATTGGTACTTATATGCAAAGCAATTTATTTATTTTTTTTACATGTTTTTGATCACGGATAAATTTTTAGCTGGCAATGAATCCTAGACTCATTCCTTCTCTCACCTTCGTCTGGCTGCCGGATTGTTCCATTTCTCTATCCTCTTACGCCATCAGCGCCATATGGTCGCTGCTCAATCCTTCTCAAACACTCCAAGCCCCTTCATAATCTTCATTTGAAACACTACTACCTCTTCATCATCTTCTACTAACTCATCGGGAATTCATTTGTCCGTTGGAAGGTGAATTTTCTTTCAGTCATTACGTTTCCAAGCAACTCTGAACAGTTTAAATTCTCACATCCCCTATAATATATGATGTAATAGATATAAAGGATCGACCGAGTGACAAATGAAGAAGTCCTAAGATTGGGAGAAAAGGGCAGTTTGCTGAAAACTATAAAAAGATGACGGGACAACCTAATCGGCCATATCTTAAGACACGATGGCCTGATGCAGACAATCATCGAAGGGAAAGAGAACGTGAAGAATGGAAAAGGCAGGCCACGTATGAGTTACATAGAACAGGTCGTAAAGGACGTGAAAGAGAGGAACTACGTTAATTTGAACAGGTTGGCCGATAGAAGAATCGAGTGGAGAGCTGCGTCAAAACAATCCTAGGATTGTTGACCGATGATGATGATGATCCCCTAGAATATGAAGTGAAATAGTAAAATTCGTTTGGTGAGAGACTACATCTTCACAAATTATCCTGAGGCTTTCTGGGAAACAGACACACCATTAATTGAAAAATAGACAGAGATAATCAGAGGGGAATCTAGGTGGAATTCTAGATTTCAGGAATTCTCATTAAAACACAGAAGACGCTATCTGAAACCGATACTGACTCAAAATACATGGAGAATCAAAGAAACTGATTGACTGTCACCTAAAGTCTGAGCCAGAATTCCAACGAGGAATATGTCGGTTACACATTAATGAAATGAATTGATCTTGATTTAATATCAGTGTGGGACATATCGAATCATAGATTGTACATACGAGTGAATTTCTGTTAGCTGCCAATGAAACTAATGCTAATCCTAGCACGAAGGATTCAGCGGCACAGTAATGCCTTTGGAGGTTACTTGCATTATTACACGCTAATCAATGTGAAAGATTTTACAGTTTTTGGGCAGTGCAATCAGAACTAAACGAGCGGAGACTTTAGGAGCATGTTAAAATGCTTACCTTGCCTCTTTAACCAATATCGTTTTGATTTCCATACTGGGAGTGTTTTCAAATATTGTTGTAATTCACGGGTAATTTTGGAAATTCTAGACTGTTGGCATCATTAAGAGCTTGTTTTCTGTGCTCATTTTTCAGCAAATTTTAAATGGAGGCAAATATTATCCAATGATTTTCACATACATACTTTATGACTAATTATCTCACAGCATGGTATTTAAGTTGGTAGAAACTCTGGCTCTTGACCAGAAGTTCCGGGCTTGAATCCTGTTCATGACTTTGAACGCAATCATTCACTCAAACCAATTCAAAAGGTTCTGGGTCTTTCCAGGCAAATACAGGTGAAACATGTTAATAAGTTGCAATATTTATGTACTGCTATGTTAAGAAATTGTATACCTCGATGCGTGATTTCGTACGCCGTGGGTCTTAAACGTAGTGAGCTTCATCCTCTCAAACTAGACTGGCCGTATGCTGGAATATCATGGTTGATTTTCCTCTTGCCAACTTCCATATTACCGTGCTTTTGATAATTAATAACTTTGTACTTCTTCCCTAGAGCGTTAACATAATTGTGGTAGCAAGGAGCCGTCGCAAAATTTGTCTTGGAGGCCTGGGAAGCCAAAGCTCCCGGGTTTGAAGCCTGCCTTTGGCATGGATTTCGTGTTAATCCTAGGGTTCCACTGAAGTAATATTAGGTGCTATAACCTTTACTTCTCGAGAACCTTAAAACCAAGTACTGTTACCACAACTATTAGTGTTGAATGAGACCCGGTGAAGGCAATTTGCGTAAGACCTGGCCATAACATTTTCAGCTCACGTCTTCACCCGAGCAAGATTGTCGCTGTTGATTCGCCCGACACTCGCGAAGGCAGAGTCGAGCGCAGTGGAGCGCACGAAACCCGAATAACCCTTCCATTTTAGCCGTGTTGGGCGCAACACTTCGTCCGCCCCGGTAAGACAAGTGTTTCTTCCGTGGTGCGAGTTGAGAAACTTCTCGGGTGGAAGTATCGCAGAACTTGGCATTCCAAATATGCCCGCAGAGGGTTGGTCATGGGGATGGGAGGGGGATGGGGGGTAGGGAACACTCGTTCTTTTCTCTTTCCTCCCCTCTTAGAATGCTTGGGGAACTCCTTTTCCTCACGGTTTAATCCGTTGGTTAAATTCCGTTTTGGCGCCGGGGATCTTTCTCGTCTCGCCGAACTCCCTCCGCTCGGGGCGACCGTTTAGTTCGTCTGCCACGGAGAGCTGTAGTTTTCAATGCCTCTTGCACTGTGTCTGCCACGCTGTGTAACATCACACTCCCCCGTAACCGTGTGAATTGGGTATGTCGTGTAAATGCGACCGACGATCCGTGGTACGGGGAGAGAGGAACGGGAAGGTATTTATTGGGATTTGTAACATTTTTTAAATTTATTAAAACTACAGACGAAGGCCTAGTGAGCACAATCGGCTCTTCAAGTCATGGTTTATCTTTTTATTATTTTGTGACAGACAAATGGTATTTAAATAATCAACGGTCACCTCTCCTGAAGTGATATTTACGTGTAATTTGTGAAAAAAATGAGACTAAGAGAGCTTTTATTTTGCCGTTATGCACGCCAGGCAAGTGTCTCAGAAAATTCCATTGGTATCAGGGATTCTGGGTAGCGTGTTGGTCTGCGCATTGATCATGCAAGCCAAAAAAATCTGTGAGTTAATTCCCAGTCCATGAAAACAAATTATGGCTTAGGAAATTTTCAACAGTAAGATTTAGGCCACCAAAATAAAATTTTTCAGGGTTTTCAAATAAAATTATGGATAAACAATATCGATTCAGGCGAGATGTGGTGGAAACGTTCCACATTAAAGGAAAGATAATGCAATTTTCCACAAGTAAACTTGTCTACCCAGTAAACAAGTCTACTTGTGGAAAATTACATTATCTTTCCTTTAATATAAAATTATGGCATTAAATCGGTAATAGCATGCACTTTCTTCATTTAAATATTTTATAAAGGCATATTTTCAGTCATCAACATACCCCACTACGGGCATTCTGAAGTTTCTGAAAACTGAAAGCGTTGGATAAATGAATTATTAAGGAAAGTCGAATGAGGTTATAGTTGTTTGAGAATCTATTTCATTCAATCATAAGTCCATTTCTGCAAAGAGTTGGTCCAATTTGCTTTATTTATTTTCTGGGCTGGAGGCAGCTGACCTATTTCCATTATGAAAAAGGGCTGTTGGTTCTAAATTTTTTTTACAATTTGATGAAGAAGTTGTTAAAAATCTCCTAGTTCATTTTTGTAAGCGAAAAAAATAAACTTTAAGTACGTATATGTGCATGTGTATCCTGATTTAATTTGGTAACCATTGTTATATTTTTGTTACTTCGACACACCTTGTAAACTAATTCTTCATTTTTAAGCAATATAATGAAATATTTACATAAATTTACGTCAAGAAATTGAAGCAAAATCTCTTACAAAACTGATAGCCTACATACAAAATGCCTCAACTCAAGGCTATAGTCTTCATCATAATCATCATTGGTCAACAATCCTAGGATTGGTTTGACGCAGCTTTCCACTCGATTTTTCAATCTGCCAACCTTTTCATTGTGACGTAATTCTTCTCTTTTACATTCTTCACAACCTGTTCCATGTACCTCATACGAGGCCTGCCTTTTCCAATCTTCCCGTTCACTTTTCCCTCGACGATAGTCTTCATCAGGCAATCGTGTCTCAAGATATGGCCGATTAAGTCTTCCCTTCTTCTTTTTAGAGTTGTCAGCAGACTTCCCTTTTCTCCTAGTCTTCTTAGCACCTACTCGTTACTTATTCGGTCGATCTATTTAATCTTCAGCACTCTTCTGTAGCACCACATTTCAAATGCTTCCACCCTTTTCTTCTCCGCTGCTGTCATCGTCCATGATTCACTGCCGTAAAGAAAAATGCTCCAGATATATGTTCTGATGAACTATTTCCTTACTTCTATGCTTGTATTTCCTGCTGTAAGTAGATTCTTCTTTTGAAAGAATGCCCTCTTTGCCTGGGCTATTCTACTCACTATTTATTTCTTGCTTCGTCCATCATTGGTTACTCGGCTTCCTAGAAAACAGAACTCTTTAACCTCTTCAAGTTTTTGTTTTCCTAGTTTGACATTGGTTTTGGCCTTTTTTTTCTTGCTGCACACCAATATCTTAGTTCTATTCTTATTTATCTTCAGCTGATATCTGGCCATAGTCCTTTCCATGGTTTTTAGCATCTTATTCAGCTCCTTCTCTGTCTCTGCTATGAGAGCTATTTCATCAGCGAATCGTAGCATACTAATTGTTTCTCCGTGGATGTTCACTCCAGAACACTTCTCCTTGACTTCATTTATGGCTCTCTCGATGGAAACATTAAAAATTACGGGAGACAGTGCGCAGCCTTGCCTCACTCCTTTCCTTGTTCTTGCCTCTTCACAGCTGGGTCCAGATTTAATCACAGCAACTTGGTTTTTGTACAGTCTGTGTATAATTTTTCGGTCATTGTAGGACACTCCAATTCCCTTCAGAATTCCAAGCATTGAATCCCAATCCACGTTGTCAAAGGCCTTCTCTAAATCCACAAATGCAATGAAGGTCGGTTTGTTCTTCTCCATTCTCTTCTCTATGAGTAGCCTTAGGGCCAATATTGCTTCCCTTGTACCCTTACTTTTCTTAAATCCGAATTGATCTTCATCCAGGAACTCCTCTGCTTTTCGTTCTATTCTTCTGTAGATGATCCTGGTCAGTATCTTCGATGCATGTGTCGTCAGGCTTATAGTCCTAAAATTTTTGCATTTCTCCGCTCTCTTCTTCTTGGGAATAAGAATGATGATGTTTTTCTCGAAGTCCCTTGAAATTTCTTCTGTTGAATACATGTCGCAGATGGTTTTGTAGAGATGAGTTAATGTCTTCTCTCCTGCATTTTTAATTAGTTCTGCAGGGATATCATCAATACCTGAGGCCTTATTCATCCGAAGGTCCCTTACTGCAGCGTCGAATTCCGATCTTAATATTGATGCCCCCATATCATCTTTTTCCACTTCGTTTTCCTCTTCAATAGCTTTTGTGCTGATATTTTTTCCATTGTATAGCTCTTCCAGATATTCTTTCCATCTCTTCACTTTGTCCTCGTTTTCAATCAAAATTTCTCCATTCTTCTCCCTTATGGCATTGCATCTTGCGCTCCGTTCCTTGAAGTGGTTCCTCACTATGCTGTAGGCCGCTTCCACCTATCCAAGTGCAAGGTTGCTTTGTACATCTTCGCATAGATTTTTCAGCCACATCTCTCTATTTCCTTGCTTTGCGACTTATTTCGTTCCTTATTCTTTTACAGCAAAGCTGCCCTTCTTCAGTTTTCGCATTCTTGTACTTTCTTCTTCCTTCAATCAATTCTGAGGGCCGTATTCACAACCTCCAATGGAGTGAAGCTTCCACTCCTTATGACGTAAATCAACACTACATGGTATTCAGAAGCTCTATGGAGTGGCGGTCTCACTGCGGTTGTAGTAACAGCCGGCCTAAAGTGGTAGGGTACCCATACCCACCCTAAAATCACCACTACATCGAATATCAACATGGCCGACGGCGTATAATGGTCAACGCTTCGCAAATATAAACGCTGTTTTCATGCGATATAAGGTTATTAAGCGTCATTGATACGTTTTGTAATATCAAGCAACATAGCAAGAGTACACTGATATCAACTTGTGTGCGATCAATGAAACTGTTTGGCAGGAATACCTTGATTACGGATTCTGGGTATGAATCAAAATTTGTAATTTGGGTTTGGGAGTTTGAAAGGCAGTTTGGGTTAGGGGTTAGGTGCTTGCTTCACAGTGTCGACGCCCCTAGTTCGTAACTCTCCTCCTCCAATTTTTTTTCGTCGCAGTTTCGTTGTACGACTGTCCCTGGTTTTACATATTTTTAATCTGTTTACCCGGGATGAATTTTAACTATTTCACGTACTAATTGCGTAATTTGCTAAAATTGCGTAATAGTTAATTACGTTATTTACCTAAATCACGTAAGTAATTAGCACGTGGCGGAAATACGTCCGCACGCCCTGTAGTTTTTTGTGTACGAAATTAACGGAAGAGCATGAAGTGTGATCGTGATTTTTAATTTCCGTATCTCTGGCCACGCAGTCCCGACGCACGTACAACATTTGTTCTAATTTGCCTGGTGCCGTGATTTTCCAGCACTGTGCTTTTTTGGAAAAACTAATCGCAAGAGAAAAAAGAACTTAAGCTCTGCAATCATATAATTGTAAGTATCTACCGAAATGTTCGGGTGATCGGGCGAAATGTTCTGGTGGGAGAGAGTTTCGAACCAGGGACGTCGCTTGGAAACTGATAAAATACCAGCGGTAACAAATAATTTTGAAGAATTAATGTTTTGCACATTTTCAGGAGCATGTTAGAATGCATAAGATTAAATAGCATAGTAATGTGGAGTGTATGTACGTAAGAGTATGGATTGTTAATAAAAACCAATGTTACCTATTCAATATTATAACTGTGTGAAAAATGTGCCATCCTTATTTTTATTGCATATATTTTGTACTGACTGTGAGAATAGCTATTTTACGAATAAGAGACTGATATTCTAATAATATTTAAATTATTGATCATGTCTATCAGAATAATATTTATACAATCCCATGGAGACCATGGGATTGATGTTCAAAACTCCCTCTATTTTACACCTTGTTCCGTATATAACCGTATCCAGGATTACGTAAATGTCGCTGCTTACACTTGAGTCGAGTTGGCAACATAGCGACCATCAACACTCCAGAAGAAGGAGTGGAAGTAGTGGCGCTGAATGCCAATTTGCAGGAGAAGGAGCACTAATCTTCATGGAGTGAAGCTGCAACTTGGCGATGTAGTGGAGACATCTGAATGCGGCCCTGAGACTTCCTCCGTGATCCATGGCTTCTTCTTGGCAACTTTTCTTCTTCCAAGAACTTCTTTTGCGGCTTCCTGTAGTCCACATTTAATGTTTTCCCAACGCTCTTCCACTGATTTCTCATTCAGGTTCTCTCCTATCTTGTTTCCCACTGCTTTTTGAAATGCCAGCTCCTCCTTTAGTTTTTCTACTTGCCGTATATTCTTCTTTATTTACTTCAATTTCTTGAATTTTAGATGGCATTTCATCATCACTTATTAATGGTCACTGTCGATGTCTGCCCCAGGGTAGCTTTTGCAGTCCTTTACTTGGTTTCTAAATCTCTGCTTCACTAAAATGTAGTCTATTTGGCATCTTCTTCTGTCTCCTGGCATTTTCCATGTATATCTTCTTCGGTTGTGACTTTTAAACAATGTGTTGGCAACCACTAACTTATGTTGAGTGCAGAACTCCAGCAGCCTTTCTCCTCTTTCGTTTCGGTTTCCCAATCCGTATTCTCCAGTTATTCTTCCATCTTGACCTTCACCGACGATAGTGTTCCAGTCTCCTAAAATAATTAGGTTTTCTTCTCCCCTTACCTGTTTTATAACTTCCGTGATATCTTCGTAGACGTCTTCCACTTCTTCATCTTCATAGTCCGTCGTAGGCATGTAAACCTGCACCATCACGGTATCTACAGGTTTAGTCTCGATCTTCACCATTATTATCCTTTCATTGTACTGCAGGAAGCTCTTCACACGCATTCCGGCGCTCTTTCTGAGTATGATACCTACTCCAGCATTACCATTTAATGATCCTGTATGTATAATCCTGTAGCTTCCACTCCAAAAGTCTCCTTCTTCGGGCAACTTCATTTCGCTGATTCCTAATACGTCGAGGTCCATTCTTCGCATTTCTACCTTCAGGTTCTCCAGTCTTCCACAGGTCCGAAGCGATCTCACGTTCCATGTTCCTACCCTAAAAAGTGTACTACATTTGACTGATGTACTCTCTCGGGTAGTCCCCGCCCGGAGATCCGAATGGGGGACTATTTTACCCTCCGGAATATTTTACTCGAGAGGGTTCCATCACGTCTTGATAAGAAAGAAAAAAGTGGAGTAGCTGCGACTCCTCGGGATATTAATGTGGTGGTTTCCCTTGCCTTCCACATTGCAGTACTACAGCCGTTAAAGTAAATGTTACCACGCCTGTAGTGAAATGAGTGTCGCTGTACCGACCTCTTTGGTCTCCACCTTCACTCATATGAAGAAGAGCTGCTGCTCTCTCCTCCAGGTGATGAGAAGCGTAATTATTGGCGGCCTTCCGTTGCCAAGTCACGGCATCTTCACAGGTTCTGTATTATTTAGAGGCCTATCTTACCCAGGGATAGACCAATACACCCTCAGCATGTCGTCGCTTTCTGTCCACGACTGTTTATTCGACGAGTAAACTCGCTTATCTCGCAGCTAACCTCTATATCTAGAGGTCGACCCACCATCCGCAATCCGGTGGACGCACCCGGTGGCTTTATGCTCAGCCGCGAGAAGGCTATAGTATTGAGCAAAATTGAGTAGGTACCATTCGTAGGTCAGTATGGAATTTTAGGATTGATTTCACTGGGCAAATTTCTTTTCTTGTGCTGCGAGTACATCCTGGAAACGTTTCATAGCCTGAATATCTCTCATCTTGGGTCTAGTAGTACGCGTCCAGTGTGGCTCATTCGGAGCGTAACCTGGGGCTTCCGTTGAATATTTCACCATTTTCACATTTAGTTACTACTCCATCAATACAGTGAGTGCTCAAATAAATATTCATACTAAGCTATTAAATGATTATTATTTTTAGATTAGGTCTCTTCAGCTCGTCTTCTGGTGATATACAAGAATTTCAAAGACGACAGTCTTGTTAATATCCTATATTATAACTCATGTAACATTTTCGTGTTGAAATATTATTGGTTGCTGATATTGGAATCAAATCTCGCACGCTATGGTTATATGGAATGAAAACTCGAATGGATAAGGTCCCACATTCGTTAAAATTGGATAAGAGGCTAAAAACGTACTGGGTATGATTCTAGATGACGTCCATAAGGAATTCGCGTGGAGTTTGTTTTTATCTCTAACAAGCTGTATTTCCTTTACAGAAATTAATTATAAATGATGATCAAACATGAAATAAAGTCAAGTGCCATAAGAAGGGGAAGTTAATGTAGATTTTTAACCTGGATATGTATTGTAGTTTCTAAAATAAAATTGTAAGAATATTTGTAAAATGCTCAAAAATATAGCATATACTTTGTTTTCAAAAATCCATGTCCTTGACGATTGACGTGAAAGCTGAAGCCGAGCTCATGTATTTTCTCACAATAATTCAATGGGATTTCAGGCCTATTTAGAACACAGAGAGACGTTAGCATGCGCAAATATGAAAGCATATTTCTAACATTACCAAGATTAATATTATAAAGGTTTATGTTTAGCATTTTGCAATCACGCATCAAGTCTTGGCAATCTAATTTTGATTTTGCTATGCTCGTAAAAATTTTATCATGCTGTGTATCACGTGAATGAAAATAATTTCAGAAAGTCCAATTCATATGTACAAGTTAGGGAATAATTATATACAAATTCTCTCAAGGTTTATTTCATCTGGGGTGGCCTACTTAACATTAACAGTTGAGGCGGTTCGTTCGGAATATGAAGTAAATACTATTTTACAAAATTATACGCAGATTTAGCCATGTCTCGAGATCAAAAGAAGTTAAAAGGGCTAATAAAAATGGAATACGTCCTCAACGTCCCCCCAACTGGTGTATTCTATACAATAATAATGTATCTCTTAGCATTCTGTGAATGAATATACATTTTGTATTTTTTTCTGAATCGAAATTCATGGAATTAATATCATAGACCTGATGCAAAAATTTTACTCACGGTGTCGTAGTAGAATCTCCGTAAATGTGCGTTTAACCTCATAGTTGAAATGAATATACAGGAGTCAACATGTGCTACCGCAGTAATAGGAACAGTCAACTGCTGCTATTACTCTGGTGCTATTCAATACGTTCATCTTCCCTCCCCATACCCCACTCGCATGGTCGGATTTCGCAAAAATGCAGAGATCCAAATGAACTATTCGTCGGATTTAAATTTTAATGGTAATTTCTACTATTCAAACATGGCATGAGAGAATGGAAACTTTTCCCAAATTAGCGAATATGCATCGTAATGTCTTTCACCTCATGAAGGAAACGTTTAGAAGTAGGAGTGGAGGATAGACAGGTAGAGGCGAGTAGAACCAGCGAGGTTTATTGCACCTCGGACCCCGCTTTGGGAGTTTACGTAATGGAATGAGAGATAGCTGGCCTTAAGCTTTGTGACGTGGAGCGAGTGTCTTAGGGAAAAGGGGAAGGGGGCGTTTTGTGTGGGGTGCTTTCAGTTGGGAGGGGAGGGCGGGTCGGGGAAAGAACCTTTCGTGTGTGCATGCGCGAGTACGTAGCTGCTTGTTGGAAAGTGCTCGGCATGCGTGGGTAACTATTTGCTTTCCTCTGTCCGCGCGTGCTGTGGTGGAGTGTTCTCTGGAGGTAGCCGAAGGCATTGTACACGCTAGGAAGTGCCTGTGGTTGTTTTCGCCCCTTCGTCATACCCCTGCGCGGCCCCCAAACACTTCACTACTCCTCCCTTCGCCCAGTTTAGCGGTGGAGTATCCGATTCTAGCGATTTAAATGCGATAATCGTATAATTCGGCAATCATTCCATACATCGCCCGATCACGTGATTAAAACATCATTCACCAGCCAGATAGCATCCAACCTCCTAAGAGTGTTTTCTGCATTTTTCCTAAAAACCTCTGCCTCAGGTAGCAAGCACTTCATGATGATTACAAAAGACTCCTAGTACCGCATTAATGTGATCCCCGTCCCATAGTCAACGGATAATCTTATTTTGAGAGAGAGACTTAGAATATTATATCACACTCGGTATAATCACGATATTGGTGGCAGTGGCATTATTAATCATAGTAATCTATATACCTATGTACGTACCCGGGATATACACCTAACATTAGGAAGGAAGAGGAATCATTTAAATACGCATAAATGGATGCAAAGTTTCTTAAGTCACTCAGACGTGACTTAAGAAACTTTTCTACGCAGATGAATAAGTTCGCAGGGTACTATGGCCAAAAAACGATAACATAGTGCATATTTAGTGTGATACAATATTGGTTCCATTATTAAAATCCACATTAATAATAAAATTAATACTCCATTTCTTCATCAAAACTATGGAAATCTTTCCGCGATATAACGGATAAAACGACAGAAACACGAGTGTTATGAAATTTATCACATTTAAGCATGGGGGTGATACGAGAATCTGAGAACATGGAAAGCTTGAACTTATTGTAAATCCGAAAATTGAAGTTACCTGCTACGCAGCGTGTAATTTCTATGAAATTCTCTGAGATTCTGCAAGTACATTTCATTGGAGAACAGCTGCATAATTTGAGTCTCTATAGAGTTTTATATTTACGATTTCGGTGTTGAAATTTTTTCCATTATTTGGGATTCCCTTTTATTTTTTGCTGCGCATATTTTCATAATATTGTTGTGTTATTATTTTCCTATTTTTTATTTTTAAAAACTATATTTTTCATACATGCATTCAGATGAAGGATTCAAAAATGTTTTGTGTGCAAAAGTAATGCCATTTCTTGCCATGAATCATTATGAGTCTGGTGCTCTGCCCATTGGCATGCATGGAGTGCGTTTACTATTATTTAATAACGTTCTATAAGATAAACGCATTAAATTTCATTGCAATAGTTACAAAATATTAAATACGAAAACGTCAACTCATTAGACAAAAACTCATTAGACATGCAATCGAGCAGTTGTCATGGGTTAATAATGTTAAATACTTTTTCAGATACACTACAGACTACTTACGAAATCATTATGCCCACCCATTTGGTTATGACGGTTATTATCTCACCCCCTGAAGAAAGACACGCATTTGAGTGCTATTCGTATGTATGCCTAACCTTGTTTGTACGATATAATTGAGCCTATTAATATGCGGGTAAGTCTAATATATTTCTTTCGCTACCTGCAAATACACCAGCTTAATATTTGACGAAATGATCCTGTTTTAATTTTAACTTTCGGTTTAACACTAGAACGCCCACAGGGGTCATTTTGACCCCATCGTGTTTTTAAATTTATTTTTTGATCTCATTTTTTAAGAGAACAGAATTTCTTCTCGTGACTTTTAATATTTTTAATAGGTGTTCACTTGCATAAAGTTTTACCTTCCTAAAATAATCCATTGAGGAGTTAAATCATATTTTACCTTGAACGCCCAAGAGGGGTCATTTGCGCGCTTTATCTCTGCTAAAGGTCCTTTTTTATTTGCATTTTTGTATCATTCTGCTGCATATGTGTTCACTGCTCTCTCGTCTTATCTTTTTCATTCGGTTACTTATCTTCCAGGTTCGTATCAGTTTACAAAAAAGTTTTGTTTCCTTTCACCATCACGTCCTCACTTTTCGAGTTGCTTACATGTGGATTATTTAGTAATTACTTTGTTGATATCATCATACATCGTCAATCCATGTGGTGTGAGGAGAATGCAATTTTGTTTACCCGTTTCGCACCCGTTTATCAACTTATTTGACTCCAAATCTAATTATTTCTCTTCGGATGACGAGTGGAGATTAAAATTCGTTCTTTTATTGGAAAAGAAAAACCACTTTGCCCATTCCACACAAAGATTTTATTGGTTTCTATCACAGTTTAGACAATATATGCCATTATCAAATCGATAATGGCGTATATTGTAGAAACTAATAAAACCTTTATGTGGAATGTAAAAAGTGGTTTTTCTTTTCCAATCGAGTGGTTCCACAAAGTAAAGCCTCAAACTTTGAACTCGTTCTCACAGTGACAGCAAGTGAAGTTCGTGTATTTCTTGTCCATTGTTCGTGGCTTCGAGGGACGAATTTGCGGTTTGATCGGTATTTTAAAGATAGCTGTGATCAAAAATTTCTCAAAGAACAGCATAATGTTCTGCTGACATTCTTGTTGAGCTGCATATGATTCAATAAGATGAGTCGATGGTGGAGAGTGTTCATTTTACAAATCCAACGGCAAGCTGACATTTGAAACTTGTGAAGAATAAACAGAATTCTCAGAATATGACGATAAGTACCCATTTGATGAACTCAGTACAGACACTAGGTAGGGTGGATCTAAAAGTAAGCTCACTATTTGATATAATATTCATTCACTATTTTCAAGGCACTCGGGGTCAAAGCAAAAGATACCCTCCTTGGAATAATCAGAGATAGCTATGACAGTGGAAGGCCACCAGAGAATTTCCAGAAGAGTGAAGTTAGCAGGAAATGCGAAGAACACAGAACCTTTAGCCTGGTGTTACACACATCGAAAATACTTACTAAGATTATTAGCAGAAGAATGGAAGGGAATATCGAAGGGAATCTTTCGGAAAATCAATTCGGATTCAGGAAAAACCAAGGAGCTAGGGAGGTAATACTCAGCTGAAGGATACTGGCCGAGAATATGATACACGTAAACAAGCTGTTGTATGTGGCATTCTTGGACTTGGAATAGGCCTTTGACAACGTGGATTAGAACAAAATATTCAAGATACTGGAAGCCATTGGAATGGATTACAAGGATAGAAGAAAAATCTACTGGCTCTACAAGAACCAGGTCACCACAATGCAAATAAAAGACGGAAGGAAGATAGAAGCCAAAATAAATGAAGATACCTGGGAGAAGCAATAAGAGACGCAGACGAAATTGGTATCAAGGACATCAAGGTGAATGGCGAAGAAATAAACATGCTCTGGTTTGCTGATGACATCGCAGTTGTAGCAGAAAGTCGAGGGAACTTGCAAGCATCCATGGCTAAGTTCTTCAATAATATAATAAGAGCAATACTAAGAGGAAACTAAAACCCTAGTGTGCGGAAGAGAGGATCAAGGGCAAATACCACAATTGGAGGAGCGACTTTGGAACAAGTGGAGTACTTCACGTACCTCGGTAGCACTATCACTTGGGATGGGAGAAGCTCAACGGACATCAAGAGCAGAATAGCACAAGATAAGGGGGCGTTTATGAAGAAGAGACAGCTACTGTGCTCAAAGAACCTACGGCTGCAAACAAGGAAGCACTTTATCGTATGGAGCGTAGTATTCTATGGATCAGAGACATGGAAAATCGGGAAAGCAGGTCAGCGAAGAATTGAAGCCTTCGAAACATGGTGCTCGAGGAGAATGTTGAAGATTAAATTGACTGATATAGTGAGGAATGAAGAGGTGTGCAGAAGAGCAGATGAAGATGGACATACCTTGAGGCACAATGAATTAGTTAGAAATATAATAGAGGGGAAGATTGAAGGGAAGGTCCCACAAGGAAGACCAAGGGGCAAGTGTCTAGAGCAAATAAAGCAGGACGTGAAAGAGAAAACATACCAGGGCGTTAGGCAATTAACACTAAATAGGGCGTAATGGAGGGCTGCAGTAAACCAATCATAGGATTGAAATACTGACGATGATGAAAACTATTTTCATTAGGCTACTCAATTTTTTTACATTTTTTCAGATGGTATTTTTAATTTTGGCAGGACAAATCATTCATCATAAAACAGTGTACATTGCAAAAACAACAAATAAATACGTTTAAATAAAGTAAGTGACATTTGTTGTTTACTGAGTGTCAACATTTTAGGCAAGAAAAAATGAAATTGAAGAAAAACGAGAAAATGATTCCAATTCTCAAAGTTGATATTTCAATAAATAGTTATATTGAGAAAAACATTGCTGTAATGAGCTGATAAAATCGATAAATGTGAAGAACTAGGGCATTATTTAATGAAAAAACACTAAAAATGTAAACATATAAATGCCTTGTGAAAAATTAACTTATTAACTACCGGGGGTCAAAATGACCCCTTTTGGGCGTTGAATGATGTCGAGAAGTCCGGGCGTCCTAGTGTTAATAGCGTTAACCATCCCTGTTCTTCTAGCAAGCGTGTTATACAAAAAATGATCACGATGACCTTTCACTTATATCCTTCATACTCGTTAATACTAAAATTCCTAAATAAAACCTTTTTATGGATTCTAATCTACGGTTATATGGGGTAATTGTTTTTTCCTTAAATTTTTGCCCCAGGAAATATTCTGTGATGGGGATGCTGAGGAATTTTACTGCACTTGCATTCGATATTACACTTTCATTGATTCAATAAGAATAACAGGGGGCTGTTTTTATGCAATAGTTCCGTTATTTTGTATTTATTGTAATATATTTAAAATTATTAAGTAACAATCCGACTATCAGTTTGCTAACACCTGCTCTTCTTCATCCTGATAATATTTCTCTACGCATTAATGGTCTTGTTGGAGAAGACGGAACCTACTCGTAACCACTAAGTTTTAGTCATGAATGACTCATGCAAGTTTTTATTCTTTATTTCAAAACGTTTTCCATGCTTGTGATAAATCAAGTTTGTTAATTCATGACCATTTGTAAATTTCACAAAATATCGCCAATTTCCTCGATTTTTTCCATTTTTTATCATAATTTGATAAAAGAGGGCCTAGAATATTTTAAATCTTGCGTATCATTTATCCAGTAATTGACATTAGATTTTTGAATCCCATAGAATTTGACTCTTAATGCTTCCAGTGAACTCTTCGGTTGCTGGGAAGTGATGCAATTAGGTTTCAGAAGGACGAAAGTAGGCAAGTCATGAAGTCTTTTTTTATATTTTGAGAACCGTAATACCACTATTTTTTATTATTTTTTCTTTTTTAAGTATAAGGTTCGATTATTATCCGCATGCATATTTCCAATTGTGGGAGTATATATGGTTAAAATGCAGTACAATGGCAACTTTTTCTGCTGAAAAAGTTAATGTATGTATTCTTTTATCGATGCTATCCAAGATGTGCCATCAGCATTTTTATCTCCTTTTCATTTGGGAACAAGTTAAACGTGGCTATTATGTCACTTCCATATTTGGGTATTGACTTCGGAAACGTATGGCTAAGTTGGACAAAGGGAAGAGAAAGGTTACAGAAACTCTTGCTCGCAACCAGAGATGACAAAGAAAATGCCTGAACCTGGCACAAAAAAACGACGCACTCCGATATATTGATTTCATGCTCCAGCGCGTGGAAAGGCCTATAGGCGTAGGCCAGAAATTCAGCGTCATGGCCCCGTGAAGAGAAAGTCATTGGTTAAATATTGGAAAACGAAATTGGAAAAAAAATTGAATGAAATCCCTCATTTTGTATACTTATATTCAAAAGTAGACGATATTTTATCAGAAAATTATCAAGTAACCTTTCACGCATGTATTTTATTGTTACGATAATTCGGTGATTTCTCTCTCACTGGTCGTTTAATCCTAAGATTGGTTGACTGCAGACCTCCATCCTACCCTATCTAATGATAGTTGGCTTACTTCCTGGTAGTTCTTCCTATGTATTTTCTTCTTCATTTGTGCTATGTATTTATCCCCTGGTCTTCCTCTTGGGACTTTTCCCTTCATTTTTCCTTCAATTATATTCTTCACGAATCCATTGTGCCTGAGGGTCACGAGGGTGTGACCAATCTATCTGGTTCTTCTTTTCTCTATAGTGTTCCATAGGGTCCTTTCCTCTTCTACTTTTCTGTATACTTCTTCATTTCTTATTTTATCCGTCCATTTGATATTCATCAGCATCCTCCAGCACCAGGTTTCGAAAGCTTCTAGTCTTTTCTGATCTACTTTTACGATGGTCCATGCTTCTGATCCATAAGAGAGCCACAGTCCTCACAAATGTTTTCACGCACTGTTTCCTCGTCTGTAGTCCTATCTTATTTGAGCAGAGCAGTTGTCTTTTCATCATGAATGTTTTCTTAGCTTGAGCTATTCTTCCATTGATGTCCGTAGTACTTCTTCCGTCCCACGTGTTGGTACTTCCGAGATAGGTGAAGGAATCCACTTGTTCTAATTTATGCCCTCTCAGTATGATAACTGCATTAAGCTTCCCTCTTCCACATATTAGATTTTTTGTCTTCGCCTTATTTATGTTAATGTTGTACTCCAGCAGAGCTTGGTCCATTGCGTTTATAGACCTTTGAATATCATCCAGGTTTCCTGCTACGACTGCGATATCGTCTGCGAAGCGGAGCATGTTAATTTCTTCTCCGTTGATCTTTATTCCGTTCAGTTCGATTTCTTTTGCTTCTTTTATTGCCTCTTCTAAGTATATGTTGAACAGTGCTGGTGAGAGTTGCATCCTTGTCTGACTCCTCCGTTAATTTTGGCTTCTATTTTCTTCCGTCTCTGATTCGCATTGTAACTAACTGCTTCTTGTATAGCTGGTAGATTATTATTCTATCGTTGTAATCAATTCCGATTTTTTCCAGCAGTCCAAACATCTTGTTCCACTCAACATTGTCAAAGGCTTTCTCTAAGTCCACGAACGCCACATATAGTGGTTTTGTTCATGTGTTGATTTTTCTACCATGACTTCTCAGGCAGAGTATTGCTTCCCTGGTACCTCTGTTCTTCCTAAATCCAAATTGGTTTTCTGAGAGGTTATCTTCAATTTTCATTTCCATCCTTCGGATTATTATTCGCGTAAGTATTTTTGATGCATGTGACACTAGACTCAAGGATCGGTGCTCCTCAACTTTCTCAGTCCTCGTCTTCTTTGGTATCGCGATCATCACAGTCCTTGAAAATCCTCTGGAAGTCTTCGGCTTTGGTACCTATCTTTGATTATTCCGTACAGGATGTCCTTGGCTTTATTTCCAAGCGCTATGATTATTTCCCCGTTGATGTTGTCTTCTCCAGGTGCTTTGTTCTTCTTAAGATCTTTTACAGCTCTGTCGAATTCACTCCTCAGTATGTGTGGACCCCGGTCTTCCTTGTCAACCTCGCTCCAGCCCTTCATTAGGTTCTCATCCAATATCCTCGACCCTTGGTAGAGTTCTTCGATGTATTGTTTTCATCTGTTTCCAATGTCTTCATCCTCTATCATTATATTCCCGTTTGCATCCCTGATGTTGTTACTTTTTGGTTTCTCTCCCCGAAATGCTTCTTAACCAGCTTGTATGCTGCTTCGGTGTTTCCCTTCTTTATGTTTTCGTTGATTTCCTCGCAGCAACTTTCTATCCAATTCACCCTAACCTTCTTGCATTCTCGATTGACTTGGTTCCTAAGCTCCTTGTATAGGCTTGCCTCATCTTCATTTCTGCCGTTCTTGTATTTTATTCTTGCTTCTATTAGTTTTCTTATCTCTGTCGTAATCCATGGTTTCTTTGTGTCGGCTCTCTTGCTCATCAGCTGCTCTTCTGCAACTTCTGCGATTATTCTCTTCAGTTCATCCCATATCTCTTCGGTGCCCATTTCCTAGTTTCCCCTCAATGGCTGTGGCGAATCTTTCTCTATTTTCTTTTTCTGCCAGCATTTTTGAGTCCCATCTTGGCTCCTGTTTGATCCTCTTTATTTTCTTGTATCGAAGGAGGCTTTCCGTGAATACTAGATTGTGATCGCTGTTTATATCCGCTCCTGGATAGCTCTTGCACTGCTTCACTTGGTTCCTGTATCTGCTTCTGACAAGTGTGTAGTCTATTTGGTATCTGGCAATATCCCCTGGCATCTTCCATGTGTACATCCTACTTTGATGTTGCTGGAAGAGTGTGTTAGCTACTACCATATTCTTTTCATTGCAGAACTCGACTAGTCTTTCTCCTTTGGCGTTCCGTTTTCCCAGTCCGGAATATCCAACGCTGCGACCATCTTTTCTTCTCCTACCACTGCGTTCCAGAGTCCCATTATGATGAGATTCTCTTTCCCCTTCACCTCTCCGAGGACTTCTTCCATTTGCTCGTACACCTCTTTTATTTCTTCTTCCGTATGGCTAGACGTTGGCATGTAGACCTGCACTATCATGGTGTCCATGGGCTCTCCTTCCAGCTCTACCATCAGAATCCTCTCATTGTACGGCCAGACTGACTTCACTCTCCTGCCCCATTCTTTCTTGAGTATGATACCTACACCTGCAATCCTCCGGTCGTCTCCAGAATATATCACGCGATATCCGTTGCTCCTATAGTTGTCTGCCCCCATCCACTTGATCTCGCTTACTCCCAGTATATCTATCCCCAGCTGCTGCATCTGCATCTTCGCGTTTTCCAGCTTACCGGTCACCCCAAAGGATCTTACGTTCTATATCCCTATCTTTCCTGACAGATGTACCCTTCCCAGTAGTCCCCACCCGGAGATCCGATTGGGGTACTATTTTACCTCCGGAATATTTTATCGGGAAGAATGCCGTCATGTCACATGTATAGGTTGAGTGCAGGGCTGCATCTCCTCGAAAGGTTTATGTGGTGGTTTCCCGTTGCCTTCCACATCATATTACTTCGGCCGATTCCGTTAACTTCACTCTCGCCCAAAGTAGTGGCTGTTGATACCGGACCGATCTTCTTGATCTGCGCCATCAAAGCCTTCTGCTGAGACTACTACCTCTCAACAGTGGGGTCGTTTCGCGTTGCGTGTAAAAGTTGTTGACTAGTAGCCAGAAAAAATTTTGATGATTTCTTGGGACGTTAAAATTTAATTTGAAGGTAGTTTCAACTTATATTCATAACGCCATCACCACTAATCATTCCAAATTGGTTTGGCGAAAATATCCACACTGTCATATTCCCTCTCCCATTTTTGACATTTATACTGCCCTAGGTCTTCCTCTGCAGTTTTGCTCTTTTACCTTATGCATTAATAGCAATAATTAATAATGCATCCTTTCATTCTCAAGATGGATCTAGTAAGTCAATTCAATATCTACCCAGAAATTTCATGAGGCTTCTTTATTCCTCATAATTTTCTTTCGACATTTCTACGACTTTTTTGGTGTTCTTGTGTTATCTTTTCACTCTGTCATTCATCATTATGCACTGTCATTATTATTCGGTAACATTATAAGTGAAATGAAAGTTCTTGAGATTTCTTGGAAGTCATACTCTTCCAATCTATCTGTGGTTTTCGTAATATTGGTTTTGTGAACTGTGCTTCAAAGACCCTTGCTGTCTGAGGTTAAAACCTTTTGGCAGAGCATCACTGCGGTTGGGGTTTGATTTATTCAGAAATATGAGTGATATACGAGTGCTGCATGCGTAACCTGAAAGCTTGTTAGTAGATTGTCCCAATCGCGATGTCTACGTTTCCTGGAAGCTACTTTTTTGGGGGTCCGCAACCTGCCCACCGTTTCCCCTTGCGCGGCACACACAAAAAAGGATCTTTCGATGGCCATTTCTGCGGTCACCCTGGTGAGAATCGCAGTTGCAGCGCAAACGTAGCCAGTGAGTGTATTTCACCGTCGGGTCAATAAGATGGGGCGGGGACAGTCCGGGCTGGTTGTGGAGGGGGGAAGTGGGTGGGACGTCCAATGTGGAATGGTTCGCAATTGAGTATCGCGCTTTATAGGGGAGGCGCAGGAGGGTGTAAGGGAAATGGGTAGAGGTCAGCGGGGTGAGGGAAGTTAAACGGACACCATCAACATCAGAGTCGCGGCTGCTTTTATGCCGGCCGAGTTCTGGCGCCCTGGCAATCCCTCACGCCGCGACCCAATTCTGCATTAATGCCGCAATTTATACAGGTAGCCACTTCAAGCTCCAGTTAAGCACGGAACGCACCCACTTCTAGCGTGGCGAGTGCTTATCCCGTATGCGAAATCGTTACCTGTGCACATTTCCTATCCAAAATTGTTGGCATTTCATTCATGCCTTTTTCACGTGAGCGTGACCTGTGCCGTGGTTTGCACGAATTGTCTCTGAACCTAGCAGTTTTCGATTCTTAATTGCAGAGGAAAAACCTTTCGTGTAGCAATCAAAGATGCATAATTTTCCTTTTCGCCCCAGACCGATTCCTTTTCGCAAGCTTTACCGCCTGACAAGCATCGAGTATTTGCCACATAAAATGTTTTTCCGTTCATATTTTCAAGTGACTGAAACTACCAATTTTGAAATTTGCTTCATCCCTAAAACCAAGGACTCTCAAGGGCCTATAAGGTTTTCAGAAAGTGAAGGTGATTGCTCGCAGTGATGTTCAGAGCCTCTGTGAAGGTTTAGCTTTACAACTGAAATTTGCTGCTGAACTTTCATAAGTGTGAAAAAAATTAAGTTCACAAGTACAGATATTGTAAAACAATATAGAAGAAGGAATGGTCTTGATGATGGAACACTTGAGGGATCAGGTCCCTCGAGTGCAACCTGCGAGGATGATTGAACTAGCGAAGCGGACAATTGATCAAAACTTTCGTGGTCCATGTCTATGGTGATGTGGTTTTTTGGGTTGCTCCACGTTGTCGTAGTTGCCCACGTACGTTTTCCCTCCGCTGCTGGAGGCCTCTTCAGGGTAGAATGAAGCTGAATTCTACCCTTAAGAGGCCTCCAGCAGCTGAGGGGAAACGTAGGTGAACATCTACGACAGCACGGAGCAACCGAAAAAAAACACGTCACTCTGCGAAGCGCTATTCAAGGCTATTTAGATAACCGCTGGTAGGCCTCGGAAACAGAGCATTTAGACTGAACAAGATCCTTACAAACTGGACCGTAAACTTTTTTGAACTACCATTCCTCTACTCGTCTTGTTAATTGCTAATCTTACTCTACCTACACTGATCAAAATCTATTTTCATTTTTTGATTGTCGTAGTGAAAACTTCTTAGCATCGGAATGCGGTAGTAAATTCCTGGTCACAATCCTTTGCCTTCATTAGTAGTCACATATTCCATTTTTAGTTGCTCCAAGTACTTTGGTCATTATAGAAATTAATCTTAAATTGTCCGGAAGTGTGCAGTTTACAGAAGGACAGTTTATAGAAGTGTGCAGTTCTCTTAATGTTTAATCCATATACCCGGCTGTCACCCCCTTTTCTTTCCGCACCACCCTCTACATTGGCCCACTGGACGAATGATGTGGGCGATAGCGTAAAAATTTCGAAATTTTGTTTTCCCAAAATTATACACCATTTATTAATATTTACCCCCGTACAAATTGCAAATCGATACGAGCGTGTGGTGAGGAAGTGTTTTCGAGGGCATAGAGAGTTCGAGAGAGGATCCTGCTGTATTCCGCGTGTTAATTAACACGTTAATTGAATTACTCTTAAAAAGGAGCGCAATTACCTCGGGTGACACTGCTTTCCGTTCCAATTGTTTACTGGAAAGATGGTTAGCCTCTACCAACGTAGGGCATACTTCCCAGTCGCGTTTTCACAATAAGCTAGTAGTGAAGGGAAGGAACCCTAGTGAAACTCTTTATCGACCTGTACCAGTTCGCCTGGACTCTGATAACACCTTTTCCCTTTTATTGATGGAGAACATCAAAAATGGCTGAATTTAATGACGCAGAGTGTCGTTTTCTGGTTTGCAGGATACTCCTGCAAAGGGGAAGGAAAGGGGAGGCAAATAGGCGGAGGCTAGACCATGGCTAAATCACCTGCCGGAATGAAGACCGATAGGCTTGCTTGGATTTTAAAGTAGTTCATAACCTCCTGCAAAACATGCAGGATAGTCAGAGAAAAAGTGTATAAGATAGTAAGAATATAACAGAAATATAAGAATATGTACAAGAATTTTAAACAGATTTGATACATCATTTTTTATGCATATAATAGAGATGCTAATAGAAGTTACCTGGAAGATAATTAGGATTAAATCATATATTTTAGGCTTTCCTTCGCATTCCTGCACATTCCTCTTAACTTATATCAAACTAACGGAAGTTAGCCGTTGATTCTCAACGGGAGAGATAATAGCAGGAAATGACAAGAGTGGTTGTGATTTTGCAGAAGAGAATCTTACTCATAAATTCTTATCTTAATTTATATTGCAAAATTGTATATGCTCGCACCGTCGTTTTATTTTCATTCCGGCGTCTAAGTTTCGTTCGCATTGCATATTTGTTACCGATCGTCCCTTGACGCCTTCGTAGCATTACATGGCTGGCATAATGTAAAAGTGGATGTCATTTTCAAATTTTAGTAGCCAAACGAAGAAACCTACGTTTTTACACCGGTGCTTTGTTATCAGACATTAAGCAAGAAGATTAAATTGAATAAAGTAATACTCATCAATTCAGACTAATACCTGCAGCGAATAATCTAATTTAGGTATTCAGACGAACACTAGTAGCGATTAATCAACACAAATAATTTATTGAAAGTGAAGCGAGAAATACAAACGAGCGTCTCAGTTGACGAACCATATCAATCTTATTTGTAAACGCAGCCTTCGGTCGCCATGGGAAATGACTTTTAGGGTAACATATTAACATATTTACATACATACATTCTACTTTATATATAAAATTCGTTCAATTCTCTTCAGAGATCTCTTATCTTGTATAAAATTTGAGCTTTGTAATTTGCGTCCCACCTGGTGTTTCTGAGTAATATCTTATTAATTTGGTTTCTACCTATTTACGATTAGACGAAGTTTATGGCTGGTAAATATATTCACCTTATGTCACCCGCACACCATCGAAGTTGCTTGCAAAGTTCTCAATACAGGTGAAACATAGGTGAAGATTGAGTGAAACTTATGCTGTTAGCTGCGCTAGCGTGAAACATTGTTGGATCTTTTTAAGTCTTGCGATACAAAAAATACAGTGCTGAAACAACTTATAAGCCAGGAAAAACAAAAAAGTCAGTATAAATAATTTAGGGTAATTGATACACGTGATGTCATTGAAGTTTTGAAGACCGGCAGTATTTAAGGACTTCATTTGATCAAAAGGTCCATAAGTGTATGACAATCATGGTCCTGGAGGAGTGAAAAATGTGTTCCGTGTTCCACAAAGGAAATAGGGTTGAATCGGTCATTGCGCAATCGATAGAACAAAGCCGTTTTACGGTTGTTATCAAAAACTGAAAATGATTGAGCTATTGTGAAACGGCCTATTTGATGGAGCTGTAAACCTCAGAAGTATGGAAAGTGGATAGTAAAAGCACCCACAAAGCTCTACTGTATCTGGTAAAAACCAGGCTTACGTCGCCACTCATGTAGTAACTAAAAAAAAGCGTTTATGCAATGCCTTACTAGGTCATAGATAAACGGCTTGAGTCCCGTAATGACGAAAAAAGGGACAAAATTGGTTGGGAGCAATGAAAACAATTTTCATTGCTATTGAAAAAAAACTACCAAGAGGAATAGAGAGGGAGAGGGAACCTGCAGTGAGAGGAAATAGTTTGCTTTAGGACGCAAGTCGCATTTCAGACGAAAAAGTCGCAATTTTCCTTAGCACACGAGAAAATTAATGGATTTTTACTTCCTCAACCTTGGTTTTATTTTCAATATCTCTCTTCTTTCATAGAATTAAACACTTATGCACTCAATTTCACGTTTGTGAAGATATTAACAAATAATGACCTTCCGAACACTTGCACTATTTTACCGAGCGAGTTTAGCTGTGAGCTAATTGTTTAATTTCTTGAGTATTTTTTTCAAGTAAGATGATACAGCTACCCTTAAATGAATAATTCGATCAACTTTAAATGCTATTCTGAAAAGGCTGATGATGAAAATTTTAAACTTGGGCTTCTCCCTTAAAGTACCCTCCTTGATTGCATATTGTTGAATGCACCCTGGTACGCTCAAATAGAGGCTGAGTAAGGCATCCAATTTTAGTTGAATAAGATTTAGCTGGCGCTGAGATGGATGGATAGATCATTTAATTTAATGTGATGTTCACTATATGGTCGGAGCACCACTTTTAAAGTTCATACAGCACTCGCTCCTGTTAGATGCATTGAGCAATCAATGCAATTTTTAAACCGTTCTTCTGCGGATCAGTATTTGCAAAGCGCAGTTAGGTTGCTATAAACAATGAGCAATGGACACATTTCCGTGAACAGTCCGGAGTTATACTATGCTGTTGCTTACATCTATCAAAAGTGTGAACATACAACGCATTCTAGTAGTGAACGCTGTTCGTGAGCTCCAACGGGTCAATTCCTCCATCGCTGAGTGCCTCAGGGCTAGGTGAGTTTTCACTCTGTCCTGAGGATGGAGAACGATTCGTTCTTCGAAACGTCGGCAGCTATGGAGGAATTGAAGCGGTGGAGCACCTGATCAGCCTGCACTACCAGTATACACAGGGAAAACTTGCGATCTTTTTTCACAAAACATTGTACTTTAGAGAAAAGAATTACCTGCCGATTGCATATTTTGCTTTCGTCTACATAGCCATAAACGATTATAATAGCGTTATTTTTAATGTACAGGATTCCGTAAATTATAAGAAAAGTTTAACGATGTGGCAACGGATGACGCCGTAGCAATGGGCGAGTAATCCTCAAACGTCACTAGCTCACATGGTGAGTCGTGGTCACTAGCAAACGAAGCGTGCTGTGAGAAGTTACGCTAATTTAGTGAACACAGCAATTGATTTGTTTAGAAGTGTTTGATTTGCAAGAATCGCTGAAAATACTGCAATTGAATAGTACAGTATTTCATCTACTATACTTCAAACGCTATAAGAAAAGTCCGGGGGTATATTCCCACAAGGTGCCCTGAAATAAGGATCATTTTTACATTGGGCGATTGAAATTCATCCTGAAAAAAGAAGTTAAAAATTTCTACAACCGTGCAACAGTATTTGCGATGCTTTTCAGTTGCAGATTTGCGAACCGAAATGTTTAACAGGTATTTTCTCAAAAGGTCAGCGGTTCCAACCAAAGTTTTTGTCTTCTAGAATTACATGATCTTAAAGATGCTCATTAAGGATCTCGGTTGGCATTTTTGACAGCATTAAAGTGTATCCTTGCAAGGTTTTGGTGCCTCAAAATTTTAAAGATTATCCTAATTACTGTTTATCATTCACATTACAAAAAGAGCAACTACTACTACCAACTAGGTTCCACACGTTCCACACTTAATTAGAAGAGGTTTCAAAGAATACAGCCACGAAAAGAATCATCAACCCAGATTTTCATTGCTCATTTGCTCAGCTTTGCATTAAGCTATTTTAGACGTATTTTCCTTGCTTTCTCCAACAAAGTAGGTACAATATCCTCAAAGCTTCCCTCAACCTTTGGCGAGCAATACAGTACGTTTTCATATAAATTCTACCTCTATATCTGTATATAATTCTATATCTGTTTCAGTTATCAATTTGTCATTATAGTAAGACGTCACGAAGAGACTAAAAGCTTTCCTGTACAATCGGGTGGTTCCGAAATGTCCACTGAACTAAAAGCACAAACGATGCCAATGTTTTTCAAACTTGACCGATTCTTTGATCACTGTAGCCCTTGCAGTCAGAATTCCTCCATCCTGAACAAGGTTCCTTAGAGTAAAATTAAGCGAAAAATGTAAACTAGAAAAATAGTATTAAAAAAAATAGCATTGCCATAAAAGTGAAATAATTTTGTATTCCTATTTTTCCTACAATTGTACCCCTCACCGTTTGCTGATTATTTCAATACCAATCAAGGCGTTACTTAAATTTTTGAAAATGTAAAATGCCCCTTTAAGTGCTGACTGCAAACAAATATGTGTTAAAGCCAATACTGAACGCTCAAGATGGCGGATTTTCTTTCTCTGTGAAAATAATGCTATTCAGCATGTGAATAGGTAACATTTTTTAGCATTTTTGATGCCAATTTGCAATCCTTGTTATATTTATAGCAAAACTCGGGGAGTTTATTCGTCATCGCTGGTGTTGGGTTCAATTCCTAATGTCTCATGAGATCAAATACAATCTTGTACCGGAACTTAGGTCGGAGCACGTACTTATCACGTACCTATCACTGTTAGTTTGAAATGATGCATCAGTCGTTTCAACTTTTTTTAAATCTAGCACGGTCGGAAACAAATTTTATATTACGGAATTAAGGACCGGTAAACTTGAGCAGAATTTTCACAAATTCATCCTCTCCACCCCGCAAAAAAATATTTATTGCATATTTTGTTGGGTTGTTGAATAGATATATTCAGGAAAGCATACATACGAAACAAAATGTGAGTTAATTTATGTTTATAAATTTACAATTTAAAATACTTTATTTATTAATTCCGGATATATTAAAAGTCTTTATTTAACCTGCGAATTTAGGGCTGTGAAGTCCTCTCTTACAATTAATACGTTACACATTCACAAACAGCCATGCCCCGGACATTGAATCGCGCAGACATCCCGGTCGCGGGTTAGAATCCCCGCGCGGGATTCTAACCCGCGACCCTGTGATCGAGAGGCGAGGGATTTACCCCGCTGCCCCCGGAGCCTGCTAAATACCACCTGCTTTTTATTCATTAGTAGAATTAAAAGCATCACACATAACTCTAGCTCGACCTTCTTCGCTGTTTCTTTACAATATGAGCGTTTTTTTCTTTGGTCAATTGTCTAAAATCTTTTTTAGACCTAAATCATAAAGAAACAATGTGCTTCAACGTAAACTGACTATGTTATCCATATCGGAGGTAAGTTCTATCCAATGATACATTAGTTATCGATATAGGCTTTGTATTAGGTGAAAATAGGGTGGCTTACGACAGAAATAGCTTCATAATGATTGAGGTGCAAGAATTATCAGAAATAGACCTCCTTGGATAATAGTGTGTGTCAATGTGCTACATAAAACTAAAAGTTGAGAGTGGTTTGACTAACTGTTTCGATACACTATCGACAAGGTTGAGCCTTCCGTCATTTTGGGAGATAGATACATAATTGATCCATTCCTTGTTTTAATTATAATTATATTTTTTAATTCGTAAGAAATAATAGTTTTGATGAATAAATAATTTATGTAATATGTCGCTTTATCATTTACTAGAGGAGGCGCGTCAATGGTAGCTTTATATCCTACAGAGGGTTATATAGGACATGAGAGGAAGAAGGGCTAAATTAGGAGAAAATATACGTTTTGTGAGGCAAGGATGCCCCCTAATTGCTAGTGTGTTACAGGCTATCTCCCCTCTTCTGCGCTTCGGTCCGAAAATCTCAGTCACTCGTCAAAGCCGTTTGATTTTCACGAGTTCCACCTCTCCTTCAGGCTCTCTTTCTTTCTCCTTCCACTGTCCTAGCAGACCTCAGTAGACCTCGGATAAAAATAAGAAATGACTTTGGCAATGTGTGCTTTTGGTATGTTCGGTCCCCCTCGCGATGACACAGTAGTTGGCGTTGTGAGCGGTGGCGATGGGGCCTTTCAGGTGCTGTGGAGTGAGATGATGGGGGAGAGAAGGGGATGGAGCGAGTGGATGGCAGGGAGGTGGGGGAGGGAGAGGGTTGGTGGAAGAGTGGGACGAAAGAAGGGTCAGAGGAAGTTTTGAAAGCGCCGCCACGCTGGAAATCTTGGAGCTTTCTTTCATTTCCTTTTCTTTAAAACTTTCGGAGGAGTTCGGTAGGACGGCGCTCTTTTTATGCGCTTTGTCTGTCACGTATTTGAACGTCCAGTATTAGTGTATGGAAGTAATTTGTGCAGCAACTGCGCCGCGGAGGTGTAATTAAGAGGTATTTGTGAATCGAGGGCAAGGGGCGATGCTAAAGTGAGTGGAAAAGATTCAGTGTGTGCCATGCCCATGTAACATACTAAGATCCCTCACCGCGACAAGATGAATTGATACGAATGGGTGTTGCTCATCAACTCCTCCAATAACGCGGTACAGTGATTTTATTTAAAGTACGTGAACAAGCCTAGTTTATCAGGTGTTTCATTGATTATATTTTGTTTACAGAGGAAGTTTCATCCCAAAGTACGCATACTAATCGCCATCTTACGTCATGTTTCGGGAATATATTAGGGTTCGTAGCAATTCCTCTTCTGACTGAACTTATACCTATGAATAAAAACTTGTTACTAAATCTTTTAATGAACATGTTACGCCATCATGAAATATAGCTTCCCCAAAGGCTTTTTTTGTGCCTGGCATATAAGGAATGAGTAGATGCATGACAAGATGAAAAAGTTATCTGATGAAAATAATCATCAGGAGAATATCCTTAATACACTCCTAGCTTTGACAACCGTTAAAGAATATGACGATGGTGAATACGAAAAAATAAAGCATTAGAAAATGAAAAATAATGTACAAATACATCGATTTCCCAGGAAAAGAAAAATAAGACTAGTGATTGGGGTTGTGTAGTGGCTAATGTACTTGCCTCCCATCCTGTAGATCCGGGTTCGCACCGCCACATGGTAGGGATTTTAAATAAGTATACTTGTCCTTATTTTGTGCTTTGTGCAGCGGCGTCGGAGAAGGGCAGGGGGTCGCCGAAGGCCCCCCTAGAATTTTCCCCGGGCCCTTTTAGGCGAAGGAACAATGACCATTTAAACCGTCTCATGGCATATTTCATTATATACATCATATTCACCTTCATATGCTATTTTAGCGAAATTCTAGTCTCTACCCCCTCCAATCCGCAAAATAATGCCAGCCCTTTTTCTTGGAATCGGGCCCTTTACAAGGTTAGCCCACCCCAGAGAAAATAGTGCCGATGTATGGAGAGCACATACCTAGTGTTGAGTAATTTGTCTGTCGACTGGATTGTTAAACCGTGGGCGCTTTTCGTTAAGGGTCGGCTGATGCCGACACAAGTATCTCTCCCGTCTTCCTCCAAACCCTGAGAAATCACAGCCTCAATTTAAAACAAGCAAAAATAAAATGATGAAAATGAACTTCGCTCCGCGTAGCCTCCTCCGCATTATTATTAGAACAGGCCGGCTACATTAGTTAGGCCGGTAAATCGCCGGCCTGGCAACTCAAAAGTAATTTTTCGTGGCACGGAGGGTGTGTTTTTCTCGGAAAAGATAGGTAAGATGAAACTAATGTAACCGATGTATTTAAAACACCTAAAAACATAATTTCCCCAATATTACAAGTTTATTTTATTTTCAGAAACATGACTGGGTTTTCGAAGGGGTGTGCGACTAGTGATATAATGGTAGTTATGGTTTCCTGGAATCTAGGATATGATAGAGCTATGATTTCATGTTTTTCTGGCATTTAGTAGGCATTAAAGTCATTAAGAATGGTTAATAGAAGCGTTTTTGAGCCTAGGATTGGATTTCGTAGGGTAAAAGGCTCCTTCATAACTTAACATTAATGTTCAATCAATTAATCAATTGATTCAGACGCTATAAGTGCAATTAAAGGCTGTAGAATCCGGTTTGGGCAGGAACAGATATGGGAATAAGTAGGGTATTCCGGCTTCGTTAGTGCTTTAAAACATACCAAAATGTGAGGAAAAATGATGAGAATCCATCAAGTGGGGTAGTAGCTGAGTGGTAGTTATTGAGAGGCGACTAACAGCTAAGGTCATCTACACCATTTAGAGTGGTGAGCTACGCTGGTTTGGATAGTAGGTAGGGCTTTGTAGAAATATTGCGAGGAAAAAAGGAAGGATGGAATGAACTCAGCGTCAATATTAGCCTGCTCTCTTAATGAGATGCGTAAAGGGGTTCTCGGTTTTTACGTCCCATCCGATGGACGGAGTACTGCACTCGACTTAGCAACCAAGTGGAGACCGGTATACTAATGAAAAAATCTGATTCAGCAGGGACCCGAATCCTAACCCTCGGGTTGGAAAACCAGAGCACAAGCCAGCACACCTGTCCAATCTCTGTGTAACTTGGGAAATAGGATAGACTCACGCATGATATGGGGTCATTCAGTTAGGTAGCTAAGGGATTTAGTCGTTCTTTTAACTCTTCACTAGAAGACGATGCGGTAAGAAGAAACATCACGACTAGACTAAAATAAGTTGAGAGCAGGGAAGGTGTGTATTTCAGTAGAAAGACAAACAATAGGATCAAAATCTTGTGATTCAAGAATGAATGAATGAATGAAATATTTATTAATGCTCTGGGGTAACCCATAAGAGCACTACATAATATATTATAACAAAAAATGCACATTCTGCTCAAATAAACACAATTCAAAATTACACATACATAATTAACATAATAAATACAGAAATTAGACCAGTTAAACGCCAAAATATATTAATGAACGAAATTAACACAATTTAATGTCGATTATTTAAATAGAAATACAATTTCATTTTGAAGGATTGGAGGGAGGAGGAGGATTTAATGTGGAGGGGCAGCGAGTTCCAAAATCTGGAAGCCGTTATAAGGAAGGAATTAAGGTAGAGGTTGGTACGAGCATATGGAATGTGAAAAAGACTAAGGTCGGTGCGAGTTATTCTTTGAGAAACACATGACCTAGGAGTGAAGAGGTTAAGTAGGTACTCAGGATTTCGATTGCGGAAGAGGGAGAAGAGGAAAGACCCCATGAAGTATTTCCTTCGGGAGTCAAGTGGTAGCCAATTCAGCTCAGCTGCGTACTTAGATACATGATCATTTCTGCGTAGTTCGAATTTAAATCTAATACAACTGTTAAGTAATCGCTGAAGATGCATATTAAGAGTATTTGTTAAATCACTATAGACTAATATACAGTAATCCATAATTGGAAATATAAGTGAAGTTACAAGCATAACTCTGGTAGAAAAAGGAAGATTTTTCTTATGCAACTTGAGTAAATAGGGAGTCTTATTACCTTTATTACATATTTCAAGAACATGCTGATCCCAGGACAAGGTTGATGATAGAGTAAGTCCCAGTTAACGAACAGTCTTTTTGATAAGAGCTTTTCAGGTACGGAAGTATCCTACTTAAAGAACCTGTTAGGGTGGCGTCGTGGGAGAAAATCGACTTTGCACCCATGATATTGAGAGGTTATTTACGCAATTAAAAGTGACGAAAATAATGAGGAATGAAAATGCCTTGAGGTGGTATGATGCAAGCACTAATAATTGGCCTGGTGAGAGGACTTAGGTCGTATGGGACCGTAATTCTAGCAATAAGGAGTGAGAATCAAAATAGGTTGGAAGCCTTCAAAGTGTGAGAATGGAGGAGGATGGAGAGGAGATGTATCAATAAGAGGAAAAACGAATGACCAAGCGAGGTGAACGTCATAGAGGGAGAAATGTGGTAGAAATTAGCTGGAGACAGTATAATCGCGCAGTTGATGAGGGGTCACGTAATTTAAATTACAGGATTATTCAAAAAGATGGACCCAATTTAATTCATTAATATTTCACGAATTATAAATTGAATATGAACAGTCTAAAAACCGAAGGAAAGAGGAAGTTCCAAAGTTTTGTTTATCACCGCTTGAGCAGCGATAGTTGCGAAAACGGCTGCTAGGGTACTTGTGCCAATAGGCAGAGATTTCGTGTCACAGTCAGTTGTAAGATGTCTACATACAAGAGGGGCACATTGAATATTAATAACCTGTGTAAAAACCTTCCTTTGTTTGTTATTGAAAATGTGTCGAAGGAACAATATTGAATCAGTCTCAAAAACGAAAGAGACATTTAAAAAGATACGAGGAAAATATTGAACCCGTGCAGGGCTGCATGCGGACATGTTAAGGATCTACATTTACAAGCTTCAGAATGTATTTTAATTGCAGTGAACAAGTAATTTTACCAATTATAAGCTCCCGTACACTTCAAAGATCTTCTTTTGGTGATGGACTGGCTACAAAGACTATCTGTTGAAAATCTTAAAATGGAACATAGATATCTGGATAGGCTGGATATATAATGCATCTTGCTTAGTTTTAGGAAACAAATTAATAAGCCGCCGTGATGGCTACCGTATTACATGTGTGCATTCAGTCAACCATAGAAACACGCGAAAATTATTTCGCACACCACATTTATTCACCATGTCTCAGAACAAAAATTGCCGTTCTAAATCATAATTTTGCAATGCATCCCTAGTTAAAGCAGAAATGTGTGTGTCTCACTGAAGTTTTGAAATTAGTTCAGGGAAATTTATGTACAGGCTCAGAATTCAATTTATTTCTCTGATTTTCAATGACATGTTACCAAAATATCTGTTTTGGCTCCCTAAAAAATTTAGAATGAATACCGCGAAAAGGAGATTTTTTGGGAATGGTTTCAATATTTTCAATCTTGCGCAGACATTGCACGTCATCGATTAGTTTTCCTTTCGCAGCCCGTAAATAAATTACAGAATTATGAGGGAAGTCGTAAAAAGTTTATCATAAAACGTGGAGCGGAATAGAACGATTTTCTGGGAGAGTAAAATATTTCGAAAAAATTTCCGTGAGCAAAAATGAATATATTGGCGTCCAGTTTGGCAGAAAGAATTGGAAATAATGTCACTGGAATCCGCCAAGCGATAGCAATTTTTTGCTTCACTGAACTGCGCTTAAATAATGGATATTTGTTAAATGGAGGAGCTTACAATAGGATTTAGTTAAATAACAATAGATAAAATACTTTCTACAGGATGCTATCACAAATTTTATAAAATTCTTAATAATCATGTTTTACCTCCGCTTTCCCGAGAATGTAATGCAAGATTATTGAGAGAGCAGATTGATACAAATATGCATACCCTGTTACATTGAGTGATAACTATTTAATTTAAATAGATTTCATTGTCAAAGGAGCTACCGTTTCTTTTGCATGCAGTGTAAATGTTTGGATAGTTTTGTTTATGTAGTGAGCATAGGGTCTTAAACATGATGATGAGCACTTAAAATAAAAAGGATCGAGTTGGATTGATGTTTCTCATCTCATAAATATTATCACCAAAATGGATAATTTACATTTCAAAACGTCTTCTGACTTGTATCTTACGAAAAAGTGATGATGCTTTGTTTACAACCACATATACCTGAAGTGGCATGCAAGGTACTCTGGTAGGTGTAGCTGTGAGTGTATAGTGAGAGAAAATTGTGAGTACCGGTCACCTTAAGACCAGCTAACCTGGGAAGACCATTATTTATACTAACCATAAGACCGATATTTAATTTCTAGTGACTAACTGGAGTGGAGACCACAGCGGTTGGTACAACGACACTCATCTCACTACTATCTACTTTAACGGCTGTAGTACTGCGATGTGGAAGGTAAGGAGAAACCACCACATTATTATCTCGAGGAGTCGCACCTACTCCACTCCTTTCTTTCTTATCTTGACGTGATGGAACCCGCTCGAGTAAAATATTCCGTAGGTAAAATAGTCCCTCATTCGGATCTCTGGGGGGACACTAGTCGAGTAAGTACATCAGTTAAGTGTGATAGTAATTTTAGCGTGGGAATGTGGAAAGTGCGATCACTTCGGACATGCGGTAGATTGGAGAACCTGAAGGTAGAAATGCGAAGAAAGGATCTCGAGATATTAGGAATCAGTGAAATGAGATGGCCCGAGGAAGGAGACTTCTAGATTGGAAGTTATAGAATTATTCACACTAGATCAAAAAATGGTAACGCTGGAGTAGGAATAATGCTCAGGAAGAGTGCTGGACTGCGCGTGAAGAGCTTCCTGCAGTACAGTGAGAGGATTCCTTATTGAGCCACCATTATAATTCTCTCACACACAATTAGAGGATTATAATTTTGAAGATTGATACCAAGCCTACAGATACCATTGTGGTACAAGTTTACATGCCTACATAGGACTACGAAGATGAAGAAGTGGAAGACGTTTATGAGGATATCTCGGAAGTAATAAAGCTTGTAAAAGGAGAAGAAAACTTAATCATTTTAGGAGATTGGAAAGGTGTCGATGGTGAAGGTAAAGATGGAAGAATAACAGGTAAATATGGCTTGGGAAATCGAAATGAGAGAGGAAAAAGACTTCTAAGAGGAGATAGAATTCTGCATAAAACACAAGCTGGTGGTGACAAACACATTGTTTCAAAACCACCAATGGAGAAAATATACCTGGAAAATGCCAGGAGACAGAAGAAGATGCCAAATAGACTACATTTTAGTGAATCAGAGGCTCAAAAACCAGGTGAAGAACTGCAAAAGTTACCCGGGTGCAGATATCGACAGTGACCACAACTTAGTGATGATGAAATGCCACTTAAAACTCAAGAAGTTGAAGAAATCATTGTAAAACGCATGGAAAGTAGAGAAACTAAAGAAACCTCAAAAACGGCAGGCCTTCTAGAAGGCAGTGAAAAACAAAAAAGAAGAGGATTTGACTGTGAAATCAGTGGAAAAGAGATGGGAGAGCATCAAACTCGGACTACGAAAAGCAGACAAAAGAAGTTCCGGGGAGGAGAAAAGTTGTCAAGAAGAAGCCATGGATTATAGAAGAAGTCTTAAAATTGATCAAAGAGAGAAGAAAATATACAAATGTGAAAACTGAAGAAGGGCAACTCAACTGCAAAAGAATCAGGAATGAAATAAACCGTAAAGCGAGAAAAGCAAGGGAAATTTGGATGAAGGATCTATGCGAAGATGTACAAAGCTACCTCGCAAATGAAAATGTGGACGTTGACAACAGGATTGTGAGAAATCACTTCACGGAACAGGCTGCAAGATGTAACAGCATCAGGGGCAAGAATAGAGAACTCATAATTCAACATGAAGATAAAGTGAAGAGATGGAGGGAATACTTGGAAGAGTAGTACAATGGAAGCTATCTTAGAGCGAAAGTAATCGAAAAGGAAAATGAAGTAGATAAGGATGAATTGGGAGCCCCAATCTTAAGATCAGAATTTGATGCAGCAGTAAGGGGTTTGAGGATAAATAAGGCGTCGGGAATATATGATATTCCTGCCGAACTAATTAAAAATGCCGTAGAGAAGACATTCATGCAGCTGTACAAAACCATCTGCGACATGTACTCTACAGGAGAGATACCCACGGACTTTGAGAAGAACATAATCATGCCTATTGCCAAAAAGAAGAGGGCTGAGAAATGTGAACGCCTTAGGACAATAAGCCTGACGACACATGCATCGAAGATATTGACGAGAATCATCTATAGGAGAATAGAACGAAAAGCTAAGGAGTTCCTGGATGAGGACCAATTCGGGTTCAGAAGAAACAAGGGCACAAGAGAAGCGATTTGGCCCTCAGGCTACTTATATAGAAGAGAATAGAAGAGTATCTGTCGATGTTTGTTGCATTTGTAGAATTGGAGAAGGCATTTGACAACGTGGATTGGAATATGATGCTAAGTTTCTGAAAGAAATTGGAATATCATACAGTAACCGAAGAGTAACCACAGCTTGAATAAAATCCAGGTGGTAACAATCAAATCAGGACCCAGCAGTGCAGAAGTTTGCATAATGAAAGGAGTGAGGCAAGGCTCTGCACTGTCTCCCGTAGTATTCAATTTCTACACCGAGAAAGCCATCCAAGAAGTCAAAGAAAAGTCTCCGGGAGTAAATATCCACGGGAAGCATGGGGAGAAAATGTGCATGCAACGATTCGCCGATGACATAGCAGTCATGGCAGGAACAGAAGAGATTTAAAGAATACACTAGGAAATATGGAAAGAGACAAGATATCATCTGAAGATCTATAAAAAGAAAAATAAGGTATTGGTATGCAGTGGGAGAAAGAAAGCCAGGACAAATGTTAAACTAGGAAAACAAAAAAACGAGAAGGTAGGAGAATTCTGCTACCTGGAAAGCCGGGTAACCAGCGATGGACAAAGTAAAAGAGAAATTGCCATTGGAATTGCCCAAGAGAAAATGGCATTTCACCAGAAGAAGATTCTGCTTACAGCTGCAAATACAAGCATGGAAGTGAGGAAACATTTCATTAGAACATTAATCTGGAGCATACATCTACTATAAGGCAGCGAAGCATGGACAATGACAGCAGCGGAGAAGTCCAGGCTGGAAGCATTTGAAATGTGGTGCTACCGAAGAATGATGAAGATAAAATAGATCAATCGAGTGACAAACGAAGAAGTGTTCGGAAGAGAGGGAGAGAAGAGTTGTCTACTGAGAACCTTAAAAAGAAGACGGAACAACTTAATAGGCCACATCTTAAGTCACGATGGCCTTATGAAGACAATCTTCGAGGGAAAAGTGAATGGCAAGAATGGAAAATGCAGGCCTCGTATGAGGTATATGGAGCAAGTTGTGAAGGATGTAGAAGAGACGAGCTACGTCAAAATGAAAAGGTTGGCCGATAGAAGAATCGAGTGGAGGGCTGCGTCAAACCAAACCTAGGATTGATGATGATGAGTGACTAACTTCAAGTACATTTACCGAATATTGGTAAAATGTTTTTGGCACTAGATAAGGAAAAAGATAATTGGAGAATGAAGAATTGAACAACATTTTGGTCTAATTTTTACTAGCGAAAAATTAAAAAAATATATGCAGTACATTCAAGTAAATAGACATTTTACATTTTCTCTCGAATTCACGTGTAGGTTACGGAGTAGGGAAACAATTGAAATCATCTGTCTACTAGCCCTCTATGTTGCACACAAACTTCTGTGATTACGAAGCTTAGGTCGACACTGTGAGAAATATAGCCGGACTTAAAAGACAACTTAATTGCCCACTTAATTACTCTCTTATAGCCTGATTATGAAATAAATTAAATTTTCTTGCTCGCTGTCGCTTTTTCGCTTTTTAGGGAGCAGAAGGAAGAATTTTCTATCTCTTTAAATTGAGTTCTTAACAAATGCCTGTCACAGTCTCATAGGTCTCGGCTGACTAAGAAGTATATGCTTCAAGTTGCTTGCATTGAAAAAAAAAATCGTATATTTTGCGATACTCCCTAGCCATTCCTATTCTATTCGTGAAGATAAAGCAAAGAAAACTCGGCTGATGAAAGTAAGAGACGTTAGTAGGCATATAGTCTGCGGTGAAATAGTATGGAGTGTATATTTTTTTCTAAGCATCATCAACACTCAGATTATTTCTCTAAGAATATTGGGTGGGTGTTAAAAGGGATATTCCTATTCTCATTTCCATTCCCATTTTGGTCAGAATAGGCAAAATAATTCTCATTTCTTTCTGCCCTTTGATCCATTATATTCGCTTGAAATAATTCTCCATTAAGAAAAAGCTTTATTATTCATAATTAGATATAATGGGATGGATTTGGGTATATATGTATATTAGGACTAGTAGGATAAAACGACACATTATATCCCACCGAAAGGCACCTTGGTTAATAACCCCTGATTGTGATTGTGTTCCTTCTCATAAAGATTTATTTCCAGTGAATCTTTCATGCCGCAGAGATTTAAACAGTTATTACAACCTGCCAATCATCAGTTACGCTTTTACTTTTTGACTGGCCTACTTTTGGTTCACTTCAATTGTGTCGGTAAACACCACATGAGGTGAACGTGTTATTGGGCGCTGTACGCTAAGTGGGTATCAGGGATACATCGCGAAAAGTTATGCCAACTTGCCAAGCCAATGCTGCGAAAAAATATGAAAGCCGGCATATCATGGTTGGATCGAAATATCGACTGTAAAATACGCCAAAGAAGCGTAGCCTTTGCTTACCTGCTCAGCCAAAGTTCTAAGGAAAGAAAAACAACACTTCGGCTGGAAGATGTGATAATTTTCTTGACATGCTACTGTCTCTTAATAATATCTCATCTGCATTTTCAACAGTCATTGCTTACCTCAGTTATGTAGATGAATACTTTTCATTATTATCGTGGAATTTTCAGTGACCTTTTAATGAGTTGAAAACCAATGAAATGTAGTTCGTGGCAATGATAAATATTCGCGGTTGAATATATGTGGCTTTCCAATACAAGATTTCATGATTATTACTATATCCTAGAAAGATGGTATGCACGCTCGTTACGTACGCTGCTGTTTCATGAAACGAAATGATTAACCTCTTTCTATTCCCTCATGCCTCATCAGAGCGGTAATATTCCGTTATTAATTCTGTGTATTTTTATAGGCGTAGTACGGCCTCACGCTATTTGTGAAAAAACTTGGCACGTGTCATTAAATTAAAATAATTTATGCATGCCTGATATCTCGGGCCTTACAATACAGTTCATTTAATACTCAAAAAATGCACTCTAATTTTTTTTACCAATAATGGGTTTTATAAGCATGTAATTATGACAAGCGTTATGTTTGACCTTTAGCTTCCACTGCATTGGAAATTATACTAGAAAGCTCTATCCTATTTGATTTCTATAAAATTTCTCTTCCAAATTGCGCATTTACTATGGCAGTGGGAAACTACCAGCAAACAAGTCTTTCGTTTTTCCTCTTTGGAAATTCTGTCTAGTAAGGGAACCACTCCAGTGGAGGAAATTGATATTTGCGTGCTAATAAAAAATATCAATTCTCAATTTTTTTTGCTAAGTTATGTATTGAAATTCATGTTTATTGTTTTTTAGGACACGTTAATAAAATGGTATGGTAATATACTGCCATTTAAGAATTTTGCTTTGAAAATTAACTTTGTAATGTCATTTACTCTTTCCACGCGGCCTTATGAACAAAGTGGCTTTTACATGAGCAGGAGCTGGGAACGATAAATGCCATACTCTTTGCTTAGTCTTTGGTAATTATTATTTGACCGAGAATGGCCCATTTTTGCTGGGTAATTGCCGTTTTAACCACTTCTATTTTAAAGAAGGAGCTAACATTTTTTATCGTAAAAATTTTAATGGCTGGTAAAATCCAGGGTTGGCAAGGACGAGGAAGAAATATAAATGGAATTATGGGAATAGGGAGGATTGATTTAAGAGAAAAAAGGTATGATAGGAGATGACAGATTAATAATATACGAGTATAAAGAAAACTATGGGCACTCCATCAAAACCTACTCCAACCGGTAGAAAACAGTCAAGACTTCATAAAAATGTTATAATTGGGTGTGCAGTTTGAACCATTATTCCCTTTACCAACTGTGATGAATTCCCAAACTGCGTAAAATATGAAAGCCCAAAACGAAATGGTCCATCAATCGTCACTCCAGCTTGAATGGAAAATTTGTGTCAGCCTTTTTCATTCGCACTTAAAAATGGAAATTGATTTATTATTTTGACAAAAGAAGTCACAATGCGCAAAAATGTCGGTGGAAAATGTTTTTCAAATGACGTTTGGGGGAAATAGCCTCATTTTTAAGAGTAAATAGATTTGAACTTGGAATCTTTGAGGTAGATGATAATTTCATGGTGGAAAATGTCTAGCACTGGTTAATGAATACTCGGTTATTGACCAGAATTCCTGATGTCCTGCCACACACCGTCGTGGTTGCTTGCAGGGTTTTATGTAGATGTTTTAGTCCATTTTGCGCGAACGGCTATTTTGATTTTCTACACCGTAACACATCATGATTTTATTGAAACCGGTGGTATTTCTGCGTAAGTTGAATAGTAATAATTCTCACAAAGTATCCAAATTATTTAAGATGTCTCATGTCATGGGTGTCTCTTTTACCAAGCAAACTAATATATTTTAATGATACTGAGATCTATTGAAACACTGAAAAATACTTAACCGGCAAATGAAATTTTGATGCCCAGTATATAATATTATGGTGGTGTGACAATTGCTGCCTCGATAAAATGACGAAGCTTAGATGTGGTTAATTTGAAATTCGAATATAATTGTGGGAAACATGCTTTAATTATTTACAGCATTATTGATTAATTTCGGTGTCAGCTCTACTCGCCATCTTAAAAATGAAATGTTTTAATCTAAATCGACTAATTAAATGGTAAAAGGTGTTGTTGTACTAAGTTATTTCTTTTTTAGTATGCTGTAAATAGGAAAGTCCTAACACGCGCTGTTAAATTGATTGCAAAAGCTAGTAAGCAAACAGTTGGGGTATGAATATGTTATGCTTCACATGATACATTCATTATCAGCGGGCGACATGAGCGCTGTTCGGGCATTCTTAATTTACCAAAACAGCTTCCTACTAGTCTATGATTATGGAAAGTTACTGTTTGCCCTTATTTACACGATTCCAGATCGGGAAACGACATCATCCCAGCACAGCTACCCAATGGTAAACTTCGATTACTACTCGTCCGCAGTGTAAGCGCTGATTTTTGTACGTCATTAGATGTCCGTGCTCCAGAATAGTTTTCGTCGATCCCTACTCCGAAATTCCCCCGTCGATTGCCAAACTTCCTCGGCCCCGCGCCTCCTGCTTCGCTACATCTCTTCCAATCCCATTGTTTGCTCTAAAGGCGCTCTTATTGGTCGTTTCGTTCCATGCTCCGAACTCCACTTAATCCCACTTTTCTTTCATGGAACACGCGCGGCCGAGGTCTGGGCCCAAACCTTCCTTCCCCGTTGCCGTCGTCCTCTGCAACTATCCACCCACCCACCCTTCCCTTTCCCACTCCGATACAACGCGAAACTACAGCGGACTTCTCCGAAACGGAGGCGGTGTCTTTTGGCGACACTTGACATTTATAAATTGGTCCCTGAAAGAAAGTAGGGCGCAGCAAATGCCTCGCGTGAGAAATTAGGAACTAAGTAAGTCTGGGGGACCCGTTTGGCCGAAACTCCGAACTTGCCTCACGCCTGTGTGTTTGCTGCTCCCACCGAAGTCTGAGGAGAGATTTTTTAAAATTTCTTTTTGAGATATCCCGCTCTAACTTAGATTCTCGAGCACTATGGCTTATGGTGAAATTTAGAGTAATAATAAAGGTTGCCTGCAATCAATGCTCTTTGCGATAGCAATTTTTTGGAGTCCCTTCGTTTAATGATAGCTACCCTTTACCGCTAAATGCAATTTTAACACCAAAATATTTTTGTGCACATATCCTTGGCAGAGGTTCTATTTACTTGCACAGATTGTACTCTTGGATTTTTTTTCTTTCTGCATGAAACATGCCATGGTCATTTTTGCTTCGGTCACATGCATTCTTTTCTCCCACGACCATTAAGTAAATGTATCAGGATTAGAGTTTTGTTCTTTAAAGAGAAGATTATTCATAGGGAGCGAATTTAGGGGACGTAAACGTTCGTAAAGTACCTAAAAATATCTTATATTTATAAAACATGAATAAAATGCAATAGTCTACCACAACAGCAAGTATAAATCTTTGAGATGAAAATCGCATATACTGATTACAGCACCTACGTGATACGGAGTTAAAGCCACATTCTGTGCAACATCTCGGCTTGTAGGTGAGGAGTTATCTATAGCCGAAAATAGAGATTAGACGGATCGGGTTCTAGGCTAGATTCATTCATGGATGACACACACCAAACGAGTCGCATCACGAATTGGATTGGAAAGATCGATTCGACCGATTAAGCATTCTTTATCTTTCTCTCACTCTCTCGCAAGCACATTCCCTCCACCCGCACTAACCTCTCGCATTCGATAAAGAGCCCGTAATAAACGCTTTAAGAGATGGAGTGAGAATATTTGCTCAAGCGCTTGAGGGAGGATTGGAGGAAGTTTCTCAGTGGAGTGAGAGGGAATGGGGGTGACTCGTACGCACGCACTGGCTCTACCGCCCTGCTCCGTCCGATCGAATGGAAAGCCCTCTCTACTCCCGCTTCTCAATTATTCAATCGGCGACTTGATTATCGCCATTCCGCTCTTCCTACGCCCCATCCCACGCTCCTCTTCCCCTTTCTCCCTCCCTCCCCCACATCCTCCTCGCCAACAAAACTCCTACGTCCCCAAGCCACACGCCAACAATCGCCATTCGATAGGAAAGGTATTCCATATCGATCCGTGGTCTTTTTGTTGGGAAATTGCGCAGGTTATGAATATTGGCGAAAGATCGGTTGTATCGCATGATGTTTTAGACTAATGATCGTCGAAGGGAAATGTAATACTCAGTTTAAAAAATTAGATTTGATTTTTCGGAGGAAGTTGGCGAAGGAGATGGAGCATCGTCTTAAAATGAAGGAAATGCAGAGAAACGGATGTTAACTGAGGGAGTGGATGAGCAAAAATGGAAATAGAAAGAACGGGAATAGAAAAACGGGAATTAGAATAAATGGAGAGGAAGTTTAGGCTGAAGACATTTAATCCCAAATGTAAAATTCCTAAGCTATTTGTAGAGATGAATCAACTATAAGAAAATATTGCTAGCTACTTCCTTAAGTAGCAGGTACTCTATTTACTACAAATAGAAAAAATGTAGCAGCCACGCTACAGTTTCTCATAAAAAGTAGCTCTTAGCTACTTTTTATTTTCAGCCTTGGAAATAGTAGAGTTTGAGCCACTTTTTAACGACTATTTTAGCTCAGCTGTACACTTTTAAAGCTCAATAAAATGTCTAATTTAAGTTTTAGAGAATCAACTATTTAGTAATGTTTTTAGTTTCGTATCCCAAATTCTCTGTCTCACATAATAATGGTATACGAAGAACCTTCCTCAGACCTGATAGTACCTGAACAGCAGTATCTATGGCATTTAACCATGGTGCACTAGTGCACTCAAATCAGAAGAATCCTCATATTAACATATATGCAGAATCAAATCATGTCTCTTAGGCAAAATGTTAAATTCAAAAATTTTAAAAAATTTTGGCAGTGAGATCATGTAATTATTCCCAATATACATTCATAACATCACAATCATAGGGGTAGTACTTTTAAAATATTGTAGAATAAATATAATCCTTTAAAAATTCTTTTATATGTGTTTATTAATTGTCAGCTGCTACTGTACCTCGAAATTAGGATCTGACATTTAATTCCTCGTACAACTATGCACTATTAGCATCAGAAAAGATCCCCTTTCGCAAAACCATTTGACGACATTGATGTGATTTTCAGATTATGTCATTTACTGAGGACGCGTTTAAAAGTCATGGGGCATTACCTTCCAAGAACTTATCTTACAATATGAAGAAGCTATCGATTTCATTCATTAGGTAGCACTGAGTTTTTTTCATTGTGTTTATTTCCATATCAAGTGCTCCTCACAACGTTTTGCGTCTTCTATTTTTTCCTAAATGCACCCATTTTAGCTAAATGTGAGAAGGACTGCTAATATAGCCTGCTCCTCATCTACAAAACCTAGATAATGAAGTATTACGTGCGAATGCAGTGAATAGTAGTAGATAAAAATATAGTGATTCATTTCTATTGAAACCTGCATTATAAAGTATTGTGAGTAGATTAGCGATTAACTTGTATAAATAAATTTATTGTACTGGATCAATATCTAATATGGATCAAAAGAAATCATGAAAAGTCGTAATTGTAAGTGAACAGAGGTTTTATCTTTGTTTTTGTGCTACCGTATAGGCTCGGTTTTCTACGAGAGGTGGATGAGTACAGCATGCGGTTAACGATCGCACTCGTTAATGAAATGGACCATTATATGCCTCGGTAAAAATCTAAATTATTAAGAAGGGGGAACAAGTGTTGAGGAACTGGAAAAAGGGGTCAAGGAAAGTTTTGTGAGGGGCCCGTTCAACAAAGATCACAAAATATTTTGTAGAAAAAAGTGTAAGCAGGTACCTACGGTTAACTCTTTTTTTCGGAATAAAAAGTGACTGATGAGTGCCATTGTTTTGTTACCCCAGGTCTTATTTTATTAATTGAATCGTCTAATCTATGCTTTTTTCACTTTGAGGACCAAATTAGAAGTTTGGATATGTGTAGTATATGACGGGAGCTCTCTGTAAAATAACTCCAAAAACGAAATATGGCTACCCGAATCTCATGTTGATCTCTGCTCGTATAGAATTTAACTTCATCTTTATTGATTTTGTTCATTGAAGGTTTTAGGGTGATTCGTTGGCTAGAATACAGTCTTAAAAAGAAACTGGTCACATGTTAAATACAGCTCATCTTTATTGTCATGCATATTCGTCACATATTTCTCAATTACGTCTCACTTCTTCCACGCAGCACCACAGTACTCGTCTGGAGGAGTATTTAGGTGGTCACCTTCAAATCAACTTGTAGGCAATTGAATTCTTTCTGCTCACATTTGTGAACGAGGGATTTACCATTTAAACCTACTATTGCGCCTCTCCTATGCCAATCAGCATAATCTCATCATGTGTATCTTAAGTCTGGCAAATATGTATATCCTAGTTTGAAAGGAATATTTCGAAAGAGGTTTAGGATGAAAATCAGCGTTTCCTTCACTCAGCAATGAATCTGAAACACCTTTTTAAGGGATTGATATTTTTCACTGTTGATTTTTCTCGGGGGCCAAAATAGGGTGAGTGGTACAGTTAATTAATCTTTAGGTTTCATCTTACTTACAAAGTGGCCGCGGCACTATGATAAAATCATGAGAATTGCAATAGCAAAAGAGGCATCTCTGAAGACATGACCATAACCTTAAGCATGAAATCAAATAAAAGGCAATTATAGGGAATCTTATGAGCGTGGTTTCATAGGTTTCAAGACGTGGACGCTGGAAATATTGAAGGAAAATTTACGGTATTCAAATTTTAGATGCATGTAGATAGTTGCAGAAATTGCAATGGACTTAAAGGAAGACGAAACAGGAAGATCTTGAGTAGATGCTGAAAGAAAGAAAGACACTGGATTAAATCAGTTGGACGCAGAGAACAAGAATGGAACCAGTAATAATGGGCGTTGCAAGTGTCCAAAAATGTCCATAGAAGTACCACTGCTAGAAAAGGGTTGAAGTGGAAGGAAGAGAATATGCATTGTCGTCAGAACGTAGATGGACGGCAATAATCTAATAAAATGCATAAAAGGTATCTAAAAAAAATTGGGAAAGTGATTAATTGCTTCATCAAAAAACACCCAAACCGGATGAATGCTAAATGACAAGAAATGAAATTTTGTGTATCTGAATATAAAGATACACTAATGTATAATTAGAGAATTATATGTATTAATTTACTCACTCACTCTGAAGACGATGGACGAGTCCTCCGTTGAAACGTTGGTGTTATACCAAAATTTAACCCGGTGGACAGCCCGTGAAGACTTTACGAAAATAATTCGCCGGGAAAGAATTAAATCATAATTATATGTATCTTTGGAGAAGAAAATTTAACCCGGTGGACAGCCCGTGAAGACTTTACGAAAATAATTCGCCGGGAAAGAATTAAATCATAATTATATGTATCTTTGGAGAAGGTTGCTACTCTAACATTTTTCTTGCCTGCTTTCTCTTCAATACTAAGTTTTCTCCTTACTTATCAGCCTCTGCTGTTTTGACTAATGAATGTAGGCATATTGGCTTCTTCGACGTTATTTTCCTTTTTTGCAAGCTGGGCATTTCATCTCCGTTTCGTTGAACTTTCATCCCTGACGTCATAGGTGGTCCACAACAGCATTGAAGAATTACAAAGGAAGCTCCCTTTAACGAGAACTGTAGACTGCAGAGAGCTTTGATATCAATACTCAGATTCCTCTCTGTGAAGATTTATTATTTTCTTTGTAAACCTGTTGTAGTTCTTATTTCTGGTGTTCATTTGAAAGGTTAAAATTTTGCATTCATTTTTTAAAACACCTTTAAGATGTCCATTTTTGGCTTTGGTGCCATGAAATTTCATTAACATGTATGAAATTTTTTCCGTAGAACTTGTATACTGATCAAAGGCCCGGGTGAAATTTGAACTTGCTTTATTTGAAATAAGACGCAGTAGAAAACAGTATACTCTTGAAATACCTTCTCAATTGCCATATTAAATCGAGGCTACGTGATGCTTTTGGAAATATTTTTTACGTGTTAGCCTTTTCGTGGAGTATTTTTCTTCCCTATTTCCACTAGTCGCCTTATTTAGCGACCCTATACTCTATTTCGCTTGTATTCTTAAAATGAATGGTGATATAGAAATAAAAAGTAATGGAAATAATCATCGCCGTGTAAAGGTGTACTTTAGTGCGACAGTAAAGGCATTACCAAGAGAGAATATTGATTCCTGGAGTAGATGGATAGGTAATCGTAGCTTTGAGTTAAAAAGGGTAGGTATTTAAAATTCAGAGGGGTGTAGAAGATATTAGGAGCTGTGAAATGAAATTTTTATGCGGTGGTTTGTTGTATTTCAAGCCTGTCCCTGGTGAATACCTTTTTTGTAGTCAATCGCGGCATACACGATTGTTACCGTTATTATGAGGCTTGAATTGACTCACGAAATCCTATAAAATCCCCGTGTGTCTCTGTTACTCAAAATGTATTCAATGACTCCCAGCTTGATGCACCGCTTGCTGCTATTGATCGAAAATTCATTTCGACAACGGCCCGCGGTGCCAAGAGGGCCTTTTGGCGCATTTCGGAAATTCGGATTTTAATAGGTATTAGGTGATCCATAAATTTTGCAGGGGTGACAGAGGTCGCATGATTGATTTAGTTCCATTTGACACCCATATCCTTATAATTCGCTCTCGGTGAGCAAGCAACTTCTCTGAACCCCCACTCCCCTGCCACTGCTCCGTCCTGAAACCTCAGATCCTTCACAATCGCATGGAGTTTGAGACCGCTCTCCCCACCTTCTGTCTCCCCACTCCCTCTTTATCTGCCAATCCTCTAATCCCCTTTTCTTCTCCGTCGCCACTCCTGCGTCGCCCCTTTCATCCTCCTGTTTCCCTTCACCCTTTCTCTCTCTCTTCTTTCTCTTGCGCCTCCGCTTTTCCCCCAATCCCTTTTTGCCCTCCTCACCGAACCTTTTTTTCCGAACCATGAGGCATTAATCCAGCTTTAAATTCGTTATACACCTCGCCACCTGCACGTAATGTGATGTTCAGGTTGGATGTCAATGCAACACTTTTATTTGGTCTCAAAATGCTGGCAGCTGTATTTGAACGCCCTTTGGACACTTATGCAGGGACAATGTTCTGTGGTGAGAAAGCACTCCAGTCATTCGTTTTTTTGCTTGGGAATTCGTCACTATGCAACTACCTAATTATTCCCTTATGCGTTTTCAAATACGTATTAGCTCATTTCAGAGAATTAATGATATTTTAACCCAGACATATGCGAGCGCCTAATTGATATGACCCTATGAATTATCGGTCACTTACTACATTAGTACAGTGGAAGAAAAGTAAATGCTGAATTGTTAATTATTGCAAAACACGTTGAGTATGTGACCATGATATTAGAGTGTTGTCAATTTTTGGTTCTTGTTGACGTCAATAATTTTGCAGGACTCAATGGGATTGCATATGTTGAGGTAAGGGGTTCAAATTCCATCTGGTGGGTTCGTCACCCCCCTGGGCACTGTCGCATATGTCCTTTATTTAATCTGTGACAATCGGAACTTATTAAAATAAAAATATATTGATCTTACAGGGTACGAAGATACAACAAAGAAAATATTTTGAAAATATGAATAATTATACATTGAATATCATAATTTTTATTCCATGGCAATGAAAAAGATAAAATAAAAAATTTATAGATGGAGAAATTAGTGTCTTTCATGGGAAAATGAACATTTATGAGGTGTCATAAATGTATTATTATCCCCATTTATATTAAGCAATTGAGTAAAATGTTTGCAAAATAAAGATTATTGTTTGCCTTGTAGAAAGGCTACCTATATTTATATATGTATAGCCAGAAACACTAGACTGCAAGATCATAAATTATTGAAAGTAGTAATAGTGTGAAAAGCTGCATGAATGGATTAATACAGAAAATCTAAAAATCAATTTTGGGCATTCAACATTTTTTTGAGTCATTAGAATGATTTTTGAAAGAGCTTGGTCAGAAAATACTGCGTCGACAACAGGATTTTTGTAGTAGTAGCTTGTTTATTTGCAGGTTAAACTGTGGAGGAAAGCAACAGGGCTTAAAAGAGATGTTATAGACAACATGAGGATTAGTAGAGGAGGGAAACCAGTGATAATTTATACAGGATAAGCCAGCAATATTTGACTGGTGTGCTGTGTATATTGACATAAAATTGGAGGGATGCAAATACGCCTCACACAAAGTTGTACATGTCCGAGATGCCACAGTTACGGGCAACCAATGGAAAATCATGATCTCTGAGAACTCCTTTTCACAGGAAAAAAGTGAGGAAACAGTGAAAGTCCCACTGAGAGAAAGGAATGCGCACATAAAAGTAGTAAAATAGCTAAGTAATCGGTCACTTTCGCTGTTGGCTTGTGCTGATGGGCTGCAATAATCGACAGACGCATTGAAAGACAGACGCAAAGAATTTTATCTCGAAGAAAAAGAAAAGTAAAAATAGAACAGGTGGGACAAATTAGGAGACCTGAGCTGTAAGTAACTCGGGCTGAGTCATTAACGAACGTGAGCAGAGCAGTAAAGGCACTAGATGAAGGATGAGTTTAGAAAAAGAGACGTTTATGAATTGGAGGGAACTTACGGCCGGAAGCTTATGCTAATACTTTAAGAACAGATGTGGATCTTGTTGTTATTGATCCAGAGACGTCAACACTGGAGGAAGGATGAGAATAGTAAAAGATAAGCCGCTATTGAAATTTGAATTTGGAGGATGGAGAGATCACGATGGACAATAGAATACAAACGAGGAGGTTCTTGAAATGGCATGATAAATATTAAATTTGCTTGAGAAGATTGGGGGATGTGGATTAGGCTAACGGAGTGAATAGTAATCGAAGATTTAATTGTAAAAGTGGGTATAAAATGGAAAGTGCTGACAAACTGAGATGGAAGGATAAGGGGAAAAGATGTTTTAATTAGAGTGATGGGTGTATAAATCATGATGAGATGTGTGAAAGGGAACAGGTAAAAAACAGGGCAAAATAAAGTAGAGAAAGAAAACGCCATCAATACCTACCTTAATCAGTAGAATAATGAGCAAAATAAAATCAATGATTATTGATAGGTGGCAATAAAGTGTGGTTTTGCCATAAATTTTGGAAATGGAAGGGCCGATGGAAAGTTGAATATTCGGGAAGAATTGGCCGCTGTCACTAGGTAGTTAAAGTACCGGTCTAAGAATGTAAATGTTGCAAGTTTGTTTATTGTGTTTGACATGGATTGAGTGTCCTCCTTAGAATTCTGGTCATAATTGAGTTAGCGGTTAAGATGACCAGCTGAGTTTTGTACAGAAATCTGCAACTAATTCCCAGCTCTAATTTCAGATATTAGCTATCTTTTCCTCTTTTCCCCTCTTCGATTTAGACATAGAACCTGTACCTTCTTCATCACATATATCTGCCATCATTAGTGGGGATATTCCCTCTAGCATTTGTGCCATCAACAAATTTTATTTGTCATAAGTGCGTATATTCCTGACTTACATTAATGCTAGAAGTTTCAGAGACAAGTTGGTAAATATATGGATCCCTTTGTCCGAGGATTTTCCCCGTCTCTCGCACGTTCGTAAGCGTCTTAATCTTTCCCCCTCGACAACGCAATGCAGTATTCTCCGTCCCTCGTCTTTCTCTTGGATTTCCTCAACCCCTCTTGTCCTTTGAAATCATTTCTCCGCTTCACCGTCAGAGTTCTCTACCTCTCCTCTCTCCTCCGCCCTTCCCGCAGGCCAAATCTCCTTCCCCTAATCCATCCTGCGGGGCCGAAAGTTTTCCCCTGGAAAAGGGACGTTCTCATGCGAATTTGAGCAATTTTTCTTTTCACATCTCTCCCGCAACTCCTACCCCTCATTCACGGAAAACAAAGAATACCATTTCCGCCCCCTCCGCATTATTCTCCGTATGGATTTACCAATTATTTCTCAAGCGGAACCACTCGAGACTTTTTCAAGGTTCCGGTTTTTTCCTAACGCCCTCTCATCCATTCAAGTCCCGCTAGTTCCAACTCATGACGTTCTTTATTTTCTTCGTGTGATTTAATCTTTCACTGTGTCTAGGATAGAAGATTACTCCGCAGAACTGAGTGGTCGCCAGAACTGAATGCTGTAAGGAAGTAATTGAGTGGTGCAAATTAGTGTTGCTCATTAATTTTGTTCAGCCAGCATTCGGGAAAGAAAATATTGACTTCACTCATGTAAATAACTTTCAATGATAACCTCTTCATGATAAAATATAGCGGCAGACCTTTCTATAGGGGGATCGGGTCGGTGTGGTGGCTAGGGTATTGGCCTCCAATCCCGAGGACCCGCGTTTGATTCCCGGCAGTGGCGGATATTTTAGTGGCAAACCCTAATTAAATGCCTAGTGGTGGGCATTTCTGGTTCAGTACTCCCTCCGTCGGGTGGCATGTTAAACTGTATTCCCCTTGCCGTATGTCGTTAAGAGCAGGCTAATGCAGATGCCGGGTTTATCTCCACCCTTCCTCCGGTACCTGAAATGTTCCTACCATTACCCAATTACTCCACCCACCAAATGGCGCGAATGACCTTAGCTTTCGGACGTCTCTCCTGAAGAACAAAGTTTCCACATTATGTAAAATCGTAGTAGCAGTTCTTTATCTACCGCTCCATGTACCATGCAATGCACATAAATATCTTTTTTTCCTTGGATTATACAAAACCACTATGATTTTGGGGTACTTGGAAATGATAGTAACGAGTTAGGATGAACTACGTTCGTGCCTATAACGTGATATTAATGTTGCTAATAGGAATGTAAGGAATGTGTTTGATGTTAATGGGAATAAAGGGACTGCTTTTCTGGAAATTATTCAGTCAAATTCGAGGAAGGCGTAGGAATGTGCCAGAGAGAAGAAATGCTATTCTTCTTGAGGTAATTTCGCCTTTATCTTTATCCTCTACTTGGTATCAACTTACTGGCTTCGGCTGTTTTAGGCAATATGCTGGTGCATTATAGTCTCCCACGAAATATATTGCGGAATGAAGTGAGGACAAGAAAATTAAACAATTCTGTTGACTAAAAATTTGAACTACCTTATGCGTGAAGTTTTTTCCCGTTGATAAACGTGATGTACTGATGGGATCTTAAGCGTAATGAAGGAGACCTGAGGTTAGGCACTCTTTAAACTGTCTTCTTGCAGTTGCAAGCTACCCTTGGGTAGAGTTTCTTCATCGCTAGTGGGGAGCACGTGAGGCGTTAAGGTTATCACCAAGGGTCGTACTAAGAAAAAAGGAACTTCTTTGAAGCCCTAACCGTACAGAGCTCTCCAGGGTCTGCATCCTGGGGCGTCATTTTCCAGCCGTCCAAGATCGAGCATCCCAAGCGTTGGACCGGGCATTTGCATTCTTCTCGTTTCCTTTTTTTTTAATTAACAAAAATGGACCGGCAAAATTGTTCCCTGCGTTCAGGATCGCTCGTACCCACCGCGGCTTTACATGTGCACTCACCCCCTTCCCGTCGTCCTCCACGCGGATGTATAATCGCGTTCCACTCTACTTCCGGCAAACGCGATTTGAGAGAACACCCCCTCTTCTGTCTCACTCGCTCCCCTCCCTCTCCCGCTATTGCCCGCTTGATGAACGCAGATAGCCGCTGCAGGCGCCCGGCAAATCCTCCGGAGTCTACTTCGTGCTGTAACTTAGGTCCTTTCCTCCCCCACACTCTACCGCGCCCGGCATAACCCGCATAGCGCTCAAACACACCCTAACAGACACACACACACACACGCATCCATACACCCAAAGTCCATTTCCCAGAGCGGAGAGGAGTCCACTTGCCGTCTTATTGGGTGAGATGATGCTCAGAACCAATTTCCACACCCATACTTCTCTCCCTTATCCCCTGAAGAAGCTTTTCCTGCGTTTAGGAACAGTACCAAGGTCCGGCGACTCGAAATGTATTCTCCGGAGTGTATTTCGCCCCCGTATTTATGTTTAATTTAGTTATTACAGCATCAGCTGCTGTGATCTGAATAATCTGAATGCATCTTGAGAGTGTAAGCTATTGAAAAGTCAATTAGCTACTAAAAATCTTGCTATCGAAAATAATGTGAAGAAAATGGGGGAATTGATAGGTATGAGGGAGAAATGGGAAAGGCGAGGTATAAATGCCTTAGCTGCAGAGTTTACTCTAAGTTGATTTTGGCAGTCATCTGCTGCCGCTGGAGATAGTTATGCTTTCATGTGTCGGAGAGGTTCGGAGTATATTTTTTAAACATATTTTAATTTTCTAGAGTATAACTATATCGAAGTTAATTTGCCTTCATTTTTTGGGATGGATGCTTACATCTGTTATGAGTAACTTTGTGCTTAAGAGAAAAACGTTTCAATTTCACGGGTTTTCTGCTAGCCATAAATCCAGTGGCCGTAGACTTATTGTCTGATTCATTATCATTCCCTCTGAGTAATGATATCCTGTCTTTTCCAGCTCCGCTGCAGTAGCCTGAGGATGATGGAGGTGGAAGCCGTTGCTTTGTCAGATGCCGATTGACTTTCCAGGTAAAAATCGTTTATACTTCATAGGTAGCAGGGGATGGTTACCGTAGCATGAAAAGGGTCTTCAATGGCAGAAATTTTTTATGTTTGTGTAGTAAACTATATTTGCAATTTGAAATCTTCGGTCATGGCCAGTGCTCATTAGCTGAAATTGCTGAGAAAAATTGACTGAGAAAACTGTGAAAAATTGCTTCCTTTTCCCTAAGCATCTACCTTATTCAGTGTTTCCTTTGCCATTTCCGCTTATGCTCTTTCAACTGTTTTCCCTAATCGTCAAAGAATGTAAAATATTCGTGAATAATTTGCAAAAATAAGAATTTCCTCAGATATTGTATTGGTAGCGAAATATACGGGCGAAACTAAAGGTAATCATGTACTCCTAGCATTTTATACTCTCAATAAAGATTCTAACTATAGTTTAAAGTTAAATTAAATTCATTATCTGATTTCCAGTTCATGGAAGAGATTCAAAGTTCATGGAAAAGCCTTTCTTCTTCTCGTTTTGCAATCAAGTGATTAAATGCTTTATCGGGAACCTTGGAGTTTTTAGTGTGCGAGGAATTTAAAGTTATTTTCGATTTTTACCTCTTTCGGTTACCTTTATCATTTAAAACCTGTTACGTCTACATTTTTATCTTATTGATTTTGATTCAAAAGCAATATGAAATACCATGTTCATTACTTTGATAACTACTATAAACTACGAGTGATTTTTTTCATAATTTTAGATAGTATTGGTTTATGAATGTGCCGCCCCTAAAATGGGTGTCACCAGGTTATTATGATAAGGTTTCTATTAAATTAAACTGTGGCCGATGTAGAAGTACCTTGTAGAAAAAGGCGGGAGAAACGAAAAGTAATCGCTTACATTCCCACCAAAACAGATTATTTTAGGTGAGGCTTACGTCTCACCGCAAGAACGGTCCCTGTTTATCCATTCTAATGCAAAAGCCGTTTTCACGTCAAATTGATGCTAGATTCTGCTGGACCTTGAAGACTTAAATTAGCTTACATTTTACGGGTGATGTATCATGTTTTCGCTATTCACATTTATGAAAAGAAACATCCTAGTGTACCTGTATTGTGGAATTGTGTTTAACCACAAGTAACATGATAATCATTAAAACAACCAACAAACCTTGGTGTAACTAACGTAATTTTACTAAAGTAGTTTTAGTCTCTTGGTCTATGGAGGGGCCAAGAATTCAATTTTCTGCGAAGAGCATACCCCGGTTACATAATAGGAAGCATAGTTCCTTAGTGGAAGTTGCGTTTGGTCAAAGTCAGACAAGAGCGCAAAAGACGGAGAAGACTAGCTTGGCGCCCTGAGAAATGCTAGCAGTACGACGAGTTGAGTAGAAGAAGGAGCGAGTTTTATATTCTCTCCTTTTGTTCCAGCCACGTCTTGACGGTTTCTTATGGAGGAACTGGTCGGGGGAGAAATTTGGGGTCATGACGGCCACCCTTCGTGAAGCTGGACCATTTTCACACAGCGCCTTCAAATGGCCCTTGGGTCTCTCCCGTCCGCCGAAATTCAGCAGAGTTAATGGCCTCCTTAGCCCTTCTTATCCCCTGCATATCTCGACTTTTATAGCCGCATCATTGCCAATTCCTGCAAAAATTTGTCTCCTGTTCCTGAACTCCTATCATAATTTTCTGGAACTGCGCACTTAGCTCGCTGTTGTTCCCACGAATATATAATTATGCCCAAAACTTCAGCCAGCGTCTCCATTCGAGTATGCAGACATCCAGCCTGCTCCAGACATTTGAAAGCAATACCGTTTCTGCAGTCGCGTAGTATTGCTTCCATTGTTTTTGCGTGCCTCTTTTGGGGAAGTCCCATTGCTCTGCAAGAATTTTAATCCATAATTATAATAATATCTACAGATTACCCTCCAGGCCTCTACCCTCCTCGAGGGTGTGTGGCCGGGGGCTAATTTTTACCGAATATGCACTAACTATGTGCATACACTAAAGTTACAGTACTACTCGATAAAAGTTTTTTTGTAGTACTATTTGGGGCAGTATTATACATTTTATTTTTTAGGGATACTTATGAAATGCTATGTATACTTAACGATTCATAGAGACGTGCATAAAATACCAAGAAATGCACATAACCAGTCATTCTCCCTGGTAGCTTCAGTTTAATATCTAAAACTATTTTTAAATTTAAGGGGTGTTATTCTATTGTAATATGCAGAGAAAATCATTCCATGAGGGCATTTAGAGTGATAGTTTGGTGTTGTTATGGTCGTGAGTGTAACGAGTGAAGAACGGATGTTTGAACTTAACGCAATTGAATCAATTTCCTTATTCTTATGTGTGTGATCCAGCCTACCGATATAGAGGGGGTTTTAATTATTTTATCAGTGATAGAGGATAATTCAGCAGACATATACCTATCCAGAAGACTGCCTTGTCTCCGCGAATGAAGGATCTTCCATTTCTCTGGAAAAGCCGTTGCACTAATGCTCATTATGTAAAAGTATTTTTCAGAACTAGCAATTATTCTTTGAGTTTATCCAATTCCCATAAAACACCTTGGCCCGTGGATCACAGATACCAGCGACATATTCCACTTTTGGTCTAACTCTTGCAAAATATCACATGACCTTCATCATTTCCCACGAACTCAGAAGCCAAATTTCTTTAAGACGAGCCGGCGAAATCTTGCTAAGAGTTTCATACATTTCCTATTCTAGTTGCGTGTTTAGTACGCATATATACAAACTGTTTAACACACTCCGGGTTAATCAAGTTAAATTTGTCTTTTTATATGGTTAACATGCATTTTAATTATAATTTCGCATATTTTCGAATATTTTGCCCTAAACGTTCTTTGTTGTGCATTCCTTGAGGTTAGTTCCTTCTCTATAGTCCTCGCGCCATCCAAAATGTTTTGTCACCAGTTAGTTTCACCAAATCCTTATCTTTGTTGACTTCTCTTTGTGTTTTTTGCCATCCGTAAATAATATAATATGGCTGTTTAATTCTGGCTTGGACAGTTAAGCTAACATACAGCGTAAATGAATGCACAGCGGGTTTCACTGTGCATTAATTTACGTAATTGGATTTTCAGTTGTAGGATATAAATAAACAGGGGATCATTCTACTATTGTTTGTCAGAATCACGTGTGTTCATACCGTAAATACTGCTAATGTGAACATTCTGCAGTGTAGAACACTCTGATTGACGTTCTGGTGTGTTTGTAAAATGCAGTAGTGTTACCACATGGCTATAAACTGCCATCCCACGAGGATAGTATGCACCTATATGGTGATAACCATAGATGGGAACCGGAGCTGGAGATGAAATCGTTGGGGTGACTGACTTTTTTAAGGAAAAAACCATCTGTGGAGCTATGATACCTTAGGTTTTTTAAGTGCCATGTATCAGTAATGTATCTCACATTGCCTACCTTAAGTTTTTAAGCTGCTTGTTTCAGTAATATATCTCATCATTGCCCTGAATTAAGCAACCTAAAAAATGCATTTCCCATACCACTGCACCTTAAATCATTGGGGCTTTTTGCGTTTATAGCACCAATTTGAATCCAATTTATGAATATTTCTTGTGCGCATCAGTAGCTTTCTTTGAAAGACATAATAATTCTTTTTCAAATCTCAGGATGATTTTACTACTCTGTAAAACTGCAGTCTTTTTTTATGAGTGAAGCATGAATTTGGGCTCTCTAATCTAGCCTATAGTCTTTATATTTGGATACAAAAAACTTTATCAAATGGGTGTTAATTCAAAGGTAAACGAAAGGTACTTGCAGATATAAAAGTTGTGAAGGTACTTGAGGTTTTTGCAGTGGGTAGGGAGGCTTATTTTGAGTCGAGACTTTTTCAATTATGGTATCCCCAAATAAGTAGAGCTTAATCTATTTGCAGATACCGTAGTGATTATTCACCGTACCCCCGAGGTGGATTACGGAGTTGGTACTATTGATTATATCGATGTATGGAAGAGTGTATTGATGCATAAAAGAGACCGCAATATGAATTGTCCCAAACAGCAATATTTCTATCGATTGACCTCACTGTTGTCACTGTAGGAGTTAATAACATTCTCTAATTCAGCCTTTCCTCGTGACAACTCGCAACGTGCCGAAATTGTTATCAAATACCTAACTTTATAAACAAATTACGTATTCAGCCGAAATTCCTCGCATATTTTGCTGAATAAGCCGCAAGAAGCAGCAGAATAACTATTTTACCCAGACCAAAATCATAATACGTGCCTCTCTCCAGTAGGAAGATAACCTCAAGTGTGTGGTATGACCTATAACTTCAAACTATGTTGAAATAAAACTCTTGCACTTATTTAATACAAGGGGCAAATGTATAAAGACTTGTGATTGTGATTAAGAACCCTACTCGAATATAAAGCGACCCTGATTTACGGATTTTCGGTTAAGTTGAGGTATTTTTCGTCCATGTTTTGATGAATATATCACTTTGTTTATAATTTTATATAAAACGTACAAAATTTAATATTTCCGAAAATTAGTCAAAATATGACACTGCCTCAGTACCTACCGTCATATTTAATCTCTCTTTAGCCAAACTTGACATTTCGTTGCACCATTTCCCAGTTGGGACATTGATAGTAGTAGTAATGGTAGTCGAAATGTAAGGCGTCTGCCTTACACTTAGACTCTTTTTATCTTCTGTCTTATCTAACTCTGAAGTACCAATTCACTCCAATGCACACTTATCCAGTATTCCCACTTATATTTTGATTTTACGTTTTTCAAGACTGCATTAATTTTCAGTATATCCCAAACACGATTTCTTTCGAAATGTTCTTCGAAATGTCTTCTTCTTCACCGCCATATCTAGCAACTTCTCATTTGTCATCCCCTCTACTTATCTGTTTTCCCCTAGCCTACTCAAAGCTTAAATTTCATAAGCCTTGAAGCGTCCTCATTGTGTTTATTCCTGTACTTTTTTTGCTACAGATATTGCCACATGCTGCCTTTCCGATACCTGGGGGGTTGTTTGAAACCGTAGGGATTATCTCGAATAGGTAACCAAGGTGTCACGTGGTATAAACACCTTTGCTTTGAAAATGGGGTGAATTTGAATTGCTAATAATAATGTCAATCACTGGTTTTTACTTGAGTTTTTCTCATCTGTCTCGACCTGTAGAGCCCCCAGATGAGATATAACACAACTGTAAGCAATGGATGACGTTGTAATCAGCGGTTTTAGCACACCAAATTTGCGAACCATGTTTAAACCCTCTGACTCCTTGGTTACGTATTCGAGATAACCCCGATGGTTTCAAACACAGTCACCCGACTGAGCATACCCTAAGACTCTCAAGTAATGGTCAAATCTGGTTTTTGATAATAAGTACACCACATTTGACGTGATTAAGAGCAATTAAATATTTCCTTATTCCAAGAATAATGTAATTTTACTCTTATTACTAATATACTATCAGTTAATAACACAAAGTTATCTAGCCACACTCCTACCTTATAAATGTTTTGAACTAATACGTAAAAACCTATGCCTGCATCTTTCCTTCTGTAGTTGAGTATTTATGCCAGGATACTTTTTATTTTAACTGCGTTTAAGGTCTCAGTAGACTGGCTGATTTTCCTATCTCATGCTTTAGACTGAAGCTTCATAAAACACATGCACAACTTTAAGCAGACTGGCCCAAAATCTTTTCTGCGAAATTTATCGTATTTCATAACTTCTCTTTTCCTTGTGGTTTGGTGAAAAACCTTCCTGTTTTTAGTGGTAGCAGGTGTCGTGTCACCTTTTTTGCCTCTTTAGCAATCCCTCTATCTGTCGAATGGTGACGGTATTCGGTAGATTTGGTGGTTAGAGTGCCCGCTTTCCATCCCGGGGCTCGGGTTTGAATCCCGGCAGTGGCAGAGATTTTTATTCGTATGTTCTTGTGGGCTTGCAGAGAGAACTTAATGTTCAGTAATGCGTCCATCGGTGGGCCGTCAAACCGTGTTCCCTTGGCACATTTCGTTAAGGTAAGGCTAACGCCAATGCCGGGTTCCTCTCCATATTTCGTTCACTGAAGAATTCCAGCCTACATCCAGTTACCCAATTACACTAAACCGTGCAAATGGCCTTAAAAGTCGGTCGCTATCCTGAGAACTGGCTACTGCTACTACTCCCATTCGGTACAATTTGTGTAACTACCTCCGAAACTTCCAATATCCTAGTACGGTTCCTATCTACTCCTAATGCATTCATGTAATGGGTTAAGCACCTAAGTTTACCTATTATTTCTTTTCCCAAACTGCAGCGACGATCTTTCGCATTTTTCATTATATGTTTTGTTATTATCTGCGCTGCACTCCGAAGCTTCCTTAACGTTTTAGTAGTAAGTAGATAATTATTATATCCATCTTTAGAAAGAAATATCTAACCCTGAGCTCTGATTTACCCTCGTTTCCATTATGCGATATTCCATTTGCGTAAAATATTTCTGTTTTAGCCCTCATTTATGACTAAGACCGATATTTAGCCTCAGAAAACTGCGGAATAATACGGCGTTGCTTCAAAAGCATTACCTGTATTTTAGTTCATTAGAATAATTTATTAGTTTTCCATAAATACTGCTTGAGATATTTTTTCAATGGTTCCTATCCAAATAATGCCTTTCTGTTTATCATCAATTTTGACGGTGACGTAATTTTCGTTTTCGTTCTTCTAACATGACAGCTTCAATCTACGTCACTTTTTCAGAAATTCCACAGAAAAAAAATCGTTCGCCTTAACCGTAATCCCGGTCAAGGCGAAATATTAGGTTTGACATAAATTGCGAATAAAATTCACATTAATTGCCTTGGCTACCTTAGCAAAAGGTCCGTGGTTAAATTCCCGGACCAAGTACATTTTTTTCACGTGGCAATTAATGCGTATTTCACCGCCGTTCACGCGGCAGATTATAAATATTCCATATGCGAATAAAAATACTATTTTGGCACAGCTGACAACTGAAAAATGAGTGTTTCATGTAAATTAAAGTCTAGGTAGCGGAGTGCTATCTGTGAATGAGTCCCATCATCAAGGGTGAGTAGGTATTTATTGAATATTGAGAAGACGGCGACGAAGCTCTCTTTAATATTAGAGATTATTTCGAGGATGCACTAATCCAAAGACGTGGCTACCTCGCCTTGGCTGTCGAACTTTTAAGTGATCCGTCATTGTGATGCTCGTCGACAGGCCTATTCTTCCTACACCTGCTGTGCTGCCTCTTCGTAGTTTTTTTTCCTCAAGGCTCGGGGCGGTAATATGCCGACTGGGGTGTATACAGCTCCTCACGCGATAATATCCAAGTGACCTCGGTCGTAGAGGAGGCGGACCGGGTGAGGTCTTGTGTTCGACGTCATCCCCCCGCAAGGAAGTCATCGAAGCAGCCGTTATGCAGCACGTCGTCGAGCGATATTAACCTCCCCGCCGTGGGATCGACGAATGGATGGAACCGCAGCGGGATTCCGCGGCCAATCTCGGGGGAGACAAGGCGCTGGCGGATGGAGATATTAACCAGCGTCTTCAAGGACGTCGTTCGAGCGGAGAAGACAAGCCCAGCCCTCATTGCAAGGGGGCGCGAGAGGGCGGGTGTTTGAGTCATGGGTGTGGGGAGACTTTTTGTGGTGGAACAAAGACCACGGGCGGTGGCGATCCACGAGACTTGACGGGAGCGATAAGATTTGGGACGCGAATCCACTGATGCATATCGTGCCAAAATACTAGGCAAATGCATGACTATGCCACTCACCGTCGTTAATTTTGAATTTATATCTACATCAACCTCGGTATGTCTACAACCCGCCTCTTCGTGTCTAGTAGGGGGTAAATCATTGCCGAAGAAGGAAGGTTACGTAGTAGTAGTGGAATTGGGTTAAAGGTTCTCCAACGGCTACGGTTATATAACACCGGCTAACTCAGGTCTTAAACCTTAGGTCAACACAACATCCGTGACACACGTGTGATTAGAACCCGCGATCTTTGTTTAGCGTGCCCTCTAGAAACATGCAGCAAAACCGTTATTGTAAGTTAATATAAAAAAAATATGTATAAATTTTGCAAGTTATACTAAGAACTAATGGACGGATCAAAGATCAGAAAAATACAGGTTTTACAAACTATCAGTTTAGGCAATTAAAAAATATGGTAAACGACCTAATTGTGTCTCCCACTTCTCCTTTTACTGTGCCACCAATTAATTATATTCTTCTGTATTTTACGGGAATAAAACCTTTTAAATATGCCCTCACGTTTATTAATCAATCTTAACCAACTTAACCGTTCACAATTCACCTAGGGTCACACACTGCTGACAGAATACAGGTGTCCGTTGTTTGAGAATTTACTATTGCTAGAATGTTGGGGGGGGGGGGGGTTGACAAGTATGCATGTATACTATACATGTACATGTATACAATGTATAGGGTGAGGAATTATCTTTTGTAAACTATGGAGAAGGCCATGAAAGCCAACTACAGTACCTACTAATGAACGTTCTTTTTTTTAGTATGTTCTTTTTTTGTCTCCTGTCAAACTTTCTTCGAATGTTTGAGCATGTGTCTCAACCCGCCACCCTACATTTACGTCCAGGGATGGTGGTGTTTTTCTATGCCAGAAAGGTTAGAATTGATGGTACATTTAGATCACATACATATTTCATTATGAGTTAATAGAGATGGGCATATCAATCCGATATTTATCAACCACTTTGTACGCAAGATGTCTTGAAAGCCAAATTCCACATGCTATGGGAATAAGATCCCTAGAAGTCCCTAGGTTCTCCTCTTCAGTCGCAATCGTATAATAGAATCCTAGCGACTATGAGAGAATGGATCGTTTACTGATAAGTTTTAAGACCGTTATGTATAGTCATTACTGCCATTGCATAGCCCCATCGTTCTCCTACCAAACATTTGCTATATTTATTTGATATGGATAAGCGGTATCTGAGAAGGAAACGTTTTTGATTATTTTTTTTGGAGTTGGTTGACTTAGATGAGGTTTTGTGGAGATGGTGAAAGTGTGGAGAGACTTCTGCACAGAAGTGGGACCGCGGTCCCAAGAAAACTTTCTTCACCTACCGGGAGGGATTCAAACCCATCGGTCTCAGGATGGGACAATACTTGAGTGAACTCACCCACCCGAACTTCTTCGTATATTTTTTCCTATAGCAATTTCATAATCATTAATTGGCTCATGTTTCCAGCTACAAAGATTTTGTTGCAATAAGTACGATATTAGAACTACTAGTATTAGTTTAAAAAAATATTTCTCCGCACGCTCTTGCACAGAGGCCTTAAACATTCGGCCTTGAACACTGCATCTTTCGTGAAAGAAAGGCTACATGGACATTTGTTTTACGTACCTATCTTTTTTTCCGATACTTATGTAATTGGCATTATACTCTGAATCTTAAGGCCTAAGTATTTGTATTAAAAAATCAGAATTCCTACAGAAGTTAAAACATTCACCTTGAACAAGATTGAACTCGTATCCCCTTATTTAGCACCAGGTGCTTTAGGCAGTAAAGCTAGTAAAGCGTCCATCCTCCATGCGGATTAGTATTTCTTTGGTGGAAGAAAACCTATTATATTGCCCGTTTGGTTTTTAATTTTTTATCTATAAGGTTCTTCTGTTCAGAAGAGGAAGAAGCTTTAGCTTTGAAATTAAGCAATTGATAGGTCTTAATTTTTAGATTCACAGAAACGTACCTACAACATGGATGGTGCGGGAGGTTGAAAAATAATGTTTTCGTTTTGAAGTGGAAAGTTCCATATCAGATCGATTACATTCTTTACCCTGTTTGCTCGACAATACTTGATTATCTCATTTACTTTCTCGTGACATGCCGATTGAATTTCGAGGGGAATTTCGATTTGATTGACCTCATCTATTATCTTCGAAACACTGCGGTATAACCAGGGATCAGTTCACGTAAACTCATGCATGTACGATAATGCATGTGTAATGCTTTCCCTTTTTTGTTCTTGCTCGTCTGCTCTCTCCCACCTGCCTCATTTTTTTTTGCCCTCCCCCGAACCGAAGGGCTGGTGTTTCGTGATTGTTGTTGGGGGACGAGTGATGAGGCGGCATTGGGGGCGGGAGAGGGGGCGGAGGAGAGAGACGGGAAACGGGTGGGCACGCGCGTGACGCTCAGCTGCCTCCTGGCCGAACAAATGACGGTCGTCCCGCGTGCCACCCGACCGAACTGCAACCCATGCTTCCCACTCGAATCTCCTCCTGCACCCCCATCCCTCCTCCCCTTCTTGCCCCCGGTATCCTCCCTCCCTTCACGAAGATACGCCACGACTCATCCTCCTGGAGGGAGAGAGGCCAGCCAGGATTTCCACTTGGGTGAACCGTCCTCCTCTTCCCTCCCGCCCCAGCCGGGGAGGTGGAGGGAGTCTGGCAGGGTGGTAGAATGCACGGTGGATGTGGTTCTTTATGCTGAAGAGGAGGCGCGGAGAGGAGGGGTGGGAGGAAGTGGAGCCATCCTGAACGCCTCCTTCTCCCGCCCGCGAGCAAATCCGTCCGTCTCGACCCAATGCGGTCGGAGACGGTGTCTAGCCGTCCGCCGACGCCTGATGTCTCCTCCTCTCTCTGCCTCCCTCCACCTCGCTCTACTATGCCCTTTCAACAGATTTTAGGACCCAATGCACGCGGCGGAAGTATAACAATCCCAGCGTCAGATGACTAAGAGACTGGACAAAAAGAAGCGCCTCGATAGTACATAGTACGGTCGGGCTTTGGTGCTCCTTCTGCTCAGGTCACACCGTTCCCTCTACCCCGTGCCACCAACCTAACCCTCATCGACATCTTTTTCATGCCCTGCGAGCCGACAAATGGCGTATAGCGAGAGCGAGGGGTTTCCTTTGTAGTATTTAACCTTGTTTGGATTTATGTGCAGTTGATTTCATCGTGAAGTGTTGTGAAGAAGGTATGTCCGTGATACCTTATTGGAATGACGGTGTGGTACTGAAATTTGCAAGGGAAAAACGTGTATTTGAATCTGTCTCTAACCGTGACCATTTTTTGGATAACTGTAATCCAGACATCATTTTAAAGCTATTCATATAGAATCTGAATGCGAAGGCATTCACAACACCCATGCCCCGAGCAGTATTCAATCTGCTATATAGCATATCGATGTAAAACTGTGTAGATATGAGCTGATGTGTTGGCTGGTAGAACTACTAGGTTTATAATGGTAACCTACACCACTTGCCTTAAATCTCCACGGCTGGATGTGATAAAAATTTTTCGCAAGGGAGAATAATGAACTATAGTGAACTAAATCTTTATGTGATATGAATGATGTTGGTTAGGAGGGAATCGCGCGTAGTGGGACTGAACGATTATTGATCATTCATATATGGAGAGGTTCTAATTTCGTATTTCCTGCTGGGAGTACGCGGAAGACACGGACAGTCACGTTCAGTTCACCTCTGTCGGTACAATCTTCTGTCATCATCCAAAAGGCAGAAAGGCAGGACACAGCTCAGAATATTAAGCGCTTGTGCCTGGTCTACCGCATATTAACATTCTGTACATTACGCGTGAATACGCATTGTTTCCTAGGTGGCTTCAGCTTAGCAGTAGATAACACATCCAAACTTTGGGTGGCAAATCAAAAACAACCTGCAATACTGTGTGAAAGTTTCTGGTGGAGGTTTGTTTCTGTTATACATTGCATCATTATGAATTCACATCCGGTCCCAAGAGGGAATGATGATTCCATTTTGTAATCTTATTTCGGTGATTATTGTTTAAGAATGCTACTTTCCATTAAATTGATTGGTTTCCGCTCGTGGCGTGCCGACAACCAGTGGAGAAGAGGCTTAAATTCATGATTTTTTTGCATATCATGCATAATGAGTATCATTAATAATATATTTTCATGTCATTTGTTACTTTTCTACAAATGTAAATCATATCAGAGGCGATAAAAATAGAAATTTACATCTTTCTGAAAGGCTGTGCCTATCCAATATCAAGTTCTGTAATTTCTCTAATTTAATCGTACAAGTGATATCCATCTAATTGAGTTTCATTTGAGATCAAATAATGTAACGATTAAAATTACATTTGATACATGCAAAATAATTTAATCAGCATGTTAATCAATTGTAAATGGCATTTATTTTATAGTTTTATCTTTGTTTAAGTAAAATCGGATTATTTTTTTGCTATCCTCTCACCCATTTTCCTATTATTTGTATAAATGAGTAAAACAAAAAGGAAAAATTTCTATTAAGATGCAATTCTCGATCTTGGTGGATTTTTACAATCTGAGTTATTGAGACAGTTTTGAGACGCCACCACTGGAATCGTAGCGTCCTGTCTTAAACCTCACCAATCTTCTCTGTGCACCCCCTAAGCTCTCAATTTCCAAAACTCAAATCTCCGTCTTATTGAGCCTAAATAATAGCGGCGGAACGCTGAAGAGAGTAGTAACATTGTTACCCCAGTTCTGCAGTTTTTACCACGAACCCTTTACATCGCATGTTCTTATACTTTCATTCTTGATAAGACAATTTTGTATACTATTGTTTTCTTATTTGTATGAGCCATTTGGCTAATTTTTCAGTATTCACCTGAGTGGTTTTCAAGTAATTCATATCTATAATATTTTTCATTTTGATTGAAATTTAAAAATCCTGCATTCTTATAGAATTTCAATTGGTATGACGACAATAGCCAGTCATTCTCACATTTTTGAGCGGCCGCTTGCTTGTGCGTCAACCCCAATGTATGTGAGAATAATTTATAAAATATATCACGTTATGGGTCATACTGATCGTATTTTTAGATTACTTCAATGCATGACTAACTTTCAAATAACATTTTTGAAAGCAGTGTAGACTGTTTGATTACCTTACTTCTCCTCTCTTACACGTAATCGTATCATCTGTTGTAAGTCTATAATCGACCAGTTTCCTCGGTGAAACATTCCTGCATCCACTTAACTGTTTTCGGAGCTTGTTTTTCTCTCAAAGGGAATGGCAGATTTGGCCGTTTTTTGTGAGTTCCCGTTGCTACTTTTTGCACTCCATGATGGAAAACAAGATTTGTGATGCTTAGTCTAATGCCATTCATAAGTTTTCATAATTCCCTCATCGCCTCATACTATTTGCATATTTATAGACACGTTCACTTTTTTGTTCTTAGCTGCTTGCTTGATTGACAATCCTCGTTAATCATTGTCAATCCCCTTGTCCCTCCAATCTTTTCTTTTCTATTGTAATACAAGGGTTGATGTTTTAGATAGCAACAATAGCGACCTCGGTGTTCTATCTGTAAAATATGCTAAAAAAGGATTACGGTATATTTTTAATTGTATTATATATGTCGTTTGATTTTTTTTGTTTATCTCTGAGACTACTAAAGGGCATCGATGGCTAGGATATTTGCTGTTGAATAATAAATATGTAGGTTGTTGAATCTTAGTTTTCCTTACGCCATCAGTCTTTTGTAGCATTTTTTCATAGTAGGTATCAAGCTGGTAATGATAGGCTATTTAATGACTAGTTGGAGTAGCTCAAGTGAACTACTATCTGGTGACGTAGTCACGCTCCGTCATGAGCCGTTTACTTGGACTGTGCTACACCAATAAATTTAGTGTAAGACTCAGTAAACCCGCAAGTGAGGCTCATGGCACGATTCATTAAGGTTACGGAGATGGTGTCATGAGGAGATCCAGTGTTTTTGATTGTCACACCAGCGCCTCACCCCAGAAAGCTCGCATGATCATGCCAAAGATGAAATCCATGTGGATTGTCTTTTTGACTCAAAAGGAGTGATTCACAGAGAGTGTGTGCCAGATATACTGGATGAATTCAATTTCCTACATGGTAGTCCTTGAGTGACCGATAAAACGACTACTTCATATTCGCCCAGTCCGCCAGTATCTGGAAGCTCCACCGTGACAATGCACTCTTGTCACTCTTGAGCCATAACACTCTTGTCGTGGGAGAGTTCATGGCTCAAAAAAAATGTGGCAACGCTACCCCATCCAACCTAAAGACCTGATGTTGCTCCCCCAGTTTTCTTCCTTATCCCCTGTCGCCTGTCGGTGCTCAAAGGACATCGGCACGGCACAGTCCAGGCAGTGCAGCAGTCCATGCTGATGGAACTGAACAACATTCCAGTTTCTGCGTTCTATAAGGACGACCAAGAGCGGCAGAACCTCTAGATGCGGTATGTTGTTGCACACTTCGAAGAATATTAAGTCGTTTTACGAAGATTGAAAATAATTTTTTTGTCATCGAATTAGTGCGACTACTTTTGGGATAAACCATACATATATATACATGTATAATTATATGTTTTCAAGTCTGTTTTCTCACTAATAGGCACTTTAGAATAGGAGAAAAGTGCAAGGTTGGGAATGGAAGGAAAGGGAGGAAAGGTGGAGAGAAACATGGCGTCGGCATTAGCCTCTTAACGTAAAGGTACCAAGTGACCACGGATTATCGCCCCTTCTGAAGGTCGGAACACTTAACTCGAATGTTCTCCACAAAACACTTAAGTATGGCCCGGTTTAACAATGAAACAAATCTTCCAATGACGGGATTCAAACCCGGACCCACCTGGTGAGAGGCCACTACACCAACCTGGCCCTATAGGATACACTTTACTAAGTACTTTGTATAGAGCCAATAAAGACATTTTTAGCCCAGGATTTGACGGAATATGATAACGAGAATGCTAACTACAAAATTAAGGGTTTCATCTTTTTGAGTTCTTATCCATATTCGCTCGATTTGGGCTATTTTGCGGCCATCCCGGGAAACATAATCATGTTGAAGATTCCATCTTATCTAAGCCATCTCATGCTGTATGCCTCTAAAAAATAAACCATTTTCCATTTTTGCCTCAATCAATTTGGCAATTACAGTATAAGGATCTCTGTTTAGAATTGCGGACCGCTTTATGGTAATTAGTCTAGTATGTTCTTTTAAACAGTCCTCTCTAATGCAGATTTATCCGTTTTTTCTGAAAAAAATTGCCTCTTATAAGTCGCGCACATGAATTCACGGTTCATTAATTCAAAGGTCGACATAGTTATAGGAGAAAACAAAAGAGAGTTCGTTCTGTTGAGTTTGCTATCATTTTGAATCCATTAAAAAAATTACTCGATCCACCCCCAAGTATAAGGGGTTCACCATTGTATGCCCCTATACCGTGAGCTCTTTAAAAATACTATGGGTCGGAAGGAGGTAGAGAGAGAACGGGGTCAATTGTGTGACTAATAACTGTTTATTGGGGTTATCCTCGTTTTGAGTTAACACTAAGTTGAGTTTTAACTCAAAACGCTTATAACCCCAAAAAACTGTTATTATTCATATGCATGGACCGCGAAAGGGGATAGTCATATTTGATGTGTTGGCATTACTGTTTTAAACACATGAGGGTAAAAATATGTAGGAACTCTAAAATCAAATGTGAATTTAATGACTATTTAAGATAGTTTTATGACGTATCTTGTTACGTATCATTTATGTGTATAGCCATTGTAGTCAGGTTGTTGACGCCCCGGGCTGAATTTCAAAGGTCATCATCATCGGTCAAAAATCCTAGGACTGGTTTGACGCAGCCCTCCACTCGATTCTTCTGTCGGCCAACCTCTTCATGTTGACGTAGCTCCTCTCTTTTACATCTTTCACAACTTGCTCCATATTTCTCATACGAGTTTTCCATTCTTCCCGTTCACTTTTCCCTCAACGATTGTCTTCATCAGGCCACCGTGTCTTAAGATGTGGCCCATTAAGTGGTCCCGTCTTCTTTTTCAGGTTTTCAGTAGACACATCTCTCTCACTCTTCTTAAGACTTCTTCGTTGGTCACTCTATCGATCCATTTAATCTTCATCATTCTTCGGTAGCACCACATTTCAAATGCTTTCAGCCTAGAATCCCCTTCTGCTGTTATTGTCCATGCTTTGCTGCCATATATTAGAATGCTCCAGATTTATATTCTAATGAAATTCAAAGGTCGTGGGCTCTATTCTTGTTGACGGCATGGTTGTTGTACTTGTCCCAGAATTGAGGTCATTGGTTAGATGGTGCGATAACCGTTGGGGTACCTAAAACTCAAGACTACGACTACTACTGCTACCACTAGGGTGTTTGGGCCAAATTTTCAAAGGGTGGATGTAGGCATCTATGCATGGTAAAAATAATTTATGCTGTCAGAGTAGAGCACTGCAGTGGCCAATCATTGCATTGGATTTGAAAATGATACCACTGACCGGACACCCATCCTCCAATCCTCCCCGTCCTTCCATCAACCATTGTAGTCCTCTCCGTAAAACACTCTCTCCCCCACTATCATTTCCACCCCCACCCACTTCTCCCTGCCGCATCACATCTCCCCACTCCCTTTCCTCCCCACTCCTCTCCTCTGCCGACGCCGCAATGATGGCGACTTCACTTTCGCCTGCACTCACAGAGCGCAGTCCATCCGGTTTTGTCCGCCGACCCGCAACACGTACCTAATCATGGAAACGTTAATTCCACCGAGATTAATCGAGCGAGATGGCGGAAAGAGACCCGAAGGAGAATGATGGGAGCGCAATCGTGAAATGGGAAGCGGAACGGCGAAAGTGTTGTGGGATCGGGAGGTGGGTGGATGGAGGGCGGGGAATGAGAGGGCGAAGAGTCAAGGGAGAGGGGGGATGGAAAGGGACTTGCAGAGTGATAAACAGATTACTCCTGTGTGAGAGAAAAACAGTTGAATTTTCCGTAGTGTCACCATGTTTTTGAATTTTGTGCGAATTCACTGTTTTGAAATCTTCTGCTCATCGTCGCCCTTTCGAACATCATTGTGAATATATGTTGGGAAGTTGTCTCCGAAAAGAAATTAAAACATAGCTCAATGCTCAGCTATGCGATTTTTCCCAAGATGAGTTGTTATTAATTTTCCTAATATGAATGTTACTGTTGCCGTCGTGAATGTTTCCATCTTATTTTGTCGCACACTTAACGGTATTCATGCGCTGTGAGGAATATTCGTGTATGTGAAGATATTTATTTCCTTGGTGTTTTGTCTTCCTTTCTTCAAATGATCGCAGGTCTACTTTTTCATGTAATTGAATAAGTACGTCCGTAAGGTTACCGATGGTGGCATAGAGAGAAGTATAACTAATCAGCAAGTATTCAATCTGTAGTTAGGGACTGCCATTCTGCCTGTGTACGTACGAAGCTACTAATTTTAATTTCAAGTATGTGTGGTGTATATTTCATAAATAGTTCAGAGTGTACGTAATGTGGTTACGGCGCCAATGAGATTTTACGCATTAGTTCTGTTTTGTGCTAACGGCGAAGTCTCAGCAGCTCTAATAGCATTCTATCAATTTTTATTAGTTGGGCATCCCCTTGCTTCACTCCAATGCGTCAGCACCTAATGCTTTACCAAAGTAATATTTGCCATAAAATTTTTATTTTCCAAATGCATTCATATTTCATTAAATATGCATTAATACATTTCAAAGCTAAGTGAAAACAGGCTAGCGCATATTCATTCAAAAATAGTATATAATTTGGCGCAAAATATGTCAGATAAAACGACATTGCAGTTTTCATTGGCCGTAAACTATTATCTACTAGATTTATTGCCGTTTTTCCCTTAATTTTGACTTCAAGTCTTAAACAAATTCGCTATTGTAAACCCGTAGAAGTCAATCAAATGATTATTCTGTCTGTAAAATCGTTTCATGTATTCTTTCTTCAATTCACCGTAACTCGTGTTTTTGGTGTTTACCATTGCGTAAGTTACTTCGCTTCATATGGGGAAATGTCTCCCATTATACACTGGTGATATGTTTCTCAGCTCATAGTTTGTGAACTAATAGGGAGCTCCAGGAGGATAAACATTTGTAAGCTGCCATCCCCAGTGAGCATCGGAGGCTCTCAAGTATCCTCTAAAGGGGTGAGGCGAGAGGAGGGGGGTGGGTAGCTCGTTGTGTATCCGTCGTGCTCTAGTTTCATACAGTAACGAAATATTTAACTTGTTTTCTCAGTTCTTGTTTGGACGATTCGTCCCCGGATTTTCGCCCGAGTGAATGACTTGCACGTCTCGATTCATCGTATCGCGACGGTTAATAAATCACTTTTTATCTCCACGTGTCAGCCATGGAACAAATTGCCCCTATCCATCCAGGGCTCGGTCCCTCCATCTGAGGCCAGAGGGAGCCCATATAAGCACCCAATAGAGTAGCACTTGTCATTTGGCTCGAAATGAGTGATTAGGCCATTAGGCTGTTCGTACCACGACAGCATATTTCAGGAATGCTTCTTTCTTCCTCCGCTTGTATGGTGATATCAGGCCATTATTTTAGTTTTCTTCCTCTTTTCTCGTATTTTTCAAGTCTTCCAAGAGCAAGCTTCACTAAATGAACATGTAACAAAAGAACACAACAAGGCTTGTATCGCTGGAGGTTGTAGTGTAAATTTTTAGATCGTGTATGGAAAATATCGTTTCTTAGTTTTAACATAATTCAGATTTTGACGTTCAACGGAAAATGATTATGAGCGAATCCATTTTAAATTATTTAACTGTGCATTCATAACCTTAGAAAAGTTTTTCCTTATGCTAGTTTTTATTATAATGAAAGATGTTAGAAATCAGATATTTCGAGGGCTTTGAAGCCATAATTTTACACTCCTTAGAATTAAGAAATGTGTAGTTAATATATTTTGTTTGGTCAATATACTATCCTCTAATTACGCTCTCATCGGTATGCCTCGCTCAGAAACGATTTTCTGAAGCGATTTAAAAATAATTTTTTTTCATGTAATCATGATTTTTCCTAGAATTTTCTAATTAAATAATGGTATTCTTTATTGAAATATATGTCGTGGATACATAGTGTTTTCAGTATTCTGGTGGCTATGATTGATCGTGGGAGAATGAGTATCGAAGTCAGAGAGAATATTTCGCGCTTTGCAAGATCATTCTTAATCATTTATGATAGATAACGGCAGCGTGTAGCTTCGCTCTTGGCCTGAAAGGTCACGGGCAGCTAGGTCATCCTTCAAATTTGCATGTCACTACTGACCAATAGTTACGTCCTTACATATTTTGCATGAGTTATCTGCATAGAAGAAAAGGGAGGGTAAACATGGATACACCTTTGCCATTGCATTTTCAACGCTCTAGTATTGTTGGTATTATTTCTACCAACATTACATTAATTATTGCCATTGACTCATTAATGTTTTCGATGAATCGTGTCAAAAACTGCGAGTCATATTCACCTCCTTCGTTGCGGTCTTATATCAGGACATTCATCGCTATCAACTAACATGCGACGTTTATCATTGATAAGCAAAAATAATAGTAGGGGCTGAGTTTGCCGGAAGCTTACCGAATCACGTACGTTATGAGGGTAAATTATTATGAAGATTCTAAAGATTCAGGCATCACGTCGTGCGTGAAGCTAGTTCCACGGCTGTGTCATAGTTCTTGTCTTGATTTCCTGCGAGAAATTTCTCTTTTTACATTGTTGACATTTGTAGCTGTGATTTTTGAATATTTATGTTTTTTCCGGTGAATAACCACATGAGAAGAGCTATCTAATGACATATGTATATTTTGGCGTTTATACAATCGGAAATGCTTTCATTATCAAAATTTGTGATCGTAAAAACATAAAAAAAAACATCAAACCTTTCCCTTATTGCTGGAAGGGAACGCTTATTTTGCCTCATTGATTGAATTAGAATGAAAGCATTTAATAGGCTCCATAATTTCCACGGAGAAAGAGGACACCCTTTAGCTTAACTGGTAGAGCACCTGACCGGCAATCAGGGGGTCCGTGTTCGACCCGCGGTCAAGGCGGATGAACTTTTTCTCTGTGGAATATCTGATATTTTGCAATTTCAGTGGGTTTCGCCGCTAAAGTTTTCACGGCTAGTTCGTGAAGTTTGAATTCACCAATACATGCTATTTATAGGAAACAACAATAATTTTACTTCCATTTTCAGATTTACTTGCAAGCCACAATAACGTGCCCCAAGTAATGTGGCTCACGAGCCGTACTTTGCCGACCCATGATCTAATGCATTGATTGTGTGGTTCTCCATTGGATCAAAAATTTGTTTTAAATTGCTATGAGCATATTATTTTTTTTTAAATATTGTATTTACTTTTTCATATGACGCACTTTGGCACAAATATTTTTATCACATAGAAGGTTCAATAATCCTCCTTTCCACGTGACATTGGCGTCCCTGACCCAAGGGGGTCAGGGGGTTGCATTAGTGGGCGAATCGGATGTTGGGGATACGTAACCCGAGAGCGGGTCGGTTTCTCAGAATCAGGAATCCTCAGTGGAATCGGCATCCTTCAGTCCGCCCTCATATGCCCCAAGTTCATGGCATTAAATTAGTGAGTATCTGTTTTATCAAATATCGTTTTTACTTCGACATGGTTCATACCGATGTGACATAACTACGGTATCAGCTGCGACAAGCTAGCCACGACCAATGGTGAACCCAAACCAGCACTAAAGCCGCGCTTGGCGGAAAATATGGAATATTTCCTTTGGCTCCAACCACGTACCTTTGGCTCTCCGGGCCTCTGCGCAGACCACTACGCTACCCAGGATCCCTAATTCCCGTGACAACTTACCGAGGTTCATTGTACCTTGACCCTTGTGCCTTTTTTAAGCTCTTTCTCCCTTGCGTTGCCATCCTTGATGGACCGCGAGGGCTCAAAATCTTGTACCTTGAACTTCGGTAAGATTGCCTTGCGGATTAGGGATCCTGGGTAGCGTAGTGGTCTGCGCAGTGGCCTGGAGAGCCAAAGGTGCTCGGTTTGATTCCCGGTCCAGATGAATTTTTTGTCATGGCAATTAATTTTAATGTCACCGCCGTTCACGAGGCAGGCTTGAATATTCTTCACATGGAAGGTTTGTCTGGCATACCTGTATATTCCTAAGAGTTTTAGAGAAAGATGAGTTGCAGAAAATGGTCTTCAGGTATATTAATCACTTTCTAGATGCTTGCAAAAGACGCATAATAAATACGAGTTCGGAGCACTCAGCCTGGTCAGTACCAGAGTGGTAGGGTTAATATTTCAAGGATATACTCTAGAAAATACATAGTAATGGATGAAAACTAATGGTTTAGCAATAAAATAGCCATCTCATTGTCTATGCAATTTCCGTTTTGAATTAGCATCAAACCTGCCCAGACTAAAGTAATTTTGTTGTATTCCGTGTTGTAAGAAAAAAGATAATATTAATCTTAGCAACGCGGTCATGCACAATATTCGGACACAGCCGTAGAAGTTCTACCTCTTTCTTGAGACCCGTGTGTAAACATTACTTTCAATGAAATATCTTCTCTCGCGTCTGCACTGCGTTCACTCTCGAATCCTTCAATTCACTTATTCCTCTTCTTAGTTCACCTACATTGTAAATAGAGGGTTATTTTCATCCGATTATATTTTCATTGTCCTCAGTTTTCTTATTTCCCATGTTTGTCCTTATCAATGTGTTTTCGTCAGACTAAATTTGTTTTCTAGGAAGATGATTTCTCTCGTTGTATAGGATCGTAAGGTGTAATGCAAAAATTGATGGCTACCATTTCCTCCTATCGGTTAAGGCAGCAAGGAAAACTCTTAAGCTGGTGTAAAAACGCAAAACTTCAGTAAATCCACACCGTTGATTTACGAAGTATTTGCGTCCTTCCGTGCTAGCCTTCAAATCTCTCACGCCCACTTCCTACCACTCCTATCTCCTTCTTTATGGGAATCGGAAACGCTTCTCTCACTTTCCCATTCGTACCTTTCATATTTATTTACCTTCCTTTCGCCCTCTCCCGCTCCTATCACCTCGTTCCAGCCACCATCTCTCTTCCTATTCCTGAAGCAATTTCGCCGCCCAATCCTTCCGGCGGTCAAGGTGAGACTGTGAAGGCCGAGTCCCGAATCCTTCTCCTAATTTGTATTTTCTTCCAAGGGCTCAACCCTTTTCCTCGAAACCACCTTAGCCATTCCTCTCCCATCTTATTGCTTTCTTTTCCTCTTCCTAATCCTCCTTTGCACGTGACGTTGGCGTCCCTGACCCGAGAGGCGTTGCGTTAGTGGGCGAATCGGACGTTGGGGATACGTGATCCGAGAGCAGGTCGGTTTCTCAGAATCTGGATTCCTCAGCGGAATCGGCATCCTTCAGTCCGTCGTCAACGGGTTAAAATTAATTCTGGTTATTCTTGAAAGTAGAAGGTGTTCAGGGATGAACCTAATATTATTCAACGTGCGAGATTAGTGGTCAATGTGCTCGTTTTGTGCTTTGTGTTAATTCAACCCTCCAAATGTACTAGCACATTCATTGCTGAAATTTTATCCCCTCACTTGCTGGCGAGGAAAAGATGCTAGATAGGTTTACTTCATCCTGACCATCTATTTCATATTTATGGTAACAGGGTTCTCTGCTGCCAACCAGCTGCATGAGGCATTGATAACATCCAAATTTTACGTAGATCACTTGAAAATACTGATTTTTCTGATAAGGTAGAGAGAATTAAAATAATGGGGTAACGATAAGGATAAGTTGAATAATGTATTTCTCAGCAATTACGATCCATGGATTGAATTTCCAGGTTGCTGCCATTTTTATCGTAATTATCCTGCATTAACTGCTGTAATCTTTTTTGTATCCCTAAAATAATTATGATTGGGGTTTCTTTCATTGCAACTATGTTTCCTGCGACATTATTAATTTCCTATGAGTTTTATCACATGCTTACCACCATCATATTCTAGAATAAAGAAGCTTTTTTCCTACCTGGTAATTAATTTTCTCATTTGGCTTGAGTAATCTCAGTGCCCACAAAGTAAAATGAGAAGTTATGGTGCTGTAAAAGCGGGTGAACGGAGTGCCTATTCTTGGCTGCCAAACATTTGAAAAGATGATTTTATTTTTTATTTTATTCGGGGGCTTCTTTGACGCCAGTTTACTCTGTCAGTTTTTATCTTTTTAAGGGACTTTCACTGGTCCTAGCCGACAGAGCACGCCCTTTAAACTTTTCCGTAACCAAGAGTTGCAATCCACATTTTTCATGGTAAAAATTATCAAATTTTTTCTTGTTTGTTATCACAGTCTTTTCTAGGGCAGGAGAATAAACGCTCTGTTCTTCTGATCATTACTATGCATGAATATGCACCCGTGCAACAGTATTATATCAGCAAGGAGTAAGTAGCTTAGGATGGAATTAAAAAAGAAGGTAATTCAACTTGGCCAATTGTAATAAAAATGGGATTAATTTTCCCTGAAATTTGCTTCGGAGGAATCTTCTTTTTTATACAAAACTAGGTTGAAAAAACCTCTTAGCTCTCACGCCACTGTAGCATTGGAGAATTGAGTAAATTCTCCAGGCCTTAACATTTACCTCCAATTCTCTTTAGCACAACTCTTCTCGCATTCCTGTCTTCCATCGCGCCTCCCTCATACTTTCTAGCTGTTACGCCAGTGTTTTTTTTTACCTCTCCAAGGTGTCAGAGAACTAACCTATCGACGCTCCTTCGTCTCGCATTCCCCTCGTTCACAACTCACTGCCCTCTTTAGCACTCGTTGCAGGGCTGAAAACCCCTTCACTTCCTGGATATAAATGAAACGAATGTCGAACCCTCTTCTTCTCCCTCTCATCTCATCCTGCCTTTCAAAACATCCCTTTCAAAGCCGCCTCGCCATCTCTCGTTCCCTCTCTTTCACCCCGTCCATTACCACCGCCATTATTGCCCCTGTCAGTCATAAATACGTCGAATTGATATCGGTTCGCCTGGATCCAACCCGCACATCGCATCCCAAGACTTTACAAGGCTTTAATGTCAGATTAACAAAATGTGTAGGCTTTTATGCGATTCCCCCTATCGGTCAATGTGCCTGGTCATGTAAACATGACCATCGTCCATGAAATTTATAGCATGAGACATATACATATGTGTGTATAAATAAATACCTTTTTCCAAAATCGCTCCCAGATGAAGACTTTCTCGCAGGCTAATTCATTTTTTAGCATGAAAAAGCAAAGGAACGAATCTTTTTTCGAATGATGATTGCTGCAAACACACGGTTTTTAATTCCATTGTCGTTAAGCAAATTAGGAAATGGAAAGATAGGTTCATGGTTCGTTTTCTTTCTAAAATTACTGTCGATTAGTTTTAAGCGTTTTAAGTTGAAGATACGAGCACCATATGTGCAACAACATAATGTGTTGGCTAACATCATGAGCTTTTTAAAAGTTAGTGGTTTTTCCCGAGAGGGTATTAAATTATATTTTGAACTAGTATTCACTTAACATGTTAATATATCTTCGAGGGAAAATAAGGTAATAAGCATGGAAGTAAGGAAATTTATATAAGAGTTACAATCTGGAATTAGGTTTCAACTTTTGCTATGATATCGTACCAAATTTTAACCCAACTACTCCTGCCCCTTTTTACCAACTACCCATCCATATTTTAGATTAAAACTAGAAGGACGGGACTTTGCACGCCTCCTTTACGGACGGTAGGAGGTAAAAAATGACCCTTTGTCGTAAATTTGGTTTCAAGTGATAATTTTAATGTTGTATTGCTTAAAGTATTACATACAAGCATAGGTAATAAATAAATGCACGAAAATACTTAAAATTAAGTGTATTTTAAATATTACTACTCCAATATTTCTGAAGCCTATACTGTTCATGGAATACTGTTCAAGTAAGTTTTAATATTTGAAGAAATTTATTCACTTTAAGCATGCGAATATCGTTTCTTTTCTTCCAGTGTATTTGTTACATAAGATCTTATTACGAATGGCATATCCTTGCTCATTTTGTGTATTAGGTTACATTTTATGAGCACCCTCCAATTTATGGTGATTCTTTCTGAAATTCAACGCCATATGCATCACTAGTATATGCTTTACGCACCGTATTTTTCGCCTAAGTAAGTTCATATCACAAATTTAGTTAGAGGTTTGTACGCGAAATATTGCTATTTGTAACTTAGCTATACAAAATATGTATTTTTTGCTCCAAGATAAAGAATTTAACAGGAGAAGAGTTGATGCAACTTTTGTGTATTTGGCTTTGCCAAATGTTTCCAGACCATTTGATTGAATACATCTACTCAACACTTTGTTTCGTAATGTAATTGTTTTAGGCTTTATCTAGGTATATATTCCTTCAGTGGAAAGAGGATGCAGGCAGCTCATTATAATCTCAGTTTTGTTGACTTTTTCTGGGTATACTGTCAAGAATACTGAGTATCTGGGCATGCTGCAATGTGTAACCTAGGTCGCGCCTCTGCCTCGGTGAACTTCTTTATATCTTGCCAAATAGCGCCGTGAAATGAGTCTCCAAGGACCTGTCATTTTTCTCTCACCTGTGTTTTATTTTGCATACATTGTTGGTCCTTGTTTTTCACTTTCATTATTTTGTTATGCGAGTCTTCCTGTATGCGCATTTTCTAAAGACACCACATTGCACGCAGTTCCGTACGGTTCATCAATCCTAGTTCCAGCGACAAAACGTTAGCATATTACCTGCAAATGGGGGCGTGTACTCGGAACCGAATTCGCAATTTTATACACGAAATCGTTAGATAGAAACGAAAACATTATTTTAGTGAAAAAATTAATCTTCTAACCACAGCCATACACTCATAAATCAAAATTTAAAATAAGCAAAGGGTGACGCCCACCGAAAAAGCTGCTTTGATATCATTGACGTCATTTTCCTCCCGTCCACGACTGCTTTTAGAGGAAGGGAAGGAAGTGGAGGGGGGTTCTCGGAAGGTCTGCTCGCAAGAATGCTGTCGAAACTGCTCCTATTGGTAGATTTAGCTGTGTCCCCCCCATTGCAATCGGGCAAAGTAGCTTCGCGGGCTCAGTTGTGATTGGACGAAGTCGATGACGTCAGAGGTTACACCACGCCCACTTTTCCGAAAGGGTTCAAAACATCAGTTTTTCTCCGCTTATGACTCGAGAAATAATTGACGGATCAAAAAACGGAAAAATACGGGTCTTTTTATTTTACAAACTCTTATCAGATTCGGCAATAAAAAAGTATGGCATACGACCCCATTGTCACCGTTTCCGTTGGAAATAGGTGTCGATGGCCGCAGGGTTAATATAATCAATTGCGGAGTCTCCTTTTGCATTCTAATTTTCTCCACCTTCATCAAATCGGTCATCACATGGCGCGCCTTTACTTCAGCCCAAGGGCTGTGAAGATTCCACCTGGAGAATTTTACCCTTCCTGGCACGAGGCATGCATTCTGTTTGATTAGTCGTCAAATCGGTTTTATTTCTTGTCACGGAGTATAAGTAGGTATTATCTTTGAAAAACCAGCATTTATTTTTATTCGGCCTCACCTGTGTATTTATTTAATGAATAATAGAATATATTCCGTCAGATCTTTCAAATTCAACATCTCCGCAGATTACGCAGATAATCTCTTTAAGAACGGAAATAATATCCGAATTATTACAACACAGCCGAGGAATAACAAAGAAAAGGTCACTGCAGTATAGCAGCTACATTCAGCCCCGCAATACCTCACTAATATGTTGAAAGGCGAGCACTTATTTCTTCAATGGAAAGTGTAGGAGTTACTGGTAGCTGAGGAGAGGAGGGGAAGAAATGGAGGGAAAAGCAGACTTCTCGAAATGCCTAATGATGAGTTAATGCTGAACTACTGAGGAATTCAGAGAGAGAGAGAACGCCACAGTCTCCATGTTGCTCAGCAATAAAAGTGATGCGGGCCAAAAATGACCCCTTCCCGTGCTTCTAGTTTAAACGGCGCACAGTTGCCAAAGTTTTGAGGGTAATCATAGGAAAAATTGGAGATTAAAGAGCACCTTAAAAGAATTAGGTAACGTCACATGGTCCTAGTAATAATCGTGCAGAACTAAAGAATGACGAATGGCGAAAGTCGAAAAGGTTAAAAATGACCAACTCCGTCTTTCTAGTGTTAAAAGCCGTGACCATTAAGTAGCCATTCAAGCGTATTACGCAGTAGATTATCTCAGCCACACGGTTATTGCTGAAATAAATTTTTTTTCTATAAAATACACAATTTATAGGAATAAAAGTGTGAAAATAGGAATACTTAAAGAGGAAATTTTCTATTTCGTTTCCTGTGAATTGGGGTATTCATCATTAGTCTTCAATCCTCAGATTGGTTTGACGCAGCTCTACACTGAGTTCTTCTATCGGCTAATCTCTTCATATTCACGTCTTTCTTCTCTTTCACATCCTTTATCACTTGTTTCACATCTGTCACTCGAGGCATTCCTTTGCCATTCTTCCCATCCATTTTTCCTTCAACGATTGTCTCCATCAGGCCATCGTGTCTTAAGATATGGCCGATTAAATTATCCCGTCTTTTTCTTATAGTTTTCAATACGCTTCTTTTTTCTCCCACTCTTCCTAAGACTTCTTCGTTTGTCACTCGGTCGATCCATTTTATCTTCATCATTCTTCTGTAGCACCTTATTTCGAATGCTAACACTCTTTTCTTTTCCACTGCTGTCACCGTCCATGCCTCACTGCCGTAAAGAAACATGATCCAGATGTACGTCCTGATGAATTGTTTCTTTACTTCTACGCTTCTATTTCCAGAAGTAAGTAGGTTCTTCTTCTGGTAGAAAGCCCTCTTTCCTTGAGCTATTCCACTGACTATTTTTTTCTTGCTTCGTCCATCGTTGGTTACTCGGTTTCACAGGTAACAGAACTCTTTCACCTCTTCCAGTTTTTGCTTCCCTAGTATAAAGTTGGTTTTGGCCTCTTCCCTTTTGCTGCGCACCAACATCTTATTTTTCTTCTCATTGATCTTCAGATGACGTCTGGCCATTGTCCTTTCCATGGTTATTAGAGTCTTATTCAGATCCTTCAATATCTCTGCTACGAGTGCTATGTCATCAGCAAATGCAGCATTCTGATTCTTTCTTCGTGAATGTGCGCTCCTGAAGACTTCTCTTTGATTTCGTTGATGGCTCTTTCGATGTAAACATTGAAAATTACTGGAGACCGGGCACAGGGTGAATTATCGGTAGTGTGTCCGTAGTTCATCATTTCATGTAAACATTTCATTCTTAAAATTGCATAAGTAACGTATAAATAAGAGTAATGTAGTAACATTAAATAGAGAGATAGGATGTATAAAAAATACTATCTGTTGCTATGGTTCTGCCCATGCTCTTGTGATAGGAAATATTTCCGCATCGCCTCTTTCAAATTGATTGGCTCTTTTCTTTCGTAGAAATCTATATTTATTTTTGGTGCATAATGTCTCAGTTGGAGGCAAAATGTGATGTTTTTTTGTTGTTTTTACTCAAGTAAACGTCTGAATGATTCGATTTTTAGTTCTGAAGTAACAATGCTTGAATGTGTTCTCAATTTAGTCCAGCATAGGCAAGTTTAATAACTGTAACTTCCACGACACTATCATCATTTAAAGTGTAAATATGAAAGGGATTTAATTTATAGCAAATAAGGAGAATTTTACGTAATATTTAATTTGGAAATATTCTTATTGGTTGATGTATGGTAGGCATGTGCTTACTTATCATAAAATTCCCATGCTTTGTCATCCCTACATTTCTTTAATCCGTATTCCCTTCTTGAAACTCATTTTTTACTCTTATAAACATAAGGCTCCCGTGCAAGCCAGCTGGAACTTTTTTTTCTCACCTTCATCTGCGCTATACTCTTTACCCTGTAACAGTCTTTGCAAGTGCATTATCAGTTGCCTTGGCTTCATAAGGTTTTGTTTTCTTGTTCGGGTGTCTCCAACTTGCTTCTTTTTTTATGGTTATTATTCTGTAATATATCACCGTAACGCCCATAGGGCATCAAGCTTATTCAGCGAGCCAGAAGCATCTAAAGGCCGTTTTATTCGATGCTTGTCATTGTGCACGCTGATTTACGAAGAGCTGCGTTGCGACAATGGCCAAATATCGTTAAGATCAATGCCTTGTGAGTAAAAAATCCTAAATTCATGAAATGCAGTGAGAAAAATAGGCCGTGTTCTATTTTCTCGCATGTAAAAAGAAACAACCCGTAATGTACTGAATAACAGATTTGGATTCTTGATTTTAATGCACGCCTGGACACACCCTCTGCCTAACACCTTATATTCCTAGATGTTGTGTGTTAACAGATGCATCCATCCAGTTTGCATTTGTTCACGCCGCTCCTAGTTGTGTAGTTTGTTTCTTCGTGTAAAACGGCCTTTATTCACACTCGCCCTTTTTCCGTGAGGAAAAGTGTTTAATATGCATAGTACCAGCTATAAAAGTTCAGTATTGGAGCAATTACACACATAGCCCAATCGCTTGATATCGCACGTTGACACATAATGCTGCAAAAAAGAATTGAGGAATGGGGAACCTAAATCGCAATTTTGTACGCAAAATTATTAGATGGAAACGAAAAAGGAAATTTTAGTGAAAAAATTAATCTTCTAACCACAACCATTCATCAATAAATTAAAATAAGCAAAAGGTGACGCCCACTAAAAAAGCTGCTTGATATCATTGACGTCATTTTCCTCCCGTACTTGACTGCTATTAGAGGAAGAGAAGGGAGTGGAGGGGGGTTCTCGGAAGGTCTGCTCGCACAGATCCCGTCACAATCGCTCCTATTGGAAGAGTCAGCTGTCAGTCCCCCCCTTTAAGATGAGGTAAGTAGCTTCGCGGGCTAAGTTTTGATTGGACGAAGTCAATGACGTCAGAGGTTGCACCACACCTACTTTTCCGAAAGGGTTAAAAACATCAGTTTTTCTCCGCTTATAACTCGAGAAATAATTTACGGATCAAAAAACGGAAAAATACGTGTCTTTTTATTTTACAAACTCTATCAGATTCGACAATAAAAAATATGGTAAACGACCCCATCGGAGGCAGTATATTAGTGCTTCACCACAAGTAAAAATTCAAAGGCTACATGCTTGAATCCTTGCGTTTGATAAATTTAGTCATATTAGGAATGATTACTGGGGTAACTTCAGGAAAGGTTGATGATTATGAATTTATGTGGCAGGAATTCATATATACTGCATGTGTGGTTGGTGGCAGTACTTTTTTGCAGTACTTAATGAGTACCATGAGTAGTAATCTGAGTGTAATGGAATGAAATTGCAATTTCGCATGTGATAATTTAATCACATCCGTCCTTGATTTAAGTTAGCTCATTCTTGCCAGGGTATAAAATTGAGGTCTGTAAAATTAGGAAACATAAATCCTTGTAATCCCGGCTTTGTTTTAATTGCTTTGTTTATGTTGCTACAAATACTTTTATAAATGCAAAATGCAGGAAATAAAAGTTTCTTTATTTGTAAGTTTGAATATCGGGAATATTTAAAACTCCTTCTCTGCTATTAAATATTGATGGAAATTTATTGGGGCCGTAGCATTGGATGTCTGATAATTTATTTCGCTAGCAGAATGTTTTGTTCTCTTCGGTGACTCATAAATAAGTTAACGGTGAAAAAATAACGATTTTTTTGCTGTGCTCTGCAGCTTGCGCAATAATCAAATTTGCGTGGTGTCTGTAATTTTATATCTTGTTTCATTAACGGGTTAGAGGGACTGCTGATCAAATATTTGGCATCACTAAACATGGGCAGTGCTGTGGAAAATGGCGACATGATGAATTTCCCAGTGTTGCCTTATCGGCAGCATCTGAAATATTATACTTTTATCTTAATGTTAGGGTTTGAGTGGAGCCAATTTGAGTTTTACCGCTCAAACAATGATGGCTTTTTGCATAAATATGTGCTATGGCATTGGCGATGACTCATGGAGGTAAAAATAAGCAATTAAGGAGTTACTGTCTCTGAATCGTTGACTAATGTTTTTATTGACTAAATGGTACTGTGGTGCTGACTGCCAATCCATTGCATGGTCATTTGCAAGTTTAACAGACAAATAAGGTCTTCATTCTTCACCGCATCACGGTCTTCCTTAGCATCTTAACCTCTGTTTGTGTACGTACCGTCTTGGATGTTTAGCACTGTCAATGATACTTAATCTCTCCTATCACAGTCTTATCACTCACCTAGTGTATCTTCGTCAATTTACTCAGGAGAGAAACATAAGGTACATACATCAATGGTGATTGATTGAAGTACCTTATTTTTATCCTGTTAGTTGTATAGCAGGAGGTTAATCTTCAACAGATATGTAAAATTAACCATTAAGAGTCTTAATAATAGATTTAATCAAAATAGAACATCCAGGTTGAACACTTCTTGTGTTTTCTGTTGCCGCCTGCAACATATCTGTATTATTTGTCCTAGCATCAAGACTTTATTTATTGATGGTGAACTTAGGCAAATGGAGCATACAAAACCACAATGAGCTACCACCTTCTTCAGCTTCGTAGAATTAACCCTCGTTACACATCTTACTTGCACAAACAGCACCAAACATTTGACACTGATTAAGATTAGAGGAACCAAAACTTTTTTTTATGTTCCAAAAGCAGGCATATAAGTGACTATGATCTTTTTATGTGCACATCCCATTCGATCGTGTACCAAGCGTGAAAGGATATTTTTAACTCATTTATTGGGGCCTTATGTATTTCAAGGTCAATTGGCACACGTAAATTTAGATTCATTATGGAATATGCTTACGATACATGAGTAAGGAAATACTGGGATTCGAATCACTCAATCAACTTCAGTGTGTTGAATTAAATGAAAGTAAATACAAGGGCAGCAAAAAAATGTAAATTTAAGTCTCGAAGCCTCGAATTGCTTTATCATAGAACGTGTTTAGTGTGTATTGCTCTCAGGTTTATCATTGTGCGTGTGATTCTTTTGTATTTCGCTTCCTCATTGTAAGATTGGCGAAGTTTACTGCGAAATGCGACTAAATATAGGAGACATTTTCATCCATCTGAACCCATTGCACTAAGTAGTTAGGCTAACAATGGCTGAGGTAATTATGTCATCAAGGATATATGGCCAAACGGTAGAATTTTAATATTTTTGAAGCTAAGAAAATACGTGGAAAGAAACCTGGCATCGGCATTAACCTCTTGTAAGCAAACGGGCCAAGATGCCACTGATTTTAAGTTCCCTGAAAGCCAGTGGTCAAAATAATGCTTGTGGTCATTTCATTTTATTCGCAGTTCACAAATGCAACACACAGAGGTTTATTGAGTGATTCGATGACTCCAGAATTATTTCCTTATTCATGTTTCTTAAGCATATTCCATAATGAATCGAATTTACCGTGTCCCCTTGGACCTTGACACCGCTTCTTCCCTCGTTTCTATTAAGTTTTCATTCCAGTATATAACTTCGGGTATTTGTTTTACTAACTCATGCATGGTTTAAGAAATATAAATATACTAATTAACGCATCAATGTAAATGCCTGACCAATGAGTAATTTTTTATTTCATTACATCACTTGGCATACGCTAGCAATTTAGCTACATATGTCTCGCGAATGTAACTAACATGTTTCCGTAAGGTCGCAGCACTGTACATTTCAGTTGCATGAAGGTATGTACTACATTCACGGACAAGTATGTTTGCAAGCCTGAATGTAAGTTAATTTCAGTTCTCTCTGATTTAAAATGCACGCCCAATGGTGGCTCACCCCCTTGCACACACCCTTACGGTAGCTTGGAAGGTACTGTGAGGATGTAGAATTACTCGTGATCATCAGTAAAAAATTCTCCATGATTTGCGAAAGAGTTAATTTTGCATTGGAGTCATTTCGCGTTAGCATGTCTTCTCGTCTTCCTCGCCCGATACGGTGGGTCCGCGGACGTAGGTAACTATGTATCTTCCGAGGAGCAACTATTCCCGGAGACGGAACATATAAAAGCAAGTGGAATCGTCGACTTGCTTTCATTCGACCCTCGGAAAGAAACCGAGACGAGGGGAGGGCGACAGGCAGTCTCAGGGACTCAAGGCCGCGTCCAGTCTAACGTGTTTAATGTTTCATGTTCTAGAGAATAGGTTTTGGACAGGAGTGCAGCGTAGTCTTCTCTATATTCAACTTTCCAAGAAATCTTGTTCTTACAGCTACAAACTTCAGCGCAGCTTAAATTATTCAGTCTTTCAAGGGATGCCTCATCGCCATGCTAACTTCCTTACCTCATTCAATTTGAAGTTTAACTTAATGCATATTAATGGCATACGTCATGGTTTATACAAAATGTCTTATCTATATTTTTCATGAAGTTTAAAAGTAGGATACTATTTGAGCCACTTAACTATTAGCCTTGAAAATTAACCTTTCACTGCAGCAATGTTGTCTCGAAATACCTGCTCTAGTCAGCTTTGTCCTCTTTCTTATCCCACTTTCTTAAGATCTCAATGCACTCCTTTCAGCCATGTCACTTGCGTTTCTCTCCTGTTCTAGAAGCTGATGTTCTATAAAGCTATCCTTCTTATGGCTTTCTTTAAAATTAAATTGTTTATATCTCAATTCAATTAATTATTTACCAATTAATATGTATATTATCGTTAGTATTTGTGATAAAATTAATTTCACGAATTACCCAATGTAAACGAATGTTTCCAATGTAACGTAAGGCCGGATCCCCTCTCCTATGAATGAACATCCTATCGTTTGCTCTGACCCTTTCCCCCCCTTTGGCGCTACGTAATTTATGGACAACCTCTTACGGGAAAACATAAAGGTAAAGTTTGGGAGGTATAAATATTAGTTTTGTGCTATGATTAATATTTAAAATTATCATTTATAGTCATTTCAAAATTTAGTGTGTTGGGCCTCCTGAAAAAAGCTCTGACTGAATCATACAAGAAGAATCATACCATAAAGACTGCAGCCTTGCGATATCTGCTCTATATCTCAGACTTATTAATAGAACCTTATCGAAAATCGGTACCAGATGATGGTTACAATTTAAGCTAAATTTTTATGCATATTCGGAACTTGACGTGTTCTCCTAAAGTATCAAAAAATTTGGGAGGTGCATATTTTCTTTTATGATGAAATTGAGATAAGAAGGTTTGACTTCTAAAGCTATGGATTAAACATTTTTGTTTGTCCATTTACGACGCGTCTCACCCACTATCAAGAAATACTTGTGCAGAAAATCCTCTAGGTAGCAAACAGTCGCAACCAATCGAGGTGTTTTGACGGCATGTTTTGACGGTTTGCATGTCAATAGTGCATGCTTGGTGATCTTCACTCCTTACCACACACCCTCGCGGTGGCTTGCAGGATATTGTGTAGATATAGATGTAAAAATCGTTTCATTCATTCTCTACAGTAAACAAAATACAAAGTAGAATTATGCAAAAACATTAAATTTTAGAAGAAAATATTTTATTTGTTGAGCACCACTGAGTGTCACCAACTGAGAACATTTCAGCATTAATTCTGGCTTTTACTAAGTAATATAAATGATTGAATAGCAAGTGAGCAGTATAATTACAATATATACGAATAATATGATCACGAAGTGAAACTTGATACATAAAGTAAACGCTTTTATACCCTATTCAGGAACATAGCATAGCAAATACATAAGAACATTATAATAATTCCAAATTTTTGAAGAAACTCGAAATATATTTTTAGATTTGTTTAGCCAATTGGTGGTTTTAGGTTGTGGAGTCAGAGTCCATAATTTGGACGCAGTGATTAACAATGACTAATGGTATACATTTGTTTCGGGAATAGAAAAATGCAGTGATAGGGGTTTGTGCGCGGCATTTTCTGGGAGGTTGATGTCTATCGGGGAAATGATCTGAAAGTGAACATGTAAAAAGATATGGCATTGCATCTTGCGCTCCGTTTCTTGAAGTGGTTCCTCATTATCTTATAGGCAGCTCCCACTTTTCCATGTTCAAGTTCGTCTTCTACACCTTTGCAGTGATCCTTCATCCACATTTATGTAGCTTTGCAAATCATTCGTTCGTTATTCTTTTGTATCAAAGTTGCCATTGTTTAGTAGTCACATTCTTTAACTTTATTCTTTCTTCATTGCAGTGTAAGACTTCTTTCGTGATCCATGGCTTCTTCTCGACAAATTTTATTCTCCCATGAAACTATTTTGCGGTTTCTTTTAGTCCACATTTAATGTCTTCTCATCTGTCTTTCACTGATTTGTTAGTAAGGTCCCCTCCTATGTTGTTTCCTACTGCTCTTTGAAGGGACATTTGTTATTCACTGTTTAATTTAGCTTTTTGAATTTTAGTGAACAAAACTTCTGTGCTGTAGTTTATAAGCGCCATGGACAATGACAGTGATTATTATCCATTTTTATGAAATTATTAGCGTTTCCGACTATTTTAGTAGGACAAGTATTGTAAATGTAAAGTTAAATATTTTTGTATTTTTTCCACATGGGAATGAACTTAAGTTGGAATGTATTCAGCGAACATTCATAAAAACCATGTATTTTTAATCACCCTTGTAATGTCACTAAAATTTATAAAATAGCAGAGGCCCCAAAATAGAATCGTGAGGAACCCCAAATGATACTGAGGCCCATGGTAACACGGAAGCTTCACGGAAGTAGAAAACGACTATAACTTTGACCAATCCTTTGTCCATAGGCATTCAAATGACATCAGTAACTTTTATAAATTAGTCATTGTGCTCATGCTATGCCCAAAGCCTGATTGTAGAAGGTTGAATTCTTCATTTCACGTTAGAAACTTCGCACTTTAATGAATGATGATTCTCTCTGAAGATAAGGTGATAACCTTATCTCCAGATAAGGTTATCACCTTATCTGGAGATAAACCTTAGATACGGTGCATAGGGATAGAAATAAGACGAAAGACATAGGGTAGATTTTTGTCATTCTCTCGTTTTTATCGTTTATAAAATGTGGTGGTAACTGGGAACCCTTTAAATTTTCCTTAAAATGTTGCTATTCCACTTTTCACCGGTTACTTGATAATTGTGTTTTCGTGCCCTTAAGTTTTTTTCCTTTCGCCAATTTATTAGAAAAAAATTCTTAGTCCATTTGGAGTAACAAGTTGTAGTAGTAGCAGTAGTTTCTATACGATATAAATTTTGGTTTACAATTTTATTTTTTTACGTTAATATAAAGAGGATGGCCGATAGAAGAATCGAGTTGAGGGCCGCTTAAAACCAATCCCAGGATTGTTGACGGATGACGATGACCTTTGAAATTCAGCCCGGGGCGTCAACAACCTACCTACAATGGCTATATACATAAATGATACGTGACAAGATACGTCATAAAACTATCTTAAATAGTCATTAAATTAACATTTGAAAACTTGCAATGCAATTGGATTTATTTCTGTGAAGAAATACCTTTCCTTGTTCTAACAGGAAGAAATAGTTTTTGGAGCATTGGCTATACATATAACAAAGTTGATAGGCAAAAAATAAGGAGAAACCAGTTAAAATATCTACACTTTAAGCATCCCTAGTAAATGAAAATTTTCTAACACTAATCGCTATAAATGCATCGTTGTCTTTCTGAGTGATTCTCCCATATGAAAGTAGTAGTTAGGCTAATATCAATTCGAGGGAGGAAACTGGCAGCTTGGGTCGATCAAGTCATTTTAGATATGTGAGTAATTGGATGCGGGTGATCAATTCAATAGGAAACGGTGAAGGAATAGTGAGATAACCGGCTTCGGCAATAGTCTGCTCATAGCGGAAGGTGCCTAGGAGCCCACAGTTTACGTCCCATCCAAAAGAAAATAGTGCTAAACTTGAAGTGCTTTCCGCACCATATCCAATTGGGGACCTCTATACCAATGAAAAATTGCCGGTTACGGGATTCAAACTCGGACCCCTGAGATGGGAGGGAGACCAGTATTCTAGCCGCCACATCAGCCTGATCGACCCCAAATAGAATTTTACCCATAATTCTCACCTTTATTTGTTATAGCGTGAAATGGTTTGTAAGGAAACGGAAAATCACATCTCGGGCAGAAAGTTAGGGATTTAAAAACATTATAAACAATGCGTACAATATCCGTAGTGGAACAGTCTCAGCCGTCCTTAATCGCTGCTTTTATTGCCAGGTTCTCATTGCCGTGCACTTTGGCGCTCCAGCTTACTCATTTCATTGCTTAATCATCAATTTGCCTCTCCATTCGATTTATCGTTTCAAGGGATAATTTCCAAATTCCAGCATTAAGCACAAGGGCGAAAATATTGAATCAGAGATGTATTTCGCCTAGCTGGCACGTGCCAAATTGAATCGCCCGAATTGTTGGACTCGACTAAAAATCCGATACCACTCTGCAAACGCTCGTTTTCCCCTTCCCTCGTGTTAATTCCTGGCCCAAAAATGGCTCCGCTCCGTTTGCCAATTGATTTCCCTCATTAGGGCGTTATAAATTCTCTTTAGCTCTCCCCACTCCCGCCCTATCTCAGTATCCCGCATTGCAGCGCACGGCGACGTGAGGTTGAGATAAAACAGGTGTTAAACTCTTTTCATATTTCAGTGAACGCGCGGTCGCGTCAGCAGCTGATAATAAACTATGCGCGGTGATAATATCTTCCTTGTTCTCTCTTTCCATCTCTTCTTCTAGCGTCCTGCTAATCCTCCTTGATCGTTTCTCTCTCCCTCTCTCTTTACGCACCCTCTGATTTACAATTGCCCTCCGCCGTGCATTAAATTTCGAAAAACGAACGCGTTAGAACCAATGCGCTCATTAATGACCGCAGCAGTTGCGTAATGGCCTTGTTATATGCGATAAGATGCCGCAGGACATTGGCCAGCTTTGCAATGATTTGCACCGGTGCGCTTGCATAATCTGCTCCTGAATATAATTGAAATTGATTCTCCATTTGCTATTTGAAAGTTTTTACAATTTGAATTCTATGTTTAGTCTACTGAATGGTTATTACGCATGATTTCGGTTATTTTCCAGGCTCTTATCCCTGCACTCGAAATATTGCAGTATTTTTTACGCAACTTCAGTTAGTGAAATTATTAAGAAAGCTCGTTTAGGTGTAAACAACTTGTTTATACTATGAAAACCGTGGTTTCAGGTATTTTTGATTTGTAAATACAAATCCTTGATGCCAATCAATAGCATGGACAAGGTTATTCCCTATTTTTTCTTTCCTGGTAAAACTTTCTGATTAAGTGAGCTTAGGCTCGGCAGAGGCGAGTGTTAGTGTTAATGTATTTGTTTGGTTTTCCACCCCCTAACTGTTTAGCACACTATAAGTAGATACTTATATTCCCTAGTACATCCAACTTCATTCCAGTTTATAAGAAGTATAATTTCATGTACGTTTATATCTTACTTTCGATATTCCATAACCTTTGTACGTACACCTCAAGTGAGAGCTTACAATGATGTCATTTGTATTTATGGTGTTAAAGCTCCTCGATGCCTTGCTTTCGAACTCTGCGGGAAGGAAGATGAAGGAAGATGAAGGAAGAGAAGTGGTAGCTGAAAACCAAGGGGTAATTCACGTAATTTATTCATTCTTGCCGAATAAAACAGGCTCTGATAGCCAATGACTGTTAGCTTAACCATGGAATTCAGACCACCTATAAGCATCCTACTTGACTGCGGAAACGATATTTTAGTTTAAGGTGTTACTGAGTATTTTAATAATTGTCTCCTTGTAGTCATCATTTATTAGCTTCATTTTATTCCCCCTAGTAAGTTTTTTCAGTTAAAATTATGCATCATGATAATTCCACTTTCCTTTTCACTATGCACGCCAACAAAATGGAGAATTTAGAGACTAAAAACGAATGTTTGCTCAACCAAAACTTTGAGATTTATTATACAGTTTACATAGTTTTACACGCTGCAGTAAAATGTTTTTAATATTTTTAGCAACATGCGCCGTAATCATTGTTCTGAATTGGGACTTCAGCTATGTTAAAATTCATAATGCCAGTCGTGTTCAACTTTAATATCTATGGGAGTGTAAGGGAATACATTTTTGTATCGCAGTTATCAAAATATGGTAAATTCAACTTTTGAGGTGCTATAGCCGGAGCTATACTGCACCGTCTGACCGAAATGACAAATACTGTCTAATTTTATGATAAATGTCGCGTACATGCTGGCAGTGGGATACAAGGCCCAAAACTTTAAGTTACATAGCATTATACGGACCCGGCTGCCGCGCGAGGCTCGTAGGTATCAACTTTGCTGCATTGTGCAGTATACATTAAAGAGTAACAGTAATGGCAAATAATGGTACTAGATTTTACAAGCATAGATATAATAATAATAATAACTAACTTTATAAATAATAAAAACTAATTTTAGGATGACCTATCGTTACTGTTACGTACCTGATGGACATGGATTCCCAATTTAATGGCACACTTTCATGTATCGCGAGTAGTACGGGAAGCTAGCTGCCTTTGATCACTTCAAGCATCTACGTACCTAGGCTTTTGTATTCCCGTCGGGCAAAGTGTATGCTGAAACCCATTGCTTTTTTGCTCACAAACTTGTTCAAAGCTCCCAGAAACGACGAATCCGATGATTGGTTGACGGCTCGATTCCGCTTATTTGACCAAGATTGGAAAAAATGTTTTGATCTTGGGAGCGTCGTCGTTTCGCGAATTGGAAGGTGGTGCGAATGAAGAGTATGCTGTGAAATATGGCACCCAGGCGAGGGAAACCCTTGGGGAGTTTGAAGAATAAGGCTGAAGGAGTTGTTGTCGGGAACGCCTCGAACCCTTCGGGAAGGCCGATTAATCTCCGTTATTGCTCCAGGAATCCAAGCCTGTCGATGTCGAAATGGAATTCCTTCCCCCATCCCTAGTTCCCTCTCCAGCCCCGACTTTTGGAATGCATGTACCATTGATAAACAAACAAGGCGCGTCTGCCTTTTCGACTTCTATCCGAAGAGCCGCGATTTTCAATTGCGAACGCGATTCAGTTCACGTTGATGGAGGGGAGTTAAGAGAGAGACGTGTGTGTGTGGAGATCGTATACGGGGAACACATAAGATCCTCCCACCGTATTCCACCCGGCCAACTCCCGTCAACTGCCCCTCCCGGAAAACGACTCCGCCCCGTTCCCGCTTCTGCTATCCGCGGGAAACGAACAAGCTATTACGCCGCCGGGAGGCACCGCAACAGAACCTTATTTAAGGCTCATCCTTCCCCGTGTTAATTGAATCCGCGGCCTCTTGCTGTGGCAAAGGACGAGCAATGTGAAGGCTAACCCCACAGCCAAAACCTCCCCGTTTCTCTGAGCCACTCCCGCTTTTCTTACACACCCGACCTCTTGGAAGGAAGCGGAATATGGGAATGAAATATCACCTTCGCTTATTTCATGTTTGCTTTTCGTGTATAACAAATGCCCTCTTAAATATTTTCTCCTACTTAATTCTGCCCCTCCGCGGTACGTTTCTTACGCATACCTAATGTTGCCACCTTGTGAGCGCCCATTTCAAGATTTTTTTAAATTTTTATGTAAGTGCGAGATGATTTTACAGCTCCAATGGACGTTTCTCATATCTCAATTGCCACTGATTACACTGATCTTCCCTAAGCTCTCTTTTTGCTTGCTTGATTTGCCCTTTTTGCTTTAGGTGTTTCTTTTTATCTTTAGTTTTATGGTAGGCACTGCAGTATTCTTGGCCATCTTGTATGTGGCATGCGTATATTGTCCATACCAATTCAACCTTCGGGTTTCTTTTCCGGCAACAATATTTGACGAAACTATTACTAGAACTATTGTTGAGATTTTTTTTTATTGGTAAAAATCCCGGGAGATTGTGGTAGAATAATATCAGCAATGTGTACCTGACATGGTCATTACTCCTGAAATCAAATAAAAACTATGGAATTTGCCGATTATCAATCACTTAATACTCAATCAATCAGAAAATATTATATTTTTCATGTATTAAAAAAATGCAACTCTTTTAACATGAGACTCTTGACTATCATTTAAAGTAAAAAAATCGCACGGATCAATTCATTCTTACTTTACTGGAAATAATAATTACACACATTTTGAAACGTCCTTCATATAGTGGCATAAATCTAGATATTTAATATAAAAAATAATGTCTGCGTATTGAGGATGATGTAATTCTTTAAACTAATTTTAAATATTATCTTAAAATGGGTGCTAATTTTTTGATGAATTATGTGCCCGATTATAGGAACTATGAATCCGAGGTGTATCTGAGTTTTTTCAGTCAGTGTGGATGAAATAGAATGGTGTTTTAATTACCAATGCAACAGCCAAGTAGTCAGGTGGTGAAGTTTGGAAGGGGACTGTTCGCAGCCCTGGGCAAGTAATTTCTCCCAAATGCGTGAATTTGGCCCGCGGGCCAACATAGTATGAATTCAACTTTTCCATGAAGCAGTCCTATGGTTGGCCCCCGTTGTAAGCTAGTAAGTGTCACTAAAGTTTCATAGTTTTTAATAACAAACTTATGGCTGTATGCTGACTATTCTCCCGAAGGCAAATTTAAAATTTCTAGTGTACTTATTACATGTACTTAGTACATATTCAGTTTATCACGATATGTAGGCTTCTCATGTAATTTTCCATTTTTGTTCGTTTCTCTAACTGCAGGACGCGTCATTATCCGGCATATTTTCATTCATATATTTGTATAAGAATATTGAATCGCAGATATGTGTTGCTTGATGATAGCTTGAAGTAAGCATGTATCAGTATTGTATGCAAGGTTGCCGTGTTACAAGAAATAGGTAGTTGACCTTAGTGTGAAATCAGTATGATGGTATTTAAATTAAGATTGTTTTCTCGACGTTAATACTTGACTGAGAAGCCACGCCCTGCATGCTCTTTTAAGATGGCTTACAGAGTACTTTAGTGGATGCAACGATTCTTTCCCATGCGTCCAGAAAATGATTCCTTATTGTTTGCGGCATTAATCATTGAATATCGGATCGAGACACCGGATGACTATATCACTCAGGTGCCAATGGATGCCACTTAGTGACAGATTGCATTCCTATAGCTTAGATATTACGAATGAGTATTAAATGTATCCATCGGTGTGTCTCAGTATCACGCCAGTGCTTCAGGGGAAGAGATGTAAGGGAGGGGGATCGGGGAGGAAAAAGAGTGCGGGCTCTCAGGGAAAGAGGCGGAATCGCACTTCTGGGAAGTGAATTCGGTTGAATTATGGCTCATCCGGTAGGATCCCGTGGCCTCGCCGTCCGCACTCCTCCTTGCCTTCGAGAATGCCCCGCCCCTACATCGCTTACATACATACATTCACATAGGCCTCCTTTCAAGATCGCCCCCTCCCTCCAAAGGATGCCCTTCGCGCTAGCCGCGCGGTGAGTAACCCTCCTCCCCCGTGGGAAGCTGCCCTTCTACCGGTCCCTCCGAAGCCCCCCCCCCCCCCTTCGAACACCCCTCGACTCTCCCACTCCTTTCCCTCTCCGTGGAATCGGCTAAAGAACTGATAATTGCCCCCCGGGGGGGTTCAGGAGGAAGCTATTACACCTCCCGATTTAATTAATCGCGGGGCTTGGCCATGCGAGGGAAAGGGAAGAGGGAAGAATTGTTGTGCTTCCTCCCTCCCTCTACGCCTTTTCCACCCCCCCCCTCCCCTCTGCTTCACCAGGTGTGGCCATTTCACCTTTTACAACCCTCTTCTCCGCGCCCCCCATGGGGGCATTGGGCTTGGATCTCCCACCCACACGCCTAGCCTCCTACCAACCCAACCACCACGCTTTCGCCCAACTTGCTCCGAACGTCCGGATACATTTTTATCCCTTTCCCTGGATCGAAGTTTCAATGGACTTCATGGTTAAAAGGTTAGAGCGAGGACGGTGAATATAGAATGCCCTTTATCTTAGCGCGTTAAAACTCGAACTCTTGCCCCAAACTATCCTCCTCCTAACGAATCCAATATCCTCGCACGCCATTTCATCCCTCCCCGCTCAATTTTCTCTTACGTTATTTTCAAACTACATATTTCTTCACCGAACCCTTTTTTATTTCCATTATTCCTTCGTTCCTCATCATCTTTTTCTACCTTTTTCTTTTTTTACCTTTATCCGTGTCCTTTTCAATTATTTTCTATGATATGTCTTTCGAATTCCCGCTTCCCCCAGAAGCCATCGTTCTGTTTTCTATTGTTGAGATTTCCTCTCCAGAAAGTTTTTCTCTTTTTGCCATTTTTTTATCAATTTTACCCCGTCTTTTGTTATGCTCGATGCCTTTTCACTTTCAATGGATTTCAACTCGAGACACTTCATTACCGTGAAAATGAACGTAAAGAAAATACCGTAGAGAAATGGATTGAAATACCTTCGAATTTAAGACTTCGAATGGCTAAATACGCTAATTGGATTTCTAAAAATATAGGAATTCATCCTTTTATACATATGTAATACAGTGAATGAGACTGAATTATCGCGTTCTAACTTCTCATCATATTGTGTCAGCAATCCTAAGATTAGTTGAACATCACTTTCCAGTGAATTATCCTGTCAGTTAGCCTCATCATACCGACAAAACGCTCTCCTTCACATCGTTGTTAAGACTTCTGTATCTCTAGTTATATAGGACTATGCATTAAAATTGAAATTTATTTTACTTGGCATGAAAAACACGCAGTAAGCATCTTCGAAATATTTTTAAATATAATAATATTATAATTTTCTTCATTATAGATACATTATTTCAGTGCGGGGACGATGCTTGTGAAAATTGTATTTTTTAAGTAAGCACCATATTTTATCCATTAATGCATGGTTTCTTTCATTAGTTTCATTATCGTATTTGCGATTTCCGTTGCGTTTTTAGAAACTACATTTTAATATTTAAAAGATACGATACTAAAACAAGAGAAAAAAGAATTTTCTTTAGGATGTTATCTTATAGCTTCGAGAAGTTTACGATGAGGTCTTAAATGTGTGGAACAGTTAAAATTTAGATTGTCAAATTTAAATTTCATACTTTACGCCAAAGCTATCAATTAGACTTCTTTTTTCGAAAAGCTCCTTCTTTTCTAGCATGAAATATTTAAGTATTAGATAATGATACCAGTTGAGGAAAATGTATCTGAATTTGATTTTCCATGGTTGCTATAAAAATTCTTTGTTACAATCTTATGGCATATAGCTTAAAATCATTGATCAGTGTCATAAATTTGTCACTATAAATATATATTTTCATATCATATGCTTCTTAGTGTAATTTTTTATTGGCTTTTCATGCATATTTTTTCACCCAGAAGTGAAGTTTTAAAGTTGAGTAGAAATATTTCACTTCTAATTTAAAGTAAATAGAATGTAGGCATATGGAAACCATAAATGGGCTATGTTTGAATGATATTTTCTTAGCACTGGTGCTATATCATGCACCTCAGTCTATGAACCACCTTTTATGAAGGATCATAGTTATTCTTTGTTTCCTAAATTATTTTCTTCGTTAAGCTTTCCTAGCTTTAATGCTAAAATCGCTATTATGCTATCATTCAGATTGCTAAAATTTTTAAGAAAGTAACTTATTTTCTACATTTTGTATCTTCCTCATACCGTAATTTAGATTGAAATAAGGAAAAAGGCATGCTATGCCTTTTACTGAAGAATTGGGTACGGTTCATAAAGCAGGAGCAAGCACATTGGACGTAAAATATTTAGTTTACCTAAGAAGAATTCCCAGCTGCTGATGTCGACAATGTGTCTGAACTTTACCGACAAGCTATGTTTTTATCATGACTTTAGTATCATTCAAATGAAGTAAATTTTTATCTCGGAAAAAACCATTCATAGTTTTCAAAGTCAACTTCAATTGTGTATAATATGCTCTTTTGAAGGAGTATTTATTCATCATTAGACTAGTTGTGAATCTTAATGAGTGTCGGATTCGAATCTTCTCTTATAGTTTTACATAATATCATGCAGTGATAAGCCGGCTGAAAAGTTAATAGTTATTGGTTTTGCCAATACCTCTATTCATAGAGCAAAATGATGTTGTAGACAAAGTTGCGCTATGATATCAATAACTTTGTATTACTTAGCAGTGAACTTGATTGGTTGGTCAGTTGAAGCTAGGAATATTACAATAATGATGATGCCAGGAATAAACTCTCACGTGTCTTTACTTAATATATTTAGAACTAACAAGGAAATTCTACGTTATCCAGACACTTCTCAATATTGTTTCCTTGTTCATATTGATATGTGAGATGTGTCCATCCATATCTGACTGAGGCTCATTCTATGCTGTCATAAGCTCCCTCCAAATCTTTTTGTCGTGTCATAGGTAACTTTTCCCAAATTTTTTAAAATGATAATTCTATTACATTGCTTAGTAAGCATATTAAATTTTTTTGTTAACCTTCTTGATTTAACAGCTGTCATACACGAATAAATCGACATTTCCTGTGTGGCGTTGGGAAAATTATTTTTCATGCAATAATATAAGTTGTTCCTCTAGAATCTAAATCTCCTTGATCCCTGTTGTTAAGTCAAACTTTGATGGCGATTTTGTAACGTATCTGTTCATCAAAAATGGGAGAGTCATGGGCGACACATTCTCAGGTGAAAAGCTGAATTTGACGAAGCACCGTGTAATCATCACTGGCATGCTTCAGCAGCCTTTGCAAAGTGCGAAACTAGATGTTTTCTTCTTTGCTTGCAATGGAGTCATCCCTGCTGCGTCCCCCGCTTCGTGAGTTTGGCATGTACGGCGTTAAAAACATGATAGAGATTGAAATTTCATCGGTAAATCTGCTGTTCGGTGACTAGGTGACGTTCCAATCATACGACGAGTTCCCGATTCCACATCAGTTGAAGTTTCGGACTAATTATGGACTTACGGTATAAATTTCAGTATTGCCTCCAGAAATGCTGATATATTCAAAACGTCTCTATCCATGCATGAGTTTAGATTTACTTGCGATTTCTTGCGTTATTTTCATACGCCGCGAAGCACTTTAAATTGGGCTCTTTTAGTTAATTCTTTGTAGTCAAGTCAAAACCTGGAGAAAGGAAGACACATGTCAATTTCAGTCGCAGAATATTCATTTTCTATTTCGCCCTAACATTCTCCTCTGGCAATTTCAGAGGAATATCAGAGTAAAAATATCAATAGCATGATTAATATATTAGTTACATAGATCAATCGACATCAAAATGGAATGCCGCCTTAACTGTATTGGGTTAGCGTAATTTTGAGAAATATTTCACTGTGGATAAAGATTCTTAGCTATATCACCACAATATTATTCATTATTTTGCTATTTATGACATCATTATATCTCTTCGAGCGAGATGTGGATATTTAATATCGTCTGTTATGACGTTGTTTCGTTTGAAAAATAAAAGAATGCAGCCTCCTACTCTCATACAAGTATGCATAGCAGGAAGTGTTTAATTTTAGATGCTTTTTGAGATATTGAACTATAAATTGAGAATAGTTACTCATAACATAACAATTACCCGTTGTCAACCATTGTGGATGGGACTTAGTGACTTTGTACTTGCAACCAAATTTACATTTGATTTCAATTTGGTGAGGGACAAAAGAGGTGAAACCTTTTTCGGAAATTTATAAAAAACCGAAAATGGTACGGAATGGAGCCATACCCGAAATGAAAGGAAAAAATTACCTTCAGTGAGCGAGATGTGAATCCATATCATATAAAATACCCATGTAAATATATTATAATTACATACTCAAATATGATTGAGCCGTATTTAGTGATATAAAAGTCTTCAATTTGAAATTTAATAAATTTCTGTTAGCGGAATTACATATTTTTACTTGGAAGGTGTCGCGTCTGCGTTAATCTTAGGCTTTTTATGGTTGTAAATACTTTCATCTGGAATAAAAATTAATTATAACCGCGTAATGCCCCTTAGTGAATTTCCTTATATTTGTGTGCTCAGAATATTATCTGTATGATTTGGAGTGTATGTACTACCATTTGACTTCCTAGTTGTTGTACTTGTTATTGGACTAATTATAGTGGAGTAGTAAATTGTTTTTATGAAAGCATTTCCTATGATTCTATAAATTTCATTTCTTTATGCACACCTGTAAATTTCATTCTTTCTTCAGGCAACAGCTACTATTATGCAGTAAATTTATTCTTTATCACTGCTTTAAATAAAAATTGATCAATATTTAGGTACCAAAACTTAGTCTGATTTGCTCTTATATGTAACAACGTGCTATTTTCCTTTATAATACCTTCTGGGAGAATACCCCTATTACCTCCATAGAATTAATTACTCTTTTTTTTTAATTTTTACTTTCGTTACATGGATTGAATTATGCTTCTTAATTAACCCACATGCGTTGCACTTGGAGGAAATTATTGATTAATCGATAATGAAGCGATATTAAATCATGGTCAAAGAAAAAAAATATTAATATGGATAATTAGTAATACATTTTCTGTTCTCATTTTGTGTATGTTTTTATTCATCCTTCAGTGGAACAATTTTGAATGGCAAAAAATTACGCTGTTTTACTAAGGCTAGTAGTCCGTGCAACAATTTTTTTAGACCGGCTCTGGCTAGTTAAAGTATCGCTTTGCCTGGGTTGCCACAAGAAAACATTCCTGATTGTAATGTGCCTAAGCCGGCCTTAATATCCAGGTTGTAAACTTTCCGCGTGTTAATTCAGCGGTCGAGGATTTGAATCTTGGCTAAGACATGAACCTTGCATTCGTTTCACGATTAACCTGAGGAATAGACTGCAGCAGGTGTGCCATGTAACCGAAACAGTTTACAAAGTCCATCTGCCATAAGTCCTTTGTCAAAAGTCACTACATGCTTTGCTCCTCTATACTCTATCTCTTATTTGATGAAGTTGATACCAGGCTGAATGTTGATCGCAGTACTCGTAAGGGTGCCACTTTCAAGGTAATTTCTCTTAGCAAAGCTAATTTCATTCAAAATTTCAAATTTCATTCAAATTCCTAAATCATTCGAATTACTAATTATCATTCAATTTTACAAATTCCATTCAATTTTCATTCAGAAATATCTAGAACTAGTCGTCAATTGTGATAATTGTTTGCACAAATATTTGATTTTAATGAAATACTGCAATTTTGTTAAATTTATTGTCTCTTTAATCGAAACAGGGTGCGGTTGTACTTCTCAGAGTCAGAGGTCGATTTGTCATTGACGGCACTTTTATTTCCCAATACGAACTAAATACACCCCGCACACTTATTCCTTAGAAATGAAATCATTTGCGCAAATACGCCTAAAGCTGGTTTCTATCCATAAACGTTCTCACCATAATTGGGTCTATAATATCTTTCATATTTTTTACAATGTTAAAAAACATTTTGGTGAAAATTGCTAAAATACATTTGGGCAATTATTTTATGCGTGCTTTCGTGGGATGATTTAATCATCTTTTTAGCTCTTCTTAGATTCCTCTCTAAATGCTGGAATCCATCTATATACACCCTCCATATCATTACCACAATGCTCATATTATTTCTTATTCCATTTGCAATTCTGTCACATAAACTTGTCTGCGTAGCCGTCATTGCATTATTTCAATTATTTGCGTGGCTACAAATTAAGTTCCTAAAATAAAGAGTGCCTCCACATCTCTTTAAGCGTGGATGATTATATTCCAGGAGAGAAAAAGAAGACACTCACATAGATAAAGTTCCGATATTTCGGTGGCCACTACCACCTTTCTCGAGAGAGAGGAGAGAACTGACTGAGGGGGCAAGGAAGGTCGGGGAAACAAGTGAAGGGTAGAAGTAAGGGAAAGGAGGGGTAAGGACGAGGGGGAAAGGGTATGAGAAAAAGTATGAGAAGATGAAAGAAAGAAAGAGAGACGGCTCCTTTAATGAGCCCTGTTAATTCCCGGTTTGCGAAAAGCATGGAAGAGCCAAATTAAAGATTGCTCCAACGTTTTAAGTTGGAGGGGAGACGCTGAAGGTGGAAGGGAGGCCAGTATGCCCACCTTGAAACAATTGTTGAAGTTGGATTCGTGGAAGGAGGCATGTATGGCTACCGGGAGAGAATAAGAATGGTAGGAGGGAAGCCTATTTGGATGCTTACAATCAATTAAATATTTTATTTAGGTTATATTGTAGATTTGTGGTGAATTTTACAATGTTATTTATAATTACGGAGTGCTACTGCATTCATACAGTATTTTATTCTTATGAACCACTGATATAGGGCATAGTCATGTGTTACCTAACGCTGGTTTTCCACTTCTTAACCCCCTTCCATCCCGTACGACGCGGCACTCTGTAACATTCTCTAAGACCCTCCACGGTTGAATGATGCAATCGTCTCTTTTTTGTAAAAGATAAAAGATATGATCTTTAATGACTTATATATTAGTCATAAACATAGTTTATTCGTTAAAAATAATATTTATCATCTTTATTACCTGAAGAGTCAAATAATATACATAATTTATCATTTTCACGTGTAACGGAAGGTTTGATGCCGACCCCTCTTTCCCTCCCTGTCGATAACATAATGTAGCGGCTGGAATATCCTCTCCTCACCCCCTTTCTAAATCGTTATATGGAAAGACCCTAGCTAAAATATTCATCTGTCCATAACGTTTGTCTCATTTCTTTGCTGGTTGGCTTTTGTAATTTTTCTTGAGGTCAGTTGCCTTCACTTTAAATGTAGTTGTAATTTATTGCTAAATCAAGCGAAAGATCAGCGCGCAGTCGAAAATAACGGTACACTGTAAAAAGTTGATCTGATTTTCAGTGCGATCTGAATTTAAGCGCTGTCTGGTTTAAGGCAGGAACACGGATGCAAGGTGCGGAAGAGGCAGGAACATGGATGGTTGGTACAGGAGCAGTTAAGCAGGAAGCAGAGGAAGCAGAATTCTGGATGGTCTGATTTTCAGTCGTTCACCTGCCTTATTTTTAGACAAGATATTACTGCTGAAATTCAACATACCCTGTCTTAAAATTGTTGCATCTGAAATTCAGATCGCTTTTGTACCTTAAAATCAGATCTACTTTTTACAGTGTATCATTGGTGGGAAATAAAATGTCGTAGAGGATATTGGTCTGTTTTTCCTTGTTAATTCCTTAAACAGGGATCAAAAAAATGCAACTCGTCAGCCATAAAAGATTCTTTGGATATGTACACGAGGTTACGGTGTATTCATTGTTCTTTATAATTTCTCTATGGTAGATAACATTAAGTGCTTTCCATCTTGAATTTTTACTTCTGATGTTCTTCGTGTTTTCCAGCAGTTATTCGTTATAAACGACTTGAATTATTGCGTATTTTGGTGAAAAATCTACCCCTTTCCAGCTACCTTTAGGTGATCTTAGGGCACGTTACGATGATACGCTATGAATCTCATTCTAAATCATGGACAAGTGACAATATAGAGTTACGATTCTTACTTTTAAGTGTCTACGGAAAGTCCTTCATGGGAAAAACTGATGGATTTTTAATGAGGAAATATATCTGTTGTTAAAGTCTTATTCATCTTGAAGTGGGCTCATTTAAGAGGATCAAAACTCAAAATTCACCATTGTTATTCCCTTGCTTGAACAACTTTCGAATGAGGAAATCAATTTCAACAGTGCCTACTAAGTTCTTTGGAGTAAATGAGGAGTAAACACATTGAGCTTTGGCTCAATTCTTTTCAACATATGCAACGTACAAGGAAGGGAGATGTTTCGGATGATGAGCGTGACCGATAGCTTTATTATATGTTTCAACAATAATCAGGTCCAATAATTGGATTCGAGTAGAGCTGGCGGCAAAAGAGCAACGATGCCATTTCATGGAATTTGCTGCAGATTATCCTCTATTACCCAGTGGAGCGAATAATGAAGAATTAATCCCGATACAAGTGGCAGTAAATCGTCTCCCTTCGAATTTGTAAAAGACGAAGAGACGTGAACGCGACCCAAACTGGCAAGGAGCTCCGTCCGCACCATCCGTAATGAGATCAATATGCATTTTTAGCTGAGTTTACCGGAAAAGGAGCATATCTGAGCATTTCCAGGCAGCCCACTGGCTTTCTATCAGAGCGAGATGGTGGGGGGAGTGAATTTTCATCTTAGCATGCGGAGTTTATAATGGTTTGGAGGGAAAAATGGTGGCATTTATTTTTATATATTTGTGCATGTGTATATAAACGTCTCTAAAGTTCAAGCCCCCTCTGTTTTCCACTTGGAAACAGATTTCTTTCCCGGGAAAATATTTCTTTGCAATGTATTTTTTTTGTTATGAATAAGCGACTTCTTTCCTCCCTCCCCCGGAGACCCTTCGAAAGATTTGATTTTTTACCCCCACCCTTACGCCCCAGACATCAAAACTCCAAACTCCGCCTTTAAGATCACCCCCACCCCCAATTCCGACATTTGGGTCTGAACCCCTTGAAACACCGCCTTCCCCCCCCCCCCTCTCCCAATATCTAACTCCCTCCCCAACCGAACACTCCCGCTTTCCTTTGCTCCCCTCGCTCCCTGGGTTATGCCGAATGAAATTCCTTCTCGCGGGTCGATATCAATCAAAGAAGCGGGTTCGCTAAGCCGATTTCTTTCCGCGCCACTTCCCCTACCCCCCTCCTGCCTACATCCCACATCCGTCCTTTTGCTTACCCCGTGGATTTTTTCCCGCGCTCACCTCTCACTCCCCCGTCTTCCATTTCCCGCCTTCCCCCCTTCCCCTTCCATCGGCTTCCATCCGAAATCCCTCCGCGCTAACCACTTAACCCCCTCTTCTCCTTGTCAGCCATTCACTTCCTCCCTCAACCCTCCCCCCCCCTCCCCGCACACCGAACCAGGCCAAAACCCATACGTTTCTTCGGCTTCCTTTTGTCAGAGAAAAGTCGCGGATTGCTTAGGGCAAGATCTATCCTCACCAATCGCTGCATTACTCCTCCTGCCTGTTCTCCATACGTTTTCAAAACCCCCTTACATCATCCCCCACTTTGCCACTTTGGTTTTCCGCCTGCTTCTTTCCCTATTTAATAATCGCTTTAATGTCACTCACACCTATTTTCATTGATATCTCCTCGCAAATCTGGATTGCCAATGCCTTTGAATCTTTTCCTTTGAAAAAATAACACCAAACTGACTACATAAAAAAATACCGAAGCTAACAAGCTCCTGTGAAAAGTATTAAGTGATTTTTCATTTGTGGTTATACAGCTATAAATACCTTTCTTATTTTAAAGGTAATCTTTCTCTGTAGAATAATATGAACAAATAAAAAAAAAATATGTTTCAGTTTCTCTTTTATTGATAGTAATTCATCCTTTGGATTTTAAAATGTATGTGCAATGTAATGTACATTAATTTGAAATTCCATGTTATGAACACTGTCATGATATATCGCGGTAAGGCTGTATTTGCTGTTTACTTCCTTATAGAATCACCAAATACCATTAATAGACACATGTGGTGCATAGTACCAGGTTTTTGCGTATCTGTTGAAACCTGAAGCGTTTTATTTTCTGTGCATCGCAGTATTTTATTTTAAATATAGTATTTTATCTCGGATATTTAAGATAATAATGACGTTGAATTAAGTCCAATGCATATGGCATCACCCTAAGTAAATCGCGCATTACCATCATCATAATACACTACCAGTCACTATAAGTGTGTGGTAAGATATTTGATTACACCATTATTTCCACCTAGTTCGATCATGCATTACGATTCAAAACTTCCATCCGAAAGGTGCAAAAAAAAGGTCCCTTATAAATTGACATCCGGATTAGGAATATCCTAACATATTTACGTTTAGCTCACATGCGCAGGTTGTCATTAACGAGAAGTTGGTAATCATTATCAGATCGTAGGTTAACATACCGATAAATCTCCTTTAAAACTTTATAACGGATAGGTTTTCTGAGAGAGTTACAATGTATTCAAACCACTAGCGCAGTACGGCGGGTGACACCATAATGGTAAAATTAGAGAGATAGTTAATAAGACCGGAGAAAAAAAATTAATTTTTTCGCGCACTATTATAAATCTATGAACACAACAGCGAAGGTACATGAGGAACTCGAAACAGGTATAGTAAATTTGATGCAGAAATTAGGATGCAGTGATTTTTCCAACATGCACATATTTTAACATTACTATTTCATGCTTGATTTACATTCTTTAATTTAAAATTTGATGTAATTGTAGATATGACAGACTATTCCACAAATATTACATTACTTTGTATTATCAATTTTGTTTCATTTATAGCTAACGTTTCACGTGCCTCGTAATCATCATCAGTATTTCAATCATAGAATTAGTTTGCTGCAGCCCTCCATTCTGCCCTATTCAATTTTAATTCCCTCTCACCCGGATAGGTTTTCTCCTTCGCGTCCTTCATTATTTGCCCTATATAATTGTCCCTTGGTCTTCCTCGCGGGACTTTACCTCAATTTTCCCTTTTATTATGAGTCTAACTAATCCATTGTGCCTCAAATTATGTTCAATCCGTCTGGTTCTAGGATTCGATTCTTCGCTGATCTGCTTTCCTGATGTTTCATGTCTCTGATAAATAGAGGGTATCCACGCTCCATACTAATGTTTGATGAAGTGCTTCCCTGCTTGTAGCCATTATTCCAGAAGTGTGCCTCGTAAGTGTGTGTCCAATATTCCCCAGGGTGGTAGCATTCCTCAGTTGCGTGCAAGTATTATTTGCATGGAGTAGTTTTTTTGCATGCTTGATTTACAGTAAGTTTAAACTAATTCCCTCTAATTATAATGCATGCCTGGTGATTTTTCACCGTCTGCCGCACATTTGCGGCAGCTTACAGATAGTGACATAAAGTGCGTATTTATGCACCTGTGTTGCCATTGCCATAAACATTTTCGTCTATTGAAAGTGTATGAGTCTTTGTCGTATTTCATTTTTTTGTTGAAGTAACATAAATGGTTGCGTTTACTCGTACTAACGGTTTTCATTAATTATCAGTCTCAGTATGACCAAAGTCGTGGTGGCCTAGTGGGTAGAGCACTGAGCTACTGACCGGAGGGTCCCGGGCTCAAACCCCGGGCCTTTCTGCACTCATCTAAAATCCTCGCAATTCGATTTTCTGAGTGTCAGAACTTCGTTGGAAATCGCAGGTGGCCCAGGGAAAATATCTGTCCCCCTACCCAGAATGTGTGAAGTTCACACGCCATCGGCTTAGTACGAGGTGAGATTTACTCTCACCTAACAAAACCAACCTTCGAGTTATATCACTGAATGAGTGAGTATGACCGTAATAATTTAGAGCAGTCATAGTTGTAGTGATTTCGTTCAATTTGGGTTACTTGCCGTGCTAATTACGCCGCTACTTCTTATTTAACTCTAATATTGGATGCAACTGGTCTCGTGTTTTGCGTTAATGGCTGTATAGATATTTACCACAAAATAATCATTAAATTCCGTGGAGTTTAATAGTAATTCACCTTTTTTTTTTTGCGTGGATTATTTTATTATTTTGTTCCTCGGTGAATTTTCTTCCGCCAATTTATGATTTCCTTCTATCAATTAACTTATTTTACTTAATAAAATTAGCAGAAAGTTAAATTTATTAAAAGTTTCCGGCGAGATTTCTGTGGAACATATCTAAAATAGAAGATTCGTCCACTGTTTTGAACGGTGGACAAATACTGCATTTTTTCCATTTTCTTTCATTTCATTTAGTCCCATAAAATATTATTTGCCATGTTGCAGCATCTTAACGGATAACCAGTTTATTCAGTTGTTCCTAAAAACTTTAAACCTACCAATGCAGGCAAAACAGATAGGAGAAGTAAGTTAATTGCTTTTGTCATCAGATCAATGTTTATTAGACATTCGAGGAATAATTATCATTTGAATAGAAGAACATTCAGAGGAGGTTGACGCATGTTAGGTTGACGTAGTGGTTATGAAAGCTGTACTCTTTCTTTCAGCTCAAAAAATATTTATAAAAACGAATTTACTGTTTTCACTCCAAGGAAACGTTGTCCCGTCATATTGGAAAAACATATAGAATCTTTTAATGCCGCTTTTAGCCTTAGGTCCATTATTGATCCTAAAGGACTTAGATCGGGACAGAGTAAATACATGAAAAAGAAAAGGAATTTTGTAAAATCTCATAGTCATCGATTATCAAAGCAGAACATTCAAAGGAAGGGTATAAAATTAAAACCAGCCTTCTTATCTACCTCTAGTAATCCAATTTAACTGGTTTAACGAGGTGAGGTCTGCAATAAAAAACAGTTATTTTTCACCAACGTTTCGGAATATGCTATATTTAAACTTCAGGGCTTAGAATATCGTATTAAAAATTTTGTCCTCCTAATTAAATCTCAATGAACGAGAATTGCTGCTGAGAAAGTACATAATTATCCATATATTTATTTTGGACAGTCATTATTAGTTTCTGGATGGTTATTTGTATACTCTCTCAGCCAGTGTCGCACCCAGAAAGTTTTTATGGGGGAGAAGGGGGGGTCGATTTTTTGCAAATCTTTTTTTTCCCCCGATCTTTTGCAAAGTGTAACCAAAATGTTATTTTTATGAGTATATTTTGAATTATATTGTAGGCCATATTAGTTATTACATACATACATCCTATAAGTAGCCATATCAGGTTTACAGACAAAAATAGATAAAAACTTTTAGGCGTATACTAAGTTGGATATTTATAACAGCAGAGATAAAAATTCTTTTTTTTTAATATTTGGTCTAGTCCGTCTAGTCATACCCGAGTAAAATGAAGTAACGAGTTTTTCACTATTTTCCAACTGCTGCTACCATGCGACTGTTACTTGATAATTAAAGAATAATTTGGGTTTTGTAGAGAGCTAAGGGGGCCAGGGTCCCTTCCGCCCCCTCCCTCCAGTGGGTTTGCCACTGCTCTCAGCAACAATTATTGTTCACTTATTATTCAGTTTTATTAAATTTCAAATTATTCATTGCCAAATATTTCCTAGCGGTTTTATTGTGATACGTGTATTTGGAAATAACTGGAGTAGATAGGGTATTTTGTTAAGGCTGTGGTAATAGCTGTGTTTGAATCACAGGCAAGCTCCTCCCGGATTAATACATAATCTCCAAATTCATAGGAATATCAATCAGGATGCTGAGCTGAGCTTGGCCCACGAATTCGGTAAGCGAGATTGAATTTTGATCGCACCCTTGCGAACCAAAATGAGAGTAAGATTCACCACTCTTGTTGGGTTATAGAAGGCTGGGGAATGAATCTTCTCAGAATATTCTTGAATTCACCCCCCGCAGTTGGAAAATTCCCCGCATTAGAAGCTCACGAGGTGGCGACTCCAAAAAACACCTATACGCCTTTCTTCGCTCTCTCTCTTCTCGTGCTTCCATTCGTATTCCACCGACGAATCGTCTCCCACTCAGCTCCCCTCCATCGCTTCCCGGAGGAACTCATTCCTCTTTGTCCCCACCTCCGTCAAAGACCTTCGATTTCTCCACCGCACTCCCCTCCGCATGGAATGATCTCTTTCTTTGCCACTCCCGCTCTTAATTTTAATCCCTTATTCACGCGCTATTTCCCGCACTCGTTTCACCTCTAGCCCTCCTCAGCTTTCGGAAACCTCACCACCCCGTCCCCCTTCACCTTCTTTTTTGCGACAGAGAACTCTCTTCCTCCCCTCATCCCTTCTGCACTCTGCGACCGTTTCTCAACTTTTCCTCGGTCGAAAATGCGAGAGAGGGGATTGAGGTAAAAACATCGCTCACTTCAAATCGAAGGAGATCAGTGAGGGAGAAAGAGAGAATATTTTTCATGCTAATGGAACAACTAGGAGTTCAGACATGCTATTTATGTTAGAAGAAGACTGGAATTAAATTGAACTATGACGAAAACAAATATCTTGGATACTTTCTCCCGGAAGTTGGCTACTATTTAATACTTAAATCTCTGTATATGTATTACTGTAACTATTATCAAACCATAGGAACGTTTTCTAGGAATTCATCATTTTGTTAACGATCTTGCTAAATCAAACATGTGACTCGATTCATGGTAAAAGGGTTAGCCAGCATTTTTATGTGTGGCCGTTAGTGTCATTGACTTTACATTGACAAGTGTTTATTAGCTCTCCTTGCTAAAATTTTGTAGAGATCTTCCAAATGTCAGTGATCATTTTTGGTCATGAACTTTAAGGTTAATTTGATCAGCTATCCCCTCGAAAACTAGGAAAAATTTGAAACATGTATAAATATATTTCCCCATAAAGTTCATATCATATTTTTGCTAGTTTAAATAACAAAATCACAGTATTGTTGCATTGTAAGTAATATTTCATTCACTTTCATCAATTAAACCAACAGCTAATACAAGCAATCAAGAAATTTTTGACAATAATGTTTTATCAATATATTTATGTTTTGATACTCAAACTAGTACCTTTTTTCATTAAGTTTGAGTGTAATATTTTACGAATAGGTACGCTTTTTGATATTGAAATTTGAAAAAAGTGGGATAAACATTTCACCTGTTAAACGAATGAAACTCTACTGGAGCAATAGCTCTATTTCTCAATTTATCACATATTTTAGGATGAAAATTGTCAATTCATTACGAAAAAATTGATTATTTTCTCCTGCGCCGAGATTCTTAATCCGATGGAAGGGATTTCAATGAAGGTAAATATTAGTTGTCTGCCGGGATTGTCGTCTTTTAAATTTTCCCACTGATTGTGAGCCGTGTAATCTGTGACTTCTTTTCAACGTTGTTACCTTTTCATGACTTCATGGACAACTCAACGACCCCAACTCGATTTCAGTGTCTTGATGCTGAAACCGGAAAGGGTATTTTGTTTTACTTCGCCAGGTTTCCGTGAACGTCAGATGGTTCTCAGCTTTTTCGTCTCTCCCAATCCCATCCTCCTTTTCATTTCTGGTCTGGTTCTCGTTTTCCTTTTTTGAAGGCCTAGCATTTTCCTTGGATTCTATATCAGATTTCTAGGAGGAACTCCATCGCTCGAGTGGAGATTGGGAATACACTATTTATTTGGATGAAGTAAAATATTCACCCTAATTCGGATCGGTGCTGGAGCACAGCCACATCGAATATATTTTGCTCTGTGCGTTGGCTATCAGAAATTGGAAACGGGGGTGTTGGAGTAAGATTACATTCACATAGTAAAAAACAAGGTAGGAATGATAACGAATAAGAGAGAGTATGTGAGCGTCCTATTTCCTTCACACAGTATGGGAAACCGTCATAGGTAACTGAGCTGCTATTTGAGAGAAACTTCAATAAATTTGAGCTCCCAACCAAAGCGCGAGCATTGTTTGTGTGATATTTATATTTACAACTATTTACTGTGGCACTTATTATGTGTGATAAAAATTAGAGTGAAAATGCTAGGACCTATAACTAAAAGTGTAATCCAAGTTTATAATTCTCAGCTTTTTTAGCTTATCATAAATCTAAATTGTTTACTATTTTATTATTAGTAAGAAAACTGGTTAAATTTTCTTTTCATCTGCATATTCTTTCCCAAATTCTACTTAATAATTTATTTATATAAATTATTAACACCCATGAAATGGAAGAAAAACCATCAATGTCATAATTTACTAGTTGTAAATGGAAATTTTACTCCACATGAGCGCATTTACATTCTTAATTTTGCTATGATTTTCGTCTCACGTAATTTCATATGTTCCATACCGTAGCTATGGTGCTCTTATCTGAATAATTTGAGAATCCGGTTTTTTGCCCCTGTAAAGTATGTGAAAGTTGCTGTTTGTCAGGCCGTACCCATGGAATACCAGGAAGTCACTTAAGGCATGCATAACCGAAAGATGAACGGTGTAAAATAAAGGCAGAAGGCCAATAGTCATTATTAAATTCATGCTACGACTTTTAAAACGAGAAATTTGAACATAATTTTGATCGTGGGATTTCGTAGGTAACATCGAAATTGAGATTTACCATGTACCCACACACATATTTACATATGATTTGTGCATTTTCTGTCACGAGCGATATAGCGGATATCATCACAAGTGATGATATTTTGAAATTAGAAGCCGTATCGTGACTTGCTAGGGAATGGCGGGGACGCTTGGCTCGCATTCGGGTAGCATCAAAGCCAATTCAATGAAAGCTAGTTTCTTATGACTGTGCTTATGTGGCCGATACAAGTCGGAAGAGAAGTATGAAAGTATTACCTCAACACCCATCTTCTTGGTGGTGTTATGATTGCCATTTTTGCCCTTCACCTATTGCAAACTTTCTTAAGCTCATCACAGTAGCCTGTTTTTGATCATCCAATATATTGTGCAAGGGCGATTATAAATGTTACCATTTAGGACGACAAATCATATTTTTCGACCAGCTATGACTTCTCTGAATTTCACGTTGAACTTGCCAACTTAGCGTCGTAAAAAATGGCCGTCGTATTTAAAATAAAACTGTCTTTTATTGAAAACAGAAATAAAGAATCCGTATGCCGAGCTCCCCCTGCCTCTTTCAATTTACCCCTACTTTGGGTTCAGCTTTGCTCCCACCATGCTCTTAAGCGGTAGCATTTGGCGACAAGGAGGTGGTAAAGTAGCTCTAGATGAGGAAATTTTCCCCACTCGGTATTCTTGACCCTTACCCCTCCTTCTTACTTTTGATTCTCACTCCTCTCTCCAATCGGTGCTACAAATCCACGGCCCAGGAGGAGCCATGCGCTTCGAGGCGAGGCGGATATAGAGGAGGGGTGGGGAGGGATGACGGGGCAAAAAGGGGACTGGGTATGAAGAGGGAGAAAACGACGGGAACGTAAGAAAGGGGGGTTGGACGCGAGGGTGAGAGTGGTTCATTCGAAGTATGTTGGGTTGAGTGGGAGGGAGAAAGAAAAGTTTTTATCGGCTTTGAATCAGATTCTGAGACGAGTGATTTGGAAAAAAAGCATTCGTCATCACCTCCGGAGGTTGAAAGAGAAGGGGATCGGAGAAGGAAGTGGATTGGTGTTGGAGGGTTTCGGGACAGGGTTGGAATGGAGAGGATTCGTGGGAGAAGGACCTTTTAGGGGTTCTTCTGAGCAAGAAGATGAAGCGTATTTTGGTAGTATTGAGAAGAGGAGAGAGTGAAGGTAGTAGATTAAGGCCGCGGATAGCTTTGTGAGAGAGCTGCTAGGTGGTGCATAATTGAAATCAGAAGGAAAGGAAGTGCGACCCCTTTGACACAAAATTAGAGTAATCATTCGCTGAATACTTTTACCCCTGTATTTCGTCCCATTAAGTCGATATACTGACGTAGTAGAACCTATATTACAGTTATTCCCTCTTTGAATCATCCAAAATAGCCTGCCATCTCAAAGCTTGATGGGTAAAGAATGTGATTTTCATCTTTTTGACTACCAAACGCTCAGGAGTGTAGGGAAAAATATAAGGTGATTTAGGTAGTCGATTGAAGTCATCATGCGTTTCCTATTTCAAGTGGCACGATGGTGAGAGCTGACCGCTTCTAGAGCGAGTGAAGTGCGGACATTCAGCTCAACTGGAAATGTTCGTGAAAAGATTCAGTTGAGGGATTGCATTGTAGAGTTATTTTACTCCCGTCCGACATCTGTTAGCCACCCAGTCAAATTCTTATTCGGTTATTGCCGTCGCAAAGCTATTTAACGCTATTTAATGGAACAGAATCGGGTATACTTGTGGTATTCCACAACAGTCTAGTCGTGCCTGGAGTTCACAGCTTAGTGTCTACGAGTTAAGTGGTAAATTTTTTCGCATATTGTTCCAACTTGCATCATTCTTATTTCAGCCTGCAATTTTCATTTTTTTTTATTTCTCCGTAGATGCTTCTCTCTATCCATTTAATCCTCCTTCTTATCCAGTAGTAGATGTGAATCACCTAAATCCGTACTTTTTAATCAGATAATATAAAATATACATCGTTGAAGGACAAGTGGACGGGAAGAGCAGCAAAGAAAGACCTCGTATGAAGTATTTAGAACAAGTGATGAAGAATGTAAAAGAGAAGAAATACGTAAATATGAAGAGATCTGCTGATAGAAAAATCCAGGGGAAAGCTTCATCAAACCAATCTCAGGATTGCTGACTAATTATGATGACTAAAAATGGTACTCATATATGTGCTCACATTTCGTAATAAACTTAATTTGTTGTGAGTCACAAGTAGCACCTGATGTTTGATGACGCTCTCACGCATGCCTTACGATTAATTTTGATGGAGTATATTATCCTACCATTGAATAGCAATATTCTACGAATGAAGCATGAGGTATTATTTTATTCCCACCACCAACAAGAGTCGCGATCAAAAAATCTTGACGCCCAAGTGCTGGGTAAACGCTGGAGGCAGAAATCTAATTTTTAATTCAAATTTGGAGCATGTTGTAGTAAATAGACAAGTGAGTGCCGAGCTTAACGAAGTTGAAATGTAGAAAATATGGTAGGGACCCAAGATAGGGGAGATATAGCCAGGGGTTGTTACGTGGGGAATTGGGGATTTATGGTTCAAAGGGTAATTCAGGGGTGACCATAGGGTGCTGGGCAGAGTGTGAGAGAACGGCGGCGGTGGACTGTGGTGTATGACTGCCTGTGATCGTGGGAGGGAGACAGAGAGAGACATCTAATGAAGGATGTTGGGAGGGTAGTTGGGAAGGGTGGTTGGTACGTGTGAGATGCATCAGACGGAAAAGGGGATGCACGAGGGAAGAGGAGGAGGATTAGCGTGAACTGGAGCATAGAGCTCCCCACATACCCACCTTTTCATTCACCCTACGTGCGGGGACTCCGCGCAAGATGGCGGAACCGAGCCAGACCCGGGGAGCTGGTTGAATATTCGTTTGCATCCGTCGCGGTTTTCAGATATCTCTCCCATTATGCTCGGGGCACTCCTCTCACGAGTGCGGATCGCGGGGAGTCTGAATGGCTTGTACAAATGCGGAAAATGGCTGCTCTACCCTTTCCTTCCTCTCTTTCTCTCTATCTCCGCCCTCACGGAAGGAAACGAGTCGCAAAAAGGTTCTCCGCCGGAGTGAATGTTTTGCCCCGCACCGACCTAAAAACGCGCGCGCATTATGCCAGCAGTTAGGAAATTTCTCCTCGCGGAAGGGAGGAACGGCTCCTCTCACTATCGCGCGGCGGCGTGCTCTCGGGGTTTTGGTTCCTCGGAAGGGATAGATGAATCGGGCTTTTTCAATTACGAAGTCGATGCCGTTTGCAAGCCTGGTGCGCCCTTTTGTGCGTCCCTCCCTCCTCTGTCCCCGTGCGGAATGAAAAGGGAACTCCTCGGCTCGGCCACGCGTGGTCTCATGTAGTGGATGTCGCGGCGAAGAATGTTGGATAAAGAGGGGAGCGACGAATAAGTTACAGTTTTTCATTTCATTGTGCACAGTAGACGAGAAGACACATTTGCCGATGTTAAACTAGGGAAACAAAATATTGAGGAGGTGAAAGAGCATTGTTATCAGGAAAGCCGAGTAACCAGCGATAAACGAAACAAGAAAGAAATAGTAGAATATTCCAGGAGAAGAGGGCATTCCACCAAAAGAAGAATTAACAAACAAATGGAAATGCAAACTTGAAATTAAGAAAACAATTCATCAGAACGTACACCTGGTGCACTCTTCTTTATGGAAGTGAAGATTGGACCATAACGCTTTTAATATATAGTGCTTTAGATGGACGATGAAGATGAAATGGAGCAACTGTGTGGCTAACGAGTAATTACTAAGAAGAGTGGAGGGAAGAGTAAGTCTTCAGAAAATCTTGAGAGAATACGAGACCACTTAATCGGCCATATTGGCCAAGAGACGTAATGGTCGGACAAGGAAACGGGAGGAATCGCAAAGCATGGCCTTTTGCATGAGGTACATATAGCAAGTAGTGAAGGATTTGAAAGAGAAGGGATATATGTGAGTATGAAGAAGGTAGCTGATAAGACAATCGAGTCGTGAGCTACGTCAACATATCTAAAGATTATTGACTGACGATGTTGTATGTTGTTGCTGTTATGAAATGGAGATGTGTTGTTATGAAATGAGGTGCATTTTGCTTTTCCTTTTAAATTAGTATAACCTCGGGTCTACATTCCATCTTATTGAAATAATTGTTTATGATTGGTTCAAATACAATCGTGGACACCTCGATCCACAGTTACGGGCTTACACGAGAATTTTTATTGCATTAATGCAGTCATTTAACAGTTAGTATAACTGTAATTCAAGAGTTATATGGTAAATAAATAAAAACAGCTCTTCAATGGAATGCACAAGAAATGTTATATGTATACCTAGGTACTTACATTGCTTCTCATGAGAACAATTTTTACCGTCTTAATTATAAATACGTATCCTATTAACAGATAAATCGGAGTTGTTAGGTATTCTATGAATTTGAAGTCAAGAAAAAGTTCCTCAAACTTATTCCAATTTGAAGAAAATGCTGTTTGTTTCTAAATTGTTTCTATGAAAATTTGTTTCTAGACACCCTATAACTTGATCCAGTCATCTAACTGCGAGAAGAATTCATTTATGAAAGGCATTCGACTCTTATCCGTTTAAAATCTTTTATTTTTCACTTTGTAACTCACGAATCTATCTAAAGGGTACTTAAATCGTAAACAGTACTCTCTCCAATGGAATTGATTCGAATTCAACTGCTCTCAAGTTTGTGCTCAAAGGTGAATTGATGAAATATGGAACATGTCCAATTGCAAAATACTTACTTCCCTTTGGGCTCATTTGGCAGATGCTCTTCTCGTGAAAAGGACGGAGGATGTAGCCTGGCGACAAATGAGCTCATCTCTGAAGATCATTCTAACCACACAGTGGCGCAAAAACTGCAAAGATTGAGATGTTATTCCGCTGTCATCATCATCATCATCATCACCATGTGGACCACTTTATTATTTCTTCTCTCCCCGTCTCTCGACGCACGTTTGCTCCTCTGTAAGGTTCCGTGGATGGCAACGGGATGCGGGCGGGCAAGCGGGTTATGCAGGTTCGGGCGCTCGAAAGACGGGCAAATAGGATCCAAAAGGGATTCGCAACTCATTGGTCCGCTCTTAATTACTTCAATTCCGCACCTCGTCTCCGAGTGGGCGCGCAGACACTGGGCAAATTGGATTTTCTCCCCATTGCGTCTCTTCGTCGTCGTCGCCGCCGCTGCTTTGAAACGCAAATGAGTCCCCGCGACATCAAACAATGCGGCGAGCGCGAGGAAGAGGGGTTTGTAGGTGGGGGAGGGGGCGCAGATAGGATAGGTAGAGAGGGAGAGAGCTATGAACCATAATCCTCGGACGAACGGCGCGGCAAGCGCGGAGAGAGATGTGATTTTGCGTCAGAGCATAGATATGTGTTCGTTAGATGCACGTATGTGCGAGCGTCAGTTCACGTTGTTCAGTACATACCTATATGCCCGTGTTTGTTTGTTAGATGTATGTATTACACCGCGAGCGCGCGTGTGTGTGTGTGTAGTTGTGCGTGCGTTCGTCCCGAGCGTTTGCGTGAGTGTTTGTGTGTGTCGCGAGTGGATTCACAAACCGCGCCCCATTTCCTTCTCCCACGAAGATTACGCACCCAGCGGAGTGAATCGCTTGCGCGCTCGCCCCTGTGGAAAACCATCCCTTCACCCGCTCCGCGTTTTCCCTTCCAGCCCACCTCAGGACCCGAGTGAACGAATCTTCGTTCACCTCACACACCCCCCTTCTCTTCCTCCTCCCACTCGCGAGTCACACGGGGGAGACACTATTCCGATCCCCAGTGTGTTAGCCCCCTTCTCTCTCTCACACATACTCATCCCCTCCCTATCGCATCTCACCCAAATGATTCTTCTCGCTTCGGCGCAGCGAGGGGAACGAATGCGACTGAGCATGTGTCTCTACAATGGGTGGGGAGGACCGGTGGAAGGGGTGCGAGGACGTTGGTCCGGTCCACTGTGAGTAGCCGAGAGACCCCTCCAACTGGTCCAAGTCATATTCTTGGAAAAAATAACAGATCTGTGTCGGCAGAAAATTTTCAATGGCAAATTTTCCGGCAAGGCATTTAACTGCGATAGTTTTGTTTAGTTTCCCTCCCATTTTCATATTTTAGTGCTTGAGGAGTTTGTTTTTTCGGCGGGTACACTAAACTCTTAAACTACCGATCGGTTTAATCATCTTCGCCTTACCCTGTGATCCACTGCGAGGGTATGTGGCAGGGTTTGGAAGGTCAGTACACATGCACTTCTCGGAAAAATGCTACTTCTTCATGGATATATCTTAGAAGTCCACCTACAAGTCACGCCCAACTTGATGCTGAGTACCTATCTTCTTAGAAATGAAGTGACTATGGATCGGTCGGGCATTTGTTCCAACATTATTCTATATTTCATTTACTTCTACATCAAGCATTGCAATTTATCAATAAACGAGTACCATTTAGCACGAAACATTCGGTATTAATTCAAATTTTTTCGAGAATTTAGTATTATAAGATAGATTAGATAAGATAAGTATAAGAATAATTAGTATTTCATTGGTCTTACAAAAGACTCATTATTCCATTTTGAAGGTGGCATAATCGCATCTCTTTTACGTTAAGCATATTTTCGGAGAAAATTTGTTTGTTTTTCTATAGTAGCATACTTAGAGAATGAATTTTCAGCGTAATATAGGACTATGCATGCGTCTATGAGCTATCCATTATTAAGAATTTGAGGCATGGAAATTATGACATTGTCCTTCAACTTGAATTGCATTTCCGTATAACCCTTTATGGTAAGTGCCTAATTGCCTGGCTCCGATAAATGTAATAGGTATAACTCAGTTAATGGTGACTCAAAAATCACAGTTTCTGTCTCCTTAAAAATGAGAAATGGAAAAAATAAATTGACTTGGCAAAACTTCTACTAGAAATTAGTTATTGAAATGATTTTTTAAAATATGAAAACGCAAAAGTTCTTTTCTTGGCTATTCAGTAAAATAACTAATAATTTTAATTCTCCAAGTTTGGAACAACAAATTCTCTTTGCTGAAGTTTGCCAATGAATAATTAGTTTAAAGTGACAAGTAAAAAAAAATCATTTGCCACTCCTGTCATTTATTCAAGCAATTTAACATCTAGTAACAAGATTATAACCCTTATCCCAAGCAAGAGCAGGCGGGATCTTAAATGCTACTACTTTAATAATTGTCAGTGGTGTATGAACATATACCTACTGATTTTAAATCTTTAAAACGTAGATAATATCGGAAATACCTCCTAAAATGAAAAATGTGCCATATGTGTTTGCAATTTCAACTTTTCTTTGTAATGTTGGATACTTCCGTGCGCAAAGATTCCTCACCACATGTCGAAAAGCAACCACTTTAGGCACTAGTTAACCATGTGCACGGAACCAAAACTATGATGCATAGAATTGATTATCTTTTTAAAATGCCAGCTCTGGAATGCTGTGGTGGTAATTTATGGCATAAGTCATCATCGTTTAAAAATCACAACCGCAGAAGATACACATGGAAAATGCCAGAGGACAGAAAAAGATGCCAAATAGACTACATTTTAGTGAGGCAGAGATTTAGAAACCAAGTGTAGGACTGCAAAAGCTACCCTGGGGCAGACATCGACAGTGACCATAATTTAGTGATGATGAAATGCCATCTAAAATTCAAGAAATTGAAGAAAACAAAGAAGAATATATGGCAAGTAGAAAAACTAAAGGGGGCTCAACATCAGCTGGCATTTCAAAAAGCAGTGGGAAACAACATAGGAGAGAACCTGAATGAGAAATCAGTGGAAGAGCGTTGGGAAAACATTAAATGTGGACTACAGGAAGCCGCAAAAGAAGTTCTTGGAAGAAGAAAAGTTGCCAAGAAGAAGCCATTGATCACGGAGGAAGTCTTAGAATTGATTGAAGAAAGAAGAAAGTACAAGAATGCGAAAACTGAAGAAGGGCAGCTCTGCTACAAAAGAATAAGGAACGAAATAAGTCGCAAAACAAGGAAAGCTAGAGAGCTGTGGTTGAAAAATCTTTGCGAAGATGTACAAAGCAACCTTGCACTTGGAAAGGCGGAAGCGGCCTACAGCATAGTGAGGAACCACTTCAAGGAACGGAGCGCAAGATGCAATGCCATAAGGGACAAGAATGGAGAAATTTTGATTGAAAACGAGGACAATGTGAAGAGATGGAAAGAATATCTGGAATATCTGGAAGATCTATACAATGGAAAATACTCAGCACAAAAGCTATTGAAGAGTTAAGCGAAGTGGAAAAAGATGATATGGGGGCATCAATATTAAGATCGGAATTCGACGCTGCATTAAGTGATCTTTGGATGAATAAGGCCTCAGGTATTGATGATGCCCCTGCAGACCTAATTAAAAATGCAGGAGAGAAGACATTAATTCATCTCTACAAAACCATCTGCGACATGTATTCAACAGGATAAATTCCAAGGGACTTCGAGAAAAACATCATCATTCTTATTCCCAAGAAGAAGAGAGCGGAGAAATGCGAAAATTTTAGGACTATAAGCCTGACGACACATGCATCGAAGATACTGACCAGGATCATCTACAGAAGAATAGAACGAAAAGCAGAGGAGTTCCTGGATGAAGATCAATTCGGATTCAGGAAAAGTAAGGGTACAAGGGAAGCAATATTGGCCCTTAGGCTACTCATAGAGAAGAGAATGGAGAAGAACAAACCGACGTTCATTGCATTTGTGGATTTAGAGAAGGCCTTTGACAACGTGGATTGGGATTCAATGCTTGGAATTCTGAAGGGAATTGGAGTGTCCTACAATGACCGAAGAATTATACACAGTCTGTACAAAAACCAAGTAGCTGTGATTAAATCTGGACCCAGCTGTGAAGAGGCAAGAATAAGGAAAGGAGTGAGACAAGGCTGCGCACTGTCTCCCGTAATTTTTAATGTTTACATCGAAAGAGCCATAAATGAAGTCAAGGAGAAGTGTTCTGGAGTGAACGTCCACGGAGAAACAATCAGTATGCTCCGATTCACTGATGACATAGCTCTCATAGCAGAGACAGAGAAGGAGCTGAATAAGATGCTAACAACCATGGAAAGGACTATGGCCAGGTATCAGCTGAAGATAAATAAGAAGAAGACTAAGATATTGGTGTGCAGCAAAAGAGAAGAGGCCAAAACCAACGTTAAACTAGGAAAACAGAAACTGGAAGTGGTGAAAGAGTTCTGCTACCTGGGAAGCAGAGTAACCAACGATGGACGAAGGAAGAAAGAAATAGTGAGTAGAATAGCCCAGGCAAAGAGGGCATTCTTTCAAAAGAAGAGTCTACTTACAGCAGGAAATACAAGCATAGAAGTAAGGAAACAGTTCATCAGAACATACATCTGGAGCATTATTCTTTACGGCAGTGAATCAAGGACGATGACAGCAGCGGAGAAGAAAAGGGTAGAAGCATTTGAAATGTGGTGCTACAGAAGAATGCTGAAGATTAAATGGATCGACCGAGTAAGTAACAAGGAAGTGCTAAGAAGAGTAGGAGAAAAGAGAAGTCTACTGACAACTCTAAAAAGAAGAAGGGAAAACTTGATTGAATTTGAACTTGATGAAGATTATCGTCGAGGGGAATGTGAACGGGAAGATTGGAAAAGGCAGGCCTCGTATGAGATACTTGAAACAGGTTGTGAAGAATGTAAAAGAGAAGAATTACGTCACAATGAAAAAGTTGGCCGATAGAAGAATCGAGTGGAAAGCTGCGTCATCTTAATATCGGTTTTTAATGTGAATTTAAAAAATCAATGCCATATCCTTTCCCAAGTTCACGGAATCCGCGGGTTGTCTCCAGTTACCGACCTGACTACCGCAATCAGAGTATTCGTTGAGTATTGAAGGCGTAATGCATTTCAAAGGCTTCTATTTCATTTTGGAAAACAATGTGGTATACCCCACTTAATGCTCGTGCTTTCAAATAATAAAATTATGTTGGCAATTGAAGTTATTTTAAAGTTATTAATTTTACGGTATCTAACGCAACGTCCGCATACATGCATTCCGTTGACAAATTCAAGGTTTCACTGTCGTTGATCTCCTTTTTCAAACTATTGAAATAATAATTCCCTGATGTGATTCTCTTATATGAAAGTCTGTTTTTTTTATTTTGGATTCATTGTAGTTCGTATATTAACAGCAGTTCATTGACATATGCGTCATATTAAGAAATCTCCTCCCGAAAATAGCTAGAAAGTCTCAGGTTATGACAGTTATAAAATTGAAGAATAGCAATAACAATTGACCTGTGGTATAAGGCCTTTTTATGAGGTATTAGGATTTAATATATACTTTTAAATGAGTTTCTTTCCACTTCCATGTATTTCATAAGTCGTCCATGGCATTTCGAGTCGAAAATTCATTTCTCTCTTTTTGAAAATTATTTATTACGGCAAAAAATGTAAATGCTTATTTTCTAGTAATAGATTGAGGGAGAATACACATGAAAATCAGGTAACTTGGTTGAAAAAAATGACATCCGTGGAAATACACAAATGCATCTCTAGGTTTTTAGGGAAATTTGGGAATTAGGGACATTAGGGAATTTACCTGTAAATGGACTATACAAATGCTTATTCTCTTTTACTATAACATTTCCAGACTCACGTTTAAAAGGCCTGCGTGCGGCCTTGAACTATGCATGTAATATCTACTTCATTTAACTATTTACATGTATTACCTCGATACACAGTCCTCATGATATTTTTTAAAATTATGTTTTCGCACTCTTAATAGGTGGCATGTGTACCTACTCTGGTATATACGGTATAAAGCTTTCATTTGATAGCGCTTAGATAATTACTGCCTTACTACCCTCTAGTGATGTCTATCCCTTCCTTGAGTATTTGGGTAGTATACCTAGGGATGAGGCAGCAAGCTCAGTTGCTAAAGAAGTTCTGAGGAACAACGAAGCCGAACCGTCTCAAGCATTGAGGCTATTGTCCTATCTCTAAATCTGGCAAAACTTAAGAAACTGTCCTCACGTGCTTATCCATAAATGAAGCATCCTCGCCATTTCCTCTCGTAGTATTTTATTTTTGACTTGATACGCCATATTACCGAAGGCATATCGTGGTTAAGTTTCTTTGCGGTTTGAAATTTTATAGAATCACTGACATTCCATAGAAAATAGAACTTCAGTGAACTAGGTGCAAGCCAAATAATGGATAAAATTACTAAATAAATTTATTTTAACCTCAAGTTTATATCCCAGTCGTAGTGATGTTGTTCAGTTGTTATCAAAATAAATGATTACCAAAGATTAATAACAATAATAGATATCTCCCTTACTAAGTTGATTCCAATCAATTCCTATTGGAATCAAAATTCAATTCTCTTCTCCCTCCGCATGCATGATCTAACTCCATTGAATCTACGGTTGATTGTAGTAACATTGATTCACACAACTTAAAAGTAATAATGGGTGGTGGAATTAGCGTGGTCTCTTTGAAGGATGAGTAATCTGAATCAAAAAGAGTTCGGTGAAATTGAAGGCCGTGTTCAATAATTTATGGGGAGCTCAATCGGTAAACGCTTTCCATCGCCGTGTTGACGGACGATTATGCACTTTGAGCCGTCACATGTGTGGTCCTTCACTCCCCCATCCCTTTGTGGAAGCATCTGCGGAGCTGCCGATGCGGCCGGTCCGCTTAAGTTGCGAAAAAGGACGGGCGGGGACCCCTTCCCCATTTACCGCCCTCCTTCCTCGCTTTACCATCTCGTCCCCTCGTCTAAAACGGCCCCGTCTACCTCTCCCTCTTCTTTGTCCCACGTGTCCCCCGCGCGACCCCTTATGCCCTCCCATCCCGTGCCAGTACGCCCACCCTGCCAATTTCCCCTCCCCAACCCCCTTTCCTTACTGTCTTCCATCCATTTAGAGACTCGCTGGATCCCCTAAATCCCACCCTCAATTGCAAGAATATGCACCCACGCTCCCCCGCTTCCCCTATATCCGTCCATCATATTCCTTCATCCCATCTCTCTCCCCTTTTCCTCGAGACAGGATACGCCCCTTTTCAAGCCCTCCTGCCCTCAGTCGTCTCGTCAACACCTCCTGCCCCTCCGAGTCTCCCCTGTATGAACGCCCTGCACCCTTCCTTGAGCAGTTCCCTTTCCTATCTCCTCCCCCCTATTACCAGCCTCCTCCCGACCCTCGATTATCCCTTTGTACTCGCCGAAGGGTGCGGGGTTAGTTGGCCCTGCGTCGCCGCACGCTTACAATAATGTGGAAGGGGAGGGTTGAAGGGACTGGAGTGTCTCCCACCCCCCTTAATTCTCTCCCTGTCACCCTAGCAGCCGAAGGAAATTGTACCCCGAGGCGCAGAAGGGTTTCGGATTGGTCCTAGTCCTCATTGTGTTCATTGTTACCATCTTCATGTCGTGATTTCCGTTTGTCATGCTTTTAGTTGAGTGAAGATTTTGTGATTGTTAAGATACCTATGGCTACACATCTGACAGACCAATTGCCTACCTGAAAAATCAATAATAATTTCATTATATTCCATGTGCCAACAATTTTGTTGTATTTGTGTTGTGAAAACTTATCAAACATTTTACATGAAGCAGTATCATTAAACCTCTCGGTTGCATTCATGTAGTACATGCAGTCTAGTAATTTCGAATGCCCTCGGATTAGTAAATGTAGTATATTCAATTCTCTATTGATTTAAAATACCTACATGATGATAATGGTTCACCACCTGCTTGAAACCGCTGTGGTAACTTCAAGAATATTATATATAGGTATATCTAATGAGGATGTTCAAAGAGAATTTTGGACCGAATGCAGGTGCATACATTCCGCAAAGCAGATATCGAGGGTAGTAAAATGATGCGCAGAAACCCACTACTAAACTCATCGCCAAGCTTACCCCCATAATTGTCGCTTTTTTAACGCTTATCTTTCTCTCTTGTGAAGGAGTGAAGTGAAAAGGAATCATTCGTCACGATGAAGCGAAGTCACGGTGATTAAATTCTACTTTAATACCTAGAACCTGCGCTTCGATTCACTACCTGTCGAAGATTATGAAGTTTATCAATCTGATGACTGTAACGTCTTATTTGTGACTCATTCAAGTGATGTAAAAGTTGAAGGAACTGCGTGCACCGCGCATTTTGGTCATTTCATCAGTGTTTGAAATATGTCGTACATTCCGATTCTTATTCCAATTAAACGTTCCTGGACGTCATCAAATACGCATTTACTAGCCGTATCAGACTTGATTGTTTGAAATATTTCCACACTATTTATGGAATTTAAATATACTGATAAGTAGCGAATAAATTTAATGGAAAAGAAATGTTTCCCAGTCCTTAATATCTATATGTTCTATTGATGTGTTACTTTATGCTCTATCGAGTTTATAAATAAGCAGTACGTATTGCACATGTATTATTTTATTTTTATTTATTAATATAATCTACATATTTACAAATAAAAGTTGCAAGACGTTTTGGTACTTGCTTCTGCTGAAATGATGAGGCACACATTAGATGACTGTGTTTATTTTTCCGTAATTTCTACGAGAGAAATCGTTTTGTGACTGAGCATTGTGTGGGTATTGTACCGTCCGCCTCCTTCCAATGCACAGCAGCATATCAATTCAAAGTCCATTGGCGTTCGGCATGTTAACGATTCTCGCAGACATCCGAATTCGGTTGGATTCACCTCCTTAGCTTATTTCCGTCTCAATGCACATAATCTCTTCTCTCCACCCTTGCTCCTGCCTTCCCTTTCCTCTCCATAAGCCCTTCCATTCTTCAGCTATTAGTCGACTGGGGGAAGTCGAAGGGGGATTTTAAGACACCGCATTGCCCCCAGGTACGGGATTTGAGAAATGTTCTGATCCGTCTTTAGAGATGGGGTTGTTGACCGAGTGAATCTTTTTCGGTTTTCAATTTTGGTTCTCAATTCCAAGCATAATTGAAGGGAATAATTTCCGTACTGATGATTCTCCCAGAAATCTAAAAGGTCGTGTGAGGTTACTTAAATTGCTTTGGTGGATTGACAATCGAAGCATCTTTCGTGCAGTGTGGCTCATGTCGTAGATAATGTCGTTTCGAAAGTGAAACAACATTATTACATCCCCTGATGACGTATAGTAGACTTCACGTAGACATCTACTGAATACTTCGAGTGCTACCTATAGTATGTATATCATTGGGGTGAATAATTAGTGATTATTTACTAGGTACAGTGGTTTCAATATTACTCATTTAGAATTATTAATAAAATCCTGTGGGATAGATACTACAAAGTCCATCATTCAGTAAAAATTCAGGGATATAATAAAAAAAATAATATATACGCATTCATTTTGCAATTTGTTTCATGCAAGCATGTAGATAAGCCCAAATTATCACATAAAATATATTAACCATCTCCCTGATGACTTCGGAGTATCTAGCTGCTGGTATGGTTGCGGATTTTAAAATGGAGTCGAATAGCGAATATATGAATTTATTGAATGGCAAAGATTTAAATTTTGAAGACGTGTGGATCACTTTTTTAAGACTGAGTTTTACATTGTTCGTGTAACTTTAATCAAAGGCGAGTGAAGACGTTTATTTTATGCGACGGCTGCCGATATTTCTGTTTTAAAAAAAACAGACGGGTAGTTTTGTTTGCACGGACGTTAACGGCAAATGAGCGTATTCACAATTGTTTCTAAACCTTGAGATAACTAGCTAAGCATTATTACTAAAGGACCTTTGAAAAACAATTAAACAAGCAGTTGCCGGCCTTGGTGGCGGCGGGGTAAAGTCCTCGTCTGCTATTTATGGGGTAGCGTATTCTTGTCCCGCCTGGGTCTGATTTACGCCACCCAGGGCATGGCTGTGTGTTGTGTCTATTAATGAGTAGGTACTCTTAGTCACTTCAACAGAATTTTATTTCACAATCGACCGGTTCCGGCAGTTTCGCCATCTTCAAGTAACAATAGTTGGATCAATCCCAGCATATATAGTCATGGTGGAGGGAGGGGGTTACGGGTAGGTTAGTTGACGAGCAGCAAGGGAGACTGGTTAGGGAAAGTTACGTCGTTGACGAGGTAGTTGGAGTTCATCGCCAGGCCGATGGTATAAAATACCTTTCATAGGTCCCTTATCATATGCGGCTTCAAAGGCTATCTCTCGAGACCATTTCAACCCATGTTTTTTATAATACTCATACCTTGGGCCGTTTGTTAAATAATTCTAAGGATTTTATTGGACCAATTTTAAGAAGTGGAGTATATAAACTTGCATGTAATACTTGTAAAGGATTTTATATTGGCCAAACTGGACGTAATTTTAGAATTAGGGCTAAAGAACACAGAACGTGCTTAAAAAACAAAGACGATTCATCGGCATTCGCCCGGCACCTTCTTGAATTGGGCCACCAAAGTGACTTTCACCCGGAGGTCATTCAATACGCAGAAAAAGGACGAAAATTGGACGCCTGCGAGCAGCGGGCGATCGGCCTGGCGAGAAACTCCAACTGCCTCGTCAACAATGTCACCTTCCCTAACCAGTCTCCGTTGCTGCTCGTCAGCTTACCTACCCGCAAGCCCCTCTCCCCACCCTCCCTCCACCATGACTATATGTACTGTGATTGATCTAACTATTGTTACCTTAAGAATGCGTAATTGCCGAAACCGGTCGATTGTGACATAAAATTCTGTGAAAGTGACTAAGAGTACTCATCAATAGACATCATAACAACCTTCCACCATGTCAAATGCTTCGAACTTCAATTTTATTGTGCGTTGTGTATTTGTTTTGGTTATCGTGCCCGCCGTAAAATTTCCATATAAGCTGTATTTGAGTCCATGGAAAATAAATACACATTTTAAAGCAAGAAAGACTATTTCATAGGTCAGGTTATAAGGAGCTATGTAATTGTGCTTAGGGGCAATAGTGTGCGAAAGTTTTGTGTTGGTGCTGAACAGTTAATGGAAGTAGTATTTATTCCGGTTGATGACCGGTTCAGAGGTGATTTCAGCTAAGCAGCACAGTGGCAGTTAAGGGTGGAAAGACACGTGGTTGTCGGCATCAGCTAACACATGACGGAAAGTTTAACATCTTATGCGACGGTTTGTGTATTTAACTTTTACACTTATTCAAGTGCTTTCCTCACGGGATGCCATTAAGGATCATTAGGGATAACAAAGAAAAATGTATACCACCTACATCCATCCATAGAGTACCCTGAAAACCAATCCCAAGGAGTCTAGAAGGTGATGAATTATCTCCATACACACAGTGGGAAACTTACGCAATTGGATTGGCACCCAGGGATTCAGTTTGTGCAGATTGCTCTAGCTACCGTACTAGCTTTATTCCGAGGAGTAACGGTTTCTTTTATTTTATCCTCAGTACATTTCCATAAGGATCTTTGATGAGAAATATAGCTCAAGTTTAGTTGGAACTTCCCGATGTCGTTTTTTTGGAATTTTATCCCTGGCCATCCGATCAGTAGGCGAGTATTTCACCCACTCAGTTACCGCGTCGTCATAATAAGGACACGTTTTTTATTTACAGGTGCAGAAGTTTAGAGCAGTGCGTGTTTACTCTGCTTACCTTAAATTGAAGATCAAACTGCAACTGTTACTAGAGTGCTGACTTCTCAATTAGATGGCTCGAGTTCAAAACTCCCGGCCATCTGGTAGTATCGAATGCTGAGTAAAAAGCACTCCAAGTAGAGGACTCATTCAATCAGACGGTTCGCTTAGGACCCCTAGCTGACAGTAATTAAACGTCCAAAGCCCAGGCCAAGTTTCTACTCGCTCTTCATTTCCTAAAAGGCCTTCCCATGCTCAACTTCCACCCCAACATGCTGTGCTGCCCTCAGTCATCTTTTCTAATGATTGCCACTACAATAATTGGACTCAGGGAGCAAGCAATTACTATCACTATTTTACTATCATGCGTGCATTTCGAAGATTGGGAGGCAGATACTTCTATTGACGAAACCCTTTTTGGTCTGCCGAGCAAACAATGGCGATAAGATGTGATCCATGCAGACGCGCTCCAGGCCCCGAGTGCTTTGTTGTTGATAGACGAGGTAACTTGGTCCTTGTGACTGGTGGTCCATCTGCCCCCTCCTGGGTCCCGTGGGAGAGGACTGTGTCCACGGCCTCAAGCCTTTTACGGACCACTACCGCCACCCTGCAATCTCTCCGCCCCTTACCCCTTTCTCCTTCCTAAATTTTCACCTCCCCTCCCTTATAAACTGCGGACGCATTGACCGCACATTTTGCAGGACCAGTCCCACTCCCAGAAATCGTCACATATCCACCCTCTTACCCGCGTCCGAGGAAGCCGCACCATTCATCCTCTGCCACACTCCCTCCCCACTCCTTCAAAAACGTCCTGCCCCATCCCAAGTCCTCCCCTCGTGTCCCTCGTCGTAACCCCATTTCCATTACCCCCGCTAGTCCCATAAGCCCCCCCTCTCTCTCCGTCTTTCTTATTCGCTCGCGGTCTTCCCACGCGTCTTCAGTTACACTCAGCCAACTCCATCCCATGAATTATGGCCAACGCTCCAGCACGATATTTTATATTGCATCAAGGTTTGATTCAATTGTCTGTTCCTCTTTTAATGGGGACGGTGACGTTGGGCTATCTATTTCTCCAGGAGCGTGGCACGGGCTAACGTAATTTGTTCCCAACCTAATTGTGCTAAATTTAAAAGGAATGGTAGGCTGTACCCCTTCATTTTGGTGTAGTTATGCCAACGAATGTGGTTGAACGTGGAGTAAGAGTCACGAGTTATGTGCAGCTAAGTTAAGAGACGATTTAAAATAATGTAAACCTTAATGTCCTTACTTCAACTTTTACGCTAGAATCAATATTTCAGAGAAGATTAAAGTATAGTGTAAAATTAAACTTATTTATGCGTGGAATTGTGGTTATCACGAAGGTAACGCGTATAACATTGAGCCAAAGGGTATGATTGCTAAATATTTTTTTTTTTACAGATACTTTAAGTGTGCTTTCTATAAACTCGTTTATTGGCTGAAATGGAATGCTCATTGAGAATGGCGGAGATCTGGTTTTAATTAATGTTGACATATTGTTCAATATGGATGTAATATTGTTCACGTATTATTAAAAGTAAAAACAGTCAAGATCTCCTATCAGAGACTTTAGGCCCATAAATCGTTTCTGCTTTGCTTCTTCGTTCTCTGATGCTCAACCATTATGCGCATTTTGTTATTTTTATTTTTCGTGCAATTATTTCTACCCAAAGAGCTTGTTTGTGTATTTTTCTCTTCCTCATATGTCGTTCTCTATTTCCACACGCATTAGTGTCGTTAATTGTCCATTCTCTTGGTGTGTAGAAATCCTCTAAATCCTCTACATACATACTTGATTATTCATCGATGAGGCGTAATCACATTCCATATCATAACATGACAATTTTATCTGTAGTCTCCCAATTCTTATTTTACTCACGTCTTACTTATGTTAGTTCAGTCCGATAATGATTTAAAATTCGAGAGAGCAATTGCAGTTCAGTGGAAGCTGGACAAAATAGCAAAGAAATAATTTTACTTCTTTTAATGTATTTTATCAATGGTTTCTGTCTTCATATCATAATGAGCAAGAAGGGATGTCGAACACTGTAAATAAGGGCAACCTCTTTCTCAAATGTTTATCGAGATCGATTCTCATAGCATGGAGGTGTGACTCTCTTTCACCTCCGCAAGCATTGTCTGACCGCTCCGAATGGGCGTCGTCTGTAAATTTGGAATGGAGGGTAACCGTTAGACCGTTCAGCTTTCGAGTCTCCGTTAAAACTTAGGGCGTTTCCTGAGTATCCCTCCATCTTCTTCGGACGTGGAATCTACTTTAACTACCCTCCCGTGAAAGCGCTTTGTTGGGGAGCCATCAATCAGAGGCGTTGAGGAGACCATCACTGGGTGCAGCTGCAGCATACGTCGCCGTTCACAGGAGAGGAATGACGAGCAAGGAATAGGAGATATATCCGCCTTCGGGTTATCTGTTTGTCCCTCGGTGCGACTCACCCCTCAATTCTCTCCTAGGCAATGAACCTGGAGCGATAGCCTTGGTTTCCCACGCGTGCCGAATGCCTCGCCAGTTTCTCCCTTGCGTCGTCGATCCTAACCGTTCTGACGCTCCCCGCTTAATCACCGAAACATGATCTCGTCCCTCCACAATATTTCAGTCCAGTTTGTGGAGGGATAGTTTGCCGTTCGCCTGCCTCTCCCCCGCCGAGCATGTCATCCAGGAGAAAAAACGTTGTCGTCCGGATTAATTGATTTAAGCTACAGTGAATCAATATTAACACAATGTTTATTGCCAGTCTACAAATAAACCTGTTTAGAATGCGCTCCCTCGTAACTATGGCTAGCACGTGTATGGGTCGGCGGTGATGGGAGCCATACTCAGGCGAAGAAGTCAGAAATGCTCCTGTATTCAGCATGCTGAGGTTATTATGTAGATGTGGATGTTACCAGTGCGTTATCGAGCTGCAAACCATCACATATTTAATTTTCGACTTTCCAATTTTGCTAAAAGCAGAGCAAAAAAGCCTTTTGATTGGTGTGGTCGTAATGTAAAACAAACATTATCTAAATACTGTTTTTTCCACTGTCTTATGACTGCGTGCCTCTTTAGGTTCTGTGATCCATTTCATTTTTATCTTTTACTTTCAAATGAACCCCAAAAACACTCTCCTGCGAGGTATGGTCGTGGGTATGGGTATCCGAGAATTCATTTTGACTGACGCCAATATCGATTGGATAAAACGTGTAGTCATTAGCCTGTGGTTTCCGCATAAGCTCCAGGAAAATGAATACGGTCCTGAATTCAGGCTTTGAAAGTTTTCCTCATAATTACGTAATGGGGTGATTGCTGAAACGAGATTGTATTAGATTCAATACGTTTTTCCTCTTGAAGGTACTAGTCATCATTGACAATAGGATAAACCAAGCTGAGATAAAAATGCTCGAACTTGAAAATGTAGTAAAGCATTTGATCTGGCCTTGTATTAAAGTACTCGAAAGTGGAGAACTGCTATGAGTTCTTTCAATTTCTTGATTCTACCTTGGTCTATGGAAATTATTGGTATTTTAAAGATGTACTTTAAGAGTAACACTTGAAATTAGCAGTACTATTGCCGCACAGGAAATCCTGTCCATTCAAGTGTCTTCTATGGCAGATGTTCTGTATTTTAAATCTGTTTTGTTTATATGTGTGTGTACCCAGCGGAGGTAATTGTATTTGATATGAGTATTTATGTTTCTAAGGCGTTCTTTATTTATGTAATGGAGTTTTCCATGAAGAGTAAACAAGAAACATCTATGCTTCAGCGAATGTTTATTTGAAAAGACGTGAGTGAAGAATAAAACAATTAATATGCTACTCATACTGGGTCCATCCGTCCGTCTTGGGTAAGCAATCTCTGTGATACGTGGACCTATCCCACACAAGGAGTATAAAACATTTATTAGTGACGTATATAACGTCGATAAACAGGAACGTTTCCACTCCAGATGTTCAAACGCAAATGTCGGACTCAGATGAAAGGAAAAGCTTGAAAGACATTGAATCGTAAAATCCTCTTGGTGGGTGAAAAATGATAAGAATGCTAGTGTAAACTATGCGTGACGGAACGCTAGTTATTCGCCCCAAAACTAGCTGTCTCTGCCTACCCTTGAGAAAAGCAATGACAGTGACTTATTCTCATTCATACATTTCCGTTCTCGCGCCGTTTATGGCTGTACCGTTACCGAAGGCAAAAAAGTATATTATCTATCACCCAAAAGATATATACTGCTATACACGTCTCCTATTTATGATGGAAAACCCATAAAACCACTGGTGGGAAAGAGACTAGATATCCGGCATTTCCATTCATTTTGACCGCGTCTATCCTGGCATCTTGACGCATTTGGGAAATGGGAGGTTTAACCCGTAAAAAAAAGAGAGAAACCGGAGCGTGCCGGGACGGACCCGGGCAAGGGGCCCGCGTTTCCTTTCCGTTAATGCCCGCCGACTCGGCCATTATTCTCGCGTATCAGTCAGTCGCAGCCCGTCGATGGTTCATTGACTCCCCTCCTCTCCCCAGAAACGCTTTATCCAGCCACGCGAATCTTCTCCCCTCCCTTTTTCGATCATATTTTTGCGTGAGTCCCCAATTCCATCCCTACGCCTCATCGCTTCCTCACCCCCCAACCCTCACCTCTTTTAAAGCATCTCCACCCTAACCCTCGTCCAACGAACCGTCACATACAGCCACCCCTGTCGAACCCTCCCCCTCCCTTGAATTGGGTCTGACCCGCTGCACTTGCCGCCTGAGCCACCGGGAAGGCCTGCTGCCCTCCCTCCGTAAATATGGCTCCACCCCCGTTACCTCTCCCCCCTACCCCAACAAACCCCCTCAGGTCCACTCCGCAATCCCAATTCAATCTCCAGAACGCGTGGCGAACCCTCTCTATTCTCTCTCTATCTCTTTCTTTCTCAGCAGTTTCAGGTCTCACGATGGCGTAGTGTGAGATATCTCGAATCATAACGTAATGGATATTCTCGAATCATTGTTGAGCGATATACTCAATGTGATATGCGATACCTGTAGCGGGGTAAAATGTAACCGCTACTGAACCTTAAGTTGGGGTGGTTCGTCATGTGAGGAGAGGATATTTGTGGTGCTCAAGTGTGCACCTGTGCTTACAGGCTTTTTTGACTGGAAGGTATGGTACAAGGATGGGAAAGGAAGGACAAGAAGGAAGGATGAGAGAAACCTGGCGTCAGCGTAAGCCTGCTCTCAGCGAAAGGCGCCAAGGGAACTAAAGTTTAACGTCCCATCCGATGGACGGAGTAAGGAACTCGAATGCTCTCCAAAGAGTACTCAAGCAATGGATGGTTTACTAATTTCACTGCTGGGATTCGAACCCGAGCCCTCTTGGTGAGAGTTCAGTACAATAACTAACGCAAAAACCCATTCCGCTTGCAGGAAATCCTCGGGGATGATTTTATTGTGTAATGTGATTCATTTTCATACTCAGGAAAGTTTCGATTGTGTGTAAAGTGAACTGCTATGCTCTCATCGAGGTCGGTTTCGACAGTGGAGGATGATGTCTCCAATCGCCAGATCCAGCAGTGTCCCTAGCAGTCCCCTCTCTGAAACGGCTGAGTCGTTTTTTAGTGTCACCAAAAGCTGTTCTATTAGACTGAAAACTAGGTATTCGTGTGTTTCGTTGGTATTAATCTTCCTTTAGAATCACTCGACTTCATTCAGTTTTCCTGAAATGCCTATTTGGTGCTAGACTTTATGCTTCAGCATCCTTAGCGGTATCCTTTTCGACGACCACTTTGCGTTTTCGGTGCACATAAACGTTTCTCCTTAATTGATGTTAGCTTCCTCCAATAATAATTTTAAAATTAACTGCTTGCCTACAGGGCTACCATGCTTCGTTAATGCAAAATTATTATGGCACGATTGCAATATGAGAGAGATGGCATTTCATAAAAAGAGAGCAATATCTTTTTGCGGGTTGCCAATGCATCCCTATATTTGGGGACAATTACATCGTACTAGTTTCGATACGCTGCAGTTTTATCGCAGTGCGATGCCCAAAATTCGATGCTGCATAGACCTACCCCCAGTGTCAGAAAGAACCGACCAACCACCCCTTCTCCACACGAAAACATCTCCCTATTCTTCCCTCCTCACCACCGTTATATCAAAATCCACCCCGGTGCCATCCCTTCCCAATCCTCGCTGACTGCCTGTTCCGCCCCTTCCTTTTCGATCAATTTACGATGCGGGGTGACGTCACCCCCTCCTCCCCCGTATAATACCCACTCCTCCCGTGGCAACAAGGTATTTTTTTTCTAGTTCGCAGGGGCGCCGATGGTGGCGTGTCCTCCGGTTAATGAGGGAGTGGGTCTGAAATTGGGGGGAGGGGATGGGGTAGGAGAATTCAGCGGGGGAGTTGAGTGGTGGAGGCGGGCGTGGGTGGGGAAGCCTGGGCTAAAGGGGTTTTGTGATCGAGGAGAGGGGGATTTCGGGGGTGAAAGGGCTTGCGTGCTCTCTCCAGCAGGGGGGACGCGTTGGGGGTGGTCGGCCCTCTTCTCTGGCAAGGGGCGGATGTGGAGCTGGGCAGGTTGAGAGAGCGGTACCCTTTGAGGCACGCCATCGTTCGCCGGACGAGTGGACCCCAAACAATACTCCCCGTAGCAGGGACGGTATCAATATTGAGGGCGAGATGGTCGAGGAGCACCGTATTAAAAGCCTATTATCATCTTTAGAAAAGAAAAAAATGAGGAGAAAAAGGTGACTGCCAAAAATGTCATCCACTTACAACAGCTAGCTTCCTAACTTCTGAAATAATGTCTGTCTCTTGAATATTCAGTATTTGAGATAATTTTCGTTTCCACTTCACACGGTCATTTTTTAGTACTATACAGCCATGATCATAAGTAAAAATATGAGTATTTCCTTACAATAATTCTGATCAGCATTATTAATTCGATATCTCTACATCCATACGTTACGCGTCGAGTCACTACAGGGGCAAAGGAAGGAAGTGATTTGTCACAAACCTTTTGCTGAAAAAAAGTAAAAAACCTCAAGATAAGTAAATATCAATTGTTTTGTAATTTTTTGGTAGGAATTATGCTTTTTTGCGTTGTAATCGCGTATTCCCTGAGGGAAAAACGTATACATGCCTCTCTCGGTCGGCAGGTAATCTCGTAGTTCATATCATCTGCCTTACCTGTTCATGTATGGTGGGGATAGAAAATGTGTCTGAAGTGTCAGATTTGAACTCACATGCTTTGAATTTGTCACGAACTTCAATCTGAAAACATAAAACCTTCCAGGATGTATTGTTTTCTCGCCAAGTCCTTTCAGAACCAAATGGCATTTTATGGCACATTATAAGAAAGATTTTCATTTAATTGTTTTGTTCAATCTTTCTTTTTTCTTAAAGCGTGTCGCATTCATTTTGAATAGCAATCAGTTCTTGAGTTAAATCTTTATTCGTTGGCTCCCAACCAAACGCCATGCCTGAATTATAGTGCATACTCCAGATAAGGCGTTACCAGTGGGAAATAACATCTTTCTTTAAGTTTCTCATTGGATCATTTTTCCAGTTTATCTTAATTGTATTTTATTTGAATCGGAACTTAAGAGTCTTTAATAAAAACCTTTGCATAATAATAGAACATACTAACCATCATATCTTAAGCTGGACGTTTATGTTTTATTTTTCTAGTATGTACAATAATTTTCATTTCTTTACTACATGATATAAAAAAAACTTTCTTATGGCCTCTATGGTTTTTATTATTTCATTATCCAATATGTACCAAACCAGCTACTCATTTGTTCACGATTTCAAGGCAGTGAGAAGTAGGTCGTTTCCCTTGTGTTTCCGATCCAGCAATAAAGACAAATTGAGATGGAAATCAATGTGGGCACGAAAATGTTGCTTTTGTAATCAAATGCCGAATTCCGCTGTGCACGTTTATTCTTTTTTAATCCGACTAGAGCACACAATTGCGGGTCGGTTGCTGGGTGGTATTTCTAAAAGGTTAGCTTGTAATTGAGATTTCCCAGAGTTGAAATGCCAGTGTGGATTGCTAGTTTCACCTATTACATTTGGCAGAGCAAGATACGAGTATGCATTGCAATTGCAATGATTTGGGGAGTGTTTAGGCATATCAAACCCTATTTTTTTAGTTTTCTTATTCTTTCAAGAGTTCTTAAAGAATAAAGTGTTCCACTCGATGTAATTTAATACCATCGAATTGAGGGAGCCTAATATTATTAACCTAGCTCATCATCATTCTGGAACCTTAAGAATTGCTTGAAATATTTAATAAGCTTTTACAAGTTTTACGTAACATTTTTTACTTTTTTTAACAGGTAATACTTTTTTAAGGTAATAATTTTTAAATGGTTATCACGAAAATTTGCCTTTTAGTATTGCATACAAAAACTCTTACGTATAAAACTCAGTCTAATTAAATGATATAATTTTGTGTTGTAGCCTTTTTTCACTAGAGAGGAAAACCTGTATTGAGTCGATCAGAGTTGGAAGTGTTCGATCAGAGTTGGATCAGAGTTGGATCGTTCATATCAGTTTCAATGTCAATATTTTTTCTTAAGATGTAGGAATTTTTTTTAACCCAAGCCCTCCACTTAAAATTTTGTGTATAGTAGTAGCAGTTTTATTCCTCTTGCAGTGAATATTTTAGACAGTTAATGATGGTATAATCACATTTTTAATTTAAAATATCAGTGTTTAGTGCAGTCGATAGTATGTAGCAATAAAAAATTAATTATAGCAGTATTTGAGAAGATAAGTCAGTTAATGGGTTTCAGTATCTCTGGCATAAATTTTGAATGTGTTTCTGGAGGAAATTGACAGTATATCTTCCTGACATTGGAACCATATAACATTTTATGAAGAAGAAGAGGCGAATAGAAAAATACTATATACACATTAATAATTCGAAAACACGACCGATTACTCTATGCTGACAGAGGGTAGGACCGTTAAAAACGTTAGAGAAAGAGCTGTACGACATTACTCTGAAGTAAAATACTTTTTTATTAAGTAGGATTTTTCGCCGGTTAGGTGTTGACGAGGCAGGGTCTTCTAAATGAGCGGAATTTCCGTAAATCCACTTTAAATTTTCAAGGTGGTATATTTCCGCATTTTGACGTGTAAATTAAATGCATACTTGCAGGAAAAACAGGGTGACTGATTTCATTTCCCGGCAATTTATTTAAGAGATAAGAGTTCTTAATAACCCTTCCCACTTACTCACGGTTCGGTGTCACCGAAAAATGGCTAGTTTTTTACTCAAAATCTTTTCAGAATGCTACGGATAAAACGAGCGGGCACAAACTAGGTTTAAAGGGTTTTTATTAAATCATCTTTTAATTTTGCCTACGAGGGAGGGGGCTTAAATAATATTATGGTATGATGTGCAACGAAACTGTAGTGAAGGACGTTCCTCCATCTTTCGTGATTAAAGCAAGACCCTCATACCAGCTCGACTCAGTGAATTTGCCCTTGGATTTATTTCTTGGCTTCCACTTAGCCCCACTAATGCTTCCTTTTCTGAGGCATTATCGGGTGCGCTCGTGCATGCGTTCTCTTCTCTAATCTCCTTGTTCGATTACGGCGCGCGGCGTACCGTTCCAACTCTCTGGCACGGTGGGGGGGAGGGGGAGGAGGGACGGGGGTCGGGAAGTGAAGGGGGGTTCTGGGGGCCAATGGTATAAATTAAATCGAATTTTGGCAGTGGGGGGAGCGGAATTTCTTTTCGATTGCACTCGATAGTGACTTCGTTGCGAAATATTGTTCCCATAAACACCAATAAACAGTCCCTTCCCCCCTTTGCTCGCACTGAAGAGGGCATGGTGACTAAGTACAAGGGAGTAGTAGGGAGACGATAGGGTGTGGGAGAAGTGCGGGCGGTCTCTCTTAAGCCCTTTATTGCGTACGTCCCCCTTCGGTCTTCCTACTACTGCCCGGGAAGACCCTGGTTTATCCCCTCCTCCACTTCGCCTTCCTTCCTTTCCCCTTCCCCCCTCTCCCACCCGCGGTGATTGCATTTTCATCTTCACATCTTCGGTGCCCTCTTAATAGAATTCTAGGCCGTCGAAGATGGGACGCGTGGATGGATCGCATTCTTCACTCCATTACTCACGAAGGAAGTAAGGTATCGTCTAACTCGATTGGAAAAATTTTGTCCTCGCGAAAATACTTATTTATTTCGGTATCCGTTGGAAGTGCCAGCGTATCTTGCGTCGATGATTCACTATCATTTAGTAAATTTCGTCCAGTCAGTTAGTGCAGTTCTATGGAACAATCTACCAATACCAACGGAAAATGTTTATAAGACCTCTAGAGCATATCATCGTGTTAATAATGATTTATTCAAGCTGATTTGATTTTCAGTGGGCTGCAGTAAGTAAGCCTTGTGCCTGCATTATCCTTCACTTTGCTTCAATTTAGTGGGACTGCTAATGATATAAAATATGAAGATTTTGAAATAATAAATTTCCCATTTTTAAGCAGCCACGTTAGTGAGATATCGCCACCTTTTTCTATAATAGACCTTGCAGTGCTGAATCTCTTATGAAGTCTGGCACTCACGCAAAATATGGGCCCGCACCACATTGGGTAATAAACGTGAGAAAATTGTAAAATTTTGAGCGTGATGTGCCTATTATAATGATTGTTTTATTCGCCAATTATCATTTAGATACCACATTAGCCACAGTGATAAGTTACGTGAGGAAAATAGGGATGAATGTGTCTCAGATTGTCATTATCATTTCTCGTTCGAATATTTCGAGTTGATTCAACGTAAAATAACAGCAACAAACCTAGACAGCAAAATTAAGGATCGAAAATGTGATAATCAAGTCTGGAAAATAAAATACCGGCAATATCATTTTGATGCAAACCTTTTTCACAACAAACTGATGTTGAAAGTGCACACCAAACTGATGCTGAAAAGCAGAGCTTTTTTTCGCATTGCATTAGTTCACCATCACAGCTCTGAGATGCTGAACACTCATTAGGGATTGTTTTCCGTGTAAAATATAATATTATGAAGTGGAAACTGAAATGCATAAGATGCATTTCAGTGCATAAATGCATAACTGTGCAAAAGACGGATGTTAACGGCTGTAATGCGTTGGGAATATATTTAGAAATTTATTCATACTGAGGGATTTTGGTGCATATATAAGATCGAAGAAATTTTTTGTTTCAAATGCTCAAGACAAAACAGACAATCATTCTCGTAAGAGGCACTTAACGATCGAATGAAAGTTGAAATAAGTGAGCAGAATGAAAAGCCATATGTAATTGGCAATATGATTTGAGTTAATATAACATTAATAGTCAAGTAATGAATAGTCAGTAGAATAGCCCAGGAGAGGAGGGCATTCTACCGAAAGAAGGATCTACTTCTTCTTTATGGAAGTGAGGCATGGAAAATGAAAGAAATTGTGAATCCAAGACTGAAAACATTTAAAATGGGTTGCAACAGGTAAAAATGATGAAAGATGGAGATAAAATCGACCGACCAAGTTTATAACGAAGAAATCTTAAGACGAGTGGGAAAATAATAAGCCTAAATACTTTACCATCGGCCATATCTTGAGATCGATATCCTGATGGATACAATCGTCGGGAAAAAGTAAATGAGAAGTATGACAAAGGATATTCATTCACGATATATGGAACAAGGATGTGGAAGGCAAGAATTACATAAATATGAAGAGGATCGAATGTTGAGCTGCTTCAAACCAATCGCAGGATTTTTGACTGATGATGAGCATTAAGGCATTATCTTTGGCATTCTTTCATGCAGAAGTATATCTTTTGTGTAAATAAGTTCGGCATAGCCCGCATTTTACGGTTTTACAGTTTTTTTCTTTGAGACGTTTGAATGTCAAATTCCTTTAATAGTTAAGTATTTCCTTAGAAATCATCTTTATGTATCTAATAGTAAACAATTTTCCTCTTATACACTCGTGCAAACCTTTTCCTCAGAGATTTAGCATGAAATGACATTGCTAGAAACTTTATCGATAGCAGACCCAAAGTATGTAATAGTGAACTGAATTGTCATTTCACTATCAAAAGTCCATCCGCGAGAACAATATGAATCATCAGTTAATGTCGCCAGAAAATTCGAATTTCAAAACGTAGTCTTGTCGCAACTTAATGGAGCGGATCTCCATTCTTAAAATGTTAATCATAGTAATAGCCTCAACGAGCCGTTTACGGCATTTATTTTTTAGAATCTTCGTTCCGATACGATTCGGTGAACGTGTCCCCGCTTTCAGAGGCAAGCGAGCAGTGAGCTCCCCAGGGCATCGGCCTTCTTCCTATCTCCGCGCTTCTTCCTTCATCTTGTCCTCCTATTTCCCATCTGAAGTCGATGACTTATTTCCGAGACTGGATAGGGTGGCCGAATTATTTGGGGACGACAAAGAAAATAGCTGCCGGCGTCATGCCGCTCCCTTCTATTTACCATGCGATATGACAAAGCACGTGGCGACGATCCGTCACAATATTTCAGTTTTATACTCGGATTCGTCACGAGCGTGCTGTCCCTGCTGAAAATCTGCTACTGATACTCCAAAGAAAGCCATAAATATCTTCTGAAATACGCTCATAATTCAAAAACGCGTGAGAATGAAAGCGATTGAGTTGCCGTCCTCAGTACGAAATCGGAGAAAGTTTTTGTTTGCTTGTTGAGACTTTCTCGCAAAGTTTTCAGGCTATGCGGAAGATGAACAGTGGTGCATAAGTCAGTATCAGGAATGCATTGATGTGGAGGAATGGAGGAAAAGTCGTTAATCTGACAATGATAATGCCTAAACTCTCGATTCAAAACTCGACATAAGTGCCGGGGTGAATAATTTTCGGCCTGGCTTCCCAAAGGTAAGGCCATTTAAAATCCCACCTATGTCATGTAGGTATGTTGCGTTTGTCCTCAGATTAAGGTTAAGATTGACTATAGTAGCTACGTTGTCAATGCGCCTGATTGGTAACTCAAAGGACGTAGGTTTGACTCCCATTCAGGTCACGGATGTCGTAATTGTTTCAAGCATACGCGTTAAGGAGTGAATCGTCTCTGCACATACACCGGGCGTGTGTAAATAAATGTTTGTTATCTAAGGAGTATACATTTTAATAATGAATGAGCACATGTTTGTTTCCACCAATCTATGACCTTTAGACCTGTAAGGGCGCAGTTAACATGGTTAAAAGGCAAATATGTAATTTTTTTATTTTTGCTTATTTAAAAAAATCACCAATAGTAATAGATTTCCAGTGTACAAACCATTAACTAAGACATATCCATCAAACAAAAATTAACTCAGACTGAACATTATATCTCACTACTATTGCATGGTAACATGGAGAGAGATGGAGTAGAGGAAGATAATTATTACCTGTGAGATGAGATGACTGCGAGGCGGGTAATGTATTAAAGTAAACGAAAATTAACCATTGTGTTTTCAATTTGAAAAGAGGGATATTTTTACAGAATGAGTAGATGTCATTTTGTGTTATATTTATTACTTTGCTCCAAAGAAAAAGAGAGTAGTGGATTTGAAGACGTTTGTACACATCCTTAACTTAAGCATTAACTACATGCTTATAATGCATGTAGTGAACGCAAACTGTGAATAGGATTACAATAAAGGTAATATGACTTGTTAATAAAACGAATGAAAAATCAAAACTTCCTTGATACGTTTTACGCTTCTTTTCGATTCACAATTCTTTACGCTTGGTGGTTTGGAGGTAAACGTTCAAATTCTAATGCAGTGCTTTTGTTTATTTTCCTCTTAAAATTAAGTGGAGGAGAAATATAACCGACTCGATTACTCATTCAATTTGAAGCGTACAATCCACAATATTTTCGGAATAGCGATTCCCGGAAATATATTTTTGAACACCATGTGAGGAATGGTGTTAGGCATCCATCAGATAGGATATTGGTGTTTCTAAGTATCGCTTAAGTAACTAACACAAGCATTGATTACACTGAATGTTTAAAAATTCTGGCTGAGTTAATCTCGTTCTTCGTACACAGGCGAAAATATTATATTCATATGGAAAATAAAAAATCGCTTTTTTCAGCGATAATTAATGGATATTTCTTTCTTCACTTTCTTTCTTTCACCACTTTACGACATCTTCTAATACATCTATATAACACAATGAAAGGCACCAAAAGGGTGGGTAGCAAGGGATACAACATTTCTTATTAAATACAGACTTACATATAGAAGAAGACACTATAAGGGAAAGAAGGAGGAATTCGGGAATGAGAAATGCCAAGAACCGAAAGTTAGCCGATATCCTATGCTGGTGTTGTGGGAGACGGTGGTGGGGTCTGAGTCAAGGGTGAAAAAATGAGACGTGAGGCACGAGTAGCGGTAGGGAGCAGATGGGAAAAAATTGCAGGCTCAGGTACGGCTGTGGGTTGGGATGAAACAAAAATTGTTTTGCCGATAGTAATGGCAACGGGTGGGGAAATATTTTCTCACTGTATACGCTTTCGAAGAGGGAGGAGAAGAACGGGTTGCTTGGATGGAATTATAGGTGGTAGGAGGTATAAGGGGCTGGAGAGGGAGGCCTTGTGAAATTAAAGGGGTGGGAAGAATTAAATGTCCATTTAAACCCACCTTCACCAGTAGAAGAGTGATAGTAATAATAATACGCTTTCGCTGGCATCATCCACATATTTACTTGTCTCCTTTTGCTCTAATGCGTCCGTTTGTATTTGTGCCTTTCGGAAGTACGAGCACGCCGCGCATTCTTTCTCCTCGAAGTGAAACCTGACAGTACACAGTGCTAAAATATTATAGTAGAGAAATTTTACTTTATGCTTCTACCATGCATAAATAAAAATCCCAAACCAATCACTTCCATTGAATTATTTTCCTTATTATCTTGTCATCCACTTATCGTGTTCTTAGTCAATTGATATCGTTTTAGCGTTAATGCCTGGTTAAGGAAACCCTCTTTAGGATGTGCTGTAAAATTAGAAAAAGACACTATGGCATTGATAGATACTCATTTTCCTTCTTTTCCTTTTCTTTCTTTTCTTTCCTTCTCCAATGACTAAAGGTGAGTCTGGATTTTTGTTCTCTTTGTTCATTCACAACTTGTATGAACAAAGGGAATAAGGAAGAAAAGGAAAGGAAAAAAATTAAGAAGAAAGGAAAGCGCTCGCGAGACGGCGATTGATACGTATTTTTAGGAGCTCTATTTTTATAATGTCGTCTCCTTGAACAAGTTTAGTGTGCGTATTTTGTTTTAAAAAAATTGCAACTCTCCTGAGCTGATCGTGAATGCTCATCCATGGGTAGAGCTGTGGATTTTCGTGAAAAACACAGCATAATTGACGTGTGTTGGAAATTGTTCCATTAGCGTGCTAATTCCACAAAAATTCAAGTATTATTTGAGAACAGCATGGAGGAATACGTAGCATTCATTACGATCTCATTGTATGCATATGTATTGATGTGGTCGGGGCATCTTCACATCGAATGCACTCAAGCTGAAAAGTATGTACTGGTATCAGCTCAACTACGATGCTTTTCTTTAATTTAGCACTACTTTATTTAAGGGTATGTGTGCCTCGGGAACGGCATGTAACACCTTGCTTTTGTGAAGGGGTGGAGGAAATGTATGCGTGGTGTTATCTGGTGGGGAAAGAGGTGGCGGGTCCGTATTTGAGGGGGAAAGTTGAGTTGGAGGGGAGCGTTTGATGTTCCCCTGGAGCAAATCGAAGGGTGGGCAGGTCGTTAATTCACTCGTCAAGGGAGTCGTCCAGCATTTTAGAAAATAAATATTATACGACATAAACGACAAATAACATCGCGCCTGGAATGATGTTATTTTAAAATCGCATGTTTTTGTCGTGTTGACCGAGGGCATCCGCCAAAAATTTATCCCTTGCTGTCGAATATGTGCACGTGTGCGTGTCCCTTCGCTCGAGTTTTATTCTCTTCCTTCTCCGGTCGATATTTTTGATTCAATTTGTTGACTATCACTGGATTTGTTGGCCGTGCAGAGCGTAGTGCCCATGGCTTGTCTTCATTACGGAAATAAAACCCGCTTCGGTGGACCCGGTAAAAGTTATGGAAAGGGCACGTGTAAAATATTCGGTCTAGTGCGTAAAAGACATCCCTCGCCCATTAAATACACCTCTGGAAATATTAGGATATAGCTTTAGCCGCGTTGGAAATTAATCCGTTATTTTTACCCACGTGAAAATTTATTCTGACGCATGGGTTAAGTAAGGGCTTTTAATGGGAGGTCAATTTTGTTAAGAGATTTTGGACCATTCCTGTGCTTTTTTAATGAAAATTTTGCCCGATATTATTATCAGAAATCAAAGAATACTCAAGGCATCATACAGTGATAACGAAAAATGAATGCTGATATTTGATGCATAATAGCCTATAGGTCGAAATCATGGTTTAAGCTCTGAGAAAAGTGATGATGACAACCCACTGTTCTGCACTTTTCGTAACTTACTTTTCCGTTGAGTGATTTATTAATTTATCGTCACTTAATCAATAAAATCCTTGAAGATTTCTTTTGTAAACTTAAGTATTTTTATGGGTGAAACCATTGCTGATAATTTAATAAAAACAACTGCAGTAACGCACTAAAAGGGAAACGCACGTGTAAAATATTCGGTCTATGCTTATCATGCATTATTAAATTTCCTTTTTGTGCATAAATGCACATTTAATGCTCTTTTAGGTAGGGAAGCAGGGGAGCTATCACTATGTTGGACTGAAGTGATATCTTGTAATGGAAATGAAAGCAATTTATTGCAAATTCTCTGATATGCGTTGACAATTCCCTATCACCAGAACATAACTTTTGCCAGCACGCTCATCAATAGCAGACGCCTCCTACGATGTACATACTTGCGACCAATGCCACTTAAGTAATCTGTCCCTCTCATTTAGGCACAATCTTAACTCAGGTCACTTCCCCTTGTCTCATTATTTTCTCTAACTTGTGACAACATTATCTGCGAACCAATTCTGTGCTGCCCGGCATTATGGCCACCGAATTTCATTTGAACTCGCATGTTACACATTTTAAGGAACAATCGCGCTTTCGGATTGCACGCCTATTTGTAGTTTGTTTCCCGGCGAGTGAAATTTTGGGAAAAGTTAGGAATACCACTCGAAGAACAAATGAAGCACTCTCGCAGATCAAACATTGACTCTGCCTCGCGCTCGGCGAAACTCTCGTTTTTCCTGTGAGCATTTTTTTCACTCCTCGCGTCCCCACGAATTTTTCATTGATTCCATACCCCCAATACGAGCCGTTTTTGATGAGCATCGAGTAGAGAAAAAAAAAGAAAAATGTTGCGGTACAATCTCTCTCAAAAGGGCTCGAACGAAAACATAAACTTCACGCCTCGAATATTCGATGAGCACCATATATAATTCATCTCGTTCGTTTCTTCCGGTTCGCATCCTGCGCACAGTAGCCGCGAAGTGGTTCGCCCTGATAAAATTTTCTTAATATCCAATTTGGAAGTGATGGTGGTGATTAACGAAGCGCTCTTTTTTTAAATGCAAAAATGGCGGGTAGTCTCCTGTGGCAAATTAGTGGCAAGCGAAGGTCATGTGTTAGTTTTTCTTCTTTTTTGGGGCAAATAAGCTGAATCCTTAAAGCCTTAGGGAAGAAAAAAAGGCTCTTCGCTCCTCAAAAATTTAAGACGCCTATGCTCTCGTATGTTTGTACCCCGTCAAGTGGCGAACGGAAGCCACATTATGGTGTCGGATTTTTGAATTTAAAGGCTTAAAGCAGTTTTTTTGTTGGATCACTCAATGAAGGAAAATTAAAACGAAGGGACTTTTGTGACAATGACCTGCAGATGCTGGTTCCTGCATAGAATGAAATTATTATTTTTATCATGCATTATTAAATTTCCTTTTTGTGCATAAATACACATTTAATGCTGAAATCGCAAATCTTGCTACTTTGATGAATGTGTTCCTTGTTCGTTACAGATGACTGTTTCTTAATAGCACATGTTTTTTTTAATGTTAATTAAAATGGGCCACAACTTTTCCAGGGCATTGACTACAAGGAGCAACATATTTGTTGTTGTTCCAGAAAATGTCCGGTAACCTTCACCTTTTAATTGTTTAAAGTACGAATTAATATAATCATACAAACCTTTCATATTATTGGTATCCAGCTTATTAGCAGTGGCAATGCCACCTTTAAGTCTCTTATTTTGAGGATATATTTCCTTTCCTGACTCGGTTAGTGTCCAATTTACGGAAGATCTTGGTCCACAAGGTCCTGTATCCCATTAGATTTATTTTTCGTAAAATTCTTAATTTTCCAATAGTGTGTACATTCGATGAACTCATTTACAGGACGAGGGTTGAATGTTTGACCTGCCAAAAATATCGCAACAAATCGGCTCTGTCTCTCCCGATGGCGCCCTCTTTTTGCCCTACTCATTCCATTTTCATTCGGTCTCCTCCTTCCCCTGTTGCAGAATCTACTTCCCTGCCATATCCCATCACAACTTTCAGCATAGCCTTTGAATCATTCATAAAAGCGGTAATTCCGGTGTTGTCCCGGATTTCGTCAGTTATAAAGTCCTGAAATCTCTTTTGCCTGAGCAATTTTGTCTCAGATAGAACAGAACTCTCGACAACCACCATATTTCGATTTTTTTTATTTTAGGACCCTTAATGCCTGAGGTGATGTCTCCGCCCCTTAAATCCATGTTCGGTTTATGTGTGACATGAGAACACTGCGGTCATGATGACTAAGAGATCGGAACAGCATTCGGCGTCCCCGGCTTGCTTGTTTTATAGTGGACGTATGATCATTTGTTGCTTATGGCAGACCGTTTCTGGGTAACCGTTATGAAAGAGCGTAGTTTTGCCTCGTATTTTTTCGAAGTGACTTAAAAATCTCTTTTATTGAGTGTAATTATTAGTTTTCATGTTAAAAGGTTTCTCATCACCACTTTTTTTCATCATGTTAAACTTTCATCAAGTCGGACGAATTCTAGTCTAAATTATTTAAATCATGTTATTTATTATTATTTTAATTGAAATTATGTCAAATGTTAATTATTCAATTGCTGACATCCTTTAGTAAGGAAGTGCTCTTGGGTTTAGAATGTTACTTATTTACTAAGTAGGTATTATCACGTACAAATCATCATCATCAACCAAGCATCGTTTTTTGCTACGGATGAGTACGCGTGACTGGTAAATATGAATTATTGTGTAGCCTAAAATAGAGGTTGTACCATAAATCTCCTTAGATTTCTGTATGAATCCGTTCATTCATGAAGCAGGTACGCTTCGGTGTTAAATCCTCCCGAATATGTGCACTTCTTGGATAGGTAAAGCCTCATTCGTAAACTATTGCTTCTCATTAGCATCAATTGGCTCTCCTGCTGCCTCATATTGCGTAAGTCCTCAAAATCTACTTCGTCTCGTAGTATATCAAAGAATGAGCTGGGGCTAGTCGAGGCGTCTAGGTGTCTCAGCGGGGTGTGTCAGAGTTTCCTTAAAAAAATTTCGCCATATTCGTGTGGGATGAGGAATAGATTTGTGGAGAGCGTGCGAGAACTGGGATTCCTACGTAATCGGCAGCGATGCTCGTAATGGGACGCGAAATATTTTGCAAATTCGGACGTGAGGCCCAGCGTCTGTGACGCGGCTAAGGTGTCGAATTTGTGGCTCAATTGGTTATCTCCGCCAACGCTCCGTATGATTGTGTGTGGCCAAATGGGACACTTGGCGGCGCTGATGACCCGGCTGATAGGCAGCTCTCTGACGGATCGTTGGCTTGGCTGGTTTGTGGGGATTGGTTGGCTTGTTCTCCAGTAGTTCTACATCTATCCCTCATACGCTGATTGTGATCGAGCGTTGAGCGTTGTGTATTTGATCTAGTGGAAACCGAATGTTTTTTGAAAGAGAAGGGTATCCTTTTTTTGGGTTCAGGTATAATAATATATGCGTACCTATGTAATGGGTAATATAAGTAAAAAGTAGGATAGAAATGGAATTGCAGTAACCATGAAACAGGTTTAAACTCTATGACCAGTAATTAAGCTATGATATGATTGAATGATAGACTGTAGTGTATTCCAGATACACCGTGTACCACTCTCACTCCCGGTAGCAGGTGGGGTTCTATCTAATTGGGCGTAAAACTAAAATCCTACTTTTGACTAGTTTGAATTATAATTTCAATATTTTACCCCAGGCCTCATTTTTTTGTTAGTGTATTCCTCTATAGCCAACACTACTAGATGAAAAGGGCAAAACTTTTTTCATGACCTGAAAATTTCGGTATTCAGTATGACGTTACTTCGATCAAATTTTCAACTATCGCATGAGTGCGAAAATACTTAATAAAACATTTTTATTCCGAAGTGAGTAATTAATTTTCGCTCTTGCTATAATTCAAATGAATGTAGTGGAAGCAGTTACTACCATTTCATTCACCCATCCAAACACGAAAAAGTGGCACTAATAACCTACTAATTATATCAATAACACCTACTGGTTATGGTAACATCTTTAATTCTGGAACAGTCTACTCTTAATATTTACCAGCTTTTTTGTCAAAAAGGACCATTATCGTGGAAAATTATTTCGTTTTGCGCCTGATGAAAATATAAAGGCGCTGGTCCTTTCGCTACGGTGCTCGTAAGGTATACTTATACTCTCTTAAACACTTAATCCCTGTTGAAGTCCTACCTCTTCCCACCCACTCCATCGCATCCCTCCCATTCAGGAAGGCAATCCCACGGCCTCCCTTACCCTATTTATTTCCGAAGACCACCCCCAAGCCATTCCACTCTCCCCATTGGCTGCTCCACCGAGAGCGGTCGGGGGATGGAGGCGGAAGGACGAGATAGAATGAAAGCCGAGGGAAGAGGGTGGATAAAAGTTGATAAAAAAGGAAATTCTCCCACTCTCCCCTGACTAACCAATTTCAACCCTTCGCGGACCGCTGTCCAGACTGTCCTCCCCCTACCCGCACACGAAACCAATCTCAACACCTTTCCATCCCACTCGTTTGGATAACACCGGGGTGGGTGACCGCTTCCCCAGCTTACCCCCTCCGGGCACGCTGCACGCTTAATTATCCCGACCTCGATAAATAACACTCCAATCACTTTCCCTCTCCAGCCTCATCCCTCCTCCTTCCCCCTCCTCCCCGCCCCCATACCGTTGCCTCCTCCCTCCTCTTCCCCTCCGACTCCCTCCCACCCACCCCCGCCTCATCCCCGTGTGATCCGCTGCGTGAATTTCCACCATCATCCCCACCGCGCCCATCCCCGCAGCAAAACGGCCCTTTCCCTGTGTCTGCCACCCAGATCCATCTAGCCCCCAGGCCATCCTCGACGACTCCTCGCCCCCAATCATCGCGTGGGACGCGACGCTCGCAATTACCGCTCATTTCCATGGTGTGGGTGGGGTAGGCAGTTCAGGGAGGTAGGGAGGTGGTGTGTTGACTCCGGCGGCGGCGGCGTGGGAGTACCTCGACTCCACTCACTGATGCTGGAAGCAAAAGACATTTTATACAATTTTGTTTCAAGCATATTTTGGCCAGAGGAAGCAGCTAAGGAATTTAAACTTTGAACAGTGAGGAAGGCATCACCTCCATTAGCAACGAGCGGGAAATTATCAGATCACTTTTCAATGCGTGAATACCTGAATTGTATATAGTATTTGTGTAGATTTTTGTTTTTTTTAAAATTATAAATGCTGGAATTAAAAACATTATTTACATTTCGGACAAATCTACGGCTTAAATAATTTTTTGACATTGTTTATTTGACAATTATATTAACTTATAGAGGAAAATACGAAACTTCTGCTTTCTGGTGTTCTGTGGGAAAGCTCAAAGTGCCATTATTTGATGATTACGCCCCTTCCGACTTGAGGGACAAATTACGATCTAAAATGTAATTAAACGTGTTGATGGTCCCTTTAATATATGTATACGGCGTCGGGGAGTATGCCTGTGAATCTGCGAAAAGGACGACTTTAAACCTAATGGAATTTAAGGGAGTAATGTTGGAGTTGCGATAGACTAGCAAACCAAAATAACAGTCTGATGGTGGGTTGCAAAAGAAGCGAATGAACTAATCCTAATAGGAGAGTCTGACTACAAAGTCCAGGCAGTCATTTTTACTAACTCTTTAAAGTTGGGATTAAAACACCATGCAGTAAAAATCGATAGATCAACACGAAAAATGAAACTGACCTTGTATTGTTCTTGAGTTTATACATTAGAAATGATGACCTCCACTTGATATCGGCTACGACCGTCCACCTGCGAACGGTTCGAAGCGTCACAATTTTACCCCGGATCGTTTTGCGTTTTCTGAGGGTGGCGAAGGGGGCGTTGCGGCGGCAGGTGGCGAATTCAGTATGAGGCGAGTGGAGTCAGGAGTGCTGAATGGAGACCACCAACCTCTCCTTCCCTCGCAACCATTCATTGTCAATGTCCTGATATCTCTCTCAGCCTTGCCCTCCCTCACACACACTGACCCGCCTACCCACTTTCATCGTTCTCTTTCATCTATCTCTCTCTCTCACCAATGCTCTCAGCCATTATACATTTACTGCGGGCTGGTGAAAGTTTCGCTACCGCGGTGGCACGTTCGAAATTTCTTGGTATCGTTTTGGGGCGGAAAATTCCGGACGGGCCCGAAATCGAGACCAGTCGCTGCATTATCCAAATCGCCCCTGAGCGGAACCGACTAGTCGAGTGTCGTGTGCAGGAGGTACTCAACCCAACGCACGTTCCGCCAACGCCAATTTCTCCACAACTTCCTCCTCTCCTATTCACTGTCCACCCCTCCGTTCTTGTTTCTTTGAGCTTAGACCGCCTCTACCAACTCTAAGGAAAAGTAGAGCAAAACTGGGTACTAACATTTTTTCAAATGTATCAACCCACTAGTAAAAAAATTCGAGAAATGTGATGCTATCAGTCTTAACATTTATCTCTTTTACTTGATTATTATACATTTTGAAGGAAAATTCACATAACCTCCATATTAATCCACTTTTTCTCGTCCAAAGACGGTTGAGGATTTCATTGATGGGAAGGGTAAACCCGGGTACCCATGAAAAGCAAGTCTCTGAGTAGCAAAATTCAAATTCATTACATTTAGCAAAGAAATGAGCAATCAAATAATTATCGGCAGATTTTAATTATTAAGTCATGCGAATATCTGCTACCTCAAAAGGCATTTTTTTCAATCAATGAACTTTAAGTTTGCCTTGGCAGTGTTGTAAAAATTGCTGAAAAATTATCATCACTCTCTCTCTCGCCAAGCTCTGCTGACGTATTACGCATGGAATACATCCATCCTGATTCAATGAGTACCTAGTTTATTGCAATATATTGCTTACATGCTAAAAATACCAGGCGATCTGTGCAGCAGTAATGTAAATTTCAAAAAAATATACGTGACACGTCGCATATATTCATTTGAATATACGTATATGCATAATATGCATATATATTTAGCATGTAACCAATAATACTGCTGTGGTGTATATTTCATCTACTAACTATAGGTAATTCGGTCCAGCATGATGTTGATGAAATAGAGGTTCTCCTTGGTACAACTATATTACATATTCAAAACCAAATCGGTGCTTAATCCATGGTTCATCCGTATTAATCCAATTAGTTTTGGGGTGCTTTTGTAACTGCATTAACTAGTGGAGTGTATGGAAAAAGAGGAATTTGAGGAGCAGGAGAGTAAGCAAGAAGTAATGTATTATTTTCATCGTGAGATCTCAGCTCTACCAGCATTTGGTATTGCTAAGATAGTTTCTTTAATAGTTCGTACAAGGGATGTTAAAGAAGAGGAAAATCGTAAAACCTATGAGAGGTTATTACAGTCCGTGGTTAAATCATAATAGATAGACTTTTTTCACTAACTATGAAATTTGTGTCCTAAATAACGGAATTTCGTTAGCACCCGTGGCTGTCATGGCACATAAGGTAACTTCACTCATTGTGTTTTTTAGCGTTCCTCAGTGTCATGCATAGATGTAATTTGTACAAATATTAACTAAATTTAGACAGATTTTTCTGAATTGGGTTAACCGTACTTAATTCATGCTCTAAGCAGTCCCAGAATATTTTAGACAGCGATTGCCGTTTCGGTTTGAGTATTTCCTTTGTGTTTATGTATTCTTTCTCTGTCCCAAAACTCATTATTGTCTAAATGGCTGTACCGAAATTATGTTAATTAAAAACTAAGGTGTATAAATATTACCACAGTATCACTATTAGCGCATTACAAAACTAATGAGAAAACAATCGGAACCAACCGAAAATCAGGTGGCCAGGAGGATGGGAAGTTTTAGCTGTGCATTTATATTGCGCGGAAGATAAGTCAAATGCGAGTGAAAGTTGTCACACGAAGTAGCTCCTTCTGCCCAAAGTGTCAGCAGTAAAACCTTGTCCCGCTCACCAAAGCAATACCCTTTGGCTCTGAGGGAAAACTCGATGCTGTAGAAAGGCTTCAATTCAATCCACATGCTCTTTAACGGCCGCTTGAAGTCCATTCTCTTCTGGCCTGAAGGTTAGAGCTTAGTTTAACGCCTCTTTGCCAACGGAAACGGAAATATTTTGTGATATAATCGCAGCAGAAACGGATAGGGCAATTTGAGATGGACGTGGAGAGATCCATTAAGCTTTTTTAATATTTGCCCAAGCAGTTGTTAAAAATAAGAAAAAAATATAGATATTGAATGTGTCTGAAGCTACCTACTCATGAGAAACGTTTGCTCATTGCAACTAATGATGTATGCATGTACTATCGGGATTCCTATCAGCAGAAAAAGCTTAAATAATTTAAATTTCTCCATATTAATGGAATTCAGAGGCTGAGATTGTTTTTTTCTCTCTGATGTGAATAAAAACAGTATTTCTCTATAACGGTCCTTGCCCAGCATAACTTACCTCCACTACGCTCTATACTCTAATGAATACAAAATGCATATTATATTTGTCTCGTATTAGAGATATTCCCCAGAGTGTTGAGTTTGAAGTGCCGTGGCCTGAGTATAAACGTTGTTGGCCAACCTTTTTCGGGATTTTTCGTGTGTGCATTTTAGTATAATGTGAAAGTGTTAGTTCTATTTTAACTCTCGTATTTTTTTCTTACTTGTTGATATTATTGTACGCATAAAGGTACGCCTCTTTTTACTGATTAAACTTGAGTAGAATTTTTGGAAATCTTTTCTGGCGGGAGGCAGTAATAACGCTGTAGGTTCTTTTTTCCACTGACTGATTTTCATATTTGCCAAGACCACTCTCACCAAGTCTTTGGACAAGATCTCACTATCCTCATGTCTGGATAATTCAGCATTAATCGTCAGTAAAAATATGAGAATATAATGTTTAATTAATAGTTTAGCATTTATATTTATGTTTAGTTGCAAAAATGAGGTGACAACCATTGGCAATCATATACGCCTCAATCAAATTTTCTTTTGTAATGTCATTTTGCTTAGTGGGTTTACAATGTAATAGTCACTGTAAACTTTCCCTATTAATTGCTATTTTATCTCTTCTATTTTATTATGTATATTTTTTCTGTTTTATTTTTATTGCACTCACCTTAAAATTGTCTTATAATTGAGACAAAAAAGTTCATATTTTTGATAAATATTGTCAAATATTTAGAGGATAATTGCTGTCTACATTCAAAGATATCTCTGGTTTCAGTTTTCCATTGTATTCTACGATCTCCGCTAGTCTTGAAAAAACTTAATCCTTCCCCTGAATATTGGCTTTCAATTGAAGAAAATGGTATTTTTTAATAGCACTTTAGCTGCACAATTAGAACTCTGTCGTTATTTTACAATCGATGCTAACCTTACTGCTTGTTCTATAGACTCATATATCTATAATTATAAATGCTATGATTCTAAATTATTTGTTGTACCTTGTTGGAACGGAAACTCATTTACGACAAAACCATGAAAATTTCACAGGAAAGAGAGATAGTTAGCTAACTAGTGAGATATGGTATCAGATATAATTAGTAAGTACTCTGGCAAATACATTAACCCCGTTACGAGACAAATGGGTTAATTCTCCGGTAATGCCTGCAGTCAGATTCAGAGCTACTTCACATGCTTGACATTTACTTTTATTTCTTATGCGTTCTTAATTCTCACTCTGTCTTTTATTTTTTATGCTCTTATGTGGCAGTCTTAAACTTTGTATATAGGGGCAGTTGCAAATGTTTTGGAGGTGTGAGGAATACGCGTATTTAAACTTTGAAGCTTGAGGAGTTTCTTCTGTATATTTAATCCATTGCTTCACTGAAATGTATATGCTACATTTTATAGCCCTGCATGTTAAAATATTTCAGGATATAATATATCGTACAAAGAATCAATCTTTCTTCATTAGGCTGTAAAATTATTCCATTTATATTGTGTCATTATTCATAAACTCTCGTCCCTGTGTAAGTGGCCGTATCGAAGACGCCGTATCCATTGTAATACCAGCTTTAAAATTATAAATTTCTAGCAAAAAGCTGAAATGAACTCACACCCATGCTAATTAATCTACTTGTATTGCTTAATGAAACCGAGCGATAATTATGGTGGATATACGCCTCGTAAAATTGAAGTGCGGAAAAAAAGGGAAATATTGTTGCATTTTTTTAAGTGAAATATGAGGATAATTCAGCTTCTGGCTTATTCTGTCTTATATCACTCCTATTTACGTTACCAAATGTGGTTTTGGACCATTTTCATTAAATCAAGGACTTTGTTATGTTTGTTCAATAAAATATACATTTATTCTGTGGTTAGTATTGAGAATTCTGTGGCACATGATTATTATCTGAAAGTTTCAGCAGTGGTATAAATATTCAAAAACATCATATCTTCCCTAAGAATTATGAATCTGGCCAGTTAGAGTTTAAACACATCACAAATGATTCTCTTTTTTTTGGTACATACTTGCTTTAAGATTAACGATGGAAAAAATTCTATTCTACTTAAACGACTATTGCTTGCAAAGAGAACCGACTCAATAACACATGATTAATTTAATAATTGAATGTGATGCGTTAACATTTTTATTCAATGATGTTTTCTTTCTTACTCCCTAGAGAAAATTGACCTTCAGCGCTAATCTCTTGCACTTAATATTCATGCGCCTTATCAATGTGCTCTTCCCTGACATAAAAAGTGTACCTAGTTAAACCAGTTTTTGCGAGCTCTCAATGCTTCCCTTATTTATTCCTTTAGACCGAGGGTGGCACCGAATATTAAAACGCCTCTTCATTTGATGATGCCGTGGTAAACTTTTACAGGGACACGACATGGCATCCTCCCTCCCTGAACTTTTTCAATTTAGTGCTTGCAATTTTATCACTCGAAGCAAAATTGCATGCACTAAACCCACTTTGCTTCCAGAATGACAAAACTTCCAACTCTTTGTGCCAAGGGTTAGTGCATGCATAAATGTGCTCCTGGCTACCAACGGTTTCATCTCCCACTCTACATGTCACCACCCCTCATGCCGTGTGACATGAGGAAAACCCTCTCCGCCCGCTTCTCTTCTGTCCATCTCAAACCTACCTCTCTCTCTATGCATATCTTCCTCCTCCTCTCCCCTCATTTCGAGCTGGCCGGTTTCGTTTTTACAGCCTACGGGCGAAGAGCCTAAGAGCGAAGGCAACAAACACAGTCGCACGTCTTTAAAAAAACACTCAGAACGGTAGAATGGAAGCACTCGTGACATACCCCTTCTCCGCCTTACCCAGCGGATAAAAATCGTGAAATAATGATAATAAATAAACAGAAATGGCTCACATATTCATTCTCTCTCGCTCCTGACCATTTAAAAATTCATCTCGCCCATCCTGCCGATTTCAATGAGCCCCATCAGACGCTGTTGGTGGTGTACGCGCGTCGTTGCGCTGCCTGGCTCAAGCGCAAAAGGACCCCAGATTATTTTTCGCGGACGTCATTCTCTTTCCCGTGGTCTGTTTACCCTTGTTTTCTTCAGCTCCGTTCTGTCTCGGTGGCGTTGCCGTTTGGTGCATTAAAAGCTGTTTTAGTGCTTTAGGGGAAAGAGCATTGTCAACGAGCTGCAAGTGGTGGGATCGGGAGCCATGAATGACTATTCCGCGTCCCTTCGACGGATTTTGGCTTCCAGGGGAGAGAAAGGCTTCAGGAGGAAGCCAAAACGTTGAAAACCTTCTCGCTGCCCTAAGCAACGTACAGAGATGATTTTTTAAAAACTTGTTGCCATTAATGTTGCCATTGGTTGCCATATCTATTTGGCTTCTGTCTGTTCTTCGAGCGTTGCCCGTAATGGAAAGCTTTTCGGAGAAAATTGTGACTATCCTGCATGCATGCGAGTTAATCCCACTTAAGTGGAATTATAAAGATAATTATGTGAGATGTCGCGATATGTTGTGCAAACTCTAGTGGCCCCTAGTAAATTAAAAATAACCTAAGACGGTAGGCACGTAGCCAGGGGGGCTTCAGCCTCCCCCCTCCCCCCTCCCCCCAAATTTTTCCCCAATTATTTTGTTTCTCTGATTTTAACCACATGATAATCCGGATTAACCTGCAAATAATTTAAGTGTTAAGGGTCTAGAAACGTGATATTTAGTTTCATGCATATACCGAACGGGCAAGGCTGATTTGTTTCAAGTTATGCTATACTAGAAATAGCCCCCCACGAAGCAAATTTCTGGCTACATGCCTGCAAGACGGCAGTAATTGAATCTTCGTAGCAGATCGAAAATTATAAGGGTCTGAAGAGCAATAATACGTCCATTTTTCATAATCTTTTATATTAATTCCCAACTATGTGGTTTTATGTAACTATAAATATGCTGTGCTGTTATTTTCTTATAAACGCCTAGGGTGCTTTGTATAAATTGAGTACGTTGGTAAGTGTTTCAGGCGTCTTAATTTTAGGCAAACCAAGAAAACATTCTTTTGTTATTTTTCTCATTTAATTCCAATATTTCAATTTATCTTAAGAGAATGTCTCCATAAAAATCTCTTTTTGTTCCTAAAGCCGTATATCGTGCTCTATACTTTATTCCATAAATAAGTTGATTAACCTTATCAAGGTTAAAAAGTGTTTTTGCTACCTGAAACATTTCATATCCAACATCAGATCCAAAATGTTAGCTTATTCAGTGATAGTCATTAATTATGTCATCCACCGCTAAATTTTAATTGAAATTACGCACTGGTTATATTTTACTTTGTATTTTTGACACCTCTGTTAAGTGACAGTTATCTAAAAATAATTGAATATGATTATAGACTCGTATAATGTGAGATGTTTTTAGCCTACCCTAGTAACTAGTTTCCTGTGTAGGCACAACCTGATATTACCTTTTCATTTCTCTTATTTGTGTGAGAACAAGGCATTTTAAAACTAAACATATCTCCTTCATACTAGCATTATAAGGAGAGAACTTCGAGTGCAGTACTTTGACCGTCGAATGGGTTGAAATGTGGGACGATGGACGCATTTCGTATAAAGTAGGCAATGCCGACGCCAGGTTTCTCTTAACCCGCTTCCAGAAAAAAATTGTTAAACCCACCAAATTACCCTTCCTTTTCATATGCCACATTGACCTTAGCTGTTGCTCACATTCTCAAATAAATATGTTCTACCTTTCTCTATTCTCTTATGGATCTTCTCATTTCACTTTCTAACTCCATATTCAAACTCCCTCGTAATGAAAAATGTCATCTTTGCAGTGGACAGGAGAAAAATCTCTAAGTCGAAGATGGCGGTAATTAACTCCGCACTACATTTGAAGGCGCATCCCCCAGCTTTGGGAGTAATCCTTTTAACTAAAGATGGGAAAGGAGTTCCTTCCGGCCACTTACACCCTTCCACCGTAAAACCGTGCCGCCGAGAGCGAGAGCAGACTTAGTGACTTGTCCAAAGACGCTCACTTGCAGACTTTGATTTAAGTGCTATTCTTCGACGGGGTGTTTCAGCAGGGGAAGTGACAGCGGATCGAGGAGGAGAAAGGACTCGTGCGCGCGCTGGCAAAATGAGTCCCATCTTTAAATTCCCCGCGCCCAAGTCTCAGCCACCTGCGAAACACACCCCTGCACGGAACGTGTATGGTCGAACGTAGTTAGGGTGCGAACCTAAGACTAATCCTTCTCCCGGACCGGATGCGACTATCCGAACGGCGAGGAGAAAACGGCTTATGAAATAGCGGTGAGGGTCGTAGGTTGGTGAGTTCGGGGGCGGATCGGTTTGCGGGAGACTTCCTCGGCGTGGCGCTTTGGGGACAACAAGAGCACGCATTGGTGACGTTAGAAAAAGCGTCTTTTTTTAACCTTTTTATATACATTTACGGCGAGAGAATAGATGCAGCTAGCCACACAAAAGGGTCAAGGTGTGCGTGAGAGCTGGGGCATGTTTTGTTCTCCTGCCGCCCCTTTGGGTTACTGCTACGGTGGGGCAGAAGAGGAGTATGAGGACAAGGGTGGCCACGTTAAGGGGACCTTATACCCTTCGCACACAAACGCACGCGACCACACACGCACACATTCGTGAACACCCCTTCCCATTCTCATCCCCATCCCCCATTCTCGTCCCCATCCCCCATTCTCGCCCCGAAAGCTTTTATATCCCACCTCGCCACACACCCCTTTCACGCAGTCTCGCCTCTTCCCTTAAACTCTCTCTCCATCCTCCCCCCGTCCGAGCCCCAAACACACCCCTTACGCTTGTGTGCGTCTACGTGTGTGCGAGGCCTTGTGTCTGTCGTCGGATTCGCCGCCGCGGCGCGCCCCGACGCTCTCAAAAGAAAGCCTCCGATGGCCAACGTGACAGGTTTACGAGGCAAAAGGGTCGCCTTTCTGTGCGGCGGGGGGACATTCGCGACCGGCGGCGCTCTTACCATGGAGACCCCCCACCAACGCTCCTCTAAGCGCCTCTCCCCCAGCCCCCGAATGCCCCCCTTCCATAGTCAGCCTCCTCCACCCACGCCAAAGTGGGTAGGAAGTCCTCCATCCCCCTCCCCGCCCGTGGACCCGCTCAACCCTCTCTTGCAAACGACCCTTCATCCATTTACGACTCCTATTCCCTCCGCCGCAAGCTTTGTCACCTCTCAATATAGTTTGCCTTTCACGTGCCTCCCTCTCTTTCCTCTTCTCTCCCTCTCCTACCCAGCCGTCCATTCTTTCCCACTTTCCTCCTGCACTTTCCGCGTCTTCTTCACTTGTTTTCTTTTTCACTTCCTTCCCTCCTCTTTACCTTCTCCCCTTCTCTTCTCCTCCATCCTTCTGCAGCCTCCCGGAAAAATACCCACCAACAGGAACCGACCAACCCACTTTACCTTTCACTTCCTCCTTTCTCCTCCATTGAGGATCGTCTTTTTTTCCTCAAGTGTCGTTATGTCCCTCCGCCAATCGCCTTCCTTCTCCTGCTCTCCTCTTCCCTACTGTACCAACGCTATCTCGCCTGAAGTGTACAAAACCGAAATAGTGCTGGGGCCAATGTGGTAGTGAGAATGGTGTCTGGAGATACATACTTAGTGGAGGTGTGCACCCCCTCTCTCTCCCTTCCACCTGTTCCCTCTCCTCACCTTTAACAAGGACTCAGCGATATGAAAAAGCATCGTCGATCGATTCCATATCGAACTTGCGATTCATTGATAGCAAATTGGAAATAGTCGAGGCATCGAGTATTTCAGTTCTTTTTATTTTACTTCATATAATTCTAAGCAAGTCCCTGAGAGTCACCGCGAGGGTGTGTGACAGGGATCGAATCACGAAACATGAATTACTGACATGCAAGTAAAGTAGGTAGGCATCATCAATGGACAACAATCCTAGGATTACTTATTTACTGATCTACGCTTAATTCTCTTACCGGCTTAACTCTTCATATTTACGCCATACGGCCTTCCCATCCTTAATGTTGGTGGCAATATCAATAATACAATACTGTAGTTTAGTTTCATTTGACATCAGTTATATTTGGTTCGATGAAATGTTTGACAATTTCAGTATTTATAATGGATGGAATAGTAGTGACATAATATCAAAGATGCATTGTTACTGTATATTTTGATCGCCAATATATCTGACAGTTGGAAAGCGGTGAAATATAAAGCTGTTGGTTTCCAACATAATGGAAATCCGTTTTTTCAATATTATGAAAACTGCGCCAAAATTTTTATTGGATTATAAAGTAGCCAACAGAATTTGCATAGTATTTATGAAATTTATGAAAAAAAAGGAAATGAATGATATGAAGATTATGATTGGCACTGTAGATCCTATTCGACTATGTACCCGATCATTATCATTGTGTCTGATACATATCTATTTGACCAAGTAAATATGCTCCGTCGGTGTTCCACATCGAGAACGGAGTATATCACAGCATCCCCAACCTCTGACGATTTGGAGAAGAGGGGTGGTTGAGGAGAAGAAGAGTGGGGTGTGATGGGAAGGGGGATGGATGGGAAATCGGATGCTCTGCCAAGCGCTGAATGAGAATTCGCCCGGAGCACCTCTGGCATACCGATGAGGCTCCGAAAGCCTCGCACCAACTCTGGGTGGCATATGAATCGCTCCTAATCTGACCACCTTACGGATTTCCACGGAAATTTCTTCCGCTCCCGGCGTTCCTTACGCGAATTTATGGGGCTTAAACAAATGTTACCCGCAAAAAAAAACCTGCGGACTGCCCTCAGAATAAATGCGGTCGTCTGGCTTCTTCGTTTAATCCTTTGAACGGCGATGATGGGCTGATTTCCCTTTAAAGTGTGAAGTTGGAACTGGAATTTGTTTGAGGGCAATCATTTACTTTAAATGTGTCTTTTAACCTTATGACGGGAGCCATCCCATACAAAAGCGACAGCTGGAATTGGGGGTTGATTCCTATCGACCATATTAAATACTTTAGAGTGAGAACGTGAAATATTTCTTATGCTTATTCTGCATGCAACATTGTATCAAATGACTTGTTTTGAATTTCAGGAAATTTTCTTCTACCAAATATGACAAACTTCGGAGGTCTCTGAAAATCACCTAGTAAGCACAAGATCCCTGAGAAGGCCTCCGTTGTTGGGGATACAGCAGCTCAGTGAGTAGTAAAGTTTAATACCTAATTAACTAAAGCCATGTATACAAATTCATTCGGACGGTAATAATCAATTCAGCTTGCTCTTCATATATTCTGAGAAAGGCTTTACTTTAAATCAATGCGTATGATGAATGTAAATTGGTACCTAAATCAAGAGCGCCAATCAGCAACTTCTCCATCGAAAAAAAAACTTTCTTTCAACCATTTAGAGGGTGAAAACTCAATAGTGTGTGCCTTTAAATAATTTTCCGGAGGAAATTTTTTTCTTTGTTTTTGGCGCGAAATTTCCTCGCTTCTCTTCCAATCAAACTTAATTTAAAGCCCGAAACATATTTTAAGTCAAGAACGTCGGCAGCGGGGTTTCTCGCACCACACGTAGCCTATGTTTGACTCAACTCAATTTTATTTCAGAAATCGAGATAATTCCATGCTTTCCTAATGGAAGCCCTATACCGGCGGGTATAATATATGCTCCTATCTAATCTAGGCTACAGCTAGGGAAATAATTATTCGCTTTCTCGTGATTGTCCATGCAAAGCCTTACAAGTAATCTAAGGATGAACTACCTTATCGATTTGTAAATGCCTTGAGGAGTCAGCTGTTTGGCGTACCTATAGCATGAGCTACTTCTGCCATTCAGTTGTAGTTCACCATCAAAGTTTTTTCATTCATATTATTTTCAACTGACGCACTGGAGTTTTGACAAATTCAATTCCCTTCCCGTTTTATTATGTCCTACTTTCCCAGTTACGTGAACGTTGCAGTACGGCTTGACCATCCTTTTGAATATATGTTTCTATGTGTAACCTTCATAAAAAGTCAACTTTTTGACAGTGTGTACATCTATTTGTTAACTTTCTATTCTTCTATTTCTGCAATTGTGTTCCATGTGAGCCATTCTTCATTAGGTCCTCTTTATATTTTTAAAAATTTTTCCATTTCAACCAAGGCGCAGTAATCAATTTTTACACCGTTTATTTTACTATCAGCCCCAGGTTTTGCCTGAAATGCCATTATGAAGGTCAAGGTGAACAAATTGTCTCCTGCCTTTACCATGGTAGTAATATTTTTATGCCAAATCCTTGGCCGGATTGTTAATTAAACGTTGAGGATAGTGACTATTGTATGTACCTTCATGAATAATGGATATAATGTATTTCCAAGATTCTTTGCCGGAATTTTCATTACTTTTTAATTTACTACAAATGTGATCACTGTTTGTCTCGGATAATATTATTGAAAAACATTATGCAATAATTTTTTTTGATGCGTTTGACAGATATTTTTTACTTGTTAGAATACACTATGTTTATGTATTTCTAACCTTTTTTACAGTACTTTGACCTGAGAGCGATTTAAGCTCTTTCTCTCTTTAGATCACTTACCTCACTTCGTACTATGCAACATACCTCTTCCACCTCTACTCAGCATTATGCCTGTTGCTGTTCCTGTTCCATCACCTTACTGTCTTATTTTTCTTTGTTGATGTTTTTTTCTTCTCCCACTATATACTTCATAGTGGGGGAAGAAAAACTGCTCCGCGAATTGACCCTGGCCATCGATGCACCTCTAAATCAATTCAATTCCAAAACTCCCCCACTTCATCATCTATCCTCCGTTTAATCCGTTGCCGTCTTTCCATTTCTATCCTCAGGCACATAGATTTCATACGTTCTTTGCTATCTATTTCTAGAGTACATGTCTATCCATGAAAAGCCAAATGCCACATTAATCCTACCATTTTCAGTACCTCTCCGCTCAATATCGTTAGAAAGGAATCCTTTCCCACTGGATGATTAATAAATAAGCAAAGAAAACTCCTCTTATCATGCAGCTGTGATGTGGTAATTCATAAGCATTATTCACAAATCCAAACTATCAAAAATTGACTTGAAAAAAATAAACAACATTTCTACTGGTTTTATTCCTTGACGAATATTTTTCTGACTTTTCTTTGTTAACTTTTTGAAAAGGAAGATAATACTGAAATAAATGCCTAGATAAGATGGCAGAGGACGGATCAATTGAGCAAATGGAATTATTCTATTGGAAAAAATCTAGTCCACCATTGACACCTTAAAGATCATTTGTTCGAAACCAACGTCGAAAATGGACATCTTGCTCGTCTCAGTATTAAATTAAAAGGAGGCGGTGAAGCATAACCTTAGCAGTTTGAGAATCTCGGTGAAAAAAAATAATCACCTGTTGTCATATTTTCTTAAGATCGAAAAGTTTTCATTTTGATCAATCGCCGGGTACAATTTCTTGATTTTGTCTAAGAACTAACGATTTCATGTGAGCATGGCTAACTTACAATCTGAAAGTCTACTGAGACAGTGAATCTTAGTTCCAGATTTTGAATATTTTCTTTGGAAATAAATCGCCTGGAAGGTAACCAGGTTTTTTCCGCATCAACGTTTACACGTGAATATAATTTTGGAAACTGTAACAGTTAACTGTGAGGCTATATTTAGACCGTTCCTGTTTTCCTTTGTTGCTGCCTAGTGTGAGCTGATTTACCGCAATAAAGGTAGAGGTAGGATATAACCAATGGCTGTAAATATCACATATTTGCTACGTTGTTGCAGCTAAGATAATATTAGGGTTCTTTATGAAGTTTTCCTTGATTATAACCTCTTAAAGAATTGTGTTAGATCTTAAAAAAAAGGAATCTTACTTAATTATTATAATTCTTTTTGCTCTATCTATTAAATAAATAGAGACTCTTGGACTGGAAGTTACAGAATTACAACAGATCACTGAATGGTAATGTTAGAGTAGGAATAATTGAAATAATAATAATCAGGAAGAGTGCAGGACTGCATGCGGACAGCTTCCTGCAGTATAATGAGAGGATTATAAAGGTGAAGACTGAGACCAAGCCTACAGATACCATTGTGGTTCACGTTTAAATGCCTACATTGGACTTCGAAAATGAAGAAGTAGAAGACGTGTATGAGGGTATCACGGAAGTAATAAAGTAAGTAAAAGGAGAAAAAACATCATTATTTTAAGAGATTGGAACGCTGTCATCGGTGACGGTCAAGATGGAAGAGTAACTGGAAAATATGGCTTGAGACATCGAAATGAAGGAGGAGAAAGACAGAAATCTGCTCGCTACACAAGTTGGTGGTGGCAAACACCTTGTTTAAAAACCACCAACGGAGAAGATATATCTGGAAAATGCCCGGAAACAGAAGAAGGTAACAAATTGACTACATTTTAGTGAAGCAGAGGTTCAGGAACCAGGTGAAGAACAGCAAAAGCTACCCATGTGTAGATATTGAAGTGGCCACGACTTATTGACGATGAAATGCCACTTAAAATTCTAGAAATTAAAGAAATCATCCAAAACCGCATGGCAAGTAGAAAAACAAAAGGAGCATCAACAACATCTGGCCTTTAAAAAGTCGGTGAATAACAAGATAGAAGAAGATCTGACTGTTAAGTCAGTGGAAAAGAGATGGCAGAAATTAAAAACGGGCTACAGGAGGCAGCGACAGAAACTCTGGGGAGAAGAAAGGTTGTCAAGAAGAATTCATAGATTACAGAAGAAGTATTAGAATTCATCGAAGAGAGAAAAAAATATGCAAATGTGAAAACTGAAAAGGGCAACTTAACTACAAAAGAATCAGGAATGAAATAAACCGTAAAGCGAGAAAATCAAGGGGAATATGGGTGAAGGATCTATGGGAAGAAGTATAAAGCAACCTCACACATGGAAGTGTGGAAGTTGTCTATAGGATGGTGAGGAATTACTTCAAGAAACGGGCTGCAAGATGCAATACAATTAGGGAAAATAATGGAAAACCTTTAATTGAACATGAGGATAAAGTGAAGAGATGGAAGAAATCCTGGGAACAGTTGTACAATAGATGCAATCTTAGAGTGAAACTAATCGAAGAGGAAATGAAGTCGATATACATGATTTTGTAGCCCCAATTTAAAGATCAGAATTTGACTCAGCTTTAAGGAACCTACGTAAATAAGGTTTCTGGAATACATGATATTCCAGCTGAACTAATTAAAAATGCCGGAGAAAAGACATCTGCTCATCTGTACAAAACCATCTGCGAGACGTACTCTACAGTAGAGATACCCAGGGACTTGGAGAAGAACGTCATCATCCCTATTACGAAAACGAAAATGGCTGAGAACTGAAGATTTTAGAACCATTAGCCTGACGATATACGCCTACAAAGACATTGACAAGAATAATCTATAGAAGAATAGAACGAAAAGCTGAGAAGTTCCTGGATAAGGACCAATTTGCGTTCAGAAAAATACAAGGGCGGAGGAGAAGCGATTTCGGGCTACTTAAAAAAAGAAGAGAATGGAGAAGGGTCTACCGACGTTTGTTGCATTTGTATATCTGGAGGTGTTTGACAACGGTGATCGTGACTTGGTGCTTAAGGTTCTCAAAGATATTGGAGTATCATACATTGACCGAAGAGTTATCCACATCTTATATAAAAAACTATTTGGCTGTAGTTAAATCAGAATCCAGCAGTAGAGAAGCAAGCATAAAGAAAGGAGGGAGACAAGGCTGTGCATGGTCTCACCTATTATTCAATGTCTACATCGAGAAAGCCATCCAAGAACTCAAACGTCTTTGGGAGTAAATACCCTCGGGGAGAGTATCAGTAGGCTGCCATTCGCGGACGACATAAAAGGTAGTCCTGGCAGAAAAATAAGTATATTTAAATAATATACGAGGTAATATGGAAAATACAATGGCCAGACACCTTCTTGTGATCAATGAAAAGAAAACTAAGGTATGCAGCATGTGAAAAAAAGCCAGTTCCAATGCCAAACTGGGAGAGCAAAAAATTGAGGAGGTGGAAGATTTCTGTTACCAGCGAAGCTGAGTAATAGAGTAGAGTAGAGAGAGTCGAGTAGAGTAGAGAGTAATAATAATGGAGAAATACAAGAAATATATGAAGGACTAAGAGATTTATTGACCCATTAGGTAAAAACGAATTTCTCTCCTCCGTAAAGTAAACCTCGAACACTATTTCTTTTACGCTCATCAACGAACGCCTAGTGTCCAATACGAGTGGCAATTTAGCAAGCTTTTGTGTACAGCTTTCATAGGCTCTTCAATTGGGAAATTATTTATAGTGACTGTATTTTTTAACAAAGCTCTTAAAGGATCAATAAGTGCTCCAGTGTTGCAAATCGATGACAAACAGTCAATTCTGGAAGACTGTATATCATTTGAATGTGCAGTCCAATGCCTTGCGTTAAGCCAAATTTGACGTAAAGTTTCAGAAATGGTAATCATCATCTTGAAGATCTTTGGATAGATGCCTTATCTTGCGTAGTAATTTTTATGTAAGATCGCATCGTCGAAGAGGACGAAACGCGGAGGATTTTCGCTCAAAACTCTGTGGCGGTGTAGTTCTCAGTGTCGTAAAAATCACTCCTCGTGTGAAGTTTCTATGAAACCCTTGAACTTCATTTTTTTAATGTGTCGTTAAACTGTGTTTCCCCTGGAGTCAAATGTTTGAGATCAGGCTAATGTTTCATTGAACTTCCCTCAAAAGTCCTCTCCCATTTACCCAGCCTACATTTAAATTCTATTGCTATAGGTGTATCATAGAAAACTACTGTGGAGTCTCTTTTTCTAATAAATTTTCCCCCTTTGCAAGTAAAAGTAAAAATCTTTGCCACCGCTAAATTCAGGACATTTTCCTTTGATCATAAAAGGTCCTTTGAATTGCAAACGTTCAAAGAGAGGCGGTAGATTTCATTTCCTGGAACCCAAGTGTACCGGCTGGGAAGGAGGGATTGATTTTTTGATTCATGATTTTCTTATTAAGTCTTAAATCTTTCCGTGTGTCCTTTAAAGATACCGCTGCGTGAGTGAAAACAACTGTGTACTTCTACCCCAGCAGTCGATTAATTTTTACTAGTCAGAGCTTGGTGGGTCGATTGTACACAGTCCCTTCCCCGGCGTTGATTACACTCACTGGTGAACCTGGAAATTTGGATGGATATGTATTCCTTGGTTTTTTATGTCAATCATTAAAGTATTTTAGATATAAATTTTTAAGATGTAATATGCCCTACAATTCTTTGAACGTTTTGTATTCGGCTGCCTATTGACTGCCGCTAACTTCGCACTAATCAGAAAGTATATGAAAATGGCAAGTATTATTAGTTCTTCGCCATTAATTTATTTAGATTATTTGTCCTTCTAATTACGTCAATATGTAATTGAGAAAGTTCCTGGTTCGGAGGATTCTCTAGATTTACCCAAAAGTATGTATATGAGCACACTGATCATGAAGGATCTTTCAGGATGAATTTTATGGGGTGAATCGCGGTCTAAGTTGAAACAGCTGGAAAATATGATACTATCGTCAAACAAAGTGAGTTACAGTGAAAGCATGTTATTTAATGATTAAAAAATATCAAAGTATCATAGTTATCAATAGAATATTACATGTGAAGGCTGTTCTACACGTTTACTGCGGTATTTTTAATGATGCAATAAATGCTATTTAAAAGTGCATGAAGTAATTAGAGATTATTTGTATCCATTTAATTTTGGCATGGGGATGATTGGCCTTTGGCCAATTGACCTGGCCACACATCTTTGAGGTGACTCAGGTGTAGATTTATATAATAAAAGTGCTAAACTTTTTACGAGTGCACTGCAAAGCTGGGCTATCTGCATTGACGCTTGCTGACCTAGTGTTTACTATGCCTCTTCTAATTTCTTAACATTTGTGGAAAACAGTTATCGAAAACTGAAACCTTGACGTGATAATTTTTTACACATCGGTGGAATAATTTATGTTACCCCAGATAAATAACATGTACTTTAAATTAATTGAATTTCATTTTAGTTAGTAGGCGCAGAGCAGCACAATGTGCAGTGCACATTCCACATCATGCACAAAAAATGCGACCTTTTTCGTTGATTGACATGCTTATGCCGTTTTTTTTATTTGAGCCCTTGTAAGTTCCGTGTAATACGAAAATTCACAATTTATGCGACGTAATTGCTGTGATTCAATTGCATTTCTTGCTTCTCCTGAAGGACTCCGTCAAAAAAAACTAATAATAACATTAACACGGGTTGCGGAATATTGCATTTCTGGCCCGGAAATGACGAGGCACGATCCTATTGTGTATGGGACGGTATTTTTGAATGAGAGAGGAACTTGAGTGGTAATTTTCTTCCATTCCCCGTTTTTTCAGGAAGAACCCTGAAAATTACAACAGTCGGACCCCCTACACATGAACTTGCTCAACATATGCAGCCTGGCACTTTTCAATGAAATTGGAAGGATGTTTTGTGCTTCTCCCTTCCGTTTTCACCTTTGAGTTTCTTCACAGGGAAAGGCCATTGACTGGGCGAACGGAGCGTTCGAGAATGAACACGTATGCACAATGCCTAGACCATTAAATGCCACAGTCCGTCAACACGTTAATTCCAGATTTCAAACATCCTTCCATTTTCTTGACGTATGCTCTTGTCAATTACGCCACACTGCTACTATCCTACTTTACATCTACGCATACGTAATACCCTACAACCCACCATATAGTTGTGCGGCAGGGGATGAATTCAAACCAAACATGCATTACATATCGTGCTTAAAAAGAATTTATAACTACATTCTAGTCAAAATATAACAATTTTAAAAAAACATTTAAATAGTAAGGTAGGCATGTAAAATTGGTGATCATGGTGCAGTCTAGCATAATATGTCGGATCTCGCAATTTTTTTTTTTAAGTCATCAGTAAAAATATTGTGTTCAAATTTAGTTAAGAGATGAAGTCTGAATTTCAGCGAACGTTCTGATAAATATTTCCATTTTAGTTCATCTGATAGACTGGTAAGGCTAATATAATTGCCATCATCATCATTAGTCATCAGTCCTGGGATTGGTTTGACGCAGCTCTCCAATGAATTATTCTATCGGCAAATTGCATCATATTTGCGTATTTCTTCTCTTTATCATCCTACATCACTTGTTCCATATATCTCATACGAGGCCTTTGCCGTTGTTCCCGTCTACTTGTCCTTCAACGATTGTCTACATCAGGCCTTCATGTCTCATGATGTGGCCGATTAAGCGGTCCCGTCTTCTTCTCAGGGAATTCAGCAGACCTCTTTTCTCCCACTCTTCTTAAAACTTCGTCGTTTGTCACTCGGTCGATCCATTTTATCTTCTTCATTCTTCTGTAGCACCACAATTCGAATGCTTCCACCTTTTTCTTCTCCGCTGCTTTCATTTTCATGCCTCACTGTCGTAAAGAAGCACGCTCCTGATGTACGATATGATAAACTGTTTCCTTACTTCAACGCTTGTATTTCCAACTGCAAGAATATTCTTCTTTTGATAGTATGTTCTCTTTGCCTAGGCTATTCTGCTATTTATTTCTTGATTCGTCCATCGTTGTTTTCTCAGCTTCCCAGGTAACAAAACTTTCTCCTCTTCAAGTTTTCGTAGTTTAACGTTGTTTTTGGCCTCTTCTCCCTTGCTGCATACCAATATCTTAGTTCTTTTCTAATTGATCTTCAGCAGATCTCTGACCATTGTCTTTTCCATGCTTATAAGCATCTTATTCATATAATAACAATAAAATTAATTTCTTCCAAAGTTAATTAGTAGGTACATAAGTTTAAAATTTGCAAAAATTAAGCATTTTTGATAGCCCCTAAGGTCAGCCTGTTGTGGGGCTACCATCTGTTCGACCATATAACATCAGTAGGTAAATTACATCTCTGTCTCAGCTGTGATTGATGTGTCATCGGCAAACCGTGGAATGCTAATTTTTTCTCCGTGGATATTTTCCTCCAGAAGACATCTCTTGGATTTCATTGATGGATCTCACCGTGTAAACATTAAAAATTACGAGAGACCGTGCACAGCCTTCTCTCACTCCTTTCCGCTATTCAAGCTTCTTCACAGCTGGGTCCAATTTAATCACAGCTACTTTGTTTTTACACAGACTTTAGATAATTCTTCGGTCATTGTAGGACAATCCAATTCCTTTCAGAATTTCAAGCATTAAATTCCAATCCACGTTGTCAAAAGCCTTCTCCTAATCCACAAATGCAATGAACTTCGGATTATTCTCCTCCATTCTCTTCTCTGTGAGCGGCCTAAGGACCAATATTGCTTCTTGTACCCTTATTTTTGCTGAATCCGAATTGATCTTCATCTAAGAACTCCTCAGCTTTTCGTTCTGTTCTTCTTTAGATTCTTGTCAATACCTCCGATGCATGCTCCCCGCTCTCTTCTTTTTAGAGTTAGGAATGATGATATATTTCTCGAAATCCCTGGTTTTTCTCCTGTTGACTACATACTGGGTTTTCTCCTGTTGACTTGTCACAGATAGTTTTATGAAAAGGATTACTGTTTGTTTTCTCTCTCCTGCATTTTTAATTAACTCTGCTGGTATATCGTCAATTGCAGAAGCCTTATTCATCAGGAGGTCCCTTACTGCTGCTTCAAATTCCGATCTTAATATTGATGGTACTATATCATTCTTTTCGACTACACTTTCGCTTTCGGAGAAATTCGTGCTTAGATTGTTGTATAACTCTTCTAGATTGACCGTCCCTTTACAAATCTTGCCGATCTTCGCAGCCAACGCTCCAGTTACTCTAAAGTTGGCACTGTACATTTCATTGACACGTAAAGATTAATCTAGGTCTATAAGCCGATTATGTCTTTCTTGTACTTCGTCAGTATAAATTTAGACAAACTCTATTTAGTTAACACAAGTCACTTCAATAGTGCATGTTAGGATGTAAAAAAATCACATACGCTCTACGTGAAAACACTCTTGGCTACAACGCTGCTCAATTAGAGGTTGCTAGAATACTATTACTGTATTTTATGCAGTGCATGATTATGATTTACCCCCTACCACACAACTTAGAAGTGGCTTTCTGGGTAATCTGTAGTTGTGGTAGTTATTAATATATTGCGAGATGGTAACTACAAGTTCACCATTACTCAGTGAACCGGTAAATACTTAAGAAAAACTTATATTTTTAATCTATGAAGTGATACTCCACTCATTACTTAAGGAGCTGTCCAATCAGCTACTTGGACATGCCTAAGGGCAGAATAACATCTAGGTTAGCACTTCCTCTTCATTTATTTGATAGTATATTGGAATAACGAGCTAGTAACTTTTGTCTTTAACATGTAATAGTATACTCTTTTAGGCCTCTTTATCAATGAATCTTGAAAATAACTTTCAGAGTATCAAAGGTAGGTACTTTTATGCAATACAGAGTTTTAACAAGTCTTTGAAATAACTTAAATAATAAAAAAGTAACACGTTCCCGTTATGAATGGGGGAGTTTTGGTTTTCACGGCTGATATTTTTGGAACCGTAATTAACCTTTTATATTAATATCTCAAACGCGGGAGATTTGCTCGGTTCTTCTTTCAGCGCAAAATAACTAACTGAATTTGGTAATGAAAACATGCCGAGAGGAAAGCATATGAAATCTTTGGAAATAGCTGTTTTAAAATCCTATTCACAGGGGAAGTCTTCCGCAAAATAAGTCCACCTCCTGGGGAATACAATGTAATCTCAGCCCGGCGATAAATGTACCCCTTATATTCGCTTTCTTAAGTCTCTATAAATTCTCTTGGAAGTAGCGGTAAAGATGGCTTACCCCCGGCCTCATTGGTCGACATGCTATTTCCAATAGGAAAGAGGGAATCGCTGTCGTATAATACCTTTCATCCCAAATTTCTCCTCCCGGGCGCAGTCTGCTCTCCTTTCATTTCCCGGCGGACCGTTTTCTATTAAATCTTACGACTCCTTATTTCTCAATCAACGGATTCCTCCCACAGTAATCAGCTCATTTACAAATGCTAACGAAGCTGCTTCGGGGGATTTCCCTCTTTTTTTTAATTCCTCTCACTATCCTCACCCTCTTACCTTTTCCTCCTCCCCCTAACTTAACCTCCCCTAACCAATTCCGGCGGTGCAATTAGCCGTTACATCAGGTTGAACCCCCTCGCAGGGAATTCCCCGTTCTTCTCACACTCCCCAACTCCCTCATCCATTCTCTCCAACCCTTATTCCATCTACATGGGCCTACCTACCCACCACCTCCCCTTATACTCTCTTTTCACCATGCCAACTCTATTCTCCCTCGCTTGCCTTCCTTCTTAGTTCCTCCTCCAGGCAAACCACCTTCCAGGCAAACCAAAAACTTCCTTCTTTCCTCTCGCTGCCTCCTCCTCTCTAACCGGTTAAAACTCATTCTCAGATTGCCTCGAGGGAATTCAACGTGAAGACGGTTGCCTTCATACCACGTCAACTCCCAAAAAACACCCCACGCCCAACATGCCAAACCGTTCTAATTCGACTCCACAGAGATCACATGAGAGTGGAGACCTTCTACCACTGTTTCCGCGTGGCAATGTTCACGCAGGTATTTGAGCATGGTTCAATTGTGTACCTGCATCCGCAAAGTAGCCGGTAAGCCTAGGGGATGTTCTGACTCTACACCGGAATGTACTAGCACCATCAGCATCAATTGTTTCGTTAGTGACACTCTATATGTTTCACTGGTTTTTCCTGAATAGGAAAGGTTTTCACAGAAAATAATATGCAACATTTTCAACAGATAGTTGAACAGAGGTGAAAGCATGTAGTAGAAGGTATGAATAGAAAATTTTCAAGGGTAACTTTTTGTAATACCACAATGCAGTAAGGAAATAAACTTCTACAGGTAAAATTATTCACTATACGACCAGGTTTCATCGAATAGTGTATTTCTTGCTAGACGAGGGGAAATATTGTAAGAGTAGTCGTCAGTGACCCTGAAACAATCTTAGCAATACTGACTTCGGCACCCTTTGGAAATACACATTAATATATATTTTTAAGGTATTAACCTATTTATAATTATAAAATTGCTGTGTAAATACAGTCAATGACGTTATGCCTGCCTCATGAATGCGCATCCAAAACTTTTCCATTAATAGCATGAGCATTTTACCTCTTGCCGAATGTACGGAGATTTTCCACTCCCTGCCTTACACTCTTGTTGAGAATTCCAGGGAAAAACATAGAAATTGATGATCGGTGGCTCACCCACGATACAGCATTCTGCATCAACATTATATCAATAGAAGCAGGCCATTCATATAATATTGTAGATGTTTCTGGTAGCTGTAGCAGGATAGATTTGCTGTTGCTATAGATTTGCTATACAGACTCCGACTGCTATGGTAATATGGTACCGTATAAATTATCTGGATCCTAAATCTTGCTTTAAAAGATGGAAATGCCATTGCCCTTGTAACAGATGGAAACGACCCGTGGCTTACTGGTTGTCAGCCTGGCGCTCCTGGTGAAAGTGGTCGGCAATGTATCTTGCCGCGTACATGATATACGAGAAGATGTCAAAAATAAATACTCTTGTGGGTTTTATACATAGAAGAAACATGCAGAAGTGCAAAAAAAAGCCTAACATTTGCATTAGTCATCTTAATTTGCTCTTTTGTAACTTCTATTTAATCTTTTATTGCTTTTACATCGTTTTCCTCGCACAAATAGGGCTCTGTATAGCTGTGAATATATTCAATATACGCGAATGGATCCAAATTCAGATTTACGCGGCAAAATTTGCATTTTACCCTTCAGCTTCCCAGCTTCATTGTGTTTACTAGATGTATGGTGTGCAAGATTTTGTCACAATCGGAAGCCATTTTTAGGACAGGCACTCCGATAATTCCACGAAATCTTATTATCTAATACGATCATAAGAAATGGCAATTTTCCGCGTAAGTTGAATATGGAGCTGTCCTCGCAGTAGTAGCCAGCATGAGTCGAAATGTTTGCCTTATGATATTGCGTAATGGCTTGAATTGAGAAAAACTTAGAGTTTTATTAAATAGCCATAAAAAAACCTTATGGTGGAGAAATTATGTTCAAACACAATGTTGAGATTAGCTGACACACTATTCCTTACAACACTGGATTTAGTACCACTTTATACATCATTCTTGTAATTATTTGAACGCAATTGATGGATATGAATGAACTCAATTTGCTCTTAAAATTAATTTAGGTTGTGTTCCGTTTTTCAAGTCTTAAATGCCTTAAAAATGTATGTAATATACCCTGGGAAAAATTATAACTCCCAGAGTGAGGCATAATGGAGAATTGATATTGAATTCCGGGAAGATTTTATCTACGCTGCATTCCAATAGTATATCCTACAGCATTGGCCTAAATTAAAATTGGAGTGGTGAAAATATATTCAGGGATGTATGCGGAGATCTAAAGGTGTATTGGAAATAATTTCAATAAAAATCAAAAGTTCAATTAAAATTAAATTAAAATTCCAATTTGAGTATTTCTTAATTATTCGGAATATAAATTCTTTATTTCTGCCGCAGCTCTCAGGTATTAACTAGGCTGCACAATAAAAAAATCACTCTCCATTGCTTATAAAGTTGTTGATATTGCTCTACCAATACTTGATTTGTAACGCCAATTGACATGTACTTCTGTGTTTTAAAAACTAAAAATAAAGTTAGTTTGTCCTTTGACTCATGCTATTCGTTAACATTTCGAACTGATTTTCGTTGACGATAAATATCGAAGAATTTTTGGCCAAATATTTTCATAACATCCCCCTCCACGTATTTAAACCGGAATAAACATTGAAAATCGACGCTGATGAAAGCGATGATTGTAGTTAAAAAGGCTGGATATTGCAAAATCAGGTTATAAAGAATAATCTGAGTTATAGTATTGCAATATTAACTCAATAAATGCAATACAAGAAAGGCAGAATAAAAATAGTGTAATTATATGCATGAGATGCTCTTAATAATCTTTATAGCATATTTATTTAATATCCGCTTCTATTAAACTGGCCTTATGGACTGGTAGCATGCTTAAGAATTCCGTGAGGTTTAAGTTAGAATTGTAGAGGTAGTTGGTAAATTTGAATACTTTTTGCCCCAAGTTTAGCAGATTTGCCATCACTTAAAAAAAGCAACATTATTATTATAAAATGAGCACGACATTTCCCTTGGTATTTGTGACAATTTTGTGTTTCTCGCGGAAAATTATGCTAATAGATTTTCGGTGGAGTCCCTTCGTACCCTAACAACCAGTCTTACGTCGGTTTTTATTACTTAATAATGATTAAATTACAGATTTTATTCCATGCAGTACGGGGATTAAATAGCGTCATTAAGGTAGACAGCCACAGTGGCTCTGGCCCCGAACACTTTTGTTGTAGGGATGTGAACATTCCATAGATCTAAGAATTCAAGCCGCCTGCCTGACCTGGTATGCTACGCAGCTTCATGCACGTCGATTCTCTGAAAGTAATGGCCCATCGTACATGAGCTGTTATCGATATCTATTGGATAATTACACGAATTGCAATACTCAAATGTAACTATGACATTGTCTGAAATAATATCGGTATTCTACTATAATAATAATGTATTAAACCTAAGTTTCGAAGCACTTCTTCATTCTCAAATCTTTAGGACTTAACAAAATATAATTATGTTGGAAAATTCCAAATATTTCAAACAGTATCACATTTTTATGCTCTGTTTATGAGTGCTTGATCTTATTCAGCTAAAAACGAGCGCATTATGTCAGTCTTCGGGTATTCATTTGGCAATTATGTGTACTACATAGCTGGAATTTAAGTTACAGGTTTTCAAAACTTCTGATCATAATGCCAGCAGCTAGCAGAAGATACTCATTAAATTATTGATATAAATCTAACGAACTTGAGCATTGATTTGATGAATCGTAAGGGTTTCCCTTTTCTGTGTAACGTCCCTCAAAAATCTTTTCACTAGAAAACAGAAGTAGCTAATTATCAGAAAGACTACTATTATCACCAGATCGCCGCTAGTAACGTATAATAAACTTCTAAAATCGGCGGATGTATACGGAAATAGACGACAATATAGCTACTGATTTATGTGTATTTAAAACGCTTAAAATGAAGGAAGAATAACCTTGAGTGAAAAGACATTTATAATGTTTTTTGGCCTAATGGAGGTGGAACAAGTCAATATTGCCTTATATTATATTAGATAATTACAAGCCAATATTGGTTCGTATATATAATCTGAGCAAGCTCTACCCCTACCTTTATTCATTAAATTGTTTATCCACAGTTTGACCTAAAAGGAAAACATATATTTCATTCGCAATTAAGGATAAACATTCGGTAAACTGGATTCCGAAAAGTTTATCCAACCTGAAGCTCACATCAGTAAAACAATCATTTACTTCCTTGTACGTGTCCAGTGCAAAAATTAATCTATCATCCGGGATATGTGACGTGCGCAGGATCTTGGGGAGAAAAATCACCAGTGTGTCTGAAAACAAGCACAGGAATGGGGCGTAGTACAGTGTCCACCTAGGAAAGGCTGGTGACAGCGGCAAACAAGGAAACTTTTTCCGGGTGCTGCGGAACTCCTCTGTCATGCTCTGGTCCAGGCATGAAAGGCTTGAGGAGAAATTTCCGCATACCTGAACGGAAAGCTCTTTCCCCGTGGACCTTTTAAAATGAAAGGGAATGAATGAAAGGGGAATTATTCGGGATTTGAGGGCTGGTTGGAATGCATAAGTCTCCAAGGGAAGTAGGTAGTAGGGAAGGTGTTTGAACGGATGAGTTAGGGAGGGATTACTTTCTGGATTAACTCGGGAGCATTTGCAAGTTTCTGAATTGTGCTACTCACTCTCGAAAAGTCTTCGGAGGTAAAATACTTCACGTTTCGGAGTGTACCATTACTGGTCTATGTCAGGTCACCCTCATTTAAAGTTGTCCCATTTGCTGTCCGGCCTTCCTTGTGCGTTGAACCGATTGCGTCAATCACTATCCATATTATGAGGCATAATTGCTTCGTTTTACTCACCTGTGAAGAGCTGATATCCTTTTGATGGCTACTCTTAAAAAAAAATCATATTGTAAATTCCTTTCAGTTTTCCAGAATTATCTGTGTCAATCTATTTTGTTTCTGCTCCGTCGGGCGTTACTCCGTAGAAATGTATTTTTTGAATAAATAAATCCTGTTGAACTTTTTCACCCAACATTTTATAAAGCCCTACCAAGGTTACGTGTCATTATCAAAGTTTACTTTCAAAGAGTGAACATTGAAAATAACGATCAGGCATTGAAACCTCGGTTGGTTTAACGAAACATCTTGTGGAAAAGTATAAGTTTTATTTATTACTTATTCGATCTATTTTATTTATTCAGTATAGCACCCGTTACGATAGTTTTGATGCAATCGGCTTCCCCTAGTTTGCTTCTTCTTCCACGTTTCTTGTCACCGCCCATTACCCAATTCCTGGCGATCTTTATGTTGTATTAAGCCCGCTTTACACGATATAATTTTTGTACAACTTCTTATACGAACGCTTGTGTGAGAAAATTGCACCTTGAAAGTGGCAAATTGTACTAACGCTTGTCTAAATGATTGAACGGGAAATAGAATCTGTTGTAATTCCATTCACACAAATATACAATTTCGTTCAGTTTATACAAGCGTTTGTACAAGAAATTGTATAAAAAATTGTATCGTATAAAGCAGCCTTTACACTTATGTGGAGACATATTGAACATTCAATGACCAGTACGTGTTTTTCACGAATCAAGTTCAAAAATCATCAACTAATATTAATCAGACAAGGGGATTTATAAAATGTTTAGATTAAATTTGATTTAAATTGAGAATTTTTGTTAATTATTTATTTCGCAGTTAATAATTAATAATAAAATCTCAGCATTCCATTTCATATATCTGCTAAGTAAACTAAATCCCTAGAATCCCCTTCAAACACATCTGAGTTTTTCCTAAGCAGAAAATTGGTTCTTACCCTCTCAGCACCATAGGCGTAAAATATATATATTTAAGGTGTGCATATCTGCTTATGCGATAAATTTGCTCTTCTTTATTTGTTTCCCGGAGTGCAGGTATTCATTTACTTATTTCTGCTGCCAGCGAACATGACTGCAGGAAATCTCTTTTGGATAGAATATCCCCAGGGAATAGAGGGGGGCGGGGGGGTCTCATCCGATTCCCCCGGCACATGTACACGTATGTATGTATGGATGACCCAAAGCGACCCTGTCCCGCCCTTTAGTCCATTCCATCCCACGCCCTTCCTGTCACACCCACTCCAAAACGAGAGGAGGAGGAGAGAGAGCCTTCCTCCCACGCAGGGACGTGTTTGGGCACTCGGTCGCAGTCATTACCACCCCCTCCCCCAACCCTCAGCGTGGAGAGACAGGTGAGGCTGAAGGAGAGAGAGGGAGGGATCGAAGAGACCCCTTCCTCAACAATGTGCGTGCCCCGAAACTACTCGGTGCCCATCCATTCATCGAGTCACTCAAGGGTGAGGCGTGCCAGCCAGTCAGACCTGTACCTTCCTCTTCTTCCGCAGGCATTTAAGGACTTTCGCGCGAAAGACGTCTGTGAGGAGAGAATGGAACAGGGAAGGTTTTAGTGGGAGGGAGTGGACAAGAGGGGAGGGCCTCAAAGACAGGGAGGTCCGTTTCCGGTGTCCTTCCCCATCCTTTTCCCGCCGTGAAAGGTGCACTTGCGCCCCCTTTTTTTGCGCAGGTGTATGTCCTGCGTTCACCCGAGTCGTGGATTTATGAATGAACCCTCTAGAATTACGGGGCTTTATCGCGAAAGAGCGTGCCGGCTCTCGTGTGGGCATTAGAATGCCAACGCCATATGGTGACGGGGAAATGGGTTCGGAGACTGCTGAGAGAATGCAGGGTAGCACTGCCCAGAATGACACAATAATCACACGCTGTGGTGCAGTTATTGCAATGAAGAGACAGATGCAGCCTCGCGAGCGATGATTGTACTTACCAGGTGCAAAAAACTATCGTTGTACGCTGTAAATCCTCCTGGACGCAATTTGATACAATAACTCCGGCCTTCAAATTATATATTTGAGAAGAATGTAGCCTACTTTCTATACTTTTATCTCGGTTGGAGGAATTGAGAATATTAGGGGTGATGTGGAAAAATGGTTAAACTTGCTGCTAAGGATGGGATACAAAAAACGAAAAGAGCAGGCATACTTTGAGGCATACTTGAAGTTCACTCTTTCATCACTTTGGATCACTCTTTCATGTTCTTCAAATAAATCCTAAAAAAGTTATTTGTTAAGGGAAGTGGATGAATTCATTCAGTCCGAGGGGCAAGTGTTAGAAGTCGCACCTCAATTACAAAAGTAGTAGAAAGTTTGATATGATCCCCGAAACGCTTGGATGATCCTCGCATAGCGGTGCTGTAAATGGCTACGAGATTGACGGTCAAACCGCACTCCTGGGTCAAATGATGTCCATGATGGTCACTAAGAGATGTTTCATGTAGGAAAAAAGTGTTTTCAGAGACACTACGAAACTAGCGTACAAATAGAGAAACACTAATTTGGGAAAATTTCGAAACATTCTAGTTAATAAATACTGCTATGAGAGTGAACAAGCGTTAAAATGTGGAAAAATTATAATGACTTTGATTAGAGCTATTTGCAAGCATAAGCGAATGGAATTTTCACGATCAGAACTCATCATACACTTAACGTCTTTATATAATATCTACCTTCTATTTTTTGGTTTCGAAAAAACGCAATTGCAACACCCCGGACATCTTAGGGTTAGTCGACGGCGGAAAATCGCTTCATTATTTCCGATCCATGTCTACGCGGTTGCCGAGAAAACGCCATGCTATAATTAACCGCTCCCATTCAAATGGAGTGTTCTATCAAGAATTATTATTTTTCTGCCTCGCCAGCCGGTTAAAAGTATCGGTATCTCGACGTCATCCGGATGGGAACATTTTGGAAATCCGAGAACGCGCGGGATAAGGATCGCCAGGTGGTGGACGTTAAAATAATTGATTTTTTTTGTCGTCTGCGTCCCTTCCATGAGGAACAAAACCCGAGGATAAAAAGAGGCTGTTTGGAAAGTGGGGGGAGAGGGGGAGGGGGAGTGGGAGGATACAAACGGCCGACGCGAATGGATTCCACGTTTTCCGTCGTATGCGGGAGAATTTTCAGGAGTTTTGGCATCCCGTTTATGGCATTTGGCTAGAATGAACTGGCGGCCGCAGGGGTCAGTCATATGGGAGGGGAGTAGTAGGAGGAAGAGGCGAAGTTATGGGCAGCTTCGCTTCCATCCAGCCGGCAGAGGCGCTCCCAATTCGACTCGCACACGATCGGAGGGCGAGGGAGCGAGGCAATGGTGGCGGCCCTGTCGTAATTGGAATGATTATCGGACGGCTCTGGTGGGGCCATTAGGGCGCTTGACGAAGTTATCGGCCGCCGGCCATTGGAGGGGCCCGCTGAACGCGAGAGCTTCCTTGAAATGACAACGCGGCTGCGGTCAGCCGGGAAGGGGGGAGGGGGGGGATATTTTTTTCCAAGCGAGCCGAGTGACGAGTGGAGGCGGTGCAGGAAATTGGTACCTATTTTTTTTAATCTTCACCCCTTTTTGCCGCCCGAGTCTCCCTCGCTCTCCCCTTTCCCCCATCCACCATCAGAAGTATCAAAACTAATGCGATTCTACGGTTTCTGGTGTGGGTTTCATGAAAATAAAAGGAGCTAGGGAGAAGAGAGAGATAGGTAGTGGTGGACAGGAAGGTTGAGAGTCGGAAAGGTTATATTACCTCCTTTTTTTCCAATTTTCAGCCTTTTTTATAGGCCGAGCACCCGGTGATGCCGTGATGATTTAAGTTCTCGTCCATTGAACGTAGGCCTTGAGCTAATGATTTGAGGCAGGGAACATATTGATATCGAGGGCGTCCTTTAGAAGAGCTGGGATGAGCAATCCTCTTCCTTTCTGGTGTGTTTATATAAAAATCAACGAATAGGATAGGGAATAGGTTGATGCTATAACTGTATTTACATTTGCGATGTAGATATACTTAGTGTTGTGAACGTGCAAGGAAATACGTATTATTCTAATCCAAAATATTTTTCTTTCATAGAATTCATCCAGCATTCCAATGCCCATCACGGCATGAATTCGTTCGTACACGCGGAACGTAAAGTAGAATGAATCTTCATGTGTGTGCGTCTGCGTACACCAAGGCCTATTGCGTCACAATTGAGCACGGAATACATGAAAAATACATTTAGAAGTTAATATCAGTCATGGTGTTATGTTTAATTGTCACACTTTGTCATCTTTGTATTACACCTTAGCTTAGTGGCGTGTATATTATGTCCCAAGAGAGAAAAAAAATCATTCTTATTTATGCTCTTGAGCGTGCTTTTATATATGTAATACCCCTAGAATCTCTCAGTGCAGTGAATGATTAGTGTAAAATTACATATCTTTAATTATCGTTGTCTACCTTTTCATATCAAACGCATTACACTTCACATACCTATATATTTTTTGGCTTAAGTGAGTTGCCAAAAGCGGAAAATAACGGCTTCCTTTGGAAATTCTTCCTCCTACTAATGAAAACTTCTTAGGTTTTTTAATAAAAACGTAAATAGTATCCCCCACCGACTAACATATATACTTTTTATGGTAAATGGGGCGAGAGACGTAGGTGAGAAAATTACTTCGGTTTGGATGAACCATAGGACTCAGTCCACGCTTTATATTTTAAAGGTTTCAACGACATAATTCCTCAACTGAAAATTCACCCCAACTACTCCCATTTTATTTTTTATATTGACGACTAAAAAAAAAAAGATATGGACGTTACAAGAAACATTTCCCCCTCTCCGCAACGCTCGCAGGGTCCGACGGTTTCCATGAGGATGTGATATCTACTTAATTTCCAGGCCACCGACAATAAAACAGCTGCCTACTCCGCCGCGAATTAAAAAAGTCTCGGCGTTACTCCATTTGCGAGCGACTGTGCGGATCCAGAGGAAGTGGTGAGGGAAGTATATGCTTGCCATCGTCCCGCCATCATAAGAAACAATCAGTGAGCTTGGTCATGGATGCGTGGGCTGAGGTTTGGCCCACCAATGTGTTGGACTCCAAACCCATTTCCCCAACTCACACGAATCGCGTCATTTGCGTAAGCGACCTGCGGCGTTACTTCGGAAGGTTACCTCGTATAGATGTGTCCGGGTTAGCCCTGCACGAACGAATTGATGTCATTGCCGTTATGAAACACTTTTCCTCTGATTCTGAACCGGTGAGCATCCTTTGAGATATTTCTCCATCTTCGTGCTTTGAATTTGTCACATTAAGAGTATTCGGAATCAAAGTATATATTTTTGTGCTTGTGGGCTCCTGTACTGGGCATAAAAATATGTCGTCGAAAAATCTTTCGACTCTCTCTTTTAAAACGCCAACCGGTGCGCCACAACATATATTCGTCTCTCTTTGCGTGCATATCTGCATCACATTCTACAAGTCATCGTTGGATGTCTAGCACTGTATGAGTGAATTAACACTAGGCATGCATTAATCCCAGAGAATCAAACTTTTTGCAATAATTACGTCGCGGTATTTGTTGTTGGTTTAAAATTCTAAAAGAAGTAGATCTCTCTTAAGATATGAAGTATCATCACATGCTACAGTTAATAATGAAAAGCCATAACACTATGGGAAGGACACCACAAATAAACAAATATTTTAAGGGCTTGAAAATCACATATAAACATGTAATATTTACATTTAGACAAAAAAGAGGGAAGAGGTCTGGAAGTAGTAAATAAATTTTATTATGTTTTTACTATTCTGCGAGCACTTTAGTATGCGCGAACAAATTTTGGCGTAATTAAAAATCTATTTTACGTGGCTAGAATGCATTACAAATTGCTCTTCCAAAATCACTTACAAGGCTGATGAAAAACTACTGTATCTTTTACACCGAGAGCTAAATTTGGTATTACACTTAGGTCACATTTTTAGAAACAATTTTTGCAATATTTTGCAACTGTCAACTCCAATTGTACAGACAACTTGTAATACTTAACAATAGAACATCCTTAAGAGCCATTTTGGCCCCTTTAGATTTTCAAGAGCTCTATTTTTGTTCTTTATGCCTTGATAATCATAAGTTTTTCTGAATTTTAATTAATTTTGATGATAAACCCTCTGAAAAAATATCTGTAGTTCATTGCGAGTACTTCCTCAGAAAAAAGGTAATTTACCTCGAACGGAAACCTTAACCACGGGAGCCAATTTGGCTCCATTGAGGACCTTGAATGCCATTGAGTTTTTAAAGCGTAGAGTTTGCTACAAACGTCAAATAACTATGTATTTATTTGCTTATTTACACAGTATCATGGGTATATTTAAGTTAACTTCGATAATCTACTCTTTTTTCATTTACACTCACGGTCACTTTATACCATTATTAAGGGACCATGTTTACACTATCAAAACACGCATTTGGCGCTCATTACACGACAATGTCTCTGAAATAACGTCAATAAGCTGAAGAATCCGAGTTACGTCAAGCATGATTGTGTTTATTTTGTATCCATTCAGGGTTTCAGAACTCAATAGCTCAAATGCATGGGTAATTGCTCAAATCGCTTCACGCTCCAAAAAACATTGTCCCAACAGGATTTTCATCAATCAGTCTTCTATCTTTCACCGTGAAATCTAGAACGGTTCGGAAGAGGTACGAACTTTTTTTCTCGGCAATGTCTTTGAAGCAACGCCTACAACCTGAATGTATTATCAAGATTATAACCAAATATCTATAAATCAGTCAGAAGTTTAAGATGATTCACCTAACAGTGACGGCGATTCAGATATTGAGGATCATAAACAGGCATTTCAACAAACACCTAGTCTTCAAATGACGAACCACCTGCGAAAAGAAGCTTACTAACTAGTCCCGAAAGAGTGAGTGCAGATACCTACAGTCGCTTCGTTAATCTTTTAAAAATTTCCTGTATTTTTATCTATCAAAATAAAATACTTTTATAGGAAATAAATCTCCCAAAGTGCCAAAAGTCTGCTGCTCTGCCAAAAGTACCCCATAAACTGTCACATATTACAACAGCACTAAATATGCGGTGGATATTATCGATCAAGTGGCCAGAAAATTCTCAGTACGAGCATGTACACGCTGATGGCCTATTCACACATTCTACAATTTGCTTGACTTAGCAGCAATAAATTCTTGGGTAATTTTTCAGTCAGTCACAGGAAGTAAAACTCGACGTAAATATCTGCAACAAGTTGCAGAAGAACTGGGAACGGAGAATGTCAACTCTCTTTGTATTTACTTACTATTCCCATGTAATGAGAATGCTATAGAAAAGATTGAAGTCAAGCGAATTTATTGTCAGGTCAAGAAGAACTGCAAAAAATATCACGGAGTAGGGAAATGTCTAATGTGCGAAAAATACGTCTGTGGAAAGCGCAATGAGGAAACACTATGCATATGCCATAAATGTATCATGTGATAAAAAATCATTTTTATATTTATGCAGAGTTGGTTGTAAAGTTTAAAACTAAACGTTACACTATGACAAACTGCAATTCTTAGAATTTGACTAGCTAGGTCAAAAAAGTATAGCATAAATACATGTTTACAAAAATAAATATTTTCAAATTTGTAAAAGTTCCTTTTTATAATGTGGCTGGTCTGGAATCGTAAAGTAGATATTAGAGTGCATTATTATGTACACTAAATAAAAATCATAATTCTAAAGTTTTTTCTTCATTTCAGTCACCCAAGTACATGATATTAGCGACGGAGCCGAAATGGCTCCGTTGGCTGTTCTAGGGTGGTAGAGGAGCCTCTTATAGTGTTAAGACATCGATGAATTAAAGTCGTTGAAAAGCGAAGTTATGATTTATAATCAATATGATTATGTTGATGAGTCTTTTTAAATATCTTGAGCCATCTACGCGTGGATAGAAAATACACCTGTATATTAGGGTATTCAGTCATTATCGTAGGCTTTCTCTATATTATAAATTTTCTTCAATTATAAGGACCACTTGTATTAATTAAGAGATCGATGATTTAAATTCGTTGAAAAGCGAATATATTGATTTATAATCAATCTGCTCTTGTTAATTAATATTTTTAAATTACCTTGAGGTAATTTAAAATCTTGTAACTTTTCGCTTTGATTGAGCAATGCACTTTGAATAAATTAATCTTTAAAAATTTTGATTTTTTTCTGGCAAACCAATTTTTAGGTGACAGAAATCATTCGATTTGAAAGCCTTACATTACGGAAACCAATATTTAATGGCTAGCTCATTAATGCTTTCATCACCCTTGCGTGGGATTTAAAAAAATTCTTTCTCAAGACGCAGATTATTTTTTATCTTGATGATGCCACAATTTAAATCGGACAAAAATTATTTACTCGAATTTTTCGTCCCATAACTCAATTTCTGCCGATGTCCACTAATCTCCGCTGAAATTGAACGTTTCGTAATGAAGCACCCCGCGAAAATATTAAACGACTTTTTCCGGTTGCACTCTCTCTTGATTGGGTTCCGAATTTCCTTTTATCACTATTCCGTGAGCGGTAATTAAGGGACGACGCTTCGGCTAACTTGATTCTTCCCTGGGGCTCTGAAAAGGCGTTGCGATGGTTTTTGCTAGGCTCACGTGGAAGTGAAGGAAGGCATTCTGAATGTATAATGCGAGCGCAGAAGTGTGGAAAGGGTTGGGAATCGGGGGTGTCGGACGTTGGTGGTTTGAGGTGAGAGAATCGCGAAGGCCCGCTTACTCGCCCTGAATCCGAGTACACTCTCAGACCCTTGTCGTAGCGAGACTCTTTCCAGCAATCCTCACTCAAACAAGAAACTCCCCCCCCCCCATCTTTCTGGTCTTTCATTTTCAGACCCATCTCTTCCCTGTCACTCTCCCAAGAATTCCCTCTCTCGCTAAAAGTGTATTTTCTGTGTAAATGGGTGGTTTATCGTGCCCCCCCGAACATGCGACGGTAGAATTTCAGTTTTTTCTTCAAAACATACCGCGTGAAATCGCGTGCGTTTACGTCCGAAAGACCTCACGTACCCTGATCTAAAAACACAATGATTGAGATGCTTTTTCTTGACTGCAGTCGTCGTCACTCGATAAATTTTTCCTTTTTTAATTTTGACCTTTAGACTAGTCGTCACTTTCTCAGATAAAGAGTCCAAGCCATCAAAGGTAGATAAGGTTTTTCTATTTTTAATTTTGATTTCTATGAAGTCGTCATTTTCTCAGATGACGAGTCCAAGTATTAAAGATAGATAAAAAGTGAGATGACGAAGGCGCAAATCATATAACGTGCCTATATACTTCAGTTATTTCGCTCTTCCTAAAAAGTTTAAGGCGAATTAATTTAGAGCTGGGTTCATAATTTTCTAGCGACTATCGCATTGAAAGGAGCTTCATATTTCAATTTTGATAATTTTATCTTTATGGTATCATAAATGTTACTTCTCTTTAATTAGTAATAAGTCCGTACTTTTCTAGTTGCTCGTAATATGAGAATTTTTAATATAAATATACATAAATATTTTTAATATACTACTCCTTTAATTAGATACGGCTCACTTAATGTTTCGCAAAAATGGCGTAGGTATTACCCTGTGCGAAACATCGGCAGTCATTAGCAATTCAGTTGTCAGACAATTCTATCATTTTTATTGTTTACTTCCCTAGTTCTTCTTGTGATTTGTAGCGCAAAAATATGACTGATCTGGTGTAAAAAGAATAGGATATTTGTACTAGTGGTATGTTGCCTTAAAACTGTAAACGTTCAAGTCTGATTTGCTTCGAAATATGGGATTATGTTTCATTGATGAAAATTTGTTAAAAAAACGTTCCTTGTGTATATGGGTGCTGGAAATTTAAAATAAATTCTATTCTTAATTTTTTTTATAGCTTTTGGGTACAATTTTAGCGAAAGGTTTTCTGGGTATAAAAACATAAATTTTTCTTGATTCTTATCCGTAATGCATCTATTGCCATGTTAATCATATTAACCATCAAAATATGATTTGCATGGGAACAATAGTTGTTTGCGAGGTCTTTCATATTCCCGGTTTTTTGCTTCGTTTTAGAAAAGCAGTCGTCGTTATTTATTTTGAGCTGATTCTTCTCAAATGTTAAGGTCTGAAAGTAATATTTTAAGGCTCTTATTATAGGCTTCCTATAATTCAAAAAATATTTTGCTGTTTCCAACCTTTTTTATTGTTCATGTGGTGCTTAACGGTGGATATCTCTTACGGAAATGGAATATAATGTTATCCCTGTCCTACACATATTTTCTTTTTTAGGGATACATGCCTTCTCTGTTGGTATAAACCCAGAAACCACGGCTGATTCCATCCAATTCCGAGATAAATGTCACCTGGAATGGAAATCCAACATGCGTAAACTTCATGTTTGTAAAAAGAGCAGAATTTCAAAGCGCAGAGTCGTCTCAATCCGTCGTAATTGGAGAAATTCATCCGGGCTCTTTAGATTTAGCTATTGGACTGAATTATTCGACGTGCTCTGTGATTGTCTACTTAGTCACCATCCGTGTGTTCGAGTCTCACGCACAGTCTCGGATATTTCTAACTCATTGTTTTACCGCAGCTGAAGACTTAAATATTTTAAGAAAACACTACATTATGTATATCGAATCAATTGCTATTCTTCCCTGGAGAGGCAAATCAAACTCAGTGAGAGAACCTCATATTTTCAATTATTCTGGATTTGAAAGACTGATCCGAAGAGAAGGGTGTGTACTTTTATAATTATAGACCGTGGCAATATGTGCCGCAAAGGATGGTCAGAAAAGTTATGTGAATTAAATTCGGGAAAGGAATTACTAGACATACATTTTTCGCGTTGGGAAATGAAGAGATTTTTGCAGTGTCGCTTTATGCATGTCATTCGACGGTTTTAATAGGAGTATTTGAAATTATATCTCCGTTACAACTTGTGATTCACGTGAAGCCGTTTTCCACCAAAAATATTTATTTTCGTGAGCACTGAAATTATCCCTATTGATCTTGGGAATGGATCTAAACGTCGTCCAGTGAATTAATGCGTCTAAATTTAATTTAATCGCGTCTCCATTCACAAGGCACTCCAGCCTGCAAGAGCCTTAGATGGTGTTCAGCTTGGGGTAAATCATCATCAAACATGCAATACTCACCTTATCATTGGGATTGGGATTTTTTCATCCCACGTGCCACCTTATTTAAATAGGATTGCATCACATTCATTGAGGTATATATTTTAGTAGAAAAGCTAGGGTTCTGTCAGTTTACCTCAGTGTTTGACTCCAAAGTCCTTAGCTTACAAAGTACGAATGTTTACAATGATTTAAATATATGTGATGGTTGAAGAGGCCAGTTCTTTTCCCTTGCGTAGATGTTGTGCGTGTCTGACCCGCACCCAAGCGTTCCTCCTTCGAGGATGCTTGGAACGGCGACACACCAACAAAATGGGGTTCTTGCCCGTACTGAGTTTCTCAGTTTTTGTATTGTGGCAATGTGATACAAAGTAGTGGAGTGTGCGATGAACTTTACAAGTGAAGAGCCGAGAGAGAGAGGGAAATGTGGTATTAGTTCTTATCGAGGAAGCGAGAATGGCGTCCGATGACGGATTCCTGTTGATCGACCAGACATTCGGGAATGAACTCCCGAAACGATCTCCTGCACCGTACTCTCGAGTGCTGGCAGCATTTCAGTATATATAGGGCCGAATGAGGGTGAAACTTTCCGTCTCTTAGTAAGCATATAGGTATTTGTCTCCCGGATATTCAAGCATCGAAAAAGGTGGAAAATCCAAATGAGGGCAGGAGTAGGGGATTGGAACAACCTTTTATCCTTATTTTGATTTCTCTCTCTCTCTATCTCCAAATTCCAGGGCACAACATTGATATTGATTCCCCTGAAAGATCTTGTACTCAGTAAAGAAACTTCTTAGGGTATAATTGGACATGTTTAACCTATCTTATTCGGATTCGAACCCTGGACCTCCTTTCAGCGTCACTTCATACCATTGACTGGATTACCATAACTGATCCTGCACCTGTGTCTTAGCATATTAGAAATTAGTTGGTAGTATTTGATAAACTAGACTGCTTGTAGGATCATCAAGTCTTGTGACGAATGATCTGGTGTTTTCCCGGCGTATAATGCTGGTAAAGTTTTCACGGGTTCTCCACCGGGTCTCCGGGTCTGGCAAACGGGTCGTTTCCCTGACCCGGTGAAGACTTCACCAGCATCAAGTCTTATGCTAGAAAAATGTTTTCGCCGTGCAGCTATCCCAAATTATTAAGTACCGTGCCTAATCCTCCTTTCTCGTCTTTATGTAACCCTTCTCACTCCTCCTTAAAGCTTCTCTCTTGCGCGATTTCCCGCTATCATTTCCACTTCACCTGTCCTACACCCTTTCACACAAGTGGCATCCACTCTCTCGCTGCCTCCCTGAAGGAGTCTTCGAGCATTTCCTTACGCGCAATACACCCACGCCATACATACATTATTTCTTGCTCTATCTCTCTCTTTCCGTTCTCTTTTAATGTCATATGCGTCTCCAGTCCACACTGCCACCCCAGAGCCTTTTGAAAGAAAGCGCCTTCGTTCCCGGAGGGACGACCGCACAACGATCACTCACTCTCGTCTCCCACGCGAGTAAAATGGAGGAGTTGTGTTACCCTCCACTTCCGTCTCCCTCCTCATCTCCAGCGGCTTTTCTCTCACCTCTCCTGGTGAGGGATTCCTCCCCGAGGCCCAACGTTTTCGATAAGGACGAATGCTGGAATAGAAAACTTTTTTGCCGTGCAAATGCGTCTCTCTAAGAGTATAAACTCCGGTTAAATCCAGGATAAGTGCGTCTGTCTGTACACTGCAGTCAAACATCGAGGGCACTATTCCGCATAAACGAATAAGCTGAATTTAATGAGCTTGTTACAGTTGAAGGGGACGTGAAAATGGTTTAGATTTTTTCTTGATCCATCCTCCACAGTGGATGTATATAAAATTATTTGAAAGCTCATATATTTACACTTTTTTCTCGTCCTTCTTATCTGTAAATATCTTTCTCGTTCCTCTCTCTCTCTGAGAGGTGAGGTTAGGAGGTCACGAGACGTTGATTTTAATTTGCTAGTAGTTTTGAGTTAGTTTTGAGAGTTTCCATGTGTCATTTTTTTTAACATTAATCAAACCGATTAATCAAGAATTCGTTTTCACCAAACATCTTCCAATACTGTGGGGAAAGTATAAATTTTCCACCCTTAATCTTGTGCCATTTTTATGGCCAGGACTGGAAGAGGCAATGCTTTTTGTCGTAAATTGTTTCTGTTCAGTAAAGAGTCTCTGCAAAGGAGACGTTGTGTAACATACTGCGACAACTGTTACACCATATGGCATTGTTAATTCAAGTATCTTATGCCTTAAGGTTTCACGCAATTCTTCTACAAGCTATCGGTAAACATGAACGATTCGTTGCTAAAACTGTAACTGTATTCATTATATCCCATATATCTTTCAATTCCCTCCAAAATGACCTTCCTCTGCACCCATAATATACATGCCTTGTCCTACAGTGGAGAATGTGGGTGTCGCGTCTGTCATTTGTGATTTCTTGCAGTTGTCACAAATTATCCTGTCATTGTTGAGTGTCATTTAAGTTCGATTTTTTACCATTACGCGACACCCACATTCTCCACGGTAGGACAAGACTCATAAGGTGTTTTTTCAAAAAGAAGAATATTTTGAATTTTTTTCGAATAGTTTGCTACTAGCGAAACGAAGAAAGAATTGCAGTATTTTCATTTTTTTAATTTGTTATAATGAAATTGAGAGGGTTTTGGTCAAGCTCGTTTGAGCGCTCTGAGAGTGTTATTTTCGCGGTATCCCGGCAACGAAATCGGTTGGCAGAATAAATAGTCTTAATATGTACCAATCGTAATTTAGCTGTTCCGCGGTAAAGTTATAAGTGTATCTCAGAGCTTCTAAATTTGGTGTTATTCACATTTGACAGCTACCTATTTATCTTATGCCCAAAATTACGCGACACTTTTATTTATTAATTAAATATTATTTATTATACAGTTATTTTTACAATTACCTAGGGCTAATTACTTTACAATAACCTAATATATGGAGAGGTAATGCCGAACTTCTCTAAAGTATGCACCGTTAACTTTTATTGATCAGTAGCTTCCATTACATCTTAAAAGCATGTCATTGAATTTATCGTTGTCTTTACAAAAATGTACTTTCCCAGTTGCGCTACTCATTCCCCAGCTTCTCTGTCTATCTAACTTTATTCCGCAACGTATCCGTTTCCCCGTCCCTCCCCCTCTAGCATCTAGCTGAACCCCGTGTCTCTTCCATCATTTCCCCGCCTCCACCCCACAACTCGCCACCGATTTTATTCTCCACCCTTCTCCCCTACTGGACCCTAAGGACCGCCGCCCACCCGCTCTAAAAGTCACCCTCCCTCTCTCGATCGTGTGGGTCTACCCTCTGCCCACCCTCACCAATGGGTCAAGCCTCTTCGCTCGTCATGTACACGAACGAGTGTCTCTCCTCCCGCTCCCCTCCCTCCCTCCAAACCACCCACACGCTGCTCCTCGCCTTAGACCCGAGAGCCGTCGTCCCCCTAATATTTTTCCGCTCTCGTTCTCTCAAAAACCAAAATTTTTCGATTTGGCTCGGCCGTCTCTCCTGCGGTAACCTGGAAACCGGTTTAATCCGTTTTGATGTTATGGTTTTCTGTGCTTCTTTTCATTCCTTTCCTTTCAGTCGCTCCTGACCCGAAAATGAATCCTCTGTACATTGTACAAAAAGCCACTGCTTCGGGTCTCATGAGGACGGGACATAGGGCGGATTTTTTTTAAATTTCCCTTCCTCGTCACTTTTTTTATTTTTTTTGCTACTGTGCAACATTCTTTATGTGTGCGTATATCGCTGAGGTGTATTTTTTCGAAGCATTCGAATTACGTCACTGAAAAATATATTATATAATGCCACCCATTTTTTCTTTTCCGTGCGGAATATCCTTGCCATCAGAATCTCTCCACATAAAATGCTAATTATCGAGTAATTGAGGTGTCATTTTGAATCTAATATGGAAAAAGGATACAAATTCCCTTTTAAGTAGGTACTTACCACATTAACAGTCGTGCTCTCTAGTAGCTCTCTATTTAGACTTTTAACTCTTACATCCGCACTGTGTCTCGTTGTACTCATTACGGTTATATTGAAATCACTCCATCATATTTATTCTATTGACACTGATTTTATGATTATTATAAGCATTAAAATGATTACCTTATTCTTCTTTTGAGCAAAACGAAGGAGAAGAATTTTAAAACCAGGAAAATGTTATTCATGTCTGCCTGATCGATTGATCAAATCCGTCATATCATATTTTTCATTGCTGACGTTATCCGTTGTCAGTTTTCTCACCTGAGCTACAACATGCACGGTATGTCACCTCCATACCATGCCCAAACGTATCCCATCACTCAAAAACAGTGAGAATACTTTGATAGGTGTCAAACGACGCGAGCGTAAGCGAGCACTTCCGTATTTCCCGATGTTTTTGAAGCTTGCAGGGGAAGGATATTTTCCTAATCTTGCCCCTGTTGTAACTTTCAATTTTCTCTCATTGGCACAGGGACATGAAGTGACATCACAACAGCAACGAATCCTCTTTTTTCAGAGCAGTGATATCCGAATCTTTGTGATTGAAACCCTCCAAATATGTTCTTGTTCCGTTAAATGGAGAAGCCAATTTTCCTGTGCAGGGTTGAGCAGCAATTATATACTTGTTAGCAAGGGTCGTGTTAACTTCGGACTGAAGGGCTAAGAGATCATATCCAGGGACCCTATCACGATTCTTTCAAGCGCGTTGTATCTATCGCTTACTATATATGCTTTTCCATAGTCGAAATGTTCAGCAAACATTGTTCGATTTACACTATGAATTAAAAAATGTGTTGGACCAATTATCGTGTGAGGACTAGCAACAAACTTAGCATTTGTATTTAATGAATTATGAACAGCTTTTACTCTTTCTCCCTATGCTATCTCAGTCTCATTCACGTTTCGATGGACGAAATTTTTTTTCCACGGCCTGGTGTAAATCAGCCAGACTTTTTTCAAAAGACTGGACACACCGGCCAAGTGCATAGGGGAAGAGGCAGTCCCTCCCAGGCCGCTCGCTATACCTACTACCGCAACGTACCCCCTCGGACTCCCTCCGTGAGGCGGGAACGGTGTGTATTCCTACTTCCTACGACTCCCACATCTCTACCCACCCCTTTTCACCAGCGAGTTTCGTCATCTCGTCCCTATTAATATATTCCCATCTTTTTCTGCACGCCGTGACTAAAACTCCTCACTTGTAGATCCCCTTCCCCCCGACTACATCTCCCTCCCAACTTTTGCCTCTCTTTTCATCTCATTTTTCCCTGTAACAGCGATGAAAAGGAATTTAACGCAGGTATGTTCCGCGGTGCAAAATATATTGGATTCTTCCTCTCTCCCCTGTTTTGTGAGAAGGGCCCAAGGAAATGGGATGCTCAGGTGGTGGTCTCAACTTTTTCGCCCACCGCCGGTTATTTCGAGTTGCCCGGAACGATTCTCCGACCTTGGGGGACACGGAGAGGCGAAAACTGTGGGCCGCGGGACAAGCGTGGGACCACGTACCCGAATGAAAAAAAGAGAAGTCCCATTAACCAATTTTTGCCGGCAGGCAATTCCAATTGATCCTCATTTCTTACGCGAAAGCAGTCACCTGAGGGAAGACTGAAATATTTAGGAGGAAAGAAAAACTAAGAAGTGAGTTTCCCACCTTTCACCTCCACCAAAATTTTTCTGTGCAATCTTAACGTAAGCTGGACTCCTTCATTTGAGCCAAATAGACAATCTCTCTCTCTCCCTCTATCTCTGTGCATCTTCGGGGGTAAGCAAAAACGCGTCATATTTGCGTCAAAAGTTTGCTTCCGTGCATTCCGGCCTTCACTCGAATATGTAATATTTCCCCTGTTCTTGCTTGCATGCACATTATGGATCTAATATTTCTAACAGCACCGGGAGTTCCTACGATGGAACCTCAACTAGAGTCAACGCTGGGAGAGTAAACAAAAGCAACCAGTTTGGAGAAGATTTCAGCCCTTATAACTTCACCGCTGCCACTAAAACTTTTGACAGAATTTGTAAATGAGATTAGCGCTGCATATACTTATTACTCGAAAATTTTTAACGAGCGAGCGAGCTGCGGAGAGGTATTAATGTTAGCTTGCCGTCCTACAAACTATGCTTACTTATTGCTCGTAATTCTGCTATAATTAAATTATTTTGAGACTTTAACAATGCAACAATTAGGTGGTGCAAATTGTATATGCTTCTTTATTTTACACTCTAACGTAGCTAAGTCTCTAGCAATAACTCGACTTAACTAAAATAATTCATCACATTTACCTTCTTCGTATTACCAAGCTTGCAATGAAGCCACAGCTTTTTCCATTAACTTTGGGTTGTCGATTATAACCATCCGTTTTCAACGAAATACTTAAAAGAGAATGTTTATAACGCATGCCTAATGAACAAGGTTGTTTGCTCACCGTGTTTTAAACCATGGTAAAATCCCTCTGGTAAGTTGAGGATGCGGATTTGGTATAGCAGAAGAATCGAATGAAATTTCATGCCACTGTTATGTAAGTAACTGAAATTTGTGGATGCTCAGGTGTTTTGGCCAACGAAAGTATTAAAACAATAGTTGATGCATGGAAAGTTGAGTAGGTATAAAATATTTAGGCTTGATCACAGGAAGAAAAAAGTAATAATTCTTGAAGAGTAACAAAGTATAATATTAATAAAGAAAGATTAATAATTAAAAGATAACCTTTGGTTTCAGAGGAGACCTAATGGAAGTATGTTTTTCTCCAGTAACCATCAGAGTTGTAGCATGTACACAACATGTACATGTACCAAACATGTAACACTAAGTAGAGCGTAGAGACTAGTCAAATCCTCATCAGTACAAATGTTATGCGATAGCTAAATAATAAAATTATGAATTTCAGGCAATAGTTTAGCGTTGGAGTACGCACATATGAATTCCCTGTTTTTGTGCTCTTTTCCATTTTCATGCTTGTACATATATTTACTTTTCATTTTGTGTGACAGCGTGTCTAGCTTTCAAGTTTATGATAAAGATTTCCATTGATACTAGGAAACTTGTTAATGTCCTCCGGAGGAAATGGGAATTCGACGATAATTTTTTGTAAAACATCTTGGCTTTAGTCATCCTTCGAAAATCGACGTTAAAAAACCAAACTCTATGCCCCCCTTAAAATAAAAATAATTAATGGTTGCTTCACAATTCATAATTCAACCAGTGATCAACGGGCAGTAATGAGTATTAACAGCGCAAGCATATATATTCTTGCCATTACACACCATTATACTGATTGAGGCTACTTACCATTTGGTGTATTTTACTAGATACCATGATGACGAGTGTACTCTGTGGTCAGTAGAGAATTATAGGTGGCAGGAGGGATTGTTCTGTAGCTCGTTTTAACACGCAAATAGGGTAGTTTTCCATATTTTTATTGCCTCGATCAAAAGTTTATGACGCCATTAGTACGTATATGAAGTCGTTTGATTTGAAAAAGGCGTTAAATATTTTTCCCTTATTGATAAAAAAGTGAAAAGTTTAACGGCGCGGCAATGCGACGGAAAACTATTGTACGCCGGACAATTCTTTGTGACGTCACTTTCACAAGGAATTGAGTGGAAAAGTACACTCTCCTCTGCCAGGCTAGGTAATGCTTCAAGCATCGCTAAGCTATGGTCGATGCACTCCGCTAAAGCCTATTAACAATTATTGGAGAAAATATTTATTTAGTAAGTATATCACAATTTATTTAATCCATACTTATTTATCCAGTTTATTCATTTGACGATTGGGCAGTTATTCATTTTACTACGCATGGTACAAATATTTGCCACGAAGAGAAGCCGGACCTCGTTGTAGTAGAAGACGACTTGCAAGGAGCAAGGTTCAGCGGTGGAGACTTTTCGCGCTTTAAAAATTTCCTTATACGATTTTTACTTAATACATGTTGATGAGACCTTAGGGCCTCCGAAACTCAATTGTAAGTTCAGGCGATGAATATTTCCTTTGCGACACAATGTGAACTATGTACCTGCGACGCCATCGTGAATGCCGTAGTCCCCCCCATTTCTGAAAATGTTCAAATTCAAATGATGTTCAAATACAACATTAATTTTCTTTAAACTAGCCTTAATAGATACAAAATATTTGCATATAATGAATACATTTTTGGTGGACCCTGAATCGCAATTCATATATTCTGTTTTGTTTGATGAAGGAAGCAACGCTATTCAGAAGTCTCCATAGTGAATTTAGTTATGGAACTAAAAGACTTTATTTACAAAGTAGCGTAACCTGCGAACTCTTGAGGTGCATGGGCGTTGGAAAGGTAAAAATTTAATTTAAAAGTTAAATTTTTGAGCTAATGCCTTTTTCTAAGATCTTTTTCGATTTATTCAACAAGGGGACATTTGACACTCGGCATTGGCAGGCAGATGTGGTTTGCTTGTATCAATATCCTCATTGCCGTGAAAACGTATCACAAATATTTAATAGCCTTGGCAGTAGGATAGTCTTTTGTAGAGTGTATTCTTTTAAGAATTTGCCGTTGAAGTTGAGCCAGTAATTATTCAGTTTTAGCCAAATTTCAGTTTGACTGGTATTACGTACTTTTTAGTGTTTACTATGGTGTTATAAAATTCTTTTCTTTGGATTCACCTTGGCATATTAAAAATCGTTAAAATTATGTCTTGTAATCAGTTTAAACCTAACTAATAATTAACCCAGCAATTGTGTTTGATTTTTAGAGGTAAACTCACTAATGTCAATTCTGGCTCGGGATATTCAGGTTCTGTTTTAAAGGCATGTGCATTCCTTTTCTTGTACATATCTTTTACTTGAAAGTTTTGTTCCCAAAAATCACTTTGGTTATGGGCTTTTCAATAGAGGATTCCACTGAATTGAACGCCAGGCGGTGGTCTTGGCTACCACGCATTCTGAGGTGAACGATTTGCCATAAATTTCATTACCATATGGCTTGTACTCAAATAATGTTTTTTCTTAGAAGAGCCAATTTCCGCCGCACCTTTCAAACAATTTGGACAGGGTCGTCGGAGGCCGACGTGAACCAACGCTGCGGTCTATCGGCATGTCTGACGTTCCTTCCCTCTCTCTCCTTCCGACGCGTATCATCCTCTTTGCCGTCGCGAGGTAATTACGGATGGCAATTTCGATTCCGCCTCCAACTACCTTCCCTCCTTGCCAGCCTTGAGCGGAGTCGGTGATGTAGTTTCCGATCTTATTTCCGACATGGCGACATTTGGGAATTCAGTTCGTCCTGTTGAGGGCAGAAGAGGCGGGGGCGTGAGCGAACGTAGAGACGTCTCCCAGGGAGACGACTGGAGAGGAAATACGGGAGGAAGGAGTGGAGTGATCGAAGGGAAGATGGCAAGGCGAAGACGAGATAAGTAAATATTGAACAGTCCTGCACACAATCTTTCATTTCTTCTTCCAGAGTAATTCGTCAGATGACGTGTATTCCTTTTCTTGAACATATCTTCTACTTGAAGGTCTTGTTTCCAAAAACCACCTTGGTTTATGAGCTTTTCAATAGAGGATTCCGCTGAATTGAACGCCAGGCCATTCACCGAATGGGTTTGGCTACCACGCATTCTGAGGTGAACGATTTGCCATAAATTTCTTTACCAAATGGCTTGTATCCAACTATTTTTTTTATTATTAACAGTGGTTGATGGAGAGGGATTGAGAAATTGTGAACATCATAGCTCCAGCCAAAATATATGCTGCGAAATGGAAAAGCAATACTCACCTCTAAGCAAAGTAATTAAAGCATATGTGCCTTTTAGTAGAAATCATATTTATAGGGGAGGAACTTGGAGAAACACGTTCATAGAAAAGTGAATGCTGGTAGATTTGTGAATTTTTAATATGTGGGTGTAGAAGATTGACCTGGCAACTAATGTTGAGGTTCTGAAAAAAAACAGGGGAAAAACCGGTGAAATTCGTTGAAGGAATATGGAGAAATATAGTAATCGGTGGGAAAAGGCGTTATCATCAACATGGTTGTCGAAGGAAATATAAATAGGAAGAAATGCCCAGTAAAACTACGGATGAGATTTATGGTGCAGATAATGGTAGTTCAGTGGTATACGTGCGTTGTTAGGAAGAGTTTTGGTGATGCATTATTCTAAAAGAGAGCTTTTTAAATTTAATCAAAGAAATAATGTACATTATTAATGAGGAACGGAAGTGATTTTGGGTACAAATTTACTGCCAAATAAAGGCTGGTCACTTTAACTAGTTCGGCAATGCGGCGACATGACAACTCAGTCAGAGATTTCGGGTTTGAATCCCGTCTAGGAAATTAGTATATTGTTCGCCCTATTAGGATTGAATTTGGTCAGGCGATACGTTATATTCTTTATAGCTGGAGAACTTTGACGCCAAAATCTATTATTGTCTCCGATTTGAAGTTTAACTGAGCTGCTAGTTCACAATTGACCCTCAGTCGTTTCAACGGTCCAGTCAACCACTTCGAAGTTGGAGGGGAAGAAGAGAGGGTGAGAGGTGAGAGTGGGGGGAAGGAATAGTGCTGGATGTTCAAACCAGGACTATTAAACGTACGAAGAATACAAATAAATGCCATTTCGCGAGCCCTGACCTCTGTTCTACTTGCATATTCCGGTATAGATTCCGGTAGGTATCGATAGCGAAAATCACTGATCAAAAGAGAGGATGTGAGAAATAGAGCACGAAGGGATTGGAAAGGATGAAAACGAGGCGTATTTAGTAAAAGATAGATGGTTGTTCATTCTGATTGATAAGGGTGTTGTGCATTCGCAAGCGTAAATTTGGGACATGAATGGCGGGTCAGAATAACGGGTATACAATATTTTTGGTCTGGTAAGTAGCTTGAGAGGGAGGGGTGGGAAGTGATGAGGGGGTGTGCTACTGCAAGTGCGGACCGCATTAAAGAACATGTTTTGCATCCGAGATGATTGCAATGATAGGCCTGGGGAGAGTTTACCTATAATCCTATTTTGAACTTAACCACCCAACTTAAAAACTATTCTGAAATCCTTCAACCCTCTCCATCGCACTTCTGATTCTCCTCCTCTTCCCCGGACTTCTCATTGCAGCTGTCCCAGATGCTAAACCTGTCATTTAATGTGGTCCGCACTAAAGCAAAGGATTAGATAAATTTGAGGAAATTAGGAGTAAGTGCTGAGACACGGGATTAGAACTGCGAGTTTACTGTTAAGATGATCAGCTGATGATGGCAAGGATGTATGGCCCAAAAAATTAACTGAATACTCATGGAGCATGGAGAGGGTAGCATGGAGGTAGTATGGGGAGGGTAGCATGGAGGTAGCATGGAGGGGGTATAGGGGTTGATATTTCGCGGATTATGCGCTTAAGAAGACTTAATGTTTTGTGCCATAAACCCGATTAATTGGAGCATGAGCATTATGAGAAGGAGTAAAAAGAAAAAGTATGCAATTAAGAAAATGAGAAAAAAGTTTTCTTGCAAAAAATGAGACCAAAAATAAGGTAACAGATTAGAGACAGGAGACGAAAAAATGTAGAAGACAGGAAAGACATTTCACTGAAATAGAAAATATCGGGTAGCCTGAGAGTACACCACCTTAGAAAAAAATATCTCCTGCTGCCTAAATGTTTGCCAAGACCCAAGGCTATATTTTATTGCGCACTCTGAAAGTTGTTATATATGTATTTCGGGGAATTCGTTGGATTCAGAATTAGTACAAAATACTTTTAATCGATGCCATGAAGAGGGTATTATCTTTTTTAACTTTTTCCTGATGAAATCCAATATAATGTAGGAAGACCGCAATTGAGCCATTTAGCTATGACAAAAAACCATAATACTTACTAACCATAATACTAACCATAGAAAAGGAATACACATGCCTTTAAAACAGAACCTGAATATCCCGAGCCAGAATTGACATTAGTGAGTTTACCTCTAAAAATCAAACGCAATTGCTGGGTTAATTATTAGTTAGGTTTAAACTGATTACAAGACATAATTTTAACGATTTTAATATGTCAAGGTGAAGCATTGTTTGTTGCAATAACAACCATTTGATTTATAACAATTCGTCTTTTCTGGCAGTTTATTGTTTAGCTTCAATTTATTAATCTTACTAATAAGCATTGTTTGTTGCTATAACAACCATTTGATTTATAACAATTCGTCTTTTCTGGCAGTTTATTGTTTAGCTTCAATTTATTAATCTTGCACGATTATTTGCATACCCAAATTGTGTTTACTGTAGTACATGAATATTTTTTATTTTTCTGAATGTCGTATTTTCTTCGTATTTGTGCAACGATTTATAATATTGTTACGTGCTATACGATCGTGAAAGTCTGCTGCGTCCTTAATGAATCGTGACCTACTATTTCTAAAGTCTTATGCCCAAAATAATGAATTTTTCTGTCTCCTAGTATTTTAGTCATATACATTTTGACTGTGTTGCAATATTCCTCAATATTGCGCTAGATCATTTTGCTCTCGTAAATTGAATCGATTGATGACATATAACGATGGATGATTGAATTGATAGCACATGTAATTAACAGAAAGTACAATTCCATTTTAGTACTTTCAAAAACTCAATGAAAATCTTTGTCACACAATATGCATACTGGAGGAAATATATAAATTTTGAATCTTAATGATGAGCAATACCTATTCTGTTAAAGCTCGATGTCCAAGATTGCGATAAAACATAGAGACGCTGAATTTTCTTTAAGTATAGTATCCCCTAACGATAAATGGTATAGTTTTGATAAGGGTCGTGAACTAGTGAAACAGGGAAGTAGAGCAGCTAGGATAAGAGTGCAAGTGGAAAAGGGGATATAGAAATAAGGAAATGGGGTGCTGAACGCTCCTGTTTTTGTCACCTTCCGCCCAAAATATGAAAAAAATGAGTCAAAAATAAGTCAGCCAGCCGCAAGGTTTCTCTCCAGACCTTGAGCAGCAGAGTAGAGGGTGTTGGAGGGAAGAAAGGGGCGTAAGGCAAAAAAAGTATTATAAAAAATGTACTCCTGCCGCCTCATTCAACCCGGAGCCGTTTTCCCGGAATCCCTTTTGACAGCGGACCTCAATGGAGGAGGCTGGCAAGGCAGGCAGCTCCAATTGAAGGTTCTTTTCGCATCGCAACAGCGCGCATCCTCCCTTCCATCTTCAGGAATCTCCACCGCCCCGACCGCACATTCCACCCCACCCCAACCCTTATTCCCGTACCCGGCGCTACCTCTCCGCCACCTCAGCGAAGGCGCCATAGCCCGCCTCTCCTTCCAGAAGGACTGGGATCGTGTAGGCGGATTCGAAAGAGAGGAATGGGAGGCACCCTCCCCTTTCTCGCTCCTTTTATCAACCGAACCCCCTTATGATGTGAACGGGGGAGGGGAGCGGCTTACTGCCCAACTCTTCCGCGCGCATTCACGACCATTCGCTTCGAACCTCTTTTCCCCTCTTCACGCCCCTTTCTCCGTCACCTCAATTCGAGCGGCACCTCTCACGGTTCGCCCTGCGCTCCCGGATTGATCCCCGCTGGCTGTGGTGCAGCGGACGGAATCCACAGGGCTTTCTCCGCCGGGAGAAATGGTTTGGAGGAGTGGTGCGGGAGGGAGGGATTGAAAGGTGGAGTCGGATGAGATTGAGCGGGAGGAAGGGGGCGTGTAGGTGAGTGAGCGGCAAGATGGGGAAATTGATGAAAGGCTTCACGTCCTGGGGGAACTCTAAGGAACTGTTCGATTCCGAGGGGAACGGGATTAATGCTGCTGACTTATCAGCTGCGGATGTGCTATGATTTGGAAGTTGCCGTGAGGAGGTCTTCAGTCCCCGCTTAAAAGCTCCCGATTCATTTTCGTTTCCATTCGGGTCCGGCGGAAGTAAGAAATGAGTTCCAGTAACTGAGACGATTTCCAGTGTGTGACCTTATTGCCTCTATGGGGAGGCTTCAGAATACTTTCGAGACACGTGTAAGGAGTGGAATTTTGGAACGTTCATGCTGCGAGTCCTCGTTCGAAAGAAACTTTTTACATCCCCACGTATTAGGTTGGCTTTTAGATCTGTGATGAGCTGAGCTTAATCCAAGTCAATGTTTCACTCAATTTGATGTTCCTGAATGATTAGTACATCATCACCACCAACAGTCAACAATTCTGAGATTGGTTTGACGCAAATCTCAACTAAGTTTTTCTATCGGCTAATCTCTCCATATATTTACGTATCTATTCCTTTTCACATCCTTCATCAATTGTTCTATATATCTCATACGAGGCCTTCCTTTGCCATTTTCCAGTTCACTTGCCTTTCAATGATTGTCTTTATCAGGCCATTATGTCGCCTGATGTGGCCGATTAAGAAGTCCCTCTTAAGGCTCTTATCTTCTTCTTAGGATTTTCATAAGACTTCTCTTTTCTCCCACTCTTCTTAGGATTTTCTTGTTACTCGGTTGATCCTCTTACTTCTTATCGTTCTTCTGTAGCACCACCAAATGGTTCCAGCCTTGACTTCTCCGCTGCTGTCATCGTCTATGCCTCACAGTCATAAAGAAACATGCTCCAGATGTACGTTCTGATTATTCGTTTCCTTACTTCTAAGCTTGTATTTCTACCTGTAAGTAGATTCTTCTTTTGGTATAATTCTCTTGCTTGGGCTATTCTAATGACTATTTTTTACTTACTTTGTCCATCCTTGGTTGCTCAGCTTCCCAGTTAACTGAGCTCTTTTACCTTCTCCAGTTTTCGTTTTCAACTACGTGACCTACCATTTTCAATGAGTTTGTAATGAACAGTTCATATTTTTCAGCAAACGGAGATTAAACGGAGAAAAATATGGAGTCGGCATTAGCCTTCCTTTTCTCAATATGCATCAAAGGGACCCACCATTTAATATTCCACCATAATGACGGAGAAGTCCTCTCTTACATAAGGCTCAAGTTGAGACGTATAGGCAAAACAAAAATGACTGTCATTGACGGAATTGAAACTCGGGCCCCTGGACAGGAAGTCAGTACAAAAGACACCTCACCAGTCGAATCTCTACGCATTACTCAATGAAAAGGGATTTTAGTCATTGAGCTTTTTTTGAAAGATTTTCTCTCCATTCGTGGATGCAAATACTAATTTCAATTTGCAAACAGTAATGGCCCTAAAAAAACTCGCTAAAAGTAACGGTAGCTGTAAGCTTTCCCTAGAGTGAAAAATGCGTGTCCTTGTATTTGTTATTTGTATTTCACTATTTTAGATTCATACTTCAATACTATTACCCTAATACTAGAGCCCACAATTTCAAGAGGCCTGGCGTAATTTACGGAGCTTATTTGATTCCATGTTCATTCCTACTTAAGACCAAGAAATTGGTTTTCAGGAGGCTTAAAAATTAGTATTGGAATGAGGGATTTGGAGAATTTCGAAAGGGTTCTTTCATTTACTGTGATGATAAATAACCTTTGATTTGTAAATTGGTCTTTTGAAACGAAAAAGACAGTAAATCAATTGGATTTTCTCGAAATAAAACTTCAGATGCAACTTAACTTGACGACGGATCAAAGGAATTAATTTTGCGAAGGAAATGACTCCCTGGAACTAAAAATAGGAATGTGAGCAAATGCGTAGTTTGTGCTTGCATTATGTAATTGTATGTAAAATGTTCTGCATGCTTCAAAGCTATCAAGTGCCCTTAAAGTCCGTAATTAAATGTCAGTTTTTATTAACATTTCATGAATAAGTAAAGAGAGTGACTTTTGGCTATATAACTATTCGTATTTTTCTTGCAAAATATATTCCAATTGCAAAGGAATACTTTACTTTGCGTTTTGATGAGATAAATATATTTAATGGCATTTTGCTTGAGTTAGGTGATCATAAATGCTAAAATCTTCTTCAGTCTCCTTCATTTTGCCGTTACACGCCTTCATGCTGTTATATCCATCGCGAGTAATGCAGTAAGAAAGTTTTATGAAGAGTATTCCCATGATTATCGAATGCATGTACCATTTCCTATCGATGACCATGTTTCCAATACCAATGGAAGAGAAATTAAGAAATTACACAGGCCTTTTTACTAACACACCTAGGTATCATTTTCTTAAGTGTTTTTTTATTTTTTTATATCGTCAGATGTTTTCCTCTTGAGTTATTGGATGCATGTTGATCCTCATTTCCGTGATTTCCGTTAAGTTTAGTCTCATATGCCTGCAATATGGGTAGAAACGGATATTTCCGACATAGTGATTTTTTTTTGTCCGTGAAGTTTTCATCAAGCTCACGAAAATAATTTGGCATCGTCTAGCTCAAAATAAAAGTATGATCCCTCGCCCGGTCGTGATTTAAACTCTTTAACTCTCCTGCTTGATCTCAGTTTTATTTTAGCGATCCAGTAACCTACTTTCTCGACTCCGTATCGATAAGTCAGAGGCGAATCATTAAAGACCCCGCGGGCATAAATTAGACGGCGACGGGAGCGGAAAATGTTGTCTCTCTTTTTGAGGAATTGCGAGAATAATGGTGGGAGACAGTGGAGCGGTGCCCGAAGGTGGAGGGCAATGAAGAGGGAGATGTATGTAACACGAAAATCAACCCTCCCTCCTCTCCACTCGATCCATCTCCCGTGTTTTTGTTCCGGATTCTTCATTCGAGCACACGAGTCCCCCGTCTTCTTTGGCTGCCCCGACCCCATGGGAGAGTTCGCTCCCACTCTCCCCACCTTGTCCCTCAGCTGTCGCGCGACCCATGCCACCCACCCTTTTCGAAAGGTTCTCCACGCCTCCACATACCGGTTTGCGAGAACAAAAAAAAATGGAAGGGGAATGGGTGGAATTTGTGAATGGCGTGGGAAAGGGGAAAAATTGCCGGGAGAAATTAAGGTCCTTGAGGAATTTCGTGCCCTTCCGACCAAATCCCTACATATACATTCCTTTGCAATCCCCATCCTCACAACTTAATCACATATTATACCTCTCTTATTGGGATCTGCAATATGTTGGTAAATCGTTGCCAAGGGTACATTTTATAGAAAGTGCAATCAGGAAACTATAAGGCACTGATAGATCAAGTGCTGTGGAAATGACGGTATGGAAAATATATTCTCAGTATCGTCTATGATTCAGTTTTGGAGTATATTCTCGGTATATAATTAAATAATTTTTGAAAGACATTGTGGATCTAATGACCTGGACAATACTTTTAACAAGTGTCGCCGACTATCACTATTTGCAAAAGTTATTGCCAATGCCGAAGTCAGCCTGTGTAGTATTATTTCTTGGTGACAACGATAAATGTGGTACCGTTGATGTATTTTTACTACAGCTGTATTTTTTTCCCTTCTGTGCTGTAATCTCGCCCAGTATCACACACCCGTGAGGTGTCCGTTTTCGGGGGTGGCAATAGGTATTTTAGGGAAGTTGGGTGTGAGAAGGTATTTGGTTTTTTTAAAGAATGGGAGAGGTCAGGGCGCCATAGAACGAAGTTTTGAGAAAAGAAAGGAAATAAAATGTCCACCACCTCCCACCCCTTGCCTGTACCCGTTTTTTCCCTCTACCTTCCATGCCCTTTTTATATCACCCGACTCTTTGTCTCCTTCCCGAGCAGGCATTGCAGCTATTCGGACGACTCATTGCTTCGCCGCCCCGACTGTTTATGTCACTTGCATTCCCCTCCCGACCTCTTCATCCCCGATCTTTTCTCCTTACTCCCACCCCTCCACCCCCTACAGTGACAACTTCCTACCGCCCTTTCCTTCTCACCCACACTTGACCGTAGGGGTCCAAACTCCCTCTTTCACAGGAATCGGAGCGGTGTCTCCGACGTGGTCGGTCAGTAATGAAGAATGGTGGAGACAAATGCTGTCCGCTTAATTTTGGCGAGTCGGGAAATAATAAACGGTCGACGATTATGGATACTGTAGTGAGGGTGAAGTAATGAAACCACCAGCTAACTAACTAATTAAGAGCTCCGTCTTTGGGAAAACTTATTTATAGGTCGCTACTTAAGTGTGGTAAGTTTATAATTAACCCCAAAGGGTGAAAAGGATTCACATTCAGGCAATAAATCAGTGACTAAATCACTCCGAAACCCCTCACCATTGCGTAGTGATCTAATGACAAAACGCAAATACTTTAGCATTGAAAACAACGCCCAGAAAATTTGTTTTAGATATATTTCACATAAAATGATAACATAATATGATAATAGCGACTTTAAAATGCCTATGTTGTGGCATGATTCTAAATAAAAGTTAAACATTCTGCGGCGTAAATTATAAACTTATTTATATTTTATATACTCATATTGTCGCTTCAAGTAAAGTTAATTTCCATGTAGCTATATTATGCGAGGCGTCTGGTGTCATTTGATGTAGGAACAATCGTTTGCCTTATTTTTACGAGTATTTGTAAATAAAAGAATGATGGGTATTTTCGTATTTTTTTAAAATAAAATAGTTAAAACAAAAATGGTGATTGATGAAAGTAATATTTACTATAGGTAGCTAGAGAGATCGATTGATTAAAATGCCAAATTAGAAATTTTATTATGAAAAGTATTATATATTGGTTATTTTGGGGTTTTACTATCCATTAATCCTTTTGGATTGTGAGAGAATTAGGCGATGCCGCTGTAAACTCGTATTTCCTAATTCTCTGATGGTGCAGTCGAGAAAATTTAATAGAGTCTGGCTTTGGAAGCGATTTGGGTCAGGATATTCCGTGGATCGATTTGGAAATGCTGGAGAAGGGAACAACATGTAGACTAGATGATTTATTTTTTCTTTACTTTTAACGATAGATCACTCTTGCGGCCAGAAAGTTCCAAAGCGTCGAAAATCCTGTTTGGAAATCAAAGTTTTCCCCTCCTCCCCTGAGATGTAGGCATCCTCTCGTGCATCTCTCAAGCATCTGCATATCCAAGCGCAAGCCGATGCCACGATGGCGTCTGGCTTATCGTACTATCCCAGTATTCCTCTCCCTCGCCCTATCGCGAACCGTATGGCGAGTTATCGTCCCTGCCAAAACAAGCACCGCTGTGGCTCTACGCGGAAATCTACGTGGATGTTGATGCGGAATAACACAATTATCGTACGGAGGGTCGTGTTGTGGCTGTAACGGCGACAGAGTCTGCGCATTTTTCAAGCGCTTTTCCAATATCTTCGACCGTCCGCGGCAGGTTTTTCTGGTAGTCCAAAATGTCGCGGGTCAGGCACTTCCATCCTTCCCTTTGGCGTCTGTCTCTCTTTCTCCCTCCCCTTAACATCCCCACTAAACTCTCGCATAGCCCTGCCGCAGCCTCTACCCCTTAGTCCCCGCTTGTGACCGTGAATCAGCATATTGGGTCATGCAATGGAAATGAAAACCTTTTGCCCAACTTTCGAAGTATGCGCCGCACGTGGAATAATCTATTGTCCTTCCTGCCGACACGCCTGAGTTCTGAATTGATTAGACATGTACGTCGCTGGGAGCAGTTTTATTTCCAACTCTCCCCTACCTCGCTTGAATTATTCCATTAACAAGGCATAATCTTTGGACCAACACCAGCCCCCTCGCATTTCAACTGTGTACCCGGCCAACCGCATCAGCAAACTGCTTGCTCTTCCTTCATTCAGTGCCCGAGGTCACGCGGTAAATTATTTAAGTCAGAATTTTGTTTGTTTTTTTCGTCAGCCCTCAAGTTGCATAGTCCTTAAGGTAGATATGTTTCACGTGCATTCGAGAGGAGCATAAAAAATTGAAATATGCATATATCTCCGTGGCTTTACGCAAAATTATTACGTAGAATTTCCATTGATAATAAACTACAAATATATTCAAAGTTGTATCTTTGCGTGGACTTGCAACGCTAGTTTGTGCTTTAAACATCGAAAGGAAACGAAAATGGTCATAAATAACAAATTGGACTGAAATGGTTGCTAATATTTCTTTCTAATAAAGAAAAGAGAAGAGTCAGGATATAGATATCAAAGCACAATTCATGAAAACTCGGTAGATTTTTTACAATATGTTTTAAGCTATCATTATCAGATCAGTTAGCTTGCACGAAATCATTATGGATGTTACTAATTACGAATAAATTCATTCAATATTGATGGAGCAAAGTGGTAGAGGGATGTTAAAGCATTTTAGAATCCATATCAAATGAAATTGTCTTGAGTCAATGAACGACCTCTTCAAGGAAAGCGTCTAGATTCATATATTATTTTTACCAAGGTATGAGACAAAAGGATTTGATAAATTTTTATTCGAATAATATGATTTTTTTATAATTCAATCATAATATTGTGCATTCCATGTTTCGATTATTTCTTTCACTGAAATGCATTCAAGTTTGGAAATAAAATAATGCTAGATTTTGGAAGCATTTACCACACTCCAGAGTTCACAGAGTAAAATAAATTGTAATATGAAACTTATTGACATATTAAGTTAAACATTACAACTAAAGAGTACAAATTAATTGGATATGTACTCGTGGTTTACAAATAAATATGTCGTTAATGGAAAACATGCTTTGTATTTAATTTAATTGATTTGCACAGTGAAACGTTAAGAATCAGATTTTATTTCACGTTTTTTTTCTTGTTAACATATCATCCAGACATTTACGTCAATCTAATACTACGTTTTGAAATTTTTTGTTCATGATAGGCTCCGGAAAAAAATCATTGGAGTGGTGTCTGAAAATTCCGTAGGTTGTGTCCGTAGTAATGCTTTGGTCACATTCAGTCAAACCCAAGCTCTGATTTTCTATGGATCCAATCTTTTTCGGAAAGCAAACGCGGCGCATAGATAGTATCTGCTTTGCCTTCACTTAAAATGGTGTAGATATTATATAACGATGGGTTTAGTACTTACTAAGTGAGCCTTTCCATAGCTTAACCCTTTGACACCTCATGGTTCAACTAATAGGAAAAAATTAAAGTATGTATGTTGAATTATCATGCTTTGAATATTTAGTGTAAAAATATAGCAATGTGAAATGAACAAATTTGGTGAAGTTATAAACAATTCCGCATGGGGTATTAAAATACCCCACGCGCCCACTTACGACACAAAGTGAGGTGCGCCTACTTAAGGGTTAACTGTTTTCAACAATGTGATTTCCATTTTTGCATCAACTTATTGTTATTAGCTTCAGCGTGAGAATTTGTACGGTATGGGAAAATAAACACATTTACTTTATCATTAAAACTATTTCCTGAAAGAATATTTCCATCAGAAAATCTCGTCGTTTGCTATTAGATTATCAGGCGTCCCCCCACCCTTATTGTAGACAAGCTGAAGGCGCCAGTTGTAATTCAACAAGGTGGTTAAAAATTATACACACGTATTAAGTATTTTTTTGAAAATATTCATAAAAGGACAAATATAATCATCTGTCCTGCAGCATACACGCATAGCTATTGTTAGTGATTGAATCTCTGCCTACACAAATACGGGAACATATTTCTCTGCATTTCAGGCTGTGGAAAACCAAGTAGGTTATATGGTACAAGAGAGAGCATGGGCATACTAGCCTACGGGTGAAAATCATCCCAGAATGGGGATGCTTAGTAATTATATTAAGGATTACCTCCCGCCTTCTCGGCACAAAACACTTTTTTTCCACGGTTTCGTATGGAGCTTGCATGTGCATTAATCCACGAAATTCATCGGCAATGCTGTCATAAAATACCTTTACAAAGGATATTTAAGGAAAATAATAATACCTTTTATCCTGTAGGAGTTAATTCTATTCCTAAAAGCTAGTAAAATTTAACCTATCTAATACCGTAATATATGTCATCATCCATGTTGTCAATTTGCGTCTTTGCGACGCAATTTGACGCGGCGCATCGTCGACACTTTTCACAATGGCTTTGAGGCATATTTGTAGCTCATTTCATTTCCAATCTTACCATTACTTTAAGTAAATATTTTTCGCGATCTATATAACTAATACGAGGCAGGCCTCGTATGAGTCATATAGAACAGGTCGTAAAGGACGTGAAAGAGAGGAGCTACGTTAATATGAAGAGGTTGGCCGATAGAAAAATCGAGTGGAGGGCTGCGTCAAACCAATCATAGGATTGTTGACTCATGATGGTGATGATGTTGATGATGACACACAATAAAATTTACGGTCTCTATCCGGGACGAACCGTTTCCGAGATAGAGGGGGAGACGGATGAACAGACGGACTGATGGAGTTGAAAGGAAGTAACATTCAGGTTTTATTATTATATTAGATAGATATTCGTATTTCCTGCCTTCCTTCATGTTGTACAATTTAGTTTTATTTTTTTAAAATCATCTGCACTTGCCCAACATTTTTCCTCTATCGCGATCCGTATTCCGTTTTTTACATTAAATCTTTGGTCAACATTCTCTGCACTTCTAAATTCCGCCTCTGCTTACTTTTCTCACTATTTTTATCACCTCTTCGTTTATTTTGCTTTTCATTTTACCCTGAGCCCATTTGTTCTTGAGTACAAATTACGCCCTTTCTCTTGGTGCTAGTTTCCGAAACGTACGTTTGCACGCTTTAATACGGATTTTTAACTAATCTTTGCTTGTTATTTCGATTGAATTCACATTTTATCTAGACTTTGGAGTTCTAGCAAGTGGCAGGGTTGCTTCAAAGAAGACGCATTTGCGATTTTTCAGTCGTTGTCCACTTCAGCAGCACCGGCTCCGTATCCCGCAGCATTGAAAACGTTTTGCTCCTCTCTAGAGGAGACGGGGGACGCGGTTGCCTGCGTCCTGGACTCGCCGTGTTCTCGTGCCCAGTTTTATTAAAAAGGCCGGTGAGGCGATGCTGGGGCCGGCGCTTTTGGGACGGAGTGTGCGCTCGTGCGTGCTAGCGTGTGCGTGTCGTCGGGAAAGCTCGTCGTAACCCCTTTTCCCAGACCACGCGCACGCCGCCCGTGGCGATCACCAAGCAAGCAAGCCCCCGCGCGGCGGACGGTCGATAGCCCCACGTTTCGCGTAAGGGGTCAGGGTTTCGAGGGGAATAGAATAGACGGATGGACAGAAAGGGTCATGCGGATGGCAGTTGGAGGTACTAAAATAGGAGACTGAGGAGAGAAGAGTTATCTTCCACACCTCACGTACTAGAAGCATTCATGTCTAGATTCAATCGCCAGGGTTAGGGTATGTCTAGCTTCAACATACTTATGAAACTTTCATTTGAAAAAATGAAGATATGCAATGATGTTGGACATGTAGGTTTAAGTATTTTTTCTCCTAAGCATCAATCACGTCGGTATTTTGAAGTTGGCTTTACGCCACTGAGCCAAATGGAACATATATTTCAATCAATTACCTATACCCATTCTCTCTCTTCATTTCGCAAGCCTAATCTCTCCTGCATCATACGCCATATGAGGAGACTCCAAAATTGATGATTGTATTTGGATAGACTCAGCTACAGGAGAGGAATCTCTGATTTTCGCTGGTAATATAAGTAGGGTAGGTGTTTCCTGGAAAGAGGGTGATATATCCTGGACGGTATTCTCCTCAGAGAGTAGTTTTCCAGGAAGGCATCCCCGTGGGGGAAAGCAGATGGAGGAGAATGAAGTGGGAGGGTGGGTGGAGGGAGGTTTGCTGGCAGTGATGTCCCTTCTCCTATTCTTCGTCCCTCGCATATGATCGGGGTGAGTCTTCGGTCGACCGGGGAAAGTGATGGAACGACAATGCAGGAAGTGTTCATGCGAGCGACTTTTGGCGCTCGCGTGTCCTCCGGCGCCCCCGTCTGACGTTTCCGCCAAAATCTTCAAAGCGTCGTCTCCCGCTTCATTTCAGTTTCCGGGTCGATGACCCCATTTATTCGAGCCGGACTTTCAAAATCGCCCCTCCGATGAAATTCTCCCAGCTCAACATTGACCCTGGGAGGGAAAACGCAGGTGTGCCCCTTGAAAGCGTTTGGTATTTCCATATCCTGACCTTTTACGCTGCTCCGATTGGAACTCGTGCATATCATATCAGATCATATTCGAACGAGTTGGAGTCTCATTGAATTGCAGAGTATACAGAGTTATGGGGGGTAGTGTGGGTAGAGCACTGAGCTCTACCCACACTACCCCCAGGCAAGAGCCTTTCTGAACACCCCCGCCAAAAATCTTCGCGATTTGATTTTCTGCGTGTCAGAACTTCGTAGGAAACGTAGGAAATCGCAGGTGGCCCAAGAAAAGGAACTGGCCCCCATACCCTGAATGTGCAAATTCTACGCGCCAACTCGTGGTCGACTGTGATAAGTATCAAGTGTAATATTTATCTTAGATTCTGTGTATTTTTTCTTAGATGGGTATAGTATTCAGTCAATCATTCTCTTTCTCATACAGGTGTACTGACTTCCATTAATAACCAATTTAGCGGTTTTTCGGTGGTTGTCACTTTGCCTTGACCACTCAGGGTATTTCTAATAATTTTTTTGCATCCATTTTAGAGTTATGAACTTTGTTACAGCATTTGCTGTATTGAAGTAAACATGATAAATAATTTTATTTACTTTTCGTAAATAGAAAAATGATTTCTATCACAGCAAAATTTTCATATAAAAATACACATTTGCTAACTTTTCTATAGTTATTTCTATTTCTGGACTTATTTTATCGAAATAATGCCGGAAATAGTTATAATTTTCTTGACTCGGCAACTGTCCCGAGATTATCTTGATGTAGCTCTCCACTGGAGAGACTCCATTTTTACATCGCCTTATCTAAGTGATTCTTTTTTCTATCTTTAATAATTGCTCCAACGCCCTATTCTGAGATATTCTGTGACAATTCTTCCCAGCGAGGTTTCCATGGATTAGTGCCTTGATGAGACGTTCATGTCACGGGGTTTGTTCAGTAAGGTTATCCTGTCTTCCATTCAGAAATCGTTAGCTTTCTTCAATATCTTGCTTCCTTAGAACCCCTTGTGCCTTCCTCCACTATAGGTTAAAGGTGTTATAATATGGAGAATGGTATAATTTTTGCCAAAATCATGTGTTTACGTCGTGTGAACTTTCAACAACATCCAACTGCCGGTATGAAGTAAATCACTTTAGGGTACCCCAGTGTAGATTTTCCGAATCCTGTCCAGGGAATATTTCTATTATATTTTAATTCAGAGTGACTGCATTAGTCATTTAGATCAATGATTTCTGGAGATAATCATAGCTTTACCTAGCTACGGTAATCAGTAATGAAAGTGAATTTGGCTTGAATTCCAAGATGACTTAAGATTCCATAGTGTTATGGATTTTATATTCTTGACGTTTATATCTTTAAAATCGGTATCTTCTTCGAACCAATGGTTCCGAGTCACAAAATTCGGTTAATACAACTGAGTGATAGATGAAAATGAGCACTTGTATGCATCATAGCATCTTGGTATCATATACATACTCCGTAACGTCTTGTTGCGTGGCAGCACTACTTGATATAGTGTCTGAATTAAATCTTCATTACATCTCTTATCATCCCAGTCGGAGGAGGCGAAATTCTTCACAACATGGGTTCGGATTCTTTCCGCGTCTCTTTCTTTTATTTCAGCAATCAAACTCTTCCCCAAACGAAAATTAAACAAACCCTTGACAACGTCGAACTAAATAAAAAAGATAACTTTAATTTAAACAGAAAAAATGTCCAATCAATGCAACAGCAAATAAATAGTAAGTATAATAAAACACAAAACGAACGCATAACAGTAATAAGAAGTATCTAAATAACCAGGAGCTGGAGCGCGGTGTTAAAACACATGCTCTGCTAAGGACTAAAACGATATCGTATTATAATGAAGTTATTTTGTCTTTGTTTTGCATGGTCTCAATGCCAATCAGGTAATTACGAGAAGTATTACCATGACCCCATGTAATTTAATATGTAAGTGATCTGTCGCCGATATGGTGTGGTACATCACCCATGAGCATCCATGCATCTGATGACAAATAGACTTTCTAGTGGTCAGTGGCAGAATACTATACTTCTAAGTCTATACACCTAAGGAATACGATTTTTGCGTGTGTGCATCTTTGAGTCCCCCGCTGTAATGAGCAGACCCCCAAGTAGCCTCGTGGTGATCTACTTTTAAAGGTTTTTTTGTCAAATTGAATATAAAAATACATTTTCACATCCGAAACACCTGATTCTCGTATTTAGCTTATTATCTGAATTTGAAGGGTACCAAAATCAGTGCAGCCAGCGTAATTGCTTTTTTTCTAGTAAACTAATCTGTGAAAACAAGTTCACCTTAACATGTAATAAAAAATCGCATTATAATTTAATAATAGAACAGGCATTTTAACTAAATGGAACTATTTAAAGGGTAGAAGCGATAGTGCAGGCAGCAGGGAAGTGATAGACCGGTGCATCGTCATTCTATGTCTTCAGCGGATGCGGTTCAAATAACTTGTGAGGTAAATCAATTTAACATCGATTCAAATGTCCAGTATCTCTGTGCTGAACGACAAGAAGGCTCTTAAGTTCTATTCTCAACAGGGAGAAATTGAACCTCAAACCGGCAAAAATAAGGAGGAAAGGCAGTCTTCAACATTGATGCATATTACATAAGTGAAAAAGAGGAGGGCCATGGCGGTTCCCCGCGCACCAACTGATACGTTCATGATTCTAGAGCTCTAGTCGCTTTGGGAAAAAAGAGAATCGTTCCGCTGGAAAGTGGATCGATGGAATCAATATGCGTTGGAGAAGTAATGGAGGCGCGAATGCGAAATGCAAGGATGGAGAACAGAGGGATTGATGCGGGTGGACGAACGGGAAGTGAGGGAGGTTGGAGTGGTGATTGGGAGGGGGGGGGGGCGTGCATAGCGATGGAGAAGAACACCGTAGTGGTGACAGCATGGATTTTCATGAGATGGCGGGGTTTTTAAGAAAGTTGTAGCCGGAGGTGGGAAGGGTTAACGCCGTTCAGAACGGCGACTCCCTTTCTGGATCCTCTTCTACGGAGTGGCAGTTGATAAGAGATGTTGCGGGAGTACTAAAGGGAGGATGAGGCCTCGTAAGGAAGGAAGACGATGGGCGAGAGATTGGGTAATTTCAGCGTGCGAGATTAGCGGATGGTGGGACGGGCGTGTCCCGGGGCACATTATGAAGGTAGGTATTACGATGAGTAGGATGCATTAAAAGATCAAAGTGAGGGTAATGGGAAGGGATGCTCTGTGGGACGAAGGTTTATCAAGGGGTAGGGCGCTGAAAAACGAGGAGATGGTAGCGAGCGTAGGGTAGGGTAATGAGTGAGGAAATTGATATTGCATTGTTTAGGGGTGGACGGCAGAGGCCAAAATCCATGGGCCCAACGTCCGAGGGTATTAAGGGAAGGGGCAATGAGGGAGGAATTGAATAAGGGTCCGTGGGAAGGAAATCCGTTGCCGGACTCGGCCTCATATGAAATTAGCGTGGCGGCTAATGACTGTGCAGAAAGCCCCAATTCCTTATATTCTTGAGGGCTTTGTCCTCCCAGATGATGTATGGGGTAAAGGCCTAAATGAATGCATGATGAAATTTTAAATCTAGAGTGATGAGCCTGCCTAATGAAGCCTGGAACTGTAAATGGTAAATCATAGTAAATATTTTCTTCTGATGATTATCTGGTGTATTGAATAAATTTGGCGGGAAATCTAGAGAAAGAACGATGCTACTCTTCACCTCGTGCATTACTTTTATATGACTCTTAAATATCCAAAAAATTACGCGGAAATTAACACTTTTCATCCGTTGTTGCCCATTTAACTGTATCGACCTTTGGTTAACGAGTATGGATTGCGGCGTTTTTTTTTCTCATTTGTTAGTGCTTGGAAACCGCAAATAGTTACAAAATTTAAAACTTCAAATTTTACGTATTAATGCATATAAATACCATTTTTAGAAGAAAGAGTACATATATGTATGATGTTGCTCTTTCCTTTCTGCACTATTGTGTAAAAATACTATCTCTGTCTATTTCCCCAAAAGTGTCTCATTTTTAGACGTCCCAATCTTATGTAACCACACGTCATTTTCAAGAAAAACATTGAGGAAAGGGTTTTACATCGCCAATCAGGCGTTTTGTCCTTTTTTCTCCAAGTTACTACCAATTACCGAAAAATCTTAAACCTTTTTTTAGGAACATTTAATCTTATATTTGCTAGAAATCGGGTATGATATGCTATGGAGTAAACTTGCTATGATCTAGTTTTTAACGCTTTTTTATACTCAAGGAAAAAACACAATTTTTATATTAGGAATAAAATAAAAGTTTTTAATGCATATTTATCATATCCTTATACTTTAATTGTTCCGTCCCACTTTTACGTCTATTTTATTCGACTTTTTTCATAGTTATGCATTGAATTCACTTGAGTCACATCAATAAAATCCTGCTGGCACTGTCTTGCGAGCAAGATTTCTTGCAAACTTTTGTTAGGTTGTCTGTATTGCTTATTTATTGTAAAAGGCGTATTATTTACTTCTTCTTTCTAGCTTAACCATTATTTTATTTCAATAATTTACCTTCAGCCTCTTTTCTTATTTTGCCGTAGCTCTTCTTTGATTACTTTTCTATTCAGGATTCTTTTAATTTCTCACTCAGTTTCTTCCACCAAAGTTTTCCTCCTATCAATACTTAAATCCCAAATCTCTATTCTAGACTAATCTCCTCTCCTATGAAAAACAATGTCGAGGGATGTGTTTGGCACCATGTTTAGCAAATCTAGATCTAAATATATAATGTAGGCTTAAATTAACCACTATCGTTTACCCTTCTTAAAATTGGCCATGCCTTAAGCTTCTTCTCATTAACTAAAGCTACATTTGCGAACGTTTTTCTACTTTTAAACATTTTTAGGGTGATTACACAAGTTTATAATAATTCTTGGAGCGTCGAGCGCTAGGCCATGCACAATGCAAGCAAATTCACGTACAAAGTAGCTTCTCCGTCTCCAATTTGCATATCCGCGTCTAACCCTTCTTCCAGACCTCCCCCCTATGTCGCATTCCTCCGTGATCGAAGTTCGAATAGATGGATATGCTGGGTGAGACCGAGATGATTCCGTAAGCTTAGGGGTGCGGCCGGGGTAGGTAATGCAAGAAGTATCCTCGAATCGGTAGCGAGGGAGAAATAGAGGAGGGAAAGCGGCGGATGGTGCCGGGTGTAGCCCGCCTGGTGATGGAAGGTGGGAGGGCTAGGCGATGGTGTTGGGGTGCTCAGGTGTCAAGGGGTGGCCGGGAAAAAGGAGGAGGAGTGGGTTGAGATAAGCGAAGCAGGAAAGTGAGGGGTGAAGGTGCTCTTTTTTTGCAATCTGAATTGCGAGGGGAGTAGGAGGTTTGGCTTGGTTTCGAGGAGGTGGAGCCTTCCTACTGCTTTATTTTATCCCGAGGAGGAAGGATTGATGGGGAGCGATCGGAAGAAAGATCGGGGATAGGGATGGTGGAGGGTGCGGAAGAGATGAGGAGTAGGGGTCAGGGGTCGAAGGGGATTGAGTGGGAAAGGGATCCGGAAGATGGCTGATCTCGAGTGCTTGATAAAGGATACCGAGCGAGGGATGGTGGAGGAATGGGGTGGATCCGAAGGGGAGGGCGGTATAGGGTGAAGTACGAACCCGAAGGCAATCCCAGCGTTGCGCGGATGCCTACCGGGTACCTACCGACCCACGATTGAAGTTCCCGACCGGACTCGGTGAGCTACCTTCCCTAAGTGTATGCACTACATCGTAAGGAATCCAGCAATTAGTTCGAATGGGGAGTGGCTGATATTTAACGACTACTTGTTATGAAGGAAGTTTGTGAGGGTACAGACTTGATGTAAGGGAAGGTAATCTAGATGAGAAAAAGGTTTCATTAAACATTTCTAAGTTATCATCGACAGATTTATTTTTGATGAATGTATTTCGTTAAATGACAAATACATTATTCTTCTACAATAGTTGTTTAGATGGGAATACTTAGAGTCATATTCAGAAACTCAACTATACTCCCTTTAACTACTTCCTTAATAAAATCACTAATGTGAGTAGAATTATTGTACAGATTCCACCTGAAGAGGTGGTATTACTTCTCGGAGTGATACCGAGTAGTATCTGTATACCGCTTCCAGCCATATTGAAGTAAACCTGTGCAAAATTTTGAACTCGTAATAGAGATTTTATGACATACATAGCTGAAGTGTTCTTGTAGTTGAAATTCTGAATATGGCCCTTAGATGTGCGCGGAAAAAGGAGTATCGCAAGGGTTTAAATTGCGTATAAAACAACCAACAACGCCAGATGCAATATATTTCATTGACTTGTAATCGATATCAGTCATTTTGTATGCGACAGAACTGATAATCATCGTTTTCAATAGTTAGATTTAATTAATAAACTGTTTTTAAAGTGATAGTGAATATTATTATGATTTATAGAGATTATTATGTACCTCTTCCGTAAGGCACCTACTTTTTTTTCTTCTCCACATGCGAGCTTAAATTTTATATCCACTCGTTTACATGTGCCTTGAAATATGTTCACATTTTATTTATAATTAGACGTATACATGGAATTAGAATTGTTTTTGGGATTGACTATTACTTTTCTTTGGGCATTTCCGCTCTGATTTTTCTTCTTCCCTAAATATCTCGGTTCGCAAAAGTAATGTGACCATTCATTCGATTTTCTATTATAAAAGGTGGTGTGTAAGAATTTGAACAATTTCTACTGCACTGCTACTTCACGTCTCTCGTTTGAACTCTTTATTTTCTATATTGCATCCACATCCATCGCCTATAATGTAAGTGTTATACTATTATCATTCTCTCTCGCTAAGTCCGTTTGCTAGTAGTCCTATTTCCTTAAGTAGATTATTAAATACTAATCTAGAGCTAATATAGACAGTCTCCCATCTGGGGGCTCGGGTTCAATTCCCGGCAGAGGCAGATTTTTCAGTGGCAAACCGGTCCCTACTTGAGTGCCTAGAGGAGGGCGTAGCAGGTTCAGTACTTCCTCCGTCGGATGGGAAGTTAAGCCATGGACCCCTTGGAGCCTGTCATTGAGAGTAGACTAATGCAGACATTAGAGTTTTCTCCAGCCTTCCTCCATTACCTGAAATGTTCCTACAAGTATCCATACAGCCCCCTATCAATAATTAACTAACTAACTAAACGCTAATATATTACAATCATAACGCTTGATAGGTAGGAATAACCGCTTATTATGGCCTTCATCATCGATTACATTCTTATGTGGTGCTAACCGCCGTACTAGCATTTAGCGTATTACCATATCGTACGAAAATGAAAAATCATTTATTTTCATGCCTTCCATCCATGGGACGAACCTTTAAATACTCTCTATGCTACATCATCGATTTTTCCTTCATGCCTCACGGAGTATCTTTGAACTGTATGATTCAATACGAGAGTTTTAGCACCTCTACTCCATTATGTAGTATTTGCTTTGTGAAACAAAGCATGGTAACTTCATCCCTATTCCCTTTAATTCTTCTTCTCTCCAATATCCCCCCCGTCTTTGATGGTAGCTTTCATTTTATGATGAATAAAGCTGTCGTCTTTCTTTGATATATTCTGCCGTCTGCTTACTCCGTTATTCATTCAAACATGGCAACGCGACACCGTTATCGTTACCTCAAGGCGATCTTGTTAATGATGCTTTTGATTCCTCTCCGCGTTATAAACGCTCTTGAAATCTAGAAATGCCATGACTGACTGCTTCAAACAGTAGTTAATGTTGTTTTTTATTATTATGCCCCTCATATACGTAAAGAGGCATACTTTATGAATAACCCGTTTACAATGTTTTCAAAATCTGAGATTAACCATTCTTACAGTTGAATGTTTGGTTAATATAACGAGAGGGAATAAATGCACTGCAGTTGTTAAGTATAACAGTAATTTGGTAATTTATGGCAGTAGAAGGGGCCTACCTTGGGTAACCATATCTTGGCTTGTTTTGCTTAAAAATACTTCGCTTAAACATTAGTAGTTTTCCCTTTACGTAATTAAAAAATATTGATTTTGTATGAAAACATAAGGGCTTGTTTTAGCAATCAAAAGTTCCGTTTCCTAAAAGTTAATTTATTCGTTCCATGCTTTTCTGTTTGTTATGAAATATTTATCCCATTCCCACAAGTAAGGTTTTGCTTTGTAAATTAAATTACATTCTTTGTTATATAAACATTGCAGGCTTAGTGCTACTTGGGCGATGGCTGGAGAAATTTCAGCTAAATCTCTCCGGGGATAGGAACTACTCTACTTAGGATAGTAATGCAGAGAGCTTGATGCTGCTGTTTAATGCAGTATATATGATAAGGTAAGACAGAAAGTGCTTTTTTCATTTACGGAATATTTTTTCGTTTCCTCCCGTCATTGTGAAAGTTTCCAATATGCTAGGAATTATTTCACGAACTATTCCGCCTATTGCTGCAAATTTTTCCCAGCATCCCGTGGCAATTTACGGAAATGAAGTGATGTAAATGTTGCGACGTCAGATTGAATCTCGCAAGAATCCAGCTTCCTCTCATGACGTTAGCTCCGTATTCCCTTCGCCTTGAAGACAAAAGAAAATATCCCACAGGAAAAATATTTTCGGAGATAAGTCGATTCCTGAGTCTGCAGCGCGAGAGAATCAAGAACTGTGCCTTTTGCTTCAACGATTCCTCGCCTCTCCACTTAGCGTCCTCACCTGTGCGCCCTTCTACTTCACACCTCCGAAACTCGCCCTCCGGAAATACTGTTCCGCTCTCTCTCGCCTCCCACTCTTGGCCCTTTGTACTTTCCCTTTAACGTGATATCCCCTTCATCCGTCCTTCCTTACCTATCGCCCTACCCGTTATGCTACCCGTTTCCCGGAAGAAATCTCATGTCGCCTCTTTGCCTATTTTCTCCTCTCCAGTAGGTACACTGTGTATTGTGATGCTGTCTACGACTTGGATATCTCTGCGATACTTAAAACCGATTTCGAATGTGAAGGAAAGTTGGTGTGCCACTAAGTGTTGTGGCGCCACATCAAGTGAGAGTTGATACTTGCTATTTTCTTCTCGTATGATGTAAATTTACGTGTTATATACAGTACCATTCAAAACAAGAGTTAGGTATTTTTATCCCCTAATCATCTTAAAGACTTCATGTTGACATGCAGCGTTAATGTTATTATAATTTAAACACAGAGGTCTGTACAATATAAGATAAGAATATGCATACCCTGTCATTTGGTGACCATAGTATGAAATGCAGAGTATTTTGTTCTATTTAATCCAATGTTTAATTTCGAGTGCGTACATTCAAGTTCAACAAAAAAATAACTTGTTCACTATCGTTTCTCCAAGCATTACATCATTACGAGTCTCAATGAAGAGTTGCGAAATAGCCCAGGTTAATTTCAAAACTCCTACTTGTTGTTGACATGAATCCATTTTTCTCTGCAATATATACATTTTTGGAATAAGACTAATTGAAGCAATTTTTTACTTCCACAAATTTGAAAGTCCGTTTTTTATTTAATTTCAGCACACTGCTTCAATATGTGACGTTAAAATTCGTGAATTAAGACCACATTAGTGGCGTTAAAAATGAGAACAGTTTGCTTCGGTTCAGCATTACGATCTTCACTCTTGAGGGAGACTAATGTTTTTAATTGCACGGGTGGCTATTGAATTTTTTCTTACATCGCCATTCAATCTACATTTATAAATATGCTGCATATTTTATATATATGTTATATATGAAATGATATCATAGCGTTGCAGTATGATAGTCAAAGACAAACTCCTCAAAACTAAGATGCTATATTTCCTCCTGAATTTCACCTCCTATGCAACCAACCTCCAGCCTCAACCTCCTACCGAAACGTGCACTCCAATTCCCTTTCTAAGGATTTCATACGCTTTACTTGATACATATAACCTCTATTAGAGTTGATTCTACTGTAAAATGCAGATTGACTGCAATAATATCAATAGAAGAAATGTATCTCTATATCTGTGGGAAGAGAGATAGTTGAAGGGTAGAGAGTAGAAGCCCAAATGAGAAAATTGAGCAGAGATAGAATTTCCATGCTTACATTCCGTTTCCCCCCAATTATCTTCCTTATTTTCAATCCAGGGTTCCGTCAGTTTCCATTTTTTAATTAACTCCTATCATATTTAATTTATTCCTTATCCTTGCATTATTTTCGTTTATTTTTTTATTCGGTATTTGAGTTTTCTCACGTACCATACCTCTCATTTTTCTCTGAATTATAGGTCTCTATCTTTTCCGCTGCTTGTGCTTGAGCGTTGAGCGCAAATAGAAATGAGGTGAAGGTGAATGAAGGAATTGTATTAAGTCGATGTGAAATGCAATGGGTATTATGAAATATCATGGAAAATGAAAAAAATTAAATACTAGAAAAAATAATTTCTTCCAAGCATGTTGACCATCTTTCAGCAAGACGTACGCAGTCCTGCTCGTAATATAACATTGAAATTTCTGCATCGCATACTCCTAGGAAGGATATGAAAAATGGCGTACTCATGCCACAAATTCCCCATATCCCGAGGTTCTCTCCACTCCCGAAAGAATCTCCTTTTATCTATTCGGTCTCCTTCCTGGGAACACCCTTACCTCCTTCGTCATGGGAATCAACCGCTGTTGCAGTCGGTTCCGCACCAAGTCGAGCCGTAGCCGAGGGAACTGAAGGGAAGTGAGTAGTAGAGAGAAGTGGTAGAGGAGGAGGGCAAGGGGAAGGATAGGGGTCGGGAGGGTGGGACCAAAGGATGGCTGGAAGCGCCGCCGATGAAAAGAAAGCCTCGTCTTAAGAAAAAGCTGCCGAGGGGAAGGTGGGGAGTGTTGTGCGGGATACTATAGAAGGGCAGGGAGTGGAGTGGGAGTACATTGGAGAGAAAACAAAAGGCACAGAGCGGAGGAGTTGGGAGGAGGGAGGGAAAAAGGAAATGATGGACGGGATTCGAAGGAGAAATCGAGTTTGCGGGAATGAGATTTGGATGGACACGTAGCGATGAATTGGAGGGCGGAAAGCCGGGGTGGTGGGATGATAGTGGGAACGGCGAAGGGGAAGGGTTGGTTCCTTTGCGCCTCGGGAGAGGCGAGAGGGTTTTTAAGGCTTGATGGGGTTGAGGCTTCGGAGTGAGCTGGATTTGTTGAGGGTGTCCGTCGTCTTAATCTGTGTGTGTGTACGAAGTCTTTTGAGATATCGGTAGGGTGGGGAGGGGGAGAGCGGGCGGCGTCTCTTGAGTTTTCTCCATTGTATTGTCTTGTGTTTACTCCATTGGCACGTCACGTGTTGTTTCAACGGGGGTTGTGCTGGAGAGGCTTCGCGATGCCAGGTCTAAATCGGGAGAAGTCACGTTCTGCTCTCACTGCAAACCGCATCAAGGGTTTTAAAAGGTGCAATGGGCTCTCATTCCACGAGTTCTGTGAGAACCCCGCAAGATTACTACGTTTGATTGTTGAAAAATATAAAAAGAATCATCTTGTATAGTTTACTCTCCTAAGCTGCTCAATTCTTCACATGGAGGCTTCACACATATCTTATCACTAGTAAATTCCTAGTAGAGTCGTCCTTCAACCTTCTTTGCGGGACTCCTCTTTCTGCCAAACTCAATACTTCTTCCCTTATATAACCAGCAGACGCATCCAGGTTCCAGCCATAAATTCTTAATCCCCTTTTTCTAAACACCAAATTTCACCAACCATATTCTTCGAATACATTGCTGCTGTATTACTTAAAAGGCACTCATAAGTCTACTATACAATGTTATCTACATTGAAGTGTTTCCATTTCTCCATTTATATTTGCCACGTAAAAGTGTCTTTTGAAAGAGACGATGAGACTTTTGCGTTTTTTGATAGTAGTAATTATTCTTGGAAGGTTGCCAAAAGCTTAAACCGATTGAGCCAAATAGGTAGGTTATTGCGCAGAGATAGAAAATTTTCATCGCCGGAAAGAAATCTATCGTCCGAATTAGGAATCAGTGGAATCCTCTTGACAAAAGTCGCCAAAGGGTCCTAAATTTATCGTCCCGCGTGACGGGCGAAGTTTTGTATGGAATTACTCCCCCCTAAGCTATTAAGCGCTGACCGATAAACCAATAAAAAAATGCCACTTCCGGAATTCAAACCCGGGGACTTGGGATAGTAAACCAGAACTTTAACCTCCACTTCAACCCAATCACCTGGAAAAGATACAGAGGAAAGGTGGAGAGAATATGTTGGGTAGCAATGTGATACCTATCTTAAGGTAGCAGACATCCAAATTGGATTTAACAATGAATAAAATGTTAGCAAAATTTTCATATGCTCAAAATTATTAAATTACAATACTGACTGAGATGGTTTCTAGTAAGCAAGATGAGGAAAAAGTTAAATTTTTGGGCATCTCAAGTATTTCTAAAGATTCTAGGAAAAAAAGTAGAAGGCTGTTATTTCATCCGATGTGTGCAATATTACTGAATACTAGAGCTACTATTATAATTTTAATGCAGAGGTTGATGTTAGAATGAGAATAAGAAAAGAGCAGTGAAATTCTTAGCGTAGGGTAATTTTGGAAAAGGGAGGAAAACTAGCGATGCCATTTGATTAATGTGAATAGCAGTTGAAAGGAATACCCTTTTTAATCAGAATATCTATGCGTGTTTTATTGACTTGAGAAGAGATTTGGTAAATTAAAGGGAAAATTTTATAAAGAGCCTAGAGAAAGTTTGAAATGTACTGGATGAACAATTGACTTATTAGAAGTTTGTTTGCACATGGCCTAGAGAGCACTTGCCGATTTTAGAAAACTCTTCTATGTGATCTTAAGTACTCTATATGTTTTATTTATTCTTTATGTTCTATCAAGTAGGTAAGAAAAACTATAAATAGAGCCACAAACATTTTTGTAAACTCTTAAGTACTTTGTCCGTATAGCCATACCTAAGTGATGTATGTGCGCCTTAGTTCCTGATAGTCCAACTATGGAATCTAAAAATGAAATACACTAGGGAAGTTCACAAATAATTTTTTTTTCATATTCTACCCGGTTTCAACGGGTTAGATTCATCGTCATACTGAAGAATTTTTTACGAAAGACTCGAGTATAATTTCTCTAATAGAAAAATTAAGGATTTAAGGCCATCTAATTACCAAATTTGCCCTCGATAACTTCTAGCAATCCTAATTCTGAGCGTATAATATCGGGAAAGAATTCATTAGCGGCGGAACCAGGATAACTCATGCAAATTTGCGTAATTTTAAAGAGAACTGAGTAAGTGGCATTTATGGTCAGCGATTTAACCTCCAACGGTAGAATTCACTCATGAGATTCCTTGTTTTCCATGAGACTCCATGATTGTAAGACTATGGTTTCCCCATGTATGTTGCAACCCCCAAATATGGACTCAAAGTCACTTCCTCTTGACTATCAGACCGTCAAGTCATCTACCTGACCCACGAGGCCAATTTTTGTGTGCATCTATGTATTACTGAACTTTTTTTAAACCATTCTGTATTCATACCATTCTATAGTGCCGTTAAAAGTCAATAATCGCATCGTAGTGCGACGGTAAATAGTTCTCTGCGACGTGAACTCCTCCTACATTCTGATGATTGTGTGCTGAAAATGTTGAGTATCCCCAGCACGAATAGATTCAAATCTCTTGAATGAGGAAGAACATAACGAAATATTGCACCATCGAGGTATGTATTGAGGAGGGAATCCTAAAAGTATGCAAAAGAAACGTAAAATGCGCAATGCACGAAAAAAGAGCCACGATGCCTCCCTTCTAACTTCCACCCCCGCCCCCCAGGCGTGAGAAAAGAAAACAGACCCGGGAAGCCTTTTGAGCGCGGGCGGGAGAAGGAAACGCACACTCCAATCACATTCCTTGCCATCCCTTCTTCCTCCCCTATCACCTCCCCCTTCCTCCCTCCCCTCTTCCGCTCGCGTTATGATTGGAGCCCGGGATCTGCTTCGGTAAATATGAGATGCTGTCCCTGCAGCGGGACGGATTCCTGACAAAGAGGAGAGAGAGAGAGAAGGAGAGGATATCTCTCCTGGAGGATGGAAGTTTCTCCCCTCCCCCCTTCATCTCGGACGGTCAAGAATTTATTTATGGAGCCGGCTAGGAGAGCCAGCCCAACGTATGGCACGGACGTGGACGGAGTTGCAGTGGTCGGCTCCTGTAGATTTGAGTGGGACACGCGAGACACGGCCTTGGGGGGGAGGAGGGGGGAGTGGAAAGAGCTGGAGCTGGATATATACTGAAGGGGGATGGTATACGGAGCGTAGGCCGGAGGCGGAGGCCAGGGAGTTTCCCCTGCGTCACGTGAGCTGGGGGAGTGAGACGCACGGGGAAGGGAGAGGGAGATGAAGGATGATAACTTGGGAGCAAACATCCACTGGCAGTTCTCGGTTATATTCCCGCGGCTGACCTAACTTTGCCCTAACCTAACGACCCCCCCTCCTACCCAGAGGTCAAACTCGGGGCTTCTTCGAGCTCTTTTTTTCCCTGACTCGAATTCAAAAGTATATATATCCCTCCCTTATCCTACACCTCCTTTATCCCTTGGTATCTGTCTCATTTTCCCTTTTACCTCCTCACGTTCCTCGCTCTTCTGATTTCTCTCCACATCTCTTTTCTCTCTCTCCTCCTTGAAAGAAGTTTCTTTGTATTCCGGATAGCTTCTAATTGATCACATGTCTTCTAGAATTTTGGAGCAGCTTTATATCCTCATGGAAAAATGCATTGAATGACGTCGCTAGCTTTCTTGTTACTTCCATAATTGTTTGTTATCCATTTGTTTCTTCCATATTTTCATTAGTGTGATATCGGAATTTTGTGATGGTTTCTCAACGTGAAGGATGTGGTCTCCAGTAGCAGTTTATATTATGATATGCTCAAGCTACTCTACTGCTGCTCATGGTATTTCATGTTATTTACACCTTACAGCATGCGTCGAGATTGATTGATTTTTAGCACCTAGTCTCCCTAGAAGCCTAAAAAGAAATAAATTTTTGTTATGTGTAATTTGCAGGTAATACTTCATGGCACTTGACTTTCTCTACTTCGACGGCGATCACATGTTACGTGTGGAAAGAGACACTTTGCGAGGCCATGTGAAATGCGCTACTGAGAGCTTCATTTTATTTTACTTCTGAAAGCGTTTGAAGTAAAGAGAGTATGTAATACGATTAAATTAAAGGAATTTCATCGCCAGTTTCATCTGGTGTACTAGGAAGTATAAGAGAAAATGTGTCCCGTGTACTAGTTAAACAAGATAGACTTAATTGAACGCTTTAAACATTGTGAGTTCCATATTACCATGAATAGGTATAATGAGAAGCATCATTCCCTCACGGTTTTAAGCAATAGAGGGATCATAGAGGTGATTTAAAAGAAGAACGTGAATCTATTGGATTTTAAAATCAACCCAGGTTTCAACTTATGAAGTATTGAATTTCCCTGAATTTCAGTTTAATATGAGTCTGATTAAAAAAATTGACTTTTTAAAATTATAGTCGATGAGCAAATAAATGATGAATCCGATATAATTTGGACAATAGCTATATGACTTGTTTGGAAGTATTTGAAGGAGTGGAAACTGTACAAATAGTTAGTAAACTATAATTTCTATTAAGAAAAATCGTTCACCTTGACTGAGGCCTTGAATTTAATAAATTATCTGGGTTGTTATGATTCAAAAGAGGCTGTATATTTATTTGAATTATTTATAATACGATTCTACGACACCTATATATTGAACAGCATACGGATAATGTGCACTGAACTGTAATTCATAGGAGCGACGAATGGCTCCTTATCATTTCAAGTCTTCCTTGTATTGAGCATAGGATACATATGCGTAAGAGGTGTTTTTGGTAAGGCTAATGTACGACGGCCGGTAGACTTGAAAGATAATCTGAGTAGAAGTAATATGTAGTAATTATACTGCAAACCTCCATTATGCCTTATTCAGTGTTAATTACCTCAAGCCCTAATAGGTTTTCTCTTTCATGTCCTTATTTGTATTTTATACTTATCCCTTGGTCTTCCTCGCGGGATCTTCCTTTCAATTTACCCTCTTTATATTTGTAACTAATACATTGCGTCTCAAGGTAAGTCCTTTCAATCTGGTTCTTCTTTGTCGTAGGGTTTTCCATATTGTCCTTTCTTCATCTGCTCTTCTGTACACCTCTTCTTTCCTCACTTTGTCTGTCTATTTATTCTTCAATATTCTCCTCCAGAACCATGTTTCGAAGGCTGGCATTCTTTGCTGGTCTGCTTTCCCGATGTTCCCTGCCTCTGATCCATAGAGTAGACCCACGCTCCATACTAATGTTTTGATGAAGTGCATCCTTGCTTGTAGCCGTAGGTTCTTTGAGCATAGAAATTGTCTCTTCTTCATGAGCGCCTCCTTAGCTTGTGCTATTCTTCGCTTGATGTCCACCGAGCTTCTTCCATCCGAAGTTATAGTGCTACCGAGTTAGATGAATTTCTCCACTTCACTGTAAAAAGTAGATCTGATTTTAAGGTACAAAAGTGATCTGAATTTCAGATGCAACAAATTTAAGACAGGGTATGTTGAATTTCAGCAGTAATATCTTGTCTAAAAATAAGGCAGGTGAACGACTGAAAATCAGACCAAGTGGACTTATTTTCAGATAGGCCTATGCTGAATTTAAGACAGCCCTGGTCTGGTAATAATGCGGGTTGCTATTGAAATTCAAGCCTACTCTGAGGGGATGTCTTATTTTAAGACAGGTGCAGGACTGAAAATCACACCAGGTGGGACTTATTTTAAGATAGTCCCATGCTGAATTTAAGACCAGGGCTGTCCTAAATTCAGCATGGGCCTATCTGAAAATAAATACCACGTAACAATGCGGGTTGCTATTGAAATCAAAGCCTACTTTTATGCGATGTCTAATTATAAATACTAGATATTTAAACACTTCACACGAACACAAACCAAAACCCTAACGTTTCATATTTTTATTCGATGATACTGTTTCACTGACTAAATTCTTCAATAGAGCAAACGTAAGTCATAAAATTTCCATTGAAAAAGATTCCAGGACTGAAATGGGAACACATGGAACTTCAAAGATAATATGAAAATGTGTACTTTTATTGGAAACAAAGTAATCCATACAAAGTCTTCGATACCACAGATGTGTGCCAGTACCTTCAAACCGAAGCAGGAACTGTCACTTGATGAGGGCGACTATTTTTTAGTTCTTACAACCCTGCCGCGTAGACAAAATAAGGAAGTTTACTCTCAGGATACGTCACTCAGACACAACTGGCTTCCTTCTGCAAATAAACTAAGTATCATTGCCACATTCTCACACCATTAATTCATCGCACGAAACTTATTTCACCTACTTACAATGAAATTTGACTAGACTTCGAATTTTACTTCCTTACGCTTCGTACTTCTTGTTGACATCATGCTCCCTGAGGTTGAATGAAAAACACTGCGTTTTGTTTATCCTGCTCTCTGGTTACGCTCCGCCCATCAGTCTCTGCTATTGGCTGGTTAGCTCCAATTGCGAAGCCATCCAAGGCGTGCTTATTTTCAGCCCGGGTGATCTGAATTTCAGATCACAACCATCTTATTTTCAACATGCAGTGGTTATGGTCTTAAAATAAGACGAGGGTGTGTCTGATTTTCACGCATCATGAGTCTTAAATTCAGACCACTACCTTAAAATCAGACAGCGCTTAAATTCAGATCGCACTGAAAATCAGATCAACTTTTTACAGTGTTGTTCTAATTCCTTTGGAGGAAACTATTGTTAGAATAGGGTCAGTGCCTAGTTAAATTTTAGAATGCTGGAAGCAAAGTTGCGAGATGTGGCAAACTGCATTTCAATGTGTAGAAAACAGCGTTTTATAGTCCTTCAGAACTTCACTTTGATTGCAAAAATCCTTAAAGTTATGGGGAAGAACTCTTTCATTTGTCCCTCCAATGATAATATATTCTATCTTCAGTCATATTTTACTGTAATTATGCGCAAAACTGTAGAATATAGAACATTATCGCTGCGTTAAATTATTTTAAGAAAAGGAAGACCCCTTAATTTTCATCAGTTGGTAGAAATTTATGTACCAATGTCGCTTGTGACCCATACAACCTACTCAAGGTTCTCAAAACACTTACCTCGTACCTTGAATAATTATATCCGCTAAAAGATGCATTCGTAATTGTAATTCGTAATTGGCTTCATTAAATTATTATTTTTAATTCTTCTTCTAATTTTCTGATTTTCCTCTAATTATATTTCCATATTTTTTGATATTGTTTGTCATGACAAATGGAGCAAACTCATCTTAATTTCTATAATAAAGTATATATTATTTTTGTAATTAATCTTCCTTTTTATATGTGCGTATTTCATATTTCTTTTTCTGGGCTCTACGTGTTTTGCAGAACATTTTTAATAGACTATAATGTCTTATATTTTTTTTATTGAAAGATTTCTAATTTAATTTCATTGTGATCTTTCTTGACGATATTATTGCATCTCGTGAAGTAAACCGTAGTTCTACAGTGAAGATATTGCCTGCATTAAAAAACTTCATTTACTTTCTAGTTTCATTGATTTAAGGGTATTAAAGATTAAGAAACCCTGTGTTCTACATGAAATCCTTTGCCATTTGGGAACACAGTAAATGGCATCGGGGATGTAAATGTCGATTCGAATTTCCAGAAGGGCCGTTTCCTCAAACTAAATTTAGCCGTACACGTTCCGCTGGTCGCTCCATGTACTTTGTCGTAAAAAGTAATACTATCTCATACAGGCAAACGCCAAATGATGCAGGTGGCTTTCCACATGAACGAGCCATATTCAGGTCACGTACTACATCCAAAGCGATGCGATTGAATTACAGAGAAGTTTACCCTGGAGGAAATAAAGCATCGTGCCCGAGTAGAATTACGGAATGAGCAAAAAACATGGATTTGAACAATGTGGTCCAAGTACGTTGTACATTATATTCTTGATAGGAGAGAAACTAATGTATTATAGCTAGGTTTTTCCGATTATTATAGAACTGAATGGCCTAAATATAATGCTATTGGTCATAGGCATCACCGTATAGGCATTGGGCATAGGCATCAAATGTTTCTATTTTGTTTCTAAGTTCTAGCGGATATCTACTAGTAATATGTTTCAAAGCTTAGCAAAACAAGCACTGATCGTGAAGTAAATGTTGATGCAATATGTAATTATTTGGCAGTGCTGAAGGAAAATACCTAGCCATAGCCAGTTGCATGGCCCTCATTCTAGTTTATGTCCCTCAGTCTAGTGGCATGTACGGCCAAAAGAAAATGAGTGAAATATGCCACAGTCATTATAATTTGCACGGCTTTTTTCGTATTATTTCTGTGTCATAGCCAAATATTATTCAAGGTTAACTTATTTATACTCAACAAAATCGTATCTCTGTTAATTGATTTTACTCCGATTTTCAAGTCGACCTCGTCATTGGTCCGCGTATCCTGAAATAGTGGAAGCTATTTGATGTCTAACCTAATGTCAACTGAAATTGGCAAATTTTAGTCATGATAGTCATTTAGTCAAAATTTAGTCATAATATATTTTAAAGGTTCACACCACAGTGCAAACTAGTTTCCTTCCTTTAGCTGATTCACCATCTTCACTGCTCCTTCTTTTGCCTATTTTGCTCAGATGCTATATACCAGCTAAGGAGTTGAAGTACTCCTTAATACATTTTACCAATGCAAGCCGCTTTTTACATCACTCAACTTAAGAAAGAACTTGCTTAGATAGGTTCCTCCCAGAACGTCGAGCACTTATCTAATAGAGCCGATAAGGAAGTCCATATGCCAAGGGTTATTGATGATAACCGCGACCTGTGATACGCCTTCTCCCTTTTAATGTAACACTTCCTGATATATTAGAAGCCATTTCTCGTCCATTTAATTATAATGTTGCTGTTTCATTCATTCTTTTATGTTTTAACAGTCTCAACTAATAAAACATGTATGAAAATGGTATTATATTCTTACCTTCGATATTTTATTAAAAATTTAAAAATTAATTAATTCATGTTCTTGTCAAATCTAAGCATAAAAATCTATTAGACAATAAATTCATAATTTTCAATTAGAGGGTAAGAACTTAATTTAGGGGTATTTTAATAATCAGGATATGGCTGGACGAATGCCCACCGAAATTTCGTCGAAACCGACTATCGGGTGGAGGTTTACCAGTATGAGTTATCCTGCTCCCTTCCGGTAAATAAATAAAACACGTCGTCATTGATCATAGACTTCGAGAGATGCTATGGCGTCCCAATTAGTTCGCAGTTTTGGACTCGACGGATAGCCGGAGACTTCCCTCGCACCCTATGACTTCCCACCACACTGCGGCGAGCAGTATTAGGTATGGTGGGTGGATACAGAAGTGATGACCCTCCGAAGATGGAGCGGGGGTGGGATAGAGGACCCTGGGTACTAAAGTTCGGAGGTCACGAATCTGACGAGTATGGGCCACTTACTGGCGTAGCCCATGCATTCAGCTTTTATGAGCACTGTAGGCGCGTGGTGGGAGATAAGGAGAGGGGTAAACTGCGACTTGTGAGTGTAAAGGGTCACGGGAAGTGAAGGATGAAGGGAAATGAAGGGGGAGGATGATGTGGGCGTGATGGTTGGACGGTAGCAGAGGGTTTGGCTGGTTCATGCCATGCAGTGTAAAGCGGACAGTGGCAAAAAAAAGAAGTGAAAATAAATGAACCTCTCAAAATTGTTAATTCTGGGTGTATACCTACTGCAATAGGGATTGCGAGATTAAAGTAATGCAAATTCCTTTCTATATAATCCGAGATGTGTCCAAACGTTAAATTGAGGGAAGGTATCCCTGGCTCAGGGTACTCTGGGCAAACGTTTTTAAACTAGGAATAATCATATCACCACATAAATATACAATTTTTGTTTGCACAGAACTAACGTTGTACATTTTTCCCCTAACGTTTTCCGTAGGTATCCTGTACCAACTGAGTAAGCCAAAGTTTCAGTTTGTAGCATCCTACCTTATCTTTATTTAAAGCGTTATTTTATGCATCATTCTAATGAAAAAAACAGTTACCCTTGTCCGCGATTTGACGAGGAGATCTGGTTATAATATAGCATTTTTTAGAGGCTACCAATGGCTATTCCCAAACAAAAATAATAATCCTGGAATTAAAATAGTCTATTAAGGTATAGAGTTTCATGAGTAACATTTCTTTTTCATCCCGACGATTCTGTTGGTCCGTATACCCCTGAGATCCCAATAGGCACCGGCCTGTCATCAGGTTTCCCCTGTGGCTGAACCAACAAAGTTTGACAAACATCCATGCCCTGGGTGGAGAAAAACCCACCCAGACGGGACCCGAACCCGCAACACCAGGATTATCAGGAGAGGATTTTACCTATGAAGTTAGTTTGAAGTTAAAATCCCATTTAGATCTTTTTGAAATCCACTTCCAAGCCAAATACACATTTTGTCTCTTGCTAGCCATTGCCGCCATTGCATAACATACGGATGGAACCAACAATTTATCTTTTCCATTCATCCTTAATAAGTCTGGAAATTACGTTCACATGAGACATCGTCATGGGCCTTATGGTTCATTAGTGATAAATAAATTATCTTAAAGATTTTATTTGCTTGAAAAGAAAATAAAAGTGCAATTATGTGGGATTCCATGATATTTTATGCGTCATGGTCATTTATGAAACGTTTGTCGACAAAATGTGTGAACTTTCCGGCAGCGTTGAAAGATTCTATTGTCTCTTGGTATCCTCATTGACTCACATTTCATGATTGAATTAAGCCTTCTGGAGCATGGAAAATCCGTGAATATTTGGATTTATTCTGTCTATCTAGCTAATTGTCCACGAAATAGGAATATAATTAATCCTATGCATGTGAAGTTTGACTTAGATCACTCAGCATGTGAATTTGAGCTTAGGATATGGCCAAGCTAAAGCACGTCCTAAAATATATTTATAAACTTTATTTAATCAAATGCTCTCATAAAGTTGCTTTTCCCTTTGATAAAAACAGATGACTTCAAACTCTTCTTTCGTTACGCTTCATTCAGTACGTTCAATGCGAAAAGGAAATATGATAGCGTGTACGTGACACGTGAATGACGCTGGGAAAATGGAAAACGAAAATTACCATAATGGAGCTCTTATCAGGGAAAAAGGAACTCCCTCACGTGTTACTTTGATCTTACGCGGCATTAATCTAAAATCCTATCACTCAAACTTCAAAAATATGTCAAGATGCCTCCCTCTTTAATAATAGATGCAGCCTATTTACCAATAAATAAGATTTTCACTTTTCAAACTTTTCCGTAGGGAATATTACATTACACCTGATACTAAACAGTGATATTCTCGATATTTTCAATGCACTTTTTTCCAAATAAATATGTTTAAAACAGTCTTTAACATCATATAGACGAGTTTGTTTGCTGTTAACTCGAATTCATTGCATTATTCTGGTTCAGATATGTTTCCAGAAATGCTTGTTCTTTGCTTAAACTTTTGAATTATATTCTTTTGAATACCTCCTATACGTAATTTTTCATATAGACATTTAGACCATATTTCATCTCACCATTTATTCCATTCAAAATGTCTATCCCTTTTCCTTTTTATGCCTATTTATATCTATCTTTATACGCCTAGCGATTTTTTAAGCAATTACGACATTCAGTAGCTCATCCCTCTTCATTGCTTCATCTATTATTTTAGGCGTCTTTCACCTCTAAGTATTATTCGATAGGTTCCAGTTCTCGTATTTCACAGTACAGAATATATTTTACATTCTCTCCATTGCACTTACGAAGTATAACTAAACTATTTTTTTTACATCTACCTCCCAAAATTCTAATATCATTCCCTCTTCTTTCCTTAGCGTACTACTTTTTTAACATCATCTTATATCCTTCCCTTAGAGTTAAAAACATTTTTCTCATCATCATTATAATTAAAAAACCCTAAGATTGGTTTAATGCAGCTCTCTACACTATTCTTTTCTTAGCTAACCTAATTCTTCTCTTCGCTTCCTTGACAACATCCTCCTAATATTTTTTCGTGCCTATATTTGCATTTCTCACTTTGATTAAATGCGTGGTTAACATGCTAATTCTTGATCGTAAGAGAAGAATGTCATTCACCGCCGTTCGCCTATGACTCCATTTGCGTCTAACTTCATGTATAATATTTTCCTCGGTGTGGCAACAGTGTCTCTCGGTCGCATTGTAAGTAGTGTACGCCCAGAATATTATATTTGGCTTTCTTTCATGGCAGCTAGAATAACCTTGTTCACTCTGTGTTTTAATGCAGGACAGGTGATGATTCACCCTCTCCCCACACCCGTGGCTGGCTAGGTATTATGTTGATGCAGATTTAGATGTGTAATCGTTTCCCTAAAAGTTACTCAAAATAAGTGTGATAGTCGCACACTCGACTTGCAATGGCCATAAAGTTCATGGCTAAGGTTAAAACTAGAGGCACAGTAGCGTGTGCACGCACCTCTCATGTCGTACATTCCTCGCATACTGACACACAGAGATGCAAAGGTGTGAAACGTAGGGTAAAGCAGGAAATGTTTTCCTTTTCTCTGTGGAAAAGGGATGAGTAAGGAATGAACACTTGCGGCTGATGTATAGGGTAATCCCCTTATGGGAAGAGCGGAACTTCACGGCTCGTGAGAACAAGCTCGACGCCAAGCAATGATTGCGTCGCCTTCAGTCTACCCCCTTACTACTCTGGGGAATATCTCAGCATAAAAGCAGCCCTGCTTCGTTCCGTTCTTATTTCGGTTCGGAGTAATGAGGGGCCGGATAGTACTTGAGAGGTTGCCAGAAGTTTCCGCGATTGCAAGTGCCTACACCACCGGATGGGAAAGGTGGAGTGGGGATATGTTTGACGGCAAAACTACGCTTTAACTCTTGATGAGAGAATTGAATTACGTGCCCGACGGCATTTCCCCTGAGCATTGGCTAATGGGAGGAAAGTATTTTGCACACGCGATTCTCGGAGAGAATATACGTCCCCATTCAGAGATGCCTTTATCTTTATTTGATCCAAAATTTACGTCCTTGGCTCATTATATCCATGTTGTTTACGTATACCATCAACAAAATGTGAAGCGGTAGAGGTGAGCTGAATAGCGGTAGACTGAGCAGTCTCATTATTTTAGTGTTTTCCTTGCATTTATATCTGTGACCTTGTGTATCAAACAGTGACGCTAAAAGGGAGGCAGTACTGAGATACCAAAGAGTAAAATTGAGTTACTGTATTTTCACGGCATTTAAAATATAGTTTTATATATTGCTTTTAATTCGAGACTTAAGTAAATGACTGAAAGTAAATCCTTATAAAGGCATCATAGTGAATGAGTTGTACATATCTCTTTACTCGAGCTATCATAGCAGATCCATGCTTACGTTGTGCATTCAAACCTTATGCAGAGATTTTTAATGCATGTTTGGAATAATTTATTCGAAGCTTATTTTTTTATAATTTTTTACTTGTAACTTTATTTTACTTTTCTAAATCCATGTTCTTTTGATTGCATTGTTATTGGAACACATATCTGCGGAAATCTGAGGACCCATTATGGTTTTTGAAGTATTTTTTGCAATCTAATCTTTAAGCCTATGTAAAATAAACCTTTGAGGAGATCTCTTGAGATTGATGTGTTTCTTTCACATAATATGGCAAAGGATTGTTGCGGCAACTTATTTTTGTATTTTCGAGAAAAATCAAATGGGCAATCACTTCTTTTCTTTAAATATTATGCCTGTCTTCACTGATTTCGCGTCCAAATTAGATTGCCAAAGCTTAATTACCTAGGTATCTTAGGCATACATTTGAAGAGGATTTTTATGAACCTAGCTAATCCCTTTCATTGCTAAGCGCTATTTGACTCTTTCAAATTTATTATCAGATTTTTTTAATTCACGCTCCTCATCATCTAAATAAAGAGTGACTTTTCTCCAGTTAAAATCCTCATTTGTCCGAGAAAGAAAAACCGAGTTACACAAAAGTATAGGCCTTTTTCTCGTCACCATCTAATGAGTCAAAGCTAACCGCAGAACTCTAAGTAGATAAAAGTAGTGGCCTATGGCGAAGCCATGCTACCATCTTGAGAAATGATTCTTATAGGTTTTAAGCATATTCGTATTGCAACTTTGGTCTCTTCTTTTGGTAGATCAAAACCAAACCTTCCCGCTTTTGTCGTTTTTATCCCGAGGTGAGTGTATACACCTCCGGATGTTCCCCTTGGCCTTCATTACTTGCGTAGACTCATTGCTTCGCTTCTCTCTTCTCTTTCTAACTTATCTTCCACTACCTATCCCCTCTCCTAACCCTGTTACCATTTTCCCCAACCCCTAAGGATACTCCAAAACTCTCTCTCACTATCTCTCTAGTCCCTTCCCTCCCCTCGTTTTCCTGTCCCGTCGCCACTGCTCTCTCGACTGAGTCATCAGAACCGCTCACTCAAAGCTTTTAATCAACTTAGCCTCTCGAGAAGTGACAAACCGGGAGCAGTGTTTTCCTGCCCCGCCGTCGTCAATTCACTTCTGCGCCTGCTTCATTTCCGTTCCGATTCCCCATGGCACATTGGTGGGAGGGAGAGTGAGCGGGGTAGAACGGAGGTGGGAAGAGACATTGCGAGGGGAGAAACGGGATGAAGGGAGAGAGAGAGAATGAAGTGAGGGGTGAGGTGGAAGAAGGGCTGAGGATAGAAGTTAAGGGGTAGGAAGAGAAAAAATATGGTTTTTGTGGAGAGTCGGTGCTTGTGTGGCGGAAGGCTCGCTGGAAGTAACTCTTCGTGATTTTCCAATGCACCGAGAATAAATTGTGGCATGCATTTAGCATCGCCAGTGTTTCATTGAACCTACTGGAAGATCATTTGAGATCAAAGCTTAATTATGTTGCCATATTAATACAGTAAACTCACGATTTTCCGTGCTAATGACTGGTAAATTGTTCACGGATAATAGGGAAACACGGATAATCCGCTGTTTGATTATTTCCGGCCTTATTTTTCTGCGGTGTGACACCAAAATAAATAAACTTCCAAAGAAAACACATTCTGCCAACGAAAAGATTCTCGCTCTAAATAATAGATTTTAATGGCATAAACAAATATCGTAGAACTGCCCCGGCCTCAACTAAAAGTTCGCAAGCCTCGGGTCGAAGTCACGAAGCGTGGCGTAACATCGGACCAGTCGGTAGGGCCATAGTAAAAGTCAGCATTGGAGGAAAATAGCAAAAGTTTACTTACTTTTGAGACCACTGCCGATAGATTGGCGATGCACAGATAATCCGTAGTCCGGATAATGCGCGCACGCATAATCGGGAGTTTACTGTACTATTCATCAATGTGATACGCATCACCGTGTATTAAGCAATTTTAGCGTTTCTGCGAATCGGGTTTATACATCATAGTCATTGATTTAACGTGATCAATTTTGTACCATGGAGAAATAAACTATTCAGTTAAATAGAAGTTTATAGCCGTCTGAAGCTGCTTCCTAAATTCCCGCCAGAAAACGGTTCAAAATGTTCTCAGAGAATCAAACTCTTGCCTGCGCAGTGGTGATTGATTTTTTACAATCTGTATCGTTGAGAAGTAGATCTTTTGTAATGCCAATGACTTGAACCGTGTTTGAACACACTCTAATGTGTGTTTATTCACGTTTTCGTTACTCGCTTCGCATTAAGCATTAGTATATGAGGGGAGTGTTCAGTAGCAGAATGCTGTGTATAGTGTCGCATTTTACTCCGTCTTTATCTAGCATACCTTTGTGAATGGAACGAAATCGATACCGTTCGTGTCGCTATGTGATATTCAAATTCCCTTTTCTCCAGCGGGAAGGGCGAAAGGGGGATGAGATGAGGCTGGGTGAGGGGAAATAGTTAGGAGAAACACTGGGCGGTGTTGTGGGGAGGAGTATTCGAATGAGGAGTCAGTGGAGGAGCAAATCGCATTAAAAAGATAACTGCGTGACGGGAAACAAAGGAACGTCGGAGAGCGGCGACGCACGCGCTACGGAAACGGGCGGTGTGCGGAAGGAATGGGAGAACAGACCTCTCTCCCCTCCTACCCCCGTAGCGTTTGCACTTTGTTGTTTGGACAACTTTTATATTAAATTTGCAGCTGTTATATGTTTATGGGTTTGCATTCTCCCTCGCCCCCATGTCCTCTGCAGTGTTCAGTTAAGCTCTCCTCCGCATGCCACTCACGTCTTCCCTTCGGGGATGGGGAAGGTTCGCGGAGAAGAGAGGGTTGAAGGATGGCGAAATGTGTGTGTGTATAAGCTTTTGCTCTGTTGTCTTATTAAGATTTGTGTCTACAGCTGAAGTCAAGAGCTGCGATGCCATTGCTCTGCAGATCTGAAAAGTCATGGATCCCCGAGAAATCCGTCGGATCTTTGCAAGGAAGAGCGTCCTTGGCACTGCAAAACAATTTGACATGGGTATTCTTTGCCTGCTGGTCAAACACTATACTAAGTTTCTGGAAAAAAATCCTCAGGCGAGTTAAATTTTTTTGCTGACGTTATCCTTTTTACTCAAAATAGAAGGTGTCATTAAAAAATTAATTCCATGATTCCTGATTTCTGCAAATAAGCGCACAATTAAGACGCATCAAGTAATCAATACCAAGTATTTTCTTTGTCATAATTGGGGTTTTTCGGTTTCATTGTAAACACTTGTTATATCAATAAATGTTATAGCCACACTTCCAATATTTAGGATATAATTGTTTCTAATTCGTTAGTTCTCTTATAAAAATATATGAAGGTGCCATAGCGCTTTTATGTGCCATTAAATCAAGCACACAGGTCATTAATGAGTCGCTCATTAATCACAATATTCAAATCATAATTTCTATTGTACGATCACATATTTGTTGAGATAATTTACATCAGTATTTATTTCAGTTACGTAGCTGCATGTATAATATTTATATCTTGTAAATATTTTGGAGTGTTTGCTCTCATTTTTGTAGATATGTTTTTGCTTATAGTAACGTCCAATTGAGTACATTTCTTTAGCAAGGCTATTGAGTAACGGAAAACTAGAATATGTGACCTACCACTGGCATTCTCTCAGTGTTGCGCTAATGTTTAGAAAATGAAAAATATGGCAATAAGAATTAAGGTGATTGAACTGGGAAATTTAGGATGAAAAAAACATCATTCATGAGCAGTCATCTGTAGCGTTTCATGTTTTCCAGCTACTTCGGCATTAACGGGAAAGCGTGTCCGTGGAGCGAAGGAGTTCTTATTGGATTTGAAATTGCCATGCCGAAATGTGGAAACTCTCTTGCTTGGTTCCTAACTTCTCGAGGTTGACTGTAAACAAGTTGGCGCACGATGAAATGATAAATAATCGAGGGCTTGAGATGGTGCTCAAGACATACATTTCATAAAACTTCCTTATATTCAACCGAGTGTCTCTTTAATTTGTTAAATGTTCTTTTCTCCATCGATGTAATATTTTTTAGCATCACAGTTCCCTGTGAGATTTAATTTTTATCCCTTTGGTGATTAGTTCAGTGTCTATCCATAAATTATGTAACTCGTAAGAGAGGGTGGGGGCAAACTTTGCGACTCTTGATTGGCAGGGAGGGGGTAGTCCAACCTTCCGTAGCGTTGGGAGAAATATTGGCTAATAATTCATTCATACACAAAATAATAATGATGATACACGTAAACATTAGTGAATAAATGCCATTTTATGGAAAAATAAGATATTTGTTAAGAATATTAGTTATATTTCCAAAAAAGGAAAGGTTCATTGAACATGTTACGTAATCTAAGGGGGTCTTAGAGAATATTACGGAGCGTTATAGGGGCAAGGACCTCATTACATTAAACCTAATCATACGCTTCATCCATTTAGGGTTATGCCATTGCCGACTCCACCCTTTCTCGTTACCCTGACATCCCCATCCTTGTATCTTTCATCCCGGTATGAAGTTCCTGTAAGTGCTGAGTAGACTATAATCCAATGATGGGGATAAAGCGACAAATTATTTTTCTTCGGTCCAAATTATCGAATGCTAATTCGATTATTAGTTTGGCATTACGTAATTTTCACTTGAATCTTGAATGGGACCTTTTTCCATCGTGAGATAAGGAGGTACTTGGAGGTAACGTTGGTCACCTACTCTGCAGGAACCATCGCGTCGTTTGCTCAGATTCCCTTGTTCCGTTTGGGAGAAGCGTTATTCATTTATGACTGATAGCTCATCGGTGAAATGCGTTGCGATGTTAATGATTCGATAAATATATACTACCTAGTCATTCTCTCTTAAGGTGTACTGCGTTCATATCACTTGTATTTTCATGATTTCACCTGACATCTTTGAACATGTATTCAATATTCTTGGAATAAAATAAGCTACAATGTTTTTTTTATAAATAAAAAAATTAGTGTTAGAAATATCTTCTAATATGCGAGGACTGCAGAGATTGTTAATGATCTGAATCTTCGTGGATATTTCTGTAGTTCCTCATTTAACCTGCAAATGAAAATTTTGGCAAATGAAAAAGAGCTACTATAAGCATTTTCTCTTTTTATCAGTTACCTCATCGTTCCTGGGTCTTATTTAGTGCATTGATGGGATACTTACAGGCAGCGAATCGCTTGATTATTTTATTAATAAATTGGTTTCCGACGTTTCTTGAACATTTTCTTTCGTTGAAAATATGCATTGAAATCTCTGGGTTGTTTAATGTCGTTTTAATTTTACCTGGCGATGCACGCTTTAAAAAGTTTTTCTCCTTGCGCTTTTTTCATATTTTACATTGAAAAACAGGCATTACTGTAAAATAATTGAACTTGTAATTGTAATTAAATCCTGCGTGTATAAAATATCACCAAAGGTAGATAATTTATTCTCATTGATGACAATATAGTTTTCCTTGCCCTATTCACATCCCTTACGGCGACAATTTGATGGATGAATCTCCGATAGGTACAAAAAAAACTAGTAAATACCTAACGTTACACAGTTTACGCTCAAATTGTCTGGGCGAAAAATCTTGCATGGTTAATCGTGTTATCTTGAATGAACATCTGTGTCTGACAGTGTCAATTGAAGAGTCAATCATTCAACGTGGCTATGACTACGAAAGCGCAAATCGATTTCAGTTCTATTAGGCAGTATTGAAAAATAAAGTACGCGCAAGGGAAGGGGAAACATTTAAAGAAAAAATAATTTCATATTCGTTTCTGTTTATCGGGCCAAAGCATTTCACTCGTGCATTATAGAGAGTGGAGCTCGTTTTCTTATGGCATGTATTTTACATTTGTTTTTATGAAGTTTTCAAATTATTTTCTTTAAAACAGTTTTAAACTAGTAATGTGTCTATTTTGTAGTAAATCATTATTTCTTATCTCTGTAGAATTTTTGTACTTTATATATTTTTGCGAATATTATCCAAATGGTAAACCGTAATAGAAAGAGTTCCAATTCCATGTTCCACTCGTAGCATATGTTTCAAGTATCATATCTTTTTATGGATGATAGCTGGAAGTAGGTTTCTAACTACATGCAAGTATTGATATAATTAAAGTATATTCAAGAAATATGGGGTGAATCAGTGTTACATTTTGTGCCTGACAAGGGCTGTTAATGATTAAGAAATTGTGAGTAACAGGGGGAATATCATGTTTAAGATGATAATGTTCTGAACCTCATAACTGAAAGTTAATCCTAAAATTCACACAGTATCTCTGTCCGAGGAAGTTTTTGAGCTCAACTTTTGCGTTTCCTGGGCTGCGCGTTGTTAACTTGGCTTCTACACTCTTCTATTGATTATTTAAGTCCATAATCACATTTTTAATTAATCGTTTTATTCATGCACATCGGCCTTAAATAAAGACGATTAAGTCGAAGAATATCACATTTAAGAAGCGATGAAATTTAGTACATTCTTCGGCAGTTTAATCGCATGATGATAGTTCATTTCTGCATTTTAAAAGATACCTCTCTTAGTGATCTTAAAATCATGAACCGACTAATTGATTGTATCGCTTTGAGAATGTCCATGTATCAAAGTAATGAACATTGTATTTGTTAATGTGTATGCTTTTCTTATTTGATCAACTTATGCTTTAATCTCTTTAATTTCTTATTTAATCAACTTATGCTTTAATCAACTTTACACGCTGAGCGATCGTAATATATTAAGACAAATCAAATATATGATATCGCCATGTCATAGAAACATTAATTTTTGCATCCATAATGTAAATTTAATATTGTATGGTGTTCATGTCCGAGATCTGCATTATAACGATTCACCTGGTGAATTGGCGGGCAGTTAAATAATAGTTTTTAATGACTTAGCTACTTGCTTAAACTTGCATATTTTTCAAAAAGGCTATGTTTTGCTGGTAATAGTTCTGCTAATTCGATATTCTGTAATACCCGTCTGAGCTAGCACAGGCAGGTTTTGGGATTATTTTCACTGGTCTTTACTCCTATGATGGTTTGGAACCACCTCATTGCTATGACTTTTTCATCTGAATGCTATATACTGAAATTTTCTCGTATATTCGTCATTTTATACTTGCTCCATTTATCTTATATTTTCTCTGCAGGTTTTCTTTATTGCTACTTCCGCCATAATTTCTCTCATGACACTATGATTTTCTTTTGCTACCCTTCTTCTTGCCAATAATTTCATATTTTCTCCTCTGATGACTCCTATGACCTTTGATCCATTGCCATTAGATGCTCGCAATTACAAAAATTGGTACTTACCATAAGAAACAATGAACATTTGAATTAACATTGTTATACCTATTTTTCTTGTTCTTGTAAACGCAGTCAATTTTTTTTGTGCTCAGTCCCTTTCAAATGACGACCGAGGCCAGAGAAACTGAACTTAATAGCTACTTCACTCCGGAAGGGGAGATAATCTTCAAATAAGAAAGCGAAGCGACATAAAGCTTACCGCGTGAACCACCGAGAGTCTAAGAGTAAATTTCCGTCAGTGTAAATAGATCGGAACTCGTGGTGTGCAGCGTCGAGTGGAAAGTGTCGAGAGTTCTGCACACCTCTAATCCTTGACGGGGCATTCCACAAGCCACCACCGCCGAGAGCGTCAACGGCAACGAACTCCGCGGCTGCGCTATTATGCGAAGAGGAGGCTCCCGGTCGTCGGGTGAGCTCTACCATCTCGTTTTATCGACGGGCCTGTTGACGTTTTCTGTTTCTCCCTCCCCCGGCCGTGCGTGGTCGGCGGGAGAGGAAAAATCGGGAAATTAGATTAGGCCGCAGCCCCCTTTTCGACGGCTCGAACCTTTTTTAGGGGGTTAGCAATCAGTCCCTGAATGAAGAGGGGGCGCCAGCGAGACTTCCTCTGCCCCCCTCCTCCCACCCCCGGGGGATGCGAAGCAGGTTTAGCACGTGCGTTCGCATAAAGTTTTCAATTTACCTTCGCCCCGCCACGCTCTCGCACGCATACGCTCCAACGCGCCCTGTGTTTTTAATTTTCTATAATTCTGATCTCTTAATCACCGCAGGACCGGTCCGATCAATAATTCATTGTGCAAGGTGAATTGATTGATTGGGCGTTTCCTGGGCGATATTTTAAAATTAGGAATATTCGGTTAGCATATGGATTAAGAACGGCGAGCGTACCCCAGTGGATGCATTCTCTTTAATTACTGACATTATTGGGGCAATGCCTGCCCGAACCCGCCTATTTTAATAAGTCATCAAATGTTTGAAGTATATAAGATATCACGACTATTTTTTGCGTTTCTCAAATTTCATAGTTTATTTAACAAAACTACCAACCCTTGAACGTTAATATTCAGAAAAAAATGAAGTTGTCAGCAATTCTTCTCTCGATATTGAGGATATCCATTATTCGTTGCTGGAACGGGTGTGAGAGTATTGTGTTTGAGAGAAAGCATTTTGTTCGGTTGGAACGCAAAATCTAGTATCCCTGCTTACTTCTGGAATTAACGCTGTCTAAATAAAATTACCATTGAGATATCGTGGATTCTATATATATTCTATTGAGATATCGTGGATTCACCCCCAGACCATACCCTTCATTGATTTGACAAATTTAGTTATTTTGCTAAAAACCGGTTTGTGCAAGTTAAAATTTATGTCTGTAAAACCTACAAAGATACTGCGTGTGTTTCTTAAACATGAAGTGGCATCGGTTTTTGAAACTTATGGCTTACTCAACTCCGTTATTCCCGCATTAGTATTCTATATATATTCGTTTTCAATTGTAGAATAGGTTTATTTCCATTTTATATGAACCTGAGACAGTCGTGCTACGAAATAGCTGCTGGTTTTCTTCTGTGATTTTGAATAATGTACCCACCTGAGACTGGAAGAAAAGATATATAGATAGGAATGGGAAGGGAAGCTTGGAGGGTAGAGAAAACCCCGGTATTGGTTTCATCCCGCTCTTAGCAGAAGACGCCGATGAGGACGCATATCGTCCCATTCAACAGGAGTGCAAACGAAGTAAGGAGAATACTCTCTGCGCAGCATTTAATCAGGGTCGGTTCACCAGTGAAAAATTTCTTCCTCTGTTCTCCATAAGGTTAAATCAAATGAAGACTTTTAAAACCCAATTAAATATCATACTGAAGTTTGGCCGGGAATTATTTAGACACGTGGAACTATAAAGAAGTCCGCTTCATTTTATCGTTACGGTTATTTTTGTAATGTAATAGTTTTCATCATTTTGGAGCTTTCAATTCAACATATATCAAACTTGCTTTGAGGTTGTGTTTGCACTAATAATTTATATTATTTTTGGGGACCATAGTTTCAGTGAATGCCTCATATTATTTTATTGTAGTGATGCAACATTTGTAATAATTTTATAAACCGTAGTTTTTTCACGGCCGACCGATTGATTCTATGATACCACCATTTATTCTTTCGATTTTCCGTCATTTTTTTTTCAATTTTAACTCCTCAGGTGGAGAGCAATTTTCAAGGACAATCGAATATCTTTCAGTGTTTTATTTTTCACTGCTCAACTCACATACTTTTAGTATTAAGTGTTCAATGTTCCGTAATCTTCAACGAGTAAATTTCTACTATTCTACCTGCGTCAGCAACTACTGGAGTAAGATTTTTGTTTGTGATGTGGCTTATTAGTCTCGCACCGAGTCCAATATGCAGCTGTTAGGGTAATATTAATAGAATTCCTGAATTTTAGCTTTTTTTGGTTATCCTTCTAAGAAGGATAAAAGTAGGTACATAAAAGAGTCGTTTGCTCTTGAAATTCCATAGTGTGCTCTGAAATTAGTTATCAAGTATAATACTGTGTAAACATGAATTTTTATTTCTTTAGAAGTGTATATTATCTATGATTAATGGCATAATCATATGCTTCTCCATTCAATATCGATCTTTACCGTCCTAAAACTAATAATTCTCATAATATTCCAAAAAAGAAAACCTTATATTCTAAATTAGTCATTTCGGCTATCGTAACTTCATCTTCGGTGAAAAAGGTGATAGATTTGGCAAGTGATTACCAATGCTTCCACGTCGAATTGGGGAATAACGGCTTGCCAGTGCATATTTTGCAGTTTGGTGTTCTGGGAAGACGTCCATTCTTTTTTGTATGTTACGGCACTGTGAGCGTAGCATGTCTGGCATAGTGCCGGTGGGTGGCCCCTAAACGGCTTTAATATATTAAAAGCCCAGGGTCTTATAGCAATAAAATTATTGACGTCCAGTTTAAATTCATCGGCAATGCTGATTTCATATCTCCTCCCTTAATTAAAAATCATAGCTAATAATTTTAGGATTATGAAGTGTGGGATATATTTTCTTTCTTTTTATAAAAATATCTTCGTGTAAAATGAGAGAATTCCCATGATGGGGACACCCTGGAGCTAATAAATAGCTTTATTCTCTATTCACTTGAACTATAAAATCTGTTTTAATGTGGTTTAAACATAAATGTAGACACGAAATTCAAAAACGTTTTAAGCACACCCACTATTTCCTTATGACAATGGAAATTATTACCTTTAGGCATCAATATAGTCCACATCTTGCAATTCTCCACGCTCCAAATTTTCGGAATGGATTATTTATTCTTAGGAGACATTCAAAAGAAAATTAAAATCTCAATAACGTTTTCCCACTCGCTCTTGTTAAGAAAGGAAAGTTTTTTTCTCTCAGATATGAAATAAGACAGTGTACGTACCAACTGTTTTCACACGGTAGAAGTAAACAAAATCCACAGTTATTTTCTAGAGTTTTTCCGGAATCGGGCTCAGCTGGCGCGAATAATAATCTCAAACTCCTCGACTGTGTTCATACGTGGAAATTTCTCGAGTGGTTTTCTCCCGGAGAGAAGGAGCACAATGCGTGCCCGAATAGTATGGCTTTGGATGCCTTTCGCAGCCTCATATCCTAGATCCTTTCGCATCTTCGCCGTGGCGGCGAAAATGGGGTGGAGGGCTCGGAGGTACGGCTTTCTCCCAAACCCTAGGTCGCCTTCTAGCCCCCGTGTTCTTCCAATAATCAAGGGCAATCAAGTGGTAGCTGTATAATTTGACGATATATCGATCCCAATTCAGTTGAATCTGGTCGGCGACAATCTCATGGGGCCTATAGATTATAATTAATTCTATGAACTACCACCACCACTTCATTTTCTCCAATATATAAACATTATCAATCGGTTGAAATTTGCTCAACGAATAATTTCTCTTGTCCATAAATAAATAAACATATTCTCGGCTACAGCTGCAATAATAATAAGTGAAAAATAAATGTAATTAATACCTCAAATACGTAAAGAAATGACCGCGGACATAGAAAAAATGTGATATGTTCAACTTTGAATATAATATTATATTCAAGACTTTCTAACACCAATTCTAACTAGATGATTTACTTCACCTTACGGTATAAAACAAGGTTTTTAAAGGTAATATAAAGACGGAGACATTAATTATGAGCGTTTGGATAAACAAAGACCTGAAATAGCCGCAAAGCTCTCGAGACGAAAATAATTCGTTGGTCAAAATAGGAGTGGAGCAATAAGGAAAATTGTAAGTGACCATCTATTGTATGTACGTTAATTATCTTCCTTTCTAAAGCTCACGGATCAAATAGGATATATTGGGGTCCTATCCAATTACCATTGCCGGGAAAAACTCTATTCCGTGGACAAAACCGAGATCATTTGGTAACCCTTGGTGAAAAGAAACGAACAGAATTAAAAGGCACTCGCGTAATTCAATCACAATTCTCGATTAGAGTTGTTTCATGATATAGGCGGCCCAATAAAAACTCACCTCCGTGAATCCATCTGGAAGTCGAACAATAGAAATTCTCCGTCAAGTCGGCTTCCGCTGTACCTCCTGCTCTCAGCTTCCCCAAAATGCGTCTTCCAAGACTTCGTGAATTCATTCTGGAGGACGAAACTCACTCTTTGAATGACCAAAGTCTGGTGTTTTATTGAATTTTCCAAGTTAACTAACCTTATGCTTTCGCTGAAATCAACATCAACTAATTATTCGTCATATTTTTACTCTCAGCCACCTACATTTGGGAATAGAGCGTAAAATTCACATTTCAATTCCATAATGTGTAAAATAAGGTTCTGAATGTGTGTTTAAAATAAAAATTAAACTATTTAAAATATTATTTAATATAATATTCAATTAAAATTATATTGGATATCGCTTGCTTGCTGATAGATGACGGTGGCACTATAAGAGACACGCTGAGTTAATTTAAAACAAAATTTGTTTACTTTGTGACAGTTCGATGTACCTACTGCGATATTGTTACCGTCCTGGTTCAATATTTCCATTTCTACTCGTTCGGTTAAGGTAAAGGAATTGGATTCCTCCGTAGCTGTTGAGTAAAAGGGTTGAAGCCTTCACTCTAAGATGCTAAATAAGTCAGTTTACTAGAGGGTTGGACGTTATCCAACAATGTTCTAGGTGGAAACGGAATTAGTCGTATATTATATAGGTGTTCTCTATTCATAGGTTTAACGCAGGTTGGTACATTGGCACAAGCTGCCATGTATACCCGTTAATAAAAAGAACGCCATTATTTATCGCAATATTCTGTATGCGTCGGTTAACAAATCATAAATGTTCGGGGATTAAAATTCAGCAGGATTTAACAGCTACTACAATTCCACACATTAAGAGAAAGATGCCATATTTGATGGCATCTTTCTCTAAAAGTATACAACTACGATTAAATCAGTGCACAAACCTACATTTTGGCAGAATCGATTATTGAAGTCTAGGTACGTAGGTAACTCTATTTAATTAGACGCTATTTCCAATTATGAGATGGAAGCAGTGTTTTAGGTTTTTAGATTTTAGTACTGACCATATTTATCGGCCGAGCCAGATTTACACTCTGGCTCAGGGAACGTGGCGTGATATTTTGTGTTAAATTTTAGAAGTAAGTATAAATATTAGGATATGATATAATGTGGGTGCCCCTCTAGCACGCTGTCGCAAGCGACAGTTGAAGGTGAAAGTATGTATGTGGGTATTCATGTTTTTTAACCGGTGATACGTGTACCATTCATGGTGTTTGAAAAAAATTGCTGGCACGTAAATACCAGGGTAGTGATATTTGCAATTTAAAAAAATATCTCAAGAAAAGAAAAAATATTATTTTTTTACGAAATAAATATATGTATAATTCATCACATGGCCCCACCATTATATCTCTCTTTAGTTTTCAGCCGAAATATTTTCAATTGCTGTTACAGAAATTGTATTATCCTTTTGATGTTCACGATATGCTCAATAGAAAAGACTGATACCCATGTTCGTATGAATTAAAACATGGCATTACACTTGGCCCATAAGACGCAGTTTGATATAAGAACGTATTTTTTGGTAAAAAAATTGTCTCTCTTATGTGCCAAGAAAACTGTAATGAAATTCCTCGAAGACGATAGAATCGGGAAGATGATAATTACTGTCGGTCTGTATACACGTATATGACTATGTTAGAATGGCGTTTTTAAGGTGGTATTTTATTGAGAAGGTAATTAGTGACGCAACACGGTCTCTAATTCACCTTGCTTTTGCTTATTTCCATTGATTTAACACTAGGTAGGATATCGTTGAATATGTTTCAATTGCGATACAGGGTTCATACTGTGAGTTATACCATAGTAGTAATTTATTTTTCAAGGGTACTTCGACATTAGGGGTCATTTTGCTCCATGCGAGGGAGTTTCTACATAAATTATGCATATATTTCTTCATAAATATTGTAATGTATCATCAGGGGGGAGGGGGGTTAACGCTTTTCCCGGAAATATCAGGCCCCCTATTCTCGATGTTCCCGTGACTTAGGTTACCATGCGTTCAGCGAAACCGAGGTTGCGTTTGCCGCGTATTCCCATTTCGCGTGATCACCCAAGTGATAAGCTTCGGGGACTCTCCGCTGATCATGACGACATACCAAATACGTCATCAATTATGGCCAATCCGGCAATGGCAAGGAGGGGGGTGGGAACAGATGAGTAATGAAATGTGGTATGCGTCGTTTTGTTTACTGAAGTTAACAGTTTGTTTACAGTAAGTCATCATCCATAATGTTAATTAAAGAATTTGCAAATGTTTTTATTTTCGAAATACGAATCTATTAAAATTCATCATTATGAGTTGTTGAATAATAATCTAATCAATCGTCTACTGATAAGGTAGGGTGAATATCTCGTAATAGTTCTTATCTTATGCCGAAGGACAAAGCCAACTGCCGAAAAGTTGTGATCAACCCAAAGAAATCTAAAGAAGACCGGTTCGCAAAAAGAAATAATTCTTTCCTACCCACTTCGATATACTTCTTGTTAATAGAAAGCAATACATATTAAATAGCCATATAAGATGTTCATTGTACTAATGACGAGAATTAAGTTAATTGAACGTCATGTGAAGCAATGAGCAAAGCAAGTATTAGTCAATAGCGGTTAACATATTGAAAGAACTTATCGAATGATGTGCTAATGTAGGAATATTTCTTAAGCATAGGTAGGATTCCAACTTTTTGTTAACTCTTGGAAATATAGAAGACAGGTCAACACAGTATTCAACATTGCAGAAAAAGAGATTAATTATAACTCGATGCAAAGAAATTCATGTCATGGATTTTCCTTGTCAAGTTACTATGCAAGTGATGACACTATACTTCAGCATTTTGAACATATGAATGTGCATAGAATATGCTTAAGATGAAGTAAATGATTAATCACACTTAGACCATTAGGTATAGAATTGTTTTCACTTCATTACAAATTTAATGTCTTTTGAATAATTTGTCAATTATTTTGTTCATATAGAAAACAAATAGGCTTTGACAATGATGTTATAAGCAGTAACTTACACAGAAATATTTATTTATCTTGAGGAAATGCATTGCTCTAGTAGCAATAAACTATAAATTTGTACTTAAAGAAGTTAGGTTACATAAAATTTCAAAACCTTGCATGCTTTGAACCCAATTAGTTAAAAGGCCTACACTAGCTGAAATCAGAAATGCATGAATATGAAGTCAACATTAGGCATAAATCTTCCTGGAGTGTCCAAATTGTATATGTCTGCACCTACCTACTGAATGGAAATTCAATGGGAGTGCTCTGTGTATCAACAGAGTATAAATGCTCACTAATATGCACTAGATCATGGGTATGTGCTTGTTTCTTAGGAACAATTCTCACAGATGGTGCATTCTTTGCATACATGTTAGCCCAACCATTAATGCCAAGCCATTCTATTGTCATAATAATGTTGCTTTCTTCACACTGGATTGATTAAATTATCTAAGATAAAGAGAACTAAGAGGGTGGGTTAAGAAGGACAAAGCTTAAAAATAAATGAGGGTATGATGCTTGGTGAGGAGTTGATACAACGACGTGTGATGTCGGAGTACAAGAAACCAAATTTTAATTCCATTTGGGAGAGCTTGGTGACTTAATAGAACATTACTGCAAATACTGCCAACTGAGTTAGGGTAAATTCCGACAGAACACCCATACTGATATCTTAACAAGTACTGGCACACATCACAGGTTAACCATAAATTACAAGCCACTATATCACAAGTCTAATTGCATTTTCAATATTCTGGAAAAAGGTATGCTTTGGAGGAGGGCTAGGAGGTGATCAATCAATCCATGCAAATGATTTTATAAGTTGGATGGGTGAAAATCCTCAGGAAAAATAAAAGTTCCAGGAATTTTGCTACATGCAGATTGTCATGGATTGAAAATATTTTGCCCAGCAAGATAATAAAGTGGCTGATGCTCTTAGCGTGAATTACTTTGTGGAGTAAACATTCAAACATATTTCATGTAGAGTAACATGGATAAGAATGTGATGTTATTACATCACAAAATATAGATACATGCCAAATGCTCAGACTAGTCTGCTGCTTGAGTTCATTAAAATTTGGGGCCTTATTATGATGTTGTCAAGAATTTTGCATTTCCACTACATGAAATAAAGAATGTTATTTTTTTTAATCTCTAACTTTTAATTTGCATTTTAGCACTGTCAATAGAATGTAAAACTATGATGGTATCACACATCACTGTGCATGTATTGTAATGAACAGAAACATGAAATTCTGACAACAAATAATATCCAGCAGGAGAAATAAATATATGTCATGGAGCACCAGAAAATTTCTGATATAAATACCAGCTAAAGCAATGTTTTTCCCTCTTCGATGATGCAATATTTAATTGCAAGAACTTTTCACACTCCCTCCTACATCTACTTATATATACTGAAAATCAGGCATTATCTAGGATTTGATACATTACCTTTAGGGATTGATGAAGCATAATATCAACCATTACAATTAGAAATTCCGACCCATGTGAGCATATACCTGTATACTACATTGAAATTACAACTCACAAAATTGAGTGCCTTACCTATAGTTCACAAATATTTACCAATCAATTAATTAGGGAAATTTTGAGTGAGAAAAGCGAAATAAGATGAAAGACACTCCTATTAATGATAATCTGGGTTGTAGGCTGGGGTGTGCAAATAGCACTATGGGAAGGAAATGTTACAGTATCTGCAATAAATTATATATTTTCATTTTGTGTCATAATTCACTCATGAAACATTCCACACACTGACTGAGGTAAAATTAGAGATAGTCAACTAACATGCCCTATCTAATTTGAAATGAAAAATTCCCCAGGTTTTGACACTTAAAAGGCCACACTAGTTACTTGCCACGAAAATATATGTATGTTGAACCATCATACGTCTTAATTTGATTATGATTCCGATAGTATTTTAAATTGAAAAAGAAGCCATTGAGCGTACAACTTCACAAAAATCCTGCACCTTACGACATATACCGATGGTAGGTTTAGGTAGATACAAGTAACATAAAAACTAGTACTTTCAAGGACAATTATGAAGCAAACGCATTATTTCCAGCAAACGTAACACACAGTTGTGAAACAAGCACGTATGAAAACGCTATTTCCTTCATCTATCCATTAATATCCTAGGTGAGAATGATTTATACCTTTTACAAGGTAATCTGCCACTTAACACTCAAAAGAGCTTTTGGAAAACATTTATTAGCACGGAAGTACATGATATAAGCAAAGCATCGTAACATGAAGTACTCAAACACTTCATTCGTAAAAGCACAAATGAGACAAAACATCAAATATGAATTATTCTTTGGTACTCACTATCAGCTCCACATACGCTATGGTTCACCAAAAGCCTAACCTTTTCCTATCCTAACTAAAATGTAAACATAACCACCCATGCCGAAGTGAGGTGAACCGCGACTTGTATTTAAGTTGTGTGATACAATGTGTCACAAAATGGCAAGAGCATTGTGTTACAAAATAGTTACAAGGCCATTTGAGAAACATATATCATTACGAAGTACACAATGTAAACAGCAAAACAAGAAGTCATTACACTACGATCATTCTGATACGTATCTAGTACAAGCACAAATACGTCAAAAATTTAACAAGAATTGTTTTTCAGAGCACGCCGTTATACCACTTATGTTATAAATCACCCAAAATTGTCTTTTACTCATCATACTCGAAGTTTTACACCTCTCCCAAACTGAAATGAACTGTATCACGCAACTGATTTGGGTGATAGATCTTGCGATAGCTAACCTAGGCTGTAACCGGCCAATAGCAGAACCAGCATAAGAATGTGCTCTCTGATTGGTGGAGCGTAACCTGTGAGCGGGAGTTTAACACGGATTGCGATGCGTTAAGAAAGAGAATTCAACGTCTCACTTTTTGCGAGAATCAGGCGACTCGCCCTGGTTACGGGGCAGGTTACGAGAACCAGAATAGGGCCCCAGGTATCCCGAAAATCACGTTGCGTGGTAACGATTTTTTTGAGTGCAAAGATCCGTTCCCAATCTTAAACTAGAGGCCTCCACTCATTAGCACATATCTCAACCTTTTGGGCTTCCGCGCCACCATATTTCTCAAAAAGGCTCGAAAATCATTGCCATATTCGTGCATTATGGTTTTCAAGTACTCCGAGTGGTTAGGTTCTATTGGGTTTCTCTGTGTGTTTTTTCAAGTCTGTACCCCCTCTTATAGGTACTTCATACCAGAAAGAAAGGTAGAAGGGTCGCAACGGAATGAAAAGGAAAAGAAGGAGCAGAGAGAAATCCGGCGTCCGCATCAATCTTTTAACGTAAAGGCGCCAAGGGAACCACAGCTCAACGTACCATCCGGCGGACGTGGAACTGAACTCAAATGCTCTTCACAAAGCATTCAAGTGAGGGCCTTTTCACCAATGAAATATGTATCCCAGTGTTGGGATTGAACCGGGGCCCTCTAGGTGAAAGGTCAGTGCTCAGACCACTACACCAACTGAACCCACATTGTTTCATTATCCCTATCTGTATTTTTTGGACGCACCATATCTTAAACTTGTGTACCACGCAGCCCTCCAATCAACCCTGCCCCTGCGATCTGCGTACTCGACCCCTGCTCTGCCCCAACCGGAGGGCATTCCACGACCCCTAACCCGAACCATTTTCATGCTCCCTCTCCCTCCCAATTTCTCTCGTCATCCTCCTACCCTTTCCCTTCCCCATTCCGTCATCAACCTTCCCCCTCTCCATGGAATCCTGCTCTTGTCGAGCTATCCCCTCGCCGGCCCCCGGAAGCCCTAGACACACATCCTTCATTTGATTACCTTCGGCCGTTCATCGCTCCGAATTCCACCCCATCCTGCTCCCCGTTCATCAGCCATCCCTTCGCATCACGTCCAGCCCCATACCTTCCCCGCCTCGCATACGCTGGCTATAGACCACCCGCTAATTCCCATATGCGCGTTTTGTGGAACACAGAGTCATATACCGGCGGGCCGGGGACTTCGACCGGCCGGATGCGGGGCATTTCGGAGGCTTGACAACCTCTTCCTTCTTTCGTCCTGTCTCATTGTCCCAGGATCCCTAAGCTTCTCACAACATCGCTTCTACCCTATCGAGCCCAACATACATGCGCAAATAAGGCTGTGTGAAGTTTAAAACTATCAACCATCGATGCAAACAATAATTGTTGTACGTGATGGATCTTGATTTTCCCGGAAAATGATGCTTTAAAGTCTTCTCAGGCTTTCCATCATGCCAGGTAGACAGCTGCTGCCGACTATTTGATGGTAGAGTAAGTCATCTAATCACCAGCAGCATTTACCTGATCTGGTAGAAAGCCCGAGAAGATTTCACAAGAATCGTTCTCTAGAGTAAATTATGTTGAAAAAATAGCAAGAAATAATTATTTACGGTTGATTATCCTTAGATATATACAGCTGATTTTCGGTATTTAGTATACCCGGTTAATTTAAATACGTTGAAAGTTTTGATAAACATTGTAAGCTATGCCAAATAAGGTATGCTGCAGTTGGTAACTTGGAATATGGACGTTTAGAAAAAAAATTACTTCGATGAAAGAGTGAGTTTTTGTAGGAATTACACTTTGTTTTCGTTGTGGATTGAAGAAATGAATATTTTAACCTTACGCAATGGCAGTTGTCTCGTAACTTGTTTAAATGATAAACTAATTTATATAAGTTATTCTAGTTATAAATATCATCATTATTATTTTCTTTCATGTCGAAGAAATATCGATTAGGAGATGGTGTACCAATAGTCATGTCGCATAGCTCTGTGCCTGGCTCTTATTCAACCATCTATTGAGCCAAATATCCTTTCCACTTTACACAATTTAAACTTCTGCTCGTAGCCTCGCGATGAGATTTACATCCTCTTGAGCGGAATAAACCTATTTAACGCTCGCGCTAGATCCCGTAATCGGCCTCGTTTCCGTCTTGTCCGGTGTTTCTTTTTTGATCATAGTGCTCCCCTACGAACACGACATATTCTGTGCTACACTATTCTGAACATATTCCAGACACCGCTCTTAGTCAATCTTGCCCAGCTTGAGTTTTCGCTACACCACGGCACTTCACGTCTTGTTCGCTCCATGTTGTCGGAATGAAAACTTAATATCGTTCTTGTGCAAGCCGATCGATACATGGTATCACCGATATGAGAGAGCTCTTCCCTTTATCCTGTGTGCTTGCGCTGTGGCAAATATCCTTACAATACAGGTGCAATATGTGATAATATTCTGTACTGTTTTAGTGTTTATTAGTACCAATTTCATACCTTAATCAACCATACCTGCATGAACAATAACGCTAAAAAATGTCCAGGGAATATTAGTTTGAAGTGCAGATTTATATGGACAGCCTAGATGTGGAAAATCATGCATTTATTAAATATGGCCCATGGTAGATTCTTCCATTCTCTTGGACTTGGGCACTAATTTTTTGAGATGGAGAAGATTAAATAGGAGATTGTTACCCCGAATGAGCCCACACACTCCCCTTTGTTTGAAAAAAGGTGTAGTAATCATTTTAATCTGAAAACAGTGAACTTATTAGGAAAGCCGATAACAAAAGACATAGAGTAGACCAAATCATTCTAAAAGAATTTGTATAGACATGGGATGAATATGCAGTTGGAAATAACTGGACGTTGCATGTCAAATCAGAGGAGGAAAGGAGAAATTTTAAACAATAGCTGTAGACAAGCGAGTTTTTTATAGCATAAAGTTAAGATAGAAATGTGTCTTTTGATTACCTTTACATTGAAAAAAGAGGAGCAGTAAAATTAACGTTTCGATCTATATTACGTATTTCTTTAGCGGGACATTGATTTAATGGTCCGCGTTTAGGGTTCATGTGGCAGAAAGTACTACTTTTAATTGTAATTCTATTTTTAATCAATATTTTTTAGATTTGTTCTTGTATTATTGAAATTCGTTGACATTAGTTGACATTCGTCGCTCAAGCCTTGTCTTATTGTAATCTATTGATGATGATGACGTTCATGTGAGTCTGCTTTTCGTATTTTGCTAAATATATCCCTGAGTTAGGTTCTTAACTTCGCTTCATTGCCTTTCCTTGGATAACCATTTGCAATAATTAATTATTTTACCAAGAGTACCTCTTGTCTTTAAGGCTAAACTGGAAATGTATCTGATAGCTATGTCCATAGTTGTGATTTATTTCTCCCGCCAAATTACCCAAGGAAAACGTGCAATATCCCCTTGCGTAATGTCAGGTATTTATTTCAAGTTTCATTGCAATGAAACGCTATAAATGGCACGCCAAGTTAGCGTAATCAAATTCCCTTACTAGTCATACCTCAGCTTTTTCTCCTAATCTAGTTGAGGGTTGAAGTTTATATGCTGAGAGAAGTATTGTTGTTTGAGGTCAAGCTTATATTTAAAATACAAAATAAGAATAATAGTTATATTGACGAATAAATCAGACCGAGAACTTTGAAAATATGCGCAGTTTAGAGGGATAGTGTAATTTTCACAGAGAAAAAGAGTAGGCTAAATTATTTTTTCACTGGAAATTATTTCCGGCTACCTGTTATAGCAATTAGTTAGTTATAGTAGCATCAATAAGTTGTCTCTCATAACGTCACTCAGTAGTTAATTTCGTAATTTTTAAAGTGGACGTGAGGTGTTACTCATTCAGAAATTAACATAGCCTGATTAATTCCTTCCACATCGAGATTCATCCTAGGAATTACCATTTTAAACTCATCCTCATCATAAAAACAGCGACAAACGGTCTTCTGAAATCAAAATAAAACTATTGTTTAATACCTTCCAGCTAGCTTGACATCACAAGGCATATTGTCATCTAAATTCCACCGTGCTGCTGACCTAGGGCAATCCTTTGTTTGACACGTAAAGCCCACCCGTCAAGATTTTTCTTTCCCCTATGTCGGCCACTTTTACCTGCGAGAGTAACTCTTAGGGAGTCTCCTTGTTAATAACTCTCTCGCCCTGACGGTAGCTGGTGAATGTCACCGCCGAGGGCTAGGCATAGAGAGGCGCTTGACGAAGCGGCGGCCGGCGTTGTTCATAATGAATCGCGGCAGCCACGAGTTGCGGTGCTTCAGCTAACTCCTTCCCCTCACAGACCCCTCCCCGCCTCCTTCATTAGCCAGAACAGCAGCAAACGAGGGAGTAGGGTGCTTGGATGGTAAGCCACTTGAGTTTACAATATTGCAATCTATCGATTGATCAATGAGAAGTTCATACAAAATCGCCGTTGTGCGTTATTAAACATCGCAATTATTCTTTTAGTTGATTGGCAATTTTTGTGGGATATGATGCAACGTTAAATCATCCTTATCGAATATAAATTATCCTTAATGGTGGAATTTCAACAAAGAAGAAATCATTGACCTTGATAGGGTACCGGTTAACGTCAAAACGTTTTCTGTGGAAATTATGCTATTGTTCATATCAGCGAACAACTCCGTTAAGTTTTTTGCGGCTAGTTCGCAACCTTTAATTTGTTAAACTATTTTTCATTGAAACTGGTATCATGCAGTAGAACACGCGGAATTATGATCACATTATATCATATGTAGCATCATTCGGTGCACTACGTAATGCAGAATTGATGCAATTACATACAAACGGTGATGTCAATGGTGCATGTGAATAGAGCGCGATATATTTATACACATTTACACCTAGAGGAATCCAATCTCAACCATTATGTTGCACTTATATGCCATAGTACAGCACAATTCGATATGGAAGCGATATGCTTCCTTATTTGTTATGAAATTAATTTTTCTTACAATATTTCGACGTGCATCGCAATTTCTGGTCCTTTTATTGCACGAAGTCGATCAGTAGACACTCAATTATTCACAATGCAGCATACCGTTCGCAGGTTTGAGTCCCGCTTTGGGCGTGGGTGCCGTATATTTCTTAGGATTAGCTTTAGAGTTAAGTTAGGTTAGACGGCGAGATGTTATTAGATGGTTCTTAGAAATTGGTGCACCTCACAACTAAATATTGAAATTGAATGTTGTACTTACTACGCGCAGTACAACATTCAATTTCTGACTTCGCATAGCTTTCGCGGCAACAGATCCAGAAATCACCAGACCGGAGCTGGGTCGATGAGGTTGACTTCATTTAGTGGGACTGGGTGGATCGCTCCCTTCTCCCGTCTTCCTCTTCTCACCCCACTCCCTTTCATCCGTGACCCCGTCGGGCGTGGAGACCTTGGTGGTTGCATTTCGACGTCTCACCCTGAGCTGGCAAGCGAACGGCAGCCGACGCACGTGCATTCTCGGCGTTCGGGATTGTGCGGACCGAATACTCATCATGGAGTTTCCCTGAAGCTACTCCAGTGGATCGAACGCAAAGGGAGAGCAGTGATATGGGTGTGCGTCGGCAAAGGTCATGTGGCACCTCGAGCAGATTGAGAGGAAACGCATGCAAAATTACCATGAAATCTTTGTCTTAATATGAGATTCAAGCTTGCTATGGCAGGATTCCACTGGAGTTAGTCAAAATATTCTCGTAACGCACAATTCTCTTCTCTAATTGTCTTAATTGTCTTACTATTAATTGTGTTACTTTAATCGCCGATGTAGGTACCTAATTAGTTTATCCCAAGAAGTGGGTGGGGTACAGCATCGAGTTTTTTATTGCATTAAGTATTCTTCAGCCAAAATGGAAATTGATTTTTGGTGAAGTGGGGAATGAACAATCATCTTAGCGATTTCCTAGCATAATATATATTTAAATTCTAGCGTAAGGGTGAATCACCAAAAGGTTTCCTGAAAAAAAAATTTGTATTAGCAAGAACACCTACGGGACTCAATAAAATTATAGAAGAGTAATTGATTGATTAATGTAAAACATCATTGATCATGTGGTGGGTGGCGCCGGCAGATGTACCCCAATGTTCTGGCCTTGTTGTCGGTACTCTCAACGATTTCTACCATTCTCTCTGAAACTGTTGTATTGTTTAATCATCTTAAAATGGTATATTACCGTAGAATTGGCGTGAATATCTAAACTATGATAAAAATCTTTTCAAGGCCTTCCAGGGATTCTTAGGCATATTTACTAAATTGTGCCATCAATTACGGTAATAATGAGAATGTCTTTACTCCCCTTTAGTTATATCAATAAAGACGATACGCTTTGACCTTTACACGTAGGTATACCGCCTGCATCTTAAATCACCTAATTATCGTGAGGGAATAGATTTAGGCGAATGGTACTCGTTACCAACAACTGGACCTTACAATGAAGTATGCGGATTCTCTAATTGCCTTACGCAGATCCCACATCTGTGAAATGCGTACCGAAAGGATTCCAGCATACGACCCTATCGACATTAGGCAGTTATGAAACGTGAACTTGCGTGTTGAGATGCCAGCTAGTGGATACTAACCCGAAATCTGGCAGGATCACTCGGTTTCACCATTAGTGGCCGTAAGAGGATATGTGTGTTCATTCGAAGGTTCAGTGCAGTTGATTGAATGCTCCAAAGCTCGCCATATTTTTCCGGTGATTGCCGTTCGGGACGTAGCACATTTGGTGTCTCATTGCAAGGCTAAAGGGATCATGGATTATTATTCTTTTGAATGCTTTGTTCAGGAGAGGAATAGAAGACTTATCTAATCACCAGTTGTTATATTTTCATATCGTGTACTGTAAAATGCAGTCGTGCTCATCTTCGCATTTTGCATTTATTCTATGGAGTATTACAAATTTTAACGCAAGTAATCTTCACTAAAGGGAAACATGATTCTTATATTTTTGGCATACCTATTGCTAAAAAGGTGAGAATGCGCAGAATGAAACATGGATAGAAATATCGGCATTAAATGTCCCGTGCTCAGCATTACAAAGTGATTGTTTTATTCAGGTAATCGGAAAGCTAAAAATTGCGAAGTAAAAAGGGAAAGGAAGAGGCATGCAATATATTCCGTGACTTCCGGCTACGTTACTCACAATCCCTGGCGCACCTTGTTCGGCGCGATCTAAGTGTGCGGAGGGATTTGAAGAGAGACAAAAGACAATCGTGAAGGTTCAAACTTGGGTCGGAAGAAGAGAACAATCCTGGGGGCCGATTGTGTAACTCGGCTAACGTTCGATCGTTAGAGACCCGTTCACTCTCGATCGAGCTCACCGTCTTCGAACGAGGATGGAAAGTGCGATTGTATAAGCTCGATCGTCAGGAGGCAATCGAAAGTTACGGTGTTGTCAGATTTACAGCATATTTCGCACTTGTTTCTCTTGTACGCATGCGCAAAGAGCTTATTTTGAAGTAGTTGCATTTGTTTTGAATATCAAGAATTAACAATAAACATTACAATGCCTGAAAATTTGAGATAACTTCCTCACGAGTATTATACAGTGGCCTCAATGCGTTCCCAATAGATAAATTAATTCATAATTACTTGTTATACCCTGACTTTCACAGATAATTATCAAAAACGCCTGCTTAATTCGCAACTCATAATATTTCATTATCACTCAAATTGTGTTCTCTATTTCTGATAATGCATAAAAAATGGTACGTCATGTTGAAATTCTATATTATCACTCCGGATATTCTCGTCATCTAATTTAACTAATGTTCTACGGTTCACTGTAAATATCATTTAGCAAAACTACGCTCAACGTATTGGCACATATATATGCATCTTCAGACAGAAATTGATTAGGTTATTTATAGATACACAATTAAATACTATCCTCAATCTAGTCCCCAGCATTAAAGCAATAGTCAACCTTTATTACTATTGAAACACTTTCACAGCGTTCTCCACATCAAAGATAAATACCTATGAAACTCACTTTTAAAATTCCGTGCCGCCTGTCTCTCTTGTAGCATACCTATTTTCCCATAACCATATTTCTTGTACGTAGGTAACCGATAACCTACCGTGAGATATATAAGGCAGCATTAAATAATTTCCACAATTTCTCCAGGCACACACAGCGGCACACAAATAAAGGCACAATCCTATGGCTAATGACATCAAGGCGAGTGAATGAAAAGATTATCTTTTGAGAAGGCAAAATTTAATGAATAAAGCATAATGAGACAGCATGTGTTGCATAGGTCGACAAAAATCATCACCCTTTCACTTGGACGTAAACAACAACAGTCATAATAATAATAATAATGTAAAACACTCTCAAACAACACAGTAATCCCTTACGAGGGAAAATCGTAATGCTTATTGATAATTAGACATTACCTGCCTTAAACGTAGACGGAATAATTATTTCAACACAATAACATTGGACACCACTATGCAATGAAATAAAAATATGTCACTTGGGGTGGGAAATTTTACTGAATGAAGAATAACAAAGCACTACACTGTTTATCCTTTCACCACTTTCACTGGGACGTAAACAATCACACTTACAAGACAAGAGAAATCCCCCTCACTTCAATTCACATAGATTGCAAATCTTAATTTAAGGCAATAGGTGAAACGACGAAATAATTGCCGACAACAATTTTCTCTGACATCTGTATAGATACTATAATACATGCAATCCATCACAGTTCACTAAAAACATTGTCAATCGCTGAATTGCCACAATGTGTAGTCACAACACACGCTATATCTTCACTATAGTGAACACATATATGTATTATTCTCACCGTAAGTGGCATTGCTCAAGTGAAACTGTTGATGCCAATGCTGAAATTAAAAGTTGAAATTATATGTAACAGTCCGATAGCTTGTTTTAAATTGCTATTCATTACATTCACCCACCTAACGTTGCTATAATTATTCTAATTAATTCACTCTGTCACATCATACACAGCTTTTTAAGCAATTTGATACTTCAAATTACATTCTTATTCCGTAATAGTTCAAACAACGTTCCTCACAACGATAATTTATCACTTATACATGAAAATGCAAACAAAAACAAACCTTCCAACGATTGAAAATGGCCGTAACGTCAAGTATATAGCAGTCGACGGGTTTCCTTCGATCGTGAGCCGAAAAACCTTCGAACGTAAAGTTACACAATCGCGCCTTCAATTGTTTTCGAAGAATTACCCACAACACCACGGAATACGGCTCTTTACGTTCGAACGTAAAGTTATACAATCGGCCCCCTGAAGACTCGAGGGGGAGAAGGTAGGAGGGACTTCAGTCCCATGGAGACGGAAATAAAACTTGAAAGATCAGGAATTTAAGTAGTCGCGAAATTGGAAAGAAAAACAGCGAATTGGCTGAGAAGTTTTGCGTGGGTAGTAGGAGGGAATAAAGGCGACGACTTAAAGAAGGAGACAAACCACCAGGAACCTCGCACACGACCCCCTTGCTTCATTTAAACCCTCCTTTCCATCTCTCCTCTCTTAACTGTCACGATTCAATTTAGTTTACTAATTTCATTAAAATGTGTGCAAATATTGACGATTTACCGCCGCCCAAGAGTTTTGCGGCGGTGCAAATGGCGGCAACCCTGAAGGTCGGGAAGGGGGTGAGAGGAAGAAGAGTCAAAATTGGGAGTTGGAAGGGTGCTAACGCTTTTTGGTGTGGCGCCTGGCGCTGTTTGCACTGACAACAATGGGCGGATAAATGATTTATTCTCCAGGGAGACGAAAAAGAGTTCGCGCACTACCTTCTTCCCCCACCTTTATTCTACCATCTCAGAATTCCTTCCTATATTTCCACCACTGCCTCCTTCCATCCACCTCCTCACCAACTTCGAGCGACTTGGATTTCCACGACGCGGATGGAGCGAGTCTTGAGAAGGATGTCTGAATGAGAGAGAGAGAGAGAGGAGGGAGACAAAAGGAGGGCGATTGCCTTAAGGGTTAACTCGCCGCTCCCTCGTCGGTCGGGCATCGGCCCAAGGCGAAGGGAGGAGGGACACGAGGCAGCGGAAGGAAGGAGTCGCACCCTCTGAGATGGAGAAGGGGATCGAGGTCAACAATTAGTCGAGGGAAAATGGGGAAGAGGTAGAAGAGAGGGAAAGACGGTGAAGGAGAGAAGATTGGCCGTTTAAAAGAAGAGGTTGTGGGGAGGTATATCCATAGGATGGGAAGGCGTAATGTGCAACTTACAACAGCGAACTCTGATGTAAAAAATTAGCGTAAAATCAGTGACAATTTGTCCATTTTTCATTATTTTACAGCGTATCTGGTATCGTTGGGCATTTCGAGCTTGAGAGGAATGCCGACAATATTTATCAGCAGTATAACCTTTTTTACGGAATTATTAATGCCATTATGTCAAGGATCTCGTCACATTAATGTCATCGTCCATTCCACCTCAGTGCCATATAAAATTAAAATTAAAATTTTCCAATGGCCGTAAAAATTGGCAACCCTCGTCAAGGACAAATTGCTGTATTGGTTTGCGGGAGAGTCAATTCCATAGCAGTGACCAACTACAGCCTCTCAACCAGAAAATCCTCCTGTGGTGGTTTACGGGAATGTTACTTCCCCATCAGTGACACAACCACAGACACACACACTCAACCCAATTGGGATCATTCACAGGGCTGATGGGACCCTAGTCAGGATGCCTAGGTTATGACCGCAAACACACTCACAAGCTCTCAGAAACACGCACACCCCAATGGGCACATCTGGGTTGGTTGGTTGGTTATTTAGGGGAGGCGACAGACAGCTGAGGTCATTTGCGCCATATAGGATAGGTGGGTAATGGTAGGAGTTTTTAGGGAACGGAGGAAGGGTGGATAGAAACCCGGCGTCGGCATTAGCCTACTCTTAACGAAAGGCGCCAAGGGGACAACGGCTTAACGTCCCATCCGACGGACGGAGTACTGTACTTGAAATCCCCCACATCTGGGTGAATAGAGCTCAAAAAGAGGGTTTGCGTATTTCGGTCACAAGGTGGCCCTCTTCAGCAAGCTGAAAGGAGAGCACTTTCAACACGGGGTTGTAAGTGAATTGTTGGGGAGGACAACCTAGAATATATACAAATAGAGCAGAAGGAGGAAGGGGGAACCAATGATAATGGGATGTGGGGGAGGGCGAAAAGGTATTGGATGGCTCAGGTGGGGGGGGGAGGTTTCAAGTGAAGGGGGGGAGGGGAAGTGAAGTGAAAGGAGATGACCGTTGAAGTAAGTGTGGGAGGAAAAGAGTAACGGTCAACGTTCAAATTTCGGACGATGAAAAGGAGTATCTTACTCTAAAATAGAAAAAAGTGAAGATGAGGAAATAGGTCCGTCATCGCTATTAATAATGTTTCTTCTGAATGTGTGTATATACAGACTTTTATAAGGGTCAAGAAAGTGATTCAGTGTTTGTTTTATTAAATGAAGGCTGCTTTCTGATGATTCATGCCCTGTGTTGAGTAAGTGTTGGGCGATGCTATATTTTTCGGGTCTGAGGTATTTGAAATGGGGCATGTGCTCCTTGAATCTAGTTTTAATATTTCTACGTGTTTGTCCAATTGATGAAAGGGCACATGAGGGGCAAGATATTTGATATACACCGGATTTATTGCATGTGTCTATTTTGTCTTACGTGTTACTAATAAGTGTTTAAATTTGTTATTATTACTAAAGGAGATTCTTGTGTTAACGGTTTTAAATATCTTTTCAAGACCTTTAGTTATCTGTGGGTGGTAGGGAAGTTTGATATAGTGGACGGGTTCATCATCTGTGAGCGTGGTGGAATTCTTTACGAGTCTCTTAAAGTTGTGTTTCTTAACAATATTATCTATTACAGACTCCTTAAAGCCGTTAATTTTAGCAATGCTTTTCATGTTACCTAGTTGTATGGAATACTTATTTTTATCAAGTGGGATGTTGACCATTCTGTGGACAAGAGGGTGAAAAGAAGAGAGTTGATTTCTGTTAGGAACAAATGAGTCCCGACGAATACGCCGGTAAACGTCATATGAGAGTTTTTCACCATTTCTGGCCAGAAGAAGATCTAGAAAAGAAAGTTGGTTGTTGGTTTCCGTCTCGTGTGTGAACGTAATGGAGGGGAATAAACGGTTTAAATCACAAGCAAATTGTTTTAAATCATATTTGTCAGTGTCAAAAATGGGAAAAATGTCATCAACGTACCTTAAATAGAGGGTTGGAAAATAGTTTAACTTGTTTTTGAAAATATTCTCAAAATGCGTCACAAAGATATTGGCCAAAAACGGGGATAGGGAGTTACCCAATCGGTGCCAAATTCTTGTTTATAGAATTTACCTTGGGAGACAAAGAATTTCTGGTTCATAACTAAGTCAGTCTAATGTATTCGTCTACCTTATTTTCTTCGAGATTAATGGAAATCAACCAAATTTCAAGTGCATTAATAGCTATATCTACGGGCACACTTGGGAATAAGTTTGTTACATCTTTACCTCCAACTTAATTGAGTCACTCTACCTTAATTGAGATTATAATTATCATCCTATCCATTCCAAAGTTTATTTTAACAACATTCACCATATCGGCATCTTGACGGTTATGATGGAATCTCGACTTCATTTTATTTCCGGTTTAAACTAGTAGATTTGAAAACAAATCGTCTATGTGCCTGAGCATTGTCTTACCGAACAGCCCAAAGGAAGAATGCAGGAGAAGGCGGAGGAGAAGTCATTTTGGTCGTTTAAGTGGGAGGGGAAGGGGAGAGGCAGGATAAAGGTGGGGAGAAGGGAAGGGATAAGCTGAAGGGGTGGGGGAACTGGGGCTTTCATTATGCGAGGAGGAGGTGGAGGGTAAGGCCTGAACGGATAGGTCGTGGAAATTGGAGTAAGAAACGAATGTTTATGGAAAGACGATTTCATTAAGCGTGCTTCCCCGGTGCCGTCTCACCCCCGCCTGCCCGCTGCACTCTTTCTCCTCCACCCCACCCCATCATCAACTTCCTTTCTTAAAGATTCCCCAACCCAATTTCATCCACGCCTCAGCCCACATTCAACCTCTCCCTCCCTCCGGTAGCACTCCGGCGAGAAAGGGAAAAAAATAAACCTTCCCATTTTCAAACTTCATCTCTCTCCACCTCTTATTCCTCCTGAATTTTACCCTCCTTCCCCTACTTTTCGTTCTCGGTCCTCTTTCCTCTCTTGGCCATTTCTCTCTTTCAATTTGATTTTCGCACTACTCTGCATCGGATGGGATGAGTCAGCCTCAAGAGCCGAGGGTGGTCGGTTCATACGGTGTGCTTCTTTCACGGCAACATTATTATTGTTCGACTCGAAGCATTTAGCCCATGAACACGTCATCAAAAAATAAAGAGGAGTTATCGGGGTAGACACCTGATTGAAACAAGGCGCGAAAGCTGTTGGCTATCTGCAAAAAGTGTTCAAACTTTAAATTCCAGCTTAGACTTGTAATATAACGTAGCATGTCAAATGCTATATGCAGTAGATAAACATTATTATTTTGGTGTTAAGATTTTGGCGATAGCATAGACATTGAGCCGAAAAAATGCATCAGAATGAAACAGCGGGGCTCACTGTATGTCCATGCCTGTCAATCTTCTGTGATAAAAGATATTCTGACATGTGGAACAATTTTTAAACGCCGCTGCTACATAAACATCAGACCGTCGGAGCTTTCACCAAAATATAGCAACATATTTGTAGCTTTTCTTTTTCTAAAGGCTAATTATATTTTGTCATGCATTGCCAGATTTATTAAATTAATATAATTCGTTCAAATTGTACAAAAGTCCCAATTCATCACAATTTTTGCTCTTCAGTTCATTATTGAAGTTCCTTTTGAGTTAAATTCATTTGTAAATTACTTGTAAAGAAATGAAACCCCCAAAGACATTTGGTCTAAGGGTCAATCAATGCGAATAAGAAGATCAAATTATTTTCCAACTCTCTGAATGTCTTTAAGATTTTATGCGTCTTTGATCTTTCTTTCAAGGGAAGAATTTATGCAATGGACGAAAAGTTGTTTCAAAAGATTAAATGTGCTGGGAATAATTGAATGCTACCCATTCGTAAGAGAACAAATTTTTTTATTGAGCCCGATAAAAACATGCCATTGCTTAATGTTTTATATGTCTAATGACATTCCATGATAAGATACTAGATAATACTATATAGAACAAGTAAATTGGAATTGAAATCAAATTTTTGAGTTTTCAAATTGATACTTTTAATTCTTACACTTCAATCTTGAGTTACTGAATTTACTGAAAAAATCATTCACTGAAGTTAGGTTATAACGCGTGGTCATGAAAGCATGGAAGAACTTCAAGACTTGTCTGATGTCTTGCGTACATTAGGGATAAGCTGAGTTGCGAAAACTTAAACTTTACAAAGTGCATCTCCCTGTGTGCATTTGAAGTAAAATTTATCGGCGGAGAAGCGTGACAGACGTTCCTATTAATCTGAAAGATTCTAGATAAAAACAGATCCTAATCGACAGTGTAGCAATAACTATCAAGAATAAACTTTGTAATTCTTTTATTCTACAGCAGTACCAATTTAGCCTTAGCGGCATCATCAGGAATACTTGTTGTACTACTGTAGCATAACAGGATTATGGAAGTTAGTAGGTTTATTCTTGATAGTTATGCTTCTGCTCTTCCACGAATTCACGCCTGAGTCTATCAACTCGACAGCTGTTCACACAGCGATACTAACTGCCAAAATTATGTTAAAATTTTCCTAGTTCATTCATGATATTGAGCATAATTTTTTCATACTATGGTTAATATTTTTCGTCTAATTCCAAAATGTATGATTATTAAACTTGGTAGATGATTTTAACTTTTGATTATTATATGTCTTCTTAATAAATGGAAACAACAAAAATTTGCTAGATAACATAAGTTCTCATCAACCTGAAAGCACGACTTGGGCTATGAAAATTGATGAAAAATTTCATCGCAAATAACTTACGGCATAATGTTTTGCATTGTCTCTATGGAATCAGTCGAATGAATTGGCAAAACAATTTCCTTTTTCGCTTAATGCAATTTCCGTTATTTCATTTTTTTCAGCCTTGGCCGTTTCCGATATTCTCCAATACCTTCCCAAATTAAAGAAACGCGGATGTGATATTTGGGAACAACGTGTATTTTATTATAAAAGAAGGTGATTTTTATTCATTTTTTCCTTCGAGTTACATACTTTAAGCAATATTAGAAGTGAATGGTTATTCTCCAATTCACCATTGAATTAACTATGTGCACTCCGTCAAGTTACCCGTTTTTTTTCTCGCTGATGAAGAGCTCACGGAACCTAGGCTGTAAGAAATGAATTACATTTTTTTAATTCGATTCCTTAATTGTATTGTACCTCTGAGCGATTGAAATGCATGTGCTCCCAGGCATACTAACTCTTAGTTTTTAATGAAAGATATAGGGGCATAAGAATTTGTTTTCCCCGCATCTTTCAAATTAAACGTTAAAAATGTATAATACTTTTACACACTAATATATTCCTTTATTTCATTTTACCCTCTTTCCAGGTTTTGACATGCCTGGTACTAGCTTGTATCTCTTTCTACGATAAATTCTTCCTGTGCGAATATTCGTTTACATTGAAACAATAAGAAGTTAATTTTAATAAATACTATGCTACCCTGCACGAGTCCCTTCCAGGAGCAGATGCTGTAGCGCGTTGTAGTTCAAGTTTCCACGGACATTGCAAGTCGCGTTATCAGGGTGATTTTAAAAAATGTATCGTTTGCCCGGCTATTTATTGCTGAGGGGCAACCCCATCTTCCGTTTCTGGCTGTGAGAGTTCCTCTGTTCCTTCGTACTCTGGCCTCAATCATCTGAGTGAGCTGTCGGCTGCGTCAGGTGCTTTGGGGTGCTCCCCGTTGAAATAGTCGCCTCCAAATGACGCAGAATAGAATACCGTCTTCGCGGTTGAAGATAAATGGTCATTTATCTAGTTCAGTGGCCTCACAAATCAGTCAGGGGAAATAATACCCTTCCCTCAACAGGATCAATGTCTACTCAGCGGAGATTTTACCTCCTCCAGTAACTCCCAATAAAACATGTCCCGCGATAGCCGAATCTCTGATTTCGCTGCGTGAGATGACTTCTGATGTTTTTTTAGTCTGATTGCCACGGAGAGTCCGATTTGACCGACGTCTAATTTTCTGCAGGAACACAGAATCTCATAAACTTCGTCCTTGTACAGGGGGTTACGCCAGTCCTTAGCGTCTAGAGCAAGTTTTTTGCATTATTCATTATTGAAAACTTCATCTCGGCATCAGTTTTTCGAAGTATTTGAGAAATGCATTCGGTTATCTCGGCGATGTAGGAGATGGTGACTCGCTCACTAGGCTTTGGTATATCGGCCAACCTTGCTTCACAAATCATCTGTGATGCCATCGCCAGTACTCTTCTAACTTCCTTGTACAGACCATTCAACCATGCTTATGAGAGTCAATTCTAAAAATATCTTTGGCGGTCAAGGAGGGGACGTTTCAAAACAGCAAAATTTCAACAAATGTCGGTATGTTTAATCACATTTTTCGTGATATGCCACTGAAAACTATATTTCAAGACAAGAATTCGTGGTGCTCCCTTCTAGAGGTCCATGCCTGTTGTTTGTGGGATGATATATGTATAACAAGTTATTTTTTGAAAAGAAAATAATACTGTATGCTGAAAAACCGTTCGCATATTCTAATGGGAGGATGTATAAGTGTGCAGAGTCATAGCCGGGACTAACCGGTAAATAAACCCCCCTGCCACACACCCTCGCGGTGGCTTGCAGGGTATCGTGTAGAGGTAGATTGAAAGGAATTTTAATTCTATAAGTTGGTGACATTAATTGATTCATCAAATTTTTTATGTTTCTGCATCTTATGATTTTGTAAAAAACGTTGAACATTGCGTAAAAAAATTCCACAAGTGAGTTGCTTATCGTTTTATATTATAGAATGGATACTGCGATTATTATGAGACACGTGGCCTGTACGTTAAATATGATGGTAATTTTTCAAAAGGCAATTAAATATTTCACCGTTCCGTTCAGTTGATAAATTTATAAAACTTTTATTGGTAAGTCATGAGTAGCACCATTTAAATGTAGCTATTGTTTTATTTTTACTCTGTAATTTTAATTTATTTAGTCTCGGATACCGAGACTAAAATTACCGATTTGTTTTGACCTGATGTCAGCGGCGCTGCTGTCGCTGATGTAATTTTCCAAGATGGCCGCCCAAACGATGAGATTTACCCGAGTCACTTATAGCGGTAATAGCGGACTCCTAATAAAATAACGAACGCTAGTTTTTGTTCCAAAGCGAATAAACAATAATTACTCCTTCGGCAATGCCAGAGTGGCCGCTGTATGGTATCTTCATTTTCATATAATTTCTGGAGTGAATCAAAACTCATTTACGCAAGTGAAAATGAGTATCCGGCTACACCTTTCTTTCGCAGAGATTTTGATGTACACGGGCCGACACCACTATCCACGAGGTATAATAGAAGTGGAATGTGTATTTTACGCTGATGTTGAAGCTTTGGAGGGTTTTAGGGAAAAAAAGAGAGCGGATTGTGTCGGTATTTGCCTCAATTCTTCAAATCAGCACACAGTGGGTTGAAATCGAATAAAGCTGGCAATAATTCCAAAAAAAATTATTCGTAATGTCTTTAGGCCATACTATGTGGAACCTCTCTATCATGAAATTGAGAACAAAAAAAATTATTACACTTTGTAACAATAAACTGTATTAGTGGACCATTACAAAGTTTAATAATTTTTTTCTCAATTCCAAAACATAGTTTGTTTTCAGTCTGGAATTTGAAATTCAGCATTATGGTTCTCCTTTTATTAGTGCATGTGACGTTTGATTTCATTTTTCATCATCCCTGCTCTAACAATATGGAACGGCTTAAATTTGAACAAAATATGCTAAAACGCCAGAATTCAGTTTTCCCTGAATATCTCCGAAATGAAGAGGTTGCAGAGTTTTTACGGAATTAAGATGGCAGTTTTTTACGGAACAGGTCTTAGTTCTTGACCCGTTGTTATTGATTTACGGGATATTTGCTGATAATAGGACAAAATTTTTGATCGTATTTTCCATATTTGCTTTCCAGTAGACATAGTTAAAATAATGACGGAAGAACCGTAGGTAACTCATATCACAAGATTCACTGAAGGTTATTGAGTGCAATTCCTTTGTAAAATTCTGCCTGTCGGCGACGACGGGTCACTGTACTACCACTTAAATTGACCATATGTGCATGCACCATTATCCTGCGCGCCACCCTAAACGATGCTGCGTCCTTGTAGTGGACACCCGAGCGGTACAGGGACATGAATCCAGCACCGGTCCGAAGTCCAAAACCTCTTCTCTCACTTCCACGAAATTCACGAGTCTCTGGTTCTCTTTCTCACTTCACATTCTCTTCTCTCACTTCCACTTGGCTTCAAACCATCGACTTCCGATCCGTCTTAGATACCAAGCTGTAAATATATTCAGCATTATATCAACATCCGACTCTCAATGAACGCTGCAAAAATGGGAACATACAACCCTTACGGAATCCATTCCTCTGATCCACGTTTTTCGGCGTCGTTAGGGCCGACATAAAGTGGCGACGTGCAGCTTGGAGCAGTTAGTGCCTCTGACCGCTGCCTTCATCGCCTTCGTCACCTGACGCACCGTGCCTCCTGGTATACACCAGGGGTTCACACGTACCTCATCACCTTTCCCTCGGGAATCACCACCTCCCTCTCAACAGGCCCTGGCACTCATCGGGGTCACTATACGACGGACATTCGAGCTGCCTATCACTGAAAAGTCACCGGCTACCTATCACTAAAATGTTTCTTTGAAAGTCCCTATATAGTGGCCGAAGAAACGGGTACGACAATTATAAAGGTTTTTTAAATTACCGTGTAGCTAGTTTCTGATAGCCAGTTTCAAACGTTTATAATTTATGCGGACGATATTATTCCAGGGATTGACTAAGACTTCAACTACAAATAATTTTCAACCATACTGAAGGCAACATGGAGTGGTCTTCAACTAAATGAAACTGCATTCAATGTCTACAGCTGGGTGACCACCGAACCGAAATAGCACCAATTAATGTAATACAAAAAAGAAAAAGTGCATGAGTACGGAATAGTAAAATTGGAATCATCATCATCAGTCAACAATCCTAGAATTGGTTTGGCGCAGCCCTCCACTCGATTCTTCTATCGACCAACCTCTTCATATTGACGTAGCTACTCTCTTTTACATCCTTCACAACTTGCTCCATATACCTCATACGAGGCCTGCCTTTACCATTCTTCCCGTTCACTTTTCCCTCAACGATTGTCTTCATCAGGCCACCGTGTCTTAAAATGTGGCCTATTAAGTTGTCCCGTCTTTTTTTTAAGGTTTTCAGTAGATATTTCTTCTCTCCCACTCTTCTTAAGACTTCTTCGTTTGTCACTCAATCGATCCATTTAATCTTCATCATTCTTCGGTAGCACCACATTTCAAATGCTTTCAGCCTAGAATCCCCTTCTGCTGTTATTGTCCATGCTTCGCGGCCATATAATATAGTGCTCCAGATGTATGTTCTTATGGAATGCTTCCTCACTTCAACGCTTGTATTTGCAGCCGTAAGTAGAATCTTATTCTTGTAAAATGCGCTTTTTGCTATAGGCAATTATACTGGCAATTTCTCTTTTACTTCGTCCATAGCTGGTTACTTGGCTTCCCAGGCAACAGAACTCTTCCACCTCCTCATTTTTTATTTTCCTAGTTTAACATTGGTGTTGATGCTGTTACATCTCGCAGCCCGCTCCTTGAAGTTATTTCTCACCACCCTGTTGGCAACTTCCACATTTCCATTTGCGAGGCTGCTTTGTACATCTTCGCATAGATCCTTCAGCCACATTTCCCTTGCTTTTCTCGCTTTACGGTTTATTTCATTCCTGATTCTTTTGGTACGAAGTTGGCCTTTTTCAGTTTCCACATTTAATATAATTTAATCGGAATATTAAAAAAAATGTCTAATTTTTTGACTTAGGAGCAATATCTACGAGTACTATGAAGAATAGGACGAAAGTCACGGGCTCAACGAGGCCACACATACGGTACGGCGGTGTCTAAATATCCGTTTAGCGAAACCTCTAACTGAGCGGAACGAAAGGAGGGGGCGAAGTCATGGTTGTATGTACAACATCAGTAAATGACGGGTGCCTTGGAGGACAAGGGTGCTTTCAAAGGGATCTGCAAATTGACAACAGCAGTTAAACACCTCCAGGGCCCACAGTCTTAAATGTTAACAAGAAATTACGGGGTTTGCCCCTTTAATGTATCAGAAAGCGGACTACTTGGGCTATCGAACAACAACAAACTACATCTACTCTCTTAGCAAATAACTACTATGGCTCTTATGGCGGTTCTTTACAACACATACAGTTATAAAATCACCGTAAGTTACTTCGTGGGTCCACAGCGTATGGTATTAATTACTCACTGCGTCACTGTATCCCGATTAGCAGGCGCGCAAGGCTGACTTACGGTTATTCCTTGTTCATTTGAACTATTTCCCACGCAAAAGGAAAAACACCGTGGAAAATAGGGTCCTATTAAGAGGCGGAATATCCTTGTAAATCAATTACTTCTACAACATGTCAAAGAATAAGATTGGTTCCGTACTACCACCTTAATTCCTTAACGATATCACTGAAGGTTCGGCAGCCTCTTCATATCAGAGATGTTCAGCGAAAACTGATTTCGGGTGTTTTTTGCATTTTATTAAACTTTAAGCCCTTGCATACCGTTAATCCGCAGTAACTATGAAAAATGAAACCATGCATCACATGCACCAATAAAAGGAGAGTCACTATGCTAAATTTCTACTTATAGGCCGAAAAAATAGGCCGGCTCTGCTGGAAATTATGCCTAATTTTTTCGATTTCAGCGTACTCCGAATACTATGGAAATAAATTTCCGGCTGTGAACATACGATAAAAAGTAAAAATAAATGATTTGTAAAATGAAAAATCAAGCATAAAACCAGGAAGTTTAAAAAAGAGCATATAGAAAGACAAGGTACGGACGGGTTTGGGGTGTGACGTTGGCAGAAATGAACCATAGGAAAACAGGACAATAATGCAAAGTGGGATGATAAGGATTAAAACGTCATTGAGAAATGAAAAAAATGAGATTAATTCTAATTTTCCAGCGAATTAAAAAACTTACCATTTTAGACAACACCAATAAACTTCACAACTGCCGTTAACAACCGTGAAAAACAATGCCAAGCACGAGTGAGGTGACATCGTTTGGATGTTTCGGACTTTTGCCGCTAGGTGCTGTCGCTTAGTGTTGGAGTCTCGGGTTTAATACTACCAGTGATTAAAGCTTCCCACTATTCACAATCTGAAAACCACTTTTAATCAAGTGTTTGAAAAATGTGAGAACAAGATGTACTCCAAAATTGTTTCTTGCATCAGCCTACTTCTCTCCAAGGACTCTTCCCGCGTGCAGAAACGCGTGTAATCCCGTATTTGTGCGATCAAAATGTTCAATTTTATAATATGTGGTAAAATGTAATAATATTAATAATACATTATATATATTTTCTGTGGCAATGCCACCTTAGAAAAACAATACAAATTAAACATATACACCAGTCGGCATTTAACATGACAATAATCAATTAAATGAAGTATTATATATACATAAGTGATCATGTTCTGTATTACATATTTTATTTTACAATTATATGCAAAGGTGGAAAAGACTTAGTTATACAATGTTTTAAATAGATATTCCCAATATTTATCTTTAGAAGAAAGTATGGATTAAGAAAGTACAGGTCATGTTCGTGGGTAGGGAATTCCATAATTTTATGGCATTAACAACAAAAGATTTTTCATATACATAGTTGTAGTTGACTAACTTGTCTTTGAGAATGGAAAATCTTATCGAAAGACATATCGCTGTTTGCATAGAAATACCACGGCTCCTTTGTTTTCTTTGTTCACGGCATAACACACATTTTCACATTTGAGACTTCATTTACATCGAAGGATATGTTACGCTGTCCGTGAAACGGTCTTGTATCCCAAACCTTGGGGATTCGATCATTGAATTTCCCTATTCAGATCCATCGTTTTCAGGCAAACATGTTACAAATCTGGGGAATTTCTTTCTCGAATGTAGTGAAAAATTGTCTTCACCTGTGGTAAGTTTAAATTATTTTGAAATAATATTTCTGTAGTGGATACTGTAATGCCCGTGTTAGATGCCTGGGGATATTTATTTCTCTAAACACCTTCCTTCTCAGAGTCGTTTCATGAACAATTATCTAAAAAGTTCATCCCCCCACTCATTTTCAGGTAGAATGTCTTGAACACTTTCCGTTGAATGCTCCTCATATAAGTCATATTTACACGAAAATTCAGTTAATTCCCCATGAGATATTAAAAATAATTAATCATCAAGTTCACGCGCAATATAATACCTGAAATTCGAGGATGCCCCTGTAACAGCCCAAAATAAATTACTGGTTGATGGAAAAAGTAAAAAAACACTCTAAAAATGGCTCGAGAATAGTGAAAGATGAAGGAGAAGTCAATAAAAGAATTGAAAACGTCCTACGTAATAGAAAGAATGTCCAAAGCGAAGCGTGGGCCGATGTAGAAATTAAGAAAATACCGAATACCAATACCGAAATAAATGTCGAAAATCGAGATTTATTTTATATCTCCTACCAATGCAGGGGTCGATACTAGAGGAAAGGTCCAGGAAAGTAAATTGAGGCCATCAATATAATTTTCATTGGAATTATTTACGAATAGTGAGCCCCACTAGGATGAGCCCCACTCAATATCTATATCTACCCTGCAAGCCACCTCGAGGGTGTGTGGCAGGGGAAATGATCAATGAGAACAAGAAGAAATGCAGAAAAAAACTGTGGTAATCACCGTAGAAAATGGTGCTTTCCACTCTTCATGCATCGAGAAAAAATATCGGCAAGGAAAACATTGGAAGAAATAAACATCCAGCAGCTCCAGGCAGTGCGATCCTTATGAAGCATAAGCAGAAAGATAAATGAGAGAGAGATAACCACTTTTACAAGGGTCAGTGAGAGAACACTTTCTGGCTGATAGGTGTATGATAGAAGGAGTTTGGAAACTCTTAAAACCAACGAGGCCAGGAAAAATGAAAATAATATGCCTAAAAACATGAGCAAGAGTCATGCGACGGTCAACGAACGGACGGAACCTCTAAAAATGGTGCAGAAATTAAAAGAGTGCGTCAAAGCAATCGAAGACTAGACACGACGCCAGCAGCGTAGCGAATACTCTTCGAATACGGAATAGACAACCACAGCACGGGGGGCACGAAAAATTCTGGGCGTGTACACAGGCCCTCAGCAGCTAAAGGGCTAGAAATAACTGGCGTTCAAAAATATTTATTGGCATCAGTTAAGCTGGATGTGCTCAGCGCTCCCCCAACTCTCCACACACTGGCATTGCACTTCAAATTTTGATTAAATGTTAACGAACAAGCAAGTTGCATCGATAAGTGGGTACATAATCCTTCAGTACTTAAAACCTTTTCCATCTTCTGTTTTGCTTCATGGAAAAGGCTGGAAATATGGGGGTGCTAATATATTTGTGGATTTAACATGGTTTGACGTTTGAGGCTTATATGCGTGAAATGAAAATAGAGTTGAAAACAAGGAAATATACTTGGAAGCTGAATTTTTACCAGTACTTCGTGTGTATGATAGAAGAAAGAGCGCCTGTTGTTATATGAAACTCCCTGACGTACAAGAGGGCTCTTTTGCCCCCTGTTGCTCCACCTAATCCTTTCTATTGGTTTTCAAGAGCAAAAGGCCGCGGCCTAGATTTAAGAATGTTCTAATCGTGAAGAAAGGGTAAGGTTATCGGATTTGGCCCTGTTTTTGGTTTAATCACATAGGAAAAAATCACCGTGGTTTTGAGCAGAATCATCCCTCAAAAACGCCATTAAGCCTCATCCCCGTGGTCTTCAGGTAACAAGTCCTTCGCTCTTGTCATCGTTTCAGCCCGCACCCTCCCCACCCTCTTCTCCCTCAGTCATGTCAGCCGGCGTCTTTTTTTCTTAATTGGCCCTCCGCTGTCGTCTTGGAAACGACAGCTCTCGAATTACCCGCTCTCCCTCCACCCACCCACCCAAGTCGCTCGGGCGCCACCCCCACCCTACTACGTCCCCCTTCTTAACCCCTCAACTACCACCACCAACGTAGAGGTGGCTGTCTCATGGGCCCCTCACCAACTTTTCGTACCTTCTTCCCTTCAGTGGGCCGCTCTAGTTAGCTGCTTTCGTATGCTCTTCAAGGAAAAAAGGAGACCAAGAAAACGAGTATGGGAGGTGGATAGTGGCGGAAGCCATTGTTGCGCGAGATATAGAAGGGAAGAGATGAAATATTCCTCTCCCCGCCAAACCCTCCTTTCTTTCTGTCTTATATTCTTTCCTCCCCTACCTTTTCTTCTCTGTTCACCGTCCGCTCCTTACTCCATCATTTTTCCCTCCTCTCCTCCTCGACTCCAATTCTTTTCACCCCACCCGTCGCCTTCTCCTTCATACGGAATGCAAAAATGCTTTCCTTGCCAGAGTTCTTCTCCTTTGCCTCTTCCTTTTAATTAACCTCCAGCTAAAAAGCGATACGACGAAAGACATTCTTTCCTATGTTTTCGTCTCCTTATATCGCTAGCCCACATTTTATGCCTTACTTCATTTTTCTACTCTGGCATTTGTCCCGTTGGTTTTCTATTATCATCTGTTTCATTACTTCTGCGCTTTCCTCGGTAGAGCAAGTCTGCGAAGGTGAATTCTTTACCGTATTCCACTCCAGTGTGCCATTTTTGCATGCATAGGCTAAGGGGGGGAATGCAATTTTTGAAGGATGCTTGCTGTGAAAATTAAAATCAAATTCCGAGTGAATAACTTCGAAATCCCTAACGTGATACTGTAATGCTTCTTTCCAAATGGGAAATAATGGCGTATTTTTAAGTTCATGAAAATCATCAGCGAGAAATGCACGCATGCGAATTGTGCTTAACGGCGTAGGTCATAGTTCAAACTATCACTGCGGTGAAGTGAACACATTTTCCAGTTCTCTCCAAGCCGGCCCAGCGTTGAAATTTTCATCTCAAGACGAGGAATTTTCCCTGCCAGCCATTATCTTCCTCTGGAAAATTTGGTCGATGGCTTTAAAGAATGAAATTTTGAGGTAGAATCTTCATCTGCTTAATTATTCCGAGTCAGTTAACGCGTTATCTTCTTAGCGAGCATTTTTTAATGAAGCCGGTCATGGGCGTGCCTTGCTTCCAAATTCGGAGAGACAAGGGTTCCTTTAGGCCCATCTGGTTGTGCGTGCCATCGTCGTAAGTTTAAAATCTTGAGAATATTCCACCTTCTCATGGTTCATAACACTTTTAGTCTTTGTTGAGAGAAATCTCTAAAAAATGAAGGGAAAAAGTTTTGAATATTTTATTTATGGGACCTTAAGGAAACACTTTTGTAGATGTGCTTCCCAGGCTCCTTTCCATCATTAAGTTGTGTATAAAATCAGGCAAGTCTTGACATATTTTTATCCTATAGCAAGTTTGCCAGGTTATAGAGGGGTATTTTGATTTCTGTTCCATTGAACATTCGAGATCTGAACCGGTTAATCGTTATGCCTACATTATGCTCTTCAATGAGCATTATGTTAAGTTTTATTTATTAATGCGTGATTTCTGTAATTCACATGCATTTTTTTCATTATACACGTATCTATTTATGCTAAGTTAGTTTCTTATTCGTCTTTGGAAGTACTATTTACCATTCAAGCTGTCAAAGTGACATATCTGGAAACATTAACTCCTAGCTCCTTACGCTTGCATTTAAGTGATTTTGTGTGAATTATTATGGTGATAGATGTGGCTCATTCTCGTACTGAAAAATGTCATTTAGGTAAACTAAAAAGCTTATTTAGCTGTATTTACTTTACGCCTTATGCAATCGTAGAAATAATTTAACGTACTATCCAAGTACGATTTCAGCTCTGGTTCTGTGCATTGTAGATCCATGCATGATAATTATCCCCCTCCTACTCTTGTGACAGACGTTTATTTGTATTAACTGAAAATATTAAAGGAACGGAATTTACAATTGCAATGCTGTTCTTTAATATTCCTCGACATAATTTAGAGGAATCATTTCACAATCGATTTGTAGTTCACCAAAGGCCTGTTCATTAGTCTCGGATTGCCATTCTAGTAGAAACTCGAAGATTCGTCTTACTCTATTATCTGTCTGCAGTCTTTTGTAGAATAGTGTGAACAAAGTCGCTTATGAATGATTATAGGAATAGACTTTATATTAATTCCTGTCATTTCAAATATAAAGGAGTCCCACTCAGAGCAGATTTAATCCATCAAGTGCATAAATAATGTTGAAAATGAATGATTGGGTATTGAATTAGAGGATAACTGGAAATAAAGGTAGTCTATATGTCGAATGAAGAATCGTGAACAATAGGTTTCAGTTATATTCATCAATCGTGTTCATCTATCTTCATGTGTTTATGTCATCGTCTGTAATACGATAATATAAAGGAAACAATTTCATTATGAAGTAGAATTGCTGCTTGTAGCCAAATCATGCTATTCATGTCTAATAAATAGATAAGGCAGTCAATGTATACATCTCTGAAGAGGAAGAAACGAATACCTGCAAGATTCTGGCAGGGAAACGAGGAAAATATTACGTAGCCGCTTTTAAGAAATAATGGCCTCGTGAAACGGAAATATGACAGTGAATCACTGGAAAGAAAAACCTTAGAAGGTGCATAGGTAGGAAGTATAATTTTAAAAGAGAAGAATAATTATAGGATAAAAAGTTAGCTGAAGAGGAGAGAATTGGGTGTAAAGATGCTTCAAATTAATATTAGAAACTGCTGGTCAATGGTATCTTTGTTTTTATGCTCGCCATATCAATAAAAGTTGTGCATTTTCTATTGAAAATTATCTTTTCATTGCAGATATGTTATCATTGTTGGGATCTAATTAGCTCTAAGCCGTTGCCTCGTTCTAAATGCTATTTATAGAGAAAAATTGACTTTTATCTGTCTGGCGTTCCTATATTGTTTAGGCTTAGGTGATACAAATGCTAGATTGCCATGCGTGGAAATTTTCATTCGCGACTCTTCAAAGAAGGAGAAGTAATAACGGTTTATGTGTGCCAAAAACGGTCATTAAATCTATATCATCATGAAGTAAAACTCTTGTACTTTACATTTTAATAATGCATTCATATCTCAGGTGCTGAAAACTTGAAAACAACTGCTGTGACATGAAGTCTCGTCAGTGTCTACGAATAAAACTAACCTGGCGGATACACGAACGTGACCGATTTGCTGCGAGAACAAGTAGATGAAATATGAGCTGCCATCCAAGTTTCATCTTATGTGTTCTCTTTCTCACTGTCACTATCCAATTTCTTATTAATAAAAGGACCACGGAAAGAGCAGAAGAAAAACTGCACGCTCTAGCTTTTGAAGACCTTCGAGAAAATATATGGATGTTGCTTCGCAAAATCTGGAGTTGTAGACAGTTCCCTTCGCATTTACCGCTGTTTGTCTGTATCATATTGACAACTAGGTTGGTTATTATCTGTTGAGAGCAGAAAAAAAGAATTTAGAAAAAAATCTGCAAGAAGTGGTTTATAAAAAGTTCCCTAGGTTCTCAAGACTCAAAAATGTGATATTGGCATGGGACGCGATTGTAAGCCAAATAGGAAGGCCATACAACTTTATAAACGGCAAATTGCTGGGGAAAATTGCCTTTCAGGAGGTATTGCATTGCATACTTATACTTAGTGCAAATTAACATTCATGAATTTGGATATGGGAATGTGTTTTTATCAATATTTGTAATAGATTTTTAGTATAAAGCTAAAAGCCAAAACAAAAAAGTCCAGGCTTGACTTTTTCAAGATTTTTGCGGATATTTGGAATGGAAATTGAAGGCATGGTAGCTCAAAGAGTACAACGTTGCGCTACTTATCCTGAAGGGCCCATTTTAAATCCCGGATTCGATTGCAATCCATATAGATATGTATTGGACACATCTTTCCGGGAAACTTCAAGGAAAGCATATGGATCTCTAATTTGACATCAGATGTTTACTCGCCCTTCTGTTTAATTCTAGGTTAATCCTGATCACGTTAAATAACAATGCACAGCCAAATCTACGAAATTTACGAGCTAAGCACTGAGGTATTTATTATACGTATGGCATCATGGCGGATGGATTATTTTATATTTGAGTGGAGGTAAATTCAAGGCAGTAACGAGAATGTAAAAAAACCTTTATACCCCTGAAGCGTAGGAATTCGCCTGCGGGCGTATTTACTTTCATCACGTATCAGATTTAGCGGGCGTGAATCAAGGCGTTGTGTTGACGGCAGGTTGGAGAAAGATATCCCTGGAGTTTAACCTATGAATAATTCGTCGGGAAGAAAAAAATGCCGCGTCTATCCGTCACTTTAAAAAGCTCACTCCTCGCGCGACCCCTCCGAAAACTCCCGTTCCAACCCCTCTCGCTCCCGATCACGTGACTTTCATTTTCATTCTCGTCAGCCCGACTGTCTCGACCTTCTCCTTCCTCTCCCTTCATCCGCTTCTAATGCCCTCTCGCCTTTCGATCAATCACAAACCTCCCACTTCCCCTGGAGCACCCCATTGGATGGGGGAGGGGGGTCTAGAGGGCACCTCTTTAAGAGGCCGACAGAAACAACAACGAAAGGGCACGGGGACAAATGGTCGCTCTGGGGGTGAAAGCAGGAGGATATGGGGGCTGGGGATGGGAGAACCCATCTCCCCTTCGTCCTTCATCCTTCCATCCCTACCAATCCCCTCCCAAACAGAACGGGAACCGACTTCCTAATTCCCTTTGCCTAAAGGGTCGTAGGGAGGTTGTCTGCCCTCTTCCGCTTTCATCCTCTCTTATGCATGCCCAACTCCTCGCCCTACCACGATTCATGCCATCCTTCGCGCGAGCTCCCTAGGCAATACCCTTCAACGTAGCAGGCGGTTGTAAGGTTATCGCGCGTTTTGAACCTAAGGGAAATTGACAGTGGTTCCAATCCCAGGAGAAGCACCGAGGTTTACTTTATTTCCCGAGGCCTTACACAGCCCACTCTATCTCGCTCATGTTGTCAAGGGCAGTCCAAATCACATTAAGAGGTGGCCAGGGGACAGTAAGGACAATTTTTTTTATTATTTTTTATCCTAAAAAATACTATCCATTGATTATCCTGTATGCCTTTTAAAACTTATCTGCGCCAGCTTGTGCCACTATCAGCCTTATGCAGGGCAGATCGAAGAAAAAAAAGATGAAAATGATGAGAAGTAATTTCAATTTTATGCAACTATGGCAGGAATTTGTTGCAAAAACGTTCTCTGTATCATAATCAGTTCCCCATTAGAATTTAAATTCATTGGATTTAAAATGCTTGATACGTACTCCAGGTGAACATATCTAGTGCGAAATAATATCTTTTGCTTTACCACATGAAGACTTCACCACAATTGGTACAATAAATCCCCGTACTTATACCTAACGGTGTCCGAAAGGAAACTTTGTATCCAATCGACAGTCTATTGTTTTTTGATGTCACCAAAATTAGGTCGCTTATAAATGTATGCATAAGGTTTACTATATTTTAGCCTACAATGTGGTAGTAAAGAATGCCCATGGTTGCCAATACGTTTGTTTAGGTACTGTATTGTGAAACTTTTCTTATATTTGAAATCTTCTCATTGTTCCCCTACTCCTATTTAATTGTTTTATTAACTTTGTCTGTTCATTTCATTCCCATCGTACGTATCGGGCACCAAATTTTGTACACTACCTGAATTAACTTTCCTGCAACTGTTTTTACTACTAAAAGACAGTTTACTCCAGGTGCAACTTCTGAAAAATCGCTATAACTTTCTAGTGTGCCCAGCTTCCATCTAGTCCGGCGTTATTCTACGCCTGTCCTACTATTCTACTTGTTACTTCCTTTATTGCTATGATCAATGATAGTTACTATTTTTCCATGAAGGAGCTCTATCGCTTCTTTAATTAAGGTACTATTTCCGTAGCGTTATACTTCTTTTTCAATAAGTCATTCATACTCAAGTGACTCTTTTTTGTGCTTCGTAGGCTTTTAGGTGATGCATCATCGTTAATATTTTAAATGCTTCAATATCTTATGTATTTCGTTTACCTATTTAATATTTGTGTCACTGAAGCGACGGATAAGCGCGCGGCCTATTTGAAATATGGTGTTTTTCTTTGCAAATTAATGCACTGGTGCAATTAAAATTTCAGCAATTAGTGAATTCAGAAATCAGCCGCATCATTGCTGATTGTCAATACGCTCCTCTTGTTAAATTTTGTAAATACCCCTTGTTATATTTTAGCCACGCAGGACATATCTCATTTAGGCTGCACGAAAGAACGACATGTTAAAAATGTATACTGTTTGTGGTCATTCCTTTCTTTGGCCTTTCCTTGATATTTATTGCATTATGGAAGACGTTATTCCAGAAATCAAGAAAGGAGCTCCGTGTTAGGTATATGTCACAACGAAATAATGGATTGAGAAGCAATTTTTTTATTCTCAGTTTCTCATTTAGAAAGTTTTGTTTTTAGTAATTGATATGAATGAACTTTTTCCCTCCCTTTAACTTTCTACCATGAGAGCTTAGGAGCAAGGTGGCAAGTTTTATTTTATTTTATTTTATCCAGATAAAAATGGTGTACTGAAGCCGTTCTAGTTCTCAAATAGCTATTCCGGTTGTTAAGTAATGAGGTTCATGGCGTTGGTACAATCCATCTAGGATATTTTTTAGAGCTGTGTAGCTTTCCTTAGCCTTGAGATAGTGAGGTAATGATATAGTTTTGTTTTAGTTTAGTGGTTCTTCTAATTATTGATCCCATAGTAAGGGATATCAATTACGTGATGCAGAAAGTGTATGTTTAGCACATTCTCCGAGCCAATTTTGAGTCCACTTAGTTTCAAATCTGACCGAAACATGGTTTTTCTTCATCTCTTTTTGCTACTTGTTAGTTTTCAGTATTTTTCACTATTTTGAACCCCATTTCATTGTTTTCTCCGTAAATTTTAGTAACATTTAGAACAGAAAAACCATGCTAAATATAAACAATTGCTCATTTTTGGCTGTCTGGAGATACTTCATTGGGAAAAAAAACGTTGAAAACATGATAATGTTGGTATTGATATCTTTGATGTAAATAAAGTATAATACGCGACCGATAGTCCTTTTTGTGAGCAATTGGATGCCTCTCCACCCACACTAGAGAATGTTCTGTCCTTTATTAGATTTTATTCACATCGCTACTGCTTTCCTAACATTTGTACAAGATTCATATTTTCGAGTATATTCAAAGCTGGACAACCAATCCTGTTCATCGTTGCTATCTTACTTAATAATCCTATCGCCGGTTGAAATTTTAAGCCATGTCCATTAGAGAAAAAACCTCAGAAACATTTTCGTTGCAATACATTTATGAATTGTTTCTCATAGAGGTGGGTTGTGTTGATTCCCAGTTAAAAGAGATTAATCAAATTACATTTCTTTTGGGCAACATTGCATATCCGGTTGAAAATCATGCGCAATTCATTAATTCCACTCATCCCACCACTCCTGGCGTAAAGCCTTTTGCATGGCCCGGTAATGTATCCATTATTTCCTCTTCCTTCTTTTTCTTCTCCATGCAAGGATCATTATCAGTAGTATTAACCAGATCTAAACCCATGGATACCTCGCTCGAGATAGTGAAGTTTAGGGATATAATGGAAAGGGAAATGGGAAAAAATGGCGAGGAATCGCCGTTGGCGTTACTTTACTGTTAACGAAAGGTACCAAGGGGTCCACAGCTTAACATCCCACCTGACGGACGGAGTGCTGCACTCGAAGTAGTCTTCACGCACGGCACTCACGCAAAGACCATTATTTCATTGAAACTCGAACTGGGCCTGCGGGACGGGAAGCCTGAATTATCTCGGCAATAAACAGCCCTATCTCCTTTTTCTTCCAAGCCACACACCCGCGACACATATAGACCCACTCTTTTCCTACCGGTCGGTGTCACCCCCGCTCCGAGCTCACTGTTGACCCTTCCCCAACGGCGCCGCCACCGGATAGCCCTGATTCCCTCACGCGTGTCACCCCCTCCCCCATTGGCTGGAGTCCAGTGGACCATTATCCACCCATCCATCCGACCATCCGTCCCAGGAACGCCAACTCCAGAACCCTTGCCACGCTTTTCCGTCTCGGTCTCCTGGCCAGGAGGGTTCTCCCAGCCTTTAGGTACCGTTCACCCTCTGAATACTCCGCCCCCTTTTGCCATCCTTCCGACCCCAACTCCAGATCCCAATCTGGGCTCAATAAAAACGTTCCGCTCTCCCATGCCTTCTCTTTTCATTTGCCACAATCCCCCCTACTCCGCCCTCGATGAGATCAACAACGCCTTACCTCTCCCAGGCAGACTATATATTATTGTGTGGCGACCTACTCATTCACTCTGCTGATCCCCCATCCTGAACCTCTCTCTCCTGCGCCATTTCTGCTCCTCGCCTTTCTCCTTCCTCCATCCATCAACGCTCAGCCTCTCACTGCCATTCACATGTAACTCCTTTTGCTGTGTTTTTATCGATGGGCCAAAATTCAGGCGCAATGGTGATAGTGAAATTCATACTTCAGGATATTGATCCCGTCACTCTACTGGCTTATTAGCCTGAGTTATCTAGCGTTACCAGACTGATAAACAGAATGCCACATAGCTCGTTGAATTCTGATGGAAATTGCTCAGATTTGGACGCGAACTGTCGGTCAAGTCCAGAACGCCCCAGCCATATCAGTGGCAATCCACTTTTGGAAGAGTAGAATCGTCTCCGTTTTATGAAATACACCGCTTCTGACTCTCCTTAGCATACCTTGGCCACGGTAACATTTTCACTTTGCTTAAAATACTTTTCTACCTCTGTCGCCTTAAGAATTAGTTTTCAAACTCTCACATACTGTCAACTCAAAATTGTTTTAGTTTACACTTGTATTCTATCGATTGATACCATGTATCAGTTCTCTTATCTGACTGCCATCATAGATGAAATTAATTAATAATAGATGTTACAGTTAATTAATTAGCAAAAATTACTGTTGAAACCTTTAATATTTCATTCAAATTAGTTTTATTTCCATCGTAATTCATTCTTTTATAAAATTAAAATAAGTTAATTGATCATTATTGCCATAATATTCAATACCGACGTTGCAATTTGTATACATTCGATTAAGACGAAAACCGGGTGAAGATAAGATTGAGAAAATAGAATTTCAATCCCCAAAACGGCATAAAAGTGAAATAAAGCCTCGAAAATTTTATTTCAGTAGCTCTTTAAGTACCTATGCATATGAAAACTGCATTCATTCATTTAATATATATAGTTACTTCTCTTAAGTTATTTTTTACTCTGAAATCAACACAGATTGGTTAATTAGTCATTCCACGTCAACTCAACCAAGTCCCCGCGCTCACCCTCTCCGATTTTCATAATTTTTTCCACTAGCTAGATTTAACCTTAGTTTAAAAAAAAATATTTTAGCAAAAATTAAAATACTTTCTAAGATATGAGTATTTGTATACACTTTGGGGAAGAGGGTAAAAATCTGTCAGCATTAAATCATTTTGCTTCCAGTCATTCTAGAGATTTTTAAATCAGAACTGAATAAGTAATTCACAAACGATAAAAGGGAAAATAAGTCACCACTGCTTCCTTCCAATCAGTGAAAACGAGTTACTTATCAATCAAATATACCTAAGTTCATAGTTACAAAAAAGGTTGTTGTAAATAAGGGCGAAACAACGTCATGCACCAAGCATATTATGTGTATCAAAATTTGGATATGATGTTGCTTCTGTGATAGAAAGCAGATAGTACAATAGGTGTGTTTTTCAAACACATGAAAAAATATGAATTCAAGTGAAATTTGTGATGGAAAGGTAAAGTAATGCATGTAGCCAAAACATTTCGATGAGCGATGGATATCCTCAACAGCCGAGTTGACGTTGGTACCAGTACCAAAGACCATCACAGGGAGACAGCATACCTCACCTAAGAGCATAATTACAGCAGCTTAGGCGGCCTTGAATGGCTACCATCGGACTTAATGTACAAGGATATACATTATTCAACATTGTATCCTTTTTTTATCCACTTGCAATGATATTGTAAATTCTGCTGTAATTGCCGTTATGTCAACGTTTTAGATTCATTAAACCTTGGGGTAATATCATAGTGAATTGACTGGACATTTAAAAGAATGAGAAATATGTGTTTAGAGGATACTTAGTACGCAGATCCAACTTAAGTGGAAGTGGAAGCCCTGAAACACAGGTGTGGTGGCCTTCCGTTTTGCATTAATCTTCAAAATAAAGTATGGGGACACTATTAATGATGGGAACAACTTCAAACTTAAATTTTCGTAAAGGGAAAGGTTAGTGCATGTTATTCTGAAAAACTCAGTCTCCTACTCTGAGTCCCTTATTTGTTATTAGAAGTTGAAAAAGTGGTATTATGCTACAAAAAATATAGCGGAGTGGTAGTTTTCAGTGCATTTATCAGCAAATAAGCTCAAAATTTGACCAAATCCTATAACAATTTAAAGATGCTAATATTTACTATGCTTATTCCAATTTTAATAGCTTTACCATGTAAAATGTGATTTGCTCAAGGGTCTAAAAGTTCATTTTTGGAGGAAATCTGTCAATACTGCCATACTTGAATATTTAAACCAAAAAAAGTTGACAAGTGAGAATATTTTTACAGCTTTTTTAAAGACAAGAGTTGTATTTTTATGATATCTAAAAGTTGTACTTGCATAGCTGACTTACATTAGTTTTTACAGGGGTTTTAAAATTGTTGATAAGCAGGATTTAACTTGTGGATAGATTTTTCCTCTGTCTTGGTGCATACAGATACTCATATCTTAGAAAATATTTTAATTTTCGCTAAAATACTTTGGATTTTTCTTAACTAAGGTTAACTCTAGCTAGTGGGAAAAATTATGAAACCAGAGATGGTGAGCTTGGGGACCCTCATAAAATGGTTAAGTTGAGATTGAATGACCCTAATGTTAATGTGTGTTGGCCATATTAAAGAACTAGTGATTTGACATTTTCTTATGCTCCCTCTCTGTAATAATATCTTCGGTTCATAGCAATGGAACGTAAAAACTAACTTGATATTAACGAGTCGTGGCGAAGTTATCCTAAAATCATAAGTGAAAAAACGACTACTGAACCTTCCAGGTCACTTTAAGGTTTATGTTACTAGATAAGATACGGTAGTGCACATCTCTTCACTACGAAGGTAAAAAGGGTGATTTGCAGGATAAAACCACAGTAAATAGAATTCTGCTGTTGCTCTCAAAAGAGTAAGGGAATTCCATTTTTTTAGGTTTCTTCACTTATCTGTGAAGAAAGAAGAAATGTGATCCTTCGTTCATTTGATGTACTTACTACCGATGGTAATAAGACATTTGAATATCAATGCGGGGATCGGGTTGGTGTGGTCCTTAGAGTGCTGGCCTCCCATCCCGAGGGCCCGCTTGAGTGCCAAGTGGAGGGCATTTTCAGTACTCCGTCCGTCGGATGGGACGTTAAGCCGTGGTCTCCTGTGCGCCTTTCGTTAAGAGTAGGCTAATGCCGATACCGGGTTTCTCTCTACCCTTCCTCCGTTCCCTGAATACTCCTGCCATTACCCAAATACCCACCTATCCTAAATGGCGCAAATGACCTCAGCTGTCGGTCGCCTCCCCTGGATAACCAACCAACAATTATCAATGCATTTCTCTTTCCATACAAAACGGCATGATGTGTATCATTTCATAAATAGTCATGATATTATAAAGTATGGAGTGTTTTCTTACAACTTAATCGCCAATATCTTGAGACATAATAAAGGCGATCGTCAAGGAAAAAGTGAATGGGAAGAATGGAAAAGGAAGGCTTCGCATGAAATATTTATGGCAAGTGTGTGTAAAAGAAGGATTATGTAAGTCTGAAGAGATTAGAATCTGAGAGAAGTCTGATCATAGAATCGGAAAACTGTATCAAACTAAGCGTCGGTGCTAACCAACGATTGTGAATAATATCGCTGTATAAATACGTTCAATGCCTAGATAATTTGTTGTTCTAAATGCCTAGTTACATTATTAGATAATGAATTATGCAGGCGTTTATTTTTATTAAATAGAAGGTAATATATGATTTTTCATCAGATTTATTTATTTTTAGTAGCAAAAATTCTACAGCATTTCATTTTGTGTTCCTAAACATTTACGAATCATATAACGACAATTATGCATTTTACTTTTATCATAATTTACAACATGGCAAAGGCAAAGTTCTTGCATCGTGATAATAGCAGTTAACCATTAGTGAATACAAGTGGGTCAGTGGCGGGAAAGACATGGATTTTTAGAGGCACACATCTCATACATTATCGATGAGTAATTTGGTATCTCGGCACATGCATAATTCTGTCGGAGAAATCACGCAGGATGTGACTTATTTCCAATGACACTCCCACCCTTAGGAATTGGCGCTCAAATTCTTTACATCCGATCAATTACCCATTAATATTTCAGCACGCGATTAGTGTCCCTTCATAAATTTTAAATCTAATTTGACATTTGCTTGTTTTGATGTTTACGTACGTGTAAAGCTACCGCATGGGAATGTTTAATGACACCTCATCTCAGCTTTTACATCAGTTTACTAATTTTTATCTCTTTATTCGATATTGCACTTGATAGTAATGCCCTTGCCTTTTGCTTGCTTTTTCCTCGCTAAAATGTACAATGAAATTCAAAATAAATTAACAATGATAAATTTACTTTTGCTATTTGGACATGTGGCCTTTAGTGTCCTATACGCTGAACTATTAAGGATTTTATGGTCGCAGAACTAGTTCGCTTGAAAATTTCTGGTATAGTTTCAAGTTTCTTCATCAATTCGAGTCAAAATTTGTTTCAATTTTAATCCCCTTAAACAGTACTTCGACCCTATCACACATTGAATAGCTCTGGTTTAGCAGCTAGGAATTACAACTCTTCATTTACTGTCAAGCATTTGCCTATTTGCCTATATTTAATTAACTTTCCCTTATTTTCCTCCATTTTCTTATGCTTACATTTCCTCACTTTAATTAATTTGTTTCTATTTTACAGAGATACTGCCACAAACATCGAAGGAATCCCCATTGTCAGAGTTGAGTTCAAGCACCTGACACCATTGCATGCACAACGTTAGAATGTGTAAGTACTCTACTTTTATAATTGCAATTTAAATATATTAAATTTCTCCATCTTGAAGTGGTTACCAGACCTAACCAGAGTCTATACCAAAACATTAAACTGAATTGAAGCGTTTTGTTAAGATAAGTTCTGTGTTTTTCGTATTAAGTAAAGATCGATGTTTATAAAAAGTATCCATCGCAGCCTTCAGCCCAGTCTTGCACAGTTGCTCAAGTATATTCAATTAATTCAATTTTAAAACTCATCGCCAATCACCATATGACGGACAAATATTACGATTTTCGTCAGCAATTATCATTCATTCTGTCATTTTTTAGAACAAAAAGGGCCAGGCTACATTTAAAGTAGGGGGTTTAGAAGCTAAGGAAAGCTACCTTGGTAATATGTTCGAGAAAAAGGGGTGTAGCAGCAATGGAGTGAGAAGAATAATTGCCGGGGTTAAAGAAGCTTTTGCTAAGGAAGAACTAATGACAGGGTTATTGAGTGGGGGCGTAAAAAATTGTGAGAATTCTAATATAGAGCGTAGTACAATATGACGCGTGAAAAAATTGTTTTTGACTTTCAGGAAAGAAGAGGAAAACAAATTTAAGGATTTTGAGATGTGGGTATGAAAAAGTGCGGAGAAAGCACCTTGGGTCGTAAGGACAAATAATAAAGTGCTATAGTTGATGGGTAAGGAAAGAAAGGAGTTTGAGGAAAGTAGGAGAAGTTAGAATGTCTGGATGGGCAAATTATTACACGGCGAGTGTGTTTGCAAAGACGTGGTAGAGGGAAATATGGTGGGTAGGCAAGGTGAAGGGAGGATGAGAAGTGGTAGCTTCTACAGAATAATGGAAGGTAGAAAGTATGAGGGGCTGAAGAGTAATGTCATGTGAAATGTGAGACCCCGAGAATAATTAAACATCCTATAGTCGGCTGGCCTAATTTACTTAAGTAATATGCCAAAAATATCTCAACGTGAAGTATATATTTATTACAGAATGATATACGTACGTGCTTTTAAAACGGGCTGCTGCGACCTTGTACTACAATTGCTAACAAATATTCTGAAAATTCTGATTTGAATTGGTTTTTGGCACCAAGGAGTGTTCTACGTAAAGCCGACCTTGAGCTTAAACCTTTGCTTCTCACAATGTTAAGAGACAAAAATGAGATTTCATTTTCATCTTCATAAATAATGACCCTCCACCTCATGATATAAAGATAGAAAAAAATATTGCATGCAAAAGAGGAAATGCGCATTTCCCTTTTTTCTCCTTCACGTCTAACGCCACCTTGGTTAAAATCAGTGTTCGCAAAGTATTGCCTCTAGCTGAAAAAAGCGAGAACAACCACGCACTAACCTTTTAGGTATGTCCCTCCTTCTTCAATTTCTCTCTAAAATGAATGGAATTCGTCACCTCTCTTCCTTGTCTCAATATTTATTAAAACATGTAATGATAACGCTTTTAAAAAGAAATAGAGCTAATTTTTCCTTCCTCCCTTTTTATATTTTACTATTTGCTTATCATTTCTTGCAAAGAGCAAAATATTGCGACTCACATCCGCGATAAGAGGGAGCATTGTGAGGAAGTTCCAAAAGCGCCTGTGTTTGATTAATAAACTAACTTGATCGCTTCATGAATTTTTCTAGCACATCAGTCGTATTTTAATTTTGAATGATGAAACGATTTTCCGATCAAAGTTGCGGGCTCAACTTGAAATACGTGATTCATTGTGAGCGAAAATATAATCCATTTTTTTCAGCTACAAAGAAACGTATTTTTTGCCAATAATCTCAATTAAATAATATCATTCTTAGTATAATTATAATAAACCTAAAATGTGACTAATTGCTACTTATACGGCATTTCTTAATATTAGAGAAGTTACTGATGATCGTGAGAAAACTCTCCATTATTTAGACCACATCGCAATATGATTGAAAGTTAAACATTTAGTGACAAAGATAACGGAAGTATTAAGATTTTATTTGACTGATTAATACTTCTACAAATTATGTCATCATTCTTAATGCCTAGGTTTTCTTAGCCTGCATAATCTTTTCTCTCTATAGAAGATGGTGTGCTATTTTTTGGTAAATAAAACGCACTAACGGAAAAAATCTTCCAACTGGAGTGGGTAGAACGTGAAATTGATAAAAACATCTTCTTCAGCCACAATTTATTACGAGGGTGATTATCTCGATCTTAATAAATATATAAGGGTAAAATCGGAAGTGACAGTTTCAATCTAAACCCAATGAAGACACAATACAATTCAATCCCTTGGAGTTCTTGGTTTCTCCATTTCCGTAACCCAGGCTTATTTCTCTACCTTTTCCTCTGTCCCTTCCTTTTCTTTCTCCAATACCCTTATCCCTCTCGTCTTTCCGTTTTCATTTCTCCCAGCCCCTCCCCCGAACCCTACTTCTTTCCCCTTCCGGCTCCTCTGGGACCGTTCTCCGTGGAAGGGGGAGGGGCTGATCTTTCGTCCGACCACATTAATCACCGAATGCGAACAATGGGACACGAACCGGAGCCGCTTACTATCCCTCCTTCCAATTCCCCGGAAATCTAACCTCTTCCTTTCACCTCCGTCCAGCTCTTCCATCCGTCCGACTGACAGACCGTAATAATAAAAAAATCCCCTCTTTTTCCTACTCTAACCTCCTCCCGTCTCCCTCCTTTATCCCCTCCCGTGCTGGAAATAAATGCCTCCGTCCACGAAACTTGGGACGTAAATGATTTAGTGCGAGATCTCCGGGCCTGTGGTCGAATCTTGACGATGCGATCTCTCTCTCTTTATCCCTCCCTTCGAATCTGTCGCTACGGTGGATGGGAAAGGAATGGGAGGAAGGGATGGAGAAGACCGCTGGGGCATGCGTCCCTCATTGGTCCTATTCCTTCCCATTGAAACTCGAAACCACTAGTAATTAAGGGATTTGGGCGGATGGGAGTGGAGGAAGGGGAAGCAGAGTGAGGAATCCAATTATGTGAACTACCGTAACGCGGAGTGAGCGGCGAGGTCTGAACCGTGCTTCTGTTTAAATCATGTGTGAGATGGCTGAATCAATGCGTGATGTTTTACTACCTATCATGGTTGCAAGCACATTTCGAAACATTTCGGGTTTATATCTTTTTGTCCTGTGCTCTCCGAAGGTGCGTCCAGGAACAACGTCATTTTTTTCCTAATAACAACAACAAAAAAAGATCTCTGCATTGAAGATAAAGATATGAATGTTAGTCCTATGGTTTTATGCATGCTTTTCATAGGATACGCCGTGGGAACTGAACTATCACAAACTTTTATTTTTTTCACTGAAATCACGCTCCTTCAGATTAGATAACCTCTCGTACCTCAAAGTGTAATCCTGCATATTAAAGATTATCAACTAGATAAAACGATATCTTTCTTTTCAAATCACGAGTATAACTGTGACGAAGATAATGCGTTGAATTATTGCCACAGCGGTACAGGGCAAATATGAAGCCGTAAAGATGCATGTGAAGTTTTTGAAATACGGCCAGCGAAGTCATAAATATACCAACAGTATCTAATTGATTAGGCTGCATGATATCACTCAAGTGTCACAGGACGTGAAGAAGTACTATCGCTTTAAATCTGTGATTTTCTAGGATTTCTACGTAAAAGTATAGTTTTTGCTGATTTTATTTTGCTCACAGTTCTTATAAATATTGAAGTACAGGCATTATGAAGGGAATCAATTAGTTTGATTTCTTTCCTCCCCGCAAAAAAATATTCACCCTTTTGTTTGTGGCAACGATTTTTTCGGTTTATTGCCAGCTTTACTGATTTAATTGGAATCTCATATTTATGTATATGATAATTTAATTTGGTATAATTTTCAGAAATAGCAGGATTCCCATCCCCGATCCGAGCTACGTTCCTGGACAGTAAATTCTTGTCCTTCAAGTACCATTATACTTCACGGGCCAATTTAAAGTTAGGTCTAGAATAATTTGCAAATTGTTATTCGGACTGTTGTTTAATGCCTATTGCAATGTTTTTGACTTAATGTCAATCGTAACTTACTTGACTTAATGTCAACAATAACTTACAATCGTACTATACTCGAATTCTTTCCTCAAGCACTCAAGTAAGAGCCAGTTTACCAGTAAATATACCTAATTAAATATGATTGGCAAATTTCCACAGAGAAATCTTTACTCCAACCGATTTCGATGTGATACATCATCATCAGGTGACCTGATGATGATGTATCACATCGAAACAGGTCGGAGTAAAGATTTCTTCGTGGAAAATTGCCAATCTTATTTAATTATGTTAGTCCACCGCATTACTTCTGAAACGACTCTTTTTATTAGTAAAATATACCTCCTGCTACTGCCGGAATTCGAACCCTGGCCGTTGAAGTAGGACTCTAGAGCTCCAGCCACCTCACCAATCAGACCAAATTTTATGATTTTGGCTAACCGTGAGGTAATCTGTGTTTTCAAGTTTGCACCCGTACATATAGACGCTTCGGATCGGGAGAAAGGTACAAGGATAAGGTTAAGGATGCAGGGTGGAGGGAAACCCGGCGTCAGCACTAGCTTGCTGTTAACGAAAAGGCTCCAAGGGGACCACGGCTTAACTTCACGTTCGATGCACGTAGGAGTATTTGCTCTCAAAAACCGGTCAAAATTATTTTAGGATTTTTTCACAATGTAATCAAATGAAAAACATTTTCGACCTTAATTAGATGTTTATTTTCTAAATATACAAACCTGATACGAAAAATATAACAATATATCTTTACTCAGTGTCAAACTGTTGGTCATCGTCCTCGTCGTCGTCATTCTCGCGACGGTCAGAGTACTGTACTAGCAATGCCTCAACAAATAACTCAAGTAGGGGCCGGTTTACCAATGAAAAATATCTTTCACTGCTAATATTCCTTCCGAGCCCGGGCCTTCGGGCTGGGAGGCCAGTGCTCAAACCACTACACAAACCCGCCCTCCTAAGTTTCCTTGCATTTATCATTACGTTAAAAAAAACAATTTACAAAATCTAGTCTTCATTATTCCTTCTTATACCGTATTCCTGTTTAGCTTCACATTATTTTGTAGACTGCAGATTTTTGTCGCCCATTAAAATGCCCTTTTTTTCTTTAACTCTGCTAAAAGTGCACCCAGAATGCGGCCCCAGAGCACAGTGGTGAGATAGCGCAGGATAACACGGAACCGATTAGGCCCTCTGGCCATGCAAAGTCGAAGATAAATGGCATTGCGGAGCTTACTGCTTCCGGAGTGGGGCATCTAAAAGGTTCGTAACCGCCTTAGCGGTGAATTTTGCATGGTCACAGTCATTCATTCCGCCGTGTTCCCCATATCTGAAGAATACTAGGCTATTCAAAGGCATGCACTTTTATCAGATGGGCCTCGCACCGCGATGGAAAATCGATTTTCCTAATGGTCGTGATGGACGGAAGTTTCAGGAAACTTTATTTTTTTATGGTTATTTGTCCTAGATTAGATTAATACGAGGAAATAAATGCGTGCGTTATTACTTTGCTGGGAGGGATTGCGGAAAAAATCATCAATGGGTTAACCGGATTTTTGTGTGGATGTATTTAATATTATTTACATAGGTACCTAATATTATCAGTAATATTGCAGCTATTCATCCGATGGCAGCAGGTAGTAGTCCTTGGTTTTAATTTTTCTAATGGATAAGCTTATAATCTACTCTCTAACGTAAGGTCATAACCCTAGGGCAAACACATGACCTGAGTTTCATTCGAACCCGCAGCATTTGGTTGGCCAGACCCAACCAAAAAGCACAAGCATTTTCTAACAAGGACGAAATTGAACCTAACACGTGCAATAAAATTATTTAGTTGATAAAAATTTGTAGCGAGATATGATTAATAAACTTAAGTTAATAAACTTATCTCCGTTAGGGAGTGCATGTCGAAACAATTGACCCAGAAAACAATCAAGAAATACTTGAGGAACGGAGTGAGCTGAACGTTTATCTCAGGCTATTTTTTTCGGAGGAATTCTGGAAAAGACGGCGAAGCACATTAACGGTTTGCAGCATGCAATTCCGGGACGTATAAGGGGAGATTTTCCAAAATCCCTCTTAATTAATCCGGTCACGATTATGTTCCTCTCCTATCGCTGCTTCCGACGCAGCCTGTTCCCAGATTCTTTCTTTTTTTTCGTCGATGAGAAGAGAAGGAATTAGGTAGAGAGAGAAAAGGGGAGACGTAAACTCCGGGAAGGGCATAACGTCGGGGTGAGGTACAAATGGGGAAATCGGGAAGGATTTCGTTCCGAATCGAAAAATTTATCGGGAAAGCGGAGAAGCGGCACCGCGATAATGAGAAGGAAATTTTATGGAAAGTGCAAACAGTGAGTTACGAAAAGGGGTCGCGGGGAGTGACTTTGAGGGGCACGAGGGAAGGAAAGGAGGAAATGAGGCTCCCGGTGATGGGGAGTGGGTATCGGCAGTATGCAGGGGAAAAGGGTGTGAATAGTTCTGTGCGGAACTGGAATTAGTACACTGCCTTTCGATATCCATTGCGTGTCCGAACTGGGTCGATATACTGCCAACGCCCTCGGAAACGTGCACCTTATTTAGCAGCTCAATAGGCATCGTACTCAATTCAAATATCGCATATTCCGTTTCGCATATCGTGTATCGCAATCACATCGCGTTACTTTCTCTTGACTAATATCGATTGGCCCTCGAATTTTTAATCTATATATTTCGGTTGGCATTTGCATTGCATTTATTACACCTACCTCACTTACTTGGCATGCTGACTTTAAATCGCTCATTACATTTATGTATCAGATATTGAATAATTTCTCATTGATTATCTCAGTTTATTCTACTCTCCTATCGGAACGACTTGGTTAAGATACTCTTCTTCACACTTAGCAGGATGTAGCATCGCGAAGATAGATTGCTAAATTTAACATTTCGCGGGTTTGATTCCCACTTCAGCATTGTCATTACTTCTATTTCACGGTTATTTTTAAAATTAACGGTCTAACGTGTCCACTGTTCTTTTTCCTCGTAAAATTAGGGATATAAATAGCAGTAAATATATCAAGTACAAGTCTGTCAATGGATAGCATAGGTAGTTGCATGTTGGTATAAGGACTTTAAGCTAACCCAACTAGCAATATGAATAGGTATCGTACTCAATTCATTAGATTCAACTGTTTAGACATTGCATGCTTGCTTAGCTATTTTTATCTTTTTTAAATTGAAATTTATACTAGAATATTATTACTAATCCCTTTTTATGCATGATATGTAATGCCCTTTGGTGTGAGTTCATCCCCTGCCACTCCCCTTTATGGTTGTTTGCAGGGTATTATGTAGATGTACTGTAGTTTGAATACCCTGGAAACGTGATTCAAATGCCGCTATCGGAGGATAGATACCGAATAGATTTCGCATATCGTTCGCCTCGTATCGTGGGATCGCACAAGCCAATTCACGTGGGGGTCACGAAAAGGTGGTGAATCGGGAAATGGTGGCAGCGGCGGAGTCAGGAAAGAATGAGGCCGCTGGGTGGAGCCGGGATGGGGTGGGAGTGATAATGAGCCTGGTGGAGTGAGTGAGGAGAGGGAAAAACAGGAGGGTGGTGGGAGGCACTAGCTGGCACATCATCACAGTCATTACAATAAGGGATGGAAAGGGTGGTGAATACCGAGTGGGGCGGGTGCTAAGAATTGGGGTAGGAGCGGCAAGCGGATCGGGTGAACATTCGCCAGGAGGAATATTAATATGTATGCGTAATCACTATCGTTCCAGACGAAGAACGTCTCTCGGTCCAACTTTCTTGCGACAGGCCACCCTAACCCCCCCCCCCCCCCCCCCCACTCTCACCGCACCCGGTTGTCCTCCACTTCCTCCCTTTCGAATTTCCACCTTGCTCCATTCATATTTTCCCTTCTCCTCGACTGGTAATTACAATTTCGGCACAGCAGTACAAAATGCGCCCTGGAAATTCGCTCTAATTTTCTCCCAGGCTGAACTTTCATTCAATAAAACCCTCCTTGCGTAAGACGGAATTCCTCCTGGAAGGAAATCTTAAAAGAAATTTATTTCTAGTTCTGTGCTTGTTGATTGTCGTGACTGATGGGGTGATACTTAAAGGTGCTTAGGATTTTGAGCAGCGTTACTAATTCACTTTAGAACTTGCCTGAACAAGGACCAAGCATGGACAAATAGCTCATTCTTTGAGTTGTGATGAAACCTAGCACAAAACATTGTTGAGTAACGACGGATAAAATATTTCTCTGCTGGAAATTGGCTCTAATCTATATGTTGGATAAAGCTTTAACCCTCTCGTCGCCTAATTCCAAGTATTCTGGTATTGCTGCTCAAGAGCAATGCGTCAAATTCATGACAATTTTCAGCGTAAAATATTTAAAATTTTAAAGTTATTCATAGAGGGATTAAACATTTTAACATGTTCCCCTAAATTAAACTTTAGCTTGAAACGCTATTAGTATCTCAACATTTTTTGAATGGCCAGTTTGTTATGCATGAGGGTTAATTTTCATAGTTTCTATCTGTAAATTGGAACGCGCTGAGTCTAAATTGATGCATGAATTTTATATGCTTGCGGGGAAACCGAAAAAAAGTTCATCAAGGAATGGAAAGCCACGTGCCCTTGACCTCTGAATAATTTTCATACCCAACGCTAATTTTGTTTTGATTTGATAAAAATCCCTCAGGGTTCTGCATTTATCCTGTTACATTCATTATTTCCAATTTTTCCAGATTAACTTTTAAAATCAATTTGTCCGCTGCGTGCCACTAATCCCCTTTTGATTAAGTGACCGACTCTTTCATTTGTCCAAAACATCCCACACCGTTGATATAAAACGATGAGTGCAAACTGATACTTATGGACATGTTTCCTACTCTCTGAAGCAAATGTCGTTGAATTAATACTTTCGTGCTAGATAAATGCTCATGAAGTCGTCCATGGCCAGAAGCTGTAGGTTGCCAATGAAGAGCCCGAGGATATTTTTATTACTGGTCCCTAAATATACTAATTCAACAGGCAATTTCGTGTATTTTTCACCTACATGTACATTTAATGAACGAAACAAAATATGCGGATCTTTTAAAAATTAAAATTAATGTATGCCATTTCCCGGAAGATAATGAAATTAAAAACGTCTTCTTGTGTTACTGAAGGATTCTTTGTTCCTATTTCTTCCCTAACAATATGAGTTTATTAGCGAACGTTTGGCATAATCGTGTTACAAAAATAAATGAGGAGCTCCAGGATCAATGCCTTTCTTTCTTAATCTTGTTTTTTCCTTTGCCGAAGTTTGCCTTCTTGTCATTCTAGCAAGGTTTGTTGTTGAGGTTGTACCATAGTTGGGCAATTAATTTCCATACGAACGCCTCAAAAGTTTGAGACCTGCGTTTTTGATATACTCAACTCGTTAACTGTTTTTGATCACGATTGGCATCTATCCTACGTTACTGATCAAAGGGTAGAATGCATTTTTCCATGGTGTAGTTCGAGTAAAATTTTTCAGTTGTTATCTAGGGAAATTGTTTTGCCTCGACACTTCGACACTACAGCACCCTCGGTCTCTTCCGTATCTCTGGACCAATCCTAGCGCAAGGTGGAAAGAAAATATAGGTTTCCATTGGTTCAAGCTTTCTACATCTACATAATATAAAGGCATTACTTAAAAAAAATTTCAAAAACTATTTTAACATGCCGGTTTTCTTGAAATATGGTTCCTATTTAAATAGAAGTGAGACATGGAAGGCGTATGAATTGACATCCTCAGCTATGCTCAGCCGGAACCGGCAGTCAATTTAGCAATGGCATTCTTGAGGTTGCTGTCATTATTAATGTTAATGATTAGCCAAAAGTAGTGTCTTCTAAAATAAGTACCTAGGTGCCTCTGGGGACTCCGAGTAGCTCGTGTAAAATAGCCATTGCCTGGGAACTACTCCTCACCTATTAAATGCACCCTTGTCCAGAAAGTACTCTCTTTAGTTCCTCCCCTACAACGTATTTGTCATTTATACGTAAAGAGTTTTAAATTTTACTCTACAAATATTTTTATCCAAGAATATGCCTTTTCTGTCCACACTTGGCCTGAAATATGATATTTGAAAAATATTCATATATTTCGTAATAAGAAACACATGTGGTAAATTGTAATTATTGTTAATTTTTTCTGACGATAGACACTAATACTATCCCATTTAATGTATGGGATATCTCTTTTTGGAAATAAACCAATTTGAACTTTGAACCAATTGAACCAATTTGAAACAGGAACGGTTTATTTCTTATATTTTCTGCCAGAATTAGGGTTGAACATTGTTTTTTAAAATAATAATGACAAGAGGGAAAACAGGCGACTGAATTTGAGTTAAAATAGGCTTAGAGAATGAGGGAATTTTTTGATTTCGAAAAAACTTAAGGAGATTATAGCGGTAGAAAAATAATTAATTCACGTATAGCTCTGAGAGGTGCCGTTGTTTATGGTAATTTTTATGCAAATAAACTAGATTCCCAACTCTTTTCTGTATTTTGCTTCGTTTGTATTCGATCAAAAACCTAAACTTCAACAACTTTCATTCACCTAACCCTATGTTCTCAGTGGATCAAAAGCGGCCTTGTTTCATAGTGATCTATTTGAAACTAATTGGCATAATTCTCAAATGTATTACTGGCTATTTCTATCTAGAAATATAATTACTGGCGAGATAGAGTTTATTCGCGCAATTGCTTGCAAGGAAAGAGTGCTAATATGAATGCAGTGAATGTTATATCCGCAGTCACCAACTAGGTTGTACATGAATGCTATGAATTCCCTCAAATTTACGTTCATGGAGGCGCGACGTCTACCATGAGGCACAATTTAATCTAACCAATGACCATCAAAGGACATTTTGGCACTAGATTACGGTGTATATTTTCATTCAACAATCTATGAAACTCTGAATCATGATTTATATTGTTGTTTATTTAAATCTCCCTTATCTCCGAAGTAGTGCAGCGTGAAAAATGAAGGGTTTGGGAAACATTTTATCGCCCTTATAATTGGTCCAGCTATCTACAAATTAGGATGTGAATGTCGTAACAGCAGTGCTTAATAGATCATGTGGATCTAGTAAACCTTTAATGACCAAACGGCAGAAGTCAGATTTGAATTCAAATCAGTCGTAAAGGAGTCGTTTGGACAGCGGGAGCAAGGTCGAATCGTCCCTTTCGCAATTCGGCGCCTCCCTTGATCCTTGTCTTATGCGATAAGTCCAATACTATGATTTGAGTGGTTATCCTTTAGAGAATTGAAAGGATTAATATGAAGGAAATCTCAGAATCATTTTACCCTGAACTCATAGATTTCTGAGGCTCAGTGCATTTCAAGTGTAGTGTACGAGAGGAAAAGTGAGAGAGGCTTTACATACCAATGAAGAATCATTGCTGCGTTGCTTGCCATTTCTCTAATGCACGAGAAAACGCGATAGTACACAGGTAGAACTCCAGGTCTCTTTATTTGGAGGACATTTTTTTGAGTTCAATGAGTTCCGCAATAACAGAGGAACAGTTCCTAGTCCAGTCGCGATCACCCCCACTTTTCAACGATAATATTCAATTCAAAGCGTAACTGCGGCAGCAATAGTTTCTGGAAATCGTTGGATTTTTTTCACCTTCGACATTTTTTTTACCTTCCTCCCGCCAGAAAAAAAGTGGAATTTACCTGTCCTCCCCCTCCATGCGGCGTTATCACAATCGATTGGTGGGCTCTTAGGGCGAGGACCCCTCTGCTTGGACGAGAGGACCGCGGGGCACAGAGGGAACAACAGCAGCGCTGAATAATAGCTCCGCGATACTTTTTAAACTTTATCACCGTTAATAGGTTTCGAGTGATTGTGTTTTTGTGCGCGACCCGTAGAGGGCACAATTGCCTCCGGATTCCGGTAATGCCTGGGTTGGGAGAAAATGGATATTTTGATTTGCTGCCACACATCCCAACTCCATCCAAACTCTCCCTCTGGCCCCTTACGCACCCTCCTCCTTCCACCCTTACCCCCCCTCTCGCTCTCTCTTTCTCTCACACAGTATAAACCTTTTCCGATTCGTTCCCTTCTCGACCGCTTTGCTATTGAAATGGTTTTCTGATACTTGGGAGTTTTTTCTTTAATATTTTTTAAATATTTTTTCGATTGCGGAACAAAATTTTGAAAATGTATTGAGTTGGAAAAGCACGCTATTAACTTCGTCTTAATTATCAATTATGAGAAGCCTACCGAGAGGTATAATTAGGTTTCATCAGCAAATTAACAAATGTTATGGCTCTGAATGCGGCTCCTAAATCGGAATTCATTTCCTCGTCAAACGATTTAGTCAAAATACAAAAATTATCCTTAGAAATACGATGCGTTTAGTTATATGTAGATCCATGATCAATTTTACTTACAAAAATACGGCAGTTGAATCTGGTTGAAAGACTATAGTTATTGAGGGGTATTTTTCCTAGCTAAGAGGAGGCGTAGGAAGATTTGAGAGGTATTGCGTAGTGCTCTTAAAAGTGACTACGTATCACTCATGTTAGTGGAAATCGATCCCGTTTCATACTTTTTGCACGTTCGTCTCTTAAACCGAGCAGTAAGGACACATTAGAACAACATTTTTTCATCGTTTTTTTTCAGAATGCTTAAATAGTATTCTAAAAGTTCCCGCGATCATTTTATGCAAACATGCAATTGCAATTTTTCTTTTCCGACTCGGAATTAAATGTCACTTTGGTGCCATCATGAGTTATTTGTTCATTAGAACAGATTTACTGCTTTTGCATTGAAACTTTTATTTACTGTTCTGAAATATAGGTATATATCCCCCCATCTCCCCATTATTTATTTAGCCCATTGGAATTCCTTTCGCCACACACTTTGTTTTGGAGCACTGGTGAAACCTAATCCGCGATGTAATTTAATTTTGCTACATCATTATTCAAAGTTAATTACAAAGCATATATCTACTACTTTTATAATATTGGAAAATACAAAATCCTGTAGATTGCATGCGTCAATTATGAAAACGTACTGGCAGCCGTTGCCCCATATGACGATTTTAATTCTTCAATTTATTATAATACCAACGAAGGAAAAATCTCAATTTTGATTCTATCAAGCCAGAATAGTTTTTATTAGGCTAATTGTGTTACAATTGGTCAATGTCCCATCAAGACCCATTGAAAATAAAGTTAAGCTACTGATATAGTTTCCTCTTTGGCGTAAACTGACCATTAATCCATGAAAGACGGCTGAAATGGTGTAAGGTGCATGCGTTTGCTCATTGTTGCTAGCACACGTGCTATTAACAAAAGTATATTATAGCGGTTTTCTATCTAAATACACAGTAAATAAGTCCTGCCCTTCTAGAGTTGTTTCTGTAAATAGCTATATGGTGTTATGCTCTGGGGCAATAATGGTGAGAAGTCTATCAGCATTACAATTTTGCCACATTATATAACTCTTTTATCAAATATCTAGTGACTTTATTGAATACTTCCAAATGTCGTATTTTCATCATAATAAAGAAAACATTTTCTATAATAAATTATTTTCAATGGATTTATGGGTCGTTCGTCGCAAAAGAAGCTCTGTTCAGTATTTAGGGCAGTCTGATCCCGTTAATTGCACCATTTATTCTCTACTAACGTGGTTCATTTAATTATAACTCTTTTGATATAAATAGCTAATCTATCATATTCATGGGCTGTATATCTTTAGAATTTCCTTGTCTTTTTAAAGGATTTGCTATTCCTAGCCGCTGCTTTCCTTTTCTATTATTGCTGTTCCATTTGTGGAGACATTGCATAGTTTTTAAGCTTGAACATTAGAATGGACAAGCACGGCATAATGAACTTTATCTCAAATAAATAATATGGCTGGCCATTGGGTGCGAAGTCTTTGGAAAAAACGGGCACAGCAGATATCCGAAAAAATTAATGTGTTAAAACTATGAATCTTACGAAAAAATTATTTGTCATCGTTTTTCTGTTGAGGATGCTTTTTCTTTGCCACAGTGAATTTTTACTCTCGCTATTCGGAGGATATTCTCATCGTGAAGCAATCATTCCAATTCTGACGCATGGACAAATGTGAAGAAATTTTTACTGGTAGACATTTTCATTTCATAGCCGAACCGAAAACCTGATTTGAGGTTTAAGTGTTTGGCTATTTTAGCTAGAAAAAAAGCATTTTTAGTACGGAGAAATAGGTGTGATAAAAACCTTATATATAATCTATATCTACTTTGTTTTCTGCAAATATTTAATACGTAAATGCAATATTATCTATTTAGAGAAACGTGTTAGGTACATGTGCACGTGCAATTAATTAATTAGTAGCTACGAGGGCACCCAATGTTTATTAACGGGATAGGTTTGTAAGTATATGTTTATGATTGCGGGTTACCATTACATATACAAGTGTCTTAATAATTATATTTGGAAAATTTTACATTTTTCCAGATGCGCTATGGAATACTCCTCCTACATTGCACTTACCTATCCAGTGGTAATATTGTGTATTCCTTATCCGTATGACATTTAAAATTTACTAATCTTGGTTAACCTATCAAATCGAGCTTAATATGCATGTACTAAGATGTTCTCTATAAATTCCTCTCGAGCTAAAAGTTCTTTGTAGAAATGATAGATGCCCATATTCAGGAGGGAAAAGGAAGAATACTGGATAAAATTTCGATCATTGACCAATGAACGTTTCGAGCTGCTATGCCACCAACAGCAGCCTGTCGTTGTACATACATACGTTATTCTCTCTCACTTTCTCTTTTCACGTCGACCATATCTATTATCATCTGCAAAAAATTGGCTTCCAGTTTTGTGAAAGAAAATAACCAAAAATTTAATTTGTTGTTTATTCTTGTACCTATGATGAGGAAGTATTGGCGTTAGCATCCTACTATTTTCAATCATGTTTCGAATGCCGAAGCCGTGCCTTGCCGTCAGCGAAAAATATAACACCCTTGGTTGGGCTCGAACCACCAACCTTTTAACGGTTAACAGCCTCAGCGCTTGCCCATCTACATCTACACGATACCCTGCAAGCCACAGCGAGGGTATGTGGCAGGGGGTGAAGATTACCAAGTATGCACTACCGACATGCAAACAAGCAACTATAGGGTCTCATGCAACTAGATTGTTTGTATCTATATTATTTAAGGGATTAATGCGATTGTGCCACAGAGGCCATTGTACAATTCTTGCTTACATTAATTTTAATTTAAATATCGTCATTAGCTATTGATATCAAGGAACAAGGGCGCAATTTACCCTCGTTGTACTTTACATAGATTTGTCGTACTTTTCTGATCACATGAGTACCTCATCTACCATTACACTGCTCAGCTCAGAACTTCCTGAGCTACTTTCTGACTCACTCACCTCGCAAGTATTTAGGAATCTGGCCTTGAATGTTAGATCAGAAGACGACGCGGCCAAGGTTGATTGACTGGGAATTAACTAAAATTTCTTACGGAAACGGGATTCACTTCCAGTGGCATGACTTTATGCTAAATAGGCCACTAGGCAGGTTATTTACATGCCTCAACAAGAAATATTTTCACACAATATTTTTAGCAAAACCACTTGCATCAAAATTTATACTTAGAGAGTCGTAAGCTAGAATAACTATGCCCGACTTCATGATGAGTGCATAAGACAAAAATCACTAATTTTTCGGGAGTGTGAAAATGTAACTCAGCTTAAGTAGAAATTACGCGGTTGTTTTACAAGCAAAAGTATTGATAACAATCAGGACAATGCCTGAAAGCAATAATGTTTTCTTGAACTGCGTGATGTAAGTACGAATTTAAAAGAAGCGTGAGAATGTTGAAATAGTGTGAGCTCTTCTCATGTAATAACAAGGTACTCAGAAAGTAGCTCAGGAAGTTCTGAGCTGAGAATTGTAATGGTAGATGAGGTACTCTTGTGATCAGAAAAGTACGACAAATCTATGTAAAATACAACGTGGGTAAATTGCGCCCTTATTCCTTGATATCAATAGCTAATGACGATATTTAAATTAAAATTAATGTAAGCAAGAATTGTACAATGGCCTCTGTGGCGCAATCGCATTAATCCCTTAAATTATATAGATACTAACAATCTAGTTACATAAGATCCTATAGTTGCTTGTTTGCATGCCGGTAGTGCATACCTGGTAACCTTCACTTCCTGCCACATACCCTCGCGGTAACTGGTAGGGTATTACGCTGAAGAAGTAATATTGGTCGATCAAACCCGAGGCCGGAATCGCTGGCCTCATGCTTGATGGTTCATGAATCCACTGTAATTTATCGCTGCCTGCTTTGGAAATCCCCTTTGATTCGATCACATGAGGGGTAGCAGGAATGTTGCGAGCCCCTTTCCTGGACACGCGTGTTCGTAGCGGCACTAATTCGAGGTCCCTTATCTTCCTTGATATCGAGAAATGAATATATTTTACTTTGGATGTAACCATTTGACACAGCTAAAATATACGATTTCCCCAAGAAAAATAAAATAAACCTATCAGATATTTATGGTGGCATGAAGGCAAATGCATTGGCTCACCTTTCATCTAGATGTGGTGTCGTAAGTTGAAGATGCTCGTAATTTCGGTAATTATCTCCCGCAGATATTTTAAGGTATTCAGAGTGTTCATAATGTAAATTTTTTGATTTTTTTTCATGCATGATAGTTTTATCTTTTTCATTAGTTTCTTATTGGTTGATTCATTTTAGTGAATACAACCTTCATTAGTGTCTTGAGAGTGAATGAGGAGAGTCTATTCATCCACAAACATCTCTTAATACTTATTTCAGATTTATGGTTTTTGAAGAGCTTATAATCTAGTATAGTTGTCGTTGGTTTCTCTATTTTTCTCCTTGGATTGAAATTTCATAAACATGTATTTTTGCTACCGCAGTGATATTACAATTGACTATAATACAGACAGATTAACAAAATACAATTGACGACAATTTCTTGAGCCAACAGAGAGTCAGGGATTGTCATATACCATAAAATGTCCCTTCTTTGATGCCCTTTCATTTCACAACTCATTTAAGAAAATCTTCATACTTATTGCTCAGTAGAATAAAAAGATATAATCAAGTCTTATTCATATTATTACTCGAGCTATCAATTGGTATTTTTATAAAAGGTTAATAAACTTGGTTTGATGCATACGTCGTTCATGAAGATCCATTTTATAACTTTTTTCTCACAATTTGAACATTAGTGAAACATTTTCACCTTCTTCGAAAAAATAAGAATATTCCGGAACATAATAATATTCCAAGCTATCTTGGTATAAAAATGCGTACTATTGAGGTCTTGGCGTGGTTAATGTAAACTTCCTGTTCATATCATTCGAAACTTGATCAAGAGTTAAAGAGGCATAGGTATCGGCCTCACAATTCAGGCTCAAACAGGTATAAAAGTTTTTGCTTGGCCCTGAATTGTGAATTTTGGGATACGCAAAGTTGGCCAATATTGTGTGACTCAAATTAGCACCAAGTAAACAATGCCCTCCCTACCTGCGATCATTAATCACTATAATTCCTTCACTCCGGCTTGTCCTTAGAATCCAAGGCCTTTCGGTCTCACGTGGAATTTTCTTTATTGTTTTTATTAAACACGCGATCGTCAATCTCTTCGTCTCTCGTACTTTTTCGCGAATCGCTTCTTTTTAGGAGGAGGAAAAAAATGGAAAACGGCCGGTAATTATTCCGGCATCTGCAATGCACACCGATGTGGGCGGAAGGAGTGGGTCGGAAGTGGTGGTGAGTCCTCCGCGTTTGCCAAGTGAGACAAGGGGTGGCGAAGGAATAATGCCCCTGCGTTCCATGTGTGTGTGTGTGTGTTGTGAGGTGGGCGGTGAGGGGCGGGAGGGAGGAGTGGAAGTGGCGAGGACAGGGAATGGAAAAGAGAGAGAGACGGTCAGGCGGTTGGGGCTATCGTGGCAGCATTCCAGGGCGGAAACTTATGTTACGGAGAGGCAGGAGGAAGACAGATGGGGCGGCGGGTTGTGTGGCCGCAGTGGGCGAGATGGAAAGGAAAAGAGGGAGAAAGAGAGGGGGTGAGAGAGAGAGAAATAGGAGGATGCATGAATGAATGGGGTGGAGGGAAGGGATGAAAGGAGGGCCGAGGGGAAAAAACGGGCAACTCTCCCCCAAGTGTGAGTAAAAAGGACCGGATTAGGGCCAGCACGCCACCCCCTCAACCTCCCTTCACGAAATGGAACCGTGAGGGCTCCTCTAAAAGTGAAGTTCTAACCCCCCCCCCTCCCCCCACCCACCCATTCTTCAAATTCTACAACGTCCATCGCTTTTCACCCCACATCGCCAGTATTATTTTTTTCAAGCCCCCCTGCGCTTCACCCTCCATTTCCCACTTCTACCCTTGATCTTAGGAACCCGAACAGGTGTGCGGGGCGCGAGGCTTTCCTCGGAAAAGTCGCACGCATTGCCCGGGTGAGAGGGCAGGTCGTATTATGAACGCGGGGTTGGAGGGAGTGGGGCGTCGCTTATCCAATAAGCCTCGTGGAGTCGGAGACATTATGTCGGGCGAAGAAAATGGGTCTCCCGAACCGGAAGGAACGACAAAGCGCGATGATCATTGTGTCACTTAGAGAAATATTCGGAGTGACATGATCGCGTCGACAGCAGACGTATTTCCCTAAAAAATGGGAGATTATACTTTCATAAAGCATTAAAGAGTACGAGCTTGAGGGTTTCGCAAGGTAGGATAAGTGATTTTTTTGCATCCACCGCTCTTCATATATCTTTCGGATACAACTTTTCCGTGATGCCTGTTACGGTGGAGTTAAGCCGTAGGATAAGAACATCTGATCACAGCTTTTTATTGAAAGTAAGTGGAAAAAGGATGAGGAATCGACGGAAAATATCTAATGACGTGATTGATGTAGAGAAAATTTCCGCCACCGTATGTAGCCGTCACGCTGAAGCATTACTATAGGTACCGAGAACTTTTATAGCTGCATAACAAAAAATAAGAACGCAATAAATACCTATAATATTGGCTAGACCTTAATATTCTCATGGCGTGCAAATACTATTATTTTTCGGTGGGTCACATGATTTTGTTACGTTTTCATATTTAAGTACAGTGTAAAATGTTGGACTAATTGCAGTGTAATTGAACTTTCCAAATGAATAAGCAAGATGTTTGTGTCAAGTATATTTAAATAAATAAATATAAACAGGAAGTCAGATCGCTAATATGCAGACTGGAGTGTTTGAATATCATATCGAGAATATATATCGCTATATTCCTTGAGTAAAGTTCAGTTTATTTAGTGCAATGTAAACTTATCCGTTGGAGCTATGCAAAACATTATTCCATAGAAATATATGAAAATACTAGCATTGGCCACAGAGCGTGAAAATAACTATAGAGTATGGGACTGATTTCTTTGGATGGGTGAAATGACTATAGCACTTTTTGCTATGCATAACCTGAATATATGTAATAATCATATGTTAAAAAATGTTAAATAACTTTGTTTTTCATAACTTCCTAATGGCGTCACATGAATGACCCAACGATTCGTGGTCCATCATTTTGAATGTTCATATACAGAATGGTGATTCTCATGTACGCTTGCATATTAAGACCAGTTGAGGGCTAAACAGTTTAACAAAATGGGACGAAAAAGATTACCAGGAAATTTATTATCAATGAAGAATGACTGGTAATTTACCGCTAAAAATATGCAAATTGCATTTCGGCACTTCAGTAGTCAAATTACCTGAACCCATTGCAGTATTTCACGAAGATAATAGTATATTTATCTTTTCCGCTGGAATTTTGGCACCTCCGCATAGGGAACCCCATATTTTTAAGGTTTTTCACTTTCACCTCTTATCAACTCTTCCTTTTGGCCTCCCTCGCCCGCTTAGATGCTTTCCGGCATCACAAAAAACACATTAGTCCCCGAAAACGAAGGGGTTCATCCTGGAGATAATGCGCCCCTTTATCCTCCCTTTTTCCTTTCCCCGCAAATGCTCAGCTACCCAAACCACTACCTATCCTACTAATGACCATTTTCTCTGAAAAAATAGCGAGCTGGGAAGGAAGTAGATAGGAAAAAAATACCCATGCATATATCTCGTGAATTAGAGCCATCGCGAGGAATAATCCATCTTGATCGCCGCGCTGACAGTGGCCGGCTCGCATCCATCTCCTTTCTCTCTCTCCCACCACTGTCTGGTCAAGGAAAGTGCTTTACCACATTCTTCCCGCGAATATCTCGCGTTTGTTTCCAGCGCAGCCATAGGACGGACGTAGAGACGAAATACGCACGCTTAAAAAAAATTAGGAATTCCGTGTGGTCGAGTCGAATTTACAGTAGTGACCCCTATTGTAAAATTGTCTTTGATATAGCGACGTCATGCAATCTGTGATTGATGGTTATTTTTCTCGAATTAAACCAGTACAAAATGTCTAAAGTACTTTATTCCTCTGCGTTTCTGCATTGATAGTATTTTAAAAATCATCGTCATCATTAGTGATTAATGATATGATTTATTTCAAGCAGCTTTCCAACCTCTCCTGGTATCTAATCTCTTGACTTTTAAAAAATTCTTATCATTCACTTTCATCCCTTCTTGCTCCAAAAAACTTATATGAGGCCTTTGCTTGCCATTTTTCCGATTCCCTTATCTCTGCGATTGTTTTTATCAGACCATCATGTCCTACAATATGGCCAATTTGTGTGCCGCTTCTTCTTTTCAAGGATTTTAACTGACTCCTCTGTCCATTCACACTTCTTTTCTTTTGATGCTCTGTCGATCCTTCTTTTACTTTCTTCATTCTGCTGTGACACCAATTTTTGAATGCTTCAAGGCTCTTTTGTGACTGTTATTGTTCATGCCTCTTTACCATAAAGAAACATTATCTAAAAGTAACATCTAATGTTTCCTAGCTTATAAGCTTGAATTTCGAGTCGTAACTATTTTGATGATATCAACTTTTTCAATTAAAGTTCACTTCCTCGTCTAACTTCACTTCCTTCCTCAGCTGCTACTTCATATTTTAGAGGAGAGAATATTCTAAATGAGAAAAATATGACATTTTAGAAGAATCTATACCACTGATCCAGGAACTCTCGATTCATTGATATGATCCTTAGCCTTGCAAGGAAAAAAAACGTAAGGGCAGAAAAGTTAGAGATGGACTCTTCGAATCCTATTGAGTAAGCGTCCTAACACACCGTTGTAATAAGCCACTGGACAGTCTTGAGACAGGATCTCTTTGTGACTAATGTCACAGATGTCTATAAACTCAACCAGAATTTTTTAATTTTGACTTTTACCACCCACTGCTTTCGTCATTCACGGCTGAATTTTTACCCTCCCAAAAACTGCTGGAAAGTTAAAACTGTTATTAGATTTCCTTTCCAAATAAGTATACCTAAGGCTTATTTTTTGTCAGTATTTATGTATAAAAATTTACTTTTAAAGCGGAGTTCAATCTTCCCCATCCCTACATCTAAAATGTCACTGAACTATGCTAAAGATGGTAGATTTTTCCTGACGTTCTGTTATGAAAATAACCGTAACCGCATTGAAATCGAGTAAAACCGCTGAAACGGGCTTAAACAACGTTTTATCAATCACGACTCATTAGATGACGGTAGTGAGAAGACTGAAAGACTGGTGAAGAGAAGTGAAAAAAAAATAAATCTGTAGAATCTCTAGATACAGGCACTGTACTTTCCTCATTATCATATGGTCGATGCACCTTGGAATCCTATCAATTGTTGTCGTATCGACGAAAGCGATTTGAATATTTATTACATTTATCGAAGATGCGTCGATGCATTAGGGATAATTACCTACTGCTCAGTCGTATTGACAGTTTCAGAAAATAATGCCACAACACCTAGTTACCTTGATCTCGGGGACCTTAACCTTTATTGCTTCCTGGTTCTTAATCAATTCACCATCTCGATGTAAAACTAATGAAAATTTCAAACCTTGGAAAAGTTGAACGTGATTAAAATAATATGTGCCTAAGCTTGTGCCTGAGCAAATTTACGAATACTATTTCATTTCCTGTGACCATATTTATGTATTTTAGCGTAAAATGGGAGTGCAAAAAGAAAATGGCTTAGTACATGAAAGAGCTAAATTTCGCAGGCGCGGAAATACGTTGTCATTTTATCCATTCAAGAAATTCAAATATTTTACTTGAAAAAAAAACTAATAATGTGGGTGCGAGGTAACTATTTTGCACATAACTAGCGTACTGTAGTCTAAAATGTGATCACGTGAAATTCAATCATAATTAGTTGACATCAAAGTAATTTTCATGCTGAGGAGATCAGAAAACCATAGGTACATATATGTGATACTTGGCAAACATTTTTTAGATCATCTCCTTGGAAAGGAGTATCATTTTCAAGTCAGTTGTAGCCTAAATGGCACAAATAATCTCAGCTGTAACTCTGCCTGTCTCTCCCGCGTTAAACTACTGCCACTATTACATTTTACCTCATTTGGCTTATGGCAGAGGGTGTATGGGTACCAACCTATAATCGTATTTTATTGTGTAAATTCGATTTCCCAGTCAAATACATAGAGTTGGATAGTAGTTTACTCATCCGATTTAGATATGTAGTGTGGAAAAATGTATTATCAGAGGAAAGTCTGTCTATAAGGGCTTATTGAAGAGAACTTTGTAATCACACATTGTACACCGCTTCTCTCTCATCTGGAATATGTGAAAGTAACACGGGAAATAATAGAGAGCTCTTCCAGCTCTTATTAAATCAATAACTGGATTAATCATATATAGATAGTACGATATAAGCTAAGGAGACATAGAATCCTTTATGTCCTTAACTTCTGATTTGTTCTGTTAAAGATAAATAAATTTGCATTTATTTTGAAGGCTGATCACTTGTAAGAAAAGAAATACATACCGGTGTGAGAAATGTTCTAAGACATCACAATGTACCGTCCACTTCCGAAGATATGTCCTTACGCTGTTTCACCAATTTTTATATATTAAGATATCGTTAATGATGCCATACAGCAATGTGAAATGAATGATAGTGAGAAGTTGCGAAAAGAAGACTGGAAAAGACAAGTCGTTTGGAAATAATTCTGCATCTATAAAATGCCCTGCAAGTAACCATAAAGTTGTGTGGCAGGAGGTACATTTACACCAAACAGGCTTTACTTATCTTGCTTAAAAACGAGTACTTGCTATATTCTAGTACAAAAATAGTAATTTATAAAAGATTTGAAGAGCAAAGAATGCATACTCAAGGATGCTGTTAGTTGGGTTAGCTAATCCATATAGCGTAATACCTACATGCAACTACCTAAGCTATCATTGATGAACTTTTATTATACTAATTACTATATTAACAACTATTATTTTCGAATAACTCGAATTTTGTGCTAACGGTCAAGTCTATTGTAGAAAGTTGGAGTTCGCAAAATGTTTATATTGTCACCAGTAAAACTATTGTCTTAGACTTTACTTAAGAGATTAATTAAAAATGCAACCTAAGTTCCAAAAATGATTCCCATTTTAGTTCTTCTAATCGACTTGTTACAGTTATATTAAAATTTTCTGTCCTTATACAAATCTTGATGATCTTTGCTGCACACGTTCTAGTTCGTTATTTAAGCCCATTTCGTAATAATCCTATATACTGGTAGCGTATTCCAAATGAGGTCTAAAATAATTACAGGGCAGTTTCTATTATACCGTTCTTACATATTATACCGGTTTACCTTTCCCACACCTACGAATAAATACCTTTGGATGGAAGTATTTATCTCCAATATTCTCCAATATTTAACATCATATAAAACGTTTCAAGTTTAACTATATTCGAAAATGTTTTAGCCCATTCTTAAGAATTATATTTTTTGGCGAATATCAGTAATGTGAATTCACTTTAAATTCGCTGTCAACCATTTACAGCTTTCAAAGTAATGCACTCTTAAAAGCTTCTTTTTTTATAATTGGAAATTTTCAGCATTCTAGATACTTTATATTTAGCAAGTTTTTCTTTGCTTGGCGTTGATGAATAAGCAGTTTGGGCTCTCATGCTGAGTTCCAAAAGTTCATCTGTAATAAAAATACAATTATTTAAATATAGTTTGTTTAAAAATAATGAAGGCTTGATTTTTTTATCTATAATGCATTTTAATCCTTCATTTAAAGTGCGGTTGATGTAATTTTACTCGCATATACCAACGCATTCAGCGGATTGGTAAATGTTGAAAACGTGTCTTTTTAACCCCATTTTTTATACGCGCCGGCAGCACTTTCTACTGCGTAGAGAGTAAATAATATTTATGACAGATACATGTTTGGAAAACCCTAGACGACATTCTTTAAGCTTTCATAACCTTATTTCACGCCACGCTCTTGCACTAAAATTTTATTTTATAGCTACTTTTTACACGTGATTGCAAGCTTGGAATTTTTATCTTCATTGGTACCATAAATTATATTACCTTGCAAAATGGGTTAATGTAACCACTTGCTAATTTAAGCCTTTGTTAGCCGCGGATTAAATTATTTTCCTCCGATATATCTACCGCCCTGTTTACATTGAGCCGTATTTTTCGGAAATCTAAATTTTGCCTCGAAGGACGACGCATTTGCCCATGCGCCATCGCCTTTTTTATGGCGTCGTAATGCTTTAACGTCCCTTTACATCTAGGCCGTCTTTTTTCTCGTTTTAAATAACATCAATGCTTTATTGTTTTGCATATACACTTCTAGTAAATTATCTTCCTTTTTATGAAGCAGAAATAAATTCATTCTTTGGTCACTTTTTTCTCCGGTAAATCTTAATTATGGCCGCATACGACCATCCGTAAGGTTTTTCGCTGTGCAAGGCTTTTTATCTCGCCTCGATATTTTTTTCTTTCTTTAACTCCCTCTCTTTTCCTCTCATTCCTCGCTCTCTCCTGTGTTCTTCCTTCGTTCCACTCATTTCCTCTCCAAGTGCCTTCTCCACATCAGACCTTCATAACTTTCACTCGCCTATTCGCCCTTTCTGTCTCCAGCTCTCCTTTTGTTCGCGTTGAAGAACCATGCCCTTTTGTTTTTCCTCGGCGGCATTTTGCTTTTTTGTTTTCATTTCCTTTGTTTAGCGTCCTTTGGCGACACCGTGATCGCATTCCCAGTTTCCTTCGCATTTTAGGATCCATTAATGGCACCTGGATTATTTGTTCGTGCGCCATATCCCGAAATTAATGGCGTACCAGACCCCTGGAACTCACTCCTGTAATTTGATAATCATTTGATGTTTTTTCCCGCCATTGTATCATCTCCATAGCACCCTAATAGCCAACTCATTTTTCCAGTATGGGAGGATGATATTTATTTAATTTCATTTTTCCCTTTCTTTGTATCACGGAAAATATTTTCGGTTGTCATGTGGTGTACCTTCACAATGGACTACTCACAGTCCCCCTTACACTAATTTTCATTCTATATGTGGACTCCATAACGTTTGTTTAACTGTACGTTATAACTTTGTTGTACTTATCGTAGTTATAGAATTACAATGAATGGAAGGAGCTTTCAAGAAAATCTTTTCCGAAGTTTGATTGCTTTCTAATCCCTACTCTTAAGGGATGAAAGTCGGATAGTGTGAAAATGAATGCCAAAATTATATCTGTCCATTAGTTTTTCTTTCTTTTTATAATTTCACCACTTTAAACATTAACAATAAATAGAAATTCATATTTAATTTCAATAACGCCGCAGGTTTGAGTACGTATATGTGTGTCATATTCGATAACTAGCACTATGTCCCTTCTACTTTGGTTGCTTTTTACTTTGCCTTTATTGGGAACCAGTGTAAATAGTTACTGTGAAGTAAAATATAATGTGGAGACTAGAAGGCTCGAAGTAAGATTAATGCTACCAGATAAATTCAAAGTTCACTATATCTGTGATGACAGCGAATATGACAGGCTGTCCATATCCGTCCATCTGTACCATCTGTACCGCTGACGTAATGAGAGGTAACTACCGTTACCTCTCATTACGTCAGCGGTACAGATGGACACTAAAATTAAGTAGAGGTCAACTATATCATCGAAAAATTTGAAAAAGTTTTCTTTTCTCTCACGCCATCCAAGAAAACATTCATGACTTAAGCCCACTGTCACTGCATTATTTCTCCTCCATTTTTATTCGCCCCTCTCTTCATTCTTCATGTTAATCTAAGTTTCACGGCTGGAGTACTTATGACTCTCTGGCACACGTCTTTGCGGTCGACACTCGCAATATTACATGAAGATGAATGGAAAATGAGAGGGTGCTTATTTAAATATAAATTTCAGATTGACTACTGAAATATATAATCCTCAATTTTCAAAAATGCTCCCATATCATTTGGGTAAAAGTCTGTGTTTGAATTACGCTATTCCTGGAATTTGCGTCGAAGATTTTCCTTTTTACATGGTTCCTAAATGTGTCATCACCGTCAGTCAACAATTCCGAAATTGGCGTGACGCAGTTCTCCACTTAATTCTCCTATCAGATAATCTCTTCATACATTTACGTATTTCTTCTCTTTCACATCCTTAAATATGTGAGAATTCAAATTATACAAATTATGAGCATTCCCATGCATTACGCCCTAATGCGTCAGCATCTTAGTTGTTAACGGTGACTTCAGACCTTTTCTTTCCGTTACTTCTGAATGGGGGTCGTGGTGGCCTAGTCGGTAGAGCACTGAGCTACTGACCGGAGGGTCCTGGATTCAAATCCCGCGCAACAGCCTTTCTGGAGACCCCCATCTAAAATCCTCGCGATTCAGAAGTGCGTGTCAGAGCTTCGTATCAAATCGCAGGTGGCCCAGGGAAAGGAACTGGCCCCCCTACCCTGAATGTGTGAATTTCACACGCCATTGGCTTGGTGGGTGGGCTCTACCTTCACCTATCAAAACCAACCTTCGGGTTGAATCACTGATTGAGTGACTTTTGAATATGCATTTTTTCAGAATAGGTATATTTTAATGCAATGTTGTGGCTCATACTTATACGATTCCAGGAGGAAATAATCATTGGTGTTGATAATTCATATGCAGAAAATTCGCATTAAGTATTCTTGCATTTTCAGTAAAAAAATCTACATTTCTACGAAGAAAATCAAAGAATATGATGTTTTTCCCTCGCATTCCAAGCCCATTAGATTATAATGGAAGAGAGATACCCCTCAAGGTCTGTCATCATGAACCATAGAATTCTTTTATAGCTGCATGCTCAGCCTCGAACGTTGGTTTGATGGTTAAAGGCAACCATAAAGGGTGACGGCCTGTGAATTTCACACACCCATGTAAGAACGAGTTTATCTTCCTTGCGTATCCGTCTATGGCAGGCCGCCCAAATAAGCCTGGCTTACTATTTTATTGGTTAATTCCTCTAAATTACTCTGCATGAATGTGGCCACAACTTTGTTCCACATGGATCACTCTAATGTTTCAAGAATAATAAATTGGTAGGGCCTATGCATTGAGGCTCTAAGGATTCACACCGTGTAGAATAATAGTGCTAATAACTAGCGGGTAGTAATAACTAAAGGGAAACGACCACATTCCTTCAAGTAAATTTTATATTGTCGTCTTTTCTATCAGCATAGGGCTCAATATCTTGATACATTTGGTATAATGTTCTAAAAAATTACGGAATGATGAGGAGTAATTACTTTTTCGTGAATATCAATATATTTAAGATGCGAAGGAAAGTAAAGACTTTTTTATGCCGCCTGTTGGCTGTTGTGTTGTCGATGCGATTAGTCCTTATATTGTACCGGAAGATTGATCCTGCTGATAAAAATTAGGTAAAGTTATAAGTAATGTTATTGTTTGTTGGCATGTATTTCTTTTTAATCCTGGTTAGTAGATGGCTTGGCTGCTGAACGACCTCTTGCTAGAATAACTTGTGATGCCTCTTGAATCCCTCTAATGAAGCCTAAAGCAAACACATTCTTCATTCCACGCAAAATTATTTTAAAATTCATGAAGAGGATTTCTAATTACACAGAAATAAGACGACTGTATGCTGAGTTCGTGATTTTTAATTGTCATAAGGAGTGTCTGGGAAAGGAAAATTCGAGTACTTGTAGTTTGACTAGTGTTGAGAATCAGCTAACTGATCACCCTTCAAAATCGCTCCTTCAATCATCTTCCTGCTCGGAAAATTCAAGTTTGTGTAAGTTTATTTTGCCGCCATGCATGGCAAACAAATGCGTCGAAAATTGCCGAAGTAAATAGGTTTCCTGACCCAGGAATCAAACCCTGGAATTTGGTTTGCCGGGAAAATGTGTAGACCACCACCGTACCCTGTTACACTACCATTTTGTCACAATCAATCGACAATCTACCACTATAATCTTATTTATCTATACAAATCTAGTCTAACACAGGGCCTTTTAGTATATATCTAACATCTTCAGTGAAGCTATCCGTTTTAAATTTCTGCAATAAATATAATCTGTATTTTAGCCTACCATCGGGTAATGATTCCCAACCTAATGCTTCTATTAATTCTGATACACTACTAAAACTATGGTAACACCTTATAGCAAACCTAGCTGCTCTACGCTGTATACTGTCTAGCTCACCGATCAAACATAATTCATTTGGATCCCATATTCTGGCTGTAAATTCAAGGTGAGGCCTAACTAGTGAAAAGTAACCAATATTTCCATGGGAGGGTTTTTCCTTTCCAAAGTATGGTGTATCCGATATGAATCTCTCCTTGCTATTACCATATGATTTTTAGATAAGCCACTAAGTAGACTATGAGGAAGGAAGTTATCTGTTAAAATGGATTTCTTTTTCTTGTGCTTGGAAATTTATACAGTGTAGGGTTAAATTAATGCTCGGGTTAGTAGTTCTTTTAATGCATGAAATATCTTTATTGAAACAATTTCAGTGTATTACAGAGTAATTTTGTCGTATGATGACTGACTGGAATTGCTGTAAAACGAATTATATTTGGCAACTAAATTTTTTCGTACTTGAACTTCGCGGAAAAGGTTCGGTTAAACAAAAAGTAGGTGGAAATGGAGCATATAAAACCAATAGAAAGAAGTCCATATCAAAAAATACAATTTGAGAACTAGGGACTGATACAGTTACTTCTTCGACTCAATCTGATGGACTCAAACCATGTTGTTCAATAATAACCAGTATATAAATGAGTAATTTCTCTTTCCCGTCACCCAACTACTCTCAGTGATGCCTAAATTTTGTCTGCCTTGAAATTCTGGTATATATGGGGTGGAGCCAATGTTATATCCTGTAATAAAGGCTGAAACGCATTTAATCTCTATCGCCAGAGCTTCTAATTTAGTCACTATTTTGTCGGTAAATTCATCATCATCAGTATTTTAAGCTCCCCAAATTGTTACCGCAGCTCTCAATTCAATTCATTATTAGGCAATTCAAGGCGGTTCTCTTTCTTTTTTCGAGTGTTGTATGATGGGAATTGCTTGGCCAAGTTCCAAAGCCTTTCCTACCCGACGTAAAGCCGTATTAAAATCGTTTACGGTCCGAGGGAAGCGATGATTTTTTTTACCATTGTGAACGCCCTTGAGGCATTTGCCCTTCCATACACACTATGTCTTTACCCCTTTCAATTTTCAATTTGTGATCATCCCAAGCCGCTCACCACTGAAGTCACAAGTGAAGAGAATGAAAGAAAAGCTTGGTAAAGTAGGGTAAATAAAATTTTGAAGCTCTTTATAACACACTAGGCAACCCGGCACCCATTTTCTCTTTGATTTCTAAAGTAAGTTCAGGGTAGTAGTGTGAGAAATAGGAAAGCAATAACTCCACTCAATGTGAATGAGAAACTTTACTGCCCCTACTCTCAATGCGGCAACGTGGAGGCCTGATAGGTGTGAGGGCGGCGTTCAAATTATTTGGTGATGACTTTTATTGAGAAAAATGGATGATAAAACGCATGTACTCTTTTACTGATTATTCGAAACAAAAGGTTTACAAACATGCTGCCGCAGCTAATCATATAATTCTAACCCTTCAATTTACCATGACTTATATCATACTAAATCTCCCATTCATTTTATTTTTCTTTTCCTGTCATCTCTAACTCTATCTTATCTGTTGTCTCTGCCCTCTGAAAGTATCTTATTTTAGTTTCCCTATCGTGATGATGAATGACCCCGAATGCTATTTTGGCAATGTCTTACCAAGGCTTCCTGTTGTGAGACATGCCTGTTTATGTTCATTTACGTCTTCTGAGAAGCCAGTTAAACTCTTCGATACCACATACCATGGGAGAAGTAAAATAACTTGTCGTTCACCCACCTCATGCTTCATTAGGCAAGTTGCAGCTTCTGTGATTCATGATAGACAAAAACGACAGCTTAGATTTCTGTTCAGTTTTTAATTTTGTTTTTCCCAATGAAATAACGGAACTAGTTATATTGGATAGTCTTTGATTTTTGTTCTGAAAAACTTAAACCATTGTTGGGATCTGATGAAGGCCTAATCTGAGGAACCACTCTATGATGAATACTATACTTTGTGGTATGCTAATTCTGCCGTAATACCGAATCTACCATAAATATCAACGCTTTTGAAATTCAAATGCCATTTTCAAGTACCTTGAAGATTGCAATGATTTGCCGATTTGCCGATCGGTTAAATTTAGGGGTGGATGCATTACCAAAATTAATATTCATTGCGTTAAATCATCTTTGATTGCCGAGAGATACTGGTAGTTTTGAAATTAGGCTTTTAGACGCAAATACTGACGTGATATTGCACCAAATAGCCTATTCTTTAACCTAGGGCAAGCATTACATGCTCTGCCGGAGGGGAAATACGCTCCTGTGACGTTTGAGTTTCCCGGTCGGCTAGTTGCATGGCTATGGAGGCTAACCTGATAGATCCCGAAGGGCAAGTAGGAGTAGTCACCGCAGCTTAACTTTTATACTCCCCCAATTTCGAAATAGGCAATCCAACGTTTTCAGAGCGCTAATTTTAATTGCTCACAGATGAAGAATGGGGCGTCGCGTTGGGGTATCGAGGCATATTCAGACAAGACTCCCCTTCTCGTCGCGGAAAGGCAAAAATCAGTCGCGATCTCGTACGGCACGGTCGACTGCGCGCTTCTCACACCTAAGCGAGCGGTTCGATCACAAAAAAGAAAGAAAACAACACGGCGACGAAGCCTTGCAGGTATGAACGGGAGGAGGAAGTGGGGGGGGAGGAGTTGGCTGGCTGCTCGAGGGGCAGCCGGGGAGTGTTGAATGGCGGGAAGGGGTGGTGGGGAAGGAAAGGTGGTCGAGGGTGAGAGCGGAAGGGACGCGGCACCGCAAAAGGGAAGTGGTCGTTACAGGTAGGTGGCTTCTTGGTCTGCGTCTCGAATGGATGGATGGATGGATGGGGGGGTTGGTTTTTTGAAGTGGGTGGATGAGTAGTAGGAAGATTTTTGCGGGACCGAAGAATAGTGCTCTACCGCTTTCGAGCCACTATTTGTAGGCAGTAATTTTATATCCATTGGTTTCAAGATCTGCATTTGCAAAGTCGGTTCTCTAGTGTTAGCGTTATCATCAACTACAAAGGAAAAGCAGTTTTGACAATCTCTAATTCGTCTATTCTCACTCTTATTTTAGCTCATAATTTTGCTGTAGTATGGCACGTATGAAGTTCTATTGCGTAGCGTTAGATCAGTTACTTTTCGTCAGAAACTTTACCAATGTAGCAACGTTTAATTTATTAGGTCGTTTATTCTCGTGCCTAATTACTTCGATTTAAAAGACAACTTCTTACCCAAGTTTAGTCTTTATAAAGTATCAGTATATACTTTTAGCATTGCCACTGCAAATCCTAAGTAGTGTTTACTCAATGTGCAGTGACAAAATTTCTTTTTTATTCAATTCTTTATCTTATCAATGTCCCTTCTTCAAAAATTAGGAAATATAGGATGACAAAAATCAGAGTTGAGGTATTAGAAGCTACTTTGCGATGTACCTAATTTAACAAATTAAATACAATTTTACGAGGATGAGCGCGATTCCTTTTGCTTAATTTATTGCACATGAAATTTATCTCCTTGTTTCTTTGTTGTTTAAAGGCTACATATTTTTTAACGAGTTGTTACTGAGATCCCCCTCAGGGATTTGCCCTGCTGGAGGACATGAAACGATGTGATTTCAGCTGGGCAGCCTGAAAGTCGGGAGTTTGAGTTACTTTTGAGTTGAGTTACTCTTGAGTTGGTTAAAGGTGTCGAATTTTGAACTGCATAAAGATCACGCTAGAGGTTGCAATCTACCCTCAGCTACTGAATAACAAACACATATACCTACTAGTACACATAATAATCAAGCAATAATGTAGATTCGTGATATTACAAACATCTTTTGCAGTGGCCCTATCTCTACTTGAGTGCTGTGTAGAAATGTCAATACACTTTCTGTCAGGAGGAACGTTAAACCCTGGACTTCTTGGTGCCTTTTGATAAGAGTAAAATAATTCCGCGCTGGGTTTCCTCGCTGAGGTCAACCCTTCCTCTCTATGCTTGTATAACCAATTACCCTGACACTTTGGACTTTTTTCGCTTACCTGGCCCCAGGGATGTGTTAAGATGGCGTTCGTTCTTTCGCGTAGAAAAATTTGCTGCGTTTATAAACACTGTTTCTTTCACATGGGGCGTTCATTACGAAAAGGTTAATATTGCAAATGACCAAAGCCATCAGTCATCTCCCCTAATTACGAAAACAACGAATTTCATGTGTCATTATAGATGCACCAAAGTTTATGATGCATCTGAAGTCCAAATTTGAATAAAAATATCTCCCCCTGTCCTTGATGTCAAGCCATGAACTATTAAAATTAAGAATATTGGTGCGATATTCGGCATCGAAGTGGCGTAGCCGTTCAAAGTGTAGAGTATAGATAAAAGGGAGGAAGGAAGCACGGCTTTCAATTCCGATCTATTGCTATCCATTAGGAGAAGAATGTACTCCAAGACTATTATTATATTATTATGTTATCCTTAATCTTGAGCACAAAAAAGGGGATTTAGCGCTTTTTATACACGATTGTCTTGCCCACTAAGTTCTTACCGTATGAATTTCATTGCGGAGACGGTAAAAAAATGTAGTGTTACCGTATTTGATACCGATAACTGCTTTGCCCCAATTCCTCATTGATAGTGGCAGGTGACGCTATTAAGTATCGTCCCCAACCGTGAGGTTTAGTCAGTGGAATCGAGCCAGGTCGGGTGGCGAACGCTACCTCCTTCGCGGGGAAGAGAAGAGGTGGGAGGGAGGTTGGAGCCGGGGCAAGATTGTGGGGAAAGGAAACACCGATGGAGCGAAGGACGAAAACATTAAGGGCGGGCTCTTAGGGTTGGTTGGAAGACCTGGAAGCAGGGGGGAGAGGAAGGCACAGTTGAATGGGATGGGAGGTGACTGGAAGAATGCGCCCGGGCGGGCCCGGTGTGGAGAGACCGAGGGTTTTTGTGAATGAGGAAAGGTGAGAAGGTTGGAGGCGGGGTGAGGGAGTCCCCCCCAAGGCTCCAACTACCGCCACCTCCGGGACTGAAAATGCAAGGTGAGGCAGATTGTGTTGCCTTCCTTTCCGCCGAAGGGATTCTTGGTAGCCCTGAGCGCGTGCAGGGCGCGTCGTGTGCAGCCGCTAAAGGGATGATCCCTTAAGACAGGTGAGGGCAAGGCGAGGGTAAGGTAATCCCCGCCATCCCTAGGTCCGCGCGAGTATTTTAGGGAAGGAACCTCGTGGGATGGGGCCGGATTCGGGGACACAATCAGACACGTTTGCTGTATACGGCTGCATCTTGCGGCCTTTTTTTCTGGAGCGACCGGCAGATTTAGGCAGCTTAAAGCTGGCTTAACTTAGGTCTCCTGCCCAAAAGAAGCAAATAAATGCACGAAAAGCCGTTAAGATCTCTGAATCGGGACTATTTCGGTGAGGGAATTCTCAACTCGTATTTCAGCCTTAACGACCGGAAAAGATTAAGTTACTGATTGTGTCATTTTTGCAATTACAAAATGGTTCCTGCAACTTCAATATAGAGCTTTTTGTTTAGCTTTTATTTTGCTTAGCTTTTATGGTGCTTTTTTTAAAAATATTTCTTTCGTCATCACTTTGGCTAATTAGAAGCGGAAATGTTTCAGCTAATTCATGGGTTGTGATGTAAGGCAACTGGTTTAAGTTTCTCATTTATGGAATCGAAGAACTTCGGTACGGAAGTGTTGTCGTGAGTTAATGTATGGTCGGAGGTAATATAGTCGATTTCTCGTACAATTAGGGATATGAATGGAGGTAAATATGTCCAATACGAATGAATCAATGTAAAGCATAGGTAGCTGCATGTTGGTATAAGAACTTGAAGGTAACCCAACTAACTTTAACGTTTTTGCATGCTTAATGTTTTATTTTTATCTTTTTAAATAGTGAAGTTTAGACTATTATATTTATACTAATCCTTTTTTATGCGTGATATGTAGTGTATGTTTGGTGAAAATCCAACCCCTGCCACACACCTTTATGGTGGCTTGCAGGGTGTTATGTAGATGTAGATGTCGGACAGAATCAACATCACATCGGGAGTTCCCCAGGGTAGGATCACCAGGGTAATATGTCTACTTCTATTTCTTTTATACATAAACGATTTGGGTACCGTAGTTAATAGTAAGCTAAGTTCTGCAGACGATGCGGTAGTGTACAGGGGTTTATCAAAAGAAGAAGACATGAAATCGCTTAGCTAGGATTTAGATACAATTCAGGAGTGGTGCGACAAATGGCAGCTAGAATTTAACCTTAAAAAGTGTGTGGCTATTAATTTTTGGAGGAGGAATAATTCGATAGAACGATCCTATAAAATTAGTTACACGAAGAATGAAAGCGTTAAAACGTACGAGTGAATCAATGTATAGCATAGGTAGCATGTTGGCATATGGTCTTGAAGGTAACCTAACTAACAGCATGTTTTTGCATACTTACATTGCTATTTTTATCTTATCTAAATAGTGAAGTTTTGACTAGTATATTAATACTAATCCTTTTTCATGCATATTATTTAGTTCATGTTTCGTGAGAATTCACCCCCTGCCACACACCTTAATGGTGCCCTGGTATTATGTAGATGTATTGGGGTGAGACTGAGACTAAAAGGCCCTTCTTACATTCAACCCCTTAGGATGTCACTGAAAGGTAGTTTCGACACATGATTCATTCGTAAGAAGGGATTATAGAATAGAATGAAATTATACATCTACACCCACGCAATACTCTGCAAGCCTCCGCGAGGTTTTACATGTGGTATAGTGGTATAGGTGTGTATACCTGGTATAGAAAGTTAAGTACAGAGAGCGTCTTTTGCTATAATATTTTGAGTCATTTATTTTCTAACTACAAAGAAATTCAAATCGAAAGGAGATATGAGTTGCTAATTTTTAGAGAAACGCTAAATCTTCCTGCAAACCCCCTCGAGGACGTGTGACACTAATCGTCGCTTGTAAATGTGATTCGGTCTTCGGCGAGGCTGATGTTACATTGACGTCTTCAGAATACTACCCTGCTAAGGTGCGTGTTGGAAGGGAATTACCACTAAACGTCCTGGTAACCTGGTAACTTTATTGGCCGTTTTACATGATGCTTGGCATCCGACCTGTAAGTAAAGGCAAGGGTGTGGGGCGGGGGTAGAATAATTACTGAAAAAGCACAACGTCCATGCAACTAATTTCTACATATAATACTACGTCACCCGTGAGGGGGTGAAATTCACCGAATATGCTTTACTGGCATGCAAATAAGAGCTACAATGATACTACTACATAGAAACATGCTAGGCATAACGTGCAACTAGATGGTTAGCAATGTGTGAACTTGCTGTATGCTCTACAAACTACTCTACAAACCATTTTTTACCTACCTATCCCTTAGCTATGCTGCTTTATTTTCTCTTATTTTACGCAGGAAGAATGACATTTTAAATCCATCGGTACTAAAATTTATCTCTCCAATCTTGTTAATCTGATCAAACTTAGCATAATACGCAGGAGTTCTTAACATATATATAACTTCATCTGTGAACATAGCAGTTTAGAATTTAATTAAAAGGTTTAACATAAAATTTTAATCTACGTTATGGCAGTAATTCCTATCCTAGTTCTCCCATTAAACTCTTTACACTAATACAATCATCATAACGGAATTGAAGAAATCTTCCTGATCTCCTTTGCATACGCTCTTAATCCCTTTTTCATTACTTCCTCGAATGGATTCCATATTCTAGCGTCATGTTCTAAATGAGGCCTGATAACTGTTAAATATCATCTTTCTCGTACTTTCTCATCGCATTTGCCTGGGACCCTTTTATGAAACCTAATGTACTATGAATGTAGATTAGAAGAATGCAATTCAAGGAATTATTGTAGGTCATGAGATTCTCATCGTTTTCCAGCTTTGATTGTGTAACCTATCCAAGTTATCTGACTCAATCACATCCTCATTATACACTTTCTTCGCCTTGCCATCGCGATTTAGTGAGTATGCTGTCATTCGTGACGCCCTGGTGGATCTCCTGCCAGGTGGGATTTGCCGGGGAGAAGACTGAGAACATTCCTTTTGGATAAAAGCGGCCGCTACCGAAAGAGGCGCCATCAGAAGCAATCGAGTATGGCCGTTGATTAGTTCCCGGATGTTGTGCCCAAGTTTTTTCTCGAAATACTAATGGGTTATGAGTTTCATTAGAAATGATCAATTATTAAAGCGTGCATTCAATTTCAAAAGATTCGGAGTCACTTTCAAAATCACCGAGCTATATTGAGAACATTGAGTAAATTAATTTACCTACGTTTCATCGATTTTATCATGCCATTAGTTAATAAAACAGCCAGGGTATTAGAGTTTTACACTTTCAAGAATATCGTAAAATGAACATTTTCATGCCACACTACGTACTACCACACTAAACAATGCCACTCTAAAGACGTGATAATAAATTTTTATGCCTGAGGTTTTCTGTATGCACTTCAATCACCGGTTGGCGTGACATTTCATCAGTTAAATGTACGGATCTGTGATAACATAGCGGCTTAGTTTGAAAAGCACAAAACCGTAAAATTGAAATTATAATTTCGCACGTTGTAATTATCGCTTCGGGGTATTTATTTCATTCCATGGGGAAATCCTTTTTTGAATTGAAAAGCTACACCAGCGTTATTGCAGTTTTTTCGATGTGGTCTTTCTTTGTACTGATAAAATTTGGCCGTCATTCGTGACCTTAAAAATTTGACAGCTATGGTGGTGGTAACAGATGGATAGAAATTCAGTTATTAATTTTACCTTCTATAAATGCTCGAAAATATATAATTATTCTTTGTCATAAATGTCCAAATAGTTTTACTGTGTATATTTTTTTCAAAATATATCATGAACATCTCAAAACAATAAAAAATACATTCGGTCTGTCTCTCTGGCAATCGTCCTGTTAAAAAAAAATAAATTAACCATGATTGTGCCTGACCAAATGCATTACGGCTGAAACAGAAAACCCTGCCAGAGGAAAATCAATCATAACTTAACCACACCGTACAACCCTCAAAAAAAGTGAAAAACGATCTGACATTTCAAATTCGTTACCATTTCAAAGCTAATTTCCTCTGGTTCATTCTCCTCTATTCAAATTTCTATCCAAACTGATATATGCCTCGAAATTTTTAAATGTACTCCCGTGGCTCATCGCCCTCTTTTGCATCGCCTGCGTGGCCAACTGCTGCGCTCTTAGATTACCCCGTGTCACGCGAGCTCACAACTTGAGACACCGCTAAAAAGGCGACCATTGGCTTGCCTTACCGAGGAGATAAATAATTTTTCATCCAATACGTGTAGCTGCTCTATATTTCCAGCCAGAAGGAATTACTTGGATGTATGTTTCATTGTCTACACGCAAATGATCTTCAAGTTAAAATAATTGTGTTTTTGTTATGAAAGATAACACGTCTATTTTTAAAAGGTACTTTAATTGTTAATTTCAGGGGTTGGAAAATGTCCTATCTTGTTCTCCATAATCGGGAGCAATGGAGATAAAATATTTTGGTGATGAAATACATGGTCCCAATGAGCATGAGTTCTTCCACGTGCCCTTCTTTCCGTCACCAACTTTTAGGCACTACGTATACTGCGGTTATTTTGCTACGTCAGCGTCACCACCAATATGTAATTAGAAACAGTTAATATTCTGTTCAAAAGTGCATATATAAATCGTGCTTACAGTACTTTCTCCATTTCGCTCTGTAACATCCCTTTCGATTCATTAGTGCTATACGATGTGTGCACAACGCATATACACTGCCATAATAACTCTCTATTTTATCATTTACTTTATGTCCTCAATAAAGTATAACACTGCCAGCAATTTTCAATAAGGCTAAAATTGTAAATCTTCGGTTTCAACTACGGAACAAAATTCATGCACGCCGTTTTGGATGTCGTTGAAACATGCTAAGATGCATGCTCCGTCACGCTTCATACGTAATTCGATGTAAGGGTGTTTAGGCACGGTGAAGTTTAAGTAATATTTACGTGCGAAAACGGCAATTTATGATAGAGAAGCGATAATGGGTTCACCTACTTGGAAGTGTGAATGGAAAATTAAATTAACGAGGGAGAATGGGTTGAAGAGAGGGATGGTAGCGCACAAGAGGAAAGACCAATATCACTTAAATTCGGAGAAATTAAGGGCATCTTAACGGACGAAGCCATCGCAGACGGGGCATAGTGGGGGAAGAGGTAGGGTTTGGAAATTGAATTGGCGACTCGGCGAGTTCCTGAAACGCCAGAAGAAGAAGAAAAGGAAAAAATTCTGAGTCCGGAAGGGGGAGAGACAAGTGTGGAAGTGGCGAAGGGGAAGTAAGAAGATATAGGCGATGATCCAAGAAGTCCCAAAAAGTCTGCGAGGGAGAGAAATGTTTTCTTTTTCATCCGGGGCGGCGAGGTGGTGAGGTGGAACAGCGGGATTCAATTCATTTTCACATTTGACCTCTTTGTGAGAAACGACGGGATTTAGTTGGAATGCCCGTCGCCCGCAATCGACCTCAGCGTTCCGCAAAGCCGCGTCTCCCTTTGTCTCCGTGGGGTCGAAGAAATTAATTGAAATGGACGGATGCGTCTTTAATGGGGCGAAATTGAAACCCTCCTTTTTGGATGCCCCTTCTCCCGCCAACCGAGGAGAGCGTGGAGCTTGGGGAAATAGATTTTCTCGGCCCGGGGGGTCCGTACGGGAGAATCGCTCGATGCGGTCGCATCTCTCTAAGCAAATCCTCAAATAGCCACTCGGGTGCTTTAATCCATTAAGTCTTGAGGGCGTCCCACGTGACGTAAAGCTACTACCCCGCAGACTGCGTCGCGGTAGCTTGATGGATTGCCTCATCACTTAAGAGTGGTGCCTGCAAGATTTTGGCCAGAATTGGGAAATAGATTTCACAAGAAGCGCATGCAAGACAGTCGCTTATTCAACCTTTAGCAGGACGAAGCTCAGCTATCAGAATTCTGGAATTAGCGCGAGATTTAGGCTAAGAAACCAGCCCTATCCTCGTCACACCCTTTACGAAATGAATGATGGGGTTATCCTGCTTGACATAGGATTTCATGTGTTCATTTAGTCTAATACTATTTGGTTCCCTAGCGGCTAGATAACTTGTGATGGAATGCTACACTCCTTTGCAATTATCTTTCCCTTCCATTCCATAATTTTATGTTAAGATGAGCATGCATCCTATCCCTTTCCATCCCATTTAAAATAAGTGTACATTTTGTTCCAATATCCTCATTATGCCAATATGTGTTCATTCAATACCTTCAAAATTGAAATTTCTCGGTTTCTCGCTTCAAATATGTACTCTAGCTTCTTCCAATTTCACTCATAATCTTTTATTCTATCCATTCCATCATAAATACTGTCCTCATTCATCTCCTCACCTCAAAAGTCTCTATCTGTACTTGGTTACATCAATGGTTACTAGAGATACGCTGCCGGAAGTGACAAAATATACTCTTATTACAGACTTAAGATTTCTTTTTACTTTCTCCGATTAAAGGTATTTTATAGCTTGTAGTTCTACTTTCTGCCTCTGAAATCTCTTGGCAGATATTTAAGCTGAATTGGTGAAAAGTACTATGTTATTTTTCCAAGTGTCTTTGAAAAATATAACTCTCTCGATTTCAAAAACTTACCTTTGAAGGATAAATCAAAGCCAATTCTACTTAGCGCCTGTCAGAACTTCTTCCTTAACCACCGCTTGTCTCCGTATTGTTTTAGTGAATCATTAAGTCCATCTAGTCCAGTAAAATGTCGTTTAAGAGTCACATGAAAATTACCTTTAAATAAGCATCCTTACTGTGGAGCAAGGTAGCGAAATACATGCCTATGTAAATATGAAATATCCTATGTACAACGTGTTTTCCAGGAAGCCTTTTGCATTCAGTAGGTCATCTTTCCAATAACGCGTAGCTGCAATTTATGAGCGTATCTCACTTTCCTAGGAAGGTAATAACATCTACGTGGTTCTCTGCAAGCATATGGTAACTGCCCCCTTAGCGAGCACAACTGTGCAGGCAAAGTGGGAGAATGGTTGTTTTTTACCTGTTGCCTTTAGTTTTAAAAATGAAGCTCCTGGAAGGAGATAGAGCACTAAATATGATCATGTTTTGGACTTGGATGGGTCGTGGTGGCCTAATGAGTAGAGCGCTGAGCTACTGCCCGTTGGGTCCCGGGTTCATATCCCGGGCAAGAGCCTTCTAAAAATCTAAACCTAAAAATCCTTGCGATTCAATTTTCTGGGTATCATAACTTCGTAGGAAATCGCAGGTGGTCCAGGGAATGGCTTCCCTACCCTGAATGTGTGAATTTCAAACGCCGATGGCTTACTAAAAAAAAGTAGTACGTTGTGAGCTCCACCCTCACCTATTAAAGAACAACCTTCGCATTTAACACAACTTATTATTATAGGAAAGGAGCACCTGCAGCTACTGGTAGCAAATAGCCTGTTACACCTAGTAGTAAGGTGTTTATCTTAAAGAATGTGTGCTTGCGGTGATGGGTAGGTACGTGACACCTAGGTATGATCTTCAGCAACGAATGCTGAGAAGTGTGAGACCGGCGTTAAGAGGCGTGAGAGCTCAAGAGAAACGGGAAGAAAGAGTGGGGGGATAAAGAGACAGGGCGAAGGGGTGGTGGAAAAAGGGAGGAGAGATTTTGCCCTCTTCACTTCTCGGGCCTCCCTGGCCTTCGTCTTGAAGAGCCTTCCTCTCGTGGGCCGATGGTCGAGTAGCGGAGGGAAGGAGGACATCAGGCCTCTTTTAAGGAGAGCAGAGAGGGCCCAGGGAACAGTAATTTGGGGCCAATTTGTCACATCTCCGCACCACCTGACTTTTTGGTGAAACGCCAACTGCCACAAAAGGCAGGAAAGTGTGCAGGGGACGAGGTAGACGAAGAAGAAAGGGGGATCATCCTTTTCCTCTCTCCCCCGCACCCTTGCCTCTTCCTCCCTCAATGGACCGAGGGCCAGTGGGGTGAGTGCCGAAGGGGGTGAATGCGTGGGCGTTGGGGGAGGGGGTATTTTAAACTCCTCCTCTTCTACAGTCGTGCTGAGCCAAATGGGAAAGACCCTTTTTTCCGCCCCGTCCTGACGTTTCTTGCGCGGGGAAACCTTAGATTGAATGATGACCGCCCAGGTTAAATCAAGCCGTTATTGCCACCAAAGTCGTCTTTTTTTGGCCGAGAGTTCTTCACATCCGGTGCCCAAGGTTTTCGAAGGAAGGAGGGACCAAAACTCTCTAGGACTGTGGTTGTAAGTCCTGAGAATTCACTGGCCAAATATTTCCTGCGAGCCGTTTAAAAAAAAAATATTTCATTGGTAAGGATCTCCAGAGCCACTTCGGTAATAACGCTGCCCTGAATCTTTTGGTTTGCCTGCAGAGCATCGTTATCCAATAACCCCATTAATTTTTCGACGAAGAGAAATTTCTCTCAGCTCAGTGATTCGGCTACAGATGATTCTTAAACTGATACTGTTTCGCCAACTTTAGGGGTTCACGGTAGATTTGTCTTCAACTGATTATATGTTTCTTAACTTTCTCTTGGTTCTATTATTCCGATGGCGCAATAATTTTAGTCGTTAGTCATTCCGTTGCCATAGCGATGGGGCTTGATTTTAAATTCCAGCGTCTCATACTTTTGGTGATGTGATAATGAAGTATCATTTCACATAGGTAATGAAATGTGAATGGCTTTGGAGAATAAAGGTTTTTTTTCGTTAGTCTATTGAAAACAGTCTCATGCATAACAATTTCGATATTTCCTCTTAAACTTCTATTTTTCAACCGCGCGCTGTGTAAAAATTATTCCCATGCTGATCGTGAAATTTACCATATTTTGCACCAAAACTTTATTCTCTGTATCTGAGAACTTGGTTAGTGAAAAAAATTATCTTCGAGCTTACCCGGATATGCATGGTTCAATGTAACGTGTTGAAAATGTTTTATATAGTGGTAGGTTTCAATTATGTTACTCTAACAGTGCTCCCGAACGACATCAAATGGAATGTCATATGTCTCATCTTATTTTAGACACTCTTAGCCTAGGTTGCCTTGGTAACATTGCAATTATGAGGTTATCTAGAGTTCCTTCAAGATTATAGTTTGTTCATTCTCTTCTGCGATGTGAGCATCTGGTATTTAATTTTCTTTTTTTTCCATATTAGAACCAATAATAAGAGGCAGAGTATTCAGGTATGATTGAATGAATTCGTATGCTAGATCTAATGCATTGTATTTCAAGTAAACGTTTATCAGCTTCTAAGCGAGTGTTAAGGCCGTTTTACACGGTCATTGATACTGCGGAGGCTCTTGCGAGAACACTTGCGCAAGAAATATTGCACCGTGTAAAGCGACGACTTGCGAGGACAGGCAGCACCACTACGCGAACGCTTGCGAGAAAATTAGAACATGTTCTAATCTGATACATCTGTTTGCGCAAGTTTGAAGTTTATTTTTCTCACTAGATGGTGCAGATGTAGCGGCAACGAACGGCCTGGGGAATTTTAGCAATTAAATAGGTTGTTGATGATTGAGTTGGGTGTTTTTGTTTGCACTCAACTCCTTAGGTAGTGAATAAAGTGCAATAATGATGAGCTGGGCGATCAATCACGTGAAAGCTTAAATTTCGTGCGTAAAGGAAGAACCTGTTACCTTGGCCCACATCCGTTCGTTCGTGGTGCAAATTTTGGGCTAAGTATACGGGACTAGGGTCTCCAATATTATGTTTAGACTATGGCTTAAAACATATTTAAAGTGGTGGTAATTCATCGAATCTTTCACGTCCGATTAATTGCTACTTCATAGATCTTGACGTTATGCGATATATTGACAGTATTACCGCTACTGAATGGTACACTGTCACTGACATAATGCACCGACGATTGCACCGTGTGAAGCTGTTAAGCAAGCGTTCTCGCAATTCTCTGCGTCACGGACTTTCGCAGACGACTGCTCAAACGCAATCAACATCAACTTGCGCAGTTTCAACTACCGTGTAAAACGGCCTTTACAAACTGTCATCTTCGGTCTACAACCCATGTTTGGTTTAACGCAGCTCTCCATTCCAACTCATTCATTTCTCCAATTGACTAATCACTTAAAATTTAAATATATCTTCTCCATCACATCCTTTACTACTTACTCCATTTATCTCATGCGATGCCTTCCTTTTACATTCTTCCCATGAATTTTACCCTCGGTGACTTGTATTCATGTGGCCATCTTGATTCAGTATAAGACCGAATAAGTTAGTCCACCTTATTTTCAATGTGCCAGATTAAATTCTTTTTCTCCCGCTTCTGAGGGCTTTTTTGTTAATTTTTTTCAGTGCATCCATTTGATTTTCATCATTTCTCTGAAGCACCATACTGCGAATGCTCCCAGCCTTGTCTTCTCTGTTACTGTAATAGTCCATGTATTACTGCTATAAATAAACATGGTTTCTACGTAAATATTTTTTGGTTCTAGCTGCGTTTTACCGTTTGCCAGAGGCCAAGCTTTCGCGGCGATTGTAAGGCGCATCTTCTTTATCCTGAAGATGCGCCCTGCAATGGCCGCGAAAGCTCGACTGCTGACAAATCGTAATACGCGGCTACACCAGAAAACCATCTATGACAACAGTACTCGCTGCGAAAAATCAGATAAACATTACCTTAATTTCTTTATTAAGCTTCACATGATGTCTCTCCATTGAATTTTTGACCTTTACTCGAGTCTTCTCGCTGTCTCCGTTTTGATTGCAAGCTCATCGGTGAATCACTGCATGATAATTTTTTCACGTGGATCTTAACTCCTGAAGCCTTCTCTTTGATTTGATTTACAGCTTTTTCCATTTGAAGGCATTTGTAGGCATTGAAAAGTGCAGGAGACAGTGCACATATCTCACTTCTTTCTTCATTCTTGTTTCTCTAATGTTGGGTCCTGGCCCTTGTATGACACTCCAATTCTCTTTTAGAATCCTGAGCACTGAATTGCAATCTCCGTTGCCAAAAGACTTCTCCAACGATTGAATGAACCTCGGTAGCTTCTTAACCATTCTATTTTCTATAAGAGCCCTGAAGGGCAAAGTTGCTTCTCTTGCACCCTTGCTTTTTCAGAATTCAAAGTGGTCTTCATTCAGAAGCTCAAAATTTATAAATTTACTGTCCATATAAAAAATTGGATTATTTCACACATCAGTGTCCCCAATCAAAAGAGGCCCACCTGCCAAACTTTGCTTAGTCCCAAGCATAAAATAAAATAGCATTTGTTAAATCGTTTTGGGCTCTTCAGAGGTTTATTTTGTCCATATTTTCCGACATTTCTATTGACGAGTCATCACCCGATACGTTGACAGAAATGGATAATTTAAACCACTGAAGAGCCCGAGAGGATTTTAATCTACAAAAGGGTTAAATATTACTTAAAATACCATTGTTCCAAAAAATTTCTTATGAGCACTCAGGTGACTAACTTAGAATTCTATGTCGGCCATTCATTACTAGCTGTAGAACTCGGTTTTAGGTGTTTCCACTGCTTTTAAACATATTGCACCATCTAAGAAACTTAACCTTTAAGTCAATCAAGAATAATGGCATTGGGAGGACTCAAAACTACGACCTTCAGCTGCTGAGCCAAGGACTAAGGGCCTGGTTACCTAAATATGCAATTTTATTGCTATTACATAGTTTGTGTACCGCATTTGGAAAATTGATAATAATAATGGATTTAATTGAATACGATTTTAAGGGTCATTGAATTGTTATTAAAATGGTTTTCTTTTGGCCACTATCAACTTTTTTACTGGCTAGGACAACCTTATGTGCTCCTGGGATGGATATCGTCGAGGGAAAATGAATCGTTAGAACTGCATTGGGAATGTCACGGATGTTATAGCTGTAGTGATAAGCGTTGTGAAAGAAATGATATGAAAGCGGCAGATAATTTTGCAGCTTTTCAAATACATCATTACTGCAGTTGTGTTGGAGGTGTTGCCAGGGTATACTATTTCAATTAAGTGCTATTAACCCGGCGTTACTCGCGCGAGATTTCCGATCAAGGTTACTCGCGTGGGGTGCTCCTGACACCCCAATGTAAATTTTCGTTTAAAAATGGGTTTCACAGCATTTTATTTGTGAAATCCATAAATATTGTTTAAATATATGTTTTTACTTGCAGTGTTTATGCTGAGGAGGGTGAGTTGATCGTTTAACTTGTACTCTCTAACCGTTGGTGGATCTAGGGTTGGGGAGAGTAGGAAAATCCCCAACCACAAATCCAAGAGAAGTAGTTTTTTTTGCGGAGGCTAAATTCTGAGGGATAATGGGGCTCAGCAGAATCGAAGTTGCTTAGAGTAATGTGGAGAATCTCGGGTTGTACACCGGGTCACAGTGTTCATTGTAGCCGACGTTTCAACACTAACCGAGCGTCATTCTCAGGGCTGAGATGACTCACCTTTTCCCTGAGGACGATGCTTGATTAGAGTGTCGACACGACTGCTACAATGAACAATGCGACCCATGTACTACCCCGGAAGGTTCTTGTTCATACATCCATAGGGAAACTTAGATTATACATAATTTTATGAGTGCTAATTTTGGGGGAAAGTGAGGGGGGGGAAGGTTCCTCCCAAATATTTTTGTCCGGATGCGATTCTTTCTCTTACGTACGATAAATTACTTTCTTAGTCTTGAATATGAACTACTGTGAATACTGTTATCATGGCATAGGCACCATAATCCGCTGTCACTGCCTATTCACGAATTTTGCCGTAACCTATCAAAATAGCATCGTCCAGATCATTTTCATTTCCGATATTCTCCTTATAAATGGCTTCGTCGATTCCCTCGCACTTTTTCGTAGGAATTTTGATCAATACATCTTGCTTCTTGGATTGACGTTATTTTATATAGCAAAAGAGTTAATGCCTGCCATGTTTTTGGAGTGGAAAAAAATACCATTGGCCATCTAGTAGTGTTTCTTGAAATATTACGTGCTACGCACATCTCATCCACTGTGTCAACACCGCCCTTAGTAAAGTTCCCTATAAAAAGATATTACCTCTGGTTTCTTCTTGTCACCTGTCGACCTGTCTATGCTCATACTACATGCATTGTTGGCAACAAAATTACATTTTCACCTTTTTTTTGGATGTAAGATAAGATTGTTATGTTCTTTCTAAATCCAAAGAGACTGCTATTCTCCTCCCTCTGTTTTGTGTGCACCATCTTAGGTGGCAATTCCCTTTTTTTCAGAGTTTCCACCAGTGTCAATTTATTTTGTATCAAATCCTCTGCCAGGGGAACACTTGCAAATCAATTGTAAGCCATGACGTTTCTCCACGGCCCAACAATTGGCTCCACTAAGCGCTTTTCTACATCTCTAAGCTTTTTAGGAGTATTATCTACCTTGTAGGGTCCTTCAGGTTGACTCCCTGCATATATCTCTAAATTGTAAATATTGAATACATTAGCGTCAACCAATGAAAATATTTCTATACCATATCTTGCAGGCTTATTTGGGAGATATTGCCTGAATGAATATCTTCCCCTAAAGCCGACTAATTGCTCGTCTACCTTTGTGTACTCTGATATGGCATAGTTATCCTGAAACTTTCTCACAGGCATTTCAAAAAGTTGACGAATCGGAGCTAATTTGTCTATCATTTTTCTTTCTGCCCTACTGTTTATATCATCTAATCTGAGCCACTGCAAAAGAAAACGGAATCTTTGATAATTCATGGACACGTAAAATATGTCAACACCATCTCGATCCTATAAATCTTCTATATTTTTTCGCCCAGATCTGCTTGTTCCCGTGAAGAGCAAACGCCCTATGAAACATTCAATTTCTACCCCATCATTGGGCCTGGCATCTCTCGCACGCGAATAATTCACTCCTACTTTTTGAATATTTATGCATAACGATATTCCTAACCTGAAGTTATAGCATGCAAAGTTGAAAACAATAAAAATCAAGTTTCTGAAATATTTATTTGTAGTAGGAAAAAAACAATTGAACTTTAAATACTAGGTACGTACTTACTGGGTGATAAACTGCACTCGTAAAGAAGTTATATATATGGAGAAAAATATAAGATACATAGAATAAAAATATGGAGATAAGAAAAACAATATTTTCGGAGTTGTACGCAATCGAATCACGCTAAAAATCTGAAAATTGTAATAAAATATCCTGCCCATCAAAACATGAATATAATTACTATTTCATCAATATTATTCAATGGTAGTATAAAACAAAGAACAACCTACCTCACATAAAGCACATGCCGAGGAGTCTACGCCGCGGAGTCCATTGGGGTGTTCAGGACACCCCGCGCGAGTAACGCCGTGAGCGAGAATATACCGAATGATTTGAGAGGCGTCCTCCAGCAGATAAAGGTGAAATACGAGCACGCATGTTAGATTGTAACATAAATTTCACAGTTACAAAGTTGCAACCAAAACAATGAGGTATGGAGTAAGAATTGGTAGTATGAGATTGAGTGGCTTGAACATTATCCCCTTTTAAGGCTACCACGCAGGTTATTCACAATGTATACCTGTGAATGTTGGTGTTAAAAGAAAGATAACATATCACATTCCAGCTACTGAAGAGGAGAGGTCAATGGAATAAAGACTAAAAAAATTATACAATGAAAAACAGGGTGGGGTGTTCAGGACACCCCGCGCGAGCAACGCCGGGTTAAGATGGTCAATTATTCTAGGATCCCTGTGCCTACATTTCTGGAGACAAAATTATACAGAAATTATGCATAATTTGGCTTTTACAACAATAAATATGGAATCTGCCTCTCTGTCACTAATCAAATAGATGAGTTCCGTCAACAATATAGCCATATTCTGGAAAGAATATGGTCCAGTATTGAAAGCTAATATTTATTGAAGGAATATCAGGTAAACGTGATGATACGTTGGCTTTCCCTTTTCACTTTTGAGACCCTGCCTAGAACTTTTTGCTGATATATAGGGTCCAGATGAAGTAGCTTTAAAATAAAAATTATAAAGTCCACAGCAAAGAACTGCTTTGAGGTTTGCAAAAAGACAATATTTTAGGTTTTGCTCTAGTTGTTAGAATAATGAGTTTATGAAGCACTACAGATTACATGAATGCTTAATCAGAAACCAATATTTTCTGAAGTTGTTGCTAATATTAGGATGTAATATGAAGCTTTTAGACTTATTTTGCATGCGTAACCTCTTATATCCATTATGGAAGAATAATTGTTTTTGACGTCTTCTTGATTGTTTTGCATGCATTCCAATCCGTATGGAATCGATATTTTTCCTTAAAATATTTGTCTTCTGCCAATCTTGAGTTTGTGGAATGATGAATTCATATTGGGTGCTGTATTTAATATGAATCTGCTTTATTTATTAAGTGATTTCGGTTAGATAATTGGTAAAACCATTAAAGCAGTCCCCAACTATATTGATGGGGGCATGACGGTGATACGTGCCTGACATAATAACTTCCTCCTATCTTTTTATGTTGGCTTGTAGCGTGCTATGCAGATTTAGATTGTGAAAATGTTGATTAAGCCGAAGTTTACGAATTACGATAGTTTATGTAAAGAGACCATCTAACGCCAGTGTGTTGGCAGGAAGCGTGCAGGTGTGGAATGAAGGATAAATATTTGCTGAGAGAGGCAAAACTCCCCGCGATAGGAATGCTCTCTCCCTCAACTTTTGTGATTATGATTCCGTGGCTTGCCTGAGTAAACATGGAGGAATACCAAGTGACTGTGTTGGGTGTTGAAGCGATTGAAGGCATGGGTTATCGGCAAAACGTCAAAAGAGGAGCGGATGAAGGGTAATTGGTCGTGTACTGGGTCGTGAGGGAATCTTGACATGATGCTGTAGTGGTGGACAAATGTCAGAGAGAAGGGTTCAGCTCGCTGGAGCGGAGCCGAGGGAATTCCAATTGCCAATATGCCAATTGAGGGTATGGTCGTCATTTGAATCGAAATATGTGACATAGCGTGGTAAATCCACAAAAGATAAATTGAGTACTCATCGAGCCACCCCAAGATGCCTAGACAGGGAATGTATGATAAAAGAATTTTGCTAGTACATACATGGGATCCGTACGAAGCAGATATGATAAAAGAATTAGAGCGTGTGCGAAGGAGATCCGCCAAATTTGTTAAAGGCCGTTATGATAATTGTATAAGTGTTACGAGTTTAAGAGATATACCTACTAGGATCGGAATTACCATCAGAACGCAGGTTAAAATTTAGGTTAAACCTTAAGTAAATTCGATACCGATTTGGTCACAGATGAGGGTATATATACCTTTATTAAGAACCCCTACGTATTACGCTAGGTTGTATCAGATTAACAAGATTAGAGAGATAGATTGTCGTACAGGTAGATTTAAAATGTCATTTTTCCCACGTACCATAAGAGAGAACAATAGGCAGCGTAGCAAAGGTGAAGTTAGGTGAAATATTGTCAGAGTAGTCTGTAGTGTATGATGCATGTAATAGCAACCAATAATCCCTTTCTTATTATGTAGATACTAACCATCTAGCTGCATGTGACCCTATTATCTAGCATGTCTCTATATCTTAGTATTTAGTAATATCCTTTTTCCAAGTCAATAGTGCATGTTTGGTGATCTTCACCCCCTGCCACATACCCTCGTGGTGGCTCGCAGGGTGTTACGTAGATGTAGATAGGACATACACAACACTTATTCCCGAGGCCGGGTGTGAATCCATCTAGTGAGTCTTCAGGCCGGCACGTTTCTGCCCTGATTACCCAGGTTGGCCGCCAACTTTCGTTTTCCTTCCATGAGCACACGTAGTGGCTCACGAAAGGCATAATTATTACCACTAAGGTCAGTGTAGATTGAGACTAATACCTCATTTGAAAAATCAGCGCTCAAAAGACTCATGCGTTCACAGTTCACATACAGATCTCTTTTAGAGTGTAAAGGGTAGGCATCAGGCGGAGGTCAACGGCCTCTCGTTTTTATCTCCCATTTTGTGAGAGGACGACGGTCTTAGGGTCGCCATCATTACTTTCAATTTGTCCTTCATGGGATGGGGACCATCGCCCATCGGTTGAATACCGCTGAACGGGAACTGTGGGAAGGTTCCCCGTAGAAATTGCTTCGAGTCCGGTCCCGTAATTTCATTTGGGACATTGGGCACTTTGTCTGCGTTAGTGGCTCTAATGTTAGGCACCAAAAAGGGCATAAGCGACGTCAAGACCATACTGGCGACCGCCATGGAGAACAGAATTGGGGCGTTTTGAAGTTTGCTCCGTAGGCGAGTTGTGGCATTTCACTACGCATTATACCCGCTGTTATAACGTACTACCTTGATAGTATTTGTGCGTGACCATATCTACAAACAACTTGATAATAATTCAATAGATTATTTAGTAATAATCTATATGCACATAATCCCCTGAAAGCCTCAGCAAGTTTGTGTGGCAGGGGTTGTACCATCACCAGGCATTGGCTTTCAATCAGAGAGATCACTTACTACCTACCATGCAGGCATACAAAAAAAAAAATACTACTCCAATTATACACTACTGACATAAAACTAAGAGTCATGATACTACCATTCCGAAGAAAATATTAAGCAAGTAGTCTCGAAAGACGTGAAATGTTGGCTGTAAATTAGTCTTAATTTTTAGTTAATAGAAAATAAAATATTCGTTTTAGATTAGGTAATCATTTCTGTAGTTTTTAAATTTAATAAAAAAACCCATATTTTCTATAGAAAGCATGTATTAGTAGTATTAATCATGCAAACTTTAAACAAAGAGAAATCAATTCTTTCTTATTTGTTTATCAATATATGCTATGCTTATTCTGATTTCCCCTTGAACCTACGTGGTAATATACCACTGTCCCTAATTGTGTGCGAAAAACATTAATTCTTGAACGTATCCGTTCTAACCTCACTTATTTTGTCTTCATGACACAATCTCTTGTTGTGCGCTGGGGCTTTTAATATACCTACTCAAAACACTGTGAACCTGTCCGTGTTATATTTTTGTTGGAGTTTTAATCGGTATTTTAACATACGTTTTGATAATGATTCCCAACCTAATTCTCAGTAACCTTCCAACTAATTCAGAACAATAAATTTTGCCAGTTTCGCGGAGAAAATTAATGAATGAGCATAACTGTGATAGGAAAATGATTAGGTAGTAGGTGGGTTATTTTTACGTATAATCAAGAACTATGAATAAAAATGAGAAAGGGAAATTTAAAAACTCATGATGGGGTACATCCACTGCATTCCTCTTGTACGACTTGCTTGGGTATTCCTTAGAGTGTTTAAGAATTTATAGATCCTTAAGGTTAATTCCTTAAGGTTTAAGAATGAGTGTTAAATTTGCATCGGATAACCCACTGTAAATGAACTGAAAAAAATTTGTAAAAAGCGTTGAGGTAATGAAGAGATTTTGCGTAGAAAGTTTTCTCGAAGTAATCTTGCAGTCCGTCGTAATCTCAGTCAAAATAAATGTTTCTGTACTGAAAGTGAAAATATAAGCTGCCAAAAATTAAAAAATTAAATAATTGTCTATTAATAATAAGTGATTGGTGAGATAGGGGAGGAAGGGTGCAAAGTATTTCCGATTTCTTTTCGCAGTGTAACATTTTCATCATTTAGGTTGTCTCAAAATGTTAGAACTTGAAAACAATATGATAAATTTCTCCGTAGTAGCATTTTATCCAAGTTATGAAAAATTAAAGTAGATTGAAATTATTTTAACTGTTTGAAGGGAAGTATGGACTGAACTCACTACCTTGGGCACTGCAGTAGAATATATTTGACACGTATTCTGTCTGCTAAACGCAGACTCTGTTGATGATAGACCTGCGGCTTCAACTTAAACGGCCTGTTTATATTGACTATTGTTGTTTATTATAATACTGTGAGTATCTACGTGAACTTCTTACCCAATCTGCCTAGAAGTAAGTCACTAAGGCATGAATTAATTCCTCCCTATTCAAGGAATAAAGATCGATGGCTATGTTCAAATGTTTATACCTACCTTAGAATGTTGGATTAATACTTTCTCTTGAAATTTACATATTTTTGGATAATCACAAATGTCTATGAAATAATTTTACAATGTTTTAGATTCCATTAGAGTTTCAACATAACAAACAATCTCACGCCAGGAAATCGTAACAAACGGAATTATAACAAACAGCTACCTTGTTTACAGGGTGTATCTTCCTTCCCAGCTATGTAAAATCATTTTCATGGCTCCTTGAATTTAAGGGTATCCGACTTTGATTCCAAAAAAATGACTGTCAAGGGGAAGAGCCTTGGCCAAATTAAAACTGTGTAACCCTGATGCGGGTATCGCGCTGAGTGCGCTGAAATTTCACCCAGAATGTGACCCAAGGGTAGGGTTTGCGTTGTTCTATCCACCACTCCATGGAAACGAGGTCAGCGCGGGCAATTGGCTCCGATTCTGCAGGTGGGGGCCAAGTCTCAGGTTTTGCCGCCGAAGAACATTCCGCCGGAATCACCCTCCGAGAGATAATCTCGTTTGAAAAGGCAGACCAATTATTTATCCCCGGGAACAGGTGGGATTAGCCACTAAACCTCCCCTTGCCCGCCTTCCCAACGTCCTAAAATCCATCTTCCCCTCTCCCCCCCCCCCCCCCAGCCCGGAAGTAACAATCCCCGCCGGGTTAAGAGCCCCGGCTGGTTAATCAGGAAAACTCCTCCTCCCATACCCGACAAATTTATTGACTATTAACCCATGCCTGGCGATTCGCATCCCACCCCCCGCCTCGCTCTCACCCAATTCCGCCTCTTACCTCTCTTTTTTTCCTCTCAACCCTTTTCATTTTTCGAAAACTTTTCCCCTCGGCCTTCCCGCAGGCCACTCCACGTCCTCCTAACGACCTCGGGACGGCTCAGACGAGCTCAGCGCTCACACAAAACCTCACACAATGCCAATTGAAGCGTTCAGCGAGTTCATGGTCCTGGTGCCGCCGTTCGCGCGCGAGTATTTGGACCATTAAAGTTCGCCGAGTGCGCTCTCGCGATGCGAGGAATTCCGTCGGCCGCCGCTGCCCTCGGTGCCAGCGCGGAAGGGTTAGAGAAAGGAAGATAGAGGATGAGGAACGATAGACGGGTGGTGGGTTGGCAGGGCACGCGGGATTTTCGTCGGCCGAAAGGATACCGCGATTAAGGACGCGGCTTCCCCTACGCGCCGACCCCGATGTTATTAAGGCCGACCCAGTCTCGCATTCATGCAGAGGGGGTGCGAGAGAATTCGTGCACGGAAGCGCATGCGCAATTCTCCGCTACGGATTCCTGTTTATATGTTGGAAAATGCACTTCAACCGTATGGGGGCTCACCCTTACAGATATGAGCAAAAATGCGAAAATGCATTTCCCTGCTTCAAACCGCAGACCATTCCGAAATCGGGTCGGTAATTCCAAAGTGTAAGTCAATAATACTACACGGAGTAGAAAAAATTTGGTCAATTTTTCTGGAAACGTGGTTAATGCAGGGGAAAGTAATTCCTGAGCGTTATTAAACATTCCTCCCATAAATGCTCGAATATTTTGGTTTCAAACTCGTGACATTTTTGTTTATTTACGTTCCTTTTTATGTAAAATTTCCATGCTAGTTTTCTTAGTGACCCTCTAGATGTCTCGAGGCATTACTACTTTAGTGCCATTGGAATCTAGCAATGGAAGTTAGAGAAAGAAGTAAGTGTAAGTAAGGTGTCTTGTAAGAGCAATTGATGAAGTTATCTGCGAGAAATTCGAATAAAAAGTGGATTTAGCAAGAATTTGGGACAGGAAAAGCAAAACTGACCTAAATATTATCATTCTTAGTATGAATTTGATGATGACGTCTACAACTTTAAGTGAATAATCGTTTTTGAACGGAAAATGTTGGTCTTATGCATTGGTGTGGCATAACCGAGCTAAGCGCATGCGACACACCCTTTGGCAGTCAGATTAGATCACGAACTGAGTTTTATTGTAAAAATCATTTTAAACATTCTCCGAACAAATGGAACAACACTACAAAATCAACTCTGAAACTTGAAAAACAAAACTACTGCGCGCCGTAAGAAGTCCTCTTATTAGTTAAGGTCCCCGTCCAGGAGTCTTTATTGGAAATTTAATCAAGCAGAGATAGGTCAGTATAAAGTTGCTGTATTCTGGAGGCAGGCTGACGGTTTAAAAAGTTAGGCACCCCTTGACATTTGCCATCTTAGTATTTTACCAGCTACATTAAGAGTTAATGCTGCGGTTGATCACATACCTAGAAGGGAGCCGTTTGTTTTTATGCGAATTATTGATTTGTTATCCAAGATGTGAATCTCTCCTATACTGAACGCTCTGGATCTCTCTGGTAGGTTTAGCAACTCTTCTCTTAATTGTGATCATGATTTTTAGTTAAAGACCGAATTCTATGGAAGAAAATCACGTTTTCCCTCTCCTGTATCTCAGAGAAAAAAGTTAAGATATTTCTATCGCACACTCCATGCAGATCTCTGTTCACATTCCAGTATTGCGTTGATATTGGGTTTAATCTAGCAGAGAGTTTTCGTTTTACCTCTTCTACACGTCTCCTGTCGTATTTTTTCGCGAGCTGGGAATGTAAATATCGTTACCCCAGATTGCTTTCGCGGATAGAGCAGCATGGATGACCACACGATTTTTCCGCGGGCTCTCTTTCACTTGGTTGCACCCCAGGGGCGGGGGACGGGAGGGGGTAGGGAAAGGCGGACGGCGGAGAAAGGGCATTCATCGCTTCAACAAGCGGCATGCATCAAGAGGCAGGCAGGCAAGTTTCCCTTCCCTATCACTCGACGGGAGGGCCTTCGGGATGGGCGAGATGCGGGGGCCCTCCTCGACCGCCTCCAATGCGGAACGGAATGCAGACAGCCCCAAGATACCGAACCGAAAATCTTCTTCCCCTCCTTCTCCGTCCTCGATGGGAAACCTTCTCCACTTCCCCTTCCCCCCTGCCTTTCAATCCAAACTGGAAGGAGGGGGAGAGCGGGGGAGGAGGGAGCAAGCGAGCATCTCGTTGAGTGGACGTCTCGGTCCGGCGCCACACAAAACATCCATTCCCGCTCTATTCGTCGCGTGTGCATGTGATTTGGTCTACTGTGAGTTTGGCGTTACATGTATGTCTAAAGTTTGTATCCTTACTAGGTGCGTGCCCGGAGGGAATAATCACCGAACATCATCCTGGTAGCTTTGTTAGCCGTTTTTCCCGAGGTTTTTCGGACAGTATTCCCTACAAACCACCTAGGGGGAGTGTGGTAGGGGTTAAATAATCTTCGGCTATGCACCACGTGCATGTGGTTTATAGTTACAAGACCACTTTAATACAGAATCACGTTCGGTTTGCTCCGACTAGGCGCATGCAACGTATTATTAGTATCCACCTTAGAATGTCATAATAGGCAATTCGTGTGAATACAAGTATACAGTTTTCATTACTTAGTTGTGTTAACTTCATATTTCAGATTCTACTCTAAATTTTCTGCTCATATCATTTCATTCTTATACTTTTACTTCGTTGCCCACTATTCTCTCTTATAATTCGAGGGAAAAATTGAGACTTGTTTATTATTTGAGACTTGTCATCGACGGTTAGTTATTTGTCGCTAGAAACCATTTGTGAGTTTTTGTGGAGTTAAGAGCTTTCAATGCTTTGTAGCGATCGTTGGTTTTGCACTGTGCAGAAGTGCGAGATGAGCAAGTCCTCAAGACTGTGTGATTGCTTAATTTGTTTTCATAGAAATAAATACGCTGAACAATGTATATATTACTGAAACTCCATTCAAGAAAAATTAATTTGCAAAGTCATTAGCATTTGGAATCGTACATATCGATAACCTGCCCTTTGTGCTTGAATGTTACTTCGTATGAATGACTGTCTGTGCTGAGGCTCCAGTTCTGTCAGTAATACCTTCGTTTATCCCGCGTTGACTCTGCCTTTCGTTAATCAAATACTGGCCATTGCACAATCATTATGGTTGTAAATTCCTCTTGTTTGCTTTCTCACTCTTTGTTATTTATGCTTCAGTTATTCAAACCCTGCGTTTCCCTGCAAACCGTGGATTCTTTTTACTTTTTCAAATATTCAGCTTCAAATTCATACAGTGAGTTCAATTTCCAAAAAGAGTATTTTGCCGTTTAAAATCTTTGCTCCAGTCATTCGGCGTTGAAGAAGATATATCAATGTGAAACAAAGATCGGATATTCATTCCACATAAATATGATTAATCGAATTTATTGTTCATTTTCCTTGCTGACTGTTGATGCATCTCCATTCCCTAGCAAGGCTCAGCGTAGTGTACCTGATGAGCAAGAGTAGCGTTCAGTTAAGTGACCATATGTACGATCCAGCATTGACTTTAAGGAGGGGCGAAAAAGTGTAAGTTGATTGAGATTGTGGTTCTCATGGCTGGAGAGGTAGCCGCAACAGGGCGACATTCCACCACCCACGTCGAGGTTCACATCGCTGAAGGTTGTTTACGTCGATCCTCGCGCTTCTTCCCCTGCCGACCGGATGTTTGAAATGCAGCCCTCTGCTTGTCTATTTTTGGCTCGCGATATGTGAAATACATTGAGCAAAAAATGTATTGGTAATTTCTTTCCTTTCGAGATGGTCCGCGGAAAAAAACCACGTTCTCTAAATCAACGCCACGACTTCACAAAAGTTCGAAATGGTCAGGTGTCCTTCACTTCCCCAGTGAATTGAGGGATGATGGATTCTTTCCGGCCGAAATTCAACCCTTATTACATGGAATTTCTAAATGCCCCGACTGAAAACAGTAGTGTCGAAACTGACATATCCACAGTAAATTTCACTGTTCGTGAAAGAGTTGCTTCAGAGGGATAGGTTTGATCTGATTTCAATAAACAAATCGAAACAGCATAAAATAGTTGGCCTTAACTGAATTTTTTATGCCCTTAACCATTTGTGACTATCCTATTCTTCCATAGATGGTAAATCAGTATTTAATACAATTTATCTAAGTTTGAGATAATGGTATTGTCTTGATGATAATCTTTATTTTCGATACTAATCTTCTGCTCTCCTATTTGACATTTATTTATTTGACGTTTGTGGACCCTAGATCGTACTCTGGGGAAATTTAAAATCAGGATGGAATTTCCAGGGTGGAATTATTTCTACCAGCTGAAAATTAATGATACGTCCTTTTGCGGAAAATTTTCAATTACCATTTATTTGCTACCCTCTGGCAGTAAACCTTCGAGAACGCATCGTTTACCATGCTAGCAAGAAACTTTCACACCTTTGCGTTTCTCAACGGGAGGATTTTCCTCGCCCGAAATCCTCCGGCAACACTCCGTGCCATGGACGAGGATTGTTCAGCAGTTTAGGTCATATAATAGAAACAGGCGGCTGGGAAGAATGAGCAGGTAAAAAGGGAGGAAGGTATGCCGCGCTGGGCATGTGGGAGTGGGGATTCGAGGGGTAAATTAGGGAGTGGGCGGGGGATGGGAGGAAGGGAGGGCTCTGAGGGACAACTCAGCAGGGCCGTCCCTTCGGTATATAAGAGGGAAGGGCCTCCTTTCCTCTCCTATCGCCCATTCCATCTCGAGAGCGGCGGTGTAGTTCCAAGGCCCCCTCCTCCTTCACTTCTTCCACAGGCCGATACTACGACCGCCTCAGGGTATTCCGACTCCCCCCCCCCTCCCCATCACCTTCCCACTCCCTCTCCACCCCCACCACCACCACTTTCCTTCCTGCCCTCCTCCCCGCCCCCGTTACCTCCGCCTTACCGCCCAGAACCTTTTTCTTGTGTGGGCGGTTTCGGTGGTGTCCTGGGTGTAGCGGAGAAGAGATCTTGGGAGGAGGGATGGTGGATGGGCTGGTTGGGGGGGAGGGTGGGGGGTGGAAAACCTGTTTCGTTCGGCTGGAGTGTATTTTTTGTTGCCGTGTGGGAGGATGGAAGCTCGCTACAGGTTATTCCTTCCACTTCTAACTCCTTCCACCGTGGCCACTTTCCCCTCCACCCCAATCGCCTCGTCTTCGGCGTCGTGCCTATGCATATATCCTCGGCGTGGGCGTATACCTTGTGCCCTCCTCAACCACCACTCCTGGTCCTCTCAACTCCGCTGGCGGACGGGAGATTCCGATCCCATTGAGTGAGGGAGGAGGAGACCTTGTATTCAAGAATCTCCTCGCGGTCCGCTCTCGAGGGAGCCCACCCGGATATCTCTGGTAAGGAGCGCGGGGGGATGTGTATCCCTCGTCCTCCAGCGCTTCTTGTGGTCCTCTGTTGAATGCATTCATCCCAGTGGTTACCGGTAATTAGCATTTGAAAGCTTGTGTCCGAACGTGGTTGAAAGTAATGGAATTCTGTCTGCGAAGCTTCAAAAAAAGGCAAGAACATTTTCGTGCTTCTGGCAGAAATTGGCCGTGAAGACCATAATTTCAGTCGGCAAAATGGCATTATTCGGAGGCTAATTCGTTACTTTCTGTTAGGCGATGAAATCCTTTGTTGCACGATCAGCAAAACATGCAGTTATTGCACCGTTGCAGTGCTTAATGTTATTATAACCGTAGCAAGACTCATAACCTTCAAAGCGACTGATGGAGTGAGTAAGAGGTCATCAAATTATCGGAAACATGCCAGGTACTGAACGTGCATTCTGTTAAAAATTGTGGTTATATGAACAATAATAATAAGATACCGAAATATTTTAGCGTCGTAGAAACGTTTTTTTTTGCAAAAATCAGTAGCGTAACATACGAATTGATCTGTATAGGGGGAGGAGACGGAACAGTGCGTTTTCGGTTGTAACAGTTATAATTGTGACCTGGGTTTTTAGTGCTCCAACGGCTGAGGATACATTGCACCAATTAACCAATGCAAAAATTCCTAACACATGTTAGCATCCATGCCATATGGGATATTCCAACTCGAAAAATTGGAGTTTACTGGCCGGAACGTTGCCGATGAGATTACCGGCGTCAGCTTTCTCAATTTATTTGTATTGGAATACCATAGGTACGACTGTATTTCAAAGAACTTGTGAATTTAACAAAATAATAATTAAGAGACTTTCATTCATGTGTGTGTCATCTAGAAATTGAAGTCTCTATCAACATTAATTCCTATTCTTCAGGGCTTTCTGCTTATTGTTAACCGCTGGTAATGTGTGGTGATCATTCAAGTGCATACGTGCACCTGCTGCACAGTGCTGTTGCTGTTTTTTGTGAAAAATAAAAAGATGATTAATTTTGAAATTACTTTTTTTACGAGAAACTTAAATACAGGGACTCACATATTCTCCCAGGAACATTTTTCCTTTTTTCCACTCAGTCTCCCCTGTCCGCGACAGCAGTCTAAGCGGCTGTGGAATATTTTCATTATTAAGATTATTTTAGATGTTACATGAGGCTGGTGTTAGAGGGGGGCACAATCGTTTCTTATATATAACAAAAGAAGTACTTTTATTCAAGTTAAGAGCTCGTTATTCCTCAAGATCCGAATTTTTTAATTTTATATTTTTTTATATTTCACGAGAGATACCGTAAGCGGGGGTAACTTTATGACTGCCGGGGTGACATTGTGACATGTGAACTTTTTAATGCCAAAGTGACTAAAGAGGAAATACCAAGAGCGTGTAATAAACGTCCTGGCAATGGTACATATCATTTTCGGTAGGCACACTGATATTATTGCGGCAGCATCATGTACGTACCCCCGTATTTGAAGATAGTGGACAGATCTCATATGTCACTTCCCTCAGCGGAGGTGGTTCGTAGTGGGGTGCGAATCACTTTAAATCACAGTCGTAAACTTCCGAAGGGGAAATGGAAACGGTTTATCCACTCGCTGACACAATCTTACGGAGTGGGCGTTTCGAATGAATGAGGTAGCTCACTAGGTTTTGACCAATATTTATTTATAGAACCTTCAGTGCAACCGTTCTTTTCCAACTGGTTTCCTCCCACTCCAAATATGACCTAATGTTGAAAACCGGTCGGCGAAGGTCGTTCAAAGCATAAAATATCGGATTTTTGCGTGCGGAGTTTATTGCGGTGGTGAGTGCATGCCTACGGGTCTTAATCTGGAAGGGTTGCGTAATGGATGTTTTTCCACGTATTACATCCTGTAAATCAGTTTTAGTTATAGATGAGTTAAAGCGGCTGGCATCGTGATGCCAAATTAGAGATTAATTAGTTGGACATGGATGTAGGTATATTGTTAGTCCCCGCTAGTGACCAGGAAAACTTCTTGTTTGAATGAGCTCATTCAAACAAGAAGTCTCATCTTCATCCCTCTGATTCATCTCCCTTCCATGTAAATAACTTTCTATTTTCCTTGCTTCTTCATCCAAATCCTTCCTACACTTCAGAGGATTTTGTAAGTCACTACTATTTATTTTGCGTTTATGGGATGCCACCGTATTAGATACTTGCTTATTTTTCTCTAATTTTTAGCTGATTATCTCCCATTTGTCAATATTAACATTTATGTGATTGGGAAAATCATCTTACAAAATTGTTTCTTTCTAATGTCATATAAAGTAGCCCAACTGACGTAATATAATATATTCGGCCGGGAAACTCTCTTACTAGGTAGTTCATCAGTTTTCCATTCATCATTTTAATTAATCAAAGCGGTAAAAATTAGGTTGTATAGATTTGTATGTACATCTACATCTACGCAATAACCTGCAAGACACCGCGAGTGTGTGTGGTACGGTGTGCGGATCACCAAACGTGCACTATTGACACGCAAACTACATGGAAACATGATAGATAATAAGTTCACATGCAGCTAGATGGTTAGTATCTGCATTGCGATGAAGGGATTGATTGTTCTTGAATATATCTACATCTACATCTACGTAATACCCTGCGAGCCACCACGAGGGTGCGTGGTAGTGGGTGAATATACCAAACATGCGCTATTGACTGGAACTAGGATATTTACATCTACATCTATATAATACCCTGCAAGCCAACATAAAGGTGTGTGGCAGGGGTTGCATTCTCACCAAACATGACTTCATATCATGCATAAAAAAGGATTGGTATTTATAAGGTACTGTTCAAAACTACACTATTTAAAAAAAGTTAAAAATAGCAAAGCATACATGCCAAAACATGCTGTTAGTTGGGTTAGCTTTAAGTCCTTATACCAACATGTAGCTACCAATATCATCCATTGCTACACTCGTACTGGATATATTTAACGTTATTCATATCCCTAATAGTACGAGGAAAAAAGGACATTTTGAATCTGTCAGTTCGGCAATCAATTTCTCTAATTTTGTGATTATGGTCCAGTCTACCATAGTAAGTTGGAGTCCGCAAAATATTTTTAACGTCATCACTGAAAATATGGTCTTGGAATTTGTTTAAGAAATTAAGTCTAAATTTCAACCTGCGATCTGGCAATGATTCCCAATTTAATTCATTTAATAGACTGGTTAAACCTGCGTTCTGATAGTAATTCCCATCATAGTTCTTCTATTAAACTCGTAACACTTATACAATTATCATAAAGGCCTTTAACAAATCTAGTGGATCTCATTTGCACTACAGACCACTCTAACAATATTTCACCTACCTATCCATTTGCTATGCTGCTCATCGTGTACTTTTATCGTATGCAGTGGAAAAAATGGCATTTTGAATCAATCGGTACGACAATCTACCTCTCTAATCTTATTAATCTGGTCGAATCTATCATAGGTCGCAGGGTTTTTATTTTAAATATATTTAACATCTTCAGTAAAGCTCTCAGTTTCAAATTTCTGCAACAGATTTAATCTGTACTTTAACCTACGATCTAATAATGTTTCCCAACCTAATTCTTCTATTAATTCTTATGCACTACTAAACATATCGTAAAATTGTTAACAGAGATGTTCTACGCTACATACTGCCTAGCTTTCTAATCAAAGCTAATTCATTCAGATTCCATACACTGCCAGCATATTCAAGGTGGGGCCAACTATTGAAAAGGTGCATCGCTCTTTTATCTTCTCGTCACAAATCCCTAGTACCCTTTGGATGTATCTTAGCTTTCTCTTGGCTAGGTCGCATATTTCCCAGATGTGTCTTCCCCACGATTAATCTTTATTGTTCATAAAACCTCAGTACCTCGAGAATTCTACACGTTCCATTGTCATTTTACTTATTGTGTACGATTTCTCTAACGAATTATTTCTTTTAATACCCTTTTAATAGATCGTAGCTTTCTCTTGGCTCGGCCGCATATTTCCCGGATGGATCTTCCCTATGATAAATCGTTAGTGATTGCTATACCTAAGTACCTATGGCTTCAATGCTTTCGATTGTCATGTTACTACTGTAACGACTTTCATGTAAATGCTATAGGATCGCTCTATGGAACTATACCTCTTCCAAAATTTTATAGCTACAAACTTTTTAACGAAAGATCTGGTGCTTTCCCGGCGTATCTGCTGCGATAAGGTTTCTCGGGTCCTCCACCAGGTTATTGTGTCCATGGCCGCCGACGTTTCGATTCCCTACTTGGGCATCGTCATTCAGAAGCCCTGAAGACGATGCCCGGCCATGGACGCAATAACCCGATGGAGAACCAGAGAAAACTTCACGTAACACTTTTTAATGTTAAGTTTTAACTGCCACATGTCGAACAAACTGATAGTAGTGCCAAGGTAGTAGTTTCCATTTCAGTTCAGTTTACAAAAATTTGGCGCTCTAAAGTAGGTTTCTTCTTATTAATTTTGACAGTCTTTGCAGCATACCTTTTATTCTACGATCAAATCTACCTCGTGACCATAATAGCCCCGGGAGAGGTTGGGACTGACGATCTATGAAACTTACGCGCTGCATGCCGCTTTTTTAATACGGTGCGACACATAGGCTACCGAGGACGATACAAACGATTGATAATATGACATTTTTTTATGCCTCAAGTCTGGCTGGCTGGCTATGTTATATCTCACCGATAAGATACAAGGTCCCATGTAGCATAAATTCATGCATCAAGGCTGGAGGCTTCATAAACAATTGGTACTCGAAGATTCAATCGGCTTAGTTTAGCAGGGAGAGTTTAAAGACCTCTACTGGATTCGATCCCGGAGCCTCCGGTCCGGTGCCTAACGCTCAATGGATTACAACGGAAGCAAACAGAATATTTGAGCTCTATGCAGGAGCGGTATGAGTCCGGCGATTTTCAATGGATTTAATGATGAAGTACAGTAGCTATACTTTGACTAAAATTTGAGGTAACTGTGCGGGTTGAGATGTTTCAAGTTTAGGGTCTAAATGCCTGTATATTCGTTTCTTCACTAAGCTTGAGCTCTATGACGATATAAATGATTCTCTGATTAAAATTTATTCTATTACTTTGAATAAACTAGCAATTAGGTGTCATTTATAGCTGTTGTTTCGCATGCCTCGAGGCTTCATTCTTAATAATATCCTCAGAGTTTTAGTATTCATTTACATCTACATACATCTACACAATATCCGGGAAGCCCCCGCGAGGGTGTGTGGCATTGGGTTAAGATCGATAATAATGCACTATCGACATGCAAATAGGCTACTAAGTGGAACAATGTTAGATAAATAGAGTTACATGCATTCCTATCTTGGTTTCGTATTAGTGGTTCAACGGGGCAATATTTTCTTTTAATGTCTGCACTGTAGTAAGTGTTCTCTTCGACTTATAAAAGCATGCCTGGTGATGGTTCAAATACTGCCACACGCTCTAGCGGTGGGTTGCAGAATATTATATGAGCTACCTGTATAGGATATTATATGAGCTGTAAATGAGCGTAAGTTTTAGGCCAATGATAGTATTTATAACCGTTTCACGGTTACATGAATTCCTATCAGGTAATTGCATCTTTTAGCGTGGTTTGATGATAAAAGAAGAAAATTTTTTTTACTATGGTATTTCTCTTTTTCTAATTATTTCTGAGGAAAGGGACGTTATGTGTGTTGCAACTTTGTATTGACATGCAAAGATACATGCGTTGTTGAAAAGTACACGTGCACACACAAGAATACTCGCGCACTTTCACACATATGCTACTTATTATTGCTTCTTAATATAATGAATCCACAGGGTAAAAATAACAGGCACGGAATAATCCATAGAGTAAGAAAAAAATTTAGTATCCCTATTATGTAAATAAATTTTTATTTGTTTCATTTAACTATAAAAGTTCTCCTGAAAGTGTGCAAATATCAGACTACGATATTGGTCAGGGAAAAAGCAGATTACTGCAGCTGTGCAATTTACTTTCTGAAACGCATTCTCATCCAAAGTATCGGTTGTGTAAGGATGTTTGGCACATCGTTGAAGAAGTATCGCAACTATTCTCATCGAGCTATCCTGACAAACCTTTCGTAAAACGAACTCCATGAACGTCTTTTTCTTCTAACCTTTACTTAATCTTCAGTAAATACTTGTTATGGTCAGTTACGTAGCCAAATCAGCCATAGAACACGCGAGACGAGATGTTGGTTTTTAATGTGCCGCAATTATTAAGGAATAATGTTTCTACATTTAATGACTGAGTATGCTTGGTTAACTATCTAAGCAGATAGATATTATAAAATGATCATGGAAAATGAAGTAGATCCTACTGCATTTTTCATGATTATTTTATAATAAAGTAATCCATGTTGATTTTAATGTAAAGTGACGATCATAAAAATCAACGTTTTAAAGCAGCCTCTAACTTCGTTGTCGATCTAGGAGAAAAATTCAGTCGAATGCGAAAATAGAAAACGCGCTCATTGACATCATAAAAAATTAAAAAAAAACAGTGGTTTGATGAGAGAGACAGAAGGTGGAATTCCTTCTTGATGGATAACACGGATTAATATAAAGGAAAGGAATGTCAACAAAGAAATGCGTTCCCTTAGTGTACGGTTTCCTTCCTCCGCCGCAAGTTGTCGCTAGCATCGAGCGCTGCTAGCTTTTAAGCGTTGCACTGAAAGAATCTAATTTAAATAGTTGCAGAAATTGCAATATGATTCCCAGAAATTTGAAACCCATGCAAAGTACACGTTAACTACTCTTACTAATTTTTCAATGTCCATCCACCGCGATAAAAATGAATTTTACTTAAGAAAGTGAGGGTGACAAGTACACAAATCTCGCAGCTGTATTTATATTTTTGGAACAAAACATTATGATAGATTTGGAATTATCTCGGCTTCTTTCGCCATAATTAAGAGAAGCGTTTGGACATTGCTGAGATTGGTTCTTATTCTCTCTACATTTCATATATTTATTCATAATTAGCTCATAGTAGGTGCGCCAATTTTTGTGACATTTATAGGCGCATATGGGTTTGCGGAATCCCTAATAATCAAAGTAATTTTAACATCAGGAGATAAAACCAACAGAATGACATTCTAGTTTTCATATTAAATATCAAATCACCAGAAAACTCACAGTAAAGAGTAAAACACCTGAAAAAAAACCATTTTTACCCAATAAATTGCAATTATATAAATTCTAAACTTTAAGGAAACGTTGACAGGCGCTTACTGCAATTTCATTTAAACCCTTTAAACGCCAATTAGTGTAATTCCAAATAAAAACATAAGCTCAAGGTTTTTCTGTGGCATGTGTGATAGTGTAATAACATTACTTTGATAAATAGTATCCTTTTATTACTTTAAAAACCCCATATTTAGAGACATATTTCCGATATTTCCGTCTGTCTCTACATTCACAGCACTTTCATGACATTAAAAAACTATTCAAGCATTATAGGAATATTATACATTCAGAAGAAATTATTAATAATGCAATTAATGCACGCATTATACAAAATGCGTAAAATAATTAACTCATTATGGTAATAATTTGCATATTTACCATTTCAAGCTCAGTCAAAATACTTCAGATAATCCTACGCGATTCAGGGACATAAGATAAGACATAAGGAAAGCCATGATTTCGAGAAGATATTAATTTTATTTTATTGCCACACGCAAAACATTTTTAAACAGTTTGAAATGAAGATGTAATCATCATCATCAGCCAACAATCCTAGTATTGATTTGACGCATTCCTCCACTCGATTCTTCTATCGTCCAACCTCTTCATATTGACGTAGCTCCTCTCTTTTACATTCTTCACAACTTGCTCTATATATCTCATACGAGGCCTGCCTTTTCCATTCTTCCCGTTCACTTTTCCCTCGAAGATTGTCTTCTTCGGGCCATCGTGTCTCAAGATGTGGCTCATTAAGTTGTTCCGTCTTCTTTTTAATGTTTTCAGTAGACATCTCTTCTCTCCCTCTCTTCTTAACACTTCTTCGTTTGTCACTCGATCGATCCATTTTATCTTCATCATTCTTCGGTAGCATCACATTTCAAATGCTTCCAGCCTGCACTTCTCTGCTACTGTTATTGTCCATGCTTCGCTGTCATATAGTGGAATGCTCCAGATGTATCTTTTGATGAAATGTTTCCTCACTTCAACGCTTGTATTTAATACTGTAAACAGAATCTTCTTCTGGTAAAATGCCTTTTTGCTTGGGCAATTCTACAGGCCATTTCTCTTTTACTTCGTCCATCGCTGGATACTCGGCTTCCCAGGTAGCGGAACTCTTCCACCTCCTCGATTTTTTGTTTTCCTAGTTTAACATTGGTCCTGGCTTCCTTTCTCCTACTGCCTCCCGGAGATTTTTCTTTGACATCTTGGATGGCTTTCTCGATGTAGACATTGAATAGTACGGGAGGCCATGCACATCCTTGCCTCACTCATTTCTTTATGCTTGCTTCTGTACTTCTGGGTCCTGATTTGATTATGGCCACCTGGTTTTTATACAAGCTGTAAATAACTCTTCGGTCATTGTATGATACTCCAATATCTTTCAGAACCTATAGCATCATATTCAAATCCACGTTGTCAAATACCTTCTCCAAGTCTATGAATGCAACAAACTTCGGTAGATTCTTCTCTATTCTCTTCTCTATAAGTAGCATGAGGGCCAAAATCGCTTCTCTTGTGCCCTTGTTTCTTCTGAACCCGATTTCGTCATCATCCAGGAACGCATGCACTTTTCGCTCTATTCTTCTATAGATGATTTGGGTCAATATCGTTGAGGCATGTGTCGTCAGGCTTATGGTCCTAAAATGTTGCAGTTCTCAGCTCTCTTCTTTTTGTCAATAGGAATGATGATGTTCTTCTCAAATTCCGTGGGTATCTCTCCTGTTGAGTAAATATTGAATATCGTTTTATATAGCTCAGTAAATGTCTTCTCTCCGGCGTTTTTTATTAGTTCGGCAGCAATATCATCTATTCCTGAAGCCTTATTTATCTTCAGATCCCTTACAGCTGCATCAAATTCTGATCTTAAGATTGGGGCTCCCAATTCATCCTTATCGACTTCATTTTCGTCTTCGAGTACTTCTGCTCTAAGATAGCTTCCATTGTAAAACTCTTCCAAGTATTCCTTCCATCCCTTCACTTTATCCTCATGTTCAATTAAGAGTTCTCCATTCTTGTCCATGATGCTGTTACATCTTGCAGCCCGTTCCTTGAAATGATTTCTCACCATCCTGTACACAACTTCCACATTTTCTTTGGGAGGTTGCTTTGTACATCTTCGCATAGATCCTTCATCCACTTTTCCCTTGCTCTTCTCACTTTACGGTTTATTTCATTCCTGCTTTTTTTAGTGAAGTTGCCCTTCTTCAGTTTCCACATTTTTATATTTTCTTCTCTCTTCAATCAGCACTAAAACTTCTTCTATAATCCATGGCTTCTTCTTCACATTTTTCCTTCTCCCCAGAACTTCTTTTGCTGCTTCTTGTAGCTCAATTTTGATTTTCTCCCATCTCTTTTCTACTGATTTCCCGGTCAAATTCTCTTCTATTTTGTTTTCCACCGCCTACTGGAAGGCTAGCCGTGTTGAGGTTCCCTTCTTGTCTCTACTTGCCATACGTTCTTCATTGATTTCTTCCATTTCTTGAGTTTTAAGTGGCATTTCATCATCCCTAAGTTGTGGCAATGTCGATATCTGCACCCGGATAACTGTTGTAGTTCTTCACCTGGTTTCTAAACCTCTGCTTCACTAAAATGTAGTCAATTTGAAATCCTCTTCTGTCTCCGGGCATTTTCCAGGAATATCTACTCCGTTGGTGGTTTTTAAACAATGTGTTTTGCACCAACAACTTGTGTTGTGTGCAGAATTCTACGTCTTTTTCCTCTCTCATTTCGATTTCCCAAGCCATATTTTCTTATTATTTTTCCACCTTTACCTTCACCAACGACAACGCTCCAATCTCCTAAAATAATTAGGTTTTCTTCTCCTTGGGAGGCCGAATTTTTCTAAGTCCTGAGTTGAAGGAGATTTGACAACAGTACACACCTGTCCCTTTAAATACCCCGACCACGAAAGACTGACTCATGATCTTTCCTAGAGTAAACACGTACGTGAAATAATGGGTCAAGGGAATCGTAAACTGGGATTCGCCAAAAGAGTACTGGCTAAATGTGACGATCATGTACGAGAAATCAGCTACTTTTCCCTTGTAAGACCTCATTTGGAATATTCTGCCAGTGTTTGGGATCCCTACGAAATCGGTCTAAATAACGAACTTGAACGTGAGCAGCGAAGATCGGCAAGATTTTTAAAGAGCCAGTATGATAACCTTATTAGCGTAACCAGTCTATTAAATGAATTAAATTGGGAATCAGTCAGATTGCAGGTTGAAATTAAGACTTAATCTCTTAAATAAATTCCAAGACCCTATTTTCAGTGATGATGTTAAAAATATTTTGCGGGCCCCAACTTACTATGGTAAACTGGACCGTAATCACAAAATTAGAGAAATAGATTGCCGAACTGACGGATTCAAAATATCCTTTTTTCCTCGTACAATTAGGGATATGAATAACGGTAAATATATCCAGTACGAGTGTAGAAATAGATAACATTGGTAGCTGCATGTTGGTATAAGGACTTAAAGCTAACCCAACTAACAGCATGTTTTTGAATGTATGCTTTGCTATTTTAATTTTTAATTACAAATTTTATGCATGATATGTAGTGCATGTTTGGTGAGAGTTCACCCCCTGCCACACACCTTTATGGTGGCTTGCAGGGTATTATGTAGATGTAGATGTATTCCAACACGGACATAATTCTGACACTCGGGTGTATTGCTAAAAGTACTAAAATTGGCGGACAGTTATCATTAAATATCGGAAGGAAGTTACATTATCCTAGGTGTGGCGCTGGCTGTATTAGAGCACATTGTGTTCTAGTGCGTCAGGTGTGCGTCTTAAGGAAAGTGTCATTTTAACTAATTTTTGGTATTTAATTTTATAATGTGATATATATATTTTATATTCCTTAACAGTCTATTTGTTGCTCTATAGTGCAGCATAAATAGTTAACAGAAATAATCAATGCACAGTGAACATTTCAAGAATGAGTAAGAAAGATCGTGGGCTTCTTAATTCCGACAGGTGTCGGAATAAGGACTAGCTGCTCTTAATTTTCGTTTGACTCGCACATAACAGTACCGGAGATTGTTGAGTGATGTGCTACTTATTTACACCGCTGTTTTGGATTTTGAGATCTCTATGGTTAGCTGTAGCCTTACATAAAAATATTTAAGGGAAGTCCGAGTATTCATTAAAAAAATTTTGTAAATCATGTACGATTTTTCGTTTCTCAGAAAATGAGTAAGAAAAGATGAAAGATTCCGGAGGACATGATGGCGCTTGCAGGTTCGGCGGTGAAGAATAGCGTTCCTCTGAAAACAGCTGTCACAAAATACGGCATCGCTAGAAATAACCTCAGGTACCACGTTACAGCTGAAGCTGATAAAAAAAAATATTGGTTGTCCGCCTCTTTTATATTGTGATCAAGAGAAGGAATTATGACGGAGAATTTTTTGATTAGGAGAGGTAGGGATACCGGTAAATAGTCGACAGAGAAGAAGTGTCTATACCTTCAGTGAAATCAATGGAATCAAATATAATTTCGATTAAAACGCATGATTAGCCGGTAGGAATTGGATGAAGTTGTTTTTTAGTAGACATATGGACAAAGAGGAGGGCTCAGACAATGAACCAAGGTAGAGCAATGAAATTAAAACGCATAATCGTGAAATATTACTTTAAAAATTTAAAAGTGTCGTGATTGAACACGATTTTATGCGAATGCCAGGACCTATTTACAAAATTGATGAAAAATCATGCCGGAAATAAGAAATCCTGAACTCGAGACGCAGACCAGCCAGGCACTAGTGAAATGCCTTCGAATAAAATAAAGTAACGGTATTGCACCATTTACAGAGAGCACAGGGTGGCCGATATGAGGCTATGCAGCGTTTGCAAACAGTATGTCCATGAAGAATGTGCAGATATAGAATCTAAATTTCGTGGAATTTTCTTTTTTCCTGAATGCAATGACTAGTAAAATCTTTTCACGTATTGTCATAAACCCTTTAGTTTGAAATTATTGCTTTCTTTTGGGTAAATGAAACTTATTTCATTTCATTTTCCTACTCATTTCTTGATTTTTAGCTCTTAAACTTATGAACTACACACTGTTGGAATTAGAAGCATAGCTGTGTCAGAATTTGGACCATGGGGTCCAAATTCCCACATTTTTTATTTTAAATTTTGTTACTGAGAAAATAGTGCAGATATTACAAAACAAATAAATTTTGAGTATTATGCATATCACAGGCAAACTTTCGTAAAAACTATTTGTGACAACAAAACAAAAATACTGTTGTGACAACAGCACACCACACTGGTAATATGGAACTTTCTTTATGCATTATCCTTTGACAAAGAATTCACAGTGGCAATATCGCAAGAGTTGGAAATGTTTCATTGCTTATAAACACAAACTAAATCACGCTAACTGACCAGTAAATAATTAAAAATTATTCACCGATATTTTCTCATGCAAGCAATGCATCCATAAAAAATTCTAGCAGCGTTAGGTTGTAGCGACAGCTAGTGGTGAAACACTGAAACCGTCACGGATGGTACGCTTTCGCTATGAGGCGATAGCATTAAGCTTCAGGGGGCTGATGGATAAATGAATAAATATTTTGCTATTCCACGTTAATGATTATTTTTATTAGTCATATTTTAACCGAAGGAGACTTGTCATATTTTGGTAAGTCTCATTCGGTTATGCCAAAAGATGATACTCTATTACAAAACCGGTCACGAGAAATAAACATTATTGTGGAATAGTTATTTTTTCCTTATTTCTTCCAAATTGGAAGAGCTTCTGAATGCTGCACCTTAAGGGTCAATGGGGTGAGCCTGAATTATATTTCGTTCTACTAATGGAAAATACGTCCTCATCCACTCTTTCTTTCGGCCAGCTATCATTCGAAGAATTTGAATCAGCAACGGTGAAATGGCGTACCTATCATCTGCTCTGCTTTAAAACCTATTAAACCAATACTTTTTTAAACAATTTAATCAGTGGAAGAAATAATTTTATTCTATGCCTGCATCAATCAACCTCAATGAAAGCAATGCAGCATGCCTTCGTTGCGCACGGCCAAGTCATTAAGCGGCCGTGATTAAACTTTTAGTGCCAACCCGTAATCTCTGAATTATTGAGTCCATGAATTTCGAGTGGGAGTCGTTCTGAACTGCTGTTATAAATAGCGAAAAGTTAATTTTTTAAGGGTCAAAGGTTAAATCAGGGCAAAATTCCTACTGTGGCATGTGCATGAGTCGTGCCAGTTTAAAACGCTTCATCCTGTGCATGCAAAATGTCACTTACCTCCCCGGATGATCTTTGCGGTATCAACGGATGTCACCTGAATCATATAGGTTTTGGAGGGTGGGAAGGTGTCACAAAATGTCTTACAACATGACTCTTTAGGAGCTTGCTCCGATAGTGCTTCAACCACTAGCCCTCATACGTTTATCAAATAATGAAAGATAAGAAGGCTTTTGACGTGGTTCCGCTCGCCCGATCTCTCGTCTAATGTTCCTCAGAACGGTACTACGCGAGGCTTTTCCAACCACCCCTTTCATTTATCATCCTTTCTGCCTCGAAATTACTTCCTTCGTCTCCATCTTACTCAAATCTGAGCTCTTGACAGAGGGGGGGACATGTTGCCTTGCGTAGTTGACGTGTCAAATGACCTTTTAAAATTGTTAGTGAACCATTTCCTGCTCCCCCAGTCTTTCTTGTAGATGCTATCGATAATGGCAGTGACGCCTGGTGCGATAAAATCGAACGTTTTTCATCGGGAAAGAGTGTCTCTTAAAGTTATGTTAAAAGGAGAAATGCGAAACTCCTGACTACCTCCCATTTCGGAATCTTTTGTAGTGTTGTCAAATCAAATATATAATAGGAAGTCACGTTATATTTAGTTTCGATATACTTCTTAGCATCAGATTAAATGTCAAGCATCGTAACTTATTCTCCTTTTACGTAATTGTGGATATGATGATGATCCCTCAACAATCTTGGTCTTCTTTTTCATTTAAAGATCATTTTGCTTAGCCATGGCCATATAAATACCTTGTCACTTCAAGTTCCTGTGGCAATGGATTGATTTCATTACATTCTATTAACGTAAAATGTGGCAAACGGTACATAAAAAGTGGTCATATTTCTATTCAGAGGATGGTTTTATTTTAAAAGATACATTATGCTAATATATCTAACGGCCTTTATGATTCATCCTTAATAACATATTGCCTAATAATAATTTTTTTTCCAACCTTAGTTTGAAGAAAATGATTTTTTGACGTAGAATAGCCACATAACTCACGATCGACTTCTTCCTGGATAAGAACCGAATCCCTCCGATCTGTTGGCAAATACTGTGCCAATTGGGATATCTTGCCGTGAGAGAATTATTACATAGTATACAGTAATTTGAGAACTTTTCAGGGGTGTGGTACGGTATCATTTTTCAACAGCATTCGAACATGAAAAAAATCGTTCAGTGATTTGAGCTGGCACTTGATCTTCTAGCTGCAGTAATTTCCCGATTATCCGTGCATCGACAATCTTTTTAGCGTATCGGCAGTGGTCTCAAAGATAAGTAAACGTATGTTATTATCATACAATCTTATGTTATGTGATTTACACTACGGCCCTACCAACTGGTCCGATGTCTTACTTCAGTCTTCGTGCCACCACACGAGGCGTGCGAACATTTAATTGCGGCTGGAACAGGTATACTGGATATTATGTACTGCGTTGATTTCTCTGATGTAAGAGGGGTAGGATTGGGTGGTAAGATGCTCTAATTGCCAAGGTATGTGCCTTTATCAAACCCAAGCTCTAAATCATGAGAAGTACTGGACGTACGAGGCGTGGTTCAAATCCACGACGTTTGGTTTACACGTACGGCAAATTGACCACTTGAATATCTCACTATTACATTATTTCCTTCAGGCTGTAGTCAAAGATGCCCCACAGCACATAATTGTAGCTCATGAATTAAAATATTACCCTCGTTCTGAGTCGTAGTGAATTAATTTCCCGGCGATGGTATTATATTAATGAGAATAAAAATAAAGTAATTTTACATAGGTAATAATAATGCCAATTGCCTGGCATTCAACGATACGGTATTGTATTAGGTATTTATTTGATTAAAGTACCTTTCCTATTTAGGACATTTCCATGGATTAATGACACGAGGTGATTATTCATCCCCATACCCGTGTTCTATGCGTTATGGGATTTAATGAGGCATTTACTTGAATCAGTGAACTGAAGCACGCGAATGAACGGGCGATGCAGAACTGGGGGTTAAAATAGATTATAATCTGTGTCAACCTCCACTTAAATAATTAGTGGAACATGAAAATGAACTGTAATCGTTATCTTTTTCGTTTCTAGGCAAATGCCGTCATATTTAATCACCGCATAACATCAAGCCCTTTTTTATTTCAGTTGAGGGAGGGTGTTTATTCTTGAGCTCATGAGTTGCAAAGTTCCGAAATCAGCTGCTTAGATTACATCACATCATGTATCCGAGCCCTAAATCTTAGACAAACACAGTATCCATAATGCATAAATAATCCTTGTAATGTGTGATCCTTGCCATCACCTTCCAGGAATTTTTTAAATATATTGTCTTCAACGCTCAAATCGGCCCTTATCAATAGGTTTCTTCACCAAATAACGTCATTTTCGTTTATACGATGGAGGCTTGGAAGCGTTCAAAACGCTGAGGGCTGAAAGGTCACTTCTTCTCAGATGGACTTGCATTTCGTACGCTATGTTCAGCAGTGTTAACGTATGAGCCAGTGTTTTAATTCGCCTTTCTACAAAGAAGCGAAAGTATCGTGTTAGCAAGTTTAGCAACTAACGATGTAGAATCGTAAGCTTCCGCGGCGTTCTGGATGAGCGATTAAGTTCATTTTCGGGTATTTCCCGCGTTCGTTGTCTTGTGTTGACGACAGTTCCGCCTTGGATTCCACCAGGCGTCTTCAGGTCGAAGTGACATGAAGACGCCTTCACTTCACAACGAACGCGGGGAATACCCGAAAATGAACTTAATCGCTCAACTAACGATGTATTTATGAACATATCGATATATGATTACTATCGGTCCTGCCATGAAAGCCAACTGCGTAAATCGTCTACAACTATTGTGTTTACAACTATCCTCACGTCACTTTTACATGCCTGAAAAATTCAAAATAGGTTATTCAGTGCAGCATTTTATTTCTTGATAGAAGGTTTTAAGTGCATGCCGTGCGCCACTGAATTTTTCCACACAAATATGACTTAACTGTTGGAGCTCAGCTTTTTCTTGACGTACATTCCAGAAGCAATACTATTGTCGTTTATACTTTAATGCTTAAGTAATGCAGACATTTAAGGAGCGGAAAAGGAAAGAAAAATAAAAAGCCAGGATAAAAAAAAAGTTTGGTTTCCCGAAATGAAAGTACTGAGATGGATGATTTAGCTTGCAATATAATAAGACGAGCGGAATTTCCCTTCGCAAAATTGCGAATCGCTGAGTTGGTGGTGTGGGGGGTAGGAATGAAGGGACGTCTCTGAGCTCGACTCTGAGGCGAAAACCCCGCACGGAATGAAGCGGAGAGATAAATATGCTCCGTGGCGTAAAATGAGGCATTCTGGCGAGGAGTGGGCGCGGATAAGCTTGTGTTCGGGGGTGAGAGAGGCTGGTGGGTGGGAGACTATATCCCCAAAAAGGCATGGATACGGGGAAAACCTCTCAAAGGCTTGCCTTTCACACAGAGGAGTGAGTGCTCCATCACGAGCCTCATCTTTTTGGTCGAGCGATGGTTGAATCTGGGTATCGCGTTGCAATTTAAAGAGCATGAGTATCTCTTAGACAAAATTTTATATTTGATCGGCATTTGGGTGTAAATGACTTCATTGTCACAGTACATGGAATTTTATTGATACTTTTTACTATATATCAAATCGTTATATTCATAAACATAGCTACTGAATACCCTACATACCGAGGTCTAAGCTCCTACATACCCTACATATCGAGGTTTGGGAACATGGGAGAAGAATGCTTGTCAATTTATTTTGCTCAGTATAGAAATATATGGGTAATGACATAATACATCGCGGTAAACATTTATTACATGATAGTGTGCTACGGAAAATTTCCTATATCTTATGAGGAATTATTTCAAACACTGTTTCATATTTCGCAATATCGTTTATCCCTTACATTGTTTTATGGAATTGGTGTTTCATTCGCATCGTACGTAGTTTAATATCTTGACAGAATAAGAAATCGAGCCTCCATTGCATATCGAGTGCTCGCGCATAATAATGCATGATCAGGCATATTCATGCAATGATTAATACTTGCTTCTATACTTCCCATGTAGTAGTATCATTAGCTCTTAGTTGCATGTCAACAGTGCATGTATGGAGATTTTCACCCTCTGCCCCACACCCTCTCGGTGGCTCGCAGGGTATTACGTGTGTAAATGTGTAGATGGCTGTCTAGATCACTGTCATCAATTCAAAGCCCCGAACGCCCGATCACTGTTTCTTAACTTCTCTACTGCTAGTCTCCTGCTCTATTTAGACTTTAAATAGTATGTATAGTATGTATGGGCATCTTATGATAGATAGGATTCGGGGAAAAGTTTGAATGCCCATAAATACCCTTATCAATCGTTCTATTCCAGGTAGAACGCTAACAGTAATCATGATACAATATCTTCTTCTTCTGGTCTAATCCATCAATGGTTTCTTTCTTTCTTCACTTTCTTCTCTAGCCGAGGAAGAAAATCGCTTCTACTTCTTTCAGCTTTCATAGCGCATCGGATAAAATCGATACATTGACATCATTTGTGCCTCAATACTGCATTGAGGTGTCACGAGAATATCGTAATAGTACCTACTGTGGAGTACCGTCCAAATTCGATCCGCCACCGGTGGATGAATTAAATCCTTTTTACGCGGTGATGGGTGTGAGAAAAGTGCTGCTTACTACTAGCCATATTTTTTCCCAGCTCCCTCCACACCCATCAGCGCTCTACCTCTCCCCCTTACCTCCCCCCCCAGCCTTTGCCCCTGACCGCGTTGCAATCTACCTATCCCTCTGCTAAATCAGAGCACAAATCCCGAGACCCCGTGTTGTTGCTCTGCTCAGGAGTCGTTTCATCTCTCGCAGCTCCATCATGGCAACCGCCCGCCGTCTCCCTCACCCCTCTCCGCCCATCTGCCTTGTGCACCGTTCTTTTTTCGTCCAGAACACCTCCTCTACCTCCTACTAGGCTTCCCTTCCTGTCATCCGGGCACCAATTGCATCCGTGCATTGTCCACGCAGGGGTTAGAAATGTCGACGTTAGGGTGGCATTGTTGCGAGGGAGCGCGTATGTGACTGTTGTTGGCAAGGGCATACAGGCAGACGAGCAAAGTGATCGTAGATAGCCTTGGATGCAGGAGGGCACGAATCGTGAAAGGGTCCCGAAGGTGTGATATGAAGCCACTTCGAGGGTTAAAGGCAAAGGGTAGGTGGGGAGGAAGGGAGAAAGAGCAAGGCCTGATCCAAATATGTTCCCTTTGAGCGGGACCGATGATGATGGATCTAGCTACTTTTGATTTCCCATTCACAGAAGGGCTCTGGATTGCCGAGGTACTGGTCCATTGGTGCTGAACTTCAAATGCCTATGTCATCCGGTCTAGTTTCTTGTATGACGTCATATTTAAATGCTGTGTAATCAAACATCACTCGGGTGATGATATATAAATGCATATCAGCCTCACTAAGACTAGCATTCGAGTAGGAAACGGAAATCAAAGATGTATAAGCAGAAACGGGGGCGGCTGGCGGTAATCTTAGTATTTTGCCCCACAAGCACCACCAATTAATGCGTTATAATGAGTAAACGCCGCTGAATTATTAATCGGGTTTTATTGGCTGGAATAGGGAATATGCTCCGATATTCTTAAAAATTAGGTACCAGAAACGATATGAAAACTTACAATGTACAGTGCCTATCCTTATTTTCATCGGGAGAATCCCCTATGGTGTACATATTTCGTATTCATGCCTGCCAAAAGTTTACAATTTTCTTATTGCATTGGGCAGAAAGATATTAATGACCCGTCATATATATAATCAGTTTGCCCTCAGAAGGGTAGGGACAAATTCACAAAAAAGGACTAATTGACGGTGAGTGGATACAAGGTCGTTCGGAACTGTACACTATTAAGGGGGGTTTTATGAAACGGATTAGTTTAATTAACTATAGGTTTTTGGTCTTTTGATTGAAAACGCACCGAGAATTAAAAGAAATAAGTCATAGAATCTTTTTTTTCATGGGTGTTTTTCAAGTGTGTTTCCGCACTAATAGGCGCTTCAGACCGAGAGGTAAGGTGTAAGGATAGGAATGGAAGGGATGGGGGGCAATCTTTTATTAACTCCGCCTGAATGAACGCATATTTGCCGTGCTCTTCGATGTTTACTCTGCGAGGAAGAACAATCTACACTCCTTGAAAAAGTCTCCGAGGAGTGCCTTTTAGCTTGTTGCTGTATTGTAATTACGGTATTCGGGAGTTAGCTTTGAGAATAACACTAAGACTATAGTAGCTTGAACCACACCTTATGTACTATTTTCTTGAAAGAGACGAGGCTGTAGACTGAAATTTGGGATGGACTAGAAAGCATTAGGAGAAGTGGATCTTAACGACTTCCTAGTTGAAAACTTACATTTCGTCTTGCATTTCGAAAATTTCGACTTCTTACTGTCACATGAAGTCCCGATTGCATCAAAATAGAGGGAAATTAAAGAAACCTGCTAATCTGTTAAACTGGTGAAACTGCCGATCTCATCATTTGTGAATTTCAGTTTAAAAACCGAATAGTAATCCTTGAAAATAGCCTGTTACCCATTGATGAATTATAAAGAACCAGTCAACGATGGTAACCAGATCAGTAACTTGCAGTTCGGGTGCCCTTATATGTTTGAATCTCAACTCAGAATGTAGTTTCAGCTTGAGGTATACGTTTAATAATGTGATCATAACGTAAGCCTGGAGAATATAAATTCTATGCACACACTCACAACTGTTTTGTACACCCACTGCAAAAGTAATTATATGATGAAATAATATGTTTTAGACTAGGTTACCAACCATACGCCCTGGGCTCAAATGAACGTGCAATTAAAAATACTTAAATTGGTCATTTTTCGCATAGTTTTTATATCTTCAATTTTATGCCTGTATCCTCAATCACCCTTTGAGACATTAGTTCATGTTTTGGACTTGAGCATCTCTCCACTCCATCCTCGTCTTCCAATCATCATTATCCACAACCTGTTTGCGTAGTTATTTGTATTTTAATCAAATCCTCCCCTCTGTCCTTACCTTTTATCCATTTTGTGCATGTCTTTCCTCACTATCACTACTGGGCTTAATCGCTTAAAAGTATCGAATTTATGTTCGTTCGTAGGTTTCCGCGGCGTTGATTAGATGTTCTCTGCATTTTTTCGGGATCGCGTCGTTTGATAGTGAGACAACAGTTTCGCCAACCTTCCTGTTGGAGTCTTCAGGTCGAAGACGCCATGGTCATTTTATGACCATGGTGTAGGTATTATTGATTTTCTTCTATGTATTTCTTTGGCTTACTTAAGTTGAAATATAAGCTCATGCTAATTCAACTGCATAATAATTTAGTTATGATATTTATGGTGTTTTCAGGCCAGGCTGTCTTTCTTCTGAGCTAAGTTTTTTTTTATTTTTTTGTAAAATCATCTGGAGCCCATGTTTCAGATCTAAAAACGCATCGAAATATTCATCCAACAATGTGGTTGTGGTTTAGAATTTTTTTAGGAAGAATTAATAAAGTCTCTTGAACAAACTTCCAAGCAAACACGATCCAACGTCAAAGGAAAAGATAATGTCAAGAATTTTAAACTTATTTTGAATACTACTTCTATTTATGGAATCCTTACATCGGCATTGTAGAGTAGGTAGTTAGGCTTTAAATCTATGGCATCGAAAGTAAAATTTCATAGTCATCACTACCTTCATAGGGAGCATGAAATTGTAATTCCTAAATTCTTAAAAGAACTAATAGCAGCCCCTGTCCCGTTATGGTAGGCGTTTCCAACTCCCAAAAGAGGTAGTGGTATTTTATCATTGAATAGCTACTTTGACCAAATTCTTCTTAATACCTATAATATTTACACAATTATTGAGCAAATCCCGATGAACTAGGTGACGAATGTTCATCAGTAAATTCATTATTGGGCCCTAGTAGGTAGGTATTTCTGCTTCAAAACCATCAATTGTATTCATATGAGATAAAAGTAGTAACATTTAGTATACCGTATAAACTCACTATAGGAGTTGATAAACTTTATAACTATTTGTGATTAATATAAAAAATGACCCCAAAGGTGATATTTGAGTGCTTTACGGCCAATGTTTACGTTTAGTAGGATAATTCAATATTTTTTTAATCTTAAAAGCTAAATGCTACCATTTGAGTACAAAAATCTTTAAACTTTTATTTCTGTCATAATAGAAAATTATTTATCATGTGCTTTGTCAGAAATTATAATTTTTACCATACAATTTTGGGAATTATCGAATTCCGGACAGTTACAATAACTAATCTGAATAGGAAAATATACCTCTTGCATTCGTTTTGGAAAGGGATTTAGAATTTGTTTTGACAGGCGGGATTCAGCTATTTTGTTCCATCACATGATTTCGTAGCCTCATTAAGTTACTGTTGGGAATTAAGGGAAGTATAGAAGGATAGATATGGCCATTACTGTTTTGAAAATGTTTTTCTTTCGGCTTACCGTTTTCTCTACTAAAACGCAAAAACTTTGTCCATTGCAAAACTTTGATATACCTGTTATTTGTGATTTTTTTCCCCACGGCATGAAATTATGTGCTCATTTCTCTGTTCCACGAATTCAAAATGTATTTCCTACTAATCACTTTATTCGAAATCAAAAAAGTCTGTTTGATGATAATATAAAAGCAATATTAATTATATTTTACTCCCCATTTTTCTTAATAGAAAAATTTTGCACAGGGAAATGAACGCTTGATTCACCTTTTTACCTTAGTTGAAATTTTTTCTAACTACCTCATTGGTACCCTGCTATACTTGACTACAGTATTTACCCCGTAAAACTGTGAAGTATTCCGCATTATTGTTACGTGCTATTACTTAACGGTTATGTCCTTTTCGGGTCCATCAAATGGCTACGCTATCTGCAGCAAGCTCCGATACAACCCATTCATTAGAATGGGATCTTATTATGGTCAAAGGTAGCTGTCTTGAGCCGAATAGCCAAAGGAAAAAAATTCTTTGATGTTCCTCGAATTGAACCCCTGTTGAGTTAGACCGCTGCCAGATATTGCTCCCGCCAGCTGAACTATAGATCATGGCCCCGATTTTCCCTTGGGGCTCGGAAGTGGTGATCACGAATTTGATAGCGCAGGGCTTGGGAACATAGAAATGAGCTGTCCGGAACTTCAGTCGCCATAAAGTTGGAGTTTCATCCCCAATCTACGGATTGATTTTCCCCGTTGAAAGTTTTTCATCATGTACCTCCCGGCCCCTTCATTTCGGTAGAGAGCGGAGGAAATCTGGCATTAGGTTACGAGAGAGTTTAACGTCGGTTTTGCATTCAGGTCAACAGTGCATTAAGTATATTATTAAAATGCATCCGTTGTAATTCTTAAGTCTATTTTTCTTTATTGTTGTTATTGAAGTGGAAAGCGACCCGCAAGTACGTTCATTTTCGTCATTAAGGATAGGTGAGTAATTGGGACAGGGATTGAATTTAAGCAGTACGTTTACATCTGCATAATACCCTGCATACCCACCATAAAGGTGTGTAGCCGGGGGTGAACTCACACCAAACATGAGTTACATATCATTCATACAAAAGTATTAGTAATAATATACTAGTCTAAACTTTTAAAAAAGATAAAGCAAGCATGAAATTACATGCTGCTGGTTGGGTTACCTTCAAGTCCTTAAACCAACATGCAACTACCTATGCTATGCATTGATACTCTCCTATTGGATATATTTACCGCTATTCATATCCCTAATTGTACGAAAAAAAGGACGTCTTGAATCTGTCACTTCGGAAATCAATTTCTCTAATTTTTTGGTTACACTCCAGTCTACCATAGTAAGTTGCGGTTAGCAAAATATTTTTAACGTCGTCTGTGAAAATGTTATCTTGGAATTTATTTAAGAGAATAAGTTTAAATTTCAGCCAAGGATCTGACAATGTTTCCCATTTTAATTCATTTAATAGACTGGTTACGCTAATATAGTTATCGTCCCTTTACAAATCTTGCCGTAGAGGAAGGGTGTAAGGAAATTTATCGTTGACCTTAGCTTTCTCTCAGCATTAGGTTCAAAATCCATACCACTTTGATGTAAAGTCTGGTGTAACAAATTTTCAACTGCTGGGTTTTGGAAACCGGGCCCTAATGATTGGAGGTCAGTACTCCAGTCACTGCACCCACCAGATCCCCCTTTTAGTTTTTATCCTAAATATATGTAAGTTTCCAATATTTATTTAGTTTTTACCTATGTTATAAATTTTATTCCATCCATGGTGTCTATTGTATTCCTTAGAAGGCAATGTAAGAGAAATATCGGAACATGGGAGTAGATTTGATTTTTTGAGATAAGAGGTGAATTCGTGAATAAAGGCGGCCTTTTTCACTCCTTCCGCTATGAGACCGATATGGGACTTCGGTATGAGAAATAAACTACGGAATTTTGATGTAAACGCAAAATATATCAATAAATTTTATAGTGGTTTTATGAAATATTTTTTTAAATTTTATTTTACGGCAATTACGAATGACATACGCTGTTCGCATTCCTAATGGACGACACGATTCCTGAAATTTGAACATTTAATCACTGTCATCTGCACTGCTTTGACCAACGCCGTATTAGGAATACCCTGCATATGGCATATATTTAAAAATTGTGCTTGGCTGCTCCATTTTGAATAAAATAAAGTATGTACGGCATTATGGCAACAATTTGGAAACCATACTTACTTGTAGGCATAGACTTTTTGCCAAAAAATGTGGTAGTGTACAGGGGTGTATCAATTGATGAAGATGGGAATCATTGAGCTAGGATTTAAATGAGTTTCAAGAGTTTTGCGGCAAATGACAGTGAAGACTAAACCTAAAAACTGTGTAGCTTAACTATTATTTTTTGAGAGAGGAATAATTCGTAAGAGCAATCGTACACAATAAGTAAAACGACAATTGAAAGCGTAGAATCCTCAACGTACTTAGGTTTTATAATCAATAAAGATTAACCGTGTGGGAGACACATCTGGAAAATATGCGGCCAAGCCAAGATAAACCTAGGATATATCCAAAGGGTACTAGGAAAATGTGATCAGAAGACAAAGGAGCGATGTTAGTTTTCATTAGCTATGCTCCACCTAGTATATGCAGTCAATGTATGGGATCCGAATGAATTAGGTTTGATCAGAGAGCTAGACAGTGTGAAACGTAGAGCAGCTTTATTAAAAGGTGTTATATGATTAGAGAGATAGATTAAAAATGTAATTTTTCCCGCGTACCATTAGAGAGAATAATATGAAGTATGGCAAAGGGATAGGTCGGTTAAATATTATTAGTACAGCCTGTAGTGGTAGCTATTAGTTGCACGGTTAGAAAATCATGGTAGCTCTAAGCTTAATGGTTAGCATTGCATTGTGTCTTTTAGTTGCATTGTCGCATGACTTGGTAGCTCTCAGTTGCATGTAACTGGTACATGTTTGGCGATCTTCACCCCCTGCCCCACACCCTCGCGTTGGCTCGCAGAGTAGTACATAGATGTAGATGACACATGAAGGCCATACCAACCCACACTGAAGCCCATATATGTTATATATATTTCCCATTTATGTCCCATATATAGGCTTCAGTGTGGGAAGCATTGCTATTCATACCATTTCTACGCCATGAACTTATAGGATACCAAAGCCTCAAATAGATATTTAGGCCTTAATTCAGTCGTAGTGCATGATCCAAACGCAAATTAAATCGTTTAGGCTTAAGAATCAATGATGTATGGAACTAAGAGACTAGGTAGACATGTATACTGGAGTGAATAGAGTGGCTTTGGCCGTTATATCTTTGCTATCGAGGAGGGGTAGTGTATGTGGATGGAAACTGAGCAAGCATCAGTTGCACCGGAAGGGTAAATGGTGAGTTGATGAGGAGAAAGTTCCGTGGGTGGTCGGTGGCAATCGCTAAGTCGAGACCTGACAAGAGGATTTACTTTTGCGGGGAAGGGAAAATGGAGCGGGTGTATGGGGGGAGTAGGGGGGAGAGGGAGTGGGAGTTGCAAACGGGACGTTTGTTCGAGCGAAGAGTTTTGAGTTTATGGACCGCAGAGCGAGGCGATTTGGGCAGGGAAGGTGGTGGGATGGAGGTTTAGACTGCGCGGGGTATTTCCTGCCACTTAAAACTCTCCAAGGAAAGTCGTAAGCTAGTTGGAATGAAACGCGACCGTATGTGTATGTATGTATGCATGGTCGCTGCAGCCGTTACGGGGAATTTTCGATATCCCTGATATCCCCGCTGAACGCCTAATTGACGTGGCAGAGCGCTAAAATATTCAAACGGCGCAGCTCTCTGGTTTGTGGCCGTCGTGAATCTTCCGTGGACCTTGGCGATGCAAATAATTGTGCATCTGAGGTTTTCGCTTGCCAAAACAATCCCCGCCCGAGCGGAAAATCAGCAAAAATCTGTTGGGGGAAGTGTTTTGAGCTGAAGGGCAATAAAAACTGGTGGACGGAACGAGTAGAAAATCTTTTTTATCCTACAAAGGCTGCCGAGCGAGATGATTTGCATTTTTACCGAGCATGCTATGCAAGTGGTAAGTGTATCGCTAAATATTTTTCGTTTTTCTAAGCAAACCTATTTTTGCAAAATCAGACAGGAAATTTGTGTTTGTGTAAGGGGTTTTGAGAGTGACCTATAAACAAAACCATCACATCATTCTCAGTAAAAGGACCCACTCCTTTGAAATTCTTTTCTTCCTCTTTCTTTTTGTACATCAACTCGATGAAATAAGCGTGAAGTTCTAACTTGTTTTAAGAATTGTATTATATTTCATTGCCAAGATGCATCGGGCCATTTTTTGTTTAAACATTTGATGTCTCTGCGAGTTTCTTCCACCGGGTAATATAAAGTCCTGGTTTCTTTGCTCATAGCATACTTTCTCATGCAAACTTTCCTCATATAGGTATATTTCCATGCGCTTGTTTGTCAAAAACTTTTCAACACCGTAGCATCATACTTCAACATTAAAAAAACTTGATGCGTTTCAACCTAACATTTATGTGCTTCACATAACTTATGTCATACCTTATTAATTTCTCAATAACCTCGTTGCTTAATTATTAGTTGTCAGCAAATCAATAATGCACCGCTCAGTTGTGTTTGTATATGTTCTATAATTTTACGTAATTTTCAATCCATTTCGTCAGCAAAGGCAACCGTGTTCCTCTCGGAAAAAAACCTTGAGTGATTATCCGAATATGGGCAAACAAAACCTTTGGATACTTTTTTTCTTCACAACATCCATCGCTGGAGAGCATTGAGTGCATCCGTATCATTTTCATCCCAAATCCGTCCCGATATCACCGGGTGGACGTTAAGAAAACAATAGGGAGGGGAAGAGAGAGAAGAGTGTAAAGAGTTGTATCATGCTCAACATGCACTCTCTCGGAACACAACTTCGGATTGGATGAGCCGGCGGTGTGAGGTGGGGGAGGAATGTCGGGGACCATTTATGAACTGGTGACCCAGAATCTGCAGTTCGGGGATGTTCGACCACGGTGACGCTCATCATCGCCGTAATGCATCCGCGGGATTGATTGGTCATCAATATTCATTGGCAGTTGATCGTCCCATATGCCTGCTGCATGTGCTGTGTGTATCACCGTCCGTTCCGTCCTAATCCACCCCCCTACCACCCCTTAGATACGGAGCCTCCCCTTTACTCGACGGGGACAATGTGCTGAGTATCCACATTGCAATTGTGGATCTCCCCACTCTCACCCCATGTTACACACCCCTTCCAACCCTTCTGGTCTCCCAGAGTAGCAGTAGTATCCGTCTCGGCCCCCTCAGCGTGGGTACCCAGTGGTTCTCGCAGTCCTGCTCATTCGGGCGCGTGTTTGTTATGTATGTGCGAGAGAGTAAGTGTGGATATGTAAATATCCCGCGGGTTGTTTCGGCTAGGGGAAGGGGTGGTGAGTCGAGGTGTACACATTCCGTCCGTAAGCTCTCCCCCTTGCGCACTTGCGCTAACGCGACAGGCAAAGAACTGCATTCTACACGGTATTTGCGAGCGGATGCATTTTGGAATAAATCACACGGAATTCGCATTTTGTACTTTGCCGGTCACCGGAGCAGGGGCATCTATTCCAATTGGTGATTCAGCTCTGGGACATAATTGGAAACAGTGGTGCATATTGGTGCACGATCAAAATGCACGTGCATTAGGGGCGCGGCATAAAATTACTTTAGAGTTTGCATGCATGTTAATTACATCCGACGGAGGGAGGAAAAACTCGCGTCTAGGAGGCAATAACATGAGTTTCGGGGCGCCGCGTGGTGTGAGTTACCGAAAAATGATATGGTATTGCGTCACCGCAGGAGGTATTCGAAGGTTGTTGAAATAGCGTTTGTGAATTTAACATGTGCCGGCGGATGTGGGGCATTTGTTATTGAATTTCATCCCGTAGCATTGATTCCGTCCAATCATCAGTCTGCCCTTTTTAAGCCAACCCCAATATTAATTTACAGGCGTATTTTTTTCAAATTTCATGACAACTCGTTACGGCCGGCTACTCTTGTGAATCATCGCGAAGTGGGTCAAAGGAATGCTTTGGGTGTTCTAAAATACGTACGTAGTGCTTTCCTCACGTGAGATACCCGCCTATTTGAGAGTTTACCTTAAGCGACGAAAATCGGTTCGTTTATGAACGGTCTGAGTGGAGCGTTCGAGAAATAAGTATATTCAATCTACATGTGGTACCATTTGGGTAAAAATATCCAATTAACATCAACGTAGATATGCTTAGCAGATCTACATACATTGCTTCATAAGCTTGTCTTGTAACTTAACTCAAGGGTACTCCCGCTGTTATTTAAAAAGGTTAGTTATTCTGTGGCCTACACTGGAACTCCCTCAAAATCTGAATTTCTCGGCTATTAAAACAGCTGTATTTTAAGTTGAGAAACCGAGTTGAAAACAATAAGACAAAATAATCTTTACACCTGAAGATACCGTAAAGGAGTAAAAAGCATCGTGCCAATAAATAATCAGTGGAAAAATACGATTGTTTATTTTCAACATGTATCTAAATATTCAGATGAAATAAATGAATAAGCTCGTTCGAACGCGATAAGAAGGCAGTTTGATAAGTCAGTGACTCTTTGAATTTCCCTCCCAGTAACTTTAAATGCAACTCCCGCCCGTCAACTGCTACCTATTAATAGACTACTGTAAAATTTTGAGCAAGCTGCGCTATTTAGTTTGTGTTTGACAGCCGTTGAAAGCAGACAATCTCTTGAATTTGAACAAAAGGGAAAAAAGTGAATTTAGTGTGCTGATTAAGCATTAATTTTTGCGCAAAAAACCAACACCGAAACCCAGAAAAGGCTTGATAAATACTATGGGGACTCTTCACCATCAAATTCAATGGTTAAGAAGAGGTTTACTAAGTTTCTTTGTGGCCGTACCAGCACAAGTGACGCCGAACGTTCAGGTCTCCAAAAAAGAGGTCGTCACGTCATAAATCGTCGATAAATCCATGGAATGATATTGGACGATCGGAGAATGGAAGTGCGTAAGGCGGCTGAGGCTGTATGTATTTCAATTGAGCGAGTAAATCACATTTTACATGAATATTTGGACATGAAGAAGCTTCCCGCGTGATGGGTGCCGCGATCGCTCACACTCGACCATAAGCGCAACCGTATGACCACCTCAAAGGATGTTTAGCAATGTTCAGCTGCAATCATAACGAGTTTTTGCGCCGTTTCGTTGCCGTAGACGAAAAATGGATCCATCACACCACACCAGAGGCCAAGAAACAATCAAAGCAGTGGGTTTCTTCGGGTGAACGTACACCAAAGAAGGCCAAGGAGGGTCGGTCGGCCAACAAGTTCAAGGCCACAATTTTTTGGGATTCATGCGGTATCATTCACATTGATTAGCTTGAAAAAGGTAAAACAATAACCGGCAAATATTATTCAGAGCTTTTGGACAGATTCGATATTGATTTGAAGCAGAAATGACCGCATTTGACTAGGCACTTTTCCATCTAGACAATGCACGGGTGCATTTGTGTGTATTCACCATGGCAAAAATCCATAAATTGGGCTACGAACTGCTACCCCATCCAGCATATTCTCCAGATTGAGCCCTCTGTGACTATTTCCTATTTCCAAACCTGAACAAATGGCTGGGCGGTAAGAGATTTGCGTTGAATGAAGAGATCACCACTGAAACAAACGCCTATTTTGAGGGCCTTGAGAAAACCTATTATTTGGAAGGAATAAAAAAATTGGAAAAACGCTTGACTAAATGTATAGAACTAAAAGGAGACTATGTTGAGAAATAAAACGCCTATTTGCCGAAAAAAATATCTCTTATTCAAAAAGTCACTGACATATATTATAACCAGTTCTTTCCTGTTTGCAGCCCATTCGACTCGCGTATTATTAGCGCATGATTAGTGTCTGAGGTAGTATGTATTTATACTTTTTTTCTACTAAAATTTTTCTTTTCTTATTTTACTAAAATTTCTCTGGGAGGTGGCTAATGCCTCAGGCATTTCTAATAGCTAGGGGTTTAAAAATATTAGAGTTTATATTAGGATTTAACATTCTCATGGAGTTAATGTAAGCTACGTTTATCACTTTTTTGACTGAAAGAAACTTGAAATGCCCGCAGAAGTTCTGAATGCCATCACATTTTGTTGATCAACCGGCGAACGGTATTTATTTTGGTTTGTGTACCGCAGCTAATGCGAAGCAGTGTTCTCACAATGCGTGGATTGAAGTTAGAAATCAGTTGAATCAACAAAAGTTGATGACCCTCGTTCACCGCTCCACCTACCTTAAGACCCCGGAGGGGATCATTAGGTAGGTGAATCCCTCGGGGGCTGACTTCAGTTGTTGCTTGAGCAAACTGGAAGGCCTTCCATGTCAGGTGAAAGCACAACACGACCGTCTCTGGGCGTGGACGACTGAAAGGAAAGTACTGGTGTAGGAATGAATGAGTAGCTCTAACAGCATTTTTATGTCTAAGATTTTGTTGCCTGTAGCTTCTGTTACTCCAGGATCAGTCCTCGTGCAAACAACGCTGGAAGTAGTCGATTAAGCGGCGAGAGTAGGGTGCTTTTACGTTTTCATGAGACATTATGTTTTGGTCAGTTCTTCCCTCCCTCTAATGCGGAAATATTTTTTCTCTAAGCATTGGCTATGAGGCCTCTTACAGCTGAATATAGCCTCTTGCCGGTTTCATGCATACTTTTTAACGTATGTTACACGTGTCAGCTCCACAACGCATTCTCCAAAAAAGAAATACCACAGCAGCTATTTCAAAATACCGCTTTTTTATTTCTCAATTGAAATTCCTATTTCCGTGATCCAAGTATATTTACCCTTCAGTTTCATTTTTCGTTGTTTTGATGAATCTCATTCGTGTCCTGTTTTTAAACACTGCTCTTATTAGTCCAAAATCAGTGTTCCATTTTATTTATCGTAGGTCTTTCATTGTCTACTCCAAAAAATGCCTGCTGTATGTACGAATTCATTTTACATGAAATTAAGTTTAATACTATGCCCCGTGCGATATATTTCCTTTCTCTTAATTCTTGGTCATCTTTATCAGCATGATAACATGATATTCGTTTAAATGTTCATCGCGTTTCTTTATATCAATTTTTTCAAAGATTTTCTTGAAGTAATTTTGAAATCTTATTCTGCTCTCAGTATGACTAAAGACTGTCCCGTTCACTTTATTCACTACGTACCACAGGTATTTCAGCTGGCATGCAGCCATTATCGGGCACACATTTGCTTTGTGCCTGATGGCTGCATGACAGCTGAAACTATATTAGCAAGGGCGTAACCAGGGAAAGCTCTTGAGGGGCGAGGGGTTGGGGGGGATTAGTATTTGTGCGCCTAGGGGCATGTAAAGTAACAGAATAATCACCACTTGTTCTCGCCGTTGTTCCTTGGAAAAAATATTTTTAATAAGGATTGCTCCTACAACACGTCGAAACCAATCACGCGCGTTTGATTTGCATTTACCAAAATTTGAATGTAGCATATTGAAATTGAGCTTTTTTTCTCCATCGTTGGGGGAGGGGATCGCCCCTATCGTACCCCCCTTGGTTACACCCTTGATTAGAGTTAAGTCATTACATTACTGTTTCACCATATCACTCCTGTCATTGTTGAGTATTTCCCCTCTCCGTTTGTAAAAGTCAGTCGTCATTACCAATATAATTCATTGGCGAGTGCACGTGCACTTATACTCAGGCTGAGATAGAAATTAATATTTATTAAGTTCTTTTCCAATGTTATTTGGATTCCTAAAGACTACTTATCACTTTTTCCAGTTTTAATTATTAATTTCATTTTAATTCCTTTTTTATTTTAGCAGGGTTTGGATATATTCATGTGTAGAAAGGGAGAGTATCTTTAGGTAGAGATAATTATCTTCCTTTCTATGATATTACTGGCTCTATGCAATCAACCGTAAATCATTAAAAACTGTTTGGGATTGCTAAAAATGAAGCCTTATTTTGAAAAATCATTTTTTGAACTTTACCAGCCATGTGACATAATGGTTCCCAGTAGCGGTTTAATTTAATTTACACGGTTAAATTTTTGGTATTATTATTTCGCACAAATAATCGATTTACGGTATTCTTAAAGCAGAGTATACATGCTTTGCATTAAATGGCATACGCTATGTGACAAAAACATTACTGAGGTACACTCAGTGCTCGTCCAAGTGACATCTTGAAGGTGTCGTAGTGACGAAACGGCATGGCTGCAATGAAGTTAGTGAAGTAGATATTTAGTGCAGTGACAGGACGTGTGATTTGTTAAAATCGTAACTGTTACGATTTTATGTTATGGAAGACATTACACACAGTAACTGTCGCTTCATGGCACTTACTTTTCAGTAGGATTACTTTTATACTTATATAATACTTACATAATACTATAATACAGCTCTCATATCTATATATGGATATGGTGGCCATATTAAGAGGTAGGTCCAATACCTTTCAGTACTCGATTTCTTCTACACCCTGGAAATTTACTCCTCGTATTAAATGTCACACAAAAGCAGTTTAAGCTCTAAGTACACGAAGACGCTCGGTTTCACCAAGTTTTGCTGAGCTCTTATTCAAAGCTTCAGCCTTCAAAAAATTATAATTTTCTTGAAAATTTCCTTGACATAGCATTTGTAAAGAGATATCATTGCCATAATTTATATTCAAGAAGTCTCACATCGCATTCGTTTTATTTACAACTCAAAAAAACTTGGGGACATTCCATGGAATCAAGACCTTTTCAAATTTCTGTGTGTATGTTATGTGAAACATAGGACTCCAGATGAGTACTTCAGATGATTTAATAAAAGAGGTTTTACTTAATTAGACCTGGAGTACCATACCATACCATAAGGATTCGAGCCCACAATTTAAAATCCCGTCCCAGTGAATAGTACTCTACGGACAGGTTTTAACTGCAACAGACCTCAAGGCCGCTGTGGTATTTTCGAGGAAACTAAACAAAAAATCTTTATAACTCGCGAGCTGGAATTTATGAATTCAGACACCCGCATTTTGCCTTCTCTTAAGCCTCCTCCGAGCGATTTTTTTATTTGCGTTCCCTAATTATGATTTTCGTGAGCCTATGTTTTGAGCTAGGATTCTGAGAATTAAATCGTTTCGAGTGTTTTCCTTTGGGAGGGGGTTGCTTGTCCCCTCGTCCCTCTTTTGCTCCTAGCCTCCATATTTCCCCATACATTCCCCCAGCCCCATTCCCTTTTTTCTCCCCTCTATCTCGACGTACCCCCTCCCATATATCTCTCCCTCTTTAAATCCACTGAATAAATGAAGATGGGACGGCACTCCAAAGCGTGAATGGGCGGCATATGGAGTTCACCACTGACTACCCCTTGTCGCGCCCCGCGTACTCGGAAATATCGCGGCCCGCTCATTTATTCACCTTAATAATTTAAATAGACGTGTCGTCCGTCCGCAGAGATGCTGATTAACCGCAGGCGTGCGTCCTTGCGCGTTGCGTGGTCGGTCAGTGTTCGTCACCTTTGATTACCCCGTAGTGGGGAAGACTCCCTCGGCTTTGACGCCGGGAAATGAGAACGCAGGGTGCGTGTGTGAGCGTGTGATTCAGTATGGACCGACTCCCTGCCCGACTCTTCTCTTTGGTCTCTTCATCTCATTCCATCTCTCGTTTTTCCAGTGGGAGTGACCCCGAAGCTTTTGAATCAGGGTCGAGCACGAAACGAGAGCTTGAGAGGGTCGGGAGAGGGGAGAGATGTGGGGGTGGCCATCCATAGGAGTAGTCATGGCTGGGTGTATGTGGGGCCAACTGGCGCCGTGGCGTGGCATATTTCGAATGGGATTGCTTATTAAGGCTGGGCTTTTACAAGGGGATGACGTGAGCTCACGTAGCCGAGCGCATTGCCAATGCGCGGGTGCTGATGTTGGAAAAATGCTGGATGGCTCTACTGTAATGCTGCGCTCTATCCTTTTTCATTTTTTTCGCGCAGACATACTTGTTTTAAATTCCACGCATTCTGATTTGGCCTCGCGAGCGAACGTGAATAGCATCATTTTCCCATTTACTACTCCGCGACTTGTGATTTTTAGGCCTATCAGTGAATTGGGGCGGCGGAGAATCCAACGAATCGAAATTGAGGCTTTTGGGGTACTAGTTTTTTTTCCCACCGGTCAGTCTCTCCCGCGACAAAATGAGCCTCTGTCATTCTGATAAGACCATCATTTCTTAAAAGGTCTTTCATGGATAATTCAGCAAATGTTCATTGCTTCGTCACCTCAGATCGGTGGCGACCTTTGAGCCTCCAAGAGCCTTAAAAATTTGGAGGAAATATAGTTGCCGGAAGGATAAATATTTATTTTTCCTTTTCCTTTATTGAGATAAGTAAATAGTCGAATCATTTTTTTTAAGAATTGATCTTATATTTCAGGGCTACAATGACTTTTTTCTGGCCCGAATATCAGACTTTCCCGGAGCTTCGTAAGTTCTAGGAGCGCCTCTCTCTTCAATTGATTATAATTTTATCATTTTGCAGTGACATTCATTCATTACTTGAATCAGTTTAAGTTGCATTTCGTCAGTTAATTCCCGCGTGTATTAGCCTTAATAGATGAGGTAATAGGAATTGAGAAAATGAATTTTAATGTCAAATGAAGCATGACTATCGTGTTTACCATAATATTAAATTTGTATTTTATACAGCGGTATTATTTTAGTAAATTATGAACCTTAAAGTGCATTCTTCCTCACCTTAAATTTCTTGGAAGAAGAAATTCTAGTTATGAGACAGATGAATAAATGTATCTCGTCTCCTTCATCTGCATCGGTCATTTTCGGGAGCAGCTGCGTGTGGCCAAGCTTTTCGACCAAGCTTTCGCGGCCTTTCCAGGTTGCATCTTCAGGGTGAATTAAAATTATTATATTTAATAATAATTATAATTTTAAGTCACCCTGAAGATGCGACCTGAAAAGGCCACGAAAGTTTGGTTTACAAGGCGCCACACGCAGCTGCTCCCGAAAATGGCTGATGCAGATCATCCTCGCTGCGAAAACCTACGTCCTTTCATCGCCTTTATGTTTTTATGAAGATTTTAAGAATTTGTATTTTGCGTAATGTTCTCCTCACTTCCGATTACTGCACTAATAAAGGGAGAGTGCTTGAGCGACGTGCTCCAAGTTTGTCCTGAATTCAGGTCGTTTGGATTGATGATCCCAGCTATTTTGACAGTCTTCCCCTCTGTCTGCTACTCCTTCCTGCTTGAGGTTGGGGGAAGGAGCGAGTGAAAAATGGGTGGATCGCTTCGTGAATATCAAAATGCACCTGGGGAACCAGTTTCGTCGTCCCTCTATCTCGCTTACACCTGTTCTCAGCGAAAAACCTTACGCTCTTGGAATCCAGTCATCCAGACAGGCGTGCAACTTTATGAACGTATCGCTTGAATATAATATAGATGAGAAAGCAGCTGTGGGCAATTGAAATTTCAATGGTTTCATGTCATATTGCGCCTTACGTAGATTCAGCAAAGCAGAGATTTTCCCATGGCTGTCTACGCCCGCTAAAATTTTTCGAAGGCCTAGTTTTAATTTGGCATGAGATGAACGTTTTTGTGTTCTTGCTACCGTTTTTTTCTGTCTACCATTCAGATTGAAATCGTAATTCATTGAGAAATTGATTTGTACATTAAATTCACAGTGTACTTCAGAGATTCTTTTCTTCTAATGATAACGCAGTGAATTTTATACTGGTGATATAGATTTTAGTGCGCGTCACCTACTTATTCCTTTCAACCAGTTCGCAAATACCAAGAAATGGTTTATGGTAATAACTTTATCACCTCGTTGTACATTTTGTTAAAAAATAAGATTTGATATTGATTTATCAGACTGTGAAACAAATTTAAATTAAACATGAAAGATACCGATAGAGTTATGTTATGGGAGATTACCAAATTATGAGCTATTAAAAAATGTATCCCTAAATGGCCAAAATTTCATGTGGCTTTTTCGTGGACACATTTGTCTGTAAATTCTAAGGATTTATTAAATTCAATCTCTCTCCTAATCTCACTGTAAACAGTTTCCATATTTGTCATCATCTAATGAAGAGAAATTACAGGTTAGTGCGAAACTATTATAATTTATCACTGGTAACGGCTTTCGGGCGTTCCTCCGCGTCGCGTGTTGTCAGGGTGACGACAGTTTCTCCAGCCATCCTGCTGGCGTCTTCAGGTCAGAAGTGTCGATGCTTCGAAATTGGCCGTCTTATATAGGGGCTTGGGTGTCGTAGGTCGTCTCTGATTGGTTCTGATGTTCTATGGTCTCAAGTGGGCTCTGATTGGTCGTCGATTTTGAAAACTCTTTTCCAAGAGTTTGCCAGCGTGTAGCCGTCTTCCCTGTTGTAATTTTCAGGCTGTTTCGTGATTTCTATTGCTTCTCGGATTAGCCTGGGGTAATAGCGGCTTTCGTTGCAGATCACCTTAGCTTTTCCGAAGTCCACCGTGTGGCCGGGTTCGGACCACACGTGCTCTGAGACAGCGGAAAGGCGGAACTGCTTCTTCTCAGTGGCGCGTTCATGTTCTCTTACTCTAGTTTTGATAGATCGTCCCGTTTGTCCTGTGTAAGATTTTCCGCAGGAGCATTGGAGCTGGTATACTCCCTCATGAAGTAAACGGGAGATCTTGTCCTTCGGTCTAGGCAGATGGTCGCCTGTTTTTCCACAGCAAGTGAACCTTGTCTTCACATTGTGTTTGGCGAGGATTCGGGCGATTCTCTCTGTGGTTCCCGCTACATAAGGGACGGCTGCGTATGCTGTGGGTTTCTCTCGTGGAGAGTCTTCAGCGGTTCTCTTTTCCTTGGAGTCATTCCAAAAGGCCCTTTTTAGGACCATCTCCTTTCTGTAGCCGTTCTTGTGTAGCGCCTCGACAAGATGTTCTTTTTCCTTTTGGAGGGAACCGTGGTCGGAGATAGTTTTTGCGCGGTGAATCAGGGTTTTTAGCAGACCAACTTTCTGAGAGGGGTGGTGGTGGGAGGAGGCATGTAAATATCGGTCAGTGTGGGTCTTCTTCCGGTAGACCGAGTGCCCCAGGCTTCCGTCTCTCTTCTTTTCCACCATGACATCTAGGAAGGGAATCCGCCCATTTTCTTCTATCTCCATGGTGAATTGGATGCTGGGATGTTGAGCATTAAGGTGCTCAAGGAAGTCGTCTAAATCCGGTCGGCTGTGTGGCCAAATGACGAACGTATCGTCCACGTATCTCAGCCACAGAGAGGGTTTCTTCACAGCGTTGCTGACCGCTTTTCGTTCAAACTCCTCCATGAATATGTTCGCCACGACCGGAGAGAGCGGGGAGCCCATTGCTGATCCCTCGGTCTGCTCGTAAAACTTCCCATTCCAAAGGAAGTATGAATTCTGGAGACAGAATTCCGTTAGGTCGGCGAAGTCCTTAGGTAAGTCCTCACCGGTGAGTTTCCTTATGATTTCCATCGCTTCCTTGATGGGAATGTTGGTGAAGAGAGATACTACGTCACGTCTACGGACTACCACACGTGCTCTGAGACAGCGGAAAGGCGGAACTGCTTCTTCTCAGTGGCGCGTTCATGTTCTCTTACTCTAGTTTTGATAGATCGTCCCGTTTGTCCTGTGTAAGATTTTCCGCAGGAGCATTGGAGCTGGTATACTCCCTCATGAAGTAAACGGGAGATCTTGTCCTTCGGTCTAGGCAGATGGTCGCCTGTTTTTCCACAGCAAGTGAACCTTGTCTTCACATTGTGTTTGGCGAGGATTCGGGCGATTCTTCGTCACAGAAGACCCACACTGACCGATATTTACATGCCTCCTCCCACCACCACCCCTCTCAGAAAGTTGGTCTGCTAAAAACCCTGATTCACCGCGCAAAAACTATCTCCGACCACGGTTCCCTCCAAAAGGAAAAAGAACATCTTGTCGAGGCGCTACACAAGAACGGCTACAGAAAGGAGATGGTCCTAAAAAGGGCCTTTTGGAATGACTCCAAGGAAAAGAGAACCGCTGAAGACTCTCCACGAGAGAAACCCACAGCATACGCAGCCGTCCCTTATGTAGCGGGAACCACAGAGAGAATCGCCCGAATCCTCGCCAAACACAATGTGAAGACAAGGTTCACTTGCTGTGGAAAAACAGGCGACCATCTGCCTAGACCGAAGGACAAGATCTCCCGTTTACTTCATGAGGGAGTATACCAGCTCCAATGCTCCTGCGGAAAATCTTACACAGGACAAACGGGACGATCTATCAAAACTAGAGTAAGAGAACATGAACGCGCCACTGAGAAGAAGCAGTTCCGCCTTTCCGCTGTCTCAGAGCACGTGTGGTCCGAACCCGGCCACACGGTGGACTTCGGAAAAGCTAAGGTGATCTGCAACGAAAGCCGCTATTACCCCAGGCTAATCCGAGAAGCAATAGAAATCACGAAACAGCCTGAAAATTACAACAGGGAAGACGGCTACACGCTGGCAAACTCTTGGAAAAGAGTTTTCAAAATCGACGACCAATCAGAGCCCACTTGAGACCATAGAACATCAGAACCAATCAGAGACGACCTACGACACCCAAGCCCCTATATAAGACGGCCAATTTCGAAGCATCGACACTTCTGACCTGAAGACGCCAGCAGGATGGCTGGAGAAACTGTCGTCACCCTGACAACACGCGACGCGGAGGAACGCCCGAAAGCCGTTACAAGTGTTGAGAAACGCCGCGGAAACCTCAGAACCAATTTATTATAATTTATCGTAAGAAGTTTCCATTCTGGAATATTAGCACACCTTATACATTCTACCCCTCCCTGAAGTTATTAATTGGGGTTAAAATTCTTAAATTGAACCTGAAGCACAATAGGGTATGTTTGGTACATATGTCTGGTGACAATCTACGTGTTATATTTGAATTTTATTTAGTCACATCTATGGCAACCGACATTCCTTAAAAGATCCAGGACAAAACTGTCAAAGCTGCTTTTTATAATATGGAATTTCCGTCACGTTCGTAGTTTTTTGACAATTTCATTCCTCATCCTGGGGGCTCCTCAAGGTCGATAAGGCATTTTTTGTAATTATTTATTTGTTTGCTATACAATTAGGTTATTTAGGAGGTTGATACGCTTGACACTTACGCAGTTCTGTTTGCCTTCCGGACTATGTTTCACTCTGTGTCCAGGGTAGCCGCCCCGCGCTGTGGTTGGATCACTCTATCCCAGGTCGTGACGAGTGGATTTCCATCCTCGCGATCTAAGTTCGATGGATGTTTTAATATTTCTACAGCCTCTCTGATCAGCCTGTGAAAATAGCGATTATCTCTCGCCAGCACTCTTGTGTGGTTGAACTCAATCTGATATTCTGGCTCGGACCACGCATGTTCCGCTATTGCGGAGAGGCTGAATTTCTTCTTATCTGTGGTCCCATGGTGGTTCCTAACTCTGCATTTGATGACTCTCTCAGTTTGGTCGGTATAGAAATTCCTATATTTAAATTTCATATATATTAGAGCAAGAATCCCATCTTTAGGTTAAGGGACAATATCTCCTTTTTTTCGTGGTTGAGAACCCTGTACTACACTATATTTTCGAAGCGGTTCTTGGATAAATAATGGTGTTCCTGCAATTCATGAAATTGTGGTATACGCAGCTGGCTTTTCTTTAGTTTTCCCCTCGGTACTGTTTATCACTATAAATAGTGCCTGGAGAGGACATTCCCGGAAATATCATTAACCCATTAATGGGGACATTTACCATATTTTTTATTGCGGAATATGATAGAGTTTGTAAAATAAAAAGACCAGTATTTTTCCGTTTTTTGATCCGTCAATTATTTCTCGAGTTACAAGCGGCGAAAAACTATGTTTTTAACTCTTTCGGAAAAGTGGGTGTGGTGCAACCTCTGACGTATATCAACTTCGTCCAATCACAACTGAGCCCGCGAAGCTACTTCGTCTTATCGCAAAGGGGGGGGGGGACACAGCTGGCTCTCCCAATGAGAGCGATTTCGACAGGATCTGTGCGATCAGACCTTCCGAGAATCCCCCTCCACTCCCTTCCCTCCCCTTAAGAGCAGTCAATGACGGGAGGAAAATGACGTCAATGTTATCATAGCAGCTTTTTAGGTGGGCGTCACCTTTTGCTTATTTTAATTTTTTATTTTTGAGTGAATGGTTGAGGTTAGAAGATTAATTTTTTCACTAAAATTCTTTTTTCGTTTCCATCTAACAATTTCGTGCAAAAAATTGCGATTTCGGTTCCGAGTAAACGCCCCCATTATAAGTGATATGTAGTGCATGTTTGGAGAGAATTTACTTCCTGCTACACTCCTTTATGGTGGTTTGCAGCGTATTATGTAGATGTAGATGTAAATAAGTCGCGGCAACCTTTGAATCAATGATTTGTATGAACTTTATACATTGAGCATTAGGAAAGTAAATGTAAAATCATTCCAATTATTCTTCGCAGTCTCATTCATGCTCTGCACTTGTGTTTGCTCGCTCATCAACGGGATCAATATTAATTCCGATGCGGCTGTTAGAAACTTCGAAGAATAAGTTGTTATTATCCTGAGGAGGCAGGTGACAACTGAAATTATGTGTGACTTTAGAAATAGTTGGTTTGAGTGGTATAGGAATAGCTAGGATATTTAAGCAAAGGACGGAGAAGGTCCCATCAGAAATATTTTCATCATTTCATCACTTGACACCTTGATATTTCAGAGCTGAACCAGAAATATAATTTAGCACATTTGCCATTCATTGCGTTATCATATTGCTGCAATCTTCTCATAGTGTAAAGGAAAACAAGATATCAATAACTCATCTGCAGCGTTTAGAAAGTTTATAGATATATAGGCAAAAGTAGGGAGTGCTCAGAATTTATTGCAAAGTCCTGACAAAATATCATTGGTATTGATTATGGACGATAGTCTAAGAAATATTTTATAAAATATTACTTTACCTGTCATGCGGTGACATATCTGTTGCAGTGTGATATCATCTTGTGAACCTTGGCTATAATACAAAATAGAAATTTAAATATAAATGGAATCAAATTGAAGGACCGCGAACTGGCTGCGAGAACCTTAACGGCGTTACCTACCCCCTGAAATCGCACAATAGCAGAAACTAGATAGGGAAGAAAAATACCGGTCAAGGTCATTATTTTTTCTCTGTGGAATTTCTGCTTTAAATGGAATCATTCAGGAAGGGCTGAGTCATACTCAATCACTCATTGCAAACATCCGTAGGAGAGATATTTGAAAATAATCATTTCTTCCCTTCTAATGAGAAAAAATACTTGAATTGTACGCAATATTTAGAAAATTTTCCAAAGTCGGATTTTAAAGGATATATTACTGTCTTATTTCAAAATATATCTCCTATAACTGATTTTCATGAGTTATCATACATGATTAGAAATGATCGGGCCGCAAAAAATCTGAATTTTTAAAATGAAGTTGAGCGGGTGAAACTAAAAGAGATATTTCTATTGTTTAATCCAAGATATTATTGACGAAACACGCAGTACCGGTGTTATTTTTCCATATTGTCAAGTAATAACATGATATTCCTTTCAGCATTGTTTTTATACTATAATTATGTAGATTAGTTTTTCCTTGATTTTGTGTATTTACTGACCCACTGGTACTTGTTTCTATGACAATATTTTCTCAGTGAAAATAGGCTATATTCCTAATATTATTGTTTTCTGCTAGCAAGATAGGGAAAGCGACAAAAATGTATTGTGCATATCGCTTTAGCATGCGCAGTTGCATATTAGCTTGCAGGTACGAACTTTGTAGGATTACGAAAGGAAGGGGGATTTAATAATATTTGCACGCAATTCTTTTATCGTGCTTGGTGAATGCAGAGACAAAATATGCATGCACTGAGACCTTGGTTGAACACATACCCTTGACATTGCCTCGAGATTGCGCACGTATTTATTCCCTGGATATGTCCACGGGACGCTGGCGGTAACTTTCCATTTTCAAGAGTTTCCCATGCCTGGCTAACAACGCAATCCCTTATCGGACGTAAGAAAGAAAATGTATAGGGTCTGCCTCTCCCAGGGTCCACGCATGTCTGGCGATCTTACCAACACCTCACGCCCCGCCAAAGCTGGAAAGAGTAACGACTGCAGGAGAACGTTGGAATCTCTTTGGAGGCTTTTAACGCTGCAAAATATAAAGGGCTGTTAAAATATATTTGAGGAGAACATTTTATCCTGTCCACTCAACACCAAGAATAGGTTTGATCAAAGATTTTATTGCAGCCTTAAATCTTAGCCGATAGAGAAGGGGAAGTTCACGTTCCCCGATGCAGCATCTAAGTCAGCTTAAAACATTGACGACAAATTTAAATTAAGGCAGCATAGGATAAACACCCATTTTACACTGTTTCACGGAACGCCCTTTTCGGTAGAAGGAGAAAAAAATGGAGGAATTATTAAGTGGAAAGCATTTAATCACCGCGTTATTCGGAGGAAAATGTTTATTGCGTCACTTCCTTTTTTATCTCCTCCGTCCCTTCTCAAGTAGCGTAAAATGTTGCGTGAAATTTGTTTCAACAGTATCACGGTGGTGAAGTCGGCCTCAGATATATCACTTCGTAGTGCTACTGTGTGCTGCCATATGTATGTTCGCTGTATGCGCGAAATGGGAGAAAATGACGATGCCGTGCGATTTAAATACGATGATTGTGATCTACATCTACGGATTCCAAAGCTAATTACCTCAAGATTATGCAGTTGCATTCCCCAGCTAGTTGCCTCAAGATATGGCAGGGGTTAAATAATTAGCGAAAATGAACTACGTGCCTGCTCTAGTAAATATCATACTATATGATGAACTGGCACTACTTTTGTGGAACCTCTTAATATTCGACTTCAAGAGGAACAGAGGAAGAAAACTTGTACACTTCCACGTTTTTCTTAAAAAAACCAAATTCAACCTTGGCTTAGGTTCGGGCACCCTGTTGATGGCATAAAGTCATAGCGAATTTTTAATAAATGTGTGAAAATGTACAAGTTTTCTATCTCTGTTTCTCTTGTGAAGATAAATAAAATACTATTTTGAGAAATAAACGAATTATTTTTGCATCCACCAGGCTACTAATTAAAATTTACAAGGGAATATAATGTTTATTCATAGATTGAGAGATTGTTTAAATATATTAAGTTATGGATTTTGTGATGAATGAGGAATCATACGATAGTGATGAATGACGAATCATACGGGATGCGGTCCATTTGAATCAATGTCTAGATGTATCGACATTCGTGCAATATGCAATTCATATCGCAATGCGATATTCAATTTCTAATCTCGCGCAGGCCCGCTGGCACACCCACACGCTACCGAACTCCCCTATCTGCCCCTCCTCATAGGGAGAGAGAGCGGGAAAACCGGGAATGGCCGGGATTTTTATGAGATCGCGTCTCTCCCCCTTTTTTCTATCTCTCTCTTGCACGAACGCTGTCAGCTGGCGCCAAACGGTCAATCCCACGACTCCCACCTCTCCGCTTCCTCCTCCTCCTCCTCCTCTCAGGGACCACACTCTGCCGTCCAGGGCCCACGCCCTTCCCCATATCTCTCACTCTTGCTTACTCCCACCCGCTTACTTTCTCTTTTTCTCCCTTCTGTCTCTTTTCTCCTCTGCCCCTTAATCTCTCGACGCCTTGGCCAAAGGGTGTTTGGAATTGGGCGGGGAATGGTTGGGAGGGCGACTTGGGGGCAGCAAGGGTGTAGATAGAGGTTGGGGTGGGGGTATTTACGGCAAACCCCCCCCCTCCCCAGCCCCTCTCTTCGCGCTCAACCCATACGGACACACACCCTCTCGCTGGCACGTCCATCTTGACTGCCATTCGGGAACGTGTTACGGCCATTTACAGCCGCCGCAGCTCCCCCGGCCGCTGCCCTGCCCCCAAGTTATCTCCCCCGTGGATCTGCACCCTCCGCCCATTACCCCCTTCTTCCCACCTCTCCCTAGACTCCCCTCCCGTGGACCACTTCCCTCCTCACACCTTCGAGAATTCTCCCCAACCCCTCTCTTTCACACTCCTCACCACGCTTAATTGTCTCCCTCACTTTCTGTCCTCCCCCCTCCTCCCCTTCCCAGTCTTTAAAGACAACATCTCCTTGGCGACCCATCCTTCACTCTTCGCGTCACAGCTCGCCTTGCTTATTTATACACATACGCCTTCTCCCACCTTTCTGTCCTTTTCTCTCTCGCTCCTCCTTTGTCCTCCACTCCCTTAAAAAAAGAACGTCGCCGAGAAGGGTTTGGGTTTCAGTTCGAATGTTGTGATGGTCGTCAATCTACTCTAATATTTTTTTCTGGGCCTAAGCTAAGCGCGCATAAGCGCGTCGGGGTTAATTTCTTCTTGCGGCTGGGTGCATACACTTCTCTGGTCTTGAAATGGGATTGGTTATTGCTTGCAACAATCACGAAAGCCCAAGGTAGAAAAATAAAGATTGCATTCTGACGCGTCGAATACGACATTGGGCATTCTTGAAAAGTGAGTCCCAGCTTTTCCGTCTTGTTGAATAGGTACACTCTTTTTTTCAAGAATTGAAGGTGGGTTCTTTTGTATTCTTCTGAAAATATACTTAAAATGTAATATACACATTGAAGGAAAAGTAGTTGTATTCATCAGTTGAAAGAAGGATATTCGATCGTCATATTCGTTTCCAAAACTTGGCAATTTCGATTTTTAGGTACTCAAACTTTTGACGTCAAAGAACTCCGTTTCACCTAACGTATTTCTAAGTTTAATCCTGAAACATAGTCTGCAACCATACCCGTGTACGTTGTACAAGGGTCAACCGGACTATAACGGCCGGTTCTCAAAATTTAAAGTTCATATTTGCATTTTGTCCTTGGTTTGAAAGAAACTATGCTCTACTGTTTTTAATTCATCATTGACTATCAGGAAAATGTTCTCTCAAGACTGAGACAAATAGAACTAGTCATATTTAGCCAAGGAAACGATCTTTCATTTATCCTATGAACGCTCTAAACTATTTCAGGTGTATGTGTTTTGTCTCTTTTAGCTGTTACTTCTTCACACGGTGCACACGATTACAGAGGCTTCTTTTTCAAATATTTGGCTAGCTTCTATTAAATAGGCTTTGCCTTATGAGCGTATCCATTAATTTATATTTTTGATTTAGACTATTAGGCATGATATGGGATGAATACGTGGTTATTCTGATTTATTCCCTATTATTATGCATATCGCGCCAGCATGCTCGTCTGTGGCAATGCATGGCTTTCAGAGCCACTATTTTTACATTGCTCTACATGCCCCCAACACTACGTAGTTAACCATCATCATAAAGCACTACTTGCACTAATGAATGCAAAACTACACATCAGAGAATTGTATCAGTAATCTATGACACTCAATGACCGCTTAAATAATTAGAATGATCTGGTGTTTTCACGGCGTAAAATGCTGGTCAAGTCTTCACGGGTGCTCCACCGGGTCGCGGAAACGGCCGTTTCCCTTAACCCGTTGGAGAACCCGTGAAGACTTCACCAGCAAATAATTAGAAGTTGGGAAGAATGATAGCCCCAATTCCCTACAAAGAAAATATTCCGATGGATCATTTTGTATTAGGCGTGCAAGGGTCCAATTGGTATTAATTGGCAGGGTTTAGAACCTTTGCTTAGACTAAACACATTTAGGCTATTTTTTGCTGATTAATATTTCCTAATTTGCTCTCCTATTATTTGAGGTAAAAAAGATACCCACTTCCAGTTTTAATCCTTTCTCAAAGACCGAAATTTTGGTGGCTAATGATAATCATGATGATTATGGATTTCTTTATTGTGAGAATTTACAACACTAATGTCTTCATATATGCAGAATAGTGCACATAAAGCTTATTCTCGAGGAACGAGGTACTCCAAGCGATCTACGCTTCAATAAAAGTACACTGTTGTGATCTTAGGATAATGCATAAATATATACATCTACATAATACCCTGCCAGCCACCATAAAGTTGTGTGTCAGAGGGTGAATTCTCACCAAACATGCACTACATATCATGCATATAAAAGGATCAGTATTAATATACTGGTCTAAACTTCACTATTTAAAAAAGATAAAAGTAGCAAAGTAAGCATGCAAAAACATGCTGTTAGTTAGGTTACCTTAAGTCCTTGCAGCCAACATGCAGCTACCTATGCTATACATTGATTCACTCGTATTGGACATTTTTACCACTGTTCATATCTCTAAATGTACGGGGAAAAAAGGACACTTTGAATCTGCCAGTTCGACAATCAATTTCTCTAATTCTGCAATCATGGTCCAGTCTACCATAGTAAGTTGGGGATCGCTAAATATTTCTAACATCATCATTGAAAATAATTTCTTGGAATTTATTTGAGGCATTGAGTATGAATTTCAACCTGCGATCTGACAATAATTCCCATCTTAATTCATTTAATACACTGGTTACGCTAATATGGTTATCGTACCGTCCCTTTACAAATCTTGCCGATATGATATATGATTTCTACAGAGTGGCAGTATTTATTCACGAGTAAGATTATATTTTGGCACAATTAGCCGAAACGGACCAGTGAATGCAGACAAAGATATGGATCCCAAATCTTGCGAGGTGATGCTCATGAACTGATTCATCTGTGGTGCAAAGCGCAAGTGACGAAGGAGCTTTTTCCAGGCGCAAGAGGAATGAATCCTCTCCATCGTCTTCTGGACGACTGCAATAGATGTGTCGCGTTGGCAACTTCTCTGAATTGAAAGTGATAGCTCGTGGTGGTCCCCCCAGGTCGAGGGAAACAATGATTAATGGGCAAGTGTAATTTCGCTACCATTTACGGCACTTAAAGTCCTTTTTCTTCTTTCTCCGAGTCGTTGCGTTACGTTTCCGCGGCCTAAGCGAAGTGAAGGGCCTCCTCTGCGGTTTCTCTCGCCCAAATTTTCTGTTTAGTAAGTACAGGTGTACCTAAGGATTGGTTAATAGGGCTGGTAATGGATATTTAGGGTGAAAGCTTACAAGTGCTCCGCCTCAACAACCCACAGCAAATTGTGAAGGAAAAACTGGAAAGGCTGAGGCGGAGCGAGGGAAATGGAGAGGGATAAACGACCCAGCGAGCGGGGAAGAAGCAGGAGTAGGCGTTGATTGTACCGCGGTGATTGAATCACACCTGCATACCGAATATTTTGGAGTACTTATGAAATAGACCATAAGAACGCATTCTCCAATCCTCGCTTTTGTTACATTATCTGCGCAGGATGGTGAAGTTGGGATATCTGCGTTAATCACTACCGCAATAGCCTGGAGTGGATAGCCAGCTGAGCAATGCTCCCACAAGTGGATATTACGTATTGCTGCGTGGTCATCTCAATGTATATTAAGGGGATACGTTATGAGATAACTATTTTCGAGAGGATTCTAATTATCGTTTGAGTGTACGTCGTTGCATTATTGTTTATTGCTCTATTTTTGATGATTCATATTTCATGCTTGTTAAAATCACTTAACTCTCGCGTGGTCGGCAGACCGCAAATAAAAAAAACTGGCTTCCCACTCAGTGCCCATTTACTAAAAGGATGTATAATTTATTGTTGAGTTCTCTATTATTTTATGAATAATGCTCCTGTAGAAACAAATAATTAAGTAAAAAAATATTCAAACTAATAATTATACTGGATTTAATTTTATTTAATTCCATTGCAACCGCGGTTTTAAAAACCGGACCTTGAGTGAAATGAGGCTTCCTCAGAAAATTTAAAACTTGGCCTGTATTCAGGGTTTTTGGAGAATATAAATTGGGCGTAAAAACATAATTAATGACTCAAATATTTTTATGGTAAGTGTTTAAATAAACCAACTTCTTTCAATAAATTTGTTCTGAAGATCAACAAATGCTTGATAGACAGATCAAATGTTTGATGGCCTTGATCATTTCTCCATACCTGTGAGCAAATCCGTTCCTTCAGAAATGTTAGACTTCTGGGAAAAAGTAATTTGAATATTTTTTACTACCACAAGAGTTTCTAATCACTTCAATCTAAGTTTGTGGACCTTAATTCAATGAATTAATATTGTATTTTGTTAAATATGGATGCACAAATGAACTAGGCATTTTTAAGGCATAAGAGCCCACGCAATAAAAAGATTTTTAATGTTTTGATTTTAATAATATTTTTTGCTGCAATATGCATGAATCAGCATGCAAAATAAATTTTTTCAACCTTTTGGGGCGGTTTGCTCTGAACTAAGGGTGTAAAGAAGCTGAAATTATCTCAAATTTGAATGCGGTACTCGTTTTAGTTCTTTGCCGAATAGGTAGTAATTTTTTAAATCGAGCGATACACTTTTTTTCATTCGTAGAGGATTTGATAACGCTTATTATTTATCAATGATACATTAGCACTTGAAGTTGACGTTTCTAAAGTAAACGATTCCATTTTCTTGCCGTAAAAAGCAAGCACCGTAGGGCGTAGAAGCGTGGTTGAGTAATAATGGTCTGCCGTTGTGTATAATTGTCAAGATGTCTAAATGCCTATATGTTAATTGCCATCGTGAAAAATTCTTTTCTTGCGTACGTCATTTAATGAGTATAAAATCTAGTTTTTTTTTAAATGTGTGTGTGTGCAAATAATGAAAGGGAAAAATCAAATAATTCCCTATCGTGTAACGCCAACGCCCTTATTATAAGGAACGAAGATTAAAGGCCTCTTTATTTTGAGTGTTCCGAAATTCGAGGGGAAGTAATTACGCCCTTAGCCTTTCCCTTCAATCCACCCAAGAATCTTGCGTGAATATCTAAATGAAATCTGGCGGGCCAACTCGCTGGAGATCCGGGAACTTTCCGTGAGCGATGAACTCGAGTGTCTCGGGTGGTCTATCGCTACTGCTTTGCAAATAAATATTTCCATTTTATTTGTGTAGATGACGTTCAAAACGTTGCATCCACAACGGATGGATTTTTCCGAATATATTTCATATTTCGCTTGACATTTTATTTTGTTCTTGCTTGACTTCGGTATATGGTCAAACCGCCCGATGGCTCGTTTTGATGGATTTTGGTGATGTCACAGGTCACCTTGCAATAAGGACTTCGTCTCGTAAAGTTCACGAATTTAGGGCACGAAGCTCATATTTCTTTCCCTGAGCCACCCTTGATTATCAACTGCTTTTCAACAATCAGAAATGATTTATCGAAGACTTTAAGTCATCAAAGGCTCTCATTCTTCCCATTACACGGCTACCTCGTCCATAAGAGTCGGAAAATGTGAAGTTTAAGGCAAGTGTCGTAATCGTTTGCATATTGTGCCAATTAAATGGCTAATTTTCAATTAGTCTAAAAATTCGTGTACGGGACGCATGTGCTCGAGTAAGTATTAAATTGCAGAAATACTCAAGGATGCTTGAAAGCAGGATCTAAAAAACCTCTTCCCATTCGTCTTTTAAAAAATATTAGAGCGTCATCTTACACTGCAGTTTTTTCTTGCCTTCTCATCCTCTCACCCCCAATTGATGATTAAGATTACTCGATAACAAAGCGATTCGTGCACCCAAACTCATAAAAATTTGTCCACGGGGTAGGGAATGCTTTACCTTGGAGACTAATGGTCCGGTGGGCGGGGTTTCTTCTGCTCGTCTAGGAGAGTTTCTGTATAGTGGAAGAAAAAAGGTAGGTACCTCACTTGAACTCCCCACCTGAAATCCCCTCAAAACGGGACACTTAAAAAAAATTAGTGGAAGCCCTAATATACAGGTGCGTGCCCCGCGAAAGGGTCGGCTTTCCGTTGCATGCAGCGTTGCAATGGCGCGGCCGGGCTTTCCTCTAAAAAACACGCGCACCCTCACCTCTCGGTATCTCTGCCCTTCGGCGACGTAAACGCCTCTTTCCCTCAAAAGGATCGAATTCTTAGGGGGAGGAAAGAACGGGAATGGGGCAGGTGTTTGCCGGAAGCGCCAGGCCCCGCGCGCGAAATCACCCCACCGCTGGTCCGTGTCGAAGGAGAAAGAGAGAGAAAATCCCCGGGGGGTTGCTCTCGTGTTTTTCGGTTGCGTGTTTGGGGCGTGGTATATAAGCGGGAGAGGACTACGCGCCCGCGCGGCTCTTGGCCGTGGTTTGAAGCGGGGGTGTGTCCGAAGAGAGCTCTTCGAATGATGTAAAATGTGGAGGGGGGGCGAAGTTTCACGACGATCTGACCCGTCCATTTAATGACCCCATGCGGTAGTTATCGTGGCACTAAAAGCGGCTCTATTCAATGCCGGTGGACGGTGTCACTTTCCTTGCGTCGATGTGGCCGACTTGACGCTACCGTATGCAGGTGGAATTCTGTTAACTTTTTGAGCGTCAAACAGCGGCATGCACAGGTATTCCTCGAACTTAACCCATTTAAACTCCTTAATGGAAGTAGAGTAAGGTTTAAGGGCATTATAAATGGTTAAATCATAGTCCTTGACAGTAATTGAAAATTAGACCTAAGGTATACGCGTAATCCCTGCCTTTAGTGAAATGGTTAAATGGAACCCGCAACCTTTGGGTTAAACGTCCGTTCGTTTATCGGACCAACTATGGCCTCCGGTCTTCATTCTCTTATTGGAGACTACCTCAAAAAATATAAATAACTTAAAGTAGCATCATATTTTCGGCATTTTGGTTCATTGGTTTGAAAACAGAAAAAAGATAATTTTGCATTAATTGATATTGGTCATGTTTGTTATTTGTGGTAAGGAGAATAACACTATTAAGTTGAATGCTAGTAATTTAATCGAAGGCCCTTTTGTCCCCTCTGAATAAATTGATTTGGGGCCGACCAACACACACCGAGGACATACGCTTGCCTTACCGACATTATCGATTCCTTTCGTGCTTGATGCATGAGGCTAGCTCCGGTTCACCAATTTTTCCCTTTCCTGGTGCACTACTTTTGCTTCTAGAGCGTACAAGCACTCATTTTCCCAAGTTGTAGTACTCATGACTCCAAGGTTTCCTTTGTTGTGGGCCTCTACCACAATTATTAACTATGTTCTCAAGTCGACTTTCCTGTTCATAAAACTATCTGCCATTTACCCATATTGCTCCACCTATCCTGCTCTGCGGCATTCTCTTAAAAAATGGAAATTATAAGCCAAAAACCCTTCATTCTCTCTTATGACAACAAAACATCTACGTTGGTAGGCCTTACTTGTGGTAATATTCTCTCTTTTCCTGATACTACCATTGTATTTCTGAACCAGTATTAGTGTCCTTCGCATTTAACCAACATTGATTCCTTTCCCGTAATTTGGCACTTCATGAATATGAGATAGCGCACTAAAGAGCGATTTTGGCCTGCTTGGAAAATTTGCATACTAGGTATGTAATATTTGTTATTTTATTAATATTTTATCCAATGAATTGGTGTAGGAGGTGAATTCGGTAAACATTTGCTTACGAGATCCCTAAATGTAGGAAAATGTAAAAAAATATCGAATTCATCAAATGTAATTTTCGTCGTTGACACTTTCCGAACGTTTATCGAAACCAAATAAAGTTCATCGGTAGTAATTTAATTTTTGTAATAACTGTATGCTGTAGGAAATTCACCACAAAATCATACTAAATTACCAGGCACGAGTAGTCCCATGTAGGTGAATAAATATATTTCTTTACTCTGGAATTCATGTACGTCACTTTTGTCACCTATTATTTTTATGTATGACTTCATATCAAGCGTCATTTGATTTATGAGTACGTTGAGTGAGTGAATTCAAACCTTCTTAATTTTGCAATTTTTCGGAGCTATTGAAGTCGAGAATGATCTTTCAGAGGCAGTGTATCCTCTTTGGCCAAATCATACTGCCAGTGGATGAAAAAATGGAGGAATATTGATACAAAATCATCGTGTAACTGCGTACTTCAGAGGAAGGTGGGGGTTTATTCAATGCCTCAGCATGTTCTTCGCATAGGTCATTTAAAGTTTACAATTTTTCCGAAAACCTTGCAAATGGGAGAAGTTGTTGGAGTCAGAGAAGTTTACTTGTTGGCAAAGTCATCCAATAAAGTGCTTCCGATGTGCAACTCAGCTGCCTCCCAACTGTTCTCCTCCCCCAATCACCACTCGCGAATACCTTTGCCTCCATGCTGTTCCACAGCCCTCAATTCACCCCATGCAGTTCCGAAATCCACCCACCCCTAATTCCTCCTCTTCCCGCATTCCACGCCCCTGACGTTCGCGGCATATCCTTATGCTCCAAAGAGTTTATTGGAGTAGTTCTGTCTGATATTACGCATATAAATGTAGTCGCTTGCTTGCATTTTGCTGACGGCATGTGTGGACTGCGTGTCATGGGTTAACTCGTGCGCCTAGAAACCATGAAAATTTCACGTGTACCGAGGCAATAATTAGCCCCTAACTAGGGACACGCGGCCTTCTCTTAGAGAACTTTCTTTGCTCCGCTGATGTATTACTTTTTTCTTCCGACTAACGAATTTGCCCAATACTCTTACGTTGGCAGAAGGAGAAGTGTCATACATCACTTCAACATTCTGGTGGCTCTTTCTGTTACGATAGTAGAAATGAAGCACTGGAATTGAAAGCATAACTGTATTGACAATAGCGCTGATGATAACGTCAATTTTACGACGGAGGATACTATCTTGCAAGTATTTAAATTTCTATTGAGAATACTCTCTAATCCAAAATCCTTTGTTTTGTTGTGGTTGCCTCAAATGGTAATGCCAATTAACTGCTTGGTTTTACGCAAAATCGAAGCTTTAGTAGGTAATATGTTCTTCAGATCATACAAACCAATTTTTCTTCAGAATGAAACGAGTTTCAACAAGCTGCTGAAAGTCCTCACTTCTGAAAGCAGGCATAATAAATATAATTTAAAGTAAATCTGTAGCACTTGAGCCGTAAGATCTCTCTCCATGGTGTCATACTTGACGATTACTTTTTTGCGTAAAATCACTATCTTACTTATTCCTCTTTTAGTACTACTTTCTTTGTGGTACTTTAATGATTCTTGAAATTACAAATCTTGTTATCCTTCTTTTCCATCCTACGTATTCAAAATTGAATGGTAAACAACACAGATTCGAGGAGTCAGCGTATGTCTGACGATTAACATACTCGTTGTTTTACTGAGATGGGCTCTTTGGCTGGTTTACTCGTGCCGAGGTTTACTATACTCCGAGGATACTCGTTCTCAATGGTGAGGAGGCAATTAAATATTTTTTCTACCTATAAATACACGTATTTGTTCTCTAAACACAATTTTTCACGATCGTTAAAACTGCGTAATAGTATGTCGCAGTAGTCCGCGAAAGTGCGTGATGTAGTAAATTTCGAGAACGATTGCTGGTTCTACGCGGTGCAGTTGTCTGCGAAACAATTCAGTGTCAATATACTGTCCATATACCATGCAATTTCAATGATCTGTCAAGTAGCAATTAATGGAACGTGAACGAAGCAGCTATTACCACCGCTATAAAATAAATTTCCGAACAATATTCTCAACAACGCTGTGGAATCTTTAGTCCCGTGCACTTACCTCACATCACGCACAGAAAACGGATGTTTGAGGGTCAACAAGATTGGGGAATCACTCTTGCGAGGGAAATTAGAGCTTACAAATGATTAACCGTGCAGTTCACGGTCATCATCATTGCTCAACAATCCTAGGATTGGTGAGACGCAGCTTTCCACTCGGTTCTTCTATCGGCCAACCTTTTCATATTGACGTAATGCTTCTCTTTTACATCCTTCACAACGTGTTCCATGTATCTCATACGAGGCCTACCTTTTCCAATCTTCACTTCTCCCTCGACGATTATCTTCATCAGTTCATGATAGCCGCACTTAACGCAACACCGAATTGTTTAAATGCGAACAAAAACACCTACCCCAGTTGTCAACAACGTATATAATTTAGAATTATAATTTAGAAAGGTGGCTTTTCTTTGCCGCTGTATGTGGCGGGAAGGAAACGTGAAAATTTCTTATGGCTGTTTAAAACTACCTTGCCGAATCAAAAGCTTGTGATTCAAGGAGATTACCATGAATCGTTAAAAAATGAGGAATTTGGATTTAGTTTTAGTCTTGAAAATTATTTTCTCTAAACTACCGACACCGCTAGCCATGTGAATGATGACTTTAGACTTTTAAATGAAATAATTTCACTTGTAACTTTGTGGAAATTCATGACAATAGATTTATTACGAACTTTTACAAACCACAATAAAATTGCGAACTCACGACCCAGGTTTCGGTGCTAAGCACCATCATCAGGTCACCTGTTTGTAAAAGTTCGAAATAAATCTATCTACTTTAGGCTTTTTTTACTGGAGGTATCTTTTCGCGTGAAAACCAGCTAAACCTGATAGCCCGTATCCAGACAGAAGTAACCGTGCTGGACGAAATGTTTTACGAATAAAATTTTCGGTACTTTCCCTTTCGAGCGACTAATCTTTAGTTTATTTCGTGCTTAACCTTGAATAATGAAGTTTTGATTATCAAAGTATACTCAGGTAAAAATGTACGGTGACATACGAGCATAATTACACAATGGTACGGTATGAATGACTGTTCAACTAATTGATACCGTCTTAATCGTGGACATGGCCACGATGGCAAACTTTCGGCTGAAAATCTTAAATTATTCCACCTGGTTTGAAAAGAAATGATTGATAGTTTTCTATCGGTTAGATTAAGTCTGAATAGGAAACTCCTCACTCTTCATTCGTCTGTCTCCTCCATCCCTTCGTTATTTTCCCCCTCAAGAAGGCACATATCCAACATTTCTTCGTACTGTCCATAAAATCTTTTCTCATTATTCCTTTTCCTTATTTGCTTAGCATTTTGTTTCTATAGCGACTCTAAGTATCCCATTGCCATTAAATACTTGTTCTATTCACCTACACTTCCTTCTTATTTCTACCAGCAGTTATTCTCTCCTCCCCAGCCATGCTCAGTATCTCTTCATTCCTCCGCCTCATCGCACACCTTCTCATTCACTGGAATTTCTAAAGCAGCTCTTTATTTTTTTGTCCTCCTTCACTGATGTCCAGATCTAAAATCCAAAGAGCTCCATATCAAGCTCTTCATTAGCTCATCCTGTATATACATCCCTGCTCAAGGGAACTGGAATGATAGCGAACAAATAAGAGTGTATTTCGGCCAAGTCCTACCAATCTACATTCGTGGGTACGAATCCCACGTACGGATGTCGCGTTTATCTTAGATGTAAGTTGAAGTTATACGGTGCTATGTGTACTCGGAGGTTGTAGCGCCTTCTAAGATATAATTTCACTGCCACAAACGCACTTATGTCAGCCCCTTCTGATTCTGCCCGAGTGGAAAATTGAGGCAAAGGAAGTACGTGCCGTGTTTCTTTGAAGAAATCTAACCTGGCGAGTAATTCACGAAACCTTTCAAGTGGCGCTAAAGGTCATGAGTACGAACCCTTCGTAAGACGCGGGTACTTTCTTGTCCTTCAATCGATTTCGATTAGTTGAGTCCTCGGTGCTATATGGCAGCAGAAAATCCAATTACTTCCACCTATTTTTTTACTTCACCCTTCAATCTAGAACCCAGGAGTCCTAAGGGATTAATAGGGGCTTGAGCCAACACCCTTTAGGATTTTTCTGTCTCGAAAGAAGTGCCTTTGGGTGGAATGTATTTTTTCATCGGCAGTCGGAAACCATGAACGTGGGATCTGGCGATGGAGACACCAGAGCCCTCGGGTTTTAATAGCAGTCCCCTTCGATGATACATCGATCATTCCCAGCACCAAACGACCCTGGCCGTCACCGAGCATGAAAAGCAAAACTACGTATATCGGAGACACACGGGTAGCCGACAAGAAATCACCCCGACTCGCATACCCCATTTCCATTCCTAATTCACCGTCGTTTGCGGAAAATATTTAAGGGTTCATAAAATACGTCAGACCGGCAGGAAGCGAAACGTCTGTTTATATGCGTAGATATGGTCGGTAACCTACGCCCACTTTAATGCAGGAGGGGAACGAGGATTTCCGCTGGGCCATGCTGAAAGTCGGGGAGGATTAAAAATATTTCTCCGAAGCAACAGTGTGGCGAACGGCGTCCACAGCACATGCATCACTCTCCTAAAGCTGCCTCTGCGTGTGTACCTATCCACCCACACCCCCTAAACCCATTATGATTTTTACCCCCTAAATTCAAACCTACTTCCCTCCCTGCCTTCACCGTTTCATCCTCTCTTAACATTGCATATCCCTCCCGTGGTATATTCCACATCCCAATAAATATATTCGAATCTCTCCCTGAACCCGTTCACGCTAAATTATTTCATGGAGGATGCATTGTGAAGATCCTCCGTACTAAGCTATGTAGCTATTTGAGAAATTATACCCATTTAAACAATTGACGTTAAACGAAAAGACAATGTAGTTTGGGCGATTTAATGCTATATAGCCTGCGGCGAGAATGCTTTTATACAATGGGAACCAACTGAACAGTATACGATGAGACCGCGGATTGAAAGAGGAATGTGACATAAGTGTTTACCATGGTAGCGTGGTTCGTAATGCACCAGCCTAGCAAGTAAAAGGCCGTGGGTTTGAATCCCGTTTCGGGCATGGAAATTGTAATTGTTTATGTTTAACTTTAATTTAAACTTCACAATATAACCTATGTAGTTAGAGCGGCTAGAAACTGCTCTCTTATATTGAAAAGTGTCGGTGACGCATGTTGGAAATGTGGCATGCAGTAAAAATCCAATAAAAATGCGATATGAACGATTAGTACATAAATGCGATATAGTACGTGAAAAAAACTAAAGGGGATTTGACGACGAGTTGTATCGACTCGGGAGTATATGTTGCCAATGTGCGCAATGCGATATTCCGAGTTCCAGTATCGCACTTTTCTTACCGCTCGACCCCTGTCGGCCCTAAAGCCCACCTCTTCCCTCTATTTCCTCCCCCGCAGCTCACCATCTCCGCCCCCACCGTATCCACTCACACAAACCCCCGCCCCACCCGCCACTGTGGATATGGCCAACTGGCTGTGACGGACCGTTCGGCCTTTCTCACGTACTCTGGCCTCCTCCTCATCCGCCCACGGTCCCTGCATCCACCCCCATCTCCCACTTCCTCTCGCCCCTCTCTCCCACCCCCACCCAAGCCGTTCACCTGCAAATGCCCTCTCCCCTTTTTTTTTATCTCCATCGCCACTTCCTTCCTCGGACTCTCCCCCTTTCTATCCAGTCCTCCCCGCGGCTCCCGGAGACGGCTTCATTTTTGTTCCTCCCGACTGCTTCTACGATTTGCGCTGCTCCCGCTGGGATCAAGGGGAGGAGAAAGTGCGCGGGGAAAGACGAAAGGAAATGTGGATGACGATAGGGAAGCTCTTGAAGAAAGATTGCCCCTTTGCCATTAAAAAGAGTCGCTTCCCCTTCAATCCTCTTTTGCCAATCCGTTTGCTTTTCCTATCTATACCGCCAGCATCTTTTTTCTTCCCTATTTTCTCCCCCTTGTCCTCAGCTCACGTATCTCCCAGTTAACCTCGTTTTTAGCGCTCTCCCGCTCAGTTGCGCCTCTTTCACTCCAGATGCGTGCTTCACAGATAGCAATTACTCAATTAAGTTCTCAGATGCATTCAGTACAAAAGTTGTGACTCCACAGTTCCGAACGTGTCGAGAATGTTACCATGCTTTGTCGGACTCTATAGAGGTTGCCGGTTATTTCTACAGCAAAAGCAGCGTCCGAAGGTGAAAACAAAATCGAGGATAATACGATACTAAAATATAAAAAGCATAGCGCGACAAATGTTCCAACTGGCTGGCCTATTTAGGGCAAATTATAAGGAAAGTATTCGATCTTAGGGCAAAGTTGGTGACAGGAAGAGTAACAGCTAATGAACAGCAGCTGATGGAAGCATAATGAGTAAGTCTGTGGCGCAAAAAGAGAAATAGGCTATTACAGTTGAGCTAATCTTGGTCGAGGTTTTGTGGTCATGTTTTCCTTTTGTCATTCTTGACACTCTCTGTATACTTTTGAAAGTTAAGCATTCTAACATTTGTTGCTGTGCGAGTATATGTGACATTTAAATATAATTTGAATAAAGTCATTTCAAATGCTTGAATGCCTATTTACTGCGATTTTGGACTAAGCTGAGGGATTTCATTCATTGTATGTCCTTCCGTACGTTAGCAATCCAATCACTTATGAGCAATCTTTGGCAGAAAAGTTTGAACCCTCACTATAGCGATCACTTATTCCTCATTGTCGCAGTTAGAGCTAAAGTTTTGTGCAGATGTACTTAATTTGGCTTATAATACTTTAAATATCCTTAATCATAATTAGAGCCCTGCTAATTATGTGTGTTAGAAATACAGGTTTTTATGGACAACAAGTTCCCTCTAGCCAATAACGTATTTGGATGTAACTGGTTCCGTGATTATGGTGAAGATATATTGGAGATGACGAGAGAAACAGACGCTCAGTGAATGGAAGTAATGTAAAGTTTTTCCTAACAACTGGATTTTCTGTGCAGGGCATGGTCAGAGGCTTCAGTTCCAGCGCTTGCCTTTGCTCAGTTGATCTTCTGAACCTTAACAACTAAACTCGTAGATGTTCGGCTCTCTTTGGATTGCCTTCGTGTCCCTTTGTATCTTATTAGCTAGAGTTTTTTTCCAGTCATGTTGCCAGCAAAATTAGTACTGGGACTAATATCAACCTAGAGCAAAGATGAGTGGGAGAGAAACCCGGCAAAAAGGACTGTTCCATATTTTGAAACGTAGCAGGGAAATGAGAGAGGTGTATTCGGACTTCTATCTCTATTGCTCTCTCGACGAAACCACTCGTCCCATTACGTAATTTGCATTTCCGAGAGCGCCTCCCAAAAAAAACCAGGGGTGGTTTTTACTCCGATAAGAAATTGGGATTCATTCGACCGTTTTTCGTTTTGCGGTGGGAATCCTTGAGGAATTAGCTCGTTAAATGAGGTACGCAGGGCCTGAAACCCCTTCCAAAGAGGAGTTAGTTGACTTGGGAGGATGGGAGTGGATAGGGCTTTCAAGGGGATGGGCAAGGGGGTTGCCGAAAATCTCTTGGTGAAAACCCGAAGAGAGGTAGCTGAGAGCGGAATAATAATAATAAATAGGCACGAAATATAAACCGAGATAAAAAAATCAGGGAGGTAAAAAAAATGAAGCAAGTGGGGAGGATTCTGGTAGGAGGGGAAAGGCTATACGCATAATCGCGAGAGGGCAGCGGCCTTTACCTTTTCCACACGACCCACCTTGCCCCCTTCCCTCCCATTGGGCAATCCAGTGATTTCGGGAGTTGCGACCTTCTTTGGCTCAAAACTTGAGCCCCTACCCACCCTTATTCCTCAGCACTCACGCTCCCCCATGCGAAAAATTCCTTTCACCTTACCTGCCCTCTTAGACTTGAACGGACTTGGACTCATTTCAAAATCCTCTAAGCTTTACTCTATCTACATAGATAGCTTTTATAGTTTTTTTTTAAATCTGCCTCTAAATTTATTCTCTCTATTCAAATTTAATTCTATAACTATTATAAGAATGTCCCTGCGGAATTGAAAGTGAAAGCAAAACTCCATGATACTATGAATGTAGATTAATTTAGCTTCTTTAAATTAGATTGCAGACTAATCAATGAGTTGATTTGAGCTTTGGAATTTAGGTGTAGGCATCGTGGGCGTAGGAAAATTGACGGCACTCATTAAGGTAAATTACAGTAGGTTTTTATAGATAGCTGCTAAATCCAACTACAGATACCTAAAAATGACCTGCTCTACTTGAAGGGCCTAATTTGAAGTGATAAGTGTTATAATAAAATGTATTTGCAAAGTTAATATGGGTGCAATTTTGCATGGGCATGGCACTCTCTTTCCGATTATTTGCAATGGTAGGTAGTCTTGGGTTCCTGGTACTCCAACGGCTGAGGCTATATCGCATCGCCCAATTTAAGACCTAAATCCTAATCCCCTGGGGCAGAATTCCAGCTTGCGTCCTCTGGATAACTACTTTTAGGCTGGCGCATTACCGATTGGCTAACGAGTACTGCTTCAATTTACGGTGTAAACGTTTAATTTTGCCTGATCCATCGGAGATGACTAGCGAAGAGATGGAAGGAAGCAGAGTGAATATAGATTACTCAAAGTGACCGGTGCTTTTTGTAATTTTTAATTTTGTAATCCTTATTAAATAGAAAAGTTAGTCATGATTGGACATATTTCCGTCATTTCAATGATAAAAATAGTACAAAATAGGTACTTTCATATAAGTCAACGTAAAGGACTTAGTGCTGTTTTTAGTGTCAAATAAATATATAAAATTAGTCTCAGCGGCTGATGTCAAATGCCATTTGTAAAGTTCTACTAGTCAGGAGGATACTGCTGTATAGAAAAGAGCTTCAAATTGCAAAAGCCGAGTGGAAACAGTCCATCAAAGTTTTACTTGAATGTTAGAAAAATGAAAATTCAGTACTTCTTCCCCAACCGATTCTCGATCTTTGATATTCTGGAGATTGAACTACTGACAATAAGGGATTCTGTTCGCGGCTTATTCTCATTTCCTCTGAACGTATTGCTTGAAAAACCACATTTGTGTCCGGAAGGTTTTTAAACTACTATGTGGTCCACGAGTAAATTACGGATCGCGAGTTCATTCATTAATTCGTAAGCCTCCAAAAGCGCATCCAAGGAACTCAGGGGCTCTCCGGACCGCAGGAAGTCTTCCTCTAGACCACTTTCCTCCCCGCCAAAACCAAACATAGCGCTGGCAAAGGCCTCCCCCCCCCCCTCAGACTCTACCCCCTCCATCACTTTCTCCTCTTCCCCCACCGATTTCTTTCTTTCCGCACCACAGAGTATACATCCACCGCTCGCTTCACGCAGTTCCGTCTTCCCTTACTCCCCCCCCCCCCCTCCGTCATCCCTCCCCTCCCACTTCGAGTCCTCATTGGAGCGGCGGCGCGGTGAAGGAAGCAAAGCAAGCCTAGCCAGCTAGCCGACCGACCGACCGGCTGCCTGCCTCCAGTGGCCTTGGGATTAACTCATAACTGGCCCTCCACCGCCACACGGCCGCAAGACACACTCAAAGTCAGCCTCAAGCTGCGTAGACCCGGTCCGCCCCCGCAATCCTTTCTCGTTCTCTCCCCCAACCGCCTACTCCTCTCCTCCCTCCCTCCTCTTGCCTTTCTCTTCTTCCAGCTCCCACCCCCGCTTTCCCTTCGTCTTCATTCCTGCACGCACCGTAAACCGCCGGATGAGGCTACTAGGATTCTTCGTGCAAATCTCCCCTTCTCTCCCTTCGCCGATTTTTTTTCCTGCCGCAGTATTTCGAGCCACCGTTTTGCCCCCCTGTCCGACGCATATTTTTCAAGACGGCTCGTATTTTGTATTCTTTATTCTTTTTTTTTCTTTTCATTTCGGGTAGTGGCTTCGTTCGCGTGGGACCGTTAACCGATGAGGGAAATAAAGACGAAGTAAACCGAGCGATGTTGAATGCATGAAGAATAGTGAGCAGTGGCTCCACAAATCGTTGCCAACTTACTGACGTTCCGAAAGGTATTACTAAGTCAACTTCTTTTGAATACAATAGCGTTGTGGAATTGGGTTCAAGTTGTTCCTGCTGCTATTGCACCGTCTAACCTAAGCTCTTACTAATCTTGAGACGAATTCCTTCTTCGTCAATAGTCGATATGTGAACACGCTATTGTTGGAATCCTAGACACCAATTTATCATTCTTGCTGTCGCGGCCGGAAGCGCAGTAGTGCTAGTCAAGTTGGTTGATGTCAAAAAATAACTCAGCGAGATTCATGTCAATCTGATGTTTGTAAGTTGGCTTGTTTGCAACTTGGTAATTAGAAAGTCCTTGGTTCGATTCTCGGACACTCACTCACTCAGTGATTCAACCCGAAGGTTGCTCACCCCGTACTAAGCCAATGGCGTGGAAATTGACACATTCAGGGTAGGGGGGCCAGTTCCTTTCTCCGGGCCACCCACGATTTCCTACGAAGTTCTGACACGAAGAAAATCGCGTAACGCGAATCGCGAGGATTTTAGACGGGGGTGTCCAGAAAGGCTCTTGCCCGGGATTTGAACCCGGGACCCTCCGGTCAGTAGCTCAGTGCTCTACCCACTACACCACCACGACCCCCCTGGGATTTGATCCCGGGACCCTTTCTCCGACCAAGAAACATTTTTATCCGATGATTGTCAACAAGCTCACCATGCATTAATGGCAAAAATTAAAATCTTACTCTGTTTTCGTAATCAGCGGAAAGAGATACGCCGATGTGTTGATGTGAGAATAGAAACCTACATCATATGTAGAGATCTTTTAAAAGTTTTTTTATTCTTGAAATTTGTTGATTTGATAACCAAATTATGCTGTTTTGTGTTTTTGTTACATTCTCTAACTTTTGTGATTCGAACTTCCACAAAGTCCAATGAAAGCAATGGAATTACACTGGAAACACTATATCATTCACATCGAAAGCAATCGAGATACTAATAATTATAAATTTTTTTAAACAAGGAAATGTGCTATTTTCACCCAAGGAGAATTGCTTTCACATATGCAGATTAACAAAATATGATATTCACATGAAATAAAATTGCCTAGTAACAAGATAGATACTAGGAAAAACTAATATCTTTCTTCAGTGTTGTCTAAGATCATACAAAACAACCACATCTTCCCAAGGCAGCCAGTTGAACTTTCATTGTGACTGTTCACTTTCTTTGGGAAGTATAAAGGAAAAGTATTAGAAGTGCTGTAATGGGGACTGTACTTATATACTTAGTAAACTGTTGTCAAAATGTACCTTATTCAAATGTGAGTGTCTCAGCATTAGATGGCGTCAGTCTCTTCCTCCTATGGCTAGCCACCAGGCTGTACATGCCGAATCTATAACGACTGCAAAGACATTCTCTCGTTGAATTTTACAGATGCCGACTGTGTCTATTACTGTATTAGCACAATTAATGTCGTTTTCCGTAGTATGGATGACGCTCAGCACGTCTCCTGTTCAGTAGACGCAACAGAAGCACGAAGCAAAATGTAGTGCCATTTTAGTCCATGGTCTCATCAGAGAAAATACTAATGTATTTATCTTGGGTTTTCCTATTTCTTGTCTTTTTAACGCCCAAGATTACGCCTCATCTCGAAAATTACGCAGAGGCAATGGTGGCATTAGTGAACAACAACATGATAATAAATACTTAAACAATAAAATTATGTATTTTAAATTTATTTAAATAATACAGAAAAGAAATTCAATTCAAGAAAAGAAATTAAAAGCTATGCATGCAAAAAAAAATCACTCATTCTCATTGCTTATGAAAACTGCCAAATTTGGCGTTATTTCGTTAATATGGCCAACATTAGCGTTATTTATCGCGATTGCAAAAAACAAACACCTCTAATCATATGTATTACGTGTAACAAAGGATGTGGGCGTTGATGACTTTGAAATTTTCAGTGATAACGTTAGCCGTTATAAAGTGTGTTTCCGCGACAATTGTTTTGTTCAAACTTCTTAAACAACAAATGTCATCGCTAAGACTTAAAGTTATACATATAAGTAAATTAAATAAGGTAGCACTTATGATTTCTTGGAAATCTTAGCCGTAAGTCATTCGGCTCATTTCGTGATGGAACATCCAGGCTTAGGAACTGTGATAATCCGGCCTTGAAATTCGTTCCGATTCCTTTGTTTGCCATTCGTGTTTCTTCGTCACGTTTTCACATCGCCCTTTAAACCCTTTCTCAAATATTGCGTCCCACGAGTTGCCTCATTTTAGTTCACTCATTGGGGTTGTGGAGGATTTCCCGACCATTTGAGGCCGCACAGAATCCATTCTAGGTATTAGGGAGATCAGTTTGTGGGGTGGCTAGGCAGGTAGGAGGTGGTGGTTTGGGGCGATAGTCGTGGCAGCGGCTTCCCTTATGGAGGGGTAGGGTTCAAAAGCAAAGAAGAGGAGGAGATTTCTGAGGAAAAGGCCCATCCATAGGTGTTGAGTGGAGACCCCCTCAATGAGTGTCTTTCTCTGTCAGTCCGATGGTAAACCATGAACCCCTCATCCCAAGGGCCCGGGCTCGAATCTCGACGGTGGCAGAAGTTTTTTTTCATCGATGTATTAGTCACTACTCCAGTGCTGCGGGGGGAGTACATCTCGCTCACTACACCGTCCGTCGGAGGGGACGTTGAGCTGTGGTATCTCTTGGAATATTTCGTAAAGAAGGGGCTAAGGCGTAAGTAACCTTTCTCTCCATTCATCTGCTGTTTCATGAAAATAATTCCAACTCTACCTAGCTATCCATCTATCCTAAAAGGCGCGAATAGTTTCAACTGCCGGATTTCTCATCGCCATTGCATTATTATTTCGTTTGCTTAACGGCACGTTAGTTCAATTCTCCAGGAGAAAAGGGCGTTTTACCAAAACAAGATTACAATCTTAGAATAACTGTTCACCGATCATGAGAATAGTTAAATCCTACTCTTGTTTTCTATTTATCTTATCACTTATTTTGGGCAGTTACGTCACTCACCTGTTCTACCGGGCGAAAACGAGATTGACCATTCAACTATACTAGAGTGCTAAGGTGTCAAATCTCAATCCAAAGGCCAGTTGGGTGAGGGTAGAGCTAATGAAGTTCAACAATATGGGCAGTTCACACCGTTAGGATGGAGGTATATTTCTTTCTTGAACCTCCCGAGATTTTTGGGGAAAGATATGGTATCCAGATAATGCATGACTTAGTTCCATTGGTTGCATTCAATGCCTTTCCCGGGTATTAACCGGATAGGAACCTACCTCTTGACTCCGAGTAGGCCAATGCTGTAACATCGTGCTAACACATCCCTCGACTCCACAAATATTCTTCGCCTCCTATAACAAATGTAATTGCAGGCTTGCATCGGAAGTTGTACAATCGTCAGTGATTTCATATTAAAGTAATATGGGAAACATTTATCCGAGTTTGCTATTTCGAGTGTTTCCGATTGAACTACTGGACAACTCAGACCCGATGGATAGTTTCCATTGTTTTCCTCTTGTGATATAAAGAGCATCCGAGCTGTGACCGAACAAATCATTACTTTGGTGGTGGAGTAAGTGTGGTAGAAAGAGTGCTAGCCTCACATCCCAAGGGCCCTGGTTCGAATCACGGAAATGGCAGATTTCATGAGTTAACTCTAACCCCTACTTGAGTGTTATATGGGGAACAATTATAGTTCAGTAGTCTGTCTGTCGGAGGGGACATTGACTCTTGGTCCCCTAGGCTCCTTTTGAATTAGGCAATTACCGCCAGGTTTCACATAACTCTTCTTGCCCCTCACGCTTTCATTTCCATTCTTGTACCTCTCTTCCCGGTCTGAAGTGCTTTTAAGAGCGGGCCAGACATGCATTTACACATAAGATGAGACCATCACCAGGTAATCATATTTTACATATATTTTAAGTCGCGAAAAGTGACGACGGTCGGCCACCTGAACGAGCAAGCATGATTCATACTCCAATGTGGCACAAGGGGTGCATGCATGAACTTGATGTAATAGAGCAAATCGGGAGAGAATTTCTCTCTTTCCTTATTCATCTTAACATATTTAGGTTAAAAATCGATGAAATTACAAGCATGCAGGGTGAATTATTTTTCAAATCTCCTGGTGCTGAAGTCTGGATGAAAACTTATGAAAGGATAGTGGGGCAACATGAGATACGAGAGTGATAGTGCAGCTCCGCGGTGACCAACCGTGGAACACGATATGGAGAGGATTAAGTTGGAAGGCAGGTGATTGGACGAGGGACCTCCTGGGGTTCCCAGGCGAAGGAAAGGCGAGCAGCGGGTACAAAGCCTCATACACTCCCACAAGACGCTAAACTTTCCGCTTTGGTGATCCCGTGTGATGCGCTTTCCCAATGGGGTACGTGGGGCTGTGAAGGGGATATCGAAGAGAGAGATCTGAACCATCAAAGGACTCCTCTCCCCTCCCCTTATCTTATATCCCATCCGACGTATTCCCGATTTCACGCATCAACCGCCCTTACACTCCCGCCGAGAGCCCTTTCCCGTTCCCTGCCTGCTACCACCTCGCGGAAAGGATGGGGTGGTTTCGGAAAACGCCAAAGGGGACCCTTATTTTCACGCGGAACCCCTCAGGGCGCATTTGAAATGTTTTTCTCGCCCCGGTGGGGGCGACGAGATGGAGTGGGTCCTAAACCTTTTAAAACCTTGTTGACATTGCCTCCCTCCTTCCTAATACTTATCCCGTTCCTCTCGCTTCTCCTTTTCCGACTGCAAGACTCTTATTTCAGAGAGACACCCCTCTTCCTCTCTGCAGTGCCCTCCCCTCGCGAATAGAAGGAATTTTCAGCCCTTCCTCCTCCCGTTCGATTCCTCTCCGAATCCCTCCTGTCCCAGCGTGCACGGGTAAACACCTTTTCCCTTCGCCCCCAAAGAAAATATCTCACCACCGTGGCATTTCGTCTACGGGGGCGCGTGTCTGTTTTGATGTCGTCTGTTTTGACATCCCTTCGTCGCTTTCATCGACCACGGGTCAAATGACGACGGTAACGGAGAAAATCGATGATGTTGAAGTGCGAACTCGATATTCCGCGTCTCCTACGACGCATCAGGTCTAAAGAGATTTGAAGAAACTGATATGAAATTACTGCGAAATCGATTCACCTCTGAATAAAGATATGGTTGCTAACTTATCTAATTTTAGGGGTCAGTGCACATTCAACGTTCACTCTGGTTCTGTGTTCAGTTCAGATTTACGTATTCCGCAGTATAACTGTGATTTTGTATAAAGTGCTCCTGCTGTCGAGGTTATATCGCAACTATGCTTAACCCTAAGATTTAGTCATTTTGACCGCAGTGGAAGTAGAATCTGCCTTCAATGTGTTGCCAACCTAGCAAACATATGAACCATACCTACCGAAAACTATGTGTCCTGTACCTGACTACTGTGGTGGGCTTACCGCTATCAATGAATAATCATTTTACTGAGCATTTCTTGGGATAGGTGTTATTGCATCCTACCGCATAAGAGTGTAATTACAGTAATAATCGTAAGTATGAAAGTTGTAGGGATTGTTTATTTCATTCAGTTTAAATTTCCACTTCCATACCAATCGAAATATTTTGGCCACATTGGCCTAGGTTGTCAGGCTTGTGTACTTTATGAATCGTGTTTTCCAAAGGCCATATTGACGACCGTTCTTCATATCTGCATAATGCCTTGAAAGCATCCACAAAAGTGTGTAGCAGGGGTTGAAGTATCACCACGGATGCATCAAAAGCCAGAGATAATAAGTTTACCCTTGCTACCATGCAGGCATGTGAAAAAATCTCTCCGTGCATACAATACTCACATGCAACTGAGATGCACAATGCCAAAATCGTTGGGAAATTATTAATCAGCATGTGCAACATACTCGATACAATCATCTAACAAAAAAGCCCATAATTTACCATTTGGTCAATTCATTGATGGATTTCGGTGCATCAAATAGAATGCTTTAATGATAAATGATTTAGGGAATAGAAATATTTTCGGAAACTGCTGCGTCGCAATAAATTTCGCCGCTAAGCTGACGTCCCCGTATGCAGATTATTATTATCCATCCCTATTCTATTTAATATATATTTGCGTTTTAATTGATAGTTTCAATATTGCGTTGTTACTTATGTTAATTACATCAGATCTACGCACGCACTGAAAAGAATATACTTAAGTCATTTCAACGCATAGATATTTCTGCATGAAACGTTCTCGGAATCTACTCCGAGCCAGAATCTCTCTTCCGGCCGACTTTTCAATGCTCGACTCGTACATAAGTTTACTTCAGTGCTACTGAATAAAAATCCGGTGACCCTTATACAGATGAACCGAATCCTTGTATGAAACGCGTGATCCGCTTTTCGATGAAGGCCGATCGATGAGCCGAAATCTCATGTGAGACGATTGCTCTCGGGTCCTTAACTTCGACATGTGCTACGGCTCTACATTTTTTTGGCCCAGTAATGAAATGAACCCCATAGGAAATCTCTGAGATTCACTACTTTTTTCTTCATCATAATATCTGAGCTTCAAAGTTGCTTCATGAGATTCAAAGCTTCATAAGATTCAAATTTAACGGCTCAAACGCACTGGCAGATTACTTTCCTTCAATTTTTGCACTGATCTGGGGAAATTTGTCAGAATAAAAGTATATGAGACCAGTTTATTTCTAAAAGCATATCGACTAAATGATTGATGCTTGGACACAATTTATATTTTGTGCCAATTGGTGGTTTCATGCAAGAGAAAATGCTGCGGGATAAGTGAAGGGCAACCATCCGAAGCAAATCAACGATGTGCGTATAAAATAGATAGTACGTGTTTCCGTGACGTAAAGACCTTCGAAGAGGATATGAAACAGGTCGTCAGTGATTGAAGGATTTTAATTAACGACCTCTGAAAACTTTTTCAGGAAAGGCTCAGTAAGTAACTTCGTAGCATCAGACCTTTCGGATATAGACAAATATTTTATGTAGTTGCTTATTTGTTATGGCTCCGAAACCGAATAAGGGTGGATTAAGCAAATGGATAACCAGCGTATAAGTAAACTGCGAAATAAGAGGTTATCTGAAGAATAAGGGTATTAGATAGAAGGGGCTTGCTATTGAGGAATTTAGCCATTCTATGGATGTTAGAGTGTATATGAAAAATCTGATGATGATGATAGATGCAGAAGAAGATGCAATGCAAGATGCTATGTAAAGATGGAGAAAGTAGTAAAACTAGATAACTATGATGACTTTCTAGTTGAGTTAGAAATAGCCTGATTAATAGATGTATCATACTCCCCAGATGGAAGAGATGAATGAAGGAAGAGATAGGAGATGGGATTTATGGTGTTTTACCTCAAAAAATTCTTAGTGAACTAATTTTATTCACTACAACCCCTTCTCATTGTTTTTTTCTTTGCTTTTTCCTCCTTATTTTAACCTATGCCCTACATAGGTATCTTCTTATCATCTAAAATTATATCCTTTTCACCTCCTTCCTTTCCCCAGCAAACTACCCATTTACTGCGATTATAGGTAAACCATCTCTTTTAAATACATTGTCCGTCCACCGACTCTATATCCAATACCCTCCGGCAAAGTATTCTTCTCTCAATGCATGCCCAACACAGAGATTTTCTCCCCTACCGTACATCGTACCTTCTCAGGATAATAGTCATACAATTATTTCGAAGCTAGGAGGAATTTTCAGCAAAATGTTATCTTCTTGGTTTGCGACCATCATCTTCCATACTCCCTATCGGCAGCTCGAAGGGTTACATGAATTGAATGTATTTAATATCCAGTTGTTGCTTTCGGGATCTGCAGCGTATACGTATAGCACTGTCGTCCAAGCTTTAGCGATCGTTGTAGGGCGCATCATCAGGGAAATGATCATTCCCCTGATGATGCGCCCTGCATTTATCGAGAAAGCTTGGAAGGCAATGCTATATACGCAGCAGATCCCGAAATTGGCAACTGGATATCATCTATGCTGCGAAAATCTTGGATCTGTATTTAATGTTTTGGATGGTGAATTTTTCTAAGTTTCATCAGAGATCCTTGGGTTACTGCTTGGAGGAACACTGCTATATTGTGTCGTTCTTAAAGCCACTTCCTTTCTCTCTCGTGTAAATTTACATTTCCAGCCGTGCATTATCGTAGCGGCACGCTCCCCCTCTACAAGTCGTTGAATAAAAAATGACGAAGAAATGACTCTCGTAAAGCGTTAGTTTCAGCTCGCTTCCGCTGCTGAGGCGCCTCTTGAGGAATGGGGAACTCCTGGGGCAAGGCTTTGGCATCCACGCTCCCGATTTGCCACGCAATCTGCGTGAAAACGTAATTTAAAACCTCTGCGGTCCTCTCTATTTTCATTCCTCCGTCCCCGCAAATAACTCCCCGTTTCCAAATTCCTAGTAGTCCCCCCTCCCCTCCCTCTCTCTCTCTGGTCCCCGATCCAATCCCCTTCACTAATCCTTTCCCTTTGGAAGTTCCGACAATCCGACTCCTCATACCCCACCCATTATTGTTCTTCGGCCCCAACCCCGCCGACCTATTCCCCCTCACTCTCTTCGCCTGGGGCGGCCGTAACTTAGCTCCGCTCGACCTGCGGTCCTAAGGGCCATCCATCGGACGTCCAAAAATGATTCCTTCACACTGGTGGGACGGCGTTCCGCTTCAGAAGTTGCATCTCCCTCTTTCTCACTCTTCTTGCATTGCGCGTAAGTGACTGAGGGAGACATCCGAAAACCATTCGTAGAAATCGATCACTGACCTCTAAACCGTAAGCTTTGAATGATAAATTATGTAGGCTAGCCGCTCACTGTCGGTAAACACGACCTGCCAGCGTTTGAAAGTCCGTTCCTCTTCAAAGACTGATTTGGAGCCTTCTATCTTTGATTATTTTAGTGAAAGGCCCTATATGATGAAATATTTCAAATCTGTAATCAGGACTAACTATACAAATTTGGCTTCAGTGACTAATACCCCTACTCATTTCTGAGGTAATGAATTTTAGCTTATACATATTATTATTATCTATTATTTCTCAGGCTAATTTTCGTACAGCCGTAGAAAAACTGGAACCTGTTCCACCACTTTTAGCCTTTTCCGATTTAGATCAGTCGGTAATCCTTTGGTCATACTGATTTACGTATATCTGCGCTATTTCGTCAGTATTCCATTTTTAAGTTTCTATGGAGATTATAATTACTTAATTACCATGAAGCGTTTGAGAACTTTGGAAATATAACATCTACGTAAATTAAACTTAAATTATCTGCTGACACTGATTAGTTTTCTCTCCACATCTCCTCATATATATGAACTATGAACAATGTCTTTTCATTTTGTTTGTGCATTACTTTTAGAAACAATGCCCCAGTTTATGCTGTAATCAATTGATAATGGCTTTGGCCGCGAGATTAATTGCTGGGGAGACTACAAATGATCTCGCAGTTATTGATATGTAATAGTTCATGGCATCAGTAACGTATGCCACGAAATGAATTTTAGTGAATTATGATTTAGTCATTATTGAATTATTAATGACTTTGAGTCATTATCGAAATTTATCTCAAGGCCTAATGATGAATTTCATAACAGCAAACAATAAATTTAGCAATGACTCCACGATCGCTCTTCGGGGAATTGAATTGGTTGTTTTTTGTCTAGCCGCGTATTTTCCCTATTTTTAAGTAAGATTTCTATGGACAACCGTAAGAGCTTAGAATTGGATAACTCGTCTGTGAAAACGTAGGATAATTGAGGTCAACTTGGGCAGCCCTTCCTTCTATGTAGTCTTTTCTCAATTAACGTAGAATTAACAACCTTTTCCAATTTATAAGCTTTATATTTTTAATTAAATAACTCAACCGTGACATCCATTGCGTGGTTTTCGCAAACAAACCCCATTCATATTTTTGTCCCGCATCGACCAACAAATCAACCATGATTTTCCAATCGGGTGATGGCGGCCATTAGGTCCCTCCTGGCATTGAACGATAACTTACTCCGTCACGCTACGAGTCAGAGAGTTTTCCAACCCTCGGCATTTGCATTTAATTCCAAAACATACTCTGTGCCTACCTATGGGCTTCAGTGTAAGGGTAAACAAATAGTGGTGTTGTCCCAAACCGATGGTGTTCACGAATCATACTGTACCCGATACCCCATTCAAAAATTCGGACGTGCTTAAAGCTCGGGCTTTTGATCCGCTGCATAAACAACAACAAAAAATGCTTTTTGAAGTTCGGCGTTGTCCGTTTTTTTCCGATGTCAGTCGGCTCAGGTCATGAAATGTTGACGAGCTGCTGGAATTTTTATCACCCACCAGCCATCCGTCCGTGGGGGTCGCATTGTGGGCAGTTCCGCTTTAAATTATTAAACAGCGCGGAATCCTTTGCGCACCCCTAATTCACACCTCTCGGTCGTACACGTCTTGCACCCCCGGCCCACTACTTAAATCGAAGGAAAAGAGAGGCGAGGAAAGGAATCGTCAAAGTGGGCGGTAAAGAATGACGTCGAGACCGGTACTACGCTTTCTTTCACTTTTTATGCATCAAGAATCTTCTCTTGTTTTCTCAGTCAAATTCTCTGATTGAAGACTAAAAGATTATTTACTGAGATTTGCAATTGATCCAGCGTTTGATATCCAGCCGAGCGATCTAATCCAGATGTTGTTGGAGGCATGAATGAATTAGTCATGAAGTAAACAAATATAGCTCATGAGAAATGAGGCAGCTTATTGAGAAAAGACGGCAAGGTGAACATCATAACACATAACATTAAAAATTGAGGAATATTATTTTTTAATTACCCTGGGTGGTAAATAATTAGCTGTAGAGACAAAAATCCTAAAAAAAACAAAAGGATCATTAATAATCACAGCAGAATAAGCTTTAATAAAACATCAAAGGAAAATTTTTCTTCTTGATAAGAAGCATGGAGTTGCTTGGTATAAATCTAGGATATGGGGAAAGGTGATAAAGTTGCATAAGTGGCGAATGTTAATTGAAGGTAAAAAAGAGCGGATACAATTAAATGATCATTAAAGGTAATTTAAAGATTCTTCAGGCATTGTTTATGAAAATAATTTTTGAGGATTTATAGATTAGATTTCAACAAGATAAGATGAGGAATTTCGGCTATTAGGTACGCGTTCATGGATTAAGTGTTAAGTATAAGAAGACAAAATGTGAGAAGGAAAGAAGTAGGAAAATTAAAAGCACCGAAGAGCCATTAAAGAATATATACCTTTCGGGAATATATACCTTTCCTAACATATACTGGAAGAAAAAATAGCTGTTTATTTACATGTAGAAAAACACCATTCTTAATTATTGAACGCGGGAAAACAATTCAGTAACATCTGCTTCTCATGTCTGGTTTATTATGAACATTTTATTAGTAGCGGAATCTGTGATCAATTTCAAAATTATACCTCTAATGCCATAATGCATTAACGATTAAGTAATATGTTTGTTCTAGCATTTCACTTAAAGTATATTAGTAGGCAAAGACTTTAACTTTTAACCAAATAACTTTTGGTTTTATAAGCCTGAAATAAGTCATTGCCTTAGCGTTCCTCGACATTTCATGGAGTTGGCTGCATATGCTGATTTATACTGGACTTTTACCCTCTCTTTAAATAAATTATTAATCCCTCCCTTTTAAACATCCACTAAAAGTGTTCAAATTAGAATTGAAATTAATTTATGAGTGGGTATAACATAATTCAAATTGGTTTCATCTTACAGCGTTAACACTGATCATGTTGTTTGATGGTTGGTAAAAAAAATATTTTTTTATAAACAACTGTGTGGCCTAATTAGGGTGAAGCTGATTAGCAAATGTTATTAATTGTGAAAAAAAAGGTAAAAAAGTTTTCGATGCTGAGCTTCGTCGAAATTAACGTCAATGCCCCCTGTAGGCTTTTAAAATATAAGTGAAGATCTTAGCTTTGAAAGAGGATGGTCACATTTCTTTAGAAATACAAAAAACATCCTGTTTAGATAGATTGAATTGTTTTATCGGAGAATATAACTCTAATTGACCATTCGCTTACTTTTACTCGTTATTTTAAATTGAGTGTTACATATTTTTTTTCAAGAATGCAGCTTTTTATGAAAATCATAATGCTTTTAGAGAGCAAATTTATTTTCTATTCTGTCGAAAATATTCAACTGCTCACGGTTGTCTCCATTTCCGCTTCCTGGAGCCGGCATGGTTTCGTATACATGTCTATCACAGCGCTCGTACCATAGGTTGGCGACCCCGGAACGTGGGCACAAATGCTTCTCACGCTCGTAGCACACGGTCATGAGCCTTTTTCAGCGCTTCCCAGCGTAATCGCCATCGGGAATGACTCATTAGCCTTTGAAATCCCGACTCGGATTCCTCACGCCCACTCCCGTTACTAATCGCATACGGAATCGAACTCCCAAATTCGTGGATTCCATCCCCATTGGTGAATTTCCGTAGCCTCCTCTCCCCCATGTCATTCCTCCGCATTCCTCATTTATCCTATTGCGACTTATCTGGAATATCTTGTCACCTTGGGTTCTCTCCGCGGGTCGTTTGGGTGCCAAAATTCTTGCAGCGCTTCCTCATCGCTTTGAATGTGCTCACAGATATTCAAGGTATTCGGTAAAGGTGGAAACATCACATTAAAATCCGTGATTTTCCTTAGTATTCGACAATGAAGCAGAGATTGATGTAAGTTTTGGCTAAGTGAATTGCCCTTAGGCAAGGTTCTCCATTAGCTGCTTACTCTTGATTCGTCGAAATTGGCGAAGGTTATTCACAGAGAAATGTTTACGCACGGCTAACCTCTAATCTGTTATTCATTACATTTCTGTTCATTAATTGCTTAAAATACAGCTTCACTCCGCATTATAATCAAATACATTCAAAGTTACTTTGCAGAAAAGGTGGACGAAAATAAGTCGTTATCAGCTTATAACACCTCATGAACCTTCATCGTTAGAAATGATATTTGCGCAGGAGATTCAGACGTGAGATAATTATTTATATTAAAATGTTAAAGAAGTGAATTAACGTAGTGTGCAGGAGAAGAGCAATTGTTGAGATGGTTAGGATTTAATTGTTAAGATTATGTATTTCGTTGGTTTGGAATCATATTTAATTTTTATTTGTCATAATGCACCGTTCATCATCATGTGTATTTATACATGTACATACGATAAATATTTTGACTAGCGTAATCTCTCCATCCACTTTATCTAGGTAATATAGCTGGCGGGCACTATGCATTGATCAGGCTATGTTGTTCAAATGCTTCCGAAAATATTTAGTTAGCGGACGGATTTGTGCGATATTGATATGTATGTAAGGGAAACGGGTTTCCTATCATGCTACCGGCGCGTGTATCTATTATAGCTCCGTTTTTATGCTAATAAACTCTTGCGTTAATTTTGCTCATTAAAGTCATCATGAAAACGGAAAGTAGTAAAAAAATTAGGGGATTATATTTAAAATATTTCATGTTAAAATTGAAGTAATTCTCCCCAACGACTTAAACCAAATCGTGTTCTGAAGTTGATAAACTCTGGTTGATGGTTTCTGGCGTCACGTTGTGAAACTTGCTAGTATTCATCATTAATGAGACGCTTAACTTTGTAATTCCACAAAATTTTGTTTAATTATAGCAATAACATTTTTTGTGTAATTACAGAGTTATTATTACGATTCTCATTCATGATAGACAAAGTCTATTTTTGGATTCTTAGTTGAAGCATTTATGATTACTGATGAAAAGATATAAAAAATGATTTCCTTCACGTTTACTCATAAATGGAAAAGAGAGAATGATTCTACTTTTACAAACAGAATTTTGAAGTTATTATGAAACGCAAAAATCGTGTGCAGGAAGATGAAGATGATGAAGTCGAATCTCCTGTCTTAGGGAAATATCCTCAAAATATGTTTTTTTGACTTATTCACATTTGCAGTGCCTTAATATGCCCATGAAATAAGGTTATGGTTACCTAAAGCTGTATATTTTTTTAAGGGCATGAATGAATGGGTGCTATTTGTCACTTGCTCTGACTACAGCTGTAGTGATCTGGCATCGGTTAAGCAAATGTTGGCTTTGGTTTGAAAGGGAAATATTACGCTCGCTTGGACCCCGTCACACCTCCTCGCTCTTAACCTTCCCACTTGTCCCTCGCCTTTATCCCATTCGCATCCCTCCCTTTTTCTTCTCTGTCGATGCCCTCTCAGGGGAAAAAAATTGATTCCTCGTCCCGAAAATCTGACACTCGTATGTTCGGAGAGAGCCGAGTTGCGGAACAAGAGGCGTGGGGGATCTGAATATATTAGTCCGAATCTCTTTCTCTGTCCCCTAGCAACGCCTCACCGTCTCCTCCCAGTGCTCCTCCACCCCGCCCTTATCCTCATGGACCAAATCCTCGCCCTTTCCGCCTCTTTCTCCGCCCTCCAGTGGAGCAGCATCGTCCCGTGTCGCCCTGGCTGCCCACGCCAGCAAATGAGACTCCCTCCTCCCATTGTTCCTCCCTCGTAGCACATTCCAGCAGGACCACCCCACTCGTCTCTCAACTTGTCTCTCTCTCCCTTTTTACCTCTCTCTCTTAACATATTCCACCTCCCCGTCTCATCACGACTCCTTTATGGCAGCGGTGACTCCAGCCTGGAAAAAAATACCCTCGTTTCGATGGAGGAAATACTAAATCTTTCGGACGGCGGCATTCATGGATCCACGTAGGTATCGGAAGGACCGGGATGGAAGCCTGTGTAGAGCCTCTCAAATGTTTCTCGCCAGACTTTAGTTGCTTGATAAATTCGAATTCCACAACTTTTAGTCTGACACGCAGGGGGAAACTGTGTGTCCTACTACATTTGTAAGCCAGACAAAAGCAAGGAAATGAGGGAGACACTTGAAAAGGTGATAGTTTGAAGAACTTTTTCTTCCCCATGCGCCATTCATGATCTCACCACGCAGGGCGAGAAGTTCTAACGCACCTAAACATCTCCATTTATTTATCATTTTTCTTTCCCGTTCCTTTTATTGCCCTTCTCTTCTGAGAGATAAAACAAATTCAGATACACATGTGGTGGATTGCGGATAGGAACTAGATATTAAATCAGACCCGTAAGTCAAAATTTCCCTTATTTTGCGGTGAAGCGACTTAAAAGATACATATAGACGTCAGTTATTGAGTGCATTTTTTCACGACCATATCTCGACCGCAGATTTCCGTCTGTATGTATTAAATACGTTTTTTTCTGGCATTATTATCGCTAAAAATTGCTTTCTCTAACACCTCATGACTCACATGTGCTCATACGCACCTTTTTCGAGATAAATAGGATGTCGTGAATGAAGTAATTTAGCACGCGTCAGTACTGCACGTGTTACCGAGGGGTCATCGTTGAAGTTCCGGTCAAAACGGATGATATCGGAAGTGAAAGGAAGTTGTAATTCGAGAATATGACTTATGGTCTAATGAATGAAAGCGCATTAGTGATGAGATATACAGTATACTCCCGATTATGCGTGTGCGCATTATCCGGGCTGCGGATTATCCGTGCATCGACGATGTATTTAGCGTATTGGCATTGGTCTCAAAGGCAAGTAAACTTTTGTTATTTTCCTTCAATCGTGACTTTAACTGTGGCGCAACCGACTGGTCTGTCTTACGCCAGGTTTCGTGCCGCCACTAGAGGCTTGCGAACATTTAATTGCGGCCGGGACAGCTCTACTGGATTCTTTCTTTGTCATAAAATGCTACCATGAACAGCGAGGATCTTTTGATTGACAAATTGAGTTATTTTCTTAGGGAGTTTATTTATTTTGGCTGCGCAACGTAGAGAAATGAATCCGGAAAGAACCAAAATGTGTATTATGCGTGTTACCCGATTATCCGTGCACCCTTTACCAGTCATTAGCACAGAAAATCGGGAGTTTACTGTATGTTAAAGTTTCACGAGTGAAGCGAGAGTATATGCTGAATGTAAGACATAATAAATACACAGCCAAATACCCAAAAAATACCATGCCTATACGTTGGTTGAAACATTTTGTCCTATTTGTTCAATGCAGCCGTTAAATCGGATTTGCAGTTTATGTACATCCTAGTGATCTTAATTCGAACAAACAAGGCATGGACCTCACATGCGTGTCAGTACTTCATTCAAATCAGCCATTAGAAAATCGGAAAATTTTTGTTAGTGAATTATTTTCTCGGTCGTGCACAGCCTTCTCAATATGTGTAAAAATGTTTAGCAACAGATATTAGCATCGAATCAGCAGGAATTGATTTTTTATTTACAATAAAATTTGACTGTTGTTACTTTTTAATAACGGTTAATAAAAGGTTAATTTGAACTACTTCATTATAAGTAATTAATAGTATATATTTAGTAAATATAAAGAGCTAAAGTGATTTTTGTGCATTTAAGCAACGACGGAAATAAGGTATTATGAATGAATATATTTTTTTTTAAATATTAACATGTCTATAGATAATAGGCAATCTGTGCAGGTAGTGGAACTAAACCAATTTCCGAAAATTTCTTCGCTCAGAGAAATCGCGATTATTTACTCAGCAAAATATTAAAAGTTTATTTAAAAATATTATGTAAAAATTTTCTGCACTTGTATTTATTGTTATCGCATTTGTTTGTTTTGTATATTTTGGATGGAGGAAACTAATTTTTGTTTTATTTCTATAGTCGAGAGCAAAGTTTATTTTTTATTTTTGGAGGTAATCCTTATGCAGGTATTTGACCTTAAAAAATCACCTAAAGCATCAATTATGTTATTTCAAGTTGAAATATATTTTATTTGTGCTATTTTTCGATGTAATAAATATCTCTCTATCTATCTTAATTGAATAACATTAATTTACATAGAAAATGGGAACATTTGAAGCAAAAAAGTAATGAATTCGTTTGGAGATTAAAATGAATACTTGCTGACGTAAATTTTGGTGGAAACTCCATCTGTTCCCATGCCCACACTATGTGGTGAGCTTCAAAAGCATTACGGGAAGCACTTCGTTGATGAAAGCCAATCTTAAAGAGGAATTGAAGCATTCTATTCAAATTCCGTTTAGGCAAATAAACTTATTTTCGGTAAAACTATAGCTATTAATACACAACGAGAATGCACGTGGATAAAATATGCATCACCATTTATTAATTAATTAAGCATGACGTTGAGCATGAACTTAAAATTAATTTTTATCCGTTTGATTATTGTTAACCTTAAATCCCAAAATGACAGATGACAGATGTTTGGCTACAGAGCTGGCAATACAATAATTCTGGTTTCATAATTTTTTGTCCTAGTACAAATAACTCAACATGTACCTATTTTGTAAAGTTTGTTTCCTTGTCACTGGCATTCTTGGGATCCAAATGGCGCTGAAAAGGAGAAATAAATGGCACTGCTGTATGTGTAAATATGAACTAGGAAAAAATACCTGTTTTCATTTGGTTGACCTATCAAAACATGAGCTTTAACTAGCACAGAGGAACCTTAATCAGGTGTTTTTAGCAACGTATGGTCGTTGCCTCATAGCTTATAAGTGTCAATGACTGAGCGCATAAAATCCTCAAAAGTAGGAGAGCGTTATTGCGAATAAAAAAAACGAATGAACAGTGAAACTCCTTGCCCGAAAATAAAAAGCAATCCATAAAACAAATGTCCAATGCGAAGTTACGTATTATTTGAAGAATGAAGTGAAAATGTAAAATGAATCTTTAATTTTTATGTGGGGGAAAAGGATTTTATCGAGCCATTCCGTGTGGTGATCTCTTTGAGTCGAGTCGGTCGGTTTAATCATCGCTTCCTTTACGTCAAAAATCGCACTTCCGCAGCATCTGCCCCACAAATGTGAAGGGGGTATTTTCCTCTTAAGTGGCATTGGAATCTTTCGCAATGTCGAGAAAGTACTTCATTCATTCGATTCATATTTATTCTTCCTCACCGGCATTTCGGGTGCGATCTTCCACCGGTAGCCTGTCTCAGCTTTTCCATTTGCGGAAATCATTTGGGGATGAGAAATGCGTGTATTTGCGGTGAAAACGAATGTAAGAAAGAGAATGAATGAGTAAAAATCCTCGGTCATCATTAAGCTCCTTCCCGCTCCCCGAAACGTTTCTTGAATCTTCGATCTCGGAAGCATTTCTCTCCTCCGAAAAAAAAAAGCAATTTCCTTGCTGCTGGCGACGATTCCGTCTACCTCGTCTCTTTTTTCTCACTCGTATTTCATTCCCCCTCCCAACCTCCCTTCCCCTTCCTCTGTCTTTCATCTCCTATTCTCTCTTCTTTTTCCCCACTCTTCGTTCCCTACGTATTTTTTTTCCTCCCGAATAAATTCGTTCACCGGTCTGTTTCCCCCTTCACATCCTCTACCGCTCGGGACCAAATTTCCTCTTTCATTCAAATCTGCAGTCTTCAAGGTAAAAAGATTCCAAACACCTGGATGTATCTCCCACCGTTGGCTACACTGCTTCCGATCTTCTTATTTTTTTTCTTCTATCATTCCTCCTCTCCCGCGGTGTGAGTGTTTCTCTTTCTTTCGCTCTCTCCCTCATTCTCGAGGAGTTACCGCCCATCCGTCTCGACGCCCATCACACCCTCTCCCTGCGTGGGCGACCCTCTTCATCTTCTCGGCATCCGCCCCTCCTCAAGTCGCATCCGAGCACGCTAAGCGTTCTCGGTTCCAGCCGTCATCCTCATCTCTCGCGAGAAAGGTCGTTTAGTTCCCATTTCACTCCGACGGAAAGTTGCGAACCAAGAATTAAATCCTGATTCTGAACGGACTGCTTTAATGAACTCAGCTTGCTTTTTCGGTGCTAGTCAAAGTTAGATCAAAAAGTTATTTTTTCTTTTTTTGCCTGTTTTCTACGCGTATACCGTCAGAGAATAACTGGGAAAATTGGTATGATTCTACGAATGTGTTCAGAGCACCTCCATTCGAAATTTCCTCCCTAAAACCTGTTATGGGCTGTGACAGTCCATGACGGAAAGATCCTTGTGAGTGTTTGATCGGTCAGTCACCGGATGTTGCTTTAAATTGGCCCTGTATACGCGTTTCACGCGGAGGGGAAACATGTACTTACATATAATAATATGAAGCATACGTATGAGCTGCCGGAAAAAAATATTCTCGGTTAACTCAATTGATAATCACGTAAACCTTAAAAACCAGTTGGGTGAACTAACTATTTACATTTTTTAAATAAAAGTTAGCCTTCATCAGTAAAGGGGTGAATTATCAGGACCACCACTATCTGGAAGATGATTATTAAAGTAGGAGTACTATGCGCAACTGCTTATCGATCTTTTCAGGTTCATCATAACCATCTGACGCGCGGAATAGTTCATGGTTTGGACGGAGATGTCTAGCCAAAGATTCTGCAACTGAGTTTCAACTGAAGATCCACGGTCTGGATACTCTTTTGTAACGAACCACCATGCAGAAATTACGTAAGTTCTCTTATCTTTAAAAATCTATTCTTAGTAGGAATGACTCAAAGTTGTATTAATGTGGACTGAAATAGGCGTTGAACTGATTATTTGTCGGCCCCGGTGGCGGCGTGGCTAAGTCCTCGCCTGCTAAAATTACGGGTTCGAGTCCCGCCTGAGTGGATTTTTCACCACTCAGGACATGGGTGTGTTTGCTCGTCTGTCGTTAATTGCTAAATACACCGATGTATAGGCCATAGATGCTGTTTTCGGTGGTAATGGACAAAAAATATTCTTACTGTGGCTTGTAGAATGCAACTTTCCAGATGTGATTTTCCTTTGTGAAAAACCTGGAATCCGTAGAATTTAATCGTCACCTCTTCAGATCATAATAACGAGAAGCAACTATAAGATGCGATCAGTATGAAAACAATCACATGCTTGGAGGTAATGGTTATAAATCAGTTGATGGGAAAATATCTTATCGCGTCTAAGATCTACTGTAAAGATCAAAGACGAAAATCTCCTTCATACGATCGGGAGTCGAGTTGAAAGTAATTTGGTGCGCGCCGGTCAAGGTATCTCCCCTTCAAGCTCTCTGCGTCTCACTTTCTTTCCCTCTCCGCCTACCTTTCCAACCTCCCTCCCCCTTCTCATACTCTCCCTATCACGCCTTCCTGCATTGGAGTCCGTTGCCTTCTCTCCGGAACACCTGTTCCATTTTCGCTCACCCCTTTCCCGCTCCCAATAACCTAATTCCCCCTTGTGGGAAAACTCGATCCAGAAGAAGAGATTTCGACGGCACGCAAGTAGCGAGAGCCACGGGATCTGACACGCAGGGATTGGAGGCGGCGACCGATTTTGAGAATTAGTGTACTCCCGCAGGCGGTGCAGGGTAAAAGGATAAAAAAATATAGGTAGCTGCTGTAGCACGTGTCGCCCCTGGGGTCTTTGAAGCATCAATATCAGAGTGGCACTTCTTGGAAAAACGGTCTCGGTCGATGGGAAATCATGCTGATTTGAGCTAAGTGAAGTATAGCTCTTTCCCATGCCAGGAATAATCACTGAGGGGAGCTGTACTTGCCTCAGAGTGTATGCAATGAGCATTGAGATATCCTTTTTAGCATGAATTTGGTGTTGAGACCAATTTTCGCTGAATACAGGTTTATACCGTTGGTAGTTAAATATCAATGCACAAGAGACACAGACTAGTAAACGGATCATTTTTTATGATTAATTTTCTCGACGTTTCCGTGAAACTCGAGTAACGTCCGTCGGTAAAAATACATGTCGCCTCGAGAGTTTTACAATTTATCAGTTCGTTTTAATACTTTCCTATTATCAAATAAATTATGGACAACTAATTGTAAGTTTGAAATGAAGTTCTAAAAATGAATTTTGAAAAACGGTTTTGGAAATACATTTCAGGAGCATTTTTAACGTGCGTTTGCGGAACGTACAGTATAAGGTTATTACATGCTGTCTTCTATATCAGCTGTATTTTTCCATGCAGTATAAATGTGCGACTTCTTACATACCTTAAATGATCATTGATGTACCTGAATCGTATTTGCCGTGGCTTATCTGCGATGACTCCTGGTAATCATTTTTTCTCAAAAGACTAAAATTTTATACATTTATATTTTCTGAAATCTGTTCAGTTCTTGTGTCTTGTGTCACAAAATCAGTTTTTGTGAAACTTTGCGTTAAGGTGTATTTAAACTATCGCAAAACTGACTCAAAAGGCTTTCACATATATTTCATTGAATAGGTATATTTTTATGTCCTTTATGCGCGTGGAGTATCATCTTCGACGTAAATTCATCAACCTATTTCGTCGGACGGGTACGTTAATATGAAGAGGTTGGCCGATAGAAGAATCGAGTGGAGGGCTGCGTCAAACCAATCCTAGGATTGTTGACCCTTGATGATTTCGTCGGAGGTAAATTCTGAGATTCGCTAATAACTTGAGAAGCAAAAGTGTTCTATGGATGTAAAAAATTAGAATGTTTTAACATGTAATGTTTGATTTCATAATGCTGGATTTATTTGTTGGATATATATTTCAATCGTGCATTAAAAGTGGGATTAATGAAGAATTGATTTGGTAAACGGTACTATTAGACATGAAAATTTATTTACCAAATTTTCTTTGTCGAACGTGCGTGTGGTATACAGTATTTATGGACGTACACATTTAGCCAATTGTAATTGGATGCATCTCTAAAGTTTATGATTGTCTAAACCCCATCTTTAGATCTCGTGTTATGTACGGTTTTATCTGTGCTCTATCCCTGAGATCATTAAATTTCTCCGCTTTTACGTCTAGCGCCCCATCAGTGATTTCACGCATATATTGCAGGATATTCGTTTGTAGCATAATAAATCAGGTTTGTCTTTACCTTGTCTAAATTCTCTTGGGTTTAGTTTTATTGCAGAGTCACTTTCATTTCACTAACCATCCACCGACATTATGACCAATTGTTTTTAAGCACAAGCACATGAGGCGACGGTTTATTGGATTTGTATGGCAAAATATTCTCTGGTAGTATATTAATACTATTAACAATGATCTACTGTCAATTCTTTCACTCTTAAGATTATATTTATATGAGCTATGATAGGATATTTAAAAATTGTTTTTAATCAAGCATAATTGAGATATTAGTATCATAACCTGAATTAACATTTTATATGAATAAATTAGTATTTTCAGCTATCTCGATGTTAGATTTCGGTGTAATAAGTGTAAGACCGAACTTTCGAGTTGAAATTGCCCCTCAGAAATTCAAACTTGTCGTCAGCATATGAGCCTACGGCTCGTGAGAAAATTTGCCGTTGCCTTGAGATCTATGTAAGTGATTCCCATTCTATTCGAGAATTTACCTTAGCACGAAACAGTTTTTGGAGGTCTACCATCTATCTAATAGGCTCTTTGTAAATGCGATAGGATATATAACTGCTGGCTGGCTTTTAATACACCCCTCGTGCTATTGAAAAATTGGACGCAAATCATTTGAGCATAGTCAATCGATCTTCTTCATTCAACTAGGTACATAATATACATTTCATCATTGGTGTCCCTTATTTCGTATCTTATTTTCTGCCCGTAGGAGCTCGAAGAAGTTCCGGAGGAGACTTTCAATCTGGAATCGGATGTCATCAGAATGGCTTATGTTTGAGAGGCGTGTCAATTGAAGGCATTTTCCATCATTACTGTGACAACAGGGATTTGGATTTCGCTGTTAACTAATCGCACGTGTTCAATAATTTGAAAAATATGCCGTTCAATAGGAGTGCAAACTTTTACTTAAAACAAGTAATCGACGAAATGATCGAAATTGGGTAATTAATTGCAGGGCTGCGTTAATCTAAATCATGATTAATTCATTATTTATAATGAATTTATGAGATTACCAGTCCGTGATTTTCACTGTCAGTCCACGAGAGGGTAATCTAGGCAAAGGGATATTTAATTAACGTATCTAATTATCGGAGCTTAACACAAAAGACATGAACTTTATAACATTTTTGTAGTTCAAGGCTTGTAGCACAGATGCCACGAACAACAAATTGATTTGACGCTGCTGGCTGAAGTGTGCCGAAAATAAATTCTATCCCGTTATTGATGTGTGCTGTGGTCATTGTCGCCCCAACCAATGAGGACAAAGCCGAAAAGTTCTTTGGTAACCAAATGGCAATGGGCCACAAACATTCACAGCCTCATCTGGGAAGCTCTGGAAACGTTGCTTGCACATGGTTCGGTGTCTCAAGCCAGCCAGTCGGCGCAGAATCACCGAGACCGGAGATGGAATATTGAAATGATTCAGCGAGAAGAAAATTTTCTCGGGTAATAAACGCGGGGGGAGGAGGTGGGTGCGCGGCGTGCGATGCAAATAATACGGCGAGGAAATAATAAACTCCGTAAGAAGTGAGGGAGAGGGATGGGCAGGAGTTGGGGGACATCCCAAGGTTCTCTCAATTCTTGCAACCCTTTTTCGCGCCGCGTGGTCTTCCTATCCCTGAGATGGAGTCCCCCTCGCCTGGCTCTAAGACCGGCGCGGCCCAAAATGCTCTCCCTCCACTCTTTCGGCCTTCCACTCCCTAAGGATGGGCCCTTCCCTCCCTACAATCCACCCACCAACCCAAAGCAGAACCCCATTCTTTTCCCTGTGAGACCTCCGCCCATACTAAGAAGGGATCCGCCCTCTCTCTCTCCCCCACTTTGCTCACCCTCTCCCCCTCCTCCCGCATTCCACCAGACCTCCCTCCCTTCTCCCTCTTTCGTAACTTCCCACACCCTTCGGGGGTCTCTCATCCAAACCACCCCCTCCTCCCCAAAGCTCTGCCAGCCGGCCTGCTTGCTCGCAGCCGTGAAGAGTGCTGGGACCGGGATGTATAAGCGTAGCACTGGGCTCTTCCCTCCCTCACTCAAAAAGATTCTTCCCTCTACTTCTACGCCCAAAGCCTCTCAACGCGTAGTCATCGTCTTCGGATTCTCAGAACCGCTCCCATACACCTTAAACTCTCCCCCTCCGCTTCCCGCTTAGTTTGGGCCTAGAATTCCCTATGATAGTTCCTCCCCAGCACTTCTCGCCTCGGTCGTATACAGCGACGCTCAAGCCGAAGCCAGCCGGATTGCTACTGACGCCGCTGAGGGCCGGCGGGAACGCTTTTTTTAATCCCGGCTGCTTGCTATTATTGGTCGGGGGGAATCCCAAAGTCGACGATTTCGTCCGCGGAAAAAAGGAAATTCACGCAAGCTAGTACTTTTTCTGCAGCAGTTGGTGACTGGCATTGAGGAAGTTTTTATAAAGCGGTGAACTGCTCTGTTGGAAATTTTATTTTAGAAATGTCGCTCAAAGAAAGGAAAGCAATACTCCCGCTTCGCTGCCGTGTAATTAACTGCAGGAGGCGCTTCTGAAGGACATGGGCTTTTTCATTGGCCTTCGTCGAAGTTATTTACTAAATATGCAAGACATGATGGGCTTTCTCGAATTCCTGCAATTAATTTTTCTAAACTTTTTCTTCCCTCCTCATGAATGCAAATTACCATACTTGTTTTGGTGTCTGTAGGTTTTTCTCCATTTTGATTCCTTGCATGCTCTGGAAACAGAGCGTATATCAAGAAAATCATCATCATGGGTGAGATCTCCCAGGATTTGTTTGACGCAGCCCTCCACTCGATTCTTCTATCGGCCAACCTCTTCATATTAACGTAGTTCCTCTCTTTCACGTCCTTTACCACCTTTTCTATATAAATCATACGAGGCTTGCCTTTTCCATTCTTCCCGTTCACCTTTCCTTCGACGATTTTCTTCATCAGGCCACCCTGTCTTAATATATGGCCGATTAGGTTGTCCCGTCTTCTTTTTATAGTTTTCAGCAGTCTTCTCTTTTCTACCACTCTTCTTAAGACTTCATTGGTCACTAGGTCGATCCATTTTATCTTCGTCATTCTTCGGTAGCACCATATTTCGAATGATTTACCCTTTTCTTCTCCGCTGCTGTCATCGTACGTGCCTCACTGTCGTAAAGAAGCTTGCTCCAGATATACATTTTGATGAAATGCTTCCTTACTTCCAAGCTTGTGTTTCCAGCTGTAAGTAGATTCCTCTTTTGATAGAATGCCTTCTTTGCCTGGGCTCTTCTACTATTTCTTTCTTGCTTCGTCCATCGTCGGTTACTATGCTTCCCAGGTAACAGAACTCTTTCACCTCTTCCAGTTTCTGTTTTCCTAGTTTGACAATGGTTTTGGCCTCTTCTCTCATGTTGCACACCAATATCTTAGTCTTCTTCTTAATTATCTTCAGCTAATGTATGGCCGTTGTCCTTTCCATGGTTGTTAGCATCTTATTCACATCCTTCTGTCTCTGCTATGAGAGCTACATCATCAGCGAATCGTAGCATGCTGATTGTTTCTCCATGGATCTCTCCTTGACTTCATTGATGGCTCTTCCGATGCAAACATTAAAAATTACGGGAGACAGTGCACAGCCTTGTCTCACTCCTATCCTCATTCTTGCGCCTTCAGAGATGGGTCCAGCTTTTATCACCTCTACTTGGTTTTTATACAAACTGTGGATAATTCTTCGGTCATTGTATAAAACTCCAATTGTATCAAGAAAAGTCGACTTGAATGCAACAAATGCAACAAATGCAACGTTCAGACCAGGTTAAATAGAAAATTGCTGCAAAAGTGACGTTGATATTTTATTCTCTTAAATACAAAATGTTAATAAATTTTGGATAGTTATATTTAAGCTATTGAGTGAAGCAAAAGTATAGTCTAAATGTAATTCCCATGTGTTTTAGAATATTTTAAAAAGGATTTCTTGCGTGAGAGATAGTTGAATCAGTCCTGTTTGGCATTCAACTTAGCTATTACTTTAAATTCAGCAGCATCAAGGGTCACGCATAGAGTGTATATTAGTCATGAATCATTTCATTCACCCAGAAATCCTGAAATATCCAGGTAGAAGATGAATATTAAGAATATGATGCCATTAATGCAAGTACTTCTTCCCATATTTGGCTATTTTTTTAGTCCTCGATGCCAATATAATACTGCGCTTTTCTTGTGTGAACATTCTTGTCATCGATCAGTCCTTCTAATATATATTTTGTAATTATAAGTAACTAGCCTACAGGAGCTGATGGTTAACCAGTAGATTTGGTGGCCTTATGTCGAAAACGACTGATATTTTAAAATTCCCTCCGCAATACTTGAGATTAAATGGTCATTGCCATTGACTTGCACAGAAATTATTATCATGGGACAGGCATGTAGTCATAAATTTGTTTCAGGGGAGGGGGGGGGCTAAGTCTAGTTTAGCGTAACTTGAAAAAAATCAGCCTTGCCCGTTTGGTACCGACATGTTACAAACCTCTTCCGTGCTTGGTATTTACTTTCTAAGTTCCCATTCCCATCTCTTCTCAATGGTAAAGTTCACTGCTTACCTTGCCATGAAGAGGTGAATTTGACCGACCCGAGAACAGAAGTCCAATGCATATACATCTACATATCAGATTTAAAAGAACAATTATTAACCACACACATACATCAAACTAGCCATCTCGTTTCAAGGCACTTAACACTTGAATTATACGTAGTGTAATCCGGATTATCATGCACACTTAAAATTAGAACAACAAAATTATTGGGAAAAAATTTCGGGAGGGGCTGAAGCCCCAGAAGCCCACCCGCTGGCTACGTGCCTGTCATGGGAGAGTTATTTTAAATCACGTTGGATTCCGCGCGTGAGCAAAAAGCAGCTGTGAAATCCATTGAGGCGTGCTACGATTCTCTCGACAGCAGAGAGATCTTGAGCTCCAATCCGTGCTCTTCTCTCCTCTCTATCTCCCTTTCTCCTTCCGTTGGCGATATCCTCAGTACCCTAATCCTATCAGTAACTAAAAGCCCCTGTGGGTCTAGGCTCGTCGGGCGTTATAATCGGTGTGGTCCTTACACTCCGTTGACTCGGGATTCGAATCCCCTCGGAGTCGGGTAATTCGACTTCCACCGCTTCCTCCTCCCCCCCGTCCCAAAACTGCCCTTCCATCCTCTCCGCAAAGCCACCCACCCTAAGGATTGTTTCAGCATTACGCCATGGGAGTGGTGAAGACCCGCCTCACGTGCATCCGACACTCTCGTGATGGGGGCTTCAAAACGGAGCGAAGGTCCTGAATGCTTGGGCGCGTCCTCTCCCGGGCTCAACCCTTTCCCAGCCCTCCCTCCGAACGAGACGACTCCTCCTTAATCTCGCGCCCACGCTTCTGTCTTCCTCCGTATTCTGACTCGCTCTCCCATACTCTCTTCGACTCCTTCCTCCCTCCCTTCATCTTCTCAACCCTCGCAATCGGTGTGCTAACGACTCCGAAGACTTTCGAACTTAACTCATGCAGATGTGAGCCCGAGGAACGCGTGAGAAAGCAACACGTTCGCTCTTGTGACTTGGATTCCGTCGGTCTCACTCTGTGATTGCAGCCGGTACCTACTCCCGGGAGCTGTTCTAGTACGTGGAACACATGTTACGTGGAAACTACGACTTTGGGACGCTTTTTGAATGATTTGTCAAAAAATATACGGCTTCAATTGACGAAGGAGAGAATCGATCGTAAAAGACGACTCTTGTTGAGGCTAGATGAAGGTAAATTAGTGAAATAGGCCATATGCGAGGCCTTTACGCGTCATGTCCTATATTTATAACTTTCTCGGTGCGTTTTCGCCGCCGCTGACGAAGGTTCTTTTCATTGGTTTACCAAGCTTTTGTTTAAGTCAAACGATGCATGAAGGATATATTTACTTAGAATATAATACAAAGTGGCATAGAAATGAATTGGAATCTTCTTACTTTGCACATCATATGGAAGAAAATCAAGCCTTAAGTTGTAATTCCATTTTCTGGAAAGTTCTTTTGATTTATAGTGCCTTTTTCTCGCTTAATTTTTCTATTATTTTCCTCAATTATAAGCCTTAATATTATTTTCATAGAGTTCTTTCTTTTCTAAAGGCCGTTTTACACGGTAATTAAAACTGCGCAAGTTGATGTTGATTGCGTTTGAGCAGTCGTCTGCGAAAGTCCGTGACGCAGAGAATTGCGAGGACGCTTGCTTGACAGCTTTACACGGTGCAATCGTCGGTGAATTATGTCAGTATTACAATATACCATTCAGTAGCGGTAATGCCGTCAATATATCCATAACGTCAAGATCTGTTAGGTAGCAATTAATTGCACGTGAAAGATGCGATGAATTACCACCACTTTAAATATGTTTTAAGCCATAGTCTAAACATAATAGTGGAGACCCTAGTCCCGTATACTTAGCCCAAAATTTGCACCACGAACGAACGGATGTGGGCCAAGGTAACAGGTTCTTCCTTTACGCGCGAAATTTAAGCTTCCACGTGATTAATCGCCCAGCTCATCATTATTGCATTTTATTCACTACCTAAGGAGTTGAGTGCAAACAAAAACACCAAACTCAATCATCAACAACCCATTTGATTGCTAAAATTCCCCAGGCCGTTCGTTGCCGCTACATCTGCACCATCTAGTGAGAGAAATAAACTTCAAACTTGCTCAAACACATGTATCAGATTAGAACATGTTCTAATTTGCTCGCAAGCGTTCGCGCAGTGGTGCTGCCTGTCCTCGCAAGTCGTCGCTTTACACGGTGCAATATTTCTTCAAGTGTTCTTGCAGGAGCCTGCGCAGTATCAATGACCCAGTAAAACGGTCTTAACAACCCTCTACCTCACTTGGCCCCTATTTCTGTAATCTCTCCACATTATTCTTCACTTACTAATTTCCTCCAACAATATCGTTTGCTCCTTCCTTGCTACTTCCTTGCGTTCATCATGTTATGTTCATTGCTCCATCAGCCAACGAGCCATTTATTCAAAATCCTATCTAGTTTCACATTCTTTCCCTGGGGTCCCATATATTGGCACCATATGAGGACCGACTGCTGTTCAATCTTGTCGCTAGTCTTTACTTTGCGAATATGCTCAAGGTTAGGAACATAAACTCTCACAGGCTGTCAATGAAAAGGGCTATCGTGCGTGTCTTCAGGTTATTTTGTCTCTGGGCGACAATATTTTCTCCAGCCATCCTGTTCGCGTCTTCAGATCAGAAGTTACTTCTGGTTTTCTTTCAGGTCTGGTTGGACTTTCAACTCATTTTTGACTTGAAGATACCAATGGGAGACAATGCTGTCGCGCAGAGACAAACCAAGGCGAAAGAACGTCCGAAAGTCCTTTCATTGATGATAAACCCAGTGGAAACCTCAGATCCTAGCCTCTTAAGTTCGGTAATGCTTCTTTTGCACACGCAATTCTCATTATAATTCCTCTAGTACTATGCCTAAATTCGTCAGTTTGGCTATATTTGCGACTAAACACCTCTTTTATTCAATGTCTTTATGTAGTAAGCCTAGTGCTGATTTGAAATGCTAACTAAATTAATAATTTATGCATGTGGTACATCCCATATTTCTCGCCCTGAATCTGCATGAAGTCTAAGAATAACTGTAATTCTTAAGCCAATTGATTGACAAGCACTTCGTTAACCATATATTTATCTATTCAATGAGTTCCTCTCTTACGTTTATGCCTATATAATACATACTCATACCTATTTATTTTCATGTCAGCGCAAAATTTTGGCGGTAATGAGGAGACGTAATTCCAAGTCGTTTTCATTCGCTCCATTTTTCTCTTTGTCATCATTTAATCGGTTGATAATTCAAAAAAGAATAATATTTCTCCCCGATATTTCTCCCGAGGGACCTAATTAATAGAATGGAGCGATGAGGGTGGAACAAACGGAAGGTATATTAGCATCAGAGTCACAACTCTCGTGAGTGAAAACTCTGTGCAATGCGTGGGAACACTGGCGCGGCAATTGATGAACAAATCCCTTCTCTCCTACTCAGCTTTCTTTTAAAATTCCTCGTTGTTACGACTTAATCTCCCACTCGCTCCCCACGCTTGTAATGAAACGCTTCAGTTCATTGAGGGCGACCTTCTGTCTCGTTTCGGAGGCCGGGAGAGCCTGAAAGAGAAGCCAAGGTGATTGGGAGGAGGCGTTACCACATGTCTATCCTTTAGGAAATGCCTGAGTCAACCAGTTCACTTAGTAAGCTATTTCTGATTAATTTTAATTCTAAGGTGGCGTTCCATCTCGTAATAGCAGATACTCTTTAACAATATGGATCTAATATTTCTTATATTTCTTTTTGTATGTTTTGTCGTTATGACAGCAGATTCTCATATTTTAAAGACTCTAGTTATCGCTGACATGTCTCCTATTCAATCGCCATAATATCTTCTAGATGTGACTTGCGGTCATGCGTTCATATCATAGCGTATTGGTGATTCAGCAATAAAAATATCAAGTGTAAGGCTGCAGTTGCTAGTTGTATTACAAAAAAGGTATATGTGGTGGAGCAGTACTTAGTTAATGTTTTCCTACGTGCCACGAAAGTGCCACGAGAAAAACAAAAGAAGTAGTATGAATATATTACTCCTATACATCCATAATCCCAAACAATATCGCTCGTAGAATCTTCCATCAGCCAGGCTTAAGCGTTCCGTATTGCTTTTCTTTTATCTTCGAGCAGTTATGAATCTGCTAGTTCCTTTAAGTCGGCAATGGTGCTTTCTGGTTTGCTGATTTTTTGTAGCTGAATGTCATAGAATTTAGTTTTAATGCATGGTTAAAAAGAGAAATTAGTCCTTCACAATCATGATATAGATTATATTTTGTCTAGATAATTTTCGTATCTCCATAAGCTCATAGAATACTCTAAATGCCCAGCTCTATGCACCTATTCCTTCGGGACATTTTATATTTGGTCACTATTTTCGTCGTAGGGTACCTTTTTCTATACATATTTCTCAGTCAATTCAGTGTCAATTCAGTCAAGTCTACTACAAGCATCCTTCTGTGTAAGGCATCTACATAAAACTCTGAAAGTCACCGGAAGAGTCTTTAGCAGGCATTCATTGAAAATCAGAGAGAATAAGTTTAAACTTCTATCTCATTAGATTTATTACGTGAAGGTTTCTCGGGTCATCCACCGGGTTATTGCGTCCATGTCCGCCGATGTTTCGATTCCCGACTCGGTCTTCGTCTTCAGGGGTTCTGAACGCCCTTCTGAACAGCGTCTATCGCAAACCGACCCACATAGACCTTAACACAGGCTCTATCTTAATGACAGCAGCCACCACTACCCTTCCCAACGCTGCGCCGTCCTATCCTCCCTTATACAAGTCCATTTCCGACGAGGAAAGCTTGCCAGGAGAAATTCAACGGCTAAAGAAGACTTTCCTTCAAAACGGATACAGTGAGCGGCAAATCTCGCGGGCCCGGGCCGAGAAACGGGCCGCACTATTGAGACCAGGATGAAGAAGCACAGAAGGCACCTTAGGTTGGGGCAACTGGAAAAGTCAGCCATCGCGGAACACAGCGTCATCCGTGATCACGCCATTAAGTGGGACGAGGCAAAACGTCTTTGCCGATCACACGGCTATTGGGATCGTGTTGTCAAGGAGGCCATTGAAATCTGCCTCAAAAAGAAGAATTTGAACAGGGACGCAAGCTTCCAGCTAAGCAACACCTGAAGACCGATTCTCAAATGCATTCAAGAGGACAGGGAAACTTCTCTACCAATAAGGAGACGCCCTTCTGAAGGTCGGTCGATGGACCAATCAGGAGACACCTGACCCCAGGAGAAGAATATATATCAGGAGGACAATATTTGCGATACGGCATTCAGAAGCCTGAAGACGATGACCGAGTCGGGAATCGAAACGTCGGTGGACATGGACGCAATAACCCGGTGGAGGACCCGAGAAACCTTCATGCAGATGATACGCCGGGATCTTTCTTCAGTAGATTTAGTTTTCCCTACTACAAGCATCCTTCTGTGTTAGGCATCTACATCTGCAAAAATTCTGCTAGCCACCGGAAGAGTATTTGGAGGGGGTGAACCAGACATACATTGAAAATCAGAAGGAATAAGTTTACAGTTCTACCATGCAGGTATGCAAAAATGATGCTATTTATGATATTAATGAATTATCTTACCAAACATTGTTTTCTGTGTAAATGTTATTTCTTTTCGTACACCGCTGGCCTATTTGTTTTTATGTCGTTTGTTTCCGTATTGCACCTCATATTGTGTTTGGCGTCTCAATTGAGACTCTGAGACCGGTGATCCTCGGGGTTCATCTTAAATTTTCCCTGGCAGATTGCGAGTATTTTCGTCCACTCAAACTTTTTAGGTGCAATGCAGTAGCTAGCTGTCCAAAGGCTTCCTATGCGAGAGACCCGGATTCAATAACCACTGGTGGAAGGCTTGATTTTATTTTTTAAGGTTTCCATCCTGTCTCTTCTTCAATGCCGTGTTGAAGAGCACGAGCATACTATAGAGCTGCGCGTAGAGGGGCATGTGAGTGCTGATCCCCCCACTCTCACAGACCTTTCGTCACGAGATGAGTGAGCAAATGCCACAGATTTAGCCTCCCTCCCGTCCTTCCTTCCTCCCCCCCAAGCACCCTTCCTCTGCCCCTAAGCTACCCCCGATTGACCACACATTCAAATCCGCGCCGATGACCTCGCCACCGTCAGCTCTCCGCAAAAGCTTCCATTACGTCTATTACAGTAAACGGTGGTGCAACAAAATCTCTGATGTGGCTAGCCCTTTTGAGAGCCCCGTTAAAGATTGAGCGGGGAGACCGAAATGTGTACCTTTTGGTTTGGAAATCGCTCTGCGGGCACGTTCATGGCCGGTTATGCCTGCGGATGTAATGGTAGAGAGCAAGTGAGTGCATTAGCAGTGTCCGACTGAGTTGGATGTGGTAGGTATGCTTCTTTATGAACGGATCCTTCCGCAGGAAAAATTCTCAATCAAATGGAACGCAGAGATAGCAGGCGTTTACACCAACACCTACATCCACGCAATACTTTGCAATCCACCGTAAAGGTGTATCGCAGGGAGTGAAATCACACCAAACATGTATTATATATCAAGCTTAAAAGGATTAGTAATTAATTATAGTATAAACTCCACAATTTATAAAAAGGTAAATAGAGCAAATCAAGAATGCACAAACATTCTGTTACTGGGGTTAGCTTAAAGTCCTTATACCAGCATGCAACTACTTATGCTATCCATTGATACACTCGTATTGGATATATTTGCAGCTATTCATATCCCTAATTGCACGAGGAAAGAAGGACATTTAGAATCTGTCAGTTCGGCAATCAATTTCTCCAATTTTATTCTTATCTAAGGTTCAGTCTTCCATAGTAATTTGGATTTCGCAAAATATTTTTCACGTCATCGGTGAAAATATCATCTTGGAATGTCTGATTAACTCTAAATTTAACTGATTAAGTCTAAATTTCGGCCTACGGTCTGATAATGATTCTCATTTAAGTTCATCTAATAAACTGCTAACACTGACTAATAGCCAGTATCATGGTTTACTGATTTCACGCAATATAAAGATAAGAATATTATGCCACGAGTATTCCTCAATTTACTCATTCAATGGTGCCAATATTTCAGTAGTAAAAATATTGAAATTTGTAATTTTTTTTGACAGACTCTACGGTCAATACAACCTAATTTCGGATCAATTAATGAGGCAGAAATATTACTGCTATTTATTTGCATGAGGCAGAAATACTTACTATTTATTTGCAGTTGCATCAAAGCATTTCCACCTAGGTCAGAGCACTGGTCTGATATTACTACTGATCATGATGGTGGCCATAATATCAGACCAGTGCTCTGACCTAGGTTGAAATTCTTTGATGCAACACGTTTTCGTAGTTTAAACATTAAAATATTTCTTCATTTTTATGGTCTATTCTTCACTTGCTTCGTAAAACCCATGTCTGTTAATAATATTGATACAGTATTGAATCTTTGAATGTTTTCATCTCTACTGAAAACCAGATGATTGCGAAAATGAGTATGTGCTAATTTTTTTTATTAAGGCGTTTGAATGTTTGCCGTGTTTAAATGTATTTGGTAGAGGAGATCGGTCGGTGAGTGTTTGCTCCATTCTTTACTCATGCTAAGTAAGCAATCAAAATATGTTAAGAATGATAATTGCATGTTGCACGGATATATACATATTTGTATTATTACCTCTTCAAAGAAAGATCATTAAATGAATGTCATATGTGTTTATTCTCTTTCGTATGTGCAAAGCCTAAGATGTACGCAATAAAGCACACGAGTCCAGTGTCAAGGAGGAGAATTATATGGTAAACAGGGGTAATTGGTGAAAACAACGATAATAGGACAGTATGAGGTGAAATTAAGCGTTAATGATGCTTTGAAAATGTATGTACACAACTCGTGAATATAAAAAGGAGTTAATGATCTTCCATTGCACAATATCATGCTAAGTATTTGACTTTTCGCATGTATTAGGTTCATGTACTTAATTTTTTCACCGTTGTACCCGTTGTTTTATTTATTTAACCAGCCAATTGGGTCATCCTTCGAATTTTTATCAACAAAACAAACGTTTTCAAACATTTCTTCGACTTCAGTGATTCCAGGAACGAGATCATAATCCGTTTTCTGTTTCAGGGAATCAAGAAAATCATAATTTTGAGATGTAGCTAATTGTCTGAACCTTCCAATGTTATTTTTTAACATTGCCTTAACGTATCAAACATTACACATTTTCTGTGGTACTGCGCCATGTACTTCACTAAAAATACTTTTTTTGTTACTAGTTTAATTGACCTGTTGATATTTTGATATCTAAAGTGGGTTAGAGGTACTCAGGTGGGGACTACCGACGGTCACGCCTGGTAATGAGGGTCCTACCTCGACTCCGAGCCTAATCCGACCCTTCGCGAGCGACCCTAGACCCTCACCGAGGCCCATCTCTCCACGGGTGGTCATAAGGCTGAGTTCGTCCGATTGCAGTTAAATTTTAACTTTATAAACTATAATTGTTATAAACAATGTGTTAGTTTTTACGTGCTCTCCATTTCAAATAGATCACATTCCTTTTTTGATCGATCCTCTACGATAAAAAATAAGATTTTTTGTAAAATGAACGGAAATCATAGTTCGAACTTGGCAATGCTGTACGGGAACACGTGGTTTCCAAGAAAGAGGGGAGCGAGGGTAGGTGTGAGGAATTTTACGGGTGAAATGGAGAAGAGAATGAAGGGAATGAGAAGCGTATCTTACTGCAACATTAAAAAAAAGCAATTGTCATGTGTTCAAGAGTCTACTGATAAATTCTGTTCCCGAAGTCCAAAAATCAGGCATAGTGTGAGACATGGAGGAAGCCAGGGAAGCTATATGCATATAATACCCTGTAAGCCACCATAGAGGTGTGTGGCAGGGGGTGAAATCACACCAAACGTCACATTCTTTACAACAGCTAGTAACAAAACCGACCAGGGGAAACAACATTCTAGACTTATTAGCAACAAATATACCCGAAAGAGTTCTAAATACAGTTACAGACATAGGAATTAGTGATCATAAAATAGTGCATGCGAAATTTATTGTAGACGTTGAAAGACATTATAAACCAAGGAGGAGGGTATACTTATTTGGCAAGGCTAATTACGACGGTATGAAAGAGGAATTAAGGGAATCGTTTAATGTATTTAGCGAACAAAGCAAAGGATTAGATACAGAGGATTCGTGGAGAGAATTTCTTGAGGTTACCCGTAAAGCAGTTAATAAATACATACCAAGTAAATTCATTAGTGATAATACAGAGCCAAGGTGGTATAACGCGGAGGTTAGGAAATCGCTAAAGCGACAAAGGGTATGCCACGCTAGGATGAAAAATGCAGGACGGGGTCTATCGGTAGAGGAAAAAAATGAGCTAGTTCAAAACTATAACAAATCGAGAGCATTAGCAAGGAAATCATGTCGGAAAGCGTTATCACATTTCAAGAGCAAGATGTTAGGAGAATATTTAGATAGCAATCCTAAAGCGTTTTGGTCATATGTGAGAGAGCTTCAGGGAAATAGGTCCACTGTGCACACACTTAAAAACAATAAAGGAATCAGAGTCACCAGCAGTGTAGAAAGGCCAATACTTTAAACACCTTCTTCCAAAGCGTATTCAAATCATCGTCACACAACGCAGTGGAACCACCGCCGAACACTTTCAGTGAGCAAATGCCCGAAATAAAAATTTCATGTCGCGGAATAGAGCAGCAGTTAAAAAGCATTAGTATAAACAAATCACCAGGTCCCGATCAAATTCCCTCCAGAGTATATAAAACATTAGCTTCTAAAATAGCCCCATATCTAGAAATAATATTCAATAAAACACTAAAGAACCACACAGTACCCAAAGATTGGAAAGTAGCTAACATTACACCTATATTTAAAAGCGGTGATAGGGAAGAACCTAGTAACTACAGACCCATTTCACTCACGTCAATCTCTTGTAAGATATTTGAGCACATTGTAGTCAGTTCGATCATGGGGCATTTGGATAGTCAGGGATTACTCATAAACAGCCAACATGGGTTCCGGAAAGGTAGATCTTGGGAGACACAATTAGCTTTATTCGTACACGATATTTTAGTCTACGGCGAAAACAGTACTGAAGTTGATGCGATATTTTTAGATTTCAAAAAGGCATTCGATAAGGTTCCTCATGATAAATTAATCTTGAAGTTAGAGAGTTTTGGATTAAATAAAGACGTTGTGTGTTGGGTAAGAGAATTCTTAAGTGGACGAGAGCAGAGGGTTGTCATAGATGGTATCATGTCGGACACAATCAAAGTCACATCGGGAGTTCCCCAGGGTAGTGTAGTAGGTCCGCTCCTATTTCTTCTATACATTAACGATTTGGGTACCGTAGTTAGTAGTAAGCTTAGACTCTTTGCAGACGATGCGGTAGTGTATAGGGGTATATCAAAAGAAGAAGACAGGAAATCGCTTAGGAAAGATTTAGAAATTTCCTGTAATGCTATTGAAAAGTCACTCAAAGATATGAGTCCCAACAAATCTCCTGGCCCTGATCAAATTCCCTCCCGCGTGTATAGAGAGTTAGCTCCCGAAATTTCTCCCTACCTTCAAATATATACATGGCAGTTAGAATTAAACTTTAAGAAATGTCTTGTAATGAATTTTTGGAAAAAGAATAGCTCTCCTCCTACCACTTACAAAATAAGTAATAATGAATTAACAAACGTGGAATCCATTAAATATCTTGGAATAAGACTGACAAATGATCTTTCCTGGGGTAAACACATTCGTGAAATAATGGGTCCAGCGAATCAAACACTGGGTTTCATTAAAAGAGTATTGGGTAAATGTGACGATCATGTACGAGAAATCAGCTACTTTTCCCTTGTTAGACCTCATTTGGAATATGCTGCCAGTGTATGGGATCCCTACGAAATCGGTCTAAGTAATGAACTTGAACGTGTGCAGCGAAGATCGGCAAGATTTGTAAAGGGACGATACGATAATTATATTAGCGTAACCAGTCTATTAAATAAATTGAAATGGGAATCATTGTCAGATCGCAGGTTGAAATTTAGACTTAATCTCTTCCACAAATTCCAAGGCAATATTTTCAGTGATGATGTTAAAAATATTTTACGAACCCCAACTTACTATGGCAGACCCGGCCATAATCATAAAGTTAGAGAAATTGATTGCCGAACTGACCGATTCAAAATGTCCTTTTTCCCTCGCACAATAAGAGATACGAATAACGGTAAATATGTCCTATCGGAGAGTAGCAATGAATAGCATTGGTGGCTGCATGTTGGTATGAGTACTTAAAGCTAACCCTACTAACAGAATGTTTTTGCATGTTTTCTTTGCAATTTCTATATTTTTAAATAGTATAGTTCTGACTACTATATTAATACTATTCCTTTTTTATGCATGATATGTAGTGCATGTTTGGTGAGCAATCACCCCCTGCCACACACCCTTGTGGTGGCTTGCAGGGTATTATGTAGATGTAGATGAAATAGTATTTAATAAATCCCTCACTGAACACGCCGTACCGATGGACTGGAAAGTAGCCGATGTAAAACCCATTTTTAAAAGTGGTGATAGGGAGCAGCCATCTAACTACAGACCAATATCTCTCAAATCCATTTCATGCAAGGTCCTATAACATATAATTGTCAGTTCAGTCATGGGGCATCTAGATAGCCAGAATTTGTTGTCCAACTTTCAGCATGGCTTCCGGAAGAGCAGATCATGTGAAATTCAACTTGTTCTCTTTTCCCTCGATATTTTAGTTTCTGGCGCAAATAATATTCCAGTGGATGCTGTTTTTCTAGATTTCAAAAAAGCTTTTGACAAAGTGTCTCATAGCAAACTAATTTTGAAATTAAAATCTTATGGGCTAGACAGTAAAATTATATCATGGATAAGTGATTTTCTACATGATCGGGTTCAAAGGGTTGTTTTGGACGGTGTTACCTCACCGAAAATTGAAGTCACTTCGGGTGTCCCACAAGGTAGTGTGATAGGTCCACTCCTGTTCCTTCTGTACATTAATGATATCAGTAAGGTGGTAAAAAGTAAGCTTCGTCTATTTGCCGATGACGCAGTTGTGTACAGGGAAATTCTAAGCCCAAACGATAAGCAATATTTAAATGATGACCTACAAGCAATCGAAAATTGGAGTGATACATGACAGTTGGAATTAAATTTTAAAAAATGTGTAGTAATGAGTTTTTGGAAAAAGAATAGTTCTCCTCATAGCACATACAAAATAAGTAATAATGAAATAACAAACGTGGAATCCATTAAATATCTTGGAATAAGACTGAAAAATGATCTTTCCTGGGGTAATCACATTCGTGAAATAATGGGTCAAGCTAATCGTAAACTGGGTTTCATCAAAAGAGTATTGGGTAAATGTGACGATCAGGTACGAGAAATCAGCTACTTCAGTCAGAACTACACTATTTAAAAAGATAGAAATTGCAAAGAAAACATGCAAAAACATTCTGTTAGTAGGGTTAGCTTTAAGTACTCATACCAACATGCAGCTACCAATGCTATTCATTGCTACTCTCCGATAGGACATATTTACCGTTATTCGCATCTCTTATTGTGCGAGGGAAAAAGGACATTTTGAATCGGTCAGTTCGGCAATCAATTTCTCTAACTTTATGATTATGGCCGGGTCTGCCATAGTAAGTTGGGGTTCGTAAAATATTTTTAACATCATCACTGAAAATATTGCCTTGGAATTTGTGGAAGAGATTAAGTCTAAATTTCAACCTGCGATCTGACAATGATTCCCATTTCAATTTATTTAATAGACTGGTTACGCTAATATAATTATCGTATCGTCCCTTTACAAATCTTGCCGATCTTCGCTGCACACGTTCAAGTTCATTACTTAGACCGATTTCGTAGGGATCCCATACACTGGCAGCATACAAGCTAAGGACTGAGCAACAACAACCAGGGTAGACTAGACACGTTTAACTAATTCAGAAGGCTCGCTTTTGAAATAATTGACACTTTCGTTGTCCACATGGAATCTCGTTTTGAATACTTCAATAACTTCTATTTTGCAGAAATACTAGATGAAAAACAGTTTCCTGCATACAATACATCATTTCCATCGGCGAAATTAAGTATCCTGATAATATGTACTCATTATTTAATAGTGAACAGCTAAAAAATGAACTCATTAACGTCTATTCCAACGACAGTTGCCTGCACATTAGTGACTTAAATATTTTTTGGACAGTGGCCTGGATAAAGTGTATCAAGAAACTGTGGGAATCATAAGACTGATTCAGACATTTCCTGTATCAACTCTACGGTCCAAAAGAAGTATGAGTACGTTGAAGACAGTGAAGACATTTTTAAGAAACTCCATGACGGACTCGAGCCTAAGCAATTTAAGCACCCTGGCGATTGAAAAGGCTTTACTGAACAACCTTCCGAGCGACGAAAGTTTCAAAGAACGCGTCATCGACACCTTTGCCCAAGGGAAAACCCGCCGAATCTATGTGATCAGCAGAAAATATTAAGGCAAATTATTTAGCTTTCAGTGCTAACCTCTGTGCATGGTTGGGTACCGGAAAATTTATTTCAAATTAACAGTGGGGCGAGAGGTAAAGAAGTGAGAAAACATTCTTGAAGCATCTAGAATTCTCTTCATATGCAATGCACATTTTAAAAAAACTAGATTTTAAAAATCCGCCGGAACGGAGGGTTATAGCCCATTTAAATACCCCGGTACACAACGTGTTAAGTCGACTGATTTTTGTCAACTGGAATATTTGAGTCTCTGAAGCAGTGAATTAAGGGGCTGATGAGCTAGAATACCCACTTCGAATACCTTAGCTTCGCTACTGATATTAATACTATTCCTTTTTTATGCATGATATGTAGTGCATGTTTGGTGAGAAATCACCCCCTGCCACACACCCTTGTGGTGTCTTGCAGGGTATTATGTAGATGTAGATAGATGTAGATGAATAGATGATGTTCTCGAATTTTTCAAAAGTAGTCTGTAAGTCACGCCTAAATCCGTTAAAATCTGCTTTGCTAATAAGGTAAATCTTTCTTTTTAATTTAAAATTTTTCAGAATTGAGGGAAAATCTAAAGTGTAGTACCTTGTGGTCACTTATTCCATCGACAATTTCAACTTTAATAACTTTTTCCGTGATATTTGTGGAAAGTAAATCGAGAAGGTAAATCGAACATTCTCCCCTCTATTAAGCAAGCTTACTATTTGATGCGAACAGGTTAAGAAATGACTCACTGATCTCTTTGACCCTACCCCCAGACTAATGAATACACGTTTTCCAATCTATCGATGATATATTGAAATGTCCACCTACAATAATCAGTCTTTCGTTGCTATGGGAATTAATGGACCTGGAGACTAGCTCTCCACGGCGACGGAATGCAACACTGTCGAGACGGAAAAACCGTGAAAACCTTACTGAATCGCGACTTGGGTATTCTTCCGAGAATGTGACGTAATTCCGAGATTCGACCACGGAATTTCCTTGAAAAATCCTTAGCGAATAAGGCCGCTGATCTGTTTCTCGAGTTGTAATACTGAGTGTACATCGGAATGGGGTGGTACATAGTAGGCACAAACATATCTCATTTACAAGTTTACTGCGACAAATGTCAGTTAACACTTAACCTTAAAAAGTGTGTAACTATTAATTTTTGGAGGAGGAATAATTCGATAGAGCGATCCTATAAAATTAATGACACGAAGATCGAAAGCGTTGAAGACAAGAGGTATTTAGGTGTAACAATCACTAAGGATTTATCGTGGGGAAGACACATAAGGGGAATATGCGGCCGAGCGAAGAGAAAGCTAGGATTTATAAAAAGAGTACTTGGGAAATGTGATGAGAAGACAAAAGAGCGATGTTACTTTCCACTAGCTAGACCCCACCTTGAGTATGTAGCCAGTGTATGGGATCCGAATGAATTAGATTTTATCAGATAACTAAACAGTGTTCAGCATAGAACAGCTATGTTCGTTAAAAGGTGTTACGAATGTTAAGTAGTGTTTCAGAAAAATACAAGAGTTAGGGTGGGAATCATTATCAGAGCGTAGGTTGAAGTACAGTTTAAAGAGAAATTTCAATCGGGTAGCTTTACTGATGATGTTAGGCACATATTAAAAACAACAGCGTATTATGCTACATTCGACCAGATAAATAAGATTAGGAAGATAGATTGTCGTACCGATAGATTCAAAATGGCATTTATCCCCCGTACTATAAGAGAACAAAATAGGCAGCATAGGAAAGGGATAGGTAGGTGAAATATTTTAGAGTAGCCTATAGTGCATGATGTATATATTAACCCCTTAAACACTATATATACTAACAATCTAGTTGCATGAAACGATATTGTTCCTTCTTTGCATGACGGTAGTGCATGCTTGGTGATCTTCACCCCCTCCCACACACCCTCACGGTGGCTTGCAGGGTATCGTGTATATGTAAGTACTCATACCAACATGCAGCTACCAATGCTATCCATCGCTACACTCTTACATCTATCTGCATCTACATAATACCCTGCAAGCCATCAAAAAGGTGTGTGGCAGGGGGTGAATTCTCATCAAACATGCACTACATATCATGCATACAAAAGGATTAGTATTTATAATATGTATTGTAGAAAACTACACTACTTAAAAAAAGATGCTAAAAGAAAAAAAAAGATTATACCAACATGCAGCTACCATTGCTACACTTGTACTGGATATATTTAACGTTATTCATATCCCTAACAGTACGAGGAAAAAGGGAAATTTTGAATCTGTCAGTTCTGCAATCAATTTCTCTAATTTTGTAATAATGGTCCAGTCTTCCATAGTAAGTTGGGGTTCGCAAAATATTTTTACCATCATCACTGAAAATATGGTATTGGAATTTATTTAAGATATTAAGTTTAAATTTCAACCTGGGATATGACAATGATTCCCATTTTAATTAATTTAAATACAGGTTACGCTAATGTAGTTATCTTACCGTCCCTTTACAAATCTTTCCGATCTTCGCTGCACACGTCAAGTTCATTATTTAGGACGATTTCGTAGGGATCCCATACACTGGCAGCATGTTCCAAATGAGGTCTAATAAGGCAAAAGTAGCTGATTTCTCGTACATGATCGTCACATTTACCCAATACTTTTTGATGAATCCCAGTTTACGATTTGCTTGACCCATTATTTCACGTAGTATTCACGTGTTTACCCCTGGAAAGATCACGTGTCAGTCTTTTTCCAAGATAGTACTCACTATAAGGTGTTGGAATTCGGGTATCTTCTTCCTTCTTACACTACGAGATCTAACTACCACTGCAGGAATTCCTCTAGTTTAATATGGCTGCTTGTTGTACGTGTGGGGTTTTTGTTTTCCCGAGTTATTTAATGGCCCACTATTTCACCTACTCATTTCCCTACTCTCTATCCTAAACCACTCTACTTCTTGAACACATACGCCCGTGAGATTCCTTCGTTCCGTTCTCTCTCACCCCCTCACGATAACCAAATTTTTCGCTACAGCGTTGCCAAGTGTGAACTATGATTTCCGAGTTAATTTGTAAAAATCTTATTTTTCACCGTAGAGGATCGATCAAAAAAGGCTTGTAATCGTGTTTCAATGGAGAGCACGAAGAAATTGACACATTGTTTATAACAACTATATTTTGTAAAGTAAAACTTAACTGCAAATGGTCAAATTGAAGGGTGGGACTCCCCGAGGAGTTGTAGGCCTCGGTGAGGGTCTCGGGTCGCTCGCGAAGGGTCGGATTAGGCTCGGAGTCGAGGTAGGACCCTCATTAGGAGGCTTGACCGTCGGTAGTCCCCGCCCGAGTGCCTCTAACCTCTAAAGTGTTTCTCTCAGTAAATGTTTAGCAAATAATAATCGCGTATAATTATTCCTCTGTAGATGTACGCAACAAGATATGATCATAGCAATCAAGTTGCAGTGCCCGCAATGTTTTTATCTACATCTTCGGTGTAGATAAAAACATCACCTGCCAGCCATTGCAAGGTTGTGGGAGGGGATGTGTCCGCTCCATATATGTGCACATACCGCTCTAGAGTTACATAAATTAACCAAGGAAACAAAAATCTTCTTCTAGGCCATTTATCTTCTAATTTCAAACTATCATTTCACACCTTTATTTGCATCTGGTCGAGAATCAGATTATCTGGTGACAAAGCCCATCAGTGGAGCATTTCCGTCTCAGGTGGTGAATGGAAACCCTTTTGTTCTGCACTGTCTTCCCTTCTTCATCCCCGGCATCTCGGGGTCGTCTCGCCTGCCTCTATTTCCGTCCCTCTCCTCCCCCTCTAACCCTCCCCCCCTTCTAAACCTCCTCCCGCGCCCACTCCTCCGGCCGATTGCATCCGGCGAGTGGCCGAGCGGCGGACTGCGTCTTCGCCTTTTGCCTCGCGCCCTTCTACCTACTCTCCTCCTCCCTCTTGAACGGTCTATCCTCTTCCCACCGCCAGTCTGAGAGTCGCCCACGGTGCAAAGGAAGAGGCTGGCTTCTGCTTGTCACACTCGCATATTCCTACGCTCCATCCGGTCACTCATTCAAGGCTCGCGATAAATAACCGCACCGGAATGAATTACTCGCGCGTAAAAAAAGTTTTTTACGCACAGAACACACCTCAGTACATTCGCTCGTGTATATTCTGAGAGACGATATAGTGAGACAAAAGAGGACCCTGGCAGAAGGTGACTTTGCCATCCATTCGGCGCATGAGTTTTACTAGGGCTTTCTTAGAGTTGGCCCGTTTACTGAGTGGCTGAAATATATGAAACCGCTAGTAACGCTTCCCATCCCGCTGATAATGATACAGTATGGGCAAATTTAAAATTTTTAATTAGTGCTTGGAATAGATTATTGATTTTATCAAGTTACTTAGTGCCAATCATCATTCGTTTAGTCGGTAATATCTCACATTGGCTAATTCTTTTCATTGAGCTTCCGACTTCAGAAAAATCTGTAAGATGATAATAATTAGTCATTAGTTTAACCCTTATAGCAACGAGATGTCTTCGCTCTACCAGCCAGCGTTTAACCTTTGGTAAAGATATTGGCACTCATAGCTTTCATTTGAGTGGAATATCACAGATCACGCCCTTATATTGACATTGTATATATAAATCATGAGACGCCGTAATTGTGTATGAAATTTTGAGGGGTAACAACATACATGTTTGGATACGACAAATTTATCTCGCACTCTGTTCTACGGAGGAAAGCATTTATAAATAAATAGTCTTATCATTCGACTTACTTCGAGCTCATTAGTTCTTCAGTCGCGGCTCATTAAGATGTTATCATATACCAGGCTTTTCTTCCTTAAGGTCTGAATGTGGCTGTATCATTAACGCAAGGTGTTTCAACCTGCGCCACGGACTTAAATTTCCCCTCGCACCGAACGTCACAGTCATCAGCGCCTACATGATGCGTTCGGATAAGCGCCGAGATAGTTCGCCTCCCTCACTTAGCTTGTTTTTTGTTGGCCAAACCTTCTCCAGGAACATGTACATACATAGGTCCACCGGTGACGTCCGAACGAGTCGGCCATTCGAGTGCCGTATGGAAGACTATAGCATCCCAGGATTTATTATGTGACGGTGGACATACATGTGCTTCTATCGGTACGAAAGATCGCAACACTAGTGAATGAGTCCGGAGCCTTCAAAAACCTGCGTCTCCCCTAATGAGTTTCCCTTATCTGTCAGCGATATCCCTTCGACCGTTCCGATGAAGCGCTTACTTATTAAAGTGGGAAGTGGATGGGTGGTCAGATAGAGGGGATTGGGTAAAAACTATTATGCCATTCACATCGGGCGTATGTTTCACGCCCACGCAATCTCAGCCGCATCGGAGTGCGGATGGACCACCCGGGATGATAATACGTTTTTTCGGATAGTTTCCCCGTGGATGAAGGGAGGATCCAAGCCACGAGAATATTATTAAGCTGGGATGAAAACTCTCAAGCTCTACCGCGAGATGAGAAGTATTTTTTTTTTTTTAAAGGCTTGTCCTACTTACGGGCGATTCGTCTGGGAAGAAAGTTTTGGTATGGCACCCCGATGCTGTACAGCAACTCATCCCGTTCGTCGTCACGGAGCACCGTTATGTGGAGGAAGATGAGAACGCTGGGTGGATCTCTCAGATACGATGATGGGTTCTCTTGCGTAATGTGTAATTTTCTTCCGCCTCATTTCCTGATGAAATACTGTTTTTTCTTGGGTTATATCACCTGTCCGTCACGATGAGCTAGTGAGTGATGAACTTGTCGCGAAAATGCATCTGAGTGCCCAGTCTGTATACCAGCAAATCCATGAATTATGCACCGATACAGCGACCGGATTTTGATTTAAAAAAATCGAGCAGCACACCCTCCCAAGTTGATTCTTCCTTTATTTTGGACCCTTAGGAAACACCTCAAGCCAATGAACCAAGAAAAACGCACTGTTAGAATAGTTTTTTCAGCCTTTTTTGTCCAAAAAACGAACTACAGGGTGGATCTTGGTCACATTTTGGTAATTTTGAAATTGGCAATTGTTTTCCATTTTTAATGCGCACACAACACTTTGAAAAGCTCGAAAAGACTTGTACAAGTACCCGTGATGATCTTGAAGACCATTGAAACCAAAAATGCGTCCAAGGATGGCCATTTTGGGCTGCGCGGGTGGGAAACGGCAATTTCCCGCCCCTCATTGACCTGAAATGGATACGCGCGTCATTCATTTTCGGCCTCGATTCTAGTGAAGATCATCTACGGTAATCGTATGATTGTTTGCTGAATTCCTTCAAGCCCTCTCGTTTTCATGAAAATGTCCTTTTTTGTACTCCTTGGTAAACAAAAATGAACATACTGATCGAGAACTTTTGGTCTAGATCCTATAGGGGACCAGCCCAGGAACTGGCACAATTTTTTCCGAATTTTTCTCGCGATCCCCTTTGTGGGTTGAAAATGGCCATTTTTTACCACTCCAGACCAAAATGGGCCCCCTACGGACATGTTTTTGGTTTGAATCCTCTTCAAGATCATCACGCGCACTTGTACAAGTCTTTTCGAGCTTTCCGAAGTGTTGCGTGCTAATAAAAAAAAATGGCCAATTTCAATATGACCAAAATATGACCAAAATTTCGGGAACAAATCTGGCGTCCTCTTTGAAGAATTTTGAACACTCTTTGTTCTTTGAATTTTTCGTCTAGATCCCATACAACTCGAGTAAAAAAATCATGAAGACTTTGCCTGGTCCCATCCTGTTTCGGTATCCAACTTGGTTATCTAACCACTGAATTGATTTTTTCAAAGTGCAGAACTTTTAATTACAACTATTTAATGCACTTTTCTAGTACTTTTCAGTTTGTAGAAAATTTGTTCTCAATCAAAAATCAGGTTCCAAAAAAATTGACCTAAAAAATAGTGCATTTTCCAAGTTGAATGGTCAAAATAAAGGTCAAGGGTCGTTTTTTTGGACAAAAAAGGCTGAAAAAACTATTCTAACAGTGCGTTTTTCTTGGTTCATTGGCTTGAGGTGTTTCCTAAGGGTCCAAACTAAAGGAAGAATCAACTTGGGAGGGTGTGCTGCTCGATTTTTTTTAAATCAAAATCTGGTCGCTGTATCGGTGCATAATTCATGGATTTGCTGATACATGCAAAGAGTTGGGATTGGTTCTTTTTTCGACATGGAAGGGACTACTTAATGCTGTACATTCATAATTTTTCAAATGCCATGCACTTTTGCAAGAGCATTGAAATGATTCCGAGCAGTGCCAGCCGCACTTAAAGTGCCACCGTGCCAGGAAGTGACCACACACGTCAAGGAAGGCAATCGGTGAGTAGTGCGGGCAGTATGCGCTTGGCCTGCATCCTCGCTCGCGGTGAACGAGATTAGGATCACCAGCTCCTTCATGATATCGATTTCCGAAGGTAATTTTCCTCATCATTATTGACATTACATCCCTGGGATCGATTATATTAGCTTCCGTGTCTCGCTAAGGTTACTATATAATACTATCAATCAACATGATAATGCGTTTCATATCGTCTCACTTAGGGTGGCCAGTTTTGGTCTGCCATTTTTGGCTTGCCGGTGCTCCTTAAGGCTTATCATGGGTGGATTTGGTATTCCTTTTTGTACTCATCCATTTCATTCCTAACGCACCTGTCACTTGTCAGTGCGACGAATTCACTCAGTTTCCCTCTAAGTATTTTACTTCTTTTGTAACTTGCCATCTCAATCTTAATTGTTTATTTCCATTGAAACATATCAGCTGTGGTAGCCCAGCAATGGGTACTCACCGAGGGATCTGGTTTCCAATCTGAGAGAGAAATTTGACTCAATTTGGACTCTTGAACCCAAGTAGTGTGATTTTCAGGGTGCCAAATCTCTCTGTAAAACAGTTGATAGTGCCTTCTCTCACCCCTAACCTAGTTATGTGAATTACACCCGCCGGGCTTAATTGTTGGATAGCTGTGCCCCACCCAAACAAACCAAGTAACCTCGCCAACCTTCGTAGAGTACATATACGAGTGAATTTTGTTTCCATTAAATCCTCTCCGTGAAATCCTAACTCCATAACTGTTTCCGTAACTTATAGCGTCATTACGTCTCAGATTGGTTGTCAAAATCTCAGATAATATTAAAACTCAAATTCCTCGGGAGAAAAGACGTAGAATTGGGATCCGAGGTTAACCAGCCATATTTACTAAACACGTCTTAACCATATTACCTTCCGAAATACAAATTTTATTTTAAATTCCCGCATTTAACGGGCAACGAGTATTTCACATCTTTCCTATTAATATAAAGCTTCTGATCTTACATATTTATTAAAATTTCATTTTTTTCCCAAAATAGGATTGAAAAAAAGTCTCTAATATTTCTGCTCATAATAATTAAATTTCCTTTTTTATTACCATTAATAGAGAGAACAAGTCGCAGAGTAAATTACACTTATGTTATTTTGGGTAAACATATTGCACTTTTCTTTTAGCCTTACCATATCCCACTTGATTTTCAGGAATGATGGGAATAAAACTATTTGTTGTTGAAATGAGAAGAATGCTTTTAAGGCCGGATGTATTATTAAGCGAAAAGTTTCTTTTTACAGTTATCGTGGTTTGCACTCAATGTTTTTTTTAGAAAACAAACTTTTACCTCAGGCCGCTGGTCTTTGATGGAAGCTAATGTTTCTGTGTGCTCCACCCATTAAAAATTCAGTTGCCTGAAGAGGCAAAAATGTAAGAGAGGAAAATTCTACCTACAGGATAAATTGGAAATAAGACACAGCAGGGATCAGGCAACGATCGAATTTTTGCTTACCGGTCTTAAGTTCCAAGAGGATTTTGTTTTCGTCACACCGTAGCGTAAGTGTGAGCCACTGGGGTCGAGAAAGAGAGACTTTCAAATAATCAGTGGGTCATAATTTACTTGATTTTGTGTTCTTAAATACAAGTAATTAATGAGTAATTTAAGCATTATTGCTTAAATATCTACCATAAGGAAGCAGTTGAAACAAGAGAAAATTATTGGTAATGTTGGCGTCATGTAAGCAGAGTTTTTGTCAGTGCCTGGCTGAATGCCAGGTTAATGATTGTGAATTCATTGGATTAAAACCGTACTTTCTGCTTTGGGGAAACAGAAACTGCCGAGGACTACGATTGTCCGGCATCATTTCGCGTCATATTCTTTCTTTCAAATGAGGAATGAAATCATGAATTAGCCTCAAATAGCTATTCTAAACGGAAGCTTAAAACTCTGTAAATTGTCAAAAGCCATAATTGAGTTTGGCTACAATTATTCACGGTTCCTTGCCTACTGAAATAGTTAACAATTTAGGAAAAGTTTAAGTAATACTTTCAAGATATGTGCCATCGTGTTTTATCAGTCGAATAAATAGTACCCTTTGAGAACAGCTTACGGCCATAAACAACTGAAGCACATATGAGAGTAGTTTTGAAGGGGCGTTCGTTGTGTAATACGTGACCTAAATCATTACTTTGCAAAAGAGGAAGAAATTTATGCTTAAATATGTAGAAAAAATCTAATGTAAGCGTATGAGGTTGTTAATAATAATTTTAACCCACTGATAATGTGCGGGAAATTTTTATTTTCAGAGTCGCTATGGATATTCGCTTTCGCTCACAGATTGGTTTGTTAATTGAGAAGCGCTCTTTTGGGCGCCATCACTGAAGTTTTTCCGCATATTCCATGTCGTGCTGACAAGAGGCTTGCTACTGATATTATTTCTGAACCTCTGCGAGGACTTTATCTCTCTCCATAGCCAACTGAAATGAAATAGGCTGTATTGTTCATGAAAGAGATATACGGGTAGAAATGCGAATGAAGCCAACGTCAAATCGCGAATTATCCCATTGAATCGGATGGATACCTCAGTTTTCATCCGGTCCAGTTAAGATATATTCTATGCACATTTTTGACAATTGATACCTTTGTTTGGTTCATCTGATAAGAAATAATGTTTGCGTAACACGCAATGCGATACGAAACCTTTTAAATGTCAACGTGTATTTCTCGGAAACGCCAGCGTATCCTGAATATCAATGTTGCTTACGTTTTTAATCACTTCACACGTCATGAGAAGAAGTTTTCGCCCACAATTAAGGACAGTGATAGATTGCAGCGATGATACCTCGGGGAAATGAGAATAGGCCTTGTAGATTTCCATGTCGTCTGTAGTACAGTCTGTAGTATATTATAACACGTATATATTATAACATTTCTGAATCATGCACGCATTGGGAAATATAAATTAACCCATTTACTCAAACAATTGCCTGAATAATCAATAATTATCATATTGCTTTTTGAAGATTAACTATTTAGTTTGACGTGTCTCGTGAACGAACCCAGTATATTTCCTTAGAGTAGTAGTGGCTTATATGCAGCTTTTGTTGTTCATGCATCACCGCCGTTAAGTAGTGTGCTCCAGACAGAGGTTCTAATGAGGTGTTACTTTTCTTCCAAGCTTGTATTCACAGCAGAAAGCAGATTCATTTTATTTATTTATTTATTTTCGTAGACCCGAAAACAGCACATGTGGCCTTTTACATCGGGCACATTAACTAATACACACAGCACACACAGTCATGCCCTGGGTGACTCAAAGAGTAGAACTAAAGTACAAGTAAATTAGACAGAAACTAGAAGTAAAGTAGAACTTTTCTCTTCACCCTTTTTATTTTATTGATCATTTAATTCACCCATGGCTCGCTCGCTCTTCTGATTCCCAGATAACAATCAATATTCTTTTATCTCATCATGCTCTTGTTTCGCAGGTTTAATATTGGTCTTACTAGCTGCTGTTCTTTTTCATACTTTATCATTTGTGTTATTTACTTCGTCGTAATGCATGCTTTAATTTTCGTGTACCTAGGGCCATGGGCGTAGCTAGGGGGGTCCCTGGGGGGGCCCGGCCCCCCCCAGAAGGCTTGTGGCCCCCCCAGAAAAATTTGACAAATCAAAATTGTGGTGGCCACGCTTCACACAGCGCTGGCAACCGCGCGCCTGCGGCCGAGCCATAGCACGGCGGTGAGGTCCCTTTGGCCCCGTTCACACTACTAGGTTGGAAAGCCAGTAACCCGTACCTATATGCTAGTAACTTGAGTATCAAATTCGTCCTATGGACGCAGGTTGGAGAAACGCTGGTGAACTGATTTTACCAGCCTTGAGTTGCTAGGTTTGGTGCAGGTTACCTGAATTTGTGACTTTCGAATTTCAAATTTCTGGAAAAATCAGGGAATCCTCGTATCAGTCAGGGAGAAACTGAGATAGGGAATTCTCGTTATTTTTCTACCATTACGCGTATCGGCCAGTCTTTCCCACCCTTTATTTCACCAAGTAAAACTAATGTCCGTCGCTGACGTGCATGGAATAAGCTCCATAGCCGTAAGCCGTAGTAATTCGTGAAGCATTCAGTAGTGAATTATAGAGTTATTTAGTAGTGAATCAGACGTATATTTTGTATATCCGTGTTGAGATATTTACCTAGTATTAAAATTCATGAACACAATGTATTTCGCTCATCACAAGGAATCCGAAGCTATGTTGTTCTGAAAATTTTACCTCTCTTTTTTTTAACTTCCGAGACTCAGGCCGAGAGGTAGCGGGAGCACACTAGCTCGTAGTAAATACATTCTTGCGGTTCTAAAAACACGATTATTATTAAAATGGTAATACAAGTATGATCTCATGTGTAAACATAATCTTACGCAAGATCATCTTCGATTCCCATACCTCCCTTCGTGAGACAAGAAGAGCCCTCCTCCCCTCCCCACCTTTCGCGCTCATTGAATAGTCCCCTTACCTCCCTCTCGAAGCAATTTAGTCAAGTCACAAAACACCTCAAATATGATATATGATGCTGCCGTTGCTAATTGCCTCCTTCTTCACTTGCAGACTGAGCAAACATCGCGCCTCGACGGCGCCGTAATAATTTTTCTTAAGATCAAAACGTTGTAACTCCCTTCACGATTGAGATAAAGAAATGATTTTTTCATTAAGTTAGCAGGCGACTACTTTTTACCTTACAAAAATTCAAATTTTTGTCCTTAAGATATTTACATCAGTATAACAACCTTTTAGCTCAATTAACCACAAAAACTGCACTGTTACGAAGTAAATAGTATGAGAAACCTTTATGTACAAGTTTTAATCTAGCATGAGGAACGGTTTGCCGACAATCGAGTGAAGAAAATAAAGTGAAAAGAACCGCGTTTCTAGGGGAAGTTTAAGGAAATATTTTTTTAAACTTTTTTATAAACGGTATCGAAAAACTATTGGCACCACGAAATGAAACGTCTCTTTATGCATTATGGCACATTTTTATACAGCTCATAGCGCAATATTAATTTTAATGTTGCATTTGACAACAGCGCACCTCCGCCCTTGTGAAGATTAACATGGGAAACCAATCTCCATGAGAGCCCATACTGTCAACTAAATGCGGAAAGCACTGTAGTGTTGTGCAATTGATTTAGTTTCGCGCAATCTTGTGATTTTTCCCTTCTATTTTGTTTTTCTTTACGCGCAAGAAGAAGAAAGTTTCAGATATATTCGATCATTTTTCAAGAAAACACTCTCTCCCCCTCCAAGAAATGATCAACGTGAAGATGATGATCCTCCCAGAGACGACCGCACATTCCCCTCCTCTACACCGCCAACGTTTGGAACTTCAACGAAACCCACAGATGAAAAAATGGAAGTAACCGAGGAAAGGGCATCTGAACCGACAGATCTTGGTACTTTGGAAACTGGACCGAAACAACTGAAGATTAAATTCCCGAAAACACTATTTGGAGACAGAAACCGATAATTTGCCGACACTTACTATGAAAAACACCAATGGTTGGAGTACATTGTGGAAAAAGATCGAGCATACTGCTTTGTGTGTAGACTTTTCTGTACCGGGGTTGTGCGAGACCAAAACGAAAAGTTTATTAAAACGGGGTTTTGCAAATGGAAAATATTAAAAGATGCGATCGAAAAACACGAAAAATCAGTATCTCATTCGGATTGTCATCAAAAGTATCTGGGGTAGCAAATGGCTAACGCATCTGGTACTGTACACGAGAAAGTTGTAATTTAGAGTAAAGAAGAGATTGTAGAGAAAAAAAACGTTACTTGACAGAAGTAGCTGACATCATTTCCTGTCTCAGTTGTCAAGGCTTGCCACCGAGAGGATATGATGAGAGCTCTGAATCTCAGAATAGGGGAAACTTTGTTGAATTGTGTAAGCTTTTTGCGAAGTATGATGACTTTTTTGCAAAACATTTTGAGCAGTGCCTTAACTACTGCAGCCCAACGGTTCAGAACGAAATAATAGAAGTTGCAGCCGGTCTAACTCTTCAAGAAATTGTAAAGGAAGTGCGGGAGTGTGGGTTTTATTCATTGATGGTAGATGAAGCCAAGTGTTACAAAGAAGAACGGTTTTCAGTAGTTTTAAGGTACATACGTAAGAGGATTGGAGCCCATCGAAAGGTTTCTGGGTTTCTTAAATTGTTCCACAGCAAGAGATTCCGAGTCGCTAAGTCAAATGATTCAAGATTTTTTAACTAAATACAGCTTGGACGATATACCAATGATTGGACAATCATACGATGCTGCCAACGTAATGTCAGGAAAGAATGCAGCTCTCCAGGTGAAAATGAAAGAGTTACACCCGCAGGCAATTTATATCCACTGCTTAGCTCACAAAGTAAATTTGGCCGTTGTCTATTTCTGCAACGATATCCAGTCAGCTTACAGTTTCTTCAATACTCTTGAAGCCCTCCATATGCACTATTCACAACCTGGTAATCATGCCATCTTAGCAGAGATTCAAAAGAAGCTAGGCATTAAGGGTGGGGAAGAAATGGGGAGCTTAAGTAGTACAAGATGGTGCTGCCGTTACACAAATTGTAACGTTGTAATAAATAACTTCAACGCAATCAAAGAAGCCCTTGAGGAGGAAATCAACGCTGCACGAGATGAGGGAGGCCGTCGCGGTTTGTTGAGATCTATCCCAAAACCTGAATTCGTTGTTAATCTTTTCGTAATCCATTCAGTTTTATCGGTGACCAACGTGCTGAATAAGTATTTGCAAGGCCCAGATGCGACGCTCGGTAGAGCAAGTTCAATTATTGCCAACATTCAAACTTACTTTCGCAGGGAGGAGAAATAATTTTGATGGTTTATGTGCCGAGATAGTAGAATTTGCAAACAACAACGACATTTTGCTAGAGCCTGTGTCTGTCTCAAAGAAAATAAGGCAGCAGCCATCCGCAATAATGAGCGATTACTATGTTGAAACTACCGTAGGAAAAAGCCACCGACCTACCATCTGACACCAACCCTAACACTCGAGTTTACTGGAAAATCAATGTGTACAACAGGGTTTTGGATTACGTTATTTCACATTTTCAGCACAGTTTTGGGTCCGTTCCCCTGGCAAAGGCAGCGAATGCCTTTCCACAGTTGAACTTGACTGAAGCAGATGATTCCATTAATAATTACAAAGAAATTTTGAATATTGATACCCATTCCTTGAATGTCGAGGCAACGGTATTGAGAAATATATTAAAAAACAAGGAACTACACGTCAAAATTAAAAATGTCTGAGCAGAAATAAATGAAGATATCATGCCGAACATTTACAGACTTCTCCAAGTAGCAATCGGCATGCCCGTCAGCTCGGGTGGGTGTGAAAGAAGTTTGTCAGTCATGCGAAGAATCAAGTCGTGGGTTCGGTCTACAACCGGCCAATCAAGATTTTCAAATCCATCCATTCTTCACATCGAAAAAAAACTTGTTAAAGAAAGGATTCCCAGCACTACCATCATTGAACATTTTTGTCAAAAAAAAACAGAAAATTCCTTTAAACCAAATGTTTTATTTCTTTTCTTTGTTTTCACTTTAATATTGAAGTTGTGAGTATTTAATTTATTAGCAGATTACCATCCTAAAGTTTACTATGATCCCTCTGAAAATGTGTGAATCCTCGTTGAAAATAAAAGCTATTTTATTTTCCAACTCGGTGTGATCATTTTCTAGTCTACAACAATCCCGTTCAGTAATTTACAAAAATGTCATCAGCAATTAGGCTTAATTTCAGTTCTGAGAAGGTTAAATTAAAGAACATTTCTGGGGGAGAAACACCCCCTCTTGAAGTGGTCCCATGGGTGGAGGGTGGGTGGTCCCATGGCCCCCCCCCCAGCCAAATTCCCTGGCTACGCCCATGCCTAGGGCATGATTGGGGTTGATTTTCCCCGCTGTACGCACCCTCGAGGTAGCTTGAGCTTATACGATACTCTGTGTGGATTAGATCTGTGGGCACCAATTTATTCGTATATTTCTGTCACTTTCATTTTAGTGATGGGAAATATGACTCTCGTAGATGAGCTGACTCATGACTTAACGCTCACTTCAGCGATCAGCACACTCAGAGTGACTCCCTTTGGAGTCATTTAGATTGAAGGGGCAGAGTCACGGGAGGAAATAAAAGAGGAGTCGTTTGAAGGGGACGAAAGGAAACAAGGATTGGCGGCAAGGATGAAAATGAATTTGAGCAGTAATATGGTCAACAAACATTTATTTAGGAATAATAGCACAGGATTAATATAAATCGTAGCACTTTTTTTACAATTTAACATTTAAAAACAAAATCTGTGACTCCTTTCTCCCTGCCACTTTATTTCTCCTATCTGTAACAATTTGGTCTGCTTTAGGTGTCATTACCAATTCATTTTATTACTGCCCCAACATCAAATTCCCAGTAGAACTCATGGAAAAATTTCATATCACTTAATCGCAAAGAACTGCCTCTACTCGTACCACAGCCATGACTACATGAGATGAAGCCTCTTTAGAGCGGTGAGCTCGGAGACATTATTGAGCTGTGAGTTTGAAGACTCTTTCCTGCAGGCGTTGCGAGCTGTGTGTGGTGATGGCGGAGGGAGTCGTGACTCATTTAATACGACTCTCATGACTCACAGCTCAATCTACCTGAGGCGCTCTTTTGAGCTGACTCGCTCACACTCTGCCCATCTCTACTTCATTTATTTCTGTCCATTCAGTATTACTTGTCACCGTTTCATTGTATTGAGCAAGTGGGTGGATCTATGTGAGTCACCTACTGTGGGCGGGGTGGGTTTATGTTCTCGCGACGGGCGCAGTCCAGCCACCTTCTCTCTCATCCTCCGCCCCTTCAATGACGAGGGGAAGCCGGCCACGTCCGCGGCTTCCGTGAACGGCCGCGGCGCGCGGCAATGTCTGGCAAAGGCGTGAGCAGAGTGGCTGATGGGGCGGAGGGAGGAAGACAGGGAGGAGCTGTCGATAAGGGGTGACTTCCCCCCGGCAACAGCGTGCGTGATTATGGGGACGGATATCACAGTGACGTTCCTGAGAAAGGAGCGACTATAGACGGCTCTCTGCTAACTCCACGAAGATATTAAAACCTCTTGTGAGGGGCGCGGTTGGAGTAGCAAGAAGTCTCATCATCCAACTTATGCTGCCTCGAATAAAACGAATTTGTTCACTATTATTGGAATTCACATCGAAATCGAACTCATTTACATATAAATATTCATTTCGATCCGAAATTATAGGCCACGAATTTCCTTGCATTGTGTCTTCTAGTGTCCGAGGTGAAGTAACGTATGGAAATTATTTCAATAGTAGCGCGAGTATGTTGGTGTTCGCTTTTGCTTACTGTGGAAGAAGTGTCGTGAACTAACATCTACAATTCTATTCATCATCATTGGTCAACAATCCTAGGATTGATTTGACGGAGCTTTCCACTTGTTTCTTCTATCGGCCAACCTTTTCATTGTGACATAATTCTTCTCCTTTACATCCTTCACAACCTGTTCCATGTATCTCATACGAGGCCTGCCTTTTCCAATCTTCCTGTTCACTTTTCTCTGGACGATAGTCTTCATCAGGCCATCATGTCTCATGATATGGCCGATTAAGTTGTCCCTTCATCTTTTTAGAGTTTTCAGCAGACTTTTCTTTTCTCCTACTCTTCTTAGGACTTCCTCGTTACTTACTCGGTGGATCCGTTTAATCTTCAGCATTCTTCTGTACAATTCTATTAGGATGACCAAAATCTATTTTCAACAGATTTTCACCTACTCTAAGGGCTTGCTTTCAAGTATTTTTGTCTATGAGGTCAGTCAATTTTATTTCATTGCTTGAAAAACTACGATTTATGCACGATACTCAAGGAAGACATATCCATCTAATTTATATATGGAAGTTAGTTCGTGGTAATTACGTTTAGGTACAATATCTTTGTATTAGGCGATGGGAGTGAAAATGAACGACCGATGTGTGGCGGTGTCCCTAATGCCGTGAAGCATTGTTCATATACCGTCCATAAGCCAGTACTGAGAGGTAAACTGCCTTTCATTTGATGTTTTGAAGCTATGCGGAGATGGATTATACGCGACAGGGCGAGGTCATCGCTATTCCGTTTTAGTGCAGACGCGCTTTTTTCCCATGCGTCATCAACTGCATCGTCCCCATGTGGAGATCAGTCGGTTCAGTGTCACTCTTTTGACGTTCTATTTTCAGTGTTTGATGTCTCGCTTTTCCCATTGAAGTGAGGAAAATTGGGTCATTAAAGGCCGAGTGGACGTTTTAATTTTATTATGTAACTAGGACAATTTTGCTTTTCAATAATTAATCTGGCGTAGGGCAAGTTACACTCACTTTCGTAAAGCAAAGACGTTGATACTCATTATTTATTCGACTGCGTCATATTTCTTTTACTCATAAATAATTTTGTGTATCATCGAGTTAGCTAAATAGAATATTTATTATTTACGAAGACTTATCTATTTAGATCAGCACTATGTATTGAAAAACATCAAAATATCACTTGTCAACTTTCGTATAGTCTCATGAGATATTAAAATTTTCCTTCCCATAGCGATTTCCGATTCACACATGAGACTTGTTGAAAGTGAAAATTGGGCACTTCTCTAATTTCAGGATATTGGGCACATTTTCCTTCCTTTCACATTTTCTTCGACCAGTTGGCCGGGATATCACTCGCTTCTACTGGTAATCGAAGTTCGGGGCGTGGTGCAATATGACCTAAGTCGTTGTCACACCCCATAAAAGAAGTACTACCCTACTACTCTATTTAAATAAAAAACTTTCCTTTCGCAGTTACGTGGGTATCTCGATACGCCCTTGCGCAAGTAGTGTGGGAGAAGAGCTGGGGGACTGCATCCAGACGTGGGAAAGGAAAATTTACCACGGGGTCGTTACGTAGGCCGTCGCCCACTCGGCATTTCATTGGGAGCACTTGAGGGAGCGTGAAGCAGTGTGGTATTTAAGAACTGTTCTCCCGTGGGTGAGAGACGATTTTCGCGGAGAAGAAAATGGAATGCTTCCATGGAGACGACGATGGGCGAGTAGTGCACTTGACCCTCCCTCTTCCTCGGTTCACCAACACGTGTCACCCTCCCCTAGCGTAATCACGGCCAGATCTTGGCGGTATTTCAAGTCGATAGTCAATAACCAATGTCCTGAGTTATTAGTTCTGACGAAAATATCAAAATAGGATATTGTACAGTGTTAATACTTCAACATGATCAATGAAGCCAATATTTTCAGGTGGGGTTACCAGCGAAAAATATCTTCCTCTGCCGGGATTCAAACTCGGGCCCTCAAGGTGAGAGACCAATAATATCCTATAATCATCACCCCAATCCGGCCCCAAAATGTATGAATCAGTTAGTGCTCTACACTACACATTTCTTTAATGTGTTTTCTTAAATAGATATAATACTTTAAATCCGGGTAACTATTGTTAACAAACCCTTTGCATTGGATAAATATCCAATGCCCAATATTGGGTACTGAAATTTCAAACCTTAAACACATTGAAATCTAATACATCAAAATACCGGGCAGCTAGTATCACGGCTCCGGGCGCCGCCAGCCAGCTTCAATTCCGCGAACACCCCTTCCACCTCCTTTCGTCTCCAGCACCACGGAGGGGAATGTGCCCTTAGGCGGTGATCCATCCGGCCATTTGCGGTCTCGGCCAAGAGTGTGGATGGGTGTCTATGGCGCCTCATGAATCCCCCTAGACGTACTCATCCCCCTTTCCGCGACATCCCCCGTGGGTCTGGTCAGTATTGTGGTTGGAGTGTGATGGCTTCCCTGTTAGTGTAGTGGTAAGAGTATTGGCCTCTCGCCTATACGGTCCCGGTTCGGATACCGGTAGTGAAAGATTTTTTTAAAGGATAAACCTACTTGAGTGCTTTGTAGAGGACGTTCAATTTCAGTACTCCGTCCGTCGGATGGTACGTTGAGCTGGCCCCCTTGGCACCTATCGTTAAGAGCTAGCTAATAACGACACCGGGTTTCTCTCCACCATTCTCCAGAACACCATTTCATTCCCATCATTATACTTTTCCTCCCGGTCTAAAGCGCCTATAAGTTCGAGTACAGGCTTGAAAACTACAGATAGCTCGCTTTCTTATCCCAGGAGCCCGGGCTCGAAACCCAAATGTGCTAGAGATTTAGTGTTTAGTGTCGTCCCGGTTTCTCCTGCTTGAGTAACATGTGGAAAGCTTTACCAGAAATAGTAGTTGCGCTAGGAAGGTGAAGTGACATCTAAGATGGCTTGAGCCATTTAGGATAGTTGAGATGAAGTAAGAAAACGGGAAACAAAGGGGAACAGTGGAGTGAAACCCGGTGTCAGTAATTTTGTGGTCTTAATGAAAGACGTCAAGGGGTCTGCGGTTTGGGACGGGATGTCAAGTTCTTTTGGGGCTCTTTTTAAGCGTAGGCTTTAAAAAAAATAGCGTTTCTGCTTGCATGCTAATTACGACGTTAAAGGTTTTAGTTTCTTTCATTGATAATGCGTTTCTCTCCATCCTTCCTCCTTTCCCTGCTAAATTCTCTCCATGTTCCAAGTTATGAGATCCATCTCCCACTCAAAGGGCAATTGTACTCCTTTATTCCCTGTGGTTGTGCTCGTGTCCGAACTTTTTTATAGAGCGGTGGGATTAAGGTTTTAAAGAGTTTTCTCCGCCGCTTCTTGCTGGGGTTCGTAAAACAATTGCGTCTAAATCCGCCTGGCCCTATTCCATGCCCATCAGCTTGTTGATTTAGATATGAAGAAATTTGCCTAAAAGGTGTCCATCAGAAAACTGTGCTCATCTTACAGGCATTCAGGAATATATTTTAGTAGAGTAAATTTATGGAGAAGAAAAAGGAAACGTATGTACTTTGTCTAATTTCTTTTTTAAAATTATTTTTGATAAAAAATAGTCTAGATTGGTTATATTGGCTGCATTTGTTTGTTGGATTAGTTTCCTGCTTGCATGCTATTCATAAAATTGTGGACTTCATTCGACTTCAATGAAACTAGCATAGTTTCATGTGAAAATATTTATTTTTGGGTGAACGATCCGAATTGTAAGAGCCCGGTAACAAGCAAATACAGGCGGTCCAAAGCATAACGGCAGGGAAAACGTATGTCTACATTCGGTGTAAAATTCATAAATTAACGGTGCGTGGTGTTTATTATTAGTACTAATACATTATCAAAATAAAATAGAGACGTGCTCTTAAAAACATCAGTTAATTGTGAGCGATTTCATTGGTGTGAATTTCCTTCGGTGTAATGCCCTTAATTTAAACTGGTTACGATGAAAGAACTTAATTTCCAAGTTTTCAAAATTTTAGGATCAAATAATCAAATGTTACGTCGTACCTTGACCCTTAAGTGGGTGGATTAGATTTCCGCTCACTGTCTACAAAGCTACCGCACTAAAGATTTTATTTGACCTAAATGTAAGCGACGGACTGATGGAGCCTACATCATGCTTAAGTGCTGGTAAACATTAAACACCTCCCTTGGGGGAATCAGATAGGCTCATTTTTTAATGTTGGGAATATTGATTTTTATTCCTTAGGCATACCCAGTTAGTAGTGAATTGAAATGAGATTCTTATATTACAATTTCTTTTCTCACCTTGTTACTAAATTGTACCTCGTCAGCATGAATTGTGGCTATTTTTACCGTGGTACCATAGCGTCAGGAAATTAAATATTTATATCGATTACTTATCTATTCCTTCCACTTGAGTTTTATCCAAATCTGTGCAAAAACTGTGAAATATTTGTTCTTATTTAAGCGTTGAGTTACGAAAATAACTTACCTAAACAAGTTGTCAATGTTTGCGGACATTTTTTGAATCATGTGAAAATAGGCACCTGTCAGAGTATCTTTGTCTCCTGAGTAGATTAATTTTTCAAATTCTAGAATAGAGATGATTATTTAATTGTGTTATTTTCAGTTTTTTCAAGTTTTACATTATGCTTATAAATAGCAGTTGCATGAATAAATACATTCCCTGATATGTGAGGTATTAATTTTACCCGATGATACTCTGTAGACTGTAGTCAATAAAATCCAAATCAAATAATAAAGAGGATGTTACTTGATTAGCAATATTCATTACGAAATATTTCTCATTCTGTCACTCAATGGTACGGTCAGCTTAACCTTTATCCATTTATGCCTTCATTCAGCATCTCATCTCTAAAAAAATACTAAAAAGTACAGTATGTACCGGATACAACTGAGAAACAAAACCTACCTGGTATCACGAAAAAAAAATGAGACATCACTTCCTTTGGTACTTATCATAGTGAAATGTCTACAATAAACTTGGACGTCAGAAGAAAATTTGGATGCCATTCAGAGTGAACATTGTGCGATATTCTTCTATTGTAACGCCTACCTCTCGCAAATATTCTATGACTCGATGTAGCCATCATTGAGGGCTAAAGCAAATTTTATTTGCTTGAGGTTGTGTTAGCTTATACTGATGCTTAAATTTTATTTCAATTCCACGAATTCCAGAGAAGAAATCCGTGCAGTCAGAAAGTATTCATCATTCAATTCAATGCTTGTTATGGAAGGAACGTATTTTTAAATTTTCTTAACGAACGGTACGCAAATTTTCCGACGGTAAACAGCTTTTTCTTGTCCGCTCATGTCTGCTCATAGTATCCTTGCACAACAGCAGAAATGTTGTGCTCCATTTCGTTCATTGGTTGGTTGGTTATTCAGGTGAGGTGACCGGCAGGTAAGGTCATTTGCGCCATTTAGGATAGATGGGTGATTGGGTGATGGTAGGAGTTTTCGGGAAATGGAGGAAGGGTGGAGACGAGAGAAACCCGGTGTCGGCACTAGCCTACTCTTAACGAAAGGCGCCAAGGGGACCACGGCTTAATGTCCCATCTGACGGACGGAGCATTGAACTTGGATTGCCCTCCACTAGGCACTCCAAGTGGGGACCGGTTTTCCACAGAAAAATCCGACACTGCCGGAAATCGAACCCGGGTCCTCGGGATGGGAGGCCAGTACATTAGCCACTACACCAACCCGATCCCCTTCCACTTCGTCCTTATCAAAGTACCTCCCGAGAGTATTTCATTTTCATTCCCCACCTCGACATGCTCTCCTCAAGTTTCTTCTCTTTAACGCTTCAATATCTAAATTTCTGTTGGCATCACATCATATCCAGAAGTTTTCCCAAGTTGCTGTTATTCAAAAACCGTATATTTTTTGCAATTGATGGACGTTGGGAAAAATGCTGCTGGATTGAAAGATAAGAGAAAGCGTCCGTTTTGCATTTTTCCCAATGCGATTTTATCCATTATTTATCTCTCAAAGTTTATATTTTATATTCAGACGTTAGGTGTAGCTCTCCGAGTTAACAGTAGGAATAAAAAATCGATCAACTCTGGTTTTAGAAGTACAATGCCTAGACTATTTTGTTACTCCCTTCAGCTTCAACGTACACAAGAAAAAATACCTGAATCTTGTAGCAATACCAAAATCCATAGGTACTACTTACATGTATCGTAACTAAAACTTTATTCAATTTCACACATCGAATTTCACTTCGTTTACTCCAAAATTATATGGTAATTTATTAAACTAGGTATTCATGCAAATAGTATATTTTCATGGTGGTCGTAAAACATCCCTTTGATGTCTGGAATCTCTATACCTTCATGAGGTAGTGCTGAGCCATATAAATTATATCAAATGTCATTTTATTTTTGCTGCTTTTTGGGTCTCTAATAATTTTTAACCACATTTTTTTAACGGAGGATCACACTCGCAACATTCCGCTACTGGCGTGGTCGTATCTTTTTCATCGTCCTTATAGAGGCCACTCCGTCACAGAATCTGTGATTTCACATTCCCATTGTCACGATCGGGATGTGAACTTTTGGCGCGCTCTGGTTCATGAATAGAAAACCCGTCTACATCTGAAATTGCTCCAGTGCTTACCATTCCTCTCTTTTGGTTGAACCGCAGGTGATCGGTTGTTGCATCCTCAGAGCAAGGACCGAAATAAAAACACGAATTTCTTCCACTACTGGAATAAAATGTCTTGTGGCTACTTTACAAGATCAAAATTTCAGATCGATGTTTGTATTCATCTTAACTATAAGGGCTGGTTTTGGGGTTTCGCGTCTGTTAGTTCCTTAATCTTGCCTTGTCCAACAAGAGGCCATGTGAAATTTCATTTTTTATACCTTTTTAAACCACAAGAAAACATACTTGGCATTGGCGGTGACATTTTCATGAAGCCGGTAAAAATATTATAACATCATGTTCGCGTACAATCAGATTATATTGTGTTTTTCTCAGCTAGTGTTCAACCATTTCCAAATGCTTATAATCTTATGTAGTCTCTCATACTAATGAGCGCGTATAACGTAATATATTACAGATCATTGTGCCCATGCACCATCTAGCAATGCATGTATGGTTTGCGAGTGAAACCATGGTCCTGTCTAAATTAGACTTTCAAGTACAGTTGAAGAAAATTTTACTTTAAAAGAGACAGGGAATCCTTAACTTGGCATTGTAGATATTCTACCAACGCTTTTACGACTTTGGATGCGTGTATTCCGTAGCTAAAAATATACGAAAATGACTATGTCGAGGCTTTTCCACCTGTTTCTCTCTCTCTAGTGTGTGTGTGGCTCTGTTTCTCACTGTACCGGCCCCGGTGACGGCGGGGTAAATCCCTCGCCGTTCAATCTCAGGGTCGAGGGTTCGAATCCCGCCCGGGGAGGATTTTCACTTTCCGGGGCAAGGATGTCTGTGACTTCTACCCTGTTTATTGGAAGAGAGGACCGAGTCCTAAATTCTCAGGTTAAAGAAAGACAAATAAAATAGCGTAGCCGTCGTTTGAATGTGCTCCTAATGCCTCAGGATTGGGCATTCCTGTCTAAGCCCCTTCTACACTCTCACATTAGACTTGTGCCTTTTCCCATCTGTCTTTCTATCCCCTTCGTCTTTGTTCATCTCCCCCGACGGCCGAAGTGAGCCTTTTCACCAGCACACCACTGCCCGACCACCCGCCGGGCGCCTCGGTGGTCGCTAGCGGGGTGAGTTGCTACAGAACCCATTCCCTTGTTTACTCACCGAATTCCCGATTCGCCTGGTGAATCTTTCTTCTCCCCATCTCTTTTCCCTGTCACTAAGGCCGGTCCGTTACCAATCACATCATCTTCCATTCCCATTTAATGCGTGCGTGCACGGAAAACTACAACATCGGTGCAGTCTCATCATACCATAGCGGAACACGTGGAAAAAGGTAGTTGATAAGGTGGACAGATACCTACGCGACTTTGCTCCTAGATCTACATCTGCGTAATACCATATGAGCCACCGCTAGAGTGTGTGTGGCAGGGATGGAAGGATCACGAAACATAAACTACTTATATGCAACTAAGAGCTTCAATACTACTGTTCATGAAAAGTTGTTAGATATGAGTCTTGTAAAACTAGGTTGTTAATATGTACAGAATATGAATTAATTACTGGTTAGAAAGGAATTTCTCTAAATATACTTACCTGTATCTTCCTAGTACGCATGGGTTAGTAGTGCAAAAATATGCTTCATGCACTATAGCGATATTTCACCTAACTATCCCTTTACTGTTCTGCCTATTATGCTCTTTTACGGTACGCGGGGAAAATGGCATTTTCAATCAATCGGTGCGACAATATATCTTTCTTATCTTGTTTATCGGATGACATCTGACGTAATACGCATGGGTTCATAATATACTTCCAACGTTATTTGCAAACAGATTAGCTTCGAATTGTTTTATTCTAATTTTAACCTGCGTTCTGATAGAAATGTATATCCTTGTTCTTCTATTAGACTCGTAGCTGTGATCATAAACATCTCTCGTATTAATGGTCTTTTGGTTATACTGAGGATTTTTGGTAATAATAAACTTTAAACCCTTGTTTTTGTACAGCCTGTTTGAGCCTACAAGAATAACGTAACACATTGGTGGAAAACCAATACCCTCCCAAGATACGCTTTGATGTATTTTGCGGGAGTTTTGCCACCTTAAGGAAGAATGCCAATCTCTGTGTTTTCATTCAAAGGGCAACTGCACTGTAACTGATGTGAGACGGTTCATTATCAACGTTCTTCTGTTCCACGTGGAATCAATCTTTCGTCATTCTCTTTGGATACTCGTGTAAAAAGTACAGACTATCTATTGTGCACACGAGAATTTTCCATCAATCGAGAAGTGACTTTGCTTTCATCCTAAGAGGTATGGTGAAAAAATTGAAAAGTATATTGAAGTAAAATGACAGCAAATGACTGAAATTTTTACCAGCTGCTCGTCCTCCTTGATTTTTATATAGTCTTCCATAGCTCTCACTGGGATATATTAGATGAAAAAGCTATGAAGTAAATACAAGCGGGCACATGAATGTGAAAGCAAACACGTACTGCTATAACCGTAGTTTTTGACCCGTTTGATAAATATGGGAGAGCACATCTGACGTCAAGAACAACCGTGAACTGAGAACACTCACTGAAGGTGGTGGGTCGCCCCACGCACAGCATTTGAGAGCTTTGAAATATAGGTAAACCTATGTTGAATGGGGATGTTGGGACTTTCTCCTTCTTGTAGAGCCAGAGAGAGACTGGGCGATGATTGAAAAGGGATGGAAATAAAAGCTACCATTCTTGGCGGATAACGTATGCTGCGTCCGGCAACTAATTAGAGCAAGGATTGAGTAGGAGGGCCATTCATGCAAGCGGGCGAGTCCTGCCAACCCTTTTGCAAGACCCACGCAGTCCACCCAAGGATGACTAGAAAGTGAGCATGCAGGGCGAAAGGGTGTGCGAATCCTTGTGTGTGGGTAAGAACAACCTGAGCGGAGCGCGGAGGTGGAAGACGCAGCCTTACGTAAACTCCGACAATTCACCTTGCGCCGCCTCCCCCCACTCTCTCTCTCTCTCTCTCTCGCTTTCTCGTTATACTCGTTGGAATAAATTCGCAGCGGGGATATTTTCGCCCAATCCGACCGTCTCATATTCATCTGCCCACAGACTTTCTTCTTCCATTCGGCATGCCATGGGTGTGCCGTGGGCCGAGGTAGGGTGGAGTAAATTCCTGGAAGACTGGCCCAGAATCTACAGATGCTCTTGATCACGAGACGTGTCATTGCTAAGTATGATGCGAGAGGCACGGTTCGGAGCTACGATCCTCATTTCGCTGCAAATTGCATGAAACAACTTGTATACGTTTACATAATATCATGCTAGTCTCCTTTAGATGTGACCACCTGTAGAAACCATCTAGTTGCAATGACTCTTATGTCTGACATGTCTCCATGAAGTATTAGCTTTGTAGCTTTAACTTCCATGAAAGTAATGTATGTTTGGTGATCTTACTCCCACTGCCACACACCCTCGCGGTGGATTGCATGGTACTACGTGTATGTAGATGTAAGAGAGTGTGGCATGGGGTAAATTGGCACGGTACATGCATGAAAATGAAGAATTATAATGAAATGGTAGCTACAAAAATGTATCGACATCTACTGACCACCCTGCGAACCACGTCGAGACTATGTGATAGAGGGTGAGTTGTCAACTTTACATTACGCGTATGCACTTATGTTTATATAAATTGCTTTGTTTGTGGGATGACTTCGGCTAACGGCTCCATCAGTGTCTGTTTTACGCGTAGTGTTATCTTCTGTGCCATGGAAAACAGACATTATGGTATCATTAAACCATTTATTACGTTCAAAAGATTCCATACCGGGGAATTTCGTGCTGTTGTAAAAGAACTTGTTGCATCAAGAAACGTTCTGCAGTGCACAGTGTTGCTGAATAAGGTGTGCGAGAAGTGAGTTACACGTTTTGTTCAAAGCGTCATCTGCAGCATGTTGAATGCGGAAAATGTTAGCTGCACCCGTAAGTAGTGCTACTAAAAACTATGAGTAATCGAGGAATAGTAGCAACTGAAATCTTTTAATTCCCATCAGCGACTCACTCTCCCTTTGAAACATGCACTCGAAAATATATCGGAATTTCCTCCAGAATTTTCCTGGCGCGAGCCATAATTAAGTAGTAATATAATATGATTTTGAAGTAAAACATTGCCCTTGTAATAAACTGAAGAGAAAATTTATTTTTTATTTTACTTTATTCAAATTTGGCCTTTCAGTGTGAGGAAATAACGTGGCTTAATTTAAACCTGCCTTTCATCATTTGAAGCCTCTTCAATACTAATTTGTGACAGTAGAAACCAAGCTGTAATGAAGGGATTCAAAATAACATGTCACGTTGTAGCGGAACGGATAGAACGTGATCAAAAGGGAAAAGTATGTGAAACAACATATTCTCTATTGTAAACCAGATGAGATGTGCATTAACGTCAGGGCTATAGTGCGGACTGAAGCGGAAGAGTAAGGCGGCTTGGGGGTATTGCCCTCTATTGCATTTTTAGGTGTCGGCGGAAGTCTGGTTACTTTTTACCCTCACTTAGAAAAAGTAGAGTTGCTAACCATGACTGGGAGAAGTAGCGTGGCTGATGGACTCCTCCTGTCTTACTCTGAGCTAATGCTTGCATGGGCCGGAGTGCGGCCAGCTGAGTAACCGCCAGTTCGTCCGGCCGAGACGAGGAAGAGCAGTGAGCTCTGTCCCAGAGGGCAAGAAGCCCCAACCAAGTCAGGAGGGAAAAAAGGTGAGCCCGTTGAGGGTGGGGTGAATGGAAGGAAATGGGGGGAGGGAGGAGGGGGTGCCAGTGTGTTCTGTAGGTCTTTGTCGGGGGCTGGTTGGGGCTCGTCAAGGGCGGCGTGGGAAAGCTGAGGACACTCTGCGGGGGTAGCGATGCGGGACGCCGGCCGCCGCCGATGAAGGAGTACGAAGAGGGGAAAAAATAAATAATTTTTTCTGCTCTCTCTTCGGTCGTTCCATTGGAAAGGTGTGCGCGCAGCCGTCGGCGAAGCGCCGGTGCAAAGCCCATCATTTATGCGTCGGGGTGACTCCTTCACGGCACAAAAACATCCCGCGAAGCAACCGAAAATTTAATCGTATCGACGTCGTTCGCCTTTGCTTGACACACTAGGATTGCTAGGATTAGATCTCTCTCCAAATGACTTCCTCATTCTTCTTATTACTCTAGCGTAATAAATTTTGAATGAAGTTAATGGCCTGGAATGATGACTCAAATGCTGAATTTAGATCACTGGTGAGAAAAATGGCTACGTGCATGATAAAAAACCCAATTACTTTTTCACACTATATTAAAAAAACTAACCAAGGCTTCAACGAGTGAATTTCACTGTCCCGGTCAAAAGTTTTCGAAACCTTCCTTGGTTTATTAAATACAGTGTGAAAATAGTAATTGGTTTTATTTTATTACATATCATGCATGTGTCTTATTTTCACTAAAACAAGCCTGATTCCAATGCTCATAGAAATGGTCGTATAATATTATACTTATGGCGAATTACGGGCAAGGGCCTAGCCACGCTGACGCATTTTATGTGTTTATGTAAGTGTAAATATTTCAGAAAAATTTGTGTAAAAAAACTTTTGACATTGTGATATTAATTATGAAATAAACAAATAAAACACACACCGGTTCCCGTGAGGTCACCGAAGTTAAGCATCATTGGGCCCGAACAGAGGTTGAATCGGTGACCCTCCTCCATACCTCTTGTCCCCTGTTTGCGAGTGACGAGCAGGTTAAATGTGTGTTGGCACAGTGCATCTAAAGAGGTACTAAGAAGGCTTCAGAAGCCTCCTGCCCACCCCTCCAAAAATAGGGCGAATTAAAAGAAATACCAAAGGTATTTCAATTAGTTTCTCGGGCTTTCCACCGGTTAATAGGCACCATTTCTGCATTTCTGTATTTCCTTTTGAGATACCGCCGAAGAAACCTATTCTACGTTCGCTAGGATGAAATCATCAGTGAAATCCATAGCTGTGGATTGAATTGTCCGACGGACTAGCTTTCCCTTGGTCCGAGAACGTATGGATGACAAGAGACGAGCTTTGGATCGTACTGCTAAGAAACTGATAGCCCTTCACTTGCATTTTTCTGCAATGGGGTCGTTTACCATATTTTTTTAATTGCCGAATCTGATAGAGTTTGTAAAATAAAAGGACCCGTATTTTTCCGTTTTCTGATCCGAAAATTATTTCCCGAGTTATAAGCGGCGAAAAACCGATGTTTTTAACCCTTTCGGAAAAGTGGGTGTGGTGCAACCTCTGACGTATATCGACTTCGTCCAATCACAACTGAGCCCGCGAAGCTACTTCACCTTATCGCAAAGGGGGGGACACATCTGACTCGGCCAATGGGAGCGATTTCGACAGCATCTGTGCGAGCAGACCTTCCGAGAACCCCCCTCCACTCCCTTCCCCCTCCCCTGAAAGCAGTCAAGGACGGGAGGAAAATGACGTCAATGTTATCACAGCAGCATTTTCGGTGGGCGTCACCTTTTGCTTATTTTAATTTTTGATTTATGAGTGAATGGTTGTTGGTTAGAAGATTAATTTTTTCACTAAAATTCGTTTTTCGTTTCCATCTAACGATTTCGTGTACAAAATTGCGATTTCGGTTCCGAGTAAACGCCCCCATTCTCTCGCCGCATTCTAGTAGTATATTGATCGTGCCACTACTGCTTCGAGTGAGTTACTCCAAAGGAAGATCAAGATGAAACAGAAGAATAATTTCGGCCGTTTTCCAACTATCAAAAACCAAATCCCTCCTCTGGATCGTAACCAACTAGTAAAAATAACCTAACGGATGAAAGGATTGATTAAAGCCCTTTTTTCTCTCTTTCTAAGGGTCTCAATTTCGTTCCCGCACACAGAGTGATTCCACACAGTGACATCATCGGTGGGATAGAACATGCAATACTCAAGCTCTCGAGGGGCGCAGCAGAGGAAGTTAGAACCGAAGTCTCTTTTATCCTTAAAAGAGCCATACCACCAAAACTCAATATCACTTGGTACAAACAATCAGCCCAGAAATACTACGATGACCGTACTACCAGCTGACAAGGGCAACGCTACGGTCCTACTGAAAACAGTGGATTATCGTAATATTAAGATTTATGAGATGCTCACATATGACGCAAACATAAAACTCCCCCGGGATCCGACAGGCGCTGTAACTAGGAAGACTACAACCCCTTACTAAGAAATCAGGCCTTACTTCGAAAACGGTCAAGAATCTTTGCCCACAGGCAGCAGTTTCTCGTAGGCTATATAGACTACCCAAAATTCATAAATATGGGGTGCCCCTTAGACCGATTAAACATAAAAAAAAGGCAGAAATGGGGCCTATTAACCGCTGGAAATCCCAAGAAAAGTCATAGCATTCGCCGGGAAAATACTAGATCACACACCAAAGGTATTTCTTATCTTTCCCCCTTAAGACTAGAGTAATAGAAACTTCAATCATAATCACTATTAAATAGAGCAGTATAAGGTTGGCGCAGCTCTCAATTCCATTCTCTTTCAAACTCCCATATTCATTTTGATATGTATTACTTTTAAATGCTGTACTACTTCTTCCATGTATCTCATTGGAAGTCTTCTGTTGCTATTTTCCCCATTCATCTTTATCTCTACAATTATTTTCGCCAGGTTATCATGTCTGTAGATGGCTGGTGAGGTTTCTTAGTTTCTTAGACGTAGAATGTTGAATATGGTAATGGGGAAGTAGGTTGTTCGTATTATGTCATTTACTTATAAACCTTGTCTCTAATTTATCTCAAACCGAATCCGACAACACTCATGGCTCTATCTCCATCATTTTTTCTCCTATTCCTGATGTTGATCGCAATTCGAGATTTTCATTCACCCGTCTGTTATAGTTTTGACTCCGCATCCTAATTTCCACCACGATTGTCCGCTTCACTATACGTGAAAGTTCCACTTTTTTTTTGCTGTGGTAGGTTGTTTTCCGCATTTTTTCTATCCGGGAGCATTTCTCAGCCAAGCATCTTGAAGAATCTAGGCAAACGCATTTATCCAAGATTGATCAGCTTCTACCTGATGGTGTCTAGACATAGCCGAAACAATCCTACAATATTGCAATTTTTTCCTATAATGTTATATTATCCTAATTTTATACTTTACCTCCTCAGCATTTGGATTTTATGATCATGAGCAAACTAACAAAAATATAAGACCATTTTTCTCACCTGTCAATTACGGAGGCGTTGGTTGATGAGGTTGTCTAGACTTCTTTCGAGAATTCATTGATCTCTGCTGAGTAAGTGCGATTGTACGGTAAGCATCGCGAGAGGGAAGATGGTTCTCATGATTATCCTCTCATAATATTATAAAAATCGGGAATGAACAGTCTTCTTTTAGAGCTAAATATATTATACAATGATTTTAAATTTGTGGACTGGTGAGGGCGTGGCCTCACATTACTGTTTGTGTTTTTAACCTTTGCCGAGATTGACAGAAATTGAAAAGAAAGGAAACTGAGAAAGGTCCAGTAAAAGGATATTTTTCCTGCGCTCTGTATACATTGGTGTCCCTTCGAAAAGGGATGAAAATAGGTATGACATATCCCCCGTCCTATTGGGTACCAGTGAATTAACTCGCTCTTGAAATAATCTGAGGTTTATACAACTCCGAAAGTAAGTGAAACTGAAAAACTTTAAAAACAAATTTTTTTTACCATGGCAAGCGCCCAAAAGAATATAATTTACTTGCCGTTTTTTGGTTAGATATTCAATATGCATGGGCAGGGTAGTGCTTCCTTGAATTTTTAATAGTAAAAAGCACTCTTTCACCAATATTCTGCAAACATGCATGATCTTTAAAAATTCAAGAAAGGGAAAGGAAGTAGTCCAGACCAAACAACAAAATTTTGAATTGCAATTTGAAATAAAGAAAAATACATTGCATATTCTTTTGGAAGCCATAAATTCTATTCTATTAGTGACGTAAGAGAACTTAGAAAGGAGTTCACCTCAGTGGCAAACCAATGTTAAGTATAGTGAGCACACACTCTTTGATATTCCTGTAACCTTTTGTCGATACGCAGTAAAATTTTATCTCATTAAATATCCCCTAGATATGCATTTTGAATGAAGTGCAGCGATATGGTATTCTAAACATACCTCGTTTCGTATAAGTCCCGTTTCAACGTCAATGGCTGAGCATATCTTTTCAAATTATAACACAATCTGAATCGGGTTAAGGTTTCCTCTTGATCTTTCATTTGAAAACCTTAGCATAAAAATGATGCGTCAAAAAACCGAAAAGGATCCGTGTGGAATTTATGGCTGAGCAGTAACAAAATCATTTTTAAATAGAAATCCGGGTTAGTAGTACATATCTCATTTTAATGTTTCCTATGGCACATAGCCATATGGCACAGGTTACTGATGGGCACATAAAGAGTTCACTAAATCTGGAAATGGTGAAGGTACTGAGATCAAAAATGCAACCATTATATGAGTTTGGAACTTCAAGTTATTAACCAGAAAATATATTTTTATTGATACTGAGACTAAACATCGGGGATTCTTGGAGTTTTAAAGAAAGATTTAGCATTTTTAATTGAGCACTCTTTTTGCGAATACATATAAGTTTTGGGACAACAATGACCGTTTCCATCAATCCTTAGTGTTAAGCTGGAGCGGCAGCTGGACCTCCACCAGCTTCTGGAATTAGAAGTAAAAATTGATGCAATAAAAAATGTAATTGCCTAGAATGAAACTTTTGCTGCACATCTCTTTTACTCCATAATGGGTGACCATATTTAGTTCGCCACCGGATTCGAACGGAAAAAGAATATATAAGGTTTCCGACTCACTTTGTAACGGTATTATATGCTGGTTTATATAAGTACTGGGCGCACCTTTTTCTTCCAAATTTATGGAGGAAGTATTTTCTTTCCATCAATTAACTTTCTTGCTCCTGTGCTTCCTTTTGCTTCCGTCCGTGCTGAGCGAAAATTCGGCCATTGAGAAGTGAATTTAAAAAAATCAAATTTAGTCACGTTTCATGTTTTTTTCTTTAATGTTTCATGACTTATTTTTATTATCATTCCTTCCTGCGAGCTTCCGTTCGTCCACTCCCGAAAGTTACCCACACATGCCCATTCAACTTAATGATTAAGGAAGTGTGATTTTCATTTTTTTTAATATCCTCTTGGTCACCATGGATCATTTTTATTTTCGATGCGTTTGTTTGCGTTGCGGCGGTGCGTGTGGCATGTATCAACCCCGTCTTTTGAGGAGAGTCTATGAGAAGAGACTCAGCAGCAATTCCTCCCGAGCAAATACGTCGGAATCCGTGCCATGCCGAGAGCGACGTTTTATGAACCTCTCGTCATTGAGCGGAATCGTGCCCTGCTGAATGTATACGCGGAAGGAGTTCATTTCCAGGACGGCTTCCTTCTCTCTCTCCCACTCATTCCCACCCACTCTGATGACTCCCGCCTACCCGTCTGCTCGCGCAGGTCTCTGATCTTTTAAAAGCCCTCTCCCTCTCTTTTTCTCTCCTCACTCCGTCCCGGTCGCCAACTGCTCCGTTGGACCATTAAAGGAAAATAGTGCGAACGTGTTTACTCATTCAGACACCGTCGAAGCTTCCGGCGATTAAATCTTGGGCTGGACTGGGGGGGGGGGATACGTAGTGAGGGAGGGTGTTGTCGGGGGGGTTGAGAGAGAGAGATGGTGGGTGGGGGATCGCGATGATAGGGGCGCGAAGATGGTGGGGAGGGGGGTTGTGTGTGATTTAGGGTGAACGAGTATGGGAGGGGAGGGTTGCGAAGGCGGTGGATGCGGTAATAGCGCAATGCAGCGACATCGACGATGAACTGAGGCCATTCTAAAAGGGGGGTGATAGGAGGTCGACTTTGAGTTCGGCAATTTGGCTCTCTCTTAGAAACGCGATTTGGTGACCTACGAGTGAGAATTTTTTTAAAATACCTGGATGAATTGTGAAATTTTAATGAGCATGAGTAAATCGATGAAGTAGCTAATGGGGTTCTTTTAATTCTCCCGGACACGAACTTGGCACAAATCATTATATTTTTGTGTTACGCAGTATTTCACCTCATAGAAGAATTGTTGAAGCATACATTTATCAATTATCTCGTTGATTCCATACAATTTGTAATGAGTTAATAATATTTGTGCTGTCATTTTTTGCCACCAAATTAGTTTTGTACCTTCATTTGTGAATTATTAGATATGTAATAAGCACTGTTTTTGGCATTAAAACATTCTTAGTCATTAGCATTTGCGAAAAATGGAGCTTGATTCCGTCTATCGCAAGATTTTCAGAATCATTTTTGTCACCTTCTTTGACCACGTACTCCACTTCGTCCTATTTTACTTCGTCTAAGTTCACTCCTTTTATTTTTCTCATATTCAATCCACCTTTTGTTCTCCGCCCTCCACTGTTGCTTTATCTCTGCACCACCAGTCTCCTTAGTATCCGCACGGAGGGTACCAATTTGTTGAGGAAAGTCTAGGATGGTCATAGTAGATGAATCATAGGAGTCATGCACTTTCTGGCCTCTCTTTCGTTTTCTAAACCCTTCTCTTCTGGAAGCGTTCTTTGATTTAGTTAGAAAAAAATGAAGCATCCCCCGAAGAAAAATAATATGACGGCGACCAGCTCAAGTTTGCGTCGACCTTATTCGATTGCGATCAATTATAGGAATCGTCCAGAGTTTCTAAGGTCTCTTAACCTCTCCGGTTTTCTAGATTAGATTTTTTTCATATTCCAGCTCTATTTTTATTTTACGAAAGTTTAAAAATATTTGACTGAAACCGTTGTTCGAATCTCGTCTAATACAATATTAGCTTGAAGACGATTGGTTTCAACGTTGACTGAAGCTTTGAAGTAATTTAAAATTTTGTCTTTTTCGTAATTCATCAATAAATGTAGTAATAACATCCGCGAATGTTGCTCGATTTGATCAAGGAAACCATATTAGAGGAATTGACTTCAGTACCGATGAATTTAAAATATCCTTCCGGTGAACAGTATGTAGTCATTTTACCATATGGCATCAAAATTGTTAGATTTTAGGTAGGTGGAGAAATGTTTAGTGAATTTTAAAGAAAGGATTAAACTCTACTTATCTTTATTAACCGAATGCATACAGGTCCATTGAGAATTTAGTGCTCATTCAGACATCTGAGTAGCACAATGATAAATATCTTCTCTTATAGATATTAATCCTTTATTTAAAAGTTCTCGATGCATGGGTATTAAGAGTTTTTCTTGTTAAGTAATGTATGGTGTATGCTTAGCAGTTATTTACCCCTGCCAACCGGATACAGTGGCTTGAAGAGTATTCAGCAGATGCAGGTGATTAGAATAAGAAACTAGAGCCTGTTTTTTTCTGATTTATTACATTCAGTTTAATAGATGTCCTCTGCTTTCTTCTAAACGGTCTTCACTCATTTTACTTTTCTCCCTTTTGCTGCGATTGCCAAGAGAGTGCGCTCCTTCTTCAGGTCAGTCTCCCACATATATTTTACATGGCTCGGCACAACTGCCTGGCAAATGCTGCCTGCTCTCCTGCTGACCTTCTTGTCAGAAATCCGTGGGGTAAAATTCCGAATGCAAAGCCATCGCGCCACAGTCTCTTTGCCAGTCATGGCTCATATGTCCACCCACGGCTCCTAATTTACCATGTGTTGAATAAGGCCTCCTCATGATGCTCGTTGAGCTTAAACACTTCAAAATCAATGTGACCCCTATCCCTTCCATTCCTATCCTTATACCTTTCATCCCGGTCTGAAGCGCCTATTAGTGCGGAAACAGACTTGAAAACACCCATAAAAACATTTCAAAGTTTGCATGATAGTTGTGGTGATGCGTAGCCTAGTATTACCCAAATAGTTTCAACATTTGGCGATAGGAGTTAGGTGTATCTTAGATTAGATTAAATTAAGGCCGTGTTTCACATGTCAAAGCTGCATACTAATGCAGCTAGCGTTAGGTTCTTTCACTGTCGTTTAAAACTGAAGCAACTTAGAATGTAGGCAAATTAAGCTATACATATTATGGGCTAATTTAAATTGATTTGATTTGTGTATGGGATTTAAAATGCACCTTAATTATAAATGCCATTTTGTTTTTCAAATGCTCCGACAACAACGGTTCTTTTGCGGAGCGGTAAACGTGACTAAATATTCTACTTTTAGAGTGTTCTTCTCAGTATATGCTGGATCGTCTTTAGAGCGAAATGAAGTTCTCAAAACCGGCGTAGGCTAAGAATTAAAAATGTTTGAAGATTAAAACGTATATATGCCTAAACTTCAGATTGCCATATCTTTTGCATCCATTTTGATTGATAATTGGGTTGTAAGCTAACTCTACTCTAAAGAACGAAAGAGCCCTTCTCATTGACACTGCTTTTTTTAGAAGGAAATAGCTTTTATAAGGCATCAATAAACTAATCAACCAAAAGGGGGAGTGAGAAATGCCGAAAAATGATTTTATTATTGGTTTCAGGGTGTCGTTTATATTTTTGCTTATCATTTAATTCGTAAGTAAAATAAAGTCCTGTCACCTTCTTGATTTTTATGAGTCGCTCTGGAGAGTAATAATCATGCTAAAATTTGGAAAGGATTTCCATTTCCACACTCAGATCAATATTAATTTCCGATTTATTACTCCCCTTGCTTAAAATCGATTACATCGATAGTTTTCCAGAAAAATATTCTCCGTATTCCAAATTCTTTGGTCAATGACAAATGGTTATTAGAGTAGTATGAACTATTTTCATCTAATTAGTCATTAATTATTTTCATTGGATGGGAATTTTGGGATTGTGTTGTGTGATAGCTACATAGATTCAAGAACTAATTTAGCATTATGACATAGATATTACGGTTAGAATTTAATCTTATTATAATTTTTTAAAATTTAATTTTACTTTATGGTTTTGGTACCACGATTAGAGAAAAGTTAATAATAGTTTTTGCCAGTATCTAATGGATGATCGTTTTTACCTTAATTTACCTTAGATATTTGGCATTAATTTGTAATCTTTTTGTTTCTCTTGTCTTATCTTTTAATGGTATATCGCGTTTTGCGTAAACAGATTTAATTAGAGATTGATGGAATCTCAGGGACTCAACACCTTAGGGTGATAATACATCATAATAAAGTATCAAGATTATCAGTTTTTTCGCTCTCACTCACGTATACCACACCTGTATATAAGCGTAGGTATTCATATATCTACGTACTTGAGGCCATTCCATTGTAGCAGATATTGCTTTTTAGTATATCTGATACCTCAGGCAGTATATAAACCGTATAAACTTAAATCAATTGTACTCCATTGCCATCATGCATTCCTGATGTGGGAATCGAACCCTATGGGTTGTAATACCAGCACGTTATTGACTTAAATTCAGTTGCCGGTATCCCTTTCGTTTCTCTCATGCCGCCTCACCTCTTTTTTTTCTTCTTCTTTGCACAAGTCTCTTCACCCATTGACCTTATTCTTCATTTCCCACGCCACACACGCCTTCTCTTGATCTATTCGTTCTTCTCTCATATCGTGCATGAACAGTGGGAGAAGAAAAGTTTGAATTATCGATCCATCGGCAAATAATCTAAATGGACGCCAAGAAGGAATTAAAAAAAAAGAATAAACGCTCGGTTGGAACGAAGGAGGGATTTTGCCCGTGCGCTATTTACTGCGGGCAAACACTTATAAATTACGCCCCGTCCGAGATAAAAGGAAGGAAAAATAATCCGAAATACCCGCTTTACACGTAAAAAAAATGCTGCAATTTTCGAAGTGATGTCGAAGTCTCTTTCTTCTCCGTCCAACCACTCCCCCTAAGAATTTTCCTCTTCCTAGTCCCTCGCAATTTATTAATTGGATTTATTTTCACCCTTGATTTTTCTAGGGCACGGGGACGGAGTTATTCAAATGCAGCGAAGCAGTCCGAACGTTATATTTTTCTTCTCATCTATTCTCTCAGTTTATCGAATGGATTGTTGTTTACTTCGCACGAGATGCGGAGTTTTGCGGGGTTGAATTATTTAAAACCTGAAAGCGTTAGAGCGTGGATCGTGGCACAGGGAGGCGGATACGGGAGGAACGCTCAAGTGCAATACGGGAATCGCATTCGTCAGGTTTCGCTCTTCGTAAGCATCTCCGTGGGGAAACGAGAATTTTCCTCCACGTTCAGTTTTTTTTCACTCCAAATTGTTTAGAGTGAGCGCGAAAAAACTATAGGCCGACGGCAGTAACCGTTTTCGTAAAGCCGTTTCACACGTTTATCCGTAATATTTTTCGAGCTGCCCACTTTTTCAGAATTTTGGTGGGAGGTCGTGAAACTAGCAACTAATACATTTTTGCAGAATTTTAGTGATGCCAGTTTTAATTGCCGGTGACACCTACAATAATGATAACAACAGTGCATAATTCAAGGAAACAAAATGTATTCATTAGCTGACAAATGTTCTGGTATTAACACATTAAACAGCACAATATTTAACACTTTGCAACCAATATTTGTTTTGATTAGTTCTGATTTTCAAAAAGGCATATCTAATAATATCTTCATGCTAGATATCCTATTTACTTGATGCAGAGAAAAGATATTAGAAATCAAGTGAATTTGTAAGAAAATTTTGGGGTAATTAAGCACTGGTGAGAGTGAGGTACCAAATAGGAAGTCCAATGTCTAGTAAAATAGAGAGAGAGATGGATTTGGCATCGGGGCAGTTAAAAGGGGTTGAATACATTTTTTCATTTTAAAATTTCACCTCATCTTTCTCGAATCATTAAAATCCACCACGTTATCCTACAAGGATAGGTAGTTTGACAGATTACTGACATAAGCGCACTTCTGCTTGAAAAGAAAAATTCTTACTGATTTATTTTGACATTAAAAAAAGCTGAAAGTCTCGTCTTATGAGATAGAATACGCCTTGAGAAGACTGCAGTTGAGTTATCTATCGTAGCATAGTTGGTATATGTGGTGAAAGCTAGTTGACCCACGCCAGATTTTATTCTTTTAAATAGTAGATAAAATAATTTTCACCCACAAGTTTTTGGAGGGCCTTTGAGCAGTTCCCCTTTTTAGCTACACTCTTATGGGTCCACCCCTAACTTTGTTTCTCGTATTTATTTTCTCATGCTGGCTACCGATTTGATTTATAATATCTATTGTATCTACTTTTATGCTTGTTAATTGCTTGGAATTTTCTTCCCGTTCCGTATTTACACAACAATCTCCGATAATCACCGGAGGTAGATATTTTTTCTCCCGATCTTGGTTCCATGTGTAAGGCTGGATTCGAACTTCAGTCCCTTGTATTACAAGGCCAGTGTATTTCCATCTGGTTACCGTGTCCGGCTCAGCTTAGCTCGATACACCCGCCATCGTTTTATGTTTCATCCGACTCATTTCAGTTTTATTTCTACTCTTATGATATTTATCTATTTTAATCTATAAAGTGTCCCACATTTTCGAGAATTTTTCATCGTCATTTTCAACATCAAGGAACTGAACTAATTTCACCCATAGGCTTATTTTGAACAAATTTTAAAAAAAGATTCTGGGATGTTTCGGCTTGTTAAAATTATACGTTACTCTTGAATCGCTCGCGTGAGGGAAAAACTTATTATTTCTTCGATTCACGCCTGGCGGACTCGTGACATTCTAGATAGCCCCATGCTTACGCCCTCTAATCGATGGCCATCACCCTTCCGCGAGCCACGTTTCAACTCGAGAACGAGACCTTGCAGCCATAGAGACTTGGACGTTCGTCCGCCCTGGGTCCATTGTGTTCTGCGATCGGTTCATCGCTCGATGCGGAATGGAGCTCGTGAGACTTGAGTTGGGAACGTGAGAGTGTCTGCAGTTGATTGAGGCCTCGGAAAAGGCATGCTCAAGGGACGGTGTGCCGGTTGAAAGGCGGCGGGCGCGAGGTGATTAGGAACTCGGTGCTTAACAAAGAGGTGTCATGGGCTTTGGGAATCCGATGGGCACCTAACAAGGTCTAGGTTGGAGAGCGAGTTGGAGGAGGGGTGTTGCAGCCCAATGCTCTTCGGAGGAGCTAGTTGTTGCATAGTTTCTCAGAATTGGGGAATTGAATGGCCAGACTCGGAGAACTCTGAGCGCTAATTGATGAAAGTGGTGCAAACTCAATTTCTACCTCAAGGGAATCGTATTTAGTAGTTTTTCATTTCTTCCAAGACTATTTTAGGGAGGAGTGCTAATCTGTTTCTCCCTTAACTTCGGGATGTTAAAAATTTTTTATACCCAATCTGTTATGAGATGAAAGGTAAAATTATCATTGAACAATGAAGAGAATGTCTCCATGGCTGTATGCAATGCAAAATGAGGAACAAAATATCCCCAAAGCCGTATTCTTAAGGGGTGGAGGAAAAGAAAGGGAGGAAGGGGAAGGAAGGAGAATATACAAAGTAAGAGAACTCTACAGTCACCCTCGTGAATGTGATTGTACAAACCAGAGTGCGTTATTGAGTGAAAAGCCCATAAACCCTGCTTGTAGGTGTATGTGTGAATGAGAATCACGAAGGTGACTGTATATCGTATGCAAAATCACGTGAATGGGTGCTCGAAAGTTACTATCAATTTTATTTTATTTACTTTATTTATTTATTTTTCTTTTTAATTCTCATCAATTTAGTTTTTTCCTCACTTTTATTTTTGTCTTGTGTATGTGACGGGTCACTGGTGTTGGAGAAATCGTTGTAAACCTTGCTTGTGTGTGTGAACTTTCTTGAACTCAAGAAGTTGACTGTATTTTGTATACAAACCTGAATGAGTGAGTGATTGCGTGAGTCACTGTTCGTTTTTATTTTTTCCTTGATTCCCTTAATTTTGTGTGTGACGATTTTTTCTAACACTAATAAGTGAGTGTGCAAGTGTATCATATGCTTCCATTTAAATTTATTTGTATGCTTGATTTTTACGAGTGATTGAGAGCTCCCTTACTGTGTATATACTCCTTTCTTCCCCCTTCCCCCTTTGTTTTCGGCCGCCCCTTTAGATTATGGCTTAGGGGATATCTTGTTCTTCAATTTTCCAAATTTATCATATGTTAATCTTTTCTAAAATCTCAGACGTGCTATCTACGTCGAGGCCAGCTAGAGTAAAATCATCAGTACTCGCCATCATTCCTAAGATTGGTTTGACGCAACTCTCTACTCGTTTTTTTTGTTAACTCACCTCATCATATTGATATAATTTTTCTCTTTTATATCTTTAATACTTACTCTATGTATCTCATACTATTCCGTCCTTTCCATACATGCCATTTACTTTTCCCTCGACAATGGTCTTCATTAGATCATCATGTCTCAAGATATGCCCGAATAGAATTTCCCATCCTTTGTATTAAAGTTTCCTACTGACTTTTCTTTTCTTCCGCTATTTCTAGGGCCTCTTCGTTTGTTCTTGGCCGATGCATTTTACCTTCATCCTTCTTCTGGATCACGGCAAAAACTAGTAGACAGTCTTGTGACTGTTTTGTTTTTACCTATGATAATGACGCCACCTTTGCGTGGGATTTTATGAAGTTTTTTTAATATTATATAATTTAAAATGCTATACTGGCTACGACTGAAGCTCACAGTGGCACTTGTCTGTCATAGTCAGTTGTCAACTCCTAACCTCTGCTTTGCATATTTAAAGGGTAAATACATTTGGTCACTCCAATTTCCGTGCATGAACTGTTCGATAGTTGCGGAACAATAATTTTTAGGATGCGTGCTCTCCATTTTTAGACACCTTACGTTGGTTTGCAAACTAAAAAAACGGTAGCTATGGACACAAAAATATGAATTGTGTAATCAATAGGCATAAATAATAAATGGTGTGTTTGTGGTATTCCTCCAGGCTAATAATCATATGTTGGATAGCTTAAGATGAAAACCGAAAGGTTTTCAGATTATGAACGAGAAAAGTGATATATAATGAATTTATTTCCTCAAAATCTAAATCTCAATGAATTTGAAATTGTGCTATGGCTAGTTCCATCAAATAACCTTTCAGCATGTTTAGGCACTTGAAGGAAATTAAAAAACTGTTGCTTCGGGAAAAAATTGATATAATATATGAAACTCGCATTTGAGGGCAAATTTGCATGGACTGTCATGAATACCTTCACCAAGATGAGCGTGGACTTCCTTGTCACTCGCTATTGGAGGAAGGTTATTCTGGGGATGCAAAAAACTTTCCCGCACTTCATCGCCGGGTATCTCTTGCCGGAGTAATCTCGGAGTTTTGTTTTTGATGCGGAAGAACTTCAAACCAATTTTAAGATACAGTATCCAAGTTTCGCGCTTGCATTGCAAGTCATGGAAAACTTACGGTATCAGAAAGCTGGAGACTATCCTATAGACTGCTCCTTCCTGGTTTCTAAGAAATGTATACGCAATATACTTTCAAAATATAACGCTGAAAGTAAATATATGTTAGTGCAAGAAATACTGTGGTAAAAACTATAACAGAGGCAGAAATTTATTTCAAAACCAATTTTACCATCGTATTCCGAATAAAATTAGTATTCAACCAGAAGGTTAGTTTTTGATAGATGGGGGTAGAGCTCACCCCATGCTAAGTCATTGGCGTGTGAAATTCACACATTCAGGATCAGGTGGCCAATGTCTCTCCCTTGGCCGCCTGCGATTTGCTACAAAGTGCTGACACATAAAATAGAATGGCGACAATTTTTAGGTGGGGGTGTCCAGAAAGCTTCTGTCCGGGATTTGAACCTGGGGTCTTCCGGAATGTAGCCCAGTACTCTACCCACTAGGCCACCCCGGCCCCCCCTACTAGGAAGAGAAGACCAAAATAGAGGCCAAGAAAGAGGATATTCTCTGCAGTACTGATAGGTCACCGTTGTCACACTTGTCGCAGTGAAAATGATCCATGCCGGTTTTTAGAGTGCATGCTTACAAATAAATGTGTGACCTAATACTTTAGAAGAGAGAGAACAGTGTATGTTGTGTCTAAGAAAAGTTATCCTGACTTTCTCTGTCAAATTTAGATCCTTCTGTAAGCAGTGGTAGATCTAAATAATTACAATTATTTCCGCCGTAAGTTATAATGGCTAAGTGATTTAATCAGGAACGGATTTCAATTTTCTCTTCTAATGCGTCAAGGAACTGAGCAGTACAAGTTTTTTTTACCATAATATGAGGTACGTTTTTATTCCCAATTGCATGTAACGAAGGAAATTAGGTTTATATTATAATTCCGTAAGCTCTTGCTGTATTAGTTAAAGGACGTATTGGGCGCTAAGTCATCCATGAAGCAGACAATCTTGGTCACTAAGATTATGTAATTTTGTTAGCTATGAAACTGCGGCCTACAGACTCGTAAATCGTCTACACTTACACGGGCACTGAAGTAGCATTGAGAGGACGCTGGAACTTGCATCAATTCGTCCTCGATTTTCATTACGCCCGAGCATTAATATGGGATACCATCATCCCCATCGCGCACAAACAGACACAAATTAATATTTCCAAGATTCTTGCGCCCTCCACCGGTCCTTTTTTCATTGCGTTTGTTCTTTTTCGGCGTCTTGGGGGAAAATGCCTTATTGGTGAAAGAGATAGGGTGAGTAGGAACAAGGGGAAGGGACGAGGGGGGTAAAGGGCATCGGGATGATCCAGCACGGAGAAAGAATGGGGAAGGAGGAGGAAACTTAATAAGGGTTCGTGCTATTTGGAGCTTTCATCGGTTGCGGATAAAAAGGTCCATCGGTGAAGAAAATCGCCTCATCCGTGAATCTCCGCTCTCCCGTTTCCCCAAGTCTCCGGGGTGAGCGTGTATAGTGTGTGTTTGTGTGTGTGTGTGTGTATGTCGGAGGAAACTCTGCTCTCGGAGAAGAACTTTTCGTAGCTGCATCTCCAGATCTCCTTCTTCCCCCCCCCCCCCCCTATTCCACACGAGAAACGAGCATCCTCCTCCCTCCTCTTTTCCATCCCCCAAACCCCCACCCCTGGTCTCATTCTAGTCCCGCTCCACCCTTCGCTTTCCTCAAAGTGTTGGATATCGCGCCCAACCCCCGCCCCCTCTCTTTCTATCTCCATCCCCTCTCTCCCTAAAAGACTGATCGATAAATTGCCGAGGTTCGGCGGGCGGGCGTAGGTCGGTGAGGGTTAGAGAGAGGGGGGGGGCGGGGAGAGGGTAGTGGGGGGTGAAGGAGGGTGGCAACAAAGGAGGAGTGACGAAGAGGTCGTCGAAAAACTGACGCGGCGAGAGGGAGGAAACGCGACGGGGGCCCGACGTGTGAGAATGTTTTTAGGCTCGCAATATGTCGCGCCGACGAATTCTTGAGTTCGGCCGTCGTGAGGAAAGATCGGGACCTCCACCTTTGCCTTGGTGAGTGATCCTAACCATTTATCACCCATCCATGCGAAGGTAAGTTCGAAAATTCTATAGGTTCCCACGGTGCTTAATTTTAGACAGGTTATTTTAGGTAAATAAGAACATCGACATCACTTCCGGGGCGCAGGCCACTGAAATTATCTCATCTCCTTCCCCCTCCGGTTGTAATTATCATCATCAGAATCGTAATTGTTAATATTGCCAAAATGTAGCTCTCCACATTAATTTTCTTTCCGACAATCTCATCATTTTAGGCAATATGTTCCTTTCTATTTGCATTTTAGACTGTTCTCCTTTTACACTACTCACTTCTATATATACTATTCTTCCTTCAAAGTTTTTTAACGCTATTAATTCTCTATACAACTGTTTTCGTGAAGCCATTGTGTCTCAGAGTGAATCACATATTGTTTTTCTGCCTTTTTTCAGAATTTTCACTAGTCGTTTTTTCCATACTTATCTTTAAACTTCGTAGCTCACTCTGTCGCTCCATCTGAAACTCATCAGCTTATGTTTGCGCCAGCTCTCGGATTTAAGGTTTTTCTATTTTTGTCAATGATATGTATAACGACGAATTATTTACGAGTACCTAAAATGTTTTAGTGTGTCACGGCTCATAGCATTATGGATTTGATTGTTTCTGCAGTTTTTTTTTCATGCAAACACGCACAAAAGAAGAATTTTAGGATAAATATGTTCATTTTTTCTTACGTTATGAAATTTTTAACCAATAAGTAAAACTGAAAGCGTGACTAAATCGTGACAAATCATTGGTCACCCGTAATTAATTCGTTTTTATAATCTATTCATGTTTCTTTTTCTAGGCTTTAGCAACATTTTTAACTGACCCTCATGTCCGATTGTGAGCGTATTCCATACTCCAACGGGCAAACATCAATGGTGCTTAATTTTAGACTTGCTCTACTAGTCTTGCTCAAGTTATGACGTGCATAATTCGGTATTTTTCATGTAGAATTTAAATAGAGTTATGATAATAGTGCGTGTGTTGCAAAAATGGTGAAAATGGCTAGAGTTCTAATGTATCTTCTGTGAAAAATATAGGAGCCCTCGTAAGGGAATGGGAAAATGACTGCTGTGATTAAGGTTTGATACCCAGTAAATGTAAGGGTTGTGCTACCTAAGTAGCTTATAAAATAAATTTTGAAATTGCACACATTGGAAAGCTTTTTCTTTTTATTTTCAATTTAAAAGGCATTTAGTCAAGTAAAGGGCACAGCGATTCGTTTCGGCGTTGTTAAAACTTGATGGATATAGTTTGTACAAAGACAATGGGCTTAAAACATGACCCTGTCGACAACAACAATAAAAAGGTACCATTAGGGGCACTATTCTCACAATATGGGTGATGCCCTATGATAAAACAAGGCCCTAATAGGGTTTTTAGTTCCTGATAGCGAGAAAGTAGTATTATTTCTTTATCTGACTGTCTGAATTTTCAACATGGTGGCATCATACAAAAGGGCAAAAGTGTAATTTTGGTCACCAACTAATAAGATCTCTGCTTTGAACTATGGCTTATTCAAGTACTGTCAATATAACGAGGTAGTGAGGAGTGGAATATTTGACCCAATTGTTAAGGACTTAAGTCGTAACGAGAAGGATTTGAACGTAAACACTAAATAAATTTTGAGCTAGAAGGTGTTTGACATTCCTTAATAATAGCGAAATATAACCCTAGTAAGAGGATCACACTTCATTCTTCCTTTATAGAAAATTAATCATTGGGCTGTTTGAGGTTCACAGTAAGGACTGTCGAAAAATTGAATGACATCTTCATTTGTAATTCTCTAGCAATTATATTTCACGCATCTTCGCTTTAAGCATCGGAAAATACCATTTGAATTCATTATTAATGCAGTAAGTATAGCCCTGGTAAATGTTCGTTCCAGTTACGTGTTACTTTTATGTGCCAGCTTAAGTTCCAGTTGTAGAAAATTCAATTATTATGAGACCGGAAGAATGTTCTAGCCCCCCCATTACGAATTTTCATGCTAAGGTCGCTATGCTTGCGAAGATGAAGATGAGATGGATAATAAAACCAAGAGACGGCTAACGTACAGAAGTATTAACAAAGTGACATCGTCACTAACACTAGAGATGTTCTGGATAGAGTGAAAGGCCAAGAATTACAACGGCATATGAATGTTATAAACGATGAGGGATACAGTGGTAGAGATTTCTAGCAAAGAATAGACAAAGAAAATACCGTAGGTGAGAGAATTAATGACTGCCCAACTTCTTACAACAGACATAAATAAAAGGCTAGTTTTCAATTAAAATATGGAGTGAAAAATTATACTTCAAAAGATAGTCCTTGAGCAGGGAAAGAAAAGAGCGCTTGTTGGCGGTTTTTGAGATGTGACTCCAGAGATGAATGAAGCATGTTACCTGGATGGTGAGGAAAGCGAATGTGGTCGATGTATTAAAGCTTAATTTATATGTTAAAAGTTAATTAGATCTTGAAAATGGCACTGAGTTGCCGAAACCTGGGTCGACTATCATTAAATTAGTGTGGAGTATTACGATTGCGTTTTATTATGCATATTAAAAACTTCCACAAACACGCGCCAGCAATGACTTCTTGTATTAAAGATGTTAGCTAAGCTGCTATGCTGATAAGAGCTGCTATGAGGCAAACAAGTTGTCGAAAGAAAATACGGAGTGTTTTAGGAGGCAATCGAATTCGGACGAGGATGACAAAAGGGAGAATGTTAGGTAAGCAGGAAAAAGAAGAACAAAATTGTTCTGGCTGGCATAAAAAATTTCCATAATTTCTTTGTTGGTTGGAGTGAGTCAAGCCACTCCGTGTAGTAGCCACTCCATTGCATTGCACGGAATAAAAAATATAATTTTTTGCGCATAGTTTTACCTCATATTCAGTGCGTCCTTCTACGGTAATTTTGTTATTGATTTAACCAATTATATATTTTTATTGTAGTTACTACTTCATTGGTAAGGATCAAAAGCAATTGGATTATTTTCCAGAAAGTAATATAAAATATTTTTACGTGGGGCATGGAACAGAAGTTAAAATTCCGCTTTGAACAAATTACTTCGGGGATAACTTCAAAAATTATTTTCCCGCTTGGTAAGGTCACCGAGCGTCCAAACTCAATGAATCATCTCTTCTGTTCATCTCGTTGTTAAAATACCTCAAGCGCTTTTGTTTCCAGTTAAAGCTGGTATTTCAAAATTTCTCACATGCTAAAGGCAATGAAATATTTATTAACTGCGGCCATGGGAATGAATGCCATTTACAAACCGGAATGTGTAATGAAGATCGATAAATTAGTATTCCCGAAATTAAAAAGTCACAGGAAAGATATGCGGATCTGCTTCATGTTCTTGCTTTATTTTTCAAAGCTAAGTTTCCAAGTCAAAAATCCGGTACTCATGAGGTTATCCATGCAGTTTGGAAAATTTTGCTTGGTATTCAAATCTGACAAGCTTTGGGTATAACCTCCAATAAATTATGCTGCGTTGAATATTAATAAGTGCTACCTGCACTGAAAAATATTGAAAAACATAAGGTATAGGTATTTTATAATAAAGTTCTTTCCCTATTTCATCTGTTTGAGTGCATGTTGTCTAGGTGATAGAAATTTGACGTTGCACTGATAAATTTAGTTGCTACTGTGTATTTACGTATGTTCTTATTCTCATTTTCGTAATATCTCAGTTATTAATGACGAGTGGTAAGGTGGAAGAAGGAACTAATTAATTCTAATGTCGCCCTTATTTAAGGCAGTTTATTATAATAATTATTAATATCTGATGTTGAAAGCAGAATGATGGGATATCAAGGAAAGAGCAGGAGTGGAATGCGTATTTTGATTGAACAAAAAGGGAAATAGATATGTTAAGCTAATGAGAGATATAGCATAAGGAAGAAATTGCCTGGAAAAAATGAAAAGAGGTTCGGAAAACTTTATTACTACAAAACTAGAAATGAAAATGTTGTGCTAGTGCTGAAAAAAGGGAAAGGATGTTAGATGCGTTGGTTGAAAGAATTTTGCACGGGTTCAAAATGAATGAGAGCAGACTGCTTTCGATGATTATGAGAGACAAGTGCCGATAGGTAAGTTATAATCGAATGCTTGTAAAATCCTTAGGCCTATCTATATGGACAGGATATTTACAGAATATGGATGATCATCAAAAACATTTTAAATCCAGACTGAATTATTTTATTTGGGTTTCGTTTCTCTTCAGGAAAACTGGACGTAACTCTGCGCTATCTCGTTCGCACAAGAAGGCAAGCATAGTGTCATTCTGAAAACGAATGAAAACAGTTGGGAGATATTGACAAGTACACCGATAGTAAGTCAGTTATCAGAGGATGAAAAAAAAACTGGATGATGGAATGAGCGAAGACCAGAAGAGAACATTTTTCGCCGAGGCCAAAGGCTACAATTATGCGTGAGCCCTCGTGTGGAGCCACAGTTGGAATGCAAAATATCCGTCACGCGGCACGCTGGACGTAACGAAGCGTCGCCGATCCCGAATGGACTTTGGTTTGCAAAATCGTCGGCGGTCAAGCGCCCTGCGGTCCGTAGCGTCCCTCCCTCCTCTCCCCCACCGCGACTTTATTGCATTCCAGTAGCTCGCAATATAGATGGAGTTTATATTATTAATATTGGTCGCCCCGATTATAAACCCGGCCCGCAGCGAATGCACGAACACATACATGCGCGGACGGCCAGCTGCGACGCCGCCTCACCGCCATTGCATAAATTGCGGAAATTTATTCAGCACCGGCATCATTCAGAATTTTACGAGCAGGACAGCCGGGAGGGTGTGGGGATGTGAGGGTGAGTGGAAGGAGGAGGGTTTCAGATGGAGGGGAAAAAGTTCATATATTTTTTTGGGGAATGGTGATTGATTCACTGCTTCTCCATTCACAGTGTATTCATATATCATGCAGCCTAAGTGTCCCGACCTACACATCGAGTTCTTCACGCAAGCACCAAGTCATGGTTATCGCTTGCAAGAAAGGGGTTTACGCCTGAGTACTTTTTTTAACCGTTGAATGCTTCAACCCATTGTCATTCAGCATTCCTTCCACTTGAAAGATCGCGGATCACGCATCATCGTGAATCTTTTAAATGTCTTTCGGAGGTAAGATGAGTTCAATCTATATTACCACGTGTTTAATGGTGATAAATTGCTGCCGAAGAATCATTCGGATAAAGGTAGTTTTGATGGAAAAAAATGGAACGCGTACAAGGTTTAGCGAGATGCTACTTGTGTCACTGCTAAATCTCATTTGTTGTTATGCACCCACAAACTTATATATTAAGTAAAATTCATGCCAGAGAAATTAATTAAATTACTGGAGTTCCGTGCGTGCCCTTGAAAGCTCTTGATTGCCAATACTTATAGATGCCGCTTGGTATTCTAGTTTGGCTGTGGGAGCTTTGAACGAAATAAGGTGCTCTCCTTTTTATTTTGTTTCGGCTCTTAAATGCATCGGTACCTACCTACTTATCACTCTCTAATCCCCAGTAAAAGTATATGACAGAGAATGTTGAACTGCCCTTGAAAACATGGCCTGATGGATAAAATAAGCGCAGTAAAATACGGATAAATAGGGAAATCTAATTTAGCAAAAAGTATTTATATTGTTAAATCCTGGTGTTGCATAATGTACAGGGTAAACACGGTGTTGGACTTTTTGTCTTACTTTCTCTTTCACTCCATCAATATGTCAATATCTTTCCGCTCTGCCAATATAGCGTGAGGGTAGAAATTATATGTTCAGTATCAGTCTCGAAATCGTTCAGCTTGAATTTAAAGGTAAATTTAACGTGGCGTGTCACCTTCTAGATTCCAATTTACTGACCATCTCCATATCATATAGCCATGTAACACAATTTGAATATTTATAGGCGTTTTCTCAGCGAAAAAGGTTAATTATCTCCTTAACTATGCTTATAAATTACATCCGTATTAGTTGGTTTTAGATCTCTGTGTGTCAGGATTCCAAATTATTGCGTCCTCACGATGAGACCTGACTGAAAAAATGTATCACAGAGTAATGGAGCTTTTGGAAAAATCCTAGGAAAGAACGTTTAGGCGCTCGTTCGGTGCATATTGCCTCTAACTCAGGGAATCCTTTGTTTGCTAAATCAGTGAATTTTATTAGGCGTCCAAAAGTTGCCACTATCCTTGCTACAAGTTTCGTTAAAATCTTATAAGTGACGACCATTTGCTGATTTAAAATGGGCTTACTCTGCTCTAATATTTGTCAAAGAACCCACCATCGGCTTACTTCATGAATGCAAGTCTCCCTCTTAAATACTCAGCAGCATATGTTTAAGTATTTTTTCTGATGTAATCCAGGTCCAGATGTTTTATTGTAATGAAGACCCATTCTTTTTATTTCACCCGATACGACTTCAACAAAATGGCTCTTAGGTTCTTTTTCTTATAGTCATATTAAATTACACTGAGCCAAGTGAGGGGATCAACTAATAATGTGTTGAATGCATTAATGAATTCCTATAAAATTTGGCCTTCATGAATCAATAAAAATATATCTGGTGGCACATTGCATCCCGGTAGCGTATAAATTTTAACAGCATAGTGTAACAATATGACAATGTGCGGTGTGAAGTCAGCCATAATAAGTTCTGGGACATTTTGAGTACCATGCTCTAGGTTAGTTATTGTATTCACTTCTGAGCTGATTCGCTTTCTTTGCATGAACTTAAGAAATAACGTACCATGTGTGGTAGAGTAGGATTTAGTAGATTAGGATGTGCCTACTGTCCCTCAATGTGAGGTAATTTCCCTCGCTGTGTGCGACTCATTAATTTTGATGATTAATAAAATTGTATTGCACAACGCTTATTAATTAACGCTTAATTAATTGTCATAGTGAAATGAAACTGAATACCAAAGTAGGCAAACTGGTATTGACTTCGTATCTGTCGGTAAGAATGCATATTAACGCATTTAGTAGCATTTTGTGGTATTCAAAAACCTGACCGGGTTAAAGTAACTTCGATATCGGATGCAATCGATGCGTTCCCGTATCGCGCGGCCCCTACCCATTCTCGATAGTCGGTCGTTCACGTTCCTGCCAGAGAAGGGAGGTAAGGGTTCAAGCCGAATTAATATTAGATGTCCTAGGCTCGCGAGGGTAGGATGGGCCGCTGTGAGTTGGTAAGTGCTCGCGAGGCGGAATGGGCTCCCGGAGGGTTTTTCTGGGCCGGGGTTTGAGGGGTGCGGAGGTGCCGGACAGAACGGTCGGAGGTGCGTTGCCTGGAGGAGAGACGGTGCGGCCAGGCGTAAGGTCAAGGCCTCCCAGCAATCGATCCTGGCAGGAGAACGGTGTTTGTCTTTTTTTTAATTTTTCCCATTCCCCGGTACCTTAAATATCAAATACAGTTTTGAGGAAAGTCCCCGTGGAAACGCGAGAGAGCGATGTTTTATCTGAAGTTTTGGCAGTGAAAAATTTTTAACCCCACTCAGCCGACAGGCAAGAGTGGCCCTTGTCTAGCCTTCGCTTTCCAATGCACTGGGTGAAACTACAGTTTCAGTTAGTTGATGGGATTGAGTGGAATTGTAATAGGTGGATTGGGGAAAAAATTGATCTATTTTTTTCCTTCAGTCAAGTTTCCTTTTTTTTCATTGTTATTGGGGTCTGGCTCTAAAAGTTTTTTCGCGGAGCATTAGCAGATTATATTTTTCATGAAAATTCACGAACAACGAGGAGTAGGAGGGCTACACAATTATTTTAGCAACCCCATTCGTTCATAATGTCATTCGGAATCAGCCGATTTTGGCGCTAGCCGTACGGGGGACCATTTAGTGGTTCCACGGAATTTGATCCGATTTGCTAGGTACAAAATTACTCTTGGGGATGAAAAACATGTGCGAATTTTTTTGTTTTTGTTGGATGCAGGGGAAGTAAACTGGGGAAATAATCAGGAGAGTGAAGATGATGGATCACAGAAATGAAGTTAGTGAATCATTTGAATTAGCGGCGCTTCGAACCTCAACCGCTCTTATCCCCTGGGCTTCAATGGAGAGTCAATTAATTTCTCCCTTGAATCATATTTTACGATTTAAATTTTGTCCGTGATTGTACAATTATATATTTCCTGAGTATCAAATTATGACGGAAACTTACGTGACAGAGTTAATCATGCTACGTTTTTTTTTGAAATCGTCAATACCTCAAAGATAAATTTAAGTATTGCTGGTTAGCCACAACACATCTTTACGATATCGCCCGCTGATAAGCACCATGCAGAATTTTTAAGGAGAAAAAAATCATTAGCAATCAAATAAATTGGCTGCCAATATGATTATCCTCTATTACATCCTTCACTATTTGCTCCTTAAATCTAATTCGAAGTCTTCCTTTGTTATTTTTTCCTGTTCATTTTTACCTTGACGATTACCATCATATCTCAAAATATGGCCTGTTTATATGTTATATTTGTCATTTTAACTTTGTGTTTTCAGTTATAATTAAGTGCTTCTTTGCTTTCAAGCTTGTGTTTCTGCTCCTCATAGAATGCTCCCTTCGCCTGAGCTATTCCATACACTCCTTTCCTGCTTTGTCCATCGCTAGTGATTTAGATCCCCGGATACCTCTGCATTTTCACCTTTTCTACATTTTTCTGAATTGAATATAAAATTGGCCTGAAAGATTAGGAAGGTATCCAGATGGTCAAGCAGCCTGAGTTAAAATTGAAGTTCCCTTATATAAATTGTTCTGAGGTGTCATGGTATTTAGCTCTTCTTATAAGGCTGCCTATTTCCTTAAAAATTACCTATTGATTTGCATTTTAATAATACAATAAAAGTATTTATAGAATGATTAATTATTATTTGGGATATTTTTTTGTGGAGTAAGTCAATGAATGGTCTCTGCCTATGACTCCGAAACCATAGTCGAATTAGGTGTTAAGGTGGTACAGGTTATGGCGGTAGGGTTAAATCGCAGCATGTATCGCAACATACATCGCAACAGCCATACCTCTAATCTCATGGAATACGCAATATCCATGACCAAGTTGGGATTCTAACCAGCTTTCTTTATGCTTTTAGGTTGGCGAGTTACCAACATGGCTATAGCGACCAACCTATAGCTATTAACCATTTTACTGGCAGCCCCTTTTAAGGAACACTGCAAAAACTGCCCAGCACATTTCCATAAAATTCGTATAAGATTATAAAATTTACTTTATTTAAAGTGCTTTATTTTAATTATGAAGTAAGTATTTGTGTATGTTGACGATATATTTCAGGTTTTGGAACATGAGGAAATCATGCATGCTGTTCCTGATTTGAAGGAAATATAATATTACAAATATGTAACTATGGAATGTAAGTCGGTCGATTTATCGGCTCTATGGCAACAAAAGGAATAATTAGGGAATATAGTGGGATTGCGCTGAGTGTGCTCAGAAATATTGCGTAACGCTTATACCTGTTAGAAGGGAAAATATGGTTGCATGATTTTTTAACTTGTCATATCTTCATCGGTATTGTCATTACTATCATCACTGTTTGTTTCCAGGAAGTACTTGCGATCTTCAAGTGAATCTAACAGCAACCGAGATAGAAAACACCCCAATCAATATCAATTTGGATAACGACAGTCGACAGATCTGAGTAGAAAAGAGACTACCTGGAACGAAGATTGACGGGAATTTCCCGTCCTGACTGGCCTCATACACATGGCAGTAGAAGACTAGATGGTAAGGCGAATACCTTGCCAAAGGTGATTATAAGAGGTGAGAAAACATTTCCTTCTCGGTAAAAGTATTGAGTCTGACAAAGCGATCAAATTTGTTCTCTCCGATGTCTCTAAAAAAAACAGAAAAGTTTCAGAGACACCATAGCTTCATCCGAAAGGGGAGAAGGGCCTTGATTCTGTGACTCATTCCTTTAAATTGAAGATAATAATTTTGTATTGAATGAACGACAGACAGGTAATTGACTGATCCAGCCATTTCGAAATTGTAATCGCTGAGATTTTTTATGTCCCATTTACACGAGGAAATTTTTAGGAGAATGAACAAATAGTAAACCATTCAAATGGTGTTTGACGATGTAGCAGATATTTTTTTATGAGTTTCCCCTTAGCTAGCGTCTTTGAGGATTGCGGAATATACTTCTCATGACCACTGAAAGCTTGGAGAAACGTGGTTCTCATAATCACCGGTGGCGGGGAGCATTTTCTTTCGGTGGCCTTCGGTTAAACCTAATCTCCGCTGAATGCTGTCTTTGTTAGCCACGGCTTCCCGTCTTAAATCATCCCCGCTAATTTTCCAAATTGCGTTGAAATCTCAGCTTTATGGACAAGCGCTTTCAGGGCACAGAGCACTTCGAAATTCAGGGAAAGGTAATTTTGTCCGAAATATTCATCTTCCGCCTGCGCAGCGGAAGGACTGAATCCCCCACCCCATCTCCCCCCTCCCGCTTCACGTCACTCCTTTCAAATTCCCCAGGAATCAGTCCTCACGCCTGTGAACCCGCCCCCGCCCAGCTTTTATTGTTTGGTGATTTACGGCAACTGCGAAACGGTTTCGCTGTTTTTTCGCTTAATTAGATTCTGATGGCACCGTGCGTCTCGGGAGGTGGTGATTTACTGCCCACCCGTAGAAAAAGCACCGTGCTCTTCGTCCTAGGAGCCGCCCAGACTCGGTGCGGAGGCCTGGCCGGCCGGTAGGAGCCAACCGGTCCGTGAACCCGTTCTGATTTTCGTCGAGTGAAGGGACCAAGCCTAGGGTCGAGCGCGTGATACGCCTCCAAATATGAAATATCGGGACGTGCGGAAAAATGCATTAAGACCATCATACCAAGGGGTATATTTGTCCGATTAAAAGGAAATACCAAAACATTTATTCTTTTTCCTTATCTTCGTTTCGTTATGAGATTTTTTAATTTGAGGCGTGCATCGGACACTAATTGAAGAAATCGGTTTGGATAACATGTGTTAACTTATTGACGCATCCAACAAAAATCCGTTCTATCTGTATCTGGGCTGTAACAAAAGTTTTAGCGTTCAATGGTTACTCTGCAGAAGACCTTCTATACTACTACTAATTGTTTCCTGTATTGCCCTTGCTTTGCATTCCTCTGTCACGGATTTTTACATCCACGCCCTCCGTAACACATGCCAGATCCAGTGACGTGAAACCTTCAACTGTAGCAGCAATCAAAGCACAAATGTTTTTTTAAAATTAAACTCAGTTTTAGTTGCCCCTCGAACAGCCATCCTCTCGTGTAAAACAATTTTCAGATATCCCGGGAAAAAAGTGACTTGCGAACTGAAAAAAGTAAGATAATCGGCGCTTTTCTGATGTCTACGATGTGATTTATATTCATTTGCATTTTGTTCAGTGGACAAACAATGTTAAGTGCGTTATTATATTTGGAGTAATCCTTCAGGGGATAAGAAGGATTGAAAAAAAACCTTATCCTGTGCTCGCATACATAAAATACTCTCACCGAAGATCAAAGTGCATGCAAAGGATTCTTATGTTTGCGCTCTAAATCGTATAATCAATTATTTTCACTATTCAGAATGACCAAAGCAGAAAAGAAGGAATAGTTGTAGTGCAGCCTACACCTGATATATTCATATGATTTTAAAAGTATTTCACCTTACTTACTACGAATCTGACAAGTTTTTAAATGTTGTGATGCGCTTACTCGGGGCTGAGCTTAAAGCCACCGAGTGCGTCCACCGGGTTGCGGATGGTGGGTTGACCTCTAGATATAGAGGTTAGCTGCGAGATAAGCGCGTTTAATCGTCGAATTAGCAGTCGTGGACAAAAAGCGACGGCATTCCAAGGGGGTATTTGGTCTATCCCTGGATAAGGTAGGCCTTAAATAATACAGAACCTGTGAAGATGCCGTGCCTTGACAACGGAGGACGCCAACAATTACGTTTCCCATCACCCGGAGGAGAGGGCAGCAGCTCTTCTTCACATGAGTAAAGGAGATCACAGTGGTCGGTACAGCGACACTCATTTCACTACAGGCGTGGTAATATTTACTATAACGGCTGTGGTACTGCAATGTGGAAGGTAAGGGGAAACCACCACATTATTATCCCGAGGAGTCACAGCTACTCCACTCCTTTCTTTCTTATGATGACGTGATGGGACCCTCTCGAGTAAAATATTCCGAAGGTAAAATAGTCCCCCATTCGGATCTCCGGGCGGGGACTACCCAAGAGAGCACCTACATCAGTCAAGTGTGATAATCATTTTAGGGTAGGAACGTGAACGCGCGATCGCTTCGGACCTGTGGAAGACTGGCGAACCTTAAGGTGGAAATGCGAAGAATGGACCTCGATGTATTCGGAATCAGTGAAATGAGATGGCCTTAAGAAGGAGACTTTTGGAGAGGAAGTTACAGAATTATTCACACCGGATCACTGAATGGTAACGCTGGAGTAGCCATAATGCTCAGAAAGAGTGCAAGACTGAGCGTGAAAAGCTTCCTGCAGTACAGTGAGAGGATTATAATGGTGAAGATTGAGACCAAGCCTACAGATACCATTGTGGTACAAGCTTACATGCCTACGTCGGACTATGAAGATGAAGAAGTGGAAGAATATCACAGAAGTAATAAAGCACGTAACAGGAGAAAAAAAATTAATTATTTTAGGAGATTGGAACGCTGTTGTTGGCGAAGGTAAAGAGGGTAGAATAACAGGAAAATATGGCTTGGGAAATCGAACTGAGAGAGGAGAAAGACTTATAGAATTCTACACACAGAACAAGTTGGTGCTGGCAAACACATTGTTTCAAAACCAACAACGGAGAAGATATACCTGGAAAATGCCCGGAGGCAGAAGAAGATTTCAAATTGACTACATTTTAGTGAAGCAGAGTTTCACAAACCAGGTGAAGAACTGCAAAAGTTATCCGGGTGCAGATATCGACAGTGACCACAACTTAGGGATGATGAAATGCCACTTAAAACTCAAGAAATTGAAGAAATCAATGAAGAATGTATGGCAAGTAGAGAAACTAAGGGAACCTCAACACGGCTAGCCTTCCAGTAGGCGGTGGAAAACAAAATAGAAGAGAATTTGACCGTAAAATCAGTAGAAAAGAGATGGGAGAAAATCAAAATCGGGCTACAAGAAGCAGAAAAAGAACTTCTGGGGAGAAGGAAAGTTGTCAAGAAGAAGCCATGGATTACAGAAGAAGTTTTATTGCTGATTAAAGAGAGAAGAAAATATAAAAATGTGGAAACTGAAGAAGGGCAACCTTGCTACAAAAGAATCAGGAATGAAATAAACCGTAAAGCGGGAAAAGAAAGGGAAAAGTGGATGAAGGATCTATGCGAAGATGTACAAAGCAACCTCCCAAAGAAAATGTGGAAGTTGCGTACAGGATGGTGAGAAATCACTTCAAGGAACAGGCTGCAAGATGTAACAGCATCATGGACAAGAATGGAGAACTCTTAATTGAATATGAGGATAAAGTGAAGAGATGGAAGGAATACTTGGAAGTGTTGCACAATGGAAGCTATCTTAGAGCGGAAGTAATCGAAGAGGAAAATGAAGTCGATAAGGATGAATTGGGAGCCCCAATCCTAAGATCAGAATTTGATGCAGCTGTAAGGGATTTGAAGATAAATAAGGCTTCAGGAATAGATGATATTCATGCCGAACTAATAAAAAACGCCGGAGAGAAGACATTTACTCAGATACGATACCATATGCGATATGTACTCAACAGGAGAAATACCCACGGACTTTGAGAAGAATTTCATCATTCGTATTGCCAAGAAGAAGATAGCTGAGAACTGTGAACAATTTAGGACCATAAGCCTGACGACACATGCATCGAAGATATTGACCAGAATCATCTATAGAAGAATAGAGCGAAAAGCTGAGGAGTTCCTGGATGAGGACCAATTCGGGTTCAGAAGAATCAACGGCTCAAGAGAAGCGATTTTGGCCCTCAGGCTACTTATAGAGAAGAGAATAGAGAAGAATCTACCGACGTTTGTTGCATTTGTATATTTGGAGAAGGTATTTGACAACGTGGATTGGAATATGATGCTAAAGGTTCTGAAAGATATTGGAGTATCATACAATGACCGAAGAGTTATATACAGCTTGTATAAAAACCAGTTGGCCATAATCAAATCAGGACCCAGCAGTACAGAAGCAAGCATAAAGAATGGAGTGAGGCAGGGATATGCATTGTCTCCCGTATTATTGAATGTCTACATCGAGAAAGCCATCCAAGAAGTTAAAGAAAAGTCTCCGGGAGTGAATATCCACGGGGAGAAAATCAGCATGATACAATTCGCCGATGACATAGCAGTCATGGCAGAAATAGAAGGAGATTTAAAGAAGACACTAGTAAATATGGAAAGAACAATGACCAGATATCAGCTGAAGATCAATGAAAATAAAACTAAGGTATTGGTATGCAGTAGGAGAAAGGAATCCAGGACCAATGTTAAACTAGGAAAACAAAAACTCGAGGAGGTGGAAGAGTTCTGCTACCTGGGAAGACGAGTAACCAGCGATGGACGAATTAAAGAGAAATTGCCAGTAGAATTCCCCAAGCAAAAAGTGCATTTCACCAGAAGAAGATTCTGCTTACAGCTGCAAATACAAGCGTTGAAGGGAGGAAACATTTCATTAGAACATTCATCTGGAGCATTCTACTATATGGCAGCGAAGAATGGACAATTACAGCAGCAGAGAAGTCCAGGCTGGAAGCATTTGAAATGTGATGCTACCGAAGAATGATGAAGATAAAATGGATCGATCGAGTGACAAACGAAGAAGTGTTGAGAAGAGATGTCTACTGTAAACAATAAAAAGAAGACGGGACAACTTAATGGGCCATATCTTGAGACGCGATGGCCTGATGAAGGCAATCTTCGAGGGAAAAGTGAACGGGAAGAATGGAAAAGGCAGGCCTCGTTTGAGGTATATGGAGCACATTGTGAAGGATGTAAAAGAGAGGAGTTAAGTCAATATGAAGAGGTTGGCCGATAGAAGAATCGAGTGGAGGGCTGCATCAAACCATTCCTAGGATTGTTGACCGATGATAATGATGATGCGCTTGGTAGCAGAGGGTGTCGGTGGTTTCATGTTGGTTTCATCTTAGAGTTTTTCTTACCAATTCAGTGAAATTGGCAAATTTGTGGTCTGTTTTGCTTTCCAAATGAAAGAGTTTGATGAAATGGAGTGTGCATATTTTCTGCACCTATCCTTTTACATAAGATACGTGTTTGATTTTCAGTGAACAAGAGAGAATATTCTTGCTTCAGAAATGCTTGAGTAGCACCATGGTGCTGAGGGTGATGTTTTTTTTTATTCTGAAGAATTCAGTGTGGCGTATCCGTAGAAATATGAAGTTCGTATCTTATATTCTGTGAGCCCCACTCTCGGTTGCGAAACACGTTCACCGCTTTAACGACAACCAACTAATTAGCGTGTTAGTAACTCATTTCCAGCTTTTGCGTGTGGATTATCTCAAGATGATATGCACTGCGGCACGACCATCATTGGCCTCTTGAAGGAAAGCAAAGCATCGCCCACATGCCGTACACAACACGCGAATTCCATGCCTTCTTTGGTCATTAACCCTTTAGGTCTCAATTAGCATTATGGAAGGAAATGCTATGCTCCAACGAGTGTATCCTGCATTGAGAAACCCAGTATATTTTTCCGTGTTTCTCTACGCCAGCGTTTTTCAACCGGAATAATGATTTTTGTTTCAGTTTCAATCTCGTGGAAATTAATTTTATGATAAATATTTCAGCTAAAATTGTGCTAAATCAGTAGATTTCCCACTTTTTTCACTTGTTTATCCTTCGGCAAATTGTTCCCCTATCCGGTACCCTTAATACATGAATTAGCCTTCATACAAAAAGGCTTTTAGTTTATATAACTTTCGTTGTTTTATAGTTGAATCGGTAGTGATTTCAGTAACAATTTGATTGTTTACTCTTCAATTATGTAATACCAGTTGTTCACCCATAGCACCTAGGTTGTAATTTAAGATGAAGGTGATAATGCTTAATGTTGCTTGCGCCATTATTAGCTAACTTCGTGTATTTTTTATCGTCATATTTGTGTATCCTATTGGGAACCACTGTACTCAATAATTTATTAAACACGCATCAGTTATTAGCACTTAGACATCATCTTTATGTCCTCTGACATAAAGGTGGACAGACCCATGAGTACACCTTCCTCAGTTCGAAGTTCGGAATCATGCGTGGATTTATTTATTTCAGTACTCGCGCATCTTAACCAGGGTGATTGATTGCTGCATAGCAAGACGCCGATTAGCAATTCACATAAAAAACAGTTTTTGGATTGGCCTTTGACTTGATCCGCTATTCTGAATTGGGTATTTTATTATCACAAGTCTACATGCCGGTCGCATTCTATTTTATTGCCTCAAAAATCAATTTGACGGTATTGTGAGGGGGATATCAGTACTTGAGTCCAGTGACCAGCTCGCTGCACGTCGTCTTTGACTCGGATAAAATTACGAAGAAGTGGATTTTCTTGGCAGCTTGGACGGAAGTTTATCCTGCGCTAGAAATTGAATTCAGCTGCGCCCGAGTTCGATTCAATCATCTGTTTTGAGAGCCTTCTCTCTCTCCGTCTCTCCGCGTGAGTAGGCATCATAAGTATCAAGGGCGTGCGGTTTCCACCTTCGCACATGAAAGTTTTTAATGTGGACAACCCACGGGGTGCTCGCTCTCAGGCACTCAAGGAGAAAAAAAAACTCGGCCGGAGACGGGGCTGCGTTTCAAGAGGGAAAAGAGAGTATCGTTGTCGAGGCAATGGGAGAGGGATGGAGGGCAGATAAAAAGAATAATGGAGTTTATGCTCCGCCGAGCAACGTTAGTGAAGAACGCCTTGTTGCCTGGCGATAAACCGTTGAAAAGAACGCCCTTCGTCTTTTCCAAGAAGGTGTGAAGAATATCGATGTTTTGAAGAGGTCGATTTTTTTAAACTGACGCGGTAACGGATTCCGATTTCTCTTCGGCATCATTCACTTTTCCATTGGAAAAAGTTTTCTCTCTCTTAGCCTCTTCGTTTATATAGGGAGAAGGTCTGAGACCCAACAAATTTTGGCGTCGGCATTCCATTTATATTCGTGTACGCCCAGAGGGAGGGCAATACGGGTCAGAGTTCCAAAGTCAAAATGGAAAATTTCTGCCTTCATCGCTGACGAGTAATGCTATGAAGTAATGATTTCTCCTGTCAGATTTATTGATTTTTATGGTCATTACGATGTATCTTCCAAACCTCAATCGCTATTTCAGGAAGATTGAGATATATGGGTAGATATGAAAACACATAAGCAATTATAACTGCTTGCTGTTAAGCGCATAGCAATTATGTTTCAATGCAGATCAATAACATTGCTCGGGACTGATAAAAATTTAGTAGAAAATTCATTTACCCATTTTAAAGTTTATCGCTTGTAAATTTCCTTCCCTATTTTTGTCGAAGTTAGTTGCTGCACTAGTTGTTCATCTTCCCCAAAAATACGTATTTTTCACTGTAAAATTAAAATTTAAACTTCAGAGCAGGCTGATTGATACGTGAAACAATCATAATACCATACCCTGTCGATATTTGCTGCCTTGGGAGAGGTCACTCTTGATATAGTCGAACAATTTTTATATGCGTCCTCTAAATTATGAAGACAGTAATTAAATCAAAATACCAGTCTTACTCGTGTCAAACTGACCTTGGCCAGTTCAGAGTCAAAGTACTTCAGATGTATTTCTAAGTTTCAATCCAATTGGAAATTTTGTATCGTTATACATTCACCCCTAAGTTTTACATTAACTTTGTCCAATACGCTGACAGTAGAATATATGAGTGTTAGAATCTTGTGTGCAAAAATACATTTCTTGATTGTGACTTAGGATTCCAATCAGCATGTGTACTAATATAAAGATATTGTTAGTACTGTTGAATGGTTGATAGTATTATTGAAGTGGCACTTGGATACCAAAACTTTTATCAGATAAGAACTAATTAGTTTTAGTGATGAACCGTTTTGAAGAGTTTATTCAATTTCATAAGGAAACCGTCTGCTGCAAGTGTATGGTCTACAAAATGAGTTGGTGTTAAAGTACATCCACGGGTTCTTTTAATAATACTTGAGATAGACTTCATGATGTATGTACATACCTACAGTTTACCCTCTTCTGTCTCCGATTCTACGTGTTCCCTCATTCACTTTCTCATATGGGGGGCACATTTCCTCCAGTGCCTTCAATTTTTCCAAGAAGGCGTAGGAGTAACAAAAAAATCGAATCGTTCCTGTGGAGAGAGAGAGAGAAGAAAGAGGAGGGGGGGAGCAACGAGCAAAAACCGAATTCACCGATGCGTGGTAGTTTTTAGGCATCACAGCATCGCCACTCCCCTCCATCCCTCACCCAAAAATCTCTTACCCTTTCCATTCCACCCTCACCCTCCCTGTCCGCCCACCCATTACAACCCTTTCACCCTCCTCCTTCTGGGGTGAATTTCCCCAACTCTCCTCCGCACACCAACGCCATTTCCGCCCTCCCTTCTCCCCTCTCCCCCCTCCGCCAAACCAACGCACACCTCTTTCTCCCTCTCTCTTCTCTCTCTCCTTCTCGCCCTTTCGCCGTACGTGACAGGATGCTCCGGTGGCGTAGAACGCCAGCCGCTGTGGTGTCTCCCCCCTCCACATCTCCTTCCTCTCCCACAATCTTCTCCCTCCCTGTCCTCTCTCTCTGTCTCCTCTTCTCTCCGCTCTCCCGCTATCTCCATCTCTTTTCCATTGCCTCGCTGAGTTCCAAACGGAACGAACGCTTTAGGGTCGGCTGCCGAAGTCAGTGATGTGGAGGAGGAGATGGGGAGGAAAGGAGAGCAAAGAGGAGGATGGATGAATGGGGGGAGGAGGGAGGAATCCAAGCTCGCGATGCACGGAAGAGATAATGGAAGAGGATGAGGTGTGTGCGGTGTGTGAAAGACGGCGTAGGGTGAAGACGCACGAGGCGAGAATGTTTGAGGAGACAAGGCAACAACATTCTCATAGTCCCAACACTCTCTCTCTTTCTCTCCACCCGTCATGTATCCACTGCCCTTCCGCCCTGATGCACTTCCCATTCCCTCTGTCATTGTGTCTGCAGTACGAGTCAGCCTATACTTCGGTTACTACAGTTCAATGCCCATTTACCGTATAAGTCGGCTGAGATGGTAAAACACTTGTCCCGTACTTGCGGGAAGAGCTCGGAATCTCGTTTTTTTAAATCCTCGGTATCTTCCATACTCCTGCTCCTGATGACGTTCCCAAACGGGGTGGGCGAATTAATAAGCGTGCAACGACTACTTTTTAGGGGTGGCTGGGTGCTCAGAATTTGACCTTGTATTTTCACTTTATTCCGCAATTACTTCAAAAATGGCTTCGTCCTTTTTGATCATCATCATCATTGGTCAACAATCCTAGGATTGGTTTGGCACAGCTTTCCACTAGACTCTTCTATCGGCCAACCTCTTCATTGTGACGTAATTCTTCTCTTTTACATCCCTCACAACCTATTCCATTTTCCAATCTTCCCGTTCACTTTTCCCTCGACGATTGCCTTCATCAGGCCATCGTGTCTCAAGATATGGCCGATTAAGTTGCCTATTCTTCTTTTTCAAGTTGTCAGCAGACTTCTCTTTTCTCCTACTCTTCTTAGCACTTCCTCGTTACTTACTCGGTCCACCCATGTAATCTTCATCATTCTTCTGTAGCATCACATTTCGAATACGTCCACCCTTTGCTTCTCCGCTGCTGTCATTGTCATTGCCTCATGCCGTAAAGAAACATGCTCCAGATGTATGTTCTGATGAATGTTTCCTTTCTTCTTAGCTTGAATTTCCAGCAGTAAGCAGATTCTTCTTTTAATAGAATGCCCTCTTTGCCTGGGCTATTCTACTAGCTATTTCTTTCTTGATTCATCCATCGTTGGTTATTCGGCTTCCTCGGTAACAGAAGTCTTTCACCTCATCAAGTTTTGTTTTCCTAGTTTGACATTGGTGTTGGCCTCTTCTTTCTTGCTGCACACCAATATCTTAGTCTTCTTCTTATTTATCGTCAGCTCATATCTGGACATTATCCTTTCCATGGTTACTAGAATCTTATTCAGATCCCTCTCTGTCTCTGCTATGAGTGCTATGTCATCAGCGAATCACAGCCTTCCATGTCTAAATTGGAATAAATGTATTTGCAAATCGGCAGCATTGAAATTTTGTTGTTATAAGAGAATGATGAATTAGAAATAGATACACCAATTTAGTGACAAATAAATTTCAAGAATATTAGAGGAATAAAGAGATACGTTGGAGTATTGGAAACGAAGACGGTAATGCCTTATTTGATTTAGCGTGAGACACGATGGGATCATGAAAGGTCGCCGAAGGTATTGACTAGTAGAACTTTAAAGGAAGGAAACAATTAGGGGATGTAGGAAACAATTAGGGATGCTGCAGATGTAAAAAATAACCTATATACGAATAAGATGGCCGAGCATCTTCGTCTGGTCTGACCTGAAGTAGTATTTGCATTAAAATGTTTCTATCCTACTTCATACCCTTCCTTTTTTTCATTAATATTCAGGCAAAATCTGGCTAATGACTTTTTCATATTTTCTAGGGCCTTCTTTAAATCTCTTCCTATGTCTACCATGACCGCTATGTCGTTGGCGAATCGCAGAATGCTGATTTTATCCCGTTGATATTTTTTTCTGATATCCTTTGCTACAATTACATAACCGATTTTCTTGATTTAAAAGTTCAACATTTTTGGAGATGGTACAAACCTTTGTCATACTTCTTCAATTTTTTCTTCTATTTCACTCCTGGATTCAGTTTTAATTGAAAAAGTATCCACAGTTTTGATTTAAAATTTCAGATAATTCTTCAGTAGGTTTGTGACACTCCAATATCCTTTTTCCTTTTTCTCTAAGAAAAGGAAACTAAGTAGGTAAGGTCATCCCTATTGATGCTACTCATTCATTTTATTTTATCGTGGTTTTAGGCATTTAAGTCAAAATTAAACGAGTTACTGTTATCATGATTAAAATATTTTCACTTATTCGCTTCTAAGTATTACCATAGAGTATGTTTGTAATTACTCTCTGGTATTACCTAGTTATTGTTTCACTTTTCTTTTAGTTCAATTTTATTCACAATCTCGTCTTTCCTGCTTCCTGTTTTACTGGCTTTTTCTCTTATTTCTCAAGTATCAGTCTAATGAGTGCATTTTAAATGAAAGGATATTCTTTTTAAACCAAATTTAATGGATCCCTGATTCTTCTAAAATGATTTAATTTGTCTACCTGTGACCTAAATGCATTCTTATTTAATCTTTTCCTTTCTCATTACTTTTAATTTTCCTTTGCGAGTTAATTAACGCCTCAGGGTGGTACCTACTTTCCTTCTCTCGAATATGAAAAAAATTAACTTTTAAACTACGCTGAAAACGTTTAGAAAGGACAAAAATCAGGATTTTTCCCTTGAAAAAAATTTTTTATGTAAGACATTAATTTTTTAATTAAGCCTGTGATAATCGTGTTGAAAATGCCAGATAGGTCCCTGGCTAGAAAATCTTAATGTTAATTTAGGGTGAGGTGAATTTTATTTCATCAAAATTTTACATAATTTATGAGCAAATTGGCAAAGTATGGTACTTCCTCTCCCTCCTTTTTCATGATGTGTCCTTAATATCCATACTGCTGTTATCATGCGAAATTTTTAGTTCTCTCTATCAATTAAATTTCTTCTGTCGTGTTATTCAGTAGAATTTCAGCCTTCTCTATTAATTTTTGAACTCACCCTAAGGTATATCCAGGCATGCTACCTTTCCTATAATTTTTAAAACTGCTATTGTTATAAGTTTCAATTATAAAAGTGAGATTCATTATATTTTTGCGACTCGTCAACCTCAGAGCTCATTTCATTATTTATGAATATAAAAATGCGTAATAGCGTATCCAACTTATATTTGCGGTGCGGACAGATTTTTATTGAAATTTTAGATGAAATTAAGGTGGCACGTAATCCAAAGCATCCAAAAGGTGTGGCCGTGTGGATACATTGCATGAATATAGCAGAAATTTTAGAGAAGTTCTCATTAATGTCATTTTTTGATTGAGTCGCAAAGATGAAGATGGCTGAAATTTCTATAACACTATCTAATTTAGTTATTGCTATTATCATAGACTTACTCTATGCAATCATGACAAAAAACCATGGCTATTGTTAAATAGATGCTAATTAATTCATGTATCTAAATTTGTGATTCTTTCCTTCCTCCCTTTCATTTCATCCAGTCCCAATATCAGGTTTCTTTTCATGATCTCTCGTTATCGTGTATAGTTTTACGTAGAAAAGAACGCAGCAGTCCAGACGGTCCAGACTCATCGCTTTTTTTCAGTATTCTCGCATAAGATCCTTCCAAGAAAGTCTCTTCTTCCTCCTTCCAATAGGTCTATTATTAGTATTCGTGCATTTACCAGTTGCGATTGGTAGTGCCTGGATGCGAATTTTTTACGCACCCACCATCGTTTTAAATGATTCCCTAGTGTGAGTCAAACACTTCACGCCGGCATTCGAGAGAGTAACGGTGTATCCTCTTCGTTCCCGAAAAATACCTGGCCTGTGAAAAAAAATTTTCTCACTTTTTTTGAGCACAAATGGGACAACTAAAATTATATGTTGAAAAAAATATTATTATATTATTATTTTTGTTGAAATATTTACAGCCATTTATGTGTCCAGTTTTCATTTGTGAGATAGAAAAAATGTTATGATTGCATGAATAATAATGAAGTACACCACCTTAAGTATTAATATCCTGTACATGAACGGGAAAAATACAACATGGGCCAGAGATAAATAGATGAAATATAGTTCACTTTATTTGTGGCCGCCATATTGATTTCTGGAAAACGAAAGATAAAAGACTCTAGTGTATGAAATTAACGATTTCAAGGCGGAAAATTCAAAATCATGTATTTTCACAGGTGGGTACTTCAGTTACGATATTCCACTGAAAATAGCTACCCTCTGAGGGACGTATAACCGAATTTCCACATATGTGGACAAGGGGACCGAAGAGGTTAAGTACTATGTTTTGTTTGCCTCCTACTCTTCAGCTTGTTCAACAAAGGTAGTCCTACCGGAAGCAACAATGATTATTGCTCCCACTTGACGACGTTAAGAGATTGAGAAAACGCAAGTCTTACCTCCACATCAAGGTTATAATCCGTTAGTGACAAAGTTAGCACGTTGGAGATTGTTTCGCTTTTGTTTGTTTTATTAAAGCCTATAAGAGAATTTGTAAAGTTATGCTATGGAAAAACAGTAAGTTTCCAGCAGAAAATTTGATCCGATTTTCAAAACTCCTTATAATACCATGAGAGTAATTCAATCCTAATTGTAACTAATATGAATCATAGGGACTGATTAGGGATTCATCAGTTAAGGTCATCAGTTAATTCATAACCGTGACCTTATCAGACTCATTCACGTAATTAATTTTCGTGAAGAAAGCGCGATATCGTAGCTTTCATCTTCAGCCTGCCTTTTCAAATATTTTCAGGGAAACAGTTCTAAGGATCAGGGTAATTTATTGTTAGCTCTTTTCGGAAATGATTAATAGTCCATTTTGTGGCGGAAAATTAAGGGAGCTTCGTTCATTTGTGGGGCTGAGCGTCATTTCTCTCATCCGGAAACTCGTAAAGCCTCTCACCCATTCTGTGGCTTTCTCTTCGAAGGAATTATTTTAAGATCAACCGCATTGATTTCCGCGAATTTTTTGTACTCAGGGCATATAATTCATGGTATTTGCTGTAAAATCTGATAAATCTCTCAGAATACTCTTCAAAATACGTTGATAATTTGAAATTTTAGCCCCTTTTCGTATGCACAGTTAACTTTTAGACACAATGCACTTCCTTTTGTAGATAAAACCTCTTGGGATTCGGTTTAAAAAGACATCATGCGCTTGGAAAGTCCTGTGATGGGTTAATCAAATAATTATCATGGGTCTTAGGGTTTAATCAGCACTAATGCGTCTACTACCATTCATTTGACTAATAATTATTCTACTCTTTATCGGCAAATTGAAACAGGACAGAGCGGAACAAGATATTGCCAAAATGTTTTAAATTGACTGATAATGTTTTCAGCAATTGATAAGTACCAACAGGTGTGCAGTACAATATAGTCCATATAATACTGCGATTAAATCACGAACTTTCTATTTTCCTTGTTATATCCATAATTCTTTTTTTGCTGTGGACTCCTCTCGTGGTCAGCATCGTCCCGGAATCTATCTAGATCTCTTTGCTTTCACTAACCGTTAGGCCTCGCTGCGCTCGGCCATAATCGATAGCTGGAAACCCATGTCCAAGTCGTGACCAGAACCCACGACATTTTGGCTGGTGGGCGTTATCTTCCTAACATCCCACCGGCTATTTCAATCGAAAATGTATAGAATGTTCGCTGTGGTGAGCAAGAGAATCGCTTTACTCTCGGTTACCTCGTGGAGGAAGCACGCTCGAATTCACTTGCGATACGTTTGTCTCCCTCGTTATGCCGCGTTGCCATTGCAATATGCGTTCCCTTAGAGTATAGAGTGCGTAGAAAAATATTTGATGTTAGGAAAAATACAAGGAACTTAAGTAAGTCTAATTACACCTCATCTCCAGTTATCCGGCTGTATCTTTTGAAAACATGAACATCAGCCAGTCCCAATGCGCATGTGTTTTATGGGGCGATTTTACGCACCGTTGGATCGACCGTGAGCATATTGACTTGCGAGAATTTCTTGTATTTAAATATTGACAGGGAAAGGGAGCATTTCAAGTGCCCACTTGTGCATGTTACTTAGCCGTTTATTTTGTGGTTTTACCTTTTCCGTTGAAGCGCTTGCTGGAAAAGCGTACAAATTACGCGGATGGCATGCCATTCTCGTTGCGGAAATATTAGAAGCTACATTTCATCTCATAATTCTCTCCTTAGCTCTGTATCTTCCGCCACCTCTCAATGCTCCACTTCCGTCTTGGGCCAGTTGCTTTTCTTCCTCTTCCCACTTCCCATTTCCCAGTGCGACGTAGGCACTAGGCATTCCCCTTTCGCCGGCCCCCACCCACAACCCTCCCCTCCTCCCCTCCTCCCCCGCCCCCCCCTTCCCGCAAACCCTCCAGTCTCAACGCTTCGCCGACCAGAGTTCTCCAGCGATCATCGTCCCCACTTCTCCCTGCCTCAGACGTTCGTTCAGGCCCGCCAAGAAGTCCACGCGCTCGGTAACCCGGGGAATACGGCGCGCCGGTCGGGTCAGAAGAGTGCGAGAGGCGATTGCGCGGGTGGATTGAGCGGAAAAGACTTATACGCTTCGATTGATTGCTATTCCACCTAGCTGTGGTAAACGAGCTATCGCGACTCCACGCTTCCGGTCGAATGCTCTCCTTTCCGGTGTTGCTACTGTGATTTTTATTTTGCTCAGAAGCAATGTTGGGTCTCATATTACTTCGGTTGCCCCTTATAATTCACCGATAGGTCATTACTTCCAATATTTTTCTTTCTATTTCGACCAATAAGTGTTAGCGCCCAGCACTTCTCCGAAGAGAGATCTTCAAACCCTTTGTATCACATGCCCTTGGAGTGTTGGGCTTACGGAGAAATTGAATCGGTCGTTTTTCCAGTACTTACCAAAAACTTATGGGAGATATATAATGTGCTACAAATATAGCTACGAGCTCGAATAATACACGTACTTTATCGAATGTATGTGTACCATAGTGCTAAGATTCATGCCTCAAGTAACTGCAAATGGTAAATACTAATGAGGATGAACACAAATAATAACAATGATGAACTAATATTTTGTGTTTTTTTATGATTTTCGAAGGAATCATTCTTTTGTGGAAGCTAATTGGGACCGCTAAATTTAGAGCGGAAGAAGATTTAATCATGATTCTGCATTTAACGAATGAAATTAATGATATTATCGAACATATAAGCATTTTCTGAATGGTTTGAATCGAGGTAGGTAATGACCAGCAAAGCATTCGAGTGCAAAGCAGGTAGTACTCTCCTCATTTTTGCCAACCGTGAACTATTAGAAAGGGAAATTTATCACCTCATTCATATTGTGAAATTGAGTGAGCTCACGCACTCATCACGTTGAAGACGGTACGGGTTTGGATTCATGGTAGGTATTTCTGATCAGGATTTCAGAATCCGCTCAGCAATTCAGCGCGACGCTTAAACGCTGTGCGAAGTGGGAGTTCCAAATACCTTTGGAGGGTATTTTCGGGAAAACTGGATGATTCTATATCTGACTCTGATGTCTTGATTCTCGCGTATTGTGTGACGCACTACCATGGCGGTTGAAGAACATAATTAGCGCTGAGAATGTCTTTTGTGTTTATTCTCGGGATCACGTAAATCGCGGTGGGGAACGAGAGCTAGAGGAGGGATTCAGCGCACAGTGGGGCCAAATCGCATTTTGCCGGACAAAAGTCCAAAACTGCTTTTTATGAGATAACGTCTTGAAATTTGGCACATATACACACAAATGATTGCTGATTATGGAATGGTAAGTCATTTTTCATAGGTGTTACCCGTTACTTAGATACAGAGGTTCAAACACGACCAAATTTCGAAAAAAGCGCCCGCTCTCATTTTTCTTCAAAAATCTTAAAAGTTGAGCAGATATAGGAGTAATTAAAGGATTTTTATGAAATAAAAAACATTACCAATTGTGAACAGGGTACTTTGCCTATACTATGCATAAGTTTCAGACATTTTTGCTTATATTTTAGTGCTATTACGTCACAAAATGGCGGACCCTTTTTTTAGACAAAATTTTACATAAAGTAGACATTATAATCCTTATTCGGAAAATGGTCTCTGGGATACTTCATCAGAGTATAAATTGAAGATATTTCTAGGTTATTCCGTAAAAATATTTGAAAAAAGTTTGCGACGCCGAGAATAAACTCGATTTTTCAATCGCGCGTCGCGGCCCGGCTCCGCGCAGCGGGACCTGGAAATACCGAGACTCCGTTGGATTGTTCATGTTGTGTGGATAATAACTCCTCGAATATAACTTTTTCAGGCTTTGCATACTGTCACTGATTTCTAAAGATTCTATACTGAAGATTTTTCGAGGATATTGGTTCTAGAGAATGGATTAGTGCACTCGTAACTGTGGTAATTTTTTTATTTGGATAATTTTCGGAATCGTGCTGAAAATTATGAACGTCTTTCCGCTCTTGAGAAAGAATGCCGGTTCTCGGGGAACCATGCATGTTTTCCATAAGAAGGCAACATTTGGGATTCCCTTCTTTTCCTTTACCCTCTCCTCCTCCACCCCGAACTACATCCTACGCCTTTACTACCCGAGGAGGGTGGCGCAAAACGGAACGTTTTATGACAATGTGCAGTCTTAAAAAAAATGCCTGCTTAGCAAATTACAATTTGTTGTTGCTCTTTGTTATCTGACTCTTTGATGTGTCAGAAATAATATTAGTGGATACTCTCCTATAAGTAACTTGGAACTGACAATATATGAAAATTGATATTTAATTTTAAGGATTACCTAAAGGGAATCATTTTCACAATATCATTCTTTATAGCTTCTTACAATGAAATTCAAAATTCTGTTTAAAATCAGCATGATTTCATGAATGTTTACAAAACGCTCTGTTGTGCGCATTATCATCTGTTTGTATAGAGTGAGATACTGGATCATTAGGTTTGAGGGATGGATTAATTTAAACTTGAGATTACCTACTGTGGTTTTGCGTTTTTATTTCGCAATGCTGATCACACAATGTAATAATGTCAAATTGCAATGATCTCGACGAAAAGTAAAGTAATATAGATGAAAAACAATTAGATTAATCAATAATATATTAAACAAACCGGAAAAATGATGTTGTTTTGCATAGAATTTGCTGCGCCATGTCTTACTTATGGTTTAAAAAGAGAAAGTAATTTGAAAAGAGGATGGCAATAAACGAGAATGACTTAAATTCATTTTGATATTGTCAGTACCGATAAAATCAATTCAATAATATAAATGAAATGCCATTACTTGTAAGATACTGAAAAGAACAAATATCATTATCCTAAATGATTTTTACCCTCAGAGCATCCTTAGTTTTAACTCACCGAGTCCTCTTCAGGTAGTTGACAAATTTCTGAAAGCACACACCATGTTTATATTTGGGAATGGTTAAGAAGGCGAAGAAACAGTTAGAGGAGATGGGTTGTTCGTACGTGTACCGATACGCTCCTTGAGAGAGAGAGATACGGGTGAGAAGAGGTCTGTTTGCGCCAATGAAGGGAAAAACGTAAGAAGGGAATACCCGGAGAAAATGAAAGGAGGGTGGAGGGTCGGCAGAGGAAGTTAGGTCGGCGGTGTTCAAATGAGGGATTAGCAAGGTGATGCGATCGCCTTTTCACTATCCTTTCCTTAACCACTCGTCCATCCCCACGAATTCGTCACTACAAGAGCTTTGACCAAACTTTCTTTGCCGATTGTTCGTTTCAAGGAAAATTCTTAGTCCTCGGACGAGTCGTAACCATCATCTCAGTTTTATTCTATGCTTCTTATTTTTCTTCTATTAGTAATAGTTCTCGTAATTTCTTCAAAAGCCTCCTATCAGTCTTCGAAGTCAATGATATGGTGGAGGAAAGCAACGGATCGAACGTGATCAAGTCTTTTGAATAGGTCCTCGATGGTGGCCGTCCTGGAGTGTTTCCGCGTGAATCTTTCTCGAAATTCCATGGCGTCCTTATTGCGGGCCTCCATCGCCTCTTCGGATAGCTGGCCTTAGGGAAAAATTGCCCCTTTCGAAAAATCCGAGCCATGTATGAGTACTTTATGGACCGTGGTTGGCATATAGGACAATGAAAAACATCCCGAAATCCATTTTATAAATCGTCAATCTGCCTTTGCAAATAATTATTTTCTGTCTTGGCAATTTCCTTCGTCTCTATGAGCCACTGAAGACGAATGGGCCAGCAAAATCTGATGGACGACGGCCACGGATTTGCCCAGATAATCACAGCTAAAACAGGGAAAGTATTAATATTGCCCGTTTGTTCTATATGCGGATTAGCCAAAGATAAAATAGATACGCTTCAATGTCTTACCTGAAGAATCATTTACCGAAGTAAGAGGCACTAGGGATCTCATGAATAAAAATTCATCTAACGAATCTGCTCTTTCCCACAGTTGTTTATATTGGGCGTGGCCCGAACTTCCATCAAATCCGTACTTGCATATTAAAGTGCAATTAACTTCATCGCTGGAGGTTTGCCCTGTAGATACGCACTACAGTAGAGTAGTACAGGAGAGTAGCAATGAATAGCATTGGTAGCTGCATGTTGGTATGAGTACTTAAAGCTAACCCTACTAACAGAATGTTTTTGCATGTTTGCTTTGCAATTTTATCTTTTTTAAATAGTGTAGTTCTGACTACTATATTAATACTATTCCTTTTTTATGCATGATATGTAGTGCATGTTTGGTGAGAAATCACCCCCTGCCACACACCCTTGCGGTGGCTTGCAGGGTATATGTAGATACAGTACCCGTGAACCGTGTGATTGAATAAATATTGAAGATTCACTTCGCACATGTTTTCGGTTATACTTATTCCATCGGGGTAATCCGCATCGGGGATACAACTCGTGTCCGTCACTAAGAACGGAGCTTCTAAGTGTATTATACTGACTATAAGTCAACCCCCTAGTGATCAGTAAGGACAAAACCTCCTCAGGTGACATCTCCGTCACCACATCAGGACTTTTCCTACATTTGAAAGCACTCTCCTTGCCCTACTAAGAGTGGTTGCGATTGAAAATGATTCCGAAAATTATTCAAATGACAAATTTACCTCAGTTACGAGTGAACTGAATGGAGTGCACTGAAGAACATATGGGCACTACTAACTGATCCATTCTTTCGAACCAATATCCTCGAAAAATCTTCAGTATAGAATCTTTAGAAATCAGTGACAGCATGCAAAGCCTGAAAAAGTTATATTCGAGGAGTTATTATCCACACAACATGAACAATCCAACGGAGTCTCGGTATTTCCAGGTCCCGCTGCGCGGAGCCGGGCCGCGACGCGCGATTGAAAAATCGAGTTTATTCTCGGCGTCGCAAACTTTTTTCAAATATTTTTACGGAATAACCTAGAAATATCTTCAATTTATACTCTGATGAAGTATCCCAGAGACCATTTTCCGAATAAGGATTATAATGTCTACTTTATGTAAAATTTTGTCTAAAAAAAGGGTCCGCCATTTTGTGACGTAATAGCACTAAAATATAAGCAAAAATGTCTGAAACTTATGCATAGTATAGGCAAAGTACCCTGTTCACAATTGGTAATGTTTTTTATTTCATAAAAATCCTTTAATTACTCCTATATCTGCTCAACTTTTAAGATTTTTGAAGAAAAATGAGAGCGGGCGCTTTTTTCGAAATTTGGTCGTGTTTGAACCTCTGTATCTAAGTAACGGGTAACACCTATGAAAAATGACTTACCATTCCATAATCAGCAATCATTTGTGTGTATATGTGCCAAATTTCAAGACGTTATCTCATAAAAAGCAGTTTTGGACTTTTGTCCGGCAAAATGCGATTTGGCCCCACTGTGCAGCGGGGCGAAAAAAAAGGAAAGGGCTTGAAGATATCACAGGGATTTAAGCAGCGGCGTGGCGAATACGCGGGGGTGAACCCGGCGAGTTGATTGTTGGTGAGGGGAGGCGTGATTGCCCCACACTCGAACGGGAAGGCCTCCGAAAGCCTCTCGTTATCTCACGAACTGATTCCCCTTTCCTCATCTCTTGCCCGCTCCTTTTTATCTCCTCATCCACCCTCCCTTCTATTCCTAGAAAAGCGTGAGCGTTGGACGCACCTCCTCCCTCCACACTTAGGTATCTCCACCTCCGTCTACACCTCTCTCTCTCTCTCTCCCTCCTTCGGCCGTGGGTGATGAGGCGGGCAAGATTGGAAGCTCCAAGGAGAGCCTACGTGTGTGTGTGTGCATGTGAGCGAGAGTGTGTTTTTGTGCGAGCGGGATTGTGATCGGAATCAAAGAATCCTCGCTTGGATGCGCGTGCTGCGGGAATGCTTGAGGCACGCACGGCTGATTCCATTCGCGGGGGTCTCCGGCCGTGGTAGAGGAAGGGATTGAAGGGAGGAAGAGAGGAGTTGGTGGTGTGGGGGGGGGGGGGGAGGCGCAAGTGAGAGAGGGGGGAGGGACTTGGTGTGGGATGAAAGAAAGTGAGTGGGCATGTTGCAGCGAGACAGCCGCTCTCTCCTCTCTCAAGTCTTTCCGCGACCCTAGCGGCGAGAAGGGCGTTACCATCCTTGCACATAGGTAGGCATTCACATCTTAGGGAAAAGTAGTCAAAGATATTTTTTTTGCATTTTTGCGCCTCGCATGAAATTGGCTCAGTTTGCCAGTCTTTTCACCTGTCTGTGAAGAGCTGACATCTGGAACTGGATGAGATGACAGGGGTAGTTGGAGGCATGAGCCACGTCGTTGATCCTCTGAATACGTAAGCATATTTTGAATTTTTTTCGAGCTTCAGTTCTGACACGTTCAGTGGAGTAAGATACCTTGACGTCATCTATATTTTTGGCCGGTTTCTGCGGCATCGTAATCTTGCAGACTTAGCTCTTCTTAGCTTAGGAGAACAATGTGCTCTTCCCGAGTTCTTCGTGCTTTCAGAAATTTAGTAAGTTCATGTCATTTGTGTTTCATAACGTCATTTTAGCAATAAACAAATGTGATTTTAGGGAGTGAGAGGGGTGGCTTTGCGCGGCAATACTATGCTTTAACATGCCAGCCGAACCCCACCTCGAGGATGAAATTTGCTTACATGTAGGGATTGTTTGGGAAACTTGTGCGCTATTACCCCAACTGTGGGAGACTTAAAAGTAGATACCATTTGTCAAAGCGTCATTATCTTTCCTTACGAGAAACCATTAATTGGTTCATTTGCATTGCTTAGAAGCTTATAATGGTATTGAGCTTGACCTTGGCGCTTGCCTTTCTGTGCACTTTCTGTGTTTGTCAACATCTCTTTGCCTTCTGCTTGCCTTAGTTTTTTATCTGTTGAAATTTTTGAGCATATCTAGATCAAATAGTGTATTTTATATGTTCTAGAATGGCAGTTTCTCCTTTTGAGCAATGCATTCGAAATATAGTTTGAGGCCATGTCCCTGTAATGGGTGATTTAAAATTAAAGCTATTACCAGCCTCTTGCCTATCTGAACGGTCATTATTATATAATATCGGATGGGGCCATAAGGGTAGGTTAATTTGGTTATATGACCAGGGTTCTAGATTCCAAACCAGCTCCAAAAGTCTAAGTTAGTCTCTTTTTGCGAAAGTTTTTAAGCTCCAAGATTGACGTAGAATGTGTGGAATATTTTAAGATTAAACTTCCTCTCCTTTCACTTTCTCTGCCTACTAGATATGGATCTTTTTAGATGGAGGTTGAAGAATCAATTTCTGGGAAAGAAACCTTTTCCCCAAACTGTGAATCAGTGGACCGGATCAATCTTGAACTAGACGTACATACATCCTCTGAACTCGTTACCTGTACTCACGCTTCACGATTTTTCCAATCAACTTGCTATCACCCAGAGTATTCCTATTTGTTGAACATTAATTCTTTTATGTAATATTTGAACGTGAAGATTAAAAAATTCCCTTCTCGGTCCGTCAAGTTTAGTTTATATGCAAATAATGCTTCTTGAAAATTAGTCATCAGTCTGGGAAATTTTTTTCATCATATTTTCAACGAAAATCCAAACCTTTTATAACCTCTAACTTGTATTACATTTAGTGAGGATAATAATACAAAGGGGATCATACTATAATTGTTATTCCACCTTAAGTTCTCCGTCGCCTATATCTGTAAGTGATGGTGATGTCATAATTTATTCCCCAGTTCGACATCATTATTACTTAAGTACGGTAGCGAAAGCTGACTATAAAGTAGTATAGAATCTCGGCATAACTTCCTTATGCAATGTGAAATTGTTCTTGAAAAGGACTGAGAGTTTTCATTAAATTTGGCAAAACACATTCTTCGCCGTATTTTCAGTTATTCCTCATAACCATCATTTAAATACTTATGAGGAACATGTGAACATAATATAATTACAGCGAACATTGTGGTCTGAATATAAATTTAACGCTATGATGTGCCACTTCCATCGTAAAACTAAACAACTAACATAGAAAGAAAACACCACCAGCCAAATCCACAAAAATAATGAACTTTACTGCGACACGGGTTTCACTGTATTACAGCATCAGCCTTAACGACACAAATTGGCTTCCACTCCATATTGCCAGAATCTTCAGAATTAGGTACTTGATATTTAATCATCTTTCTTATCTTGTCCGATAGTTTACACGCACTACGTAGCGAATTTAACCCAGTAAACCGGGTGTTTCAGTAATTCCATTGAACTGCTTTTCAAATAATTTCTACAAGAGATAATTACCACAATTTATATTTGACAACTGTAGTACCTGGTTGTATTTTAACTCGAATTTGCGATACCGTTAGAAGCTTAGATAATCTAAGAGAAAAGAACTGAATATTGTAGTCACACGGTCATAAATTAAGATAGGATTGTTGCGTGAGCCATTAATGTTGGAAGGGAACAAATGTATTAGTTTGTTGTGGTTGAGAGAGAGGCTTTCTGTCCTGACGGCCTGGGTTAGAATTACGGCTGTGAAAGAGCTGTTTGATGACATTTGATGACATGGCTATTTGAGTGCTATACTGCAAAGATTATTGTCTCCGTCCGTGGAATGGGACGTTAAAACCGGAGTACTTTGTGCCTTTCGTTGAAACTAAGCTTGTGCCGATGCCAGGTTTTTGTCCATCCCTCCTCCGTTTTCTGTTAGCTTCCAACCTTTACCCAAAACTACCTACCTCTCCTTAACGACACAAATTGGCTGCCAGTCGTTTCCGCAAGCTATTCAGAGTGTGTGAAGTTGAATCCTAATTTGTTACCCACGATTGTATGGTGGGAATGGATTGCATAATGTTGCGAAGGAATTAAATTCCTAAGTTCAGTAACCGTGTCCTTGAAGTTTCTCCTCGCTGGAAGTGATTAACTTACTTCCGCATGCCGCTCACTCGGCCGATCCATAGTATTCTTTGCCTTCCACTTCCTTTTTCCGGATTTCACTTTTCTCACGCACCTTCATGCCAGCACAGCTTTGCCTCCCATTCAAATTACAGGGCATCGGACTGCTAAATGAAATGGCGACGCTTTTCCACCAGTAAATTGGACGGCAGGACAGGTACACGTTCATGAAGGGCATTGCGATCGTTTGTATTTTATGCATCCGTAAAGTGGGGCTTAAACATTCTGGGCTTTAGGCTTAAATATTTATGCTTAGCTGTGTATAAAATTTTGGCAGCTTTGTTTTGAATCATTTTGATTGTAAGCATTACTAATTCAATCGATTTGATGACAAGATTATAGGGTTTGGAAACTGTAATTTTTAAATTTGTTTTTTTTTATCAAACCTTCCCACAGAATCTTAGAGAATTTTTAAATTTGTTTTTTTTTATCAAACCTTCCCACAGAATCTTAGAGATAAACGTATGCTGTAGTATCGGCGAATTATTTTGGTGAAGTCTTCTCGGGATTTCCACCGGGTTAAATATTTATACAACACCAACGTTTCAATGGATGACACGTCCATCGTCTTCAGGGTGAGTGAATTGAATTAGTGTGGGTTAATTAAAGCCGTCGAGATGTATCCACAAACAGTTACAACAATCAGGTCACTCCGGATTGACCGGAAGGATCTTCGAAATTTAGATAAAAAGGAGGAGTTATATCGTTTTTTATTTTCTTTAAAATGGGATTCCACGAATTGCTAAGTTTATAACCCGTGTCTAGATTAAAATTATTTTTGTTTAGCCGGATCTCAATGGCCTCCTTAGCAAGCCTGTCCCAGAAGTTGTTGGAACGGCAGATAGCGTAAACTTGATCTATCACCGCAATAATGATAATAAAAGGTCTTTATTGGGGCGAGATTGAGACAAAACTCTCCCGTCTAACCCCTAAATCCCACCGTCTAAGCCTTAAGTTTAATCGTAATACTAGAAAAATATCCATTACCTTTTGTGAATTCAAACCCTTGACATCTGGGCACCAAGCCGATGCATCACCGACCTGACAACCGTTGTGGCATGAATAAAAGATCAAGACAAAAGCGCGAAGGTGGCGCTTCATATTATAAGGCAGCAGCGTCCATCCATTAATCCATCATAAAAAATGCTTCTCCAAATTGATCTTTTTCATTCATTTGCACTCCACTATTACTCGAGTTGGACCGGGATGACCTCAAAGTGGTTTGTCGTAGAGGATAGATTAGTAAAGATCGTAAATGAATCCAGTCACCGGCTCACCCTTTCCTTTCGCCGAATACCTCCCCCTTCCCTCAGCTCTTTGCGGTGGCAAAGTCCATTTCACCTTCCGATTCTCTCCCACTTCTATCCATCTGCACACTCACACACACATAAATTGGTATATCTGACTTTAGAGTGGCATCATCTAATGGTGCTTGCAATCCTTCGGACTCGATTCGTCGCTGTGAAATTCAATTAACAACGGACGATAGGATTGGAATAGGAAAGCCAAACCCTGAGTGGCACCTGACTGATACTTTGTTGCTGCCCATTTTCAAATGTCTTTTTTTATTTTTTTACCTTGGTGGAATTCAGTAAGTTGCAAATAACTCTTTGGTGTGCCTTTTATACGGAATTCCTTATGCTGACGTGACTTGAATGGGCAATCACGTAAAATAGCCGCAAGTACACCAATTATTCAGTTCTCTTGTTGAATGTAGAGAGTTGTATTGGTAGAAAACATGATTTCTGAATACTTAACCTTTGTGTTGATGCATATGGTGGGAGAAGTTACATACTCACCTTAGTTGTAACCCAAGTCATAGAGACGGGGTTAGCCCTCTTATTTACTTAATGAGAAACAGATCTTATAGATAACTCCACAAATATATATTCAATGGCAACAAAGACGACCTAAAAAGAGTTGTGGAATTGCTATTTTGATTTTATGGAAAACCTTAAGTGATTGGATTAAGACTTCTGAAACTGAGCCAATCTTTGGCCTGTTGTATTACGCTAGAGAAGCACTCTGTCTCTCTCTGTCATGTAAAATGATGCCTTAAAGACCAGTGTCTTAATGTATTTTATTAATTCATAAAATTCATTCCAATCCTAAGTTATGTTATGCAAGTAATTTGAGTGGAAGGGATTTGAATGAAAGAACAAGTTTTATTCTTCTGAGAAATTATCATATTCTTTTATTAGTTAAATATCTTCGCCGAAGAGAAAGAAGAACATTAATAACTTTTTGTACAAACACATCACAAAACACAATAAATATGTATTTGGACAACAGATAATTCACGGAGAATTGAGACGGGGAGGAGCCTGTATTGGGTGAACACGTTCAACGAAAATTACGATTATTTACGTCTCAGCGATTGGAGCGAAAACACCATTAGCCGAAGTGAAGTTTTCCCTAATGTTTGATGTTAGTACGTCACACTGTAGGCCACTTGGCACTCCACAAAAAGTATGGAGGACGATTATAACGGTAATGCAACTGCGTGTATTGTCTACCTCCATTCGTCAAAAGAGACACATTGGGGAACGGGAACAGTTACATAAAATTGTAATCCTGATTCGCCCTTCCGCGGAAAATGCAGCCTGAAATGCTACGGTACACGGCACAACCGGGTTGCGACCAAATTGAGAGGAAGTTTAGCCTTCCATCACACGCACAATGATAAGGATAACTGGCTGTTTAAAGTGGTTGGTTTACATGGATATTTGTGTGAATGGTGAGATTAAGATATCTATGCTTGGTCCGATTTTTGTGGATATGAGGTTCTTTTAAGCTTCGTGTGACGGAAAAGTTCGCTGATTGGTGACGGGATGGTGTTTTTCTCCCACGATTGCAATATTCGGACCATTAATTAACCGTTTTTGGTCGCAGTTGTTTCTCTATACAGTCAACTCACAGTGGGAAAGAACCATAGTGGTCGCTCGCCACCTACTAAAAATATCCCAACACATTGCTGCGGTATCATTTTTCTCGTTTCAGTTACATTTTTACCTCACCAAACGTCGTGACATAGGAGCTGCTCGTATCAGTAATTTTTGCATGAATTTTGTTTTGGTAAATTTCCTTGGCTTTTTGTCAGGTAATATATAATTGCAGGCATGAGAGATAATAGTCCAGTGAAATCATTGTATATTAGCAGTACTTGCAATATAGTAAGTCAGCAATGAAATAATATCAACTATCGTTTTTCAGAATATTTCATCTCTCCAGCCACTGAAACGAAGCTCCTTGTTTGATCTATCTTTGTGCATTTATTATTTGAGGTTATATTCCCAAGCAAGTAAACCTTGTCCGCCATTGTGAAGCTTTTCTGATCTTTTCGTTCTATTTGATGGAGAAGTCCCATTACTGATGGACAGTCACAAAGTAGAGATACGCAAGGACAAAATAGGTCAATTTTCGTTACATACGTGAGCATTGGTAATGAGAAAAGAATCGAGTAACATCACAGACTATAACTTTAGACACGGTGTACCGAAAATATCCGTGACCCCTTCGTAAAAAGCACGTTCCTCTTGAATCAAATGATATTCATATTTATATAACTGAAGAAAATTGCAAACGGTAATGAAGACGACGGATGGAGTAGGCAGCCTGACAGAAATGTGATGGGAGCCAGCGAAGAAAAGTTAGATTGAACGTCCTTCTCAAAATAAAGTATAGAAAATTTGACTACCTCCATGTTATTGTTATAAGACACACGAAAGGTTTCTAAAGAGCAGTAGTACAGTGCTCGGTATAGCCAACGGAAGTGGTCATAACTCAGAAAGTGTAACGATTTTACACGCACCTCAAAAAATAACAAAACTCCTGGTATATTCGATGTACAAAAATACAAATAATAATGTTATATATATAGAGGTAATGATACACACACATCCACATATGTATATAAAACAATATATTATTTATTAAAACGGAACGTATTAGGATTCTTTCCTCTTTCCCGGCGGCCGTGTCGTGCGTCACCCACGGTGCTGTGCGAAGTGACCAGTAGGTGTGGCAGTCTCCCTTCATGCACATTAACAGCAGAATACGGGTGGGTCACAGAGCACAATAGGTTGGATGAGAGCACGTTAAAGAGGGCTTCTGATTCTGAACTTCCCAGTCCCTTCTGGGCGGTAGGAAACTGACGTGCCTCGCGCGGCAGCGAGAACTTCTAGCACACAGCATCATCGACACCGTTAAGGAGTCAGCACTCCTCCTTCTCCCTCCGTCTATCTCTCTCTCTCCCTTTAAGCACCACTCACGCACACCTGTCGCCGAAGACAAGGGCGACCGATCGAAACCTTCAGGTGTGAAACAAACGCTGGACACAACACCGGCCGGGATAGATTCCCCGGGCGAGGGTATAGCACCTCATCATTGCCCCGTCCTTCCCAGATCCTCACCCTGATCCAGCATCAAAACGAAGGTCCGATTTGGAGGAAATAAAAATTTAATCCGACTCAAGAGCACCAATCACAGAATGCACACGGAAAGGTCGAGTAAATCCCGATCGTCCGAAGAGATGTGTTTTTTTTTATGTTAAACTTCCATCGAATTCAGTCAGCCCTCGCATCCATTATTATTACCTCCATCTTCTCTTAATCTCATCTTCCCTCATAGCCGGAAGTGTATGGGAAGGATTCCGTTTCACTCGAGAATTTTAAGAGTAATACTGGGATAAACGGGGGGAACAACGTACAACGACACACATCACATCATTTAAATATTCACTAATTTAGCCGCCATCGAAAAAAATGATGTTTATTGTTTTAATCATTTATGGAGGATTACTGATCAACTTTTTTCTCACATCCTTGAATAATTCGCGAGTTACAAGGCTCGCATCCCTAAAACACTTGCTCGAACGGAATAAAAAAAAATACACTCGACTCTCGGAAATCTGAAAGAGTGGAGCTTTTCCCCTTAGGAGAAACAAAAGACTTTACGCCACCGATTCCTGGAATTGAGCGATTAAAATGAATAATGTGGCGGCTTTTTTTTCATTTCCTACCACAGGCCTCTCATTTGTCCTTATATCTAAGACACACACACTCACGCACATGGACACACAAATATACACGCGCACAAGCAGTCATCATGTAGACTTCGCACCATAGCTTTACACCATTTCTCTCCCGAGAGCTTATTTAATATGGTTCACTACAACAGCCTTCCACTCTTTTTAACGCTTCTTATAAAAATACACATTTCTCCTTCCTCCTCGAAAGATTTCAAGCTTTGGTTTCCTCTCCTTCTCGCGCAGTGAAGCTGGGGGCGATGTGTAAGGCTTAAGCACAGCCCTCCCATAAGGTATTGTGAGCCGCGTGGCCTTAAACCGCGAGTGGCCCCCCACACATCCCCTGCGGAACTGGTTACACATCAAGCCAAAGAGCTCTTCTCCAGCATGATTTTCTGTGCCACCAGTTCCAACCGAGACCTCCCATTATTCTGCATCATCCTTATCACCAGGGGTACTCGGGTCATCACTGGCGCCGCACGATTTTCTCTCGCGGAGGCGCCCCTCTGTCGCGGCAGACAGATTTTTGCATTGTGGGTTCAAAACAGCAGTCTTCTCTCTTTTTTATTTTCTCCCGAAAGCGCAGCTCGGGGTTACACGTCCGTGCCGCAGCCTTCTTGGTACCCTTCGTCCGGAGAGTCCCTGCTCCCTAACACCCTCTTCAAGGCCGTCACAGGTGGGAGCACCGGCACTCCTCTCTGCCAAACCCTCAGGGTCTTGGCGTTAGGCGGCGGGGGCGGAGGAGGAGGAGGGGGCGGGGCCTTGTTAATGGCCGGTCCCGTCGTGGGCTGGCCTCCGGGGATCGGCAGCCCGTAGTCCGGAGGGTAGCCTCCGTGGTGGTACCTCGGAGGAACAGGGGGGTATTGGGTGCGGGCTTCAATGGGTTCCGACGCTTCGACCCCCACCACCGTCGCGGCGTCGTCCTCGTCGTCTTCCTCGTCGTCCTCCGACCCGACGCTCCCGCCGCCATCTCCGATGATGGGCGTCCTGTCGGAGGCGTCCATGCCCTTCTCGAACACGGCACCCAGCCCGCTGTTCCCCGATCCCGGACTCGTAGCCACGGCACGCCTGATTTGGTATCCGTCGGTAACAGCACCGGTCATAGTCGCCGAATCCCACATTCCTGCGAAGTTTAAATGCATACTTCAGAGCACAGATAGGGTTGGTCATGTTTCTCTTAAATTACGGGGGAACTACAAAGGAAATTCTAAAGAGGATGTGATTATTCCCAAGAGTGGTTGATTCTACTGAAATTGCAAATTATGATGCCAATTCATTTTTTATTAAAGAGAGAAGGGAAAACAAAATTATAAAGCTTTAATGTTTCTTAAATACTGCAATTTTGAAAAATCAATCTCCACGCACGAAAACTGTATTTTCTTACACTTTCACTTATATGAAAAAACCATAAATCAACCACATCAAATGCTATTAAATGCAGCGTGCTGCAGCTACATGAATTTCCTGAGTGTAAACATGCACATTTGATTAACGAGTGTTTTTGCAAAGTAACTGATTATTTATACAAGGTTTTAACTAACATACTTCCGTGAACTTCATCCCCCATGGATATGATTATTTATTGCATTGCCTATTGGTTACAATTAATGTACGCAAGAATTATGATGGCCAAGAAAATATTAAAATTATTACGGGTTTACCGTATTATTCTGCCTTTTTTATTAAAAATACGACAGTAATTTCACCCACTGCTTATATTAATAGTGCATATCCTTCAAACTACTCGTGTAACTTCTTGGAAAAATAATGCAACATGAAAGCCAGAAATACTACTGCATAAAAAAATAAGCATGTGCTTAATCAATCAGCTTGAAGGGAAATAGATCTAACCTCGTCCTCCAGGTGGAGGATGATGTCTCGTATTCCTCCCAGTGGGAGACGGGAGCCCGTTGATGTTCGATTCCCCGGGCACCCTGTCCCCTTCCGGTACCAGGTCTGGGTTGTTGTGGCTTCCGGGTGCGCCGTTGTTCACCACGGCACCACCGCCGAGTCTTGCCGACACGTAGCAGGGTCCACCCATGACACTTCCGCTCCCATCGTAGTGACTTGTTGTGTACGGTATCTCGGTCAGCCGTGGGGGTTTCTGCACAGGATTAGCCCTAGGCTCACACCCGCCGCTCCGAGCGTCTGGGGACTTGGCGACGTTGGCGCCGGTCACGGCTGATGTCTCCACCATTCTCTGCACCGGAACCCCACAGTTCGCCTCGGCGGCCTTCCCGTTCGCGGTGATACCCACGACGGCTCCACTCTCGACCCCAGCCGTCCCCACATTCGTTCCTCCAGCCGCGGGGGACTTCGTGGAGGACATCGACGGCTTGCGCAGGCGTACCATGAGTAGAACGATGACAATCATGATGAACAGGATGAGGATGATTAGTGCCGCGCTCAATCCCGCTATCTGTCCGCTACCTAGGGAAGCTGCCCCGGCCGCCGCAGGGGTCACTCGGAGGCTGAAGTTGGCCTCCGCCGAACCAGCCTTGTTCTCCGCTATGCAGGTCAGCTCGGCTGTCTCCCCTTCACGGGAATCGGGAAGGTAGAGAGTGCTTCGTTTCTCGTGGGGACCCACGTCCTCTTCTCGGATGATCACCCGGGAGGTCGGTCCCGGGGGCCCCATGACTGTGCCGTTGAGCAATGGCCTCCCTCCCCAGGCCCAGAATAGGGCCGGGGGCGGAGCACCACCAGCGCGGCACGTAAGACTGATGTTTCCTCCAGCAGGAGCCTCGACGACTCGCCACCGTGGCGGGATCAGCATCTCCGGCCTGCAAGCCAGGTCGTCCGGCTTGAGGTCGGCCAGGGAGCGCGACGCTAGTCGGCGAGGCTCGGCGCAAATGGGTTCAACTGGTCGAGCCACGTTCGCGGCCGCCATCCAGTCCCTCAGGGGCCTCAGCCGACAGTCACAATGCCAAGGATTGTCGTGCAGCTGAACTCCGGATAGTTTCCTCAGAGAGTCAACAGTTCGTGGGCGGAGTTCAGCGAGTCTGTTGCCCTCGAGACGAAGCGTCTCCAGCATGTCTAGACCGTCGAATGCCGCAGGCGCCAGGGTCCTTAGCTCGCAGCCCCCTAAGTCCAGCTTCACCAGACTGGGCACCGTCTTGAAGGCGTGTCCGTCAATTTTCTGGATAGGATTCCGGGCTAGGGAAAGCTCCCTGAGCAATGGAACACCGCGGAAGGCTTGAGATGGTACAGCAGTCAAAAGGTTTCCAGAGAGGTCTAGTTCCACAAGGTTCTTGAGCCTGTGGAATGCAAGTTCGTCGATTTGGCCCAGGCGGCACTCTTTGAGGAAGGCTTTCTGCAGGTTAAGTAGGCCCGCTCGGACGAAGGCTTCCTTCGGAAGAATTTGAAGGTTGTTACCGGACATGTCCAGCACCTGTAGAGAAATAAAAATAGTAATTGTTATAGAAACGTCAATCTTTCTAAGATGTGCTATCCTAAATTTTTTCTATGAATAACTGATTGATCGCTACCTACTACAATAGGTTCTAAATTATGTTAGATTATACAAATTAGATGTGATATTTTATTCACAAAAATGCTAAATCGACAGCTTCATCGTTCAAGTTGCTACATCGACAATTAACAATATTCTTCGAAGCCAAAAATTGACACTCCTATAATTGCTATGCAATAAACTCAAAATAATATTGACTGGCAATAGGACTCTAACTCTAATCTCTAAATATATTAGTTACGATTAGTATAACTTTCTTTTTCCACCACTAAAGCATATTTATTTTCAAACAAATTGCTAGTTCGCGGTTGATACACAAATTATAATATAAAATGATTTAAGTTGTACAGTGAGTGCATATATACAATTGGTACTAATAGTAGGGGTACTTGTATTTGTAACAATTTATGGTAATATGATACTGCTTTGCAATATGATGCTGATTGCACTTCATAGTTTATCTCAGGCACGCCGCCAGGTGGGGGGCTTTTGGTGCTTCAGCCCCACACGAAATTTTTTCATAATAATTATATTGTTCTGATTTTAGCAGTGAAATTTACTAGTGGGAAAAGATAAGTATGGGCACTGTAAAAGTAAATACCAAGCGATGAAAACTAAGGGAAGAGATTTGTAACATGTAGGCACCAAATAGGCAAGGCTGATTTGTTTCAAGTGACGCAAAACTTGGCCCCCCGAAGCAAATTTCTGGCTACGTGCCTGGTTTATCTTCTGAATATAAATGGGCACATATGAAGTGGCATTTCCTACAACTTATCGTTTCGAATTGTTGCTACAACTCTCCCAGTTTTTAATTTCAGTCGGTAGCAGTGTAAACAATAAAACCTTTTAAAATAAAATCTTTCATTTTTAGAAGCTGATAAAGAATTGCAAATAAATTTTGGAATGACTACCCCAAATACCACAGAAATTAAGTTTTTTCGAACATCTAATTCAATTTCCAGCACCTTCACTATCCACATGGCAGACCCGAAAATCAAACCTGCTATCTAGTTGTTACTCACGATCTTTACCACTAGGTTAGTACTTGATTAAAACTTTGGTTCGGTGAATTAATTAACTGCCCGCTCATAGTATATCTTGACGTTACTTTAAGAGCGTAGTTTTCGCTCTGAAAATAAAACTTTCCGCAAGAAGATGACCCTCTTATCGTTGATAACTCGCCATAGGATTTATAGGAATTGACAATCCCGGTGCGATTGCAAATCAGCTTCCCGAATCGCGGCCGGCATATTCAACCCTACCGAATGGCGGAGATTGGAAGTGTATCCAGGTCAGTGAACTCCACTCTCTCGAACCCCAAAAGTGAGCGCATCGTCATCGACCTCGGGACAAATTTCCCTTTTCACGGCATCCATTCCGGTGGGGTCGGATGGATGGGATAAGCCGTCATCGGCGTGGTGCCGCGGGACTGCAAAAGGGACGAAAATAGTGGAGAGTGGGAGGGAAGGGTAGTAGTATATCGGAAGATCCGGAGAATTTTATGCGGAGGCTTAAATCCGCGGAAAGCTGGGCGTCCGTGATTCCGCATGCATTGCGGAGAGTAGACCTTCCTCTCTTTCACGGCGGTCTAGGCATCCACAATGAGCCAGCCCTTGGTCAACCGGTGAGTGAGCGCCGGAGGTCGGAACCGCAGAGCGTGGGCGGAAGAGATGGGGAGGATGGCCGTCGTGCGGGGTTACTGCTAGGGATCGGTAAGGGGTCACCGGATGAGAGGGGTGAGGCGACCAGAAAAGGGTGTGGATCACTATATCGTAGGGTTTTCGAAGTCAGGGAGTGGGAGTGGTTAATCGGGAGCCCACCGAGGGTACGTGGGTGCGAGCAAGAGTGCGTTAAGGACCAAGGACATCGGAGATGGCCGGTGGTTTCGATCTACCGTTGCTGCCGCTGCATTATCTAAGGGTCGCCCATCGGACGAGGAAGCTTGAGGGTGGTTTTAAGCAATAATCCCGTGATGATGTGGAGGCATTCCAGTTCATGACTCGCAGATAGGTGGGAAACTCAATCCACAGCCTCGTTATTGAGCTTCATTATCGTTGAGATTTTGTTTTGGGCAACGAGTTCCCAAGGGCGAGTGCGTCCTCGAAATGAGAATTTCTCATGGCTTCTTCTGCGTTACTTACTGGCGGTTAATGGTAGTTTTCTGGGGGGCAGACCAGGTAGATGGTCATTAGCGAGGGTCTCTGCTCGCGATCGTCCTAATCCGGACCCTCGCTCGGCTTCGACCCTCATCAGCGACCGGACTCTCGCGGCAAGGGGCCGCGGGGACGAAACTGACCGCGTGCAATACGATGTTAAAAGTTATTAACTATTTAAATGAGCAAAAACTTATTTCCGCCATTGTATCACACGTTCTAAGAGAATTACGGGCGTCTTTTGATCGACGTTCTACGATAAAAATTAACGTTTTTCATGCATCCTTCAGAGGCATGTCGTTTACACTTGGCAACGTTGCATTTTCTGGAGGTTAAACGCGGTGGTTTTAAACAGCTAAGAGCGTTGATAGAGGGAGATTTTGATGGAATAATGTAATAATAACTGTTGAAACATAAGTTTTAACATGTTGAAGCAGTTTAATACATTTTAACTGTTGAGTGTTTGAAATACATTAAAGTTATTGCCTGGAAGATACCCTATTTGTTATGTTTAGTATGTTATTAATCGATACATTAATCCATTCTGCTAACTTCAACTGTGAATGAAATTATTAAAAATAGTACGATACTTTTTCGAACTTATTTAAAGTTTCTTACGCCATTATCAACTCCCAAGGATTGACTAACAATTCCGAATTTCCGTGAACTCTCGGTTGCGTAAATGTTGACGTCGCGTAAATTTTTTGCCTTCGATAACGTTTTTTTCTCTGAATGTGTTAAGAGTTTATTTTAGCATATTTTCAGGGTACGAAATAAACAACAAATCATGGAAAAAACATCCGAGACGTTGAAATATAAATTTTACATGAGAGGAAGTATTGTTTCTACTGTGATCTTCTGGTCCCTGCCATTAACTCGCGCGCAACTAGGCTGCTACATGGAAGCATGCTAGACAATAGATCTAGCCAATGGACAATATCGATATGGTTTGTATCTACATAGTATTAAAGGGAAAATTGGTTACAATATCGTTTATCTACGTATTTTTATCTGCATTTACCTACAATGAACGGGTTTGTACTGTTAATACGTGCAGCATGCATTGCAGACTACTCTAGCAATATCTCACCTACCTACCTTTGCTATGCTGCTTATTGTGTTCTCTTACAGTACGGGGAAAAATGATTTTTTGATTCTATCGGTGCGACAACCAATCTATCTTACGTTGTTTATCTTGTTTAATGTAGCATAATATGCTGGTATTTTTAAAATATACTTAACATCTTCACTAAAGCCATCCGATTAAAAATTCTCAAATAGATTTAAACTCTATTTATCCTACGCTTATAATGATTCCCACCCTAATTCTTCTACTAATTCTAAAACGCCCCAAAATCTATCGTAAAACCTTTTAATGAACCTAGCTGCTCTTCGCTGAACACTTTATAGCTCTAATCAAACATATTTCATTCGGATACCATACACGAGCTACATGTTTAATGTTGGGCCTGACTAGTGAAAAGTAACATCGCCTTTTTGTCTTCTCGTCAGTTTCCAAGTAATCTTTTTATAAATCCTAGCTTTCTCTTGTCTCGGGGGCATATGTGTCTTCCCCACGATAAATATTTAGGGTTTCTTACACCTAAATTCCTACTTATGGCTTCAACGCTTTCGATTTTCGAGTCACTAACGCTATAGTATCGCTCTATCGAATGATTCCTCTTCAAAAATGTAATAATTACACACTTTTTAAGGCTGATTTGTAACTGCCATTTATCGCACCGCTCTTGATATGCATCTAAATCCTTGATAAGTGATTCTCTATCTTCTTTTGTTAAACCCCTGTGAACTACCGCCTAGTCTGCAAAAAGTCTAAGCTTACCACTATCTACGGTAACCAAATCGTTTATGTATAAAAGAAATAAAAGCGGACCTATTACACCACCCAGGGTACTCCCGATGTGACTCTGTGTCCGACATTATACCATCTATAATAAACCTTCTTCTCTCGCCCACTTAAGAATTCTTTTACACACCACACAACGTCTTTATTTTTACCAATACTTTCTAACTTCAAGATTAGTTCGTTATGAGGAACTTTATCGAATATCTTTTTATAATACCTCACGATTCTTCTTCTCATATCCTTTGTGATTGTGGACCAGAGATTTTCAATGTACTGAGTTGCGTTTCCTTATCCCCGGGCTTCATGAAATGTAGGGAAAGATTAATAGTGTCGTGGATGTACCCTAATTCATTTAATCCGGAGTAACTCCTCAACACTCTCTCAACATTTTTATACAACTGCCTTCACGAAGCTCTGAATTGCCATGAGATGTGCTCTTAGCCTGCTTAAAGAGAAGAGATTGGAGAGGAACGAACAGAGGTTATTTGCATTTGTGGAATTCGAGAATCATTTTGATAACGCGGATAGCAATTCAATGCTTCAATTTAGCTTGGAATTCTTTTCAGAATTCCAACCTTGGTAAAGTCTTGGGAATAGTGAGTGGCAAATGAAGGCCACGTATGAGATACATGGAACAGTAAGGTATGTGAAAGAGAGGAATTAAATTAATATGAAGAGGTATATAGAAGAATCGAGTGGAGGGGTGTGTCAAACCAATCCTAGGATTGTTTGCCGAAGATGATGATGGTGATTAATATATTAAGTCGGGGGTAAAATATATACATATACAAGAAGATCTGAGATGGTATTGATGAGATAAACATGATGAGAGAGATAGATTCTCGGATAGATGTTTCCATGTAGTTGTATCTAGCAGCTCTTAGTTGTTTGCCAGTAGTGCATGTTTTACTCGTACTGATAGATTCATAATCCCAATTTTCCCCACACTATAAGGGATTTGTTATCTACATCTACGTAATACTCTGCGAGCCACCACTAGGGTGTGTGGCAGGAGGCATAAGAGAACAGAATAGGCAGCATAGAAAAGGAATAGTGAGGGGAAATATTTTAGAGTAGTTTTGTAGTCATGTAGTGCATGATGCAGGTATTAACAACCAATACCTTATTTCTATGTAGATACTAATAATCTAGTTGCCTGAGACCCTATAGTAGCATGTTTGCATGTTTACAGTGCATGCTTGGTGATTTCACCCCTTGCCACACATCCTCCCGGTGGCTTGCAGGGTATCGTGTACATTTAGATTAACAAATGTTCACAAATCCAGCTCATCTCCTCTGAATTTTAATTAATTCTTTAATAATCCGTTTTTCCTCGGGTTCCAAATAAGAAAGAAATATTTCACCTCCTTTAGCATTTGTGCTTTGCCCATGTGCGGAGAAAACTCATCTATTGCAACACATCCTCGAGGCTAGTCAGTACTGAGCCGAACTGACAGATTAAAAATGTCCTTTTTTCCTTGTATAATTAGGGATATGAATAACGGTAAATATATCCAATACGAGTTTAGCAATGGATAACATGGGTAGCTGCATGTTGTTATAAGGACTTGAAGTTAACCCAACTAACAGCATGTTTTTGCATGTTTGCTTTGCTATTTTTATCTTTTTTTAAATAGTTTAGTTTAGAACAGTATATTAATACTAATCCTTTTTTATGCATGATATGTAGTGCATGTTTGGTGAGAATTCACCCCGGGCCACACACCTTTATGGTGGCTTGCAGGGTATTATGTAGATGTAGATGTAAATAATAATATAGATGCCAATTCGATTACAGATTTTAGAAAACGCCTTTTTAACATCATCAATGCAATCCTTTTTGAAATGCCAAGGATGCAACTTGTCAGTTGTCAGTTCGCATTTGGTACATATATGCTCTAGTGTGCACGGAGATTTGGAAGTTTCTCGACATTCATAGACAGGTAGGTGTTGAATGGTCGGAAGGGGACAGCGGGGGGTTAATGGGAAGGGAAGGAAGCGATCGCGGACAGCGGACTCCCCACTGTCTCTCTTCTGCAAAAACTAGCCCTCTCTCCTTTCCCTTGGCCACTGGAGGCGCCTTCGGTGTCATTACATTGCTATCAGGGTAGGTACTTTTCCTCCAACTAGTATGCATGCTTGTTATTTCAAAGGACGCTTGCCGCCCCGAGATAGTCGTAGCGTCATAGTTAAACGTGACTGTTATATCAAACTTGTTGCCATGGAGTACACATCCTCATCTTCATAATACATCTACATCTACACGATACCCTGCAAGCCACCGCGAGGGTGTGTGACAGGGGGTGAAGATCACCAAGCATGCACTACTAACATGCAAACAAGCAACTCTGCAAGCCACCATAAAAGTGTGTGACAGGGGGTGAATTCACACCCCACACACACCTTTCTCATCCCTACCACACATACTCCTTGTGGCTCACATGATGTTATGTAGAAGTATATCTAATGTGTAACCTGAAATCACTGAAATAACGAGGAAAGAGGAGGTAAGTGAATTACTTAATGTATTTAGCGACGAAACAAAGAATTAGAACAGAAGATTCGTGGAGAGAATTTCCTGAGGTCGCCCGTAAAGTTGTCAAAGAATACACACCAAGCAAATTGAGAAGTATACAGTGCCAAAGTGGTAAAACACGGATGTTATGAAATCATTAAAGGGACAAAGGTTATGCCACGCTAGCATAAAGAATGCAAGACAGGGCCTATCAGTAGAGGAAAAAAAGAGTTAGTTCAAAACTATAACAAATCAAAGCATTAGTAAGGAAAGCATGTTGGCAAGCGTCATCGTACTTCAAAAGCAAGATGTTAGGAGAATATATAGAAAGCAATCCTTTAGCGTTTTGGTCATATGTGAGAGAGAGAACTTCAGGGAAATAAGTTCACAGTAGGTACACACACTTAAAAACGATAAAGGAATCAGAGTCACCAGCAAAGTAGAAAAATCCAATACTTTAAACACCTTCTTCCAAAGCGTATTCAACTCATCGTCACACAAAGCAGTGGAACCACCACCGAACACATTCTGTGAGCAAATGCCCGAAATTGTTATTTCATGTCGCGGAATAGAGTAGCAGTTAAAAAACATTAATAAAAACAAATCACCAGGTCCCGATCTAATTCCTTCCAGAATATATAAAACATTAGCTTCTGAAATAGCCCCCTATCTAGAAATAAAGTTCAAGAAAACACTAAAGAACCACAGAGTACCCAAGGATTGGAAAGTAGCTAACATTACACCTATTTTTAAAAGCTATGATAGGGAAGAACCTAGTAACTACAGACCCATTTCACTCACGTCAATCTCTTGTTAGGAACTTGAGCACATTGTAGTCAGTTCAATCATGGGGCATTTGGATAGTCAGAGATTGCTCATAAACAGCCAACATGGGTTCCGGAAAGGTAGATCTTGCGAGACACAATTAGCTTTATTCGTACATGATATTTTAGTCCACGGCGAGAACAGTACCTGAGTTGATGCGATTTTTTGGATTTTAAAAAGGCATTCAATAAAGTTCCTCATGATAAATTAATCTTGAAATTAGAGAGTTTTGGCATAAATAAAGACGTTGTATGTTGCGTAAAAGAATTCTTAAGTGGCCGAGAGAAGAGGGTTGTCATAGATGGTATCATGTCGGACTGTAAGAGAACACAATAAGCAGCATAGCAAAGGAATAGGTAAGGGAAATATTTTAGACTTGTCTGTAGTGCAAGATGCAGGTATTAACAACCAATCCCTTATTACTATGTAGACGCAGACGTCAATTCTATAATAGAGCTAGAGTCAGAGATACGTACATTACTTTCTGGGAAGAATGATAGAGGAATAATAGTAGGCGGAGATTTCAATCTCCCCTCGATAGACTGGAATACGTGTAGTTTCATTACAGGAGGTAAGGATAAGGAACATTGCGAATCACTGTTGAACACCTTTACGACACATTCTTTACAACAGCTAGTAACAGAGCCGACCAGGGGAAACAACATTCTAGACTTATTAGCAACAAATATACCCGAGAGAGTTCTAAATACAGTTACAGACACAGGAATTAGTGACCATAAAATAGTGCATGCGAAATTTATTGTAGGCGTTGAAAGACATTATAAACCAAGGAGGAGGGTATACTTATTTGGCAAGGCAAATTATGACCGTTTGAAAGAGGAATTAAGGGAAGCGTTAAATGTATTCAGCGAACAAAGCAAAGGATTAAATACAGAGGATTCGTGGAGAGCATTTCTTGAGGTCACCCGTAACGCTGTTCATAAATACATACCAAGTAAATATATTAGTGATAATACAGAGCCAAGGTGGTATAACGCGGAGGTTAGGAAATCACTAAAGCGACAAAGGGTATGCCACGCTAAGATGAAAAATGCCAGACGGGGTCTATCGGTAGAGGAAAAAAATGAGCTAGTTCAAAACTATAAAAAATCGAGAGCATTAGCAAGGAAATCATGTCGGCAAGCGTTATCACATTTCAAGAGCAAGATGTTAGGAGAATATTTAGATAGCAATCCTAAAGCGTTTTGGTCATATGTGAGAGAGCTTCAGGGAAATAAGTCCACAGTGCACACACTTAAAAATGATAAAGGAATCAGAGTCACCAGCAGTGTAGAAAAAGCCAACACTTTAAACACCTTCTTCCAAAGTGTATTCAACTCATCGTCACAAAACGCTGTAGAACCACCGCCGAACACTTTCAGTGAGCAAATGCCCGAAATAAACATTTCATGTCGCGGAATAGAGCAGCAGTTAAAAAGCATAAGTAAAAACAAATCACCAGGTCCCGATCAAATTCCTTCCAGAGTATATAAAACATTAGCTTCTGAAATAGCCCCCTATCTAGAAATAATATTCAATAAAACACTAAAGAACCACACAGTACCCAAGGATTGGAAAGTAGCTAACATTACACCTATTTTTAAAAGCTATGATAGGGAAGAACCTAGTAACTACAGACCCATTTCACTCACGTCAATCTCTTGTAAGATATTTGAGCACATAGTAGTCAGTTCGATCATGGGGCATTTGGATAGTCAGGGATTACTCATAAACAGCCAGCATGGGTTCCGGAAAGGTAGATCCTGCGAGACACAATTAGCTTTATTCGTACACGATATTTTAGTCCACGGCGAAAGCAGTACTGAAGTTGATGCGATATTTTTAGATTTTAAAAAGGCCTTCGATAAAGTTCGTCATGACAAATTAATCTTGAAGTTAGAGAGTTTTGGTATAAATAAAGACGTTGTATGTTGGGTAAAAGAATTCTTAAGTGGGCGAGAGCAGAGGGTTGTCATAGATGGTATCATGTCGGACACAATCGAAGTCACATCGGGAGTTCCCCAGGGTAGCGTAGTAGGTCCGCTTCTATTTCTTTTATACATAAACGATTTGGGTACCGTAGTTAGTAGTAACCTTAGACTTTTTGCAGACGATGCGGTGGTGTACAGGGGTATATCAAACGAAGAGGACACGAAATCACTTAGCAAGGATTTAGATGCAATTCAAGAGTGGTGCGACAAATGGCAGTTAAAACTCAACCTTAAAAAGTGTGTAGCTATCAATTTTTGGAGGAGGAATAATTCGATAGAGCGATCCTATAGAATTAAGAACACGAAGATCGAAAACGTTGAAACCGTAAGATATTTAGGTGTAACAATCACTAAAGATTTATCGTGGGGAAGACACATAAGGGAAATATGCGGCCGAGCGAAGAGAAAGCTAGGATTTATAAAAAGAGTACTTGGGAAATGTGATGAGAAGACAAAAGAGCGATGCTACTTTTCACTAGTTAGGCCCCACCTTGAGTATGCAGCCAGTGTATGGGATCCTAATGAATTAGGTTTGATGAGAGAACTAGACAGTGTGCAGCGTAGAGCAGCTAGGTTCGTCAAAAGGTGTTACGATAGGTTGAGTAGTGTATCAGAATTAATACAAGAATTAGGGTGGGAACCATTATCAGAGCGTAGATTAAAGTTCAGATTAAATCTATTGCAGAAATTTCAATCGGATAGCTTTACTGAAGATGTTAGGCACATATTAAAAACACCAGCGTATTATGCTAGATTCGACCAGAAAAATAAGATTAGAGAGATTGATTGTCGTACAGATAGATTCAAAATGGCATTTTCCCCCGTAATATAAGAGAACAGAATAGGCAGCATAGGAAAGGGATAGGTAGAGGAAATATTTTAGAGTATTCTGTAGTGCATGATGCATGTATTAACCCCTCAAATACTATAGATACTAACAATCTAGTTTCATGAGACCCTTTAGTTGCTTGCTTGCATGTTAGTAGTGCATGCTTGGTGATCTTCACCCCCTGCCACACACCCTCGCGGTGGCTTGCAGGGTATCGTGTAGATGTAGATGTAGATGAGACCTTCTGCCTGCCATTCAGGTATTTCTCATAAGCATTTCGTATGCAGAGAGAAGGAAATTGCTATTTTATAAATAGAGAAATGAGTCCCACTCTGATTATTTTAGTACTTTTTTCTACACCATATTTTCATTATATGCTGTCTCCCACTCACAAACATCATGTTTTTTTGCATTTTTAACTGCACCACTAACTGCTAAAACTACTACCAAATGTTACAGACAGAGAATCCACACTCAACGCACCAAACCTCACTCTTTTAGCTCAAAACTTGTTAGAGAGCAAAACAAAACGGATACTGAATAACTGCAACTCAGGTTTCATTTCAAGCACTCAACAGTTAAAATGTATTAAACTGCTTCAACATGTTAAAACTTATGTTTCAACAGTTATTATTACATTATTCCGTCAAAATCTCCCTCTATCAACGCTCTTAGCTGTTTAAAACCACCGCGTTTAACCTCCAGAAAATGCAACGTTGCCAAGTGTAAACACATGCCTCTGAAGGATGCATGAAAAACGTTAATTTTTATCGTAGAACGTCGATCAAAAGACGCCCGTAATTCTCTTAGAACGTGTGATACAATGGCGGAAATAAGTTTTTGCTCATTTAAATAGTTAATAACTTTTAACATCGTATTGCACGCGGTCAGTTTCGTCCCCGCGGCCCCTTGCCGCGAGAGTCCGGTCGCTGATGAGGGTCGAAGCCGAGCGAGGGTCCGGATTAGGACGATCGCGAGCAGAGACCCTCGCTAATGACCATCTACCTGGTCTGCCCCCCAGAAAACTACCATTAACCCTTACTGGCTACTACGGTCCTGAGGCGTATCTTAATAGTTATCCAAATTCACATCCGTGGCATAGCCTTGCCTAATTTGAAAAAAAACTGTTGGGATAGTAATTAAGATGGAAGCAGTGAATGGAAAATGAGCATTCCTCTAATCCCCGCACTGTTCGCGTTTTTCTTCCAATTATGGCATCTGTAACCTCGTTATTTCGCTAAAAGGTATAATGATGATACCATCTTCGACAACGCTATAGTAAGCTCACCGTATTAATCCTTTAGATTTATTCCGGGGCTAGGGAATTCACTCCTATTCGAGTTTTAATTTAAATAAAATAGGTATTCACTTATATTTAGGGTTTTCTTTCTGTAAATCATTTACGATTTCAAGCACAAGTATTCTAGTAAATTATCAAACTCGACAAATTTACGGGTTTACATGGTTACAAAAAAAATAGATTTTTAATAAAAGAGTAAAAATGGAACGCGTTTTGACTCTTCAGGAACCCATCATAGGAAACTTGGCGATGCTTACGTTCATTCGACGATGTTTACTACCGCTTCGGGTTGACACTGACATAAGCCCATTCGATATAATTGATACCGTTCGAGCCAGTGTTTGCTCAATATAATGCATTTCCGACTTATTTTTCTAATTGAAAACTATTGATAATTGACCACAAAATGCTGCATATCGTACCCTTTCACATTAGTCCTATGGTTAGAATCTTTGGAAAGAGGGCTTTGGAACGAACTTCACTTTTTAGGTGCAGTCATCCTGTTTTATTTGTCCCTCCAACGAGTGTACGGAGCGCGCGACTTCATTTCTCGGTTCCTGGGGAAGGCAGGATACCAGGGGACGCCGAGGGGGATTATGGGGAGGGCAAGAGGAGTGGGGTGGCCAAATGAAAACGGCAGTTTTATCTGCCTCGGCACCCCGCTCATTCTGCTCCCCGTTCCTCCCTGCCCTTCCCCCTCCGATTCCCTGCGATCATTGCCTCCCCCTTCTCCCCTCGTCCCTCCCTCAACTCCCAAACCAAACTTCACCATCCACCCCGTCCTCAGCCTATCTCTGCCTCCCCTTCTCTCTCGCCTAAATTTAGAATATTCGTGCGGAGATGGGGCCAGCCGGCGATTTTCTGCGTTGTTTTCCGGAACTCGGAAATTAACCTCCCTCTCCCTATCTCTCTCTCCCTCTCTCTCTCTCTCCTCCTATCTTTTCTGCGTCCTACCCGCCCAGAAGCGGTCGTGGGAATGGGGAGAAAGAGGGTGGAGAGGCCGTAGGGGGATGAATTAGGCCAGCAGTGTATTCGGGAAGAAAAAGGGGTGAGGGGGTGTGTGGAGGTGATGGGACACACAGGAGGGGAGGGGTCGCGGTCGGAATAAACAAGAGGCGGTGGGAGTGGAGGCGGCCCCCGGGGGTGGGTGGGGCCAGAGAAAGTTGCGGGGGAGTGTTGGCGGTTGAATGGTACCGGGAGGGTGCGGTCTCGGTAGACCCTGGGGTAACCATTGGCAACCCGTTTCGATTTTGATTTGGCCAATTTCATGTTCACCTCCAACACTCCCTCCTCCCACAAACCTCCCCCTCCTCCTCCCACCCGATTCACTTTCCTTTCTCCCAGCGTACCCCCACCCCTGCCAACCCCCAACGTCCCCCATTGCCCCTTTTGTGCCCCTGCGGAAAAGGGTTTCTACCCCCTCGTCCGACTTTTCCACATCAACCGCCCGCCCACCCTGCCTCTAAACGGAGCAATTCTTGTGGATTTGCCAAGTGACGCGGATTCAGTAGGCTTCGTTAAGTGACGAGATCGTTTCCAACGAGGGGAATGAATAACCTCGCAACCGACGCAATTCGTTCTCCGTCAAGTAATGCGAGGATAGGATTGCACGTATTAAAATGGGAATTGGTGGATTCTCTCCACCCGTCTGCTCCCATTTCTCATCTACAGAACTATTAATCGGATTCCCACCGAATTAGACAGTGATATCTGTATCGGAAACGATCGAAGGGATTCGGTGTACGCGCTCTTTTTTAACGGTCCCAGCAACTTTGCCAGAAAACAAAGATAAGCTTGCCAGAATGAATACTTGATCTGCGTAACCATTAATCATGTTCGGATGAAATATGTTAGCGGAACTCCTGCACCCAAAATTGGTCGCCACCATGTGAACCTTGTTCAGATTACGCAGTTTTTACGTCAAATGAAATGAAATATGCCTTTATAATATCAAATTTCAGTCTAATGTAATTTAGTGCAACATGGTTTATTTGTAACCAGAAAATAGAGAAAAGCTAATTATTAGTGTTATTCTTTGTAAGTAAGAGATAGACCTGGCATCAGCTCCCATTGAGGATGCTTAACTCAATTGTAATAATGGGCGTGATGGTTTAATGCAAAACCTTTCTTGAACTGCTGGTTAAAAAAAATGCTTTCTTCTGCCATATCTATATACATCACTCGATAAAGATCTATATACATCCTTTTTTTAAATTCATATGCCAATAATTTAATTTTGAGGACCTTTCTTTGCACTCGGATATCTCTCTCTCTCTTTGAGACATGAATCCCTCATCCTTTCATAAATTCATCTCCCTACTGGCAAAACGGTATGTATTACCGTTACGCCATAACTAGAACAATCGGAGCAACTAAAAATATACCTTAATCATTTACGTTATGTGTAATCACTTTCCCTTCTTGGCTTGGATGGTCAAAGATATTCTTGCTCGTCCCATATAGTGACATTTTCTTCACTCCCTAGGTATCCAAAGGATGCAGAAATAATTAATGATATCCCACATATCGATACCATAGAAAGTATTACTTTAGTATTATAGGATATTTGGCATTTATGCTTTGAATTTAGATATTTTGAAGTCGCTGTACTCTAACGCCAATCAACAAGCAGTAACATATATATAGATTTGATAAATATCATTTCTGGTTCCGTGTTTTTCATTAAAACAATGACTACTCGGAGAGTTTTGCTCAATCTGCACCTACTCTATTAGGGCCAATACTTATTCTGTAGGATTATCTCGGCACAATACTGATATGTTGATGTTGCTTTAATTCATTATTTTTTCTCAGAATTAGGATTCGTGAATTCTGTCACGTTTTCTCTGTTTCAAGATCCAGAACACAAAATTATTCTCATGACAATGTCTAATGATACTATACCTGTGCCATCGACTCCGGACCTGTGTATCTTCAAGGAATCAATCTATGTATAGAGAAAACCCCGCTCACTGAGATTAAATTACGCTGCATGTGATCGTGTACACCAGTTAACAAATTTGTTTTACACCTCTACCTGTACGTTAGTACGTGAGAGAATGCCATTCCGACCTGCACATGCATAATTATAATAGGTTGAAAACAAAACTAATTACCATTTCTAACCAGTTTACCGTCAAAAAGAAAAACATTTTCTTTATGATTCAATAGCATCTGATAGTGGCTTTGGATAAAATAAGTTTTACGAGATTAATTTCAGCAAAGTATCTCTAATTCAAATAATTAACTTAATATACCCTTGAGGCGGCTCGGAGAGTAAATTGTATATGTATATGATATTGATGTGGTGACGGATTGTCTCCATGTAACGTGCGTAGTTTACCACTAAATATCTAGGCAGCACGTGTCTTTAAATAGAGGTCACATGTGTGCAAAAAAAAAGCCTTCGATGAGTATGGTATGGAAACAAGTCGTCTGCTCACCCTAGGGAAAGTGACGCATCCAGGCGGTTTCGCGGGTCGTTTTATTGCTCCCACTAATCGTAGTACACGATCTTTCATTGGAAGTTCCCGTCCGACGTTGTGCCATTGCGCGAACGAACGGTCCGCTGTTTCCTTTCCGCTTGTCCCGGGCACACTCCGGGTAGTTAGCATGTACGGGGTAAAGCGGCTGGGGTAAAGGGAGGGAGGGGCTACGGATGGAACGAGATGGGTTTGCGGATAAGGGAGACAGGAGACGGGACGGACTAACCAACGCCAGGCACTGTTTTATTTAATCAAGTCCTAACTTTCACCGTCTAACTATCCCCGGCTCCATAAATAACGGCACGCCACCACCATCGCCATCTTGTCCGAGGGCCACGGCCGCATTGTTATCCCTCAATTAACGCTCTTTTAAGTTCGCTTCACTTCCCGCGCGAGGTTATCTCACGCGGACGAGAGGGAGAAAGAGTGGAGGTCCGGCCTCCCACGGCTGGCCACGTTCGCATCACATCGGTTCTTCCTTCTCTCCTATCCCTCGCCTATTCTCCTCTCCTTTTTGTCCATTGTGCGGTGAGGAGGATATCTCTCCATTAATCCCGAACCGAATATTATCTTTTTTTTTCTTCTTTCCGAGCCCTTAAATTTTCTTTCATATCTGAGGTTTAGTTATTTTTTTGCGCCACGCCACCCATCTCTCTTTTTATACCTTCTCTTTCGGAACTCGGCTTTTTCCCCCTTTATTTTCGGGATTATTTTCACGCCCAGTTCGAGCGAGGCCGGAATTCTCGACGTCTCGTTCATAAACCTCAACGTTTCGTGGCGTCGCCGTGGCAAAATATACTGGCACTGCCCATTCGGCGTGAAACAGCAGCGAGCCAGCAAGGTTGTTTTATTTCCGCTGGAAAAATTCTTCAAGTCCAATGACCCCCATCAACCCTCTTGATGATGACAATAAATCGCGAGAGCGTGAAATACTTGAAACATGGCTTTGGTTTTTATTTGTGAAATTAAAATTCGGGCTTAGAATTTATGGAGGTGAGCTACGCAGCGATTAGTGGTGATATCACGGCGTAAATGGATGCCTGGGTGGATCGTGAATCATGTGTTTCATACTCGTGTTCGATTTTAAGTTATTCCGAGCATGGAAGCAATTCACCAGGAAATATGTCTGGAAGAAAATATTGCCGCAAAACCAAGAATCTTCCATGGCAGGGATCAGAAGTTTTCATCAATGCCAATGTTTTCGTTGGAACTGAATTAATTGTATTGTGCTTCGAAGCTACGTGACAAAAAATACTTCAACCTACGCTCTCCGGTAGACGTTCATTTCACATGTATCCTTGTAAATAAACATAATGGGGTGTTGCCAATACCCAGAAAAAGTTTATCTCTTTATGGCGCGAGTCTGTACCAATGATGACTATTTCTCAGAGATGCACGAGTTACCAGCTGGAGTATTCTAGTAATGAGTGGATTGGAGTGTCCTAAATATCTATCGTATCTATTTTCTATTACCCTACCATGTGTATTGTTTCTAATAGATAGCAAAAACGTTTTGTGCATTTTAAATCGTGTTTCCGGTAAATATTGGTTAATAGAAGGAAAAGAATTATATTTTATTTTCATACACTAATTGCATTATACTATTGTAGTTTCCCTGAATATCAAATGACAAGCAACTGAACAATGCTTATTTTACTGGAAAAAATATGTTTGAGCAGCCTGAATCTTAAAAAACGTGCAGTCAAAGGCCTTTGTGTGAAAATTATGGAACATAAATGCTATAGAGTAATCTTCAGCTTCAAACTTATATAATGATAATTCAACGCAGCTTATACCATGCAACTAATAGCATTAGAAGGTTTAAACTCAATTTTTACTGAGAATTGAAAGTTCCATTTCTAAGACACAGAAGCTTTCAACACTCAAGATTCTTTAACTTGCCCTGATTGCCTACAAATCTTGAGAAAAATACACTCGATGATCCGCACCAAACGTACTGCAATCGGGCAAAATTGAAAGTATGATATTTGTTTCATTCTTTTTTAAACGTGGCTATCTCATCTACATACGATTGTAAATATCATTTTACGTACTGTGTAGAATCTGTTAGGCACTTTTCAAATGATAGAAGATATTTTATATTAATGCGGACGAGTATGTTTGCACAATTACGATAATGATTTCATTTTAACATAATATTTATTATATTTCTGAGGGATGAAATTCGCTTTCAGTTTATTTGTCGGAAATACTGATGGGATCCGTGGCCTTCAATGGCGAGGCACACTCTTGACCTCTCTCCATCCTTTTACGCATCTACTTCCCAACGGATCCTTAGCCCCTTAAAATTTACCCAGTCTCCTTCCGTCCCTTTACTTTTGAAACCCCCACACTGCCCACCCTCAGGCTTCTCACTCTCCATCCTCCGTAGTGTCCTGTGCGCCTTGGGAGGGGGGATCACCCATTTCCTTTGCCTCTCCACCGTCGTCATTAGCAACCTGGTTGGGTGTGCTCTCCCACAGCCTCCCGCATGGAGCAGGTGTTTTCGGAATCATCTCCCGGGCTCCATTCCGCAAACAATGGCCCCTTAGTGTGTGGCACGACTATGGCATGGAGCGTTTTCCTGCCGTCTCTTCCTGGAGAATGCCATCTCTTCGGCTCCACACTCTCCTCCCCACGACCTGCCTGCCTGCTTCCTAACCCCCTCGCCATAACCCTCTATATACATACCCACCGACCCATCTCTTCCACCCCGCTCTCCTTTCCGTACTTTCGGCTCTTGGCTATCCCCTCACGCACTCATATCTCCCTGTCTTCCCTCGCCCCACTCCGTCCTTCTTCGCCCCCACGATGTGCGCATATTTCGTGCTTCGCCCGCCCCCCCCTCCCCGCTTGCGGCACCACTGCGGGCCATTCCAAACCGTTAGAAACCCGCTCGCGTCCTTCTCATCAACATCTCCGGCCTAAAGTCTCCGTTATCCCGGGCGAACCTTCCTCTCTCCCTCTTCCCCGGTTCCCTGCTCACAGTGCATCATTCCCCTTCCATCCTGGTTGGGTCCCCAAAAACCCTCTCACTCTCTCTCTCTCCCACCTTGGCCCTATCACTTTCTCTCTTCCTCCCTTTTCTCATCTATTGTTCTCTACTTTCTTTCTTCTAAGCTTTAAAACTATTCCATTCTCGTGGATTATCTAGTTGTGCTAATAAATCATACTTATGGTTAATACGATAGGTCAGAAAAAACTGTTTTTGAGCCCTGTTTTAATGACAGCCACACCTTCGGTTATATTTGTTTCTTTTCACTCGGAATAGTTATGCATTTCTCGTAACGTCTTAAACGGTCAATATTTTCCTCTCGCATCGCTACTTCAGCAAAATCCCTGCCTCTATGCGGCCTTTTGAACCTTTTTGTATGTATTTCCTCAACTTTTGCTGTCAAATTTGATGTTCCCCTAGAACTATTTCATTCAGCTTTATCGGACGGGGTATAACCCTCCACCCAAATTATTTAAAAAAATAATTTTCCTCGACTTTTTTCTCCCTGTTCAGGAATAATCATATAAGGCATCAAATTTGTAATGTATTTGCGTAGACTTACTGTAGAATTTCACAGTATGTACTGCATATGGTTTTCTGGAATATTTCTCCAAATAAGTTACCTCTTCAGACATTGAGCGAAGCAAGGATCCATTCTAGCCCCGTACTGAACTTTCTTCCCGTCTTCTTCCACTCCTCCAACCGATCACCTACGCTTTCTCACTCTCTCGCCTCCCTGTTCTTTCCCCCTATAACGGTTTCCGAGAAAGAAATAGCCGGAATGCTTGAAGAATATTTTTGCTCCGTCTAGCCGTGTTCCGCCGGTTATTGCCTCTCTCCCCAATCCTCCTCCTCCCCAACTTCCTCCCTTTCCCTTTAATTCAAACTCCGACCGCTCCTCGAATAATCCCCAGACACTCCTCCGGGCTCCCTCTGATCCGACACCGCTCCACAAAAGCGCAAGGACAAACCCAGTGCCTCTCCCTTCCCCCCCTCCCCCCCCCCCCATGTCTCTTACCCTAGGGTTGACATGAAAACAACTCTGTGAAGGTATTGCTCAACTGTTAACGGCATACGACTGGGGAAGAGGAGAGATGGGATCGATTTCGCGTGATCCTCATCGGGAAACTGAGTCTCAATATGAGTCAATAAATGTTTATTGGTTAACTTGATTTCGAGCAAATCGCCGACTGGCAGAGAGTATTCAATTTGGGCTATAATAATTTTTTTCTATCATGCTTAAGACATGGTACGCTATTTTCGGAGATACAAGCAGGTGAATAACGACATGTAGAAGATATCGAATTCACCGTTGAAAGATGCAAAGAAAAATCATAGCATAAAAATTCTTGCGACAGTCACCATAACATCATTAGCTATAATTTAGGCAGGGTTCAACGTTTTCCGAGAAAAGAATAGCCGGAGGAATAATTATATAAGACCATATTTTTGATCTATTTGCGTAGACTAACTGTAAGCACAAACCCAGTGCCTCTCCCATATTCGAGGAATTCGAGCAGTAACATGCAATCAAGTATACAAAAGCAAGCAGTTTCCAACTCTGTACAATTTTTTGTCAGGTAAAAAGTAATATTCCAGGAAAATTATCGAAAATTCATAAATAAAATAAATCTGAACAAAATGTAGGAGAAATTGCAGCAGCATTTCTTTTCCAATCAGGCAGGGTTATTGAATTATATTATTGAATATTTAGACTCTTAGCCGATGGCGTTAAACTGATTGGAGGGCATTCACATAGTAAAGTTGACTCGATGACGACTCCAAGATTAAAGAGATAAGACCCATGCTGATAGATTGGAAATTTTTTCCTTCCCTCGATGCGACCAGAATAGAGGTAGATATCGAATGAGAATGAAATGTGATTAGCCTAACCTGGAGGACATTTACATTCGCACATCACACGTAATATCTTTGCTCAAATTTGAATGTGAAAGCGAGTGAATTGCTGAACTGTTGAGTAAACATTGAATTGCTCCTTAGTTTAAAATCGTTTAGTTTTATGAGATCGGCGCATGTCGAACACCAACTTAGCTCCGGGGAGTGTTCTTGGAGGTCTTGAGCCGAACAAGAGTACAAAAGAAATGGAAAATTTCAGCCAGTGTTATCAATTGCTAAAAAAGCGAGTAAACGTCGGATTTTTTACTTAAATGAAAATTTCCGGGGAGAATGCTGTTTAAAGTATGGAATTTGTGCGTAAGTAAAATATTTACAACTTGTCAATTCGATCCTGACACCAACACGGATTAACTGATGTGAATCATTGCCACACCCAGAGTCTCCGGATCAAAATTCGATGGACAACCCTTTAAAGGGGGTATAGTTTCTTTGGTTAATCGGCCGTATTCCTAATGCCAGTTCAATTATCAGTTACTTAGTAACTTACCGCAACGCATTTCCCACTATTTATAATGCACAAAAATCCTCTTCTATCATTTCCACTGGGCCGACCACCACTTTTTTCCACCATTTCCCGAAGTAAAGCCCGAGACGGTGAGTCACATCCTTGATAATGGGGCTCGGTGTCGGTCGAAGCAGAGGCAAAACCCTTGGCACGTAGTGCACATACTAATTTGATTCTCCGTGAGAGGAATCAAAACGGACGAAAGGCGGAAGTAGAAATTTGAACATCGCGCACAGGCTGTCATTGTATCGGAGGGAGGGAGGATATTCTCAAAGGCGAGCCGGTTCACGTCCGTGCAAAAAAAAGGCAGCTAGCGAATGAATGTAACGACCCACCGGAGCCACTGACTCTCTCCCTCCCTCTCCCTCTCTAACGCTCGCTTCCTTCCTCATTCGAAAGGAGTACGCCCGCGCGCGTATATGTGTGCGAAATGCATCGAATATCCGTGGCCCTGCAGCCATTTCCCCTTCCAACGTAGCGCCCTCGCGGTGCCCTTGGCTGATCTCCGCCAACCATTTCCCTCAGGGGGTGAGCTCGCGGAACACTGCCTCCACTATTTCCACGGACTCTGTGTGCTCCCATTCCCTTGTCTCCCCCCTCCACCCACCCCCACTCTCCTCACCTCCCCACACCAGCCAAACCCCACCTCCCCATATGATCCCTATTACGCTATGCTGTCGGTCGACAACCCACTTCACTCAAATCGGAACAGCCTGCGTATAGAATGACTTCGGCCTGCATCGGACGCGTACCGGAACAAGGTTGTGGATCCTGCACACAGAGAAACCCATAGAAAATTAATGATTGAGAGAGGTATGTGGTGGTTTAGGAGAGCGATTTATTCCCGCTGGAAGCAATCGTGAGAGGATGGGATGAGAGTGCATGATTAAAAACTTTTCTAATCGGCATGCTTCCCGCGAGCCTTTTTTTCCCCGGGTCATCTCCGCGGGGCAGGTCAGGGTTGAAAATCTACTCATCGAGGTCAAGAGGAAGTGAGGAACGAACTTGCTTGGTCGGGTAACCAGTAAAAAAAAGATAATCCTTTCTTTACTTAGCTTGGCGTACCAGACCTTACCAACTTCATCATGTGGGTGCAGTCAAAAAGTTACCCGCGCTCCTCTGCCCCGCTCCTTTCATCCCCCAACTAACAGAACGCACTCCATGACCTCCCTTTTTGTTTCCCGGGCTTTCCAATCGTGTTTCCGTCCCGGTCATTTTTTTAATCTCCGTTCTTTTCTTCCTAACTCCCGCGGCATATCTTTTATGCACGGAACATCCCTCGCATCTCTCGGGGCGCAATTGGCTTCACTTCTCCGTGCGCAAGTTCTCGCGTGAACGATTACGCAGCGAGGGAGAGGAGGAAAAGAAGGTCTCGGGAAGACGGGGAACGCCTGGGAGGCTGAAAAGCAAGTGGGGCACATTGGCCCGCGGTTAAGGATCGCCATGTGGAACGCATCTCGTCGTTGGTGGGGAAGCGGTGAAGCGCCGACCATTAAGGCGACGTCTGGAATACGGAACAGGCGAGTGGCTCTCATAATCTGCCCTTTCCCGGCATAACCATTGCTTCCGCCTCGGAAACGCGGAATCCCTCACGTGCATCGCACGCGTAAACAGAGGTAGCATCGTTTAATCTTCGCCTTTAACTCCCGAAGTGGTCCGCATGACCTGTTTCGGGAGTCATCCGTTTTGTGGATCTCTCCTCTGCCCTCCACCGTCGTTGTCCGTTTCAACTTTTTGAGAAGTTGTGAGTTTTAAGATCTCCGCAATAAGGCTTTTCTCCCATATTTTCCTTCATCTCTTGATATTTCTCCTCCGGGGATTCCATTTCGGTGATTTAGTATTTTTACTCCCGAGTTTTATTTCTCCATCTCTCTCCCTCTCTCTCTCTTTGAGAGGCTCCGATGAAAATATCCTGCCGTGTGACCCCGCGACTTCATTTATTTCCTCATCCGCCCAACCTACACTTCAAACCCCGGCGGCAGCAGTGGGGAATTTCTTTTCGCCGGATGCTTGTAGCATTCGATCTCCCCGATCCGCGTGAACTATTTCCAAGAGATGGCATTGGTATCTCCCCTTAGGTTAGTCGGGAATATATAATCTTGCACATGTCCCAAACATATTTCGTTACCCCTATCCTGAAATGAATGGATGAAATGAATTGGATTTATGCAAACTTGGGTATGTTCTTCATTAAAATAGATATATCAGTAAAGCTCAAAAAGTACGATAGTGTTTCCACTTCAAAATGTCATCTGTCTGCAATTTTGTCGTCCCCTACAGCCTTCACCTTGCGTTTCCAGAATTTGATAAACAGCAATTCCACTACCATAAGGAAAAAATCACTATTCTTACTAGACAAGAACAGCAAAATGACACTCCAATGGACATTTTTTTACTCTTAAGAGATTTTAGTACCCGTAGAAAAGCGTAGTGACCTTATTTCATACCAACGGGATAATTTGGCTTCGGTAGCTCAGTGTGAAGTTCTCGAGGTATCCTCGTCAGTTTGACCACAGAATTAATGCAGCAATCTTACAATCTTATGAATACATGAATAATTGCTAAAAATATTGTGAATTTTTTAGTGCAGGTGTTTACTTCAAATGCATGATAGTGGAGTATATGGAAAACCCCAAACATACTTGGAACGGAATGCAAATATCTACCACGAAAAGAAACAGTACCCTACCGTCGCGAAATGTTCATAAGTGATATTTCATATCAAAATATGGTCTCTAGAACATTCTGAGTTTAGATTTAATTAATGGTAAAGAAATGAAATCAAACCTATCTAATTAAACAAAGGATGTAAATGAACCGTTCTTACTTGCCTGCATTGGGTATTTTCGATATATTGCTCAGTTTCTTCACTTTTGCAAACATTCTTTAACATGCAACACTTATAATACTACTTGTATATTATTACACTGGCTACAATTGCTTGTTAAATCTTTAATATAGTTTTGAATTGGAGTTTATGATAATCTATAGTTGGTATTTCTAGGTGTCCTTTCAAAGGCCAATAAATATAGGAATTCAAATTAATGCTTCGTGAGGATGATGTTCTCCACCACCATAAGTATATCATAATTAGCAGTTATCCTAGATTAATTAACAAATATCTAAAAATCGCTTTTTTATCTAAGTAGTCTCAGTCATGGAAATTTGTCGGATTTCAGCTACGTGCTTTCGTTCCGCAACCAGTGTGGCGGTCTGCATTTACTTTATGATGCGCAACTGAGTTCGCTTGTTATAGTCCGGCATCGCCCTCTCTGTGTGGAAACTCCTCACATGCCGTCGCTTTTTCCCTTCTGCTAGTGCCATCGTCGGAGTTCCCAGTTGAAAAAAAATAAATGGAAGCCCACAAAAACACAAAAGGAGTGCGCTAACATCACAGGGTGGGAATGAGGGAGATATAGATATTCTGGGTCGTTGCTCGGTGATCCTGTTGCAGTACACACGGCCACTTTAAGGCGGATGCCGAGACCCGTCTCCGGTCCCCTGGGTAAGAGGCGGGAGTGCCTGGGCGGGTACGTAAAAAGGGGCACTCCGGTGCTATCTCCTCCGCCTTCGCCCGTGGGAATCGGCGGCGGGCGTCGGCGGACCTAACGACGCTCATCCATTAAGAGGGGAGGGGGGGCACGAGATGCACCGGCTCACGCAGATGCCGACGTCGGCGTCCGGATGCAGACTTCGGCCTCAACCTCCGCTCCACACGCACATCGAGGTCTCCCACGCACGTGCCTTATTAATGGGGTCAATTTCCCTAATCCTACTCGCCAGCATACAGGACCCAAGCCTTTATTACCAACATGACTCCAAATCATTTTTCACCTAGCAAACATTGCTCTTCCTGTTCACTCGCTACCATTCGAGGTTCTTATTATCATTATAATCCACATAGTACCCTGCTAGCCACTATAAATTTGGGTGAAAGGGGTTTTCTTCACCGCACCTTTAATGTTTAAAGTGAATCAATAGCTACATTTTAATCGAACTATAGCTGTTTAAAAAAAAAAAAATAACAGTTCTGCCGGTTAATGCATATTTAGATATGCATGAAACACAAATGTTTTCTTACATAAGAATAAACTAATTTTACACGCAATGCCCTTCTTCAAGTCTTTACATGCAATGCCCTTCATACTTCCTACCTAACTTCATTCGAGCCGAACCTCACCAACTCATTTTACCGTTTTGCCCTCTGTCTTTTCTTTCGAAGCATCAGTACCCCTCAATATCCTTCTCATCCACTCTCTCTTCCCCGATTTTCAATATATATTTATAATTTGATTTGCTCCTCCGCTATGACTAACTTGTTCTCATTTGTTCACCTACTTATCATTTATCATCTCCACACCCGGTGTGGTTGGATTGTTCGTTCCCCAAGCAGTATGAAGTGATCCAACTGATGCCGCACAGTCCTTCATTGGTAGGTCAACACTCGGTAGTTTCCTGAAGCTTGGTAGATTTAGTTTATCTCGCGTAGGATAACAACGTTAAAGATGAAGAAGTCCCTTGGATGGGGACTTTAAACTCATTATCCAATAATTTATGCAAGGTGCACGATGCTTCTTTCTCGAAAAAGGGAACGCACGCCGGACAGTACCTAAGAATAAATTCTCTGTCGTAGGCAGGCAGCACTTCATCCTTCGCCCGTCTCTCCTTTGAACTACTATTCTTACGATCTCTTAGGCTAAGTTCTGTTGACCCGGAGCTGACTGCTTTTAAGAGGAATCCTTCCGAGTACACTAAGGGAGTCCCAAAAGACGTACACATTTAATGAAGTACTCTCTGAAGAAACACAGTCGTATTTCTCTTTTAATGGCAATGAAAACTCGCTCCAGCCACTTCGATTAATCCTAGCTCTGAATTATTTGCAATGTTTTTGCCAGAAGTAAGTCTTACGAGGAAGAACTACGTCTATTCTGTCAAAAGTCATAGAATAGGATTGAATAAGAACTTAAAGTGGTATAAATATCATTCCTCGTTCGAAAAGAATATGGTTCTCTGAAGGTCATTTTTTAAATTTCGTTCAAATGGAGTGTAGTTTGGTGTTTATTAATAATGTCAAGCCATTCTAATTCTGTTCACATCCAAAAAGAGTACCTATTACTGAATTTTTCAAAAATATCAGTTTACAAAAATGAGTCCCTGTGCCTCTTTTAATTTCCAACTCCTGCACACTTCCTACCTCACTTAATTTGAGCCAAACAGCAACTTCCGTGATTAATAGATCTTGAGAGGAAGAGAAATTTGTTTTCAAAAATGTCTCCTCTTCTCACGTATTTCTCTAACACCTACATGTGCACCATTCTACTTTCACTGAATTTGCATTCAGTTGTTCATATGGTTGCCAAGAATAGGATGGTATCAATGTCACAATAATATTCGAGATTAGTTCAGGAATTCTAATGGTGGATGGTCGACAACGGAACGTGCAGAAACCAACGCCCTTCCAGATGAGGGAGGGCGGGAGGAAGGAGAAGAGTTATTGGGACATGCAACGAAAGCCGTCTTTTGATTAGTATCTTCCTCTTCCCCCAAAGAAATACCACCACTTCATTTCCCCGGAGAAAACCCTCCTTCATCAGCTTAGAACGCCATCAACAGATTCCGCACGTAACGAATTCCCGTTTTCCCACCAGAACGTATTGTAAAGCCCGTCCCTCTCCCCCGTCCCATTCCTCGTTCCGCGACCCCGCATTTTTATTCCAGGCTCGGGAATTACGCCTGCACGTAAACCTTGTCTCATTTCTCTCTGCGCCGAATCCCCCCCTCTAGGTCTTAATCCAACCAACCGTGCGGCCGTCAACGGAAGCAGGGAAGAGAGCGGCGGGGGAGGGGAGGATGAGAGAGGGAAAAAATGTAAAACAAGAGACAGTCGGGAAGGAGGGCACGCGCGAGGCTCCCCCTCCCCCCTACACACAACCAGAATCGTTCATCGCAAATGAAAAGATGTCTCGAGTCACGTGATCCTTATTGTTCTCTTTCCCTACCCATTCGTTCATTCATTCATTCGCCCTTCCCCTCCCCCCTGCACTCTTCTTACACTTCGCCGACATTCACACTCACTAGGACACCAACACGTACGTCATCCAATCCTTCGCCTCTTTTTCCCTCCCTCTTTGTCTCACTTCTCCTCTTGCGATGAAGAATGCCTTTCGTCGGACGCAAAACCTAATTCCGTTTCCGGGGCCCGTGTGCGATACGTCGGGCGGAGCTTTCTCTCTTTATCTCTCTCTCTCTCCCCCCTTTCACACACACTTCGCCTGCCTCTAAGCCCTCGGAATCCGAAGCGACAGATGTCAGGCGTCACCTCTACGTGAGTGCACCGGCTGCCTGCGGGTGCCGGGGTGTTATGTATGTGCGTGTGTGTTCGCGTCTTGGTCCGCGTGAATGTGAGACACTAGAAAAGAGGCAATAATGCACGGAAACTACGTAAGCTGCAAATGTATACATTTTCACCGAATTTTTCTTACTCCCAAATGAATGGACGTGCCGTACAGTTTTTTTTATTGCCATTACAAGTGGTTCACACTATATTTATGTTTTCGATTTAGGATATTCATAACGCGCGTGCTCGCATTATCGTTATTTTTCCATTATTCTTTGGAAAGTGAAAACTTAACGCCATTCTTCATATTTTGTCTGGCGTGAAAAGTCACAATTGCAATCTCAATTGGAAGACCTGGCCATTGGGATGCTTACTGTAAGAAGTGCGCTTCTGGATGAGTTTCAGTTGATCTAGTTTATAATGATTGCGACAACGTGGGCGAAGGATCCGTGATCCCGCTATTCTACTATTGGAAAAAAGTAATGGAATGTGTTTCTTTTTCATGGTTACTACTGCAACATCCCAGTAAAATGTTTGGGCTTTTCCCTGTTTTTTTTAATCCCAAGGAAAAAACGTGCATTTCATGTGAGAATTCAGGGCAAAAGTTTGCAGCACAACGCCGAGGAACACTAGAGATAGAACGTCTTTCAAGAATTGGATTCTGGTTTTCTCTGATTTTCAAGTCTATAAACGCAATGACTGCAGTGAACATAGGGAGCTGTGAGATGGCAAACAATATGATGCGATATATCGAAGACGAGAGAAAAATGTTTGTTAGCACCAAAGTAAATTAACGAAAATTGAAGGAACATGCAGAGTAATATGCGGGAAAGTTTTGTGCGTTTATCTGGGCATGGGAAATGATAGAGATACTAAATATCCTTGATCATTACATGGAAATGCGTTAAATCAGCTGAAAATGATTAACACTCTCAAGGAAATAATTATCTCAGAAAACTACTATTAAGATTAAGAAAAATTTGGGAAAAAAGTAGGAAAGAATTTTTCAAATGCGATCGAAACATTTATGAGAAAAGAATACAATGAGAAGACTATTAAAAGATTACTCATTCCGATTTGCAAGAATACATATGCGAATTTTATAATAGTAGCTTATTTTCTCGCTGTGAAATTGGACCCTGTACGCTAAAGGAGATCAGCTGCTGGAAAGCGCTAAATTCAGTTTCGATGCTGCTATCATTTTGAATAAAGAATAATTTTTGTGTCCTAATTTTTCAATAGGACAAAAATCACAATCAACTCAATTTTAATAAGGAAAGTTTGTCATACACTACTTACAGGGAAATTTGATTCACGAAAGATTTCAATATTTTGCCGATAACGCCGATAAATCACATCCATTCACTCGATTATAAAATGTTTAGTTTTCGCTGTAGAGAGTAGTAAAATGTATGCTGGAATGAGTGAAATTTAGTGTATAGTGATCTAAAATACGTGAATGCCTCAATTGATTACATTCACAGACACCAGAATGTAACGCCAAGGAGTTTATTATATGGTTTAGATGTGAGCGCCTTCCCATACATCTTGGCTTTGAGGAGGAGAATTACGACTTTCGCACTTAGCATATAATAGCCTTCCTCATTTCAATTGTCAATTTTGCTTGCGTCACTTTTTCTCGATAGATTCTCAACTAAACTAAAATATCTCTTTTAAGTTAAAGACTTTAATTCGTGAAATATAAGTGCTTTATCGATTTCCAAAGTCATTTTGTACGTATATTACTTAGAGGAAAGTTCTAATTGTTCCTTTCGGTACCCGTTATCTACTCTCTACAGGTTTTAAATCACTCTCGATAAGTGCAAGCTTTTGTTTGCCACGCATCTTCCCTTTTTTAAATCATCAATCAACACGTAGGTACTGAGTAGAAGAAACTGTCGGAAAAATTACCAGATGTGATATAAAAGATTTGCGCTGTCTCGTACCCATGTAAATACGTCAGCCCATGTTTGTAATGGTACCCGATGATTATCCCAAACGTAGTATTTTCCGTTCTCTTTTATGAGAGCATGAATAGGCTTTGCCCCGCTCGAAATTTAACTTCCACCCAACCATTCAAAAAACGCAGAATCAAAGACACCTAACGCGGCGCCCGCGTTCTCGGCACGTAACTGGGTCAGTTAATTCTGCGACTCGGCGCGTAGAGCATACGACCCTCGCGCTCTTGGAGAATTGGTTACCGCTTTTTTTTTAATCATTTCCCCCCTCCCCCCGTTCCCAACGCCCCAAGCGACACCCGCCGCCGCTCACGACAATAACGCCCCCTTTCTCCCACCCCTCGGCTCTCGGAGTTCCATTGAGATCTCATTCCGATTCCATCAGACTCGCTCGCAACGTTTTTGACGAGCGGCCTGTCCTCTTTCTGTTTCTCTCTCTCTCCCTCTGCCCGGTCAGCGAGCGCGAGGACAAGTGAGGCGGGAACACAACAGACGAGAGCTTAGATCGCGGCGGCATCAAGAGAGGAAGTTGTAGTATGTGTGACCTGGGAAAGGTGAGAGGGAGGGGTAGGGAGATCACACAGCTTCGAAGCGGCGGCGCCCTTGCTCACGGCCGCGCGCGCGTTCGGATCAAGAGGAGAGAGCGTTCGGAACGGGACGGACGTTGTGTGGTGGCTGTCTCCGGGAGCGTCTGTCTGTGTGTTTGTGTGCTGGTGATGATGGATGGTTTGAAAAGGCACGAGGGAGAGTTCGCGAGGTGAATGCGCGGCGGTATGGAGGGAGGGATGGATTTATTCGCGTGTATATGCGAGAAAGAATGAGTCGAGGGGAGTCACATTAGCGTCGGTAGAATTGAAAGCGCTGAACGTGGCACACCAGTGCTTGTTCCCGCCGCTCGTGCCATCGTCAAAAGTGCCCATCAATGAGTGGAAGATGGTGATAGGAATAAAAGCGGGGTGAAAGAATTAAAACAAAATATCCAACGAAGATTAGCAGGGAGGAAAAAATGTATGACACAGCCCCCATTGCTCTACGGCTGATAGGTGAATGCGATTACACAAAGCTACAATTTTCAGTCCTGACTACTGGGAACGTGAGAAAGCTTGGAAATAGAGTAAAAATATCGTGGGTTTGCATAACGTTTCCTGTTCCGAAGCAGCTTAAGGGCTCACTCCCCAGCTGTAACTCCCGACATTCGTTTTGGTGGCTCGTCCGTTCTGGATTCACCTCAGAACATGCTCATACTTTGTCTTACAAAGGCCACTGGAACAATAATTTATGTTTTTAGGACTTCTTAGCCTTCTCTCTTTAAATAATGAGCCTACCGTTACGTGGCATTTTCTTTTTTTAAAGCTATAATAAATTGTATTCAATTTCTAAAGGTTAGGTATTGAACTTACCCCGACATGTGGTATCTCTCATTTATTTCTCTACGTTATATTAATCAGTATATAACTTTATTCTCACGGCTGAAGATGTTAAAACAATTGGATCGAAAAAGACGTAAATTATGTAACAATAATATAATAGCCAATAAAAAAATAACTAGCAAATAATTTTTCTCAGAAGCGTATTAGATATTCTCATTGTATGGTTGAATTTAGCTAGTTGACCAATCAGTTTGGTGTAATATTAATACTCCAATCGCTTATTTGAAAAAAAGAGCCTTAAATGAGAGACAATAACTATGCTACAAGTTTGTTAATGGAGCTAATTACCCTGGAAATTAATGATAGCCCTTGAAAAAAATTCTCGTGATGGCTTGTCCTTTAGTTCTTTTATTTTCTGATTCCTGTAATTTTACCAGTGAAATTCTTTCTGTGATTCAAGCAGTTAAAAACTGTAAATGTGAATAAATGGTTTATAGTTTTATGGAACTTATCCTTAGGAGATGGGAAAATTAGCAGAAAGAACGGGCATTACGTACGCTTGAGCACTTCTAGATACTAATTACTCCTTCAAAAATATTGTTAAGACGCATCTGACTTATCATCTCTTCCCAAGACACACTACGCGCATTCTAAGATAACCATTCCATTGCTAGTTAGAACTTCATTTCCTCCTATTGCGGACTTGCGATAAGAAGTTGAAAAAAATTGCGTCGAACTTTGCTTTTCCGCGAGTAAAACTTTTAAATGCCTGCGAAATTAGGGAGGACTTTCGGACACTTCTTTGAAATTTATTCGGAAAAGTTGCGGGCCATTTATCCGAATGCCCAATTTAAGTAGCCTTTAATTCCGACTTAGAATTAAATCATCCGCACAACGCATATGCCTGGCTTTGAGCAGACGATGAGTTTCTGCTCCAGAGTACGTTTCTTTTATTTTGATTCTTTTATATATATATTTCTTCTCAGTTTTAGTGTGTTCCAAGAGTGGTCTAGATTATGGAAGGCTATTTATGAGGGAGGGCGCCATCGCTTTCCCCCCTATAATCCGCCTGTTCTCTTCAAGTCCTCTCAACCCTCTTTCCGCACTCTTGAAAAGCATCTCCCACTCCACTATGGAGTAAATCCCCTAGACGGCAGACATTCACAAGTGATCCCTCTTATTCGTTACGCCCAGCCAAATTGCCCTCCACAGCAACTGCTTTGGCTCGAATCCCGCTTTATCCTCGCCCACCCCTCCACTTCCTCATTCCCCGACCTCGCCTTCCAACCGCTGAAACAATCCCTCTTTTCGACCCTGCTCGAATCTCTCCTCCTCCATCACTACTCTCATTCCAGTCAACCCTTATCTTTCTCTTCCTCCTCATACTTCTCCAATTCGTCCTCAATTCCATTATCCAGTGCTTCTCCAAGACCTTCCGCAGATGAGAGACCTTGTGGTGGCTGTCCTGAAATTTGGCGAGACTCCCCGCGCACCCCATTACTAATGATAACGGTTTTCATCTGTGCGTGGCGTCCAAAATGAGGCATATGTCGTGGCAAAATTGGGGTGGGTCGTAAAGCTTCTACAGTAGAGCATGAAAGAAGAGCTGATTTTGAAATACGCTCACCACCCTTTATATTTGGTGAAAAATCAAGAGGTTTTTTTAGGGAGGGGGCAAGAAAAACTGGTCACAAATGCACTATAAAATCGACCTGAAATCAGTTCATAAAACTGCATTTTATCGGGAATCTTCAGCTTTATTACGTCTTGTACTTGTATACACTTGGCATATGTAGTGACGAAAGTCGTGTAATAAGTTTCTAGCAAAATATTCAAAATATTATATCAGGAATAGATACGCATGAAGTTAGAGCATAATGTTATCGCTAGACTGTTAGATAGGGCGCTTGATTTTCAAGCCTTTTTATGGAAATATAAATGTGATTGTCATCAGTAACTGTCAGAACGAAATACAGCTACTGTGCGATCATATTTACACTTAATTTCATCATGTCTCATGGAGGATGCTTATAAATGAAGGAATACTTTTTTCTTGAATGATTATCTTTTACACAATGTGATTATGATTGTAAATCATGATTACTCACCGGCCGCGGCAGCCAGGTTAATAACATTCCTCCCTGGTAAGTCATGGGTCCTGGGCTCGTATTCCTCCTAGAGTATGCTGTTGTGCTTGTCTGAGGATTAATAGCTTAGGATACATGGTGCGATGAAGCCTTAGCCGTTGTAGCATGTAAAATTGTCTGCTTATCCGAAACATAATTTATTTTGATTTTTATAAGCGGGTATTTTTCCCTTATACTCAAGCAAAGCTTGTTGAGGATTTTTCTTAGACTACAAATAGGTGAGTAGCTTCTTATCAAGCACTCAACATTTGCAATCTGTGGTTACTGCACTCAGCATATCTCTGTAAAGAGACATTTTTCTTTGAGTCTATACATCCTACTATGTAATTAACTATACCGTTTCTAGAAAAACAGGGCCGGGTAACAGTTTTAAATTGCTTAGTCAACTGCTCTGACGGCGTGAATATAATTTTGAATCGCCCCTACCTCTTTCACGCTCACGACTCACTGAAAGAATGACATGGATAATTAAACTCTCGTCGTCAAAGACCTTGTTAGCCTCCCATCCTCCTCAAGGGACGTTTAAAATAAGCCAGAAACAGTTGACCTCAGTCCCCCAGTCTCAGAGCAACGTATTCGATGTTTTTAAATCAGAAGTGGCTTCAAACGACCACGACTTAGAAGAAAAATAATACGAGAAACGAAATATTTAACGCCCGATTTTCGTCGTATTTTATTAGCCCCACCCGAGGGTGGTGATGTTTTCGTTGGGATTTCTATTTCCTCCCAGTGGAATTTAGTTCCTTGGCGAAATTCAGTTCTTCTCTCATCTTCCCCCCCTTTTATCCGCTTCCTGCTCTCCCTTCAACCACCTCTCTTCTGATTTTTCTTACCGTTCTTCCTATTATTCACTCCCGCAACGAGCCTCTGCTGCCTTTCTCTTCCCACAAATCCCCCCCCCCCCCACGTTCATTATATAGCGCCCCCCCCCCCGCGTTCATTATATAGCGAACTTCCCTTCTCATCTCTGTCCCACCCCACAGTCCCACCCCCTGCATCCCTCCCTATCTTTTCCCACGGCCCCACGAGCTTTCTCTCTATTCCTTGTTCTCCTACTCCTCCTTCCCACTTCTTCCCTCGACAACTCCCATCCCATTCATCCCCCACAAGTCCTCGCCTCCTCCTTCCCTTTCTGCTACAATGCTCTTCGCAGAAGTCAACAGAGCGGAGGCAAACCGGCCGGGCTATTAAAATCGCTGCCGCATTATTCACGCCTCCTCTCATCTCCCTTCGCCCCGCACGCCACCCCCCCCCTTCCCCCTCGTCTCCTCGTTTCCATGGAAACTTGGTGGCGCACCATCGGAAATCATTTTGAGTTTTGTTTCAGGGTTGCGACGAGGGAGTGGTGGGTGTGGGGTTGAAGTTTCTTAAGGATCGTTATGCATCCGCCTTCCCACATCCACCTTTATGCGGCGACATTCGTTCCTCCACTTCGACGAGGGAGACACGGAATGGAGGATGAAAGGAAGGAAACCATTTGGTCCATTAAGGGGGCACTTTGGAAAGTGCAACCCCTTATCCGTGCTGATCTCGCCGCGTGTTTGCCCAGAGGGTGTTTTATGAAAGTCCTCCCTTTCTCAGTTTCCCGCTCCGTTTCCAAGGTTCAATTTGCTGGATGAGAAGAGACTGAGAGATGTAAAGAAAGTTCGGGTGTTTTCCTGGCGTGTGGCATTGGTGAAGGGTATTCGGTTCAACTCCACCGGTTCAGACTGCATTCCTGCAGACGTTTCCATTGTCGAGTCGTCCATAGTCTTCGGGGCTAGATGGCATTTAACATCCGACCCTGAAGACGATGAACGACTAGCCCATTGAAACTTAGGCAAAAACGCTTAGTCCGACCCGGAGGAGTACCCGAGTAGCCTTAACCAAGACGGGGGATGAGTCTTGCTGACATTCTGTTTGTTCGATTCCTCGATAATCGCTCTTCTGCCATCGCTAGGAGCACTTCATTCCTCTCGCCGCCTCGGCATCGTTACGAGCTGGAAGAACGAGATCTCGCAAGTAGGTAAAAGTAGAGTTAGATATTTTCAAGTGTGTCCAATTCTAACCGCTATCTCCTTGTCTAATCTAACTTAATGCTAATGTAAGCGTAATCCCAGAAACAGAAAAAAATCCATGCTCAAGGTGGGATCTCGCTGTTGAATATCGTATAAGGTCGGTATTTTTTCGGTGAAGTACCTTCCTATTAGTTGACTACGGAGCTCTTGGGCATCTTCAGAAATAAGGCGCGATTTACATTGAAAATCCAAAAGCTATGGGATAATATTTGAAGAAAACGCCTCATTACTTACGTCTTACAGTTATCTCCGAGACAAAAATACCTTGAGTTAATTTCGTATGTATCTTGCACGTGTACGTTCAATTGAACTTATTTTTCCAATGATTCCTTTCTGTGTGAATTACTATACTGACAAATTAATGCACGCGTAGTCAATTGCTTGTGTAAATATTACAGTTGTCAGTCCTTTCCCACGTATTATTTTAGAAATGTCTAGTTAACCACCTAATGTAGTTGCTGTTCCAAATTATATCCTTGCCTCATAATTTATAACAGTTTTATGATATCATGCACATCACATTGTGTTCCTTGCGTGCTCTGAGGGAAAGCATTTCCAGGGCGAATAATCTTACTATTATGAGAGTGTTAATTAGATAGTGTCAGTCATACGTATTGGCACCTTAGCCTGATTTAGCATAACATGTCAAGTCGGGTTATTTTATACGTATGCTTAGACTTGGTGGAGAGGTGTCAAAATTTCACAACCCAACCAAGAAACGCCTTGAACTTCTACGTCATGTTTGAGCAGGTAACTGTGAGACTCGTCGAATGTCTCATTTCATAAAATAAAGTCAAACAAGTGCACTTATTCGTCACTCGCTACCTCTTTTCTCTCGCTCAAGGAAAAGATAAAATAGACCATCATTTGAACGCCGCCTTTTAATTTAAATGGACGGGTAGGTGTTTTCTTGAAATACACTAAGAGTTGTTACGGAAACGTTTATCACGGCCGCGCATTTATCAACATCTTGGTTATTGTGAGAATTTCCAAATTACTTCCTTTTTTTATTAATCGCACTTTTACCTACGTTTTTCATACCTAGAACTTTCTTCTGTTACTCGTATCGTGATTTTTTATTCTTTATTCTTTTCCTTAGCTACGATTTTTAAGCTTAAGGATATTAAGTTTGATTTATCTACGAATAGACGTAGTTAATATAGTTCATCAGCAAGAGACTATTTATTGCAGAGACCGTTTCTCGTTTTGTTTGAGATATGTTTTCCATTCAGAATTGCAGGTTTTTTGTTATGAGGAAATCTGTCGATTACAAACGCATGGTTATCTGATTCAAACCAGTCCTAAAATTGATGTTATGTAATGATGATAATATTTCACCAAGAACACCTTTCAATTGCATAAGCAAAGATTTCATCGTTAAAATATCTTGTTTTGCTATCAGAAACAGTCAATTTAATAGGGATTCTTCCTAATACAGAATACAAAATGAAATTTTCCACGGTGATAAAAATGTGATAGCAAACTGTCGCCCTAGAACCTAGCAACCTAGGTGGGGATTTTTCCTCGCATATGAATTACGCCTTTTGTATTAGACGACACCAAGCATGTACGTTTTCTCTTCACAGTTACTTAACCCAGCCCATTTTATTTCAGTTATGATGCTGATATTTCCTTCGGGTAGCCTTGAGTATCAAGAATGGAGGGCGGAGAAGTGGTTGTATGCACGTGCTTTCGAAATAAGGGACGTACCTTCGGTTACACCGAACGTTTTGCTGTAAACTGGTGAGTCTTTGAAATTTCCACTTACCTTTCAAGGCTTTGGGCTTCAAGACCTTGGGTCATAATTTTGTTAGCCTTGTCTCCAATGTTATTCTTAAGTGTGCCGGGGAAGACTGAGAAAAGGGCAATGGAACTTTGGCCTCAATCTCCTCCGGGAGAAGAGCCTTTTCTTCGGCCTTTATGCCAATTTTCTTCCTCCTCTCATTCACTCCCTAGCTTCTTTCTCAAGACGCCGCCCTTCTTCGCACGTTTATCCTTCCGCTCAATTTCTCCCCCTTTTCCCACCTAATCCCTCCACCCCCTCCGCACTCCGCAAACTCTTCCTTTTTAATAATAGGGCATAGTGGTGTGTGGGGGTGGAATTCTTAATTCAATTCCCATTTTTCCTACGCGCTGCCTATCCCTCCCTTCTCCCGTAGAAACCTCCACCTTCGCCACGGAGGAACTTAAATGTATCCCTACCTTCTTCTTCTCTGGCTACTCCATCCTTCCTCTCACTTTTCCTCTCCCCAGCGACCCTGAAACGCACTTTCTCTCTCTCACTCTGTCTTCCCCTTTATTTTTGGGACCGCAACCGGCTTGATTCCTTTCATTTAATCTTGGGGATGTGGGGGAGGGATCTCCATTTCAGCAGCCACGCCCGGCGAAGCTCGCGTCGTTTATGGCGAATATCATTATATGATGTTTCCATGGGAACGAAGGGAGGTTGAGGGGCGAATCATAGGGCAGGGTTCACGAGAAATGGTGTGGGGATGGAGGAGTGGAGGTTACGACCATGAGAAATGAGCGTCGTGTCTAATTAAGACGGGAGTGGGTGGAAGTTACTTGGAAGGGTAAGGGATGGAATTGGGGTGAGGTTTTGGAAGGGGTTTTTCGGGCCATCAGGAGGGAGTTATTGAGTGAGTAGGGGGTGGCGTTAATGTTGTCGCCGATATTGACACAGCATTACGTCTCTCCTTCCACCTTCTTCTCACTTCCCCTCAGTCCACCCCCTTCAATGCTTTCCCCACCCCCTGTGACCCTTGATGTCCAATCCATCCTCATGCCAGATCCGCCTTCTTCCTCATTCTTTGGGACTATTCGACTCTCGGGTGATACTGCGCATTGCGATAAACGTCGCGTATCGAAACTCCTTCGCCGCCTTCCACTGCCAACTAAATATGAAAGGAACGCTCTGTTTTTTTACATCCGTGAGTCGCATTTTCCTGTACTGATCATCGCTTCTTGTCTTCACTTTCTATAGGAAAATAGAATTTTCATCGCTTGTCTCATATTCAATTCGATTTAGTATCGTACTTGCACCGCGTATTGGTTCATGTTCAGCTCATATCGCATTACACTGCACACTGGTTTCATCGAGTTTTATACATATTCAATTATCCTGTTCGTTGTATACTCCATAATGCCTGATATCAACTACTTCAGCTGTCACAACAGCCTAGTGGTGTGCCGCGTAGCAGTATGGGATCATTTTGCATCTCTAAGTTGAATGTGTATCGAAAATAGCGAACGACAGATCGTAGTATCGCCGTGTATAACCTATTCCACTCGACCCCTTTTCTCTCTCTGCGTATCCCCAACACTCGACCCCTTCCCGCGGGAGACGGCGGCGGCGCCATCACGAGCTCCGGAGCACAGAATTGAGTGCCTTTGCCGCGCGTTATTCTTTTGTTTGCCAATGGATTCGTAACCCATTTTCTTTCCATTGGGAGAAGGTGGATGGGTGGCTGGGTTGGCGGAGAGTGGGGCAGGTGTTTGTTACCCGATGAACACGCCAGTTCAACTCGCGCAGTCTCCTCCTCCGCCCGGCGTCCTTTCATCCATCTCGATGTCTCTTTACCTGCCGAGGCTTTTAATCTCCCACGCGCTCCTCTGGCTACACATCCGAGGAGCAAGAGTGCTCTTTCCGGACGCCAGGGATCCCGCCGTTCCTGTATAGATTCTGGTGAGCTATCCTATCCTCCCCACCAACAAGCAACACATTCACCCCGCATATTCCCGACCTTTTTTTCGCTGGGCCTTTTCTTTTGAGTGCTTAATGCACGTTGGCACCTTTGCGTCATTCTATAAATCCAGACACGTGCATCCAGTGGCGTTCCTACGGTATGGAAGGTAAGGCAGATACTCTCGGTGCCAAAAAACTCAATTGAGCAACAGCAAATGCAAATTACAGATATTTTCTAAGCTCCCTGCCGAATAGCCTATGTGTGCCCCTTCATGCATCTATTGAACACAAGGATCAGAAAATATGGGCTCACGAGACAGAATCCATCTAAGTGTGGAGACATTTGATTTTAAGCCTCCATCAATCAGTTCGTTTTTCTTGCTCGGTCTTTAGAACGTTGAACATTTTGGAATCCTCAGTGTGGTAAGTTCATGCTCAGGAAATATCGACATTTGTCGTCGCCGCAGTGACGCGGGTAATCGATTAGAGCTCGATTCTCAGAAAAATTTAGGATAAATCGAAAAATTATAAATGTAGAGTCAAATAACAAACTTTAGGTATCTTTATATCTTCAAGAAAATCATTTTGTGAAGGTATCCTGTTGTAGTACTTCGTAAAAATTACTCATAAAAATCGACTGGAAATTTTTTTACCTTCTCCGCAAGTTTGCTAGGCTGAAGGATCTGTTTTTTTTTACTTTTACCAATAATCAGATGCCATTTTGGTTACATGCCGCTGGTTATCTCTTGACTTAAGTGCTTACTCGTTTGAGGATGCAGAATGAGCTCGTGCAGCTATTAAAATTGTCTGAATCTGTGAAGTATAATAGTCGCTGGATGGAGTAGGATTTTTTGGTGTTTTGTCACTAGAAAGTGTGTAGTATTTCGGCTATGTCGAGGTATAATTTTCTTTCCATGACATATGTGACTGTTGCAAGTAAATAGCTTACAAATTAGAAATATCTCCTCAGTTTCATCGATTGAAATAGACGTGCCATAAGTAAGCTTAATACTTAATATCGTTGTCACATCAATATCTTCCCACCACATCGCACCTTTAACAACACCTTCCTCATTTCTTGGCTTGATTTAGTTTTAGAGCTCTAGGAAGTGGATATCCCTAAATTTTCCAGCCAAATAATTCACTAAAACATGAGATTAACGATCTGCTACTTAGTATTGATGATTTTTCCAATTTTTTGTTGGTGATATTATTTTGTTTCATTTTATTGGATCTTAACTATACAAAAAGCTGTGTAATAGCTTTTTCAATTCAAAATCGCGATTTTATCAAAGACGCGAATACTGCCTCTCGAATTTACATACAAGTTTCGGAGGATGATCCCCTAAGGAAGCGCTGGAATAAATTTAGCAAGCTGAATAATTCAGACACGCTCTCCGCGTGATAATATGAAACGCATTTGCACCCTTGTCTCGACATCTATACATATATTTCTCTCAGTTCACATCTTGTGTAGCAATTCCATTCCGACATTCTCTGAAGGCGTGGGCTTTGGAATAAAATATTAAAGAACTGCCTCTCTAGGTATATTCTTACTACATATGTAGAAACCTAATATTTATGGATAAATTCAGTGGAAACACAATTCACAGAATACAGCATGGTTCTAGATATACGGATTAATAAGTTGGTAGTTCTGGGATCTACTGTTGAGATTTAATTATAGCTTTTTTACCGCATTTCCTTTATCTGATTGTTACAAGTAGTAAATAAACTATGGAGAATCTCATTACATAAAAGAAGAGGAATTTCTTTGGCAGTATTTGAAAAATTGTCCAGTGGAGTTAACTAAAAGTATATTTAGGATTTTTTTAGTTTTTAGTTACCTAATTGCAGCGAGGCATGTTACTGCATCCCGCACTTCTGTGCTCTGGCCTGTGATTGACATTGCCAAAGATATCATTGTGCGTTTCCGGGTGGTTTACCTTAAAACTTTAAAATTTATTTTACCTTATTTTTTATTGCGCCCTCAGTTTTTTTTCAATTAATATTTTACTAGAAGTGAACTGCTATTGCTCATTAGAGGTGGAAATTATTCCAGAAATTTTTTGTATTCACTTATTTAATAACCGTGAATTATGATATTTAATGAAACGTGAATGCTCGATATTGGGACTATATTTTTGTGTGTTTTTTGTTTGATGCATAGGAAATGATAAATTATTCACTCATCTGAGCAATGGTTGTGGCAAAATCCTACCTGTGCCGATCTGTATGAAGATGTACCCGTGCTAAATTGTTTACTTTAACGCCCCAAAGGCCATCTGAGAACGTATCCGAGGGTTCTCCTACACTTCGGCCACACCTTAAGAGCCCCGCCTACCTGAGCCCACAATCAAACTACCGGGAACACCCTCGACTTCGTTTCCCGACCGCAATCTGGGCGACTCGCTTGCTGCCAACTAATCGCCTTTTCACTTTAAAATCACGTCTTAATGCTCAAGTCTTTAACGGTTTTTCCCCTATTTTTTCCCAACTTGTTTCTTTTTGCACTCGGGTGAAACTCACCATGGCAACCAAAATGCTCCCGCAATCGCCTTAATTGTCCCCTACCCCCCTGCTCCCCTCCAATCCCCTTTCCACCCACCCACCACCCTAGTAAACCCTCTTTCCCCTCCTCCTCCCTTTCCTCTACACAGCTCCGTTCCGAAACGACATCCCGACTCTTATGGCACGCAATAACAGTTGAACGGCGCATTCTCCACCGTCGACGCTACGATAACCACTGTACTCTCCCTTCCACCCTACTCCCCCCCACCCTCTCAGAGCCGCGACTTTCTTCTGTTTCCCGGCACCGAGCAGGGTATTCTTTGGAGGTGGGGGAAATGAGTAGGGGGTGAGGTTTCCGAGGAAATCCCAATGTTCGTGACCACGATTGGCCCCCATAGCGCCCGCCCCACCTGTGATCGGCCTCCCCGGCCACGAGATTGAGCCCAGGAACGAGAATATTACGTGAGCGTGATCTGCCGGGTCAAAGTGAAAAATATGGAAAGAGAGAGAGGAAAAACGGGCGTGGAATACGGTCCCATGCTTTTTTTCACCTTGTGCAACCTTCAAAAACATGCCCTCTATACAAAGAAAGGCGCTGAATGGACTCGATAAGGTTTACGCAAATCTACTTATTCAAAGCAACTGGGTCTTAAATATTAAGATCCATGTGCTTTGACTGGTAGGGAAAGGACTCATTCATTAGCGAAAAGTAAGGTGCCCTTTGTGGATTCTCATTCGAGATTTATTTTGGTTCGGTTGAGTGTGTCAATGATTTCGAAGCATCGAGAGCATAATTATGTATTGTATGGTCATTATGAGAGTACGCGTATTTTTTATGTTTAAAGGTTGAATCCGAATGAGTTGATAATGATATATTACCCGGGAGTAATTTTATTCCTGTGATATATTTTTTTACTGAAATCCACTGGGATTTGAAATGCATTGGATAGTCATAGCTACTAGCCCAATGAAGTTTTTCTTGCTGAACTTATTGATACTGTTTCCCTCATGGGTAGTGAGGTTCTTATTATTGACTAGGCTGTAGATTTATTTCCTCGCAGTAGGTAAAATGTTTTCAAAATTTTGCATCAGGAACAAGCAAAACGGAATGTTTAAACTCCGCAATCATCTTCAGGGCGTTTCGTAGTAAAGCCTCCGAATTCCCAGAAACCATATTCTGAAACGGAATTGCATTGACCTGAATTGAAAAAGGCTTGGCGAATTGTCACTTCCGACTGCATTTGAAATTTAAGGTAGCACATCAATAGAACACAAAAGATCAATCGATGTCGGTCACTGAGTTCAATACGATATTTTGTCCATGCTATAATTTTTTTAGAGCATGCACTCTTCATACAGTGTTTAAATAATGTAGAACCTAGACGTAAACGTTTACGTCTTTCGTGTGTAATTTTTGTATCCCTGTTCTTAAATTGGAATCTGTTTTGCACGCGGATTCGCGGAGCGAATGACGGGGACTCAGAGCAGGAGGCAATGTCACGAATAAACGTACGGAGAAGCCAGCAAAAAAGAAATGAAAAAAATAAGTCCGTCATAATCGTTCGCCGTGCGTGCTCGATACCTTCACGGAATGCCGCTGACGACGCGTGCGGAATGGGAAATGAAAGCGTACAGAATCCGCGTGAGAATGCCATGGCAACTCTTGACACCGACTCACGGTAGCACAGCTCTAGACTTCAAAACGAGCGGCCTCAAGGTCTCAAATACGGTGGGGATAGCATTTCAATGGTCACCTCCTGTGTATCACGCCACCGCTGAAGCCGACGAGACTTTAAAATCCTCGGGTGTCCGCCCGATAACTGCTGAGGCGCCTGGGACATAACAATTTTCCCTCGAAGCGTCCACCACACCCTTCATTCAAGAAGAAGGGGAAGGAGGGAGCCAAGTGAGCTCCCGTGGCATTCGTGAGAACTTAAAATTGCGAACTCGGTCGTCGATTTATTGACGTTCACCCAATGCGAGCGGTAATTTCTGGCGTGTGAACAATTTATCGCTTAAATCGTAGCCATTCTGTTTCATCTGATGAAGTTAGTGTGTGTTTTTATAAACCACCCCTTGTATCAAAAGTTGAATGAGGGAATATGTTGACAACACCCGAAGAATGCAAAAAAGAAATTCTGAATGCAGAAGAAAGAAAAGTCGAAGGCGTCAAAACTAAGTCTTCTCTTTCCCTCTGGCACAGCCTTTATAAAATATTCGTGAGTGTCATCATCATAGAGGTGTGGCCGTTTTGAAACTTGAGGCTAATGCAATAGTTATTCATCTACAGCAAACTTTTCATGCTTTGGATTCCATAATTGTTCAATATTTCTTATTCTCTTGGCATCGGTACGAGCGTGAAGAATTTTCACCCTCAAATAAAATAAGCGGGAGAGAATTATATTTTTTCAGGAAAACAATTATAGATATGTGAAAATAGAGTAGAGCACAGAATTGAATTTTTGAAATTTGTAGGGAAGATTGCCAAATTCAGTTAGTTAACCTATACATCCCGGTAATCGTTCTGAATATGTCATCAAGCTTTTGAACTCTGCGGGATGGAGTCATAATCCTTATGGTATGAAAGTTCGTTGCTTCAAATTTTAAGCAAGAGTTCTTAATTATGGAATTTTTTGTTGAATCACTTCTTTATTTATTGGCAAAAATGATCTCTTGAGTCGACCCGTTATTATTCATATTTCTATGAGTCCTTAAACTTCTCCTACAGTCATTACTTACAGTATTGTTTTTGCATTATTCATTTATTTTCTCAATGCTTTGAAGTGAAATTCGTACTAAAATGATGCATATTTATCAAATTTGAAATTGTTCTGTTCCGCATAGATCATTTAAATAATATTTCGTTACGTCCAACGACGATAACTTTAATTTTCCGTCCTCCTCCCTAAAGGTAACACATATGTTGAAATTGGATCTTCTCTCAGAATTCATATTGAATTCCAGTGTATGCATCCATTTTCTCACGACTTTTACTTGCTCATAAAATAATATTTCATTATTGTTTTCAATGCATCACAGTAAATAATTGCGCATTGTTTGGTGTCTAGATAACACTTAAAAATGTTGCGACCAAGTATATCGTGCTATTATTTTAATAAATACCTGAGCCAGGTATATGTTTTCCGTAGTAGGCATCTATAGTTCTGTGGGAGTCTGCCTTCGGATGTGTGTCTCGCATTCCATTTATATTGCGATTTACTCTTTAAAATGTTCCTTTTCATTTCGACCTGCATCTATGAAATGCATAATACGTTCATTACAAAATGCTGCAATCATCATGCTTGAAAGTGAACATAGCTTCATACGTTTATCTCGAATGAAGGAGTTTGTCTCTTTGCGATAAAGGCGTAACTTTGTAGCAACGTAGTCTATTGTTTTTTATTTCAAGGTAAAGGCTTTAACAATTTTTGTTTTTCTGATACTTGGAGACCACTTTTCCATACCTGTGTATATTTTTAAACATGAGATTATGGGAGAATGGTACTAAAAACAGGATAGCTTGCAGAGTATTTAATCAAATTGGAGGTACGTTCAGTTATTTTAATGCGACACTAAAATGTGACAGCAAATATGAGCAAATGAGCAGAGGTTTAGAGGAAATTGCACAAAAAACTAGAGCGGATATAATAAAGTGAAATGAGTCAAGTTTGAACGTACCTTGTAAAAAGAAAAAAAAGGTGTTCGGTGGGTGACAATAAAGGACATGGCATGGCATCAGATCAAAACTCTCAGAAATAAAAAGATCAAATATCGATTCACTTGGTACTGGTAGTAGTAAGCGGATACATGACTGGAAAAAAACAATTGTAGACTAATTAGAGACCTTGCGTCTATTTTCCTAGAATGGTAAAGATTTGGTGATTAAATTCCTCATTGCAGGTTGCAGGGCTAGGTAAAACCTTGATATATGTTTCAATTGCATGATGATATGCCTGTTAAACTTCAAACGAAAGTCAAAAATAATCAATTAAAACCTTGATGTATGTTTCAATTGCATGATGATATGCCTGTTAAACTTCAAACGAAAGTCAAAACTAATCAATTAAAAACTAAATTCGTGCGTTTGGAAGCACTAAGTAACGAGGTAATGAGCGTCGCTCCAATTTGTTGTGGTAACAATCGTGGTTCCCTCTTGAATGAGAATAGCTGTGAACTACAGACGCAGAAATTGTTGATTTGGTATTAAATCAAAGCGTCAAATTAGAAGACAAAGTTTGGATTGCTAAGAGATGCAAGTGTGTCGAAGCATGGCCGAAGCAACCCTGTTAGTCAAAGCATCGATAGATTCATTATAGAGCTCAGCGACTGACAGTAGTACGACACACTTGAATCAGCGTTCCCTCCGTTGGTTCCAGAAATCTACGTGCGAGTGACTTAGTGGTTCATTTGATATAGTGATGCTTAGGTACAGTGAATACAGCGAGATTTGGCGCTTTTCCCAATTATTTAAATTGAAATGTACCATAGAATTCATCGTCAGTAATGAAGATTACACATGTGTGTCCACTTTTTGCAGTTTTTGATGACTTTTTTCGGCTCAGTGCTATTTCGTGTTTAGCTTTAGCACAAATACCAATTCTTCTCATGGTTTCGACATGTCTACAACCCACATTTGATCAAAGGTAGTGTAACTCTTTTCAATTTGCACTAAACGTTGGTATTATCTCTCCCTCGAGGTTTAAAATTCGTTTAGTGATTCGTGCAGTCGGAAATATAAAATAAGGGCCTCACAATGCATTAAATAACCTAGAAATCAGTAGGAAATTTGTAACATTTAAATTCGCCAACGTTGCCCAATTACGGTCAAACATTTCGGTACCTTAGGGAGTGCTCGAAATCATGTTAAAATAAACTCTTATATTAACTGATGAATTAAAAAAGCCGCAAGCAAAATTAACTTGAATTAACTTGAAAAATCAATGAATAAACTGTATTCCATCGTCAAATGCGACGAGCAGGGCAAACAATTGCCCATAGTTTTCATTAGCTAGTGATATTTCCAATCGCCGCCTCAGAAAACGGATAATTAACGGACCTGGTACAAAAGCGGGATTCGCGGGCAAATGAACAACGAAAATGCGCCCCAAATATATTCTCCACGTTTGAAAAAGAAGTGAAAGGGTACTATTTAATTTGCGAGTGGAGCACACGGGAAAACCAAATAGAGGGAGAACATTCCACTCTACGGGTGGCGTCCATTTCTCTTCCCCATTCTGCTACTGCCAAAGGTACACGCCCCACCCGTACAATGAAGTCATCCTCATGTGCATATGAGTGGCATACAATCCACCCCTATTTCTCTGTGGCCTGACGACGTGGAGTTTATAAAATTCACCGTAACACCAAATTTAGCAAAGAATCGACTTGCCTTATTCACGTTTGCGGGTTACAAACACTTCCTGAAAAATTCCTGAGACTTTATAATATTATCAATAGCGTGATTAGGAATAAAATGGACAGAAATACTAAACTGCTCGGCGAGAGAGCAATGGTAGGCTGATTCCAACCTATCTTAGGATTTAAGAGCAATGAATGAATGAGCGTCACGTGGTGTTCTCCCCCAAATGAAAAAGGCAGCGGAAACTTCCGTTAACGCTAGCCCACTTACTTGGTGACGGCAACGCCAATTTAAAGATGTAAAAATTTGCCCCTGCGTTACAGTTTAAAAAAAACTTGATGGCAAAATGGTTTATTGTATCTACGTCAGTGTAAAAGTGTAAAGGAAGATGGGAGTTTCGAAATGAATCATAGGAAGGTATTTCAACGAAACAGCAAAAGAGAAATTATATTTATCTGTGGTGAATACTCATTTGATTAGTTGAAATTATAGGTTTATTGACGCACAAAATTCGACTGATAAATACGTATCAAGATATCGTAGGTACTAAGAATAGGAATCATAATACTTAGAAAGGTATTGTTAACAGCATGTAGTGTACTTTGGTTTTGTTTCAAAGGTACATCTTAAGGCCTTATGAACCTATGATAATCCAATATACCCATTTATTACGATACTATGCTACATTATACTATTCTTCAAAAGGACAGCGTGTTGTTTATGAGAATTGAAAGCTTATTGGGCTTTATCACGACCGTCACTGATTCGAATAAGTGAGCCGTGATTGCAATTTTCCAATTATCGATTGCAGCTTACCCTAACGACGTAATAGAGTTCTTCTAGCTAGCTAATCTCCAACTTAGGTCGGATCTAGCCTGTATTTAAGTTGAAAAATAGTTCCGGACGTAGTTAATGAGTTCACCGACGTACCGAAATTTATTCTCAATTATTTGTTGCATTGGTTCAGCTGTCAACCCTTTAAGATGTAAGCACCAAGCGAACTGGAAACATTAGGTTGTTTGCCGTTCCGTATTCCAGGAAACCTTTCGAGGGCCAGATTGGGCCATGTCGTCGTAAGATTTATTTTCGGGCCTATGTAGGAATTTGAATATTAATAAGTTTCTCGGAATCCGTTCCCAGTGTTAGTCACTTCTCCTTTTTCTTCCAAGTATGCTATTTGATCTACACAATATACAAATTTTCAGATTATCTTGGTAAAATGTTAATATTTCCATTGACGGCTGATGACTAAAGTTTCTCAGTATTCACAGATAGATTCAAACGGAACCAAGCCTGGGAATTAGTTTGCGTCGTTCTTTAAGGTACTAGTTTTTTTGAATTTGCATTTTAAAAGAACAAATGAAGTCATGGTTAGGGTTGGATACACATAAATAAAGAAAATAACAATAATAGCTTGTAAATCCACAAAGAGACACCAAGGTTTTGTGTCTTTATCAAGGTTTTTTTAAGTATTCTTTTTTATTGCATATGCAACGAATAACATCCTATGCATCAGCATACATGTTTCGAAGAAGCTACAGTCGACAATTTTTTAATGAAATGATTTTAAAACATTAAAACGATAGCCTGATGAAGACAATCGTCGAAGGAAACGTGAACGGGAAGAATGGAAAAGGCAGGCCTCGTATGAGTTACATAGAACGGGTCGTAAAGGATGTGAAAGAGAGGAACTACGTTAATATGAAGAGGTTGACCGATAGAAGAATCGAGTGGAGGGCTGCGTCAAACCAATCCTAGGATTGTTGACCCATGATGATGATGATGAAATCTCTTGTCGAAAACATATATCGTCACATTTCATTACTTGTAAAGCAAGAGAAAACATAGAACAACACAGAAAATGTTTCTCTGTAGCCGATAATCAATCAGTTGTTTTCACTTGGTTTTCAATGGAAATTGTCTGTTTGTAGAAAGAAAACATAAATTGACAACCCATCAAGTTCCCTATGCCGTACGTGATTTTGAAATCAGATCCATTGTTAAATTCTATGCTCTTGCGAGGGACAGCCTGTCCTTAAGAACTAGTCATATGCTAAACAACAAGATATGGCACTTATTCCACAGGTTTTTATTAGTGGTACAACGCGTTTCAGCGGTTAAGCCATCATCAGCGGTCAAGCCACCTGATGATGGCTTAACCGCTGAAACGCGTTGTACCACTAATAAAAACCTGTGGAATAAGTGCCATATCTTGTTGTTTATCATGATATCATTCCACTACGCCTCGTCGGACACAGTTATAGTCGTATGTATTATATTTATTAGTATATTTCATTCGGAGGTGCTCAATTGCTTAAATTCTTCAAAGGCGAGATGAGGGAATTTTCAGCTAAGAAGAGATTTATACCAAAGTAGTGTGCAGATATAGGTAGAATTACTGTCTCGAAGGTTCGATTTTGCAGTCACGTAATGAATCCCAACTCGTAATGTTTTTCCAGTTTTATTCGTGGCACGTTATGATTTATTTCACACCCTGGTCTTTTAGTACACGAGGAATATAGTGCCCCGGTTTTGCCGGGTGAGTGAACATCCAGGACCAACTGTGGTACGTCGCGGGCCGTCTATATCCACTGGATCGATTGGGAAGGAGCTAATGGTTCTCGCGTGCGTTTACTATCCTGCTCTCTCTTTGTGTGGGCTTTGGAAATGAGATTTTTGGGCCACTTAGCAAGCCTCCTTAATATTTTATGACCCGAGAATGGTCGAAGCAAAAGCATAACCACCATGCGTTCACGTCAGATGCCTGGGAAACTTCGCCACCGTCGCAAGAGTGGAGTCGCCCTAGTTTTTTCAAGAGGGTTTCCAAAGGGACTTGAATCACAAAGGAATACGATTCTTCCGAGCCGGAGGACGTAATCAGTTCATAAAAAGCACACTTTTCTTTTACGGTTCTACGCAGGGATCCATTAAAAAGTCAAACGGTCCAACAGTAACGGCATGGCCCCTTAATGTGGCGACCGAAGCGACGTTATCACATGGCAAAGCGCGCGCGCAGTTTACTGAAATCATGTTACAAAATTTAGGCCAGGGGAAAAGGCTGAGAGCAAGAATCGGGGAAATATTGACTTCGTTTCTATTTCACAGACAGAATTTTAGGTGCAGGCTCACCGTATCTAATGGCGATCTTTGGTCAAAAATGGATAATATCAGTCCCATTGCGAATTTAAGTGGGCAGCGATCAGAAACGGTTCCTATGAGTAGTAAATGCTCCTGTTCGTAAAAAATAAGCATTTGGGCAAAAACGAATCAAATGTGTTCAAGCAACGAGTACTTGTGTTACATTGAACTAATGGAGCCCAGAAATGTAAAGTTATAAACTCTTGACTATTGTGGTAATTATGGTCCGTATAAACAAGAAGATGCACGAACGCTCGTTAAGAACTCAAGATATAGCTGCGCAAGAAACTGAGACCAGAGAAATGTCCACTGAAATTTACCTCCACCCTTGTATTGCCTACTTAAAGATCTAGTATGAACGATTGTCATGAGAGGAAACAAATGAGATAAATTCTCGTGACTTCCCTAACGGCCATTGAAACTTCGGAAGTAGTTAGTTCCTGGTTCCTTTTCTCTTTTCTTTTAATGGAGTCTCCTCTCCCTCTGTCATCTAAGAGCCGTTTTTCACGAGATAGGAATCTCCCGCAAGTAAAAACAATTCCCTCGGAGGTGATGTACGAGCGTTGATTTGAATTATTACAGCCCAGCCACCGATGTAGTCTACCCGTGTTAAACATTTCATTTTTTTCTGATTTCACTTTATTTCTATCTGAAAAAATGTGATAATATAAACGATACTTTTAAAGAAAATAAGGCTACTTGAACGCATCACGCAGGTGCGATGAGGTTATTGTCAACGGGCTCGGTAAACACATTATTGATTTGAAGTACATAGGCCCCGAGGCCAAGATACAAGAGTAATACTTGGTATCTCTTTGGTGGCGATGTTATTTTTTATAATAATACTTTTTAAAGACTTGTAACTCTTTTATTGCTCTACCAGTGGTATTCATGACTTAGAACAGGAAAAATACGTTAAAATATATATTTTTCACGATTTTTCACTTGCAAGGAAAAGGACAACCACCTCAGATTTAAGACTACAGTACTTCACTGGAACACTATGAACATCTTACCGGTGTTTAGGATTTTCACGCAAAACGAATAAAAGGATACCAGTTTTAATTCAAACGGACGAGTACAGGCTAAAGTTGAGAATACGGTATTTTGGTAAAGGCATGTAATATACCATATTTTGTATATTATGGATTTAGATAAGATAAATCGTCATGTCATAGCGCTGTAGCGCAAGATTAGCTACTTTGAAATTTCAGTTTCGTTATCGCTCATCGTGAAGAATAAATTAAGAGACTAATTTCTGAGCGAAATTAAGAGATCAACAAAATCCAGGGCGAAGCTGTTTGAAAGGGAGTTTAATCCGGGTTTTAAAAATTCGATACTTTAACTAGGAAGGAATTAAATATATCAAACATTGGATAGAGTTTTTTTAAATTTAATACTACGGAATACAAGTAAGATAATCTATATTTACGATTCATTTTACCATGGAGTAAGTATATATATGCTCTTTGATTGCCTTTACTCCTCTATCAGTGAAAAATATAGCCTCACAAGTTGGTACTAGAAGTACGGATCCTTATATTTTATAATGGTAGTACAGTCAGTTCCTCTTAATGCCTCCGAATTGATAAAATTCATGCTTTAAATCTTTTTTCTCCACGGTATTTATTAAAATTCCCATATATATAAAGCAAATTCTCAGTGAAATCGGCGGGCTTTTATCTAGCCCAGTAGCCCACATGGCGGCCGAGAGATGGCTCGCTTAGGCTTTCATTCACCCACCAGGAAGAGAAGTTAGACGAACACAAGGAGAGGAACGTAAAGAAATATATATAACTAATGGATATAATATTATAGTAGATATGTTATATTGTGAAAATACCCTTCCTCGTCTTCATTTGCCAGCAGAAAAATAGTAAAATTGTATAGTGACGCAAGCGTATTTAACCTTAATGAGCAATGTTAAAAAAAATAAGAAGTGGGAACATGTTAACTGTGTGAGTGATTTAAAGGTTAGAGGGTCCTGCCTATTTTCCTTTGTGAAATCAAAATTTATGGCTCCCTCAGTGTTCTATATTCTCGAAAAAGTCCTGATTTGGAATAATCATTTTTATCTATTCATATTATTTGTCGCTAAACAGCGAGTGAATTCCACAGAATGATGGAATGCGAAAATGAGATAATTTAAAATTTTAGAATGACCGTTACAAAAGAAAATTCAGGTGTAGTCACCTTTTAAGTCCTCTGATGTGGCATAATTTGTTGTGAAAATTTTATGAAAGTTACTTATTCATACCGGAAATAACGGTTTTACTTCTTTTGAAGGAACTCCCTTATAACTCTATTTCTTTGGGTTGGATTAATGAAGGAGTCTTAAGAAGGAAGGATTAAGGAAGGAGAAGAGTTAAAGACAAAAAAACGAGCGAGTACATGATTATCGTGTCCAGTGATCGTAAATTGTAAAACAAAAAAGCATTCATTTTGCTGACGTTTCTGCGGAAAAAAAGTACTACTCCGACAAGTTGAATGGCTGAATAAAAATGGAGTTGTGCTACGTAATGGTCTCAAAACCGCAAGGGATCGCGAGGGCACGACCCGAACGCTTGAATTTTCGAAATGACCCATCAGAATGTTTCAAATATCAGAACCGAATTGCCAATTCACGAAATGTTAGGTACTTCAAAGGCACTCCCATCACTACTTGACTTACAACCTCGTCCCTCCTTTTCTACCCCCACTTTCTGTCGTCAAACTCGAATGCGCTTTTAATTAAGGGAAACCGACTTCAGTTCCTGTGTCTATACGGATGAAAATGGTGCCCTTTATGTGATGCGATGAAGTGAATCCGGCCAAATGTCAAGGATTAAATGTTCTTAGATCGAAAGCAAGCTACTGAACTGCAAGTGAACCAGGTTAACAGGATGGGGGATCAAAGAATTTTTTTATTTATTTCTGGAAAGAAATTTGTGTTAGTTTTCCATTTACTGAACCATTTAGAATTAGCCTACTGAAACGATTAGTTTTATCAAGTTTCGATGATCCGCACCCCATCTAAATGTATATAGTGTGAAAAACGAAGGGTAGATTTGTAGAAAATTCACTCGAGGAGAGTATATCGAAAGCGTGATGGTCATTCGATTGGTAATGGTTTTTTGTTCTGAAATTAAAGAAGGAGCGAACCGAACCACTGGTACAAGGATAGAAATGATTATGATTTTTAAGCCTCTATCACTGAATAATAATACGTTTAATTAAGAAAAAATAAAGGGCATGTTGAAGAATGTGGGGTGTTAACATAGTAATGACACGGAATTGTACCTAAAGACGTATCTTCCAACGTTTAAAATCCATTTCATTTGTTTCCGAATACGCAATTACTTCCGTACAACTTTGTTAATTAAGAGAAAAATATTTTAATGCTTCTAAGAAACATATCCGTTAGGATGTCATTCGATAGGATAGACTTTTGAGCCTGTTGCCTTTTTTTTGAGCACAGTATGAGAAATATTTTCACCACTCACAGGTCGGCAGTTGATGTGTTGTTAAGTACTCGAGGATCACGTGACTCGAGGCACGCGTGCTCGTTTGAGCAATCGCACTGGAAACTCGACAATCTGCTGAGATAGTCAAAGCGATCTAAAAATAAAAAAAGTGCAAGATCCGGTCGTGAGAATGTTCACATACACTCTTCGCAGCACGCCAAGTGAGCAAAGGGAAGTTATAAAAGGAGCTCGCTTTCTGATTCTCATTTCAGGGAGGAGCAGTGAAGCTACGTCTGCACATCTCTCTCTCTCTCTCTCCTCGGAAGGGAAAAAATCCACTTGGGTCGCTGGCATTCATTCACTGGGTCGTGATACAGGGGAAGATAGCTTCTCATCGTAATTCGCACGATTTCGAGAGCGTGAATTTTCTCCTCCATCGCGACGCCCGCCTCCCCTTGTAGTAGGCAGTCGAGCCATCCATTTTCTCATCTCAGTTCCTTCCAAGCCCCATGAACCTCATCAGAAGTTTCGAATACAATCATTCGTCACTACCAGAGAACACGTAGCAGAGTAGTTTTCAGGATTCTATCGGAGCACTCCACCTACACCTATGCGCTTAGAACATTTTCTTATCCTGTAAATTACCATTTGAATAAGCTCTTGTACCTCAGACAACGCAGGTGTGTTACTTTAGTTTAGTTTCTCCTGGTTCTTTAAAAATTCGGTGGAAAGAAGAAGAGGACGCTTTAGACGGCAGACTTACTTCTGGAGGAGTTCATGACAAATTTGAATTTTAGTCTTGGAACGCACTCTAGTAAATAGTTAATTGAAATATCATAATATTAGAATTGTGACAAATTGATTGAACTCCCAGGCTGATAAAATTCTATCGTTGGCAAATTCTTTATTTCCAACCTCAGTGGTACCTTATATCAGTCCGATTCAGAAGCGTTTCCTGACCGGAGCTCGGCATTTTTATTTCAGTTGGTCGATGAAAAAACGCAGATTGGGCATTTTGAAAGACGGCGGTGTTTCTCGGATAAACACGGGCATCAAATGCGGAGATTGCTCATTAAGCTGTTTTATGAAGTTGTAATATCCATTAACCTGTCATGGTGGGGAGTAGTCAAATTTTATAGGGACCTAAAAGAGGGAGTTTTCATTTAAATGTATTTTTAAGGGTGAGTTTTCATGAGAGGTATTCTCTGTGGCACAATCACCCAGTGTTTGCTATCATTCTTAGAGGCATAACGCTTTCAGTGATGGCTGCTTCCAAGTGCTATTGATTTATTGCAGTAAGGTTGAATTTTTATTGGTGTAAAACTGAGTTTGAAGAAGTAGGGAGGACTCTAAAGTGCTTAGATGGGAACGTTCAAAGGCATCGTAGACTAAGAAAAAGCCACCCTTTTCAGTTACCTTTTTGGTTGATGTTTTAGATTTACCATCATGCACACGTGCCCTCGTTCCAAAAATAAGTGCGATAAAAGCAATAGGGTAGTACGTTTATTTCGTCAATACGCAAATTGAACCTTTCAATTCTTCTTTGAAACTTCTAAATCCCGCCATTAATGCCACCGTGATAAGTTGGTGAACCGTAATTTCTTCACAGTGGGCTTCAAACTTCGATGTACATATTTCTTATCGTCCTGAGGTTCCTATCTCTCTTACCTTGGGGCTTAGATGCTACGGGATCAAATTATGTTAAATGAACTCAAGTTCTCGTAACGTTGGTGCTTTGGTTTTTAAACGTTAAGGACAAATATGAGCCTAACAAATCGGCGATAATGGTGAAAAATAATGACTTCACGACGGCAGTAGCACATTAGTCTTTCGTATTTTTACTTCATTCCACTCAGATCTCGGTAGCATGATTAGATTATATCTTCCAGCTTAATAAAAGTTGTTGGCACCTCATTTATTGGCCAAATAACATTATGGGGATAAAATATTTGTAGGTACCTCTCGTTATCATATAGTGGTGCAAAATCTGTTTATCCTCCAGGTTCTGTTCACCTTTGTATCTCCTCATGTACGAACGTCTTTTCAACATTTAACGACATCGAAGTTTTATCATTTCCCTTTTGTGACTTGGAGACGATGTTCGCCAAACTGGTCGCAAGTAACTTCCATCAAGTGGATGGTGAGTAAAATATGAAGACTAGACTTCGCTGAGCCGAGGAGATAATAGGCCAGTATGCGTAATGGATGACCGCCCTGTAAACTCGAAGGGAAAGCCCTTCTGTCTTGCAGTCACTCCTTAAGCATGGAGACTAATTTTCACTCATGACGAAAGCCTCACAAAATTTTCAGCATTCGAGCTTGTGCAAACAACATTGTGAAAGAATTTCTGAAGAATTTTCGAATGTTCCCGCGGCTTAATTTACCTCTAGGTGCGTCCTCTGTATAAATACGTTTAAACGAAAAAATAATGAAATCGAATCCATTTCGTGTGTAATCTACAATAAATATTAATAAATTTCATGTGACGCTGATTTTCCCAGATGAATCCAACAAAGAGTTACAGGTTCAAGTATCGCGTGTAAACAAAAAGTCAATCACAAGGGCTGCATTTTAATTAAAGTAAATAGAATTACGGTTTAAGTGACTCTGTGTATAAATAAATTTAAAGTTATCGGACGGAATATGTATACCTATGGTATATCATATCAAAATTTTCATGAGCCTGCCATTAATGAGCCCTAAGGTTCCATCAGTTCTGTCGAATAAATATGAATTCACAGGAAATTTATCGCGGTGAGTGAGAGCCTAAGAAACTATTTTTTTCCTGTAGTGATGATAAAAGAAAAAGAGTTAGGGCTCTTAGTCGTTTTTCAACCTCTATTTTCACTTTCGCAGTTTTCAATTTTTTTGGTATTACTAGATTTAACAGCATGTGAAGGGCACGTAAGGAAACAGAACTACTTTAACCAACATGTAAATTATATGAAGAACCCTTTTCAGTTTACATCACCGAAGGATTGGGCACACCACCAAACATTCGCGCACCATTGCTACATAAATTTGAGGGTATCAGAGGCCACATTCTATTCTAATTGCTTTGATTTGTGTGAATTTTGCCTTTTGCAAGCCTAAAAATACGTATGACGAATAAACAGGCAATGGATGTCATCAGATTCAGAGAAAAAATACACACCCGATTTCATAGGGAATAAAATTGAGTTCCGGGCTCAAAAAATACAATGAAATCCGCGTCTACCCATAATTACCCACGAAAAGTTAAAGATGCTCAACAACCATACTTTTTACTTGGTAACTAGCTGTACGTCAGGTGAAGCAATTGTTGAACTTTGAATGATATGCTCTACTCTTATTAATAGGTACTTATCTTGGATCATTCTGCTATTTACACGTTCACTCACATTTATATACTATAATTTCTAGCTCCAATAGTTAAACCAATTTTACAACCGTTTTGTGAGAACACCAATATATTGTTAATACCTAAATGGTTTTAGAAATCTGAAATCCCTGGAAGCCGCCTTATGCGTAGTAGCGATTCTCAACACTTGAACGTTGGCTCTACCCTTTAGGCAGAGGTTTTAATCATGGGTCCCCCATCTCAGATTTTTTTAGGTATTCCATTGGGCTTCCCTCTCTATTACCGAGGATCATGGCACCTATTAGTAATTATTCCTTTGGTTTAACAAATGCTTCGATTACTTTGAGTATCGTTTGGGCGTGAGAGTAACTAACGTAGAACTTGCTCCTCCTAAAAATGTTTCGTTTTCGCGGCACCCCAAGCTGTTTTCCTGATACACTGAAGTACTGCGGGACACCGATTGGAAACCACTGCCTTATAGCGTAATATCTTTGGCACTGAACCAAGTGATATAAGATTTAAATATATGCGAAAGTGGATGCTTTCCATTTTCATTAATACGCGTGTAATAGGGGACAAAAGATCGCAGGAAGCGCCAATTCACTTGTTAATATTTCAGTAATTTCTTAATACTCACGTCAAGATTAACCCCGTATTATTTTATGGGTAGAGAACGATTATAGAACGAAGAGAATTACTAACTAGAGTTATGACATTAAAAATATTTAGAGAATTACTAACTAGAGTTATGACATCAAAAATATTTATCACCATATACGATCAATGTTCCAATATTTCACATTTAGCCCTAATTTGTAATTACCCAGGTTGGGTAGTTATTGACGTTTTTTAATTCAGTCGCCTAATTCAGAAATTAGTAACACTTTATTTTTTGTAAAAAATAGGTTTTATTTACCTTGGCAATACTTTATTAGCATTACATTGTACATAATTTTAATGTGGCCAGGTGGTTCCCTTTAATTATTTTTATGATCTGTAAAAATATGGATGCAAGAGGGCAAGTGTATTAGCGGTTTGTACTACCTATTTAAAATAAATTAATTTTTCTCTTTGTCACTCAGCAATTATGGTGACTCCAGCACTTTAGTATCTAGCTATTAGTAAGTTCAACAATTTTTACGGTAATCCATTAGGCCTTGTATTCCACCATTTGCTTGAACAAGAAAGGGTGTCGCCGGAGTAATAATTCGAGCGTTTGGAGGTTTGAAGAGTTTCATGTGCGTCGCTGTGGCAGGATGCTGAAACGCCCAATTCCCTCCAAATGAAGTCCGCTCTTTTTTGTTCGCCAGCCGTTTGGGGGTGTGAGTTGTCCTTTAGTGTAAATGCCCATACGCCCAGATTTTTTTCTCTCTCTACGTTGGAGTTCACGCACTGAATCAACCATCTCTGTGCTGTGAGTTATTGAATCGTTGAGGACGATGAGGAGAGCATGATTGCAATCACTGTTGTGCCTTCATTACTGGGGTGTGTATTCACGATTAAAAGTTGATGTGAAATGGTGGAGATTGTGTTTTCTCCGCGTTTTGGCGATTGAAAGCGCATTATACAATCAAAACATGAATGAAAAATTTTTGTCACCGACTAGCATGACGTTCCGAGGTAAGGTTCGAACCCGCAACCCGCTAGGTTGGGCCACTTAGCCTAATTACTGTAGAGATGCGCACGGTTCTGCTGAATACACCTCAATCAAAAATAACTGAAGATTGAGGTGTGTTCACCTGAAAGTCTTCATTTTTGAAAAATTTTCATGGCCATTACACAGAATTCTTTAAATGAATTCTTTAAAAAAATAGAACGGAATAATAATCAATTGGTAACTTACTACGCTCGATCATGGATTATATTTTGCCCTTGGGTTTGCTTCGTATAGTTGACTAAAGAATTTCTTGCAAATGACCTTAATGGACTTACACGCTTTAATCTTTACGGATAAACAAATCCACATAAACCATCGGCTACTCTTTTAGGAAATTCTGTATTTGCCGTGGATTACTCATTTTCAGGGATGTCTAGTATTTATAAGCTACCATTAAACGTGAGCCAAAGAGGGTAGAGTTCCAAACGGCGTAGAGGCTACGAGTCTTTCAAATGTCAGTGAATGAAGATATTAGGATATAAAATTGTTCACCAAAATGATTAGATTGTATCTTATCTTCAGGTTCCACTGCATGTTCACAACTGGTTTGGCGTTAAAAAATAAACAGAAACACTTGAGTCATTTCAATATCATTTGGAATGTAGAAAATCCAAAACGTTTCCCTTGATCTTATCAAACAACAATTTTTTTGCGATAGAAGAAAATTATTTTAAAGCTGAGCTGTAAATAGGATGACAGGAAATAAAATAGGCTAAGTAGGTTGAGGGGATGGTATTCCCTCCAATTCCGGTTAATTATTAGATACTCAACACTCATGTTATGCACGGCATTTATTGCATTTACTTTTTAGCATTTTATAATTTAATTTTAACTAGTGGTTTCGTCTTTTGGTATTATAGTTACTGAACATGAAGTTCTACTTCCCAGTTTTCACGATATCTGAGAGTATTGTCTGGACCAATGGCATATCACACTCTTGTCTTCTATTTAATCCATAGGAAAATTTATCAATTACGCTGATTGATGTACCATGGCTAAAACTAGAAAAATCTGTACTACGAGGGAGATTTTCTTTCTTTCTTCATGACCCTTTGAAATAGAACTAGGATCTTTTTTTATATCCTTATCCTTATAAGCTTATCCCTATAATCGTCTTTTCCATTGAATTTGCACAAATCCTAGTCATCTTTGCCACTGTGTTTTAACCCTTTGCCGTTACTTTTAATCTTTCAGTGCAGAGAGAGTTGGAGCTGTTGTTAGTATAACTCTTTCACTGCTAGGTCATATCCGGGTAAATTTGTGCGAATAAAATCCAACAAGAGCCAACGTACCCGTGCCCTAAAGTTCTGGGACTCAATTCCACAAGCTTTGAGCTAACTGGCGAGCGTATCATTTGCTGAGCTGCACCAGTAAGGTCTATTGCAAGAGAAAGAGCGTTTTTTTCAAGGTTGTAATGAAAGGCCTTGTTCCGCTGCAACTTGAAAACGGACGCGAGAGCAGGAATTTTTTTAGTGAATACAATCCCTGCATCACCCATTCTCTGTAGGTTTACTCTGCTTTTTGAATCACCTTGTATTGTGTCCGGGGGTATTACGGCCCACCGAACGCTTTACCTCGGAACTGGTTTGTTTTCCGGAACAGTCTTCTCTGTGAAAAACATTTTTTTCCTGTCTCGCATTCGACAAAAACTCACGAATACTGTCTGATCCGCTCGCTGTGTGAACTCTTGTGATCTTATGCTTAAATATCGCACGAGACCCACTTTACACCCTCGTGTCTTCACGGAAGGTGAAATTCATATAGGATGAACATTTTCACGCTTACAGTTTCGTTTTGTAAGGTAAAAAAATTGTTAGCGTGAGTTCATCTTTTAAGATGAAATATATTAAAGGTATTTATGTATAATCAGTATATGCGATTATGGATTCCATGCTTCGTAATCGTTAGATAGCCTTTTTACGCCTATGAGTAAAAAACCTAGCGTTTCATTTTCAAAACTGTCACTACTCCGCCTTATGCTTGCAATGAGGTTTTCTCTACCCTTGTTCATCAGAAACAACCTCTGAGTTGATCATGGTGAGTGACGTACCTCTTGTTCCCGTATGTTTTAGGATAAGAGTAAATGTGTAAATTGAATGTATAAAATGCCTTATACGTTTATGATATTTCTGTCTTACATGTGTCCAATCTCTTATTTCAAACATTGATGAGCCTTAGTTTTTGGCTCATTTTGGATTCAGGCATAAATCCAGTGATTTGAAATTGTTCCCATACGTACGAGACACCGCTAGCCTCCATATTAAACCATCAGGTTACTCTTATGAACTTTCTTGAAGTTGTTTGTAGAATGCTGTGCCTGTAAAAATAATCATATCTAGCGTTTTCCAATGATTATATCACGTTCCTCATTGCTAGCTGAAATAGGAACCTATTAATTTTAGCACCAATTTTAGCCCTTTTTAATACTTGCTCATTTTATCTGAGTGGATATATTCGTCAGTGTGACATGAAAAACAAATCCCCTGCAATGTACTTGAGTGAAAATTGCTCACCACTTACTGTCAACTCAGTTGATAATGCTCAAATCTTCGTTTCGCCAATAGCTTGGTACGATTTCATTCTTTTATTTCTAGTAAAGCTTTATTATACGATATCAACCACAGGATCCTCTTTAAAGTTGCAAATTTCATTACCCATGAAGTAGTCCTGCGTTTCGAAAATTGGCATATGGTAAGGTCAAATAATCCCAACACTTAATATTCTATCCAACGATGTTTCCGAATTAGTTAACCTTCTTACGATATATGCTCCTCTCGAAGGAACTCATTGGTGTTTTCAAATCAAGTGTTCGATCTAATAGGCGCGTTGGCATTAGCCTTCGCCAAGAGGACTACGGTTTATCATCCCATCCGACGGACGGAGTGCTGTACTCGAATGCTCTCCTGAGCGCAATCATGTAGCCGGCCGGCTTACCGATGAAAAATACCTTCCACTTCCGGGACTCAAACCCGGGATCCCCGGGTGAGAGGCCGGGATTTAATCTAACCACTAAACCAACCCGGCCCGTCGAATGGATCATGGGTGTTTTCAAGTCTGTTTCCGCACTACTAGGCGCTTCAGACCGGGAGGACAGGTATAAGGATAGGAATGGAAGGGATGGGGCCTTTCCCGTCGAATGGAATGGAATACTTAGGGACGCTATCAACATTAACTCCAGGATGGAACGTTTTGGTTCGTCCTCCTCATGTCTATCTCGTGCTCACTCCTCATCCCTCTCGTTCTCAGGTCGAGAGTTCCCTCCTCTCCCGTCCTACTTTTCCCTCCATACCCTCCCCCTCCCGCTCTCCTAACCCTTCCTCCACCCTCCCTCGCGGTTCCTGAGCCGCAATGGCGTGTCCTCCAAGGGATCCCTCACGCACTTGGCCACGACCGCTACTTTACTCCTCCCCTCTGGCCTCACGCTCAACTCAACAGAAGCCGAGGGACGTTTCTCCCTTCATCTCCCACCACTCCCGTCTCCGTGCCCTCCTCCTCTTCTTCCTCCGCCACTTGGAGGAGGGAAACAGAGAAGGGAACGCTACCGATAAAAAGGATTCGGTCCGTCCTGCGCGGACGAGAGTGAGTGTGCGTATTTGTGCGTGCTTCGTTCTGTGGGTTTGGAGGGCGTAGGGAGGTAAAGGGGTTGGCAGGAAGCAAAGTAAGCCTTCCTCCGGGTATTATAAAGGGTGGAATTTTACGGGGGAGGGGGATGGGAAAAGTGGAGTATAAGGTAGGGAAGGGAGGAGGAGGAGCATTTTTTAGGGTTTTGGGTTGGAAGTAGGCGTTTTTCGGAAGAGGGGAAAACGGAAGGAGGTCGAGAGGTTCGTGGAGTTTTCTTTCGTTTCCCCTCTTCCTTTCTCTACCTCCCTCTCTCTTTCTTTCCTTTCCGTGTCTTTTTTTCTTTCAGAATGGGAACGGCCTGGGCGAAAGGAAGGTGGGCTGGGAGAGGTGGGACGTTTTATTCCATTCTTTATCGCGTAAAATAATCCGCACGGAGACCTTTTCCCGGTCTCCTTCGCGTCGATTTATGGATCCATTCCTCGGTAGTGGGAGCTTTAGGAGTGATGGGGTTTCGGAGCCGAAAGGGTACAAGTTCGCACGACAGTGTTTTCTGAGAAGGAGAAGAGGTGACTGGAGAGAAGGAAGGAAGAATGGAAGGGAGAAAGCAATCCTTTATTCGTTATTCGCTCACTTTTCGGAGAAAAAATGTTTTTTCCAAAAGCCCTTGGGAAGTACACGCTCGTTTAGCTTTTCCGAACCAAAATAGCTCTTGTTTTTTCCGGAGTCACATTTCTCCCGTTGACGATCGACTTCTTACTGTGATGCAGTGAACAATAGTTAATGTTGAGTCTAAACAAATACGCTCAGGCGAGAAGAATTATTGTATATTCATTAGAGTAGGAGACATGTAAGCATGAATCATCAGAGATAATGCAGTTCCACCCGTTTGAATATCGTCACAGCTGGTAAAGCTGAGAGAGGTAAAGATTCATAAAAAGATATTACCATTACTTCTTAAGCTTTTAAAGCTAAGTAGCTTAAGATGGAGATCCTTTGCTCAATCAAGGTAGGTGATGATATAATTGAGGTAAATTTTAGTGTGGTGGCTGGTAGTGAAATGAAATTAGAACCATTGCAACGTCTAGATAAAAATTAAGCCCTCCGAAAATATTTCATTTCGTTTCTATTGCGCAACTTATATCGTATTTTTCAGATGGATGCAAAATAATTGAATGTTTCATTCTCGAGAAGGCTGCGTATATTTAAACTTTTTTTAAAGATTTATCGTAATTTGCATTGCCTCCACGCAAAAGAGGAAATTCCTTTTCACTAAGAATTCTCTTTACGAAGATTTTTATGAAAACAGCGATATAGAACTGGAAACTATAGGTAGGTCGAAAGTTTGAATTTTTCATCTTATTTTTCGATAACCCTGGGAAGGGTTTACCCTTCCGCAGTGAAATTTCGCCACGCCGTACATCAATTTCATGGAAAAAAATCAACATCCGCGTTGGAGGTGGTGATTAATGGCGGAAAATGGCAATCGGCCGAGTGCACCCTTAAAGAAATGCGAGCATCACCACGCAAAGTCATTTGCGCGGTTCGGTCACGTGACGGGGAAAAGGAAGTAGAGGGGTGAAATGTTTCAGTAGAAAAGGGAATGACTCGGGAGCCGATAGTTCGCGGGCGAAAAAGTGGAAATAATTCCAATAAATCATTCCATCCCGCGTTTTTCGTGCGATCCCCATACAAAAAATAGAACGAAGCCCTTCTTCCTCCACGAAACCCTCTAATGACCCTCATACTCCTCCGAGTGAGTGTAGTACATATATTCATGTATAGACGATGGAAGATGGAGGAACAGTATCAGGGTCCACGGCCATAACAATACATTTATATTCACAATGAGAAGAAGGGGTAGGAAATTTTCGATCCTACAAAAAACGTTTGCGTAACAAAATAAACAGCAGAGATTCTGAACATGGAGAGTGTTAGAATAGATAGAGGAGGATCAACAAAAGAAGGGTTTATATGGATGACGAAAATCGAAGGGGACTTGAAAGAAGAAAACCATGGACGAAGAATGTGTAACGATTCTGCAACTACACTTGTGAAGTAGGGTGTTGTAAATTATTCAAGACCCAAATCTCGTTGAAAAGGATGGACTGACCGAAAAATGTATGAGAGAGAGAAACTATCGAACCAGAAGATAGGGACACTTTGTTTATTTTCCTCCTCTTTTCCGCTCACATACAATTTGCAATCGGACAGAAACAGGGCCAAAGGCTCCATTTCGAGAGGAAAATGTTCCGGCAACGGGTTGCCCATAAATTAGGCACGACAATAAAAGGGTCGGGATGGTGAGATGTCCATATCTGGAGAAGGAAGAGGACTGGAGCTCTGGATAAAAGCAGAGCTCCACCAGAGTTACAAGGTTTATGTTTGGTGCTCACAAAAATCACAACTTTCGGGAGCACCTCTTATTGTGGGGCTTGGAAGAAAGGAAGGAGAGAGTGCAAAAATTTTCAGGTTTACGCATGAGAGGTGGGCCCAATTCCTCGAAACATTAGTAAACATTTTCCGAAAACTTAGCGTAAAATTTAAGAATTACTTTAATTCGACTAAGATGAAATCCATGATTAAATTGGATTCCTCGTTAACGTTTAATGAACATCACGAGGATAGTTTATGTCTCAGTGGACCAAATTCGTTCCAAATCATCATCAATCGACGGATGCAACTGCTGGGATAAATTGGGGCTTCGTCCAGAATAGCTTATTTGTTATCGAAACATCACGATGCATAAAACCTTACGCTAATGACATCAGAAAATGTAGTATGTTTTCATTACATTACGTACGTATAGCCCAATATGTACCGCTAATTAGGTCTAGACTGTTTCTCAATCTCAGCTCTCGTGGGACTAAAATGCGAACCGTAAAAACAAGTTCCATACGCTCCAAAGCTACGATTTGGAATCGCGAATTTGGGGTGATAATTTCCAGTACGATATCACCCAAAATTACAGCTCGCAGCAATTTAATGCTGAAACTCGAGCAAAGTAGTGCTGCGACCTACGTAGCTTAATCAAGCATCAATTCTTTATTGGGTGGAATTCCCTCCTAATTGGCACGCGGACTTGAAATATTTCTACTCCCTCCAACAATATTTCCCGACAAACAGCTGTCTAAAAGTCCTCTGACACATTTCATTTCGTCCGCTTTGCTGAGGCAACTTGTAAATGGAACGCTTTAGTCTCCTTTCACGGGAAAATATGTTGCTCTATCCCGCCTTCACCTCTCTCTCTTTCAGTGTGAAATTCCTCGGAGTTGGGAATTACTCCCGACGTTTGCGCCCGGGATTGAATAATTTATGAACTCCATGCGTCGCATCCCGTGAGCGGGTATTGCTCGTTGCTTACTCTGCCGCTGTAGGCACCGTTTCACCCCTACCCCGTCTTCTGAACCTCGTAAGGCGTGCCCGCGGAAGCAACGCCGACGCACCAACCATGCCGGCACGCATCCCCCAGGGGGTCGCGGTTGGAGTGAGGACCCACTGGGATCGGTGTGGAGGGGAAATGAAAGGAACAGTGGGAGGGGGTTGATGGGTGGGGTGTGTGGAAGAGGAGGTATTTACCCCTTCGCTCCCATCTCCAGAACTTATTAAAACTTCAGTAGGCTCTGGAAGAAGCAGTGGCTGGAGAACAAGAATCCTAGGCTTCCAAAATTTTCTTTTAAAATATGTTCAGTAACCGTAAGAATATCTGTCAGTCACCTTAACTCTCCCAATAGGTAATTATCTTCTGGACTTAAATACTTACGTAAAAGTGTCCACTACGTATTACGTGTTTTAAGCGAGGTGCATCATGTAGAATTATTCTTTTGTATTAAAACCGGGTCATTTTAGAGTAATCATTTGTGATAATGAAATACATGTAATTTATTTCCGCTTATAATCTTCCCCAAGTGTTCTTTCAAATTTTATCGCTACTCCCTTACATTTCCGAATTTCATTAAATCACGACACAGTCTCAGGCAAATCTTTGTGAAAGCATACTCGGAGTAAAGGTTTTGGAGTGTCACAAAATTATGCTGGAAATAGTGAGCGTGAGTAGGAGATTTTCAGCCTTAAATAAACAATATTATTTCGTATCCGTTTGTCGCCACAGTGAAACGCTTGTTTGCATTGAGGTATATTCTGATAAATTATATGATGAGAGAGCGGTATCTAACACCTGTATACTGTTAAGCTTGTCTCATGCATGGTAATTTATGAATTAATAGCAAAATGCCGCATTTATTGCTGGAAAAATGCACCAGTTACAGATTTACAGTTGGCTCATTGATTTGAGATTAATAAGCTCAAATAACCAGTATAATTATTGTGAAGATGGTTAACGATATCCCGGTTTTTCACTTAGTTCAAGATTTAACATTATTAGTGCGTCCAAATTGAAATATCAGGGTCAAAAAGTGACATCTTGTTTTTTATGTATTCCTTGTGGGACCATGTCCCTTTTATTGGTTGAGTTAACATATTTTGGTCATAACACTGAGTTTATGATTAAAAATTCGTAATTGACAAGAAACATATTCTATAGTTATCTCTCAATGGTCATTCCTCGGTTTCCGTCTTACATTTACCAATCCAATTTCATTTTGTTACGTTCCAGTCATTTTACGGAGTTCGCTTTCATCCAACGTTTTCCACTAGACTGCGTATACATATACTCTCACACATTTGTTAATATAAACACATGCCCCCTTGCACGGATGTATATAAATCTGTAATTTATACGCACATTAATGGCTGCAAGAATACGCACATCTCTTTAAGTAGTGATTCCTCGTTGGTTAGCTCACATGGTATCACGCTCAAATGCATTTCTAGAAAAATAAATAAACTCAAGTTCAGCTCTACCCTCAACTGTCATAACAAACCCGGGAGTTGTTTACAGTGGGAGTGATATAACGTACGGCTTCAAATATCCAAATCCAGGCTGCCGAAATGGCCCTCCAAAAGCTGAAAAACTCGTTATTTTTTCTAGTCGCTCAACATCAGCATATTGCAGCACCGCAAACTTTTTTGCTTTAAATTTTTCGGTTTCCTGTTTCTGATTAAAATATTAATTGAATAAAAAGAGCGCTGAATATATTACGTGGCATTCATAAGCTGGCCGCGGATGAATCCAGGGTGGGTGAGTGGGAAGGCTGAAAATATTCGACGAGGGTGAGATGCCTTAGAGAGTAGATAGCAGTCGTGAACGCTTCTTATTCGGAGTAATAGCTGTGTGCGGGGAACGGAAGGAAACTTCCTCCACTCACTTTCTTCTTCTTTCTCTCACAACGCTGAGAATTTACTGCGAAAATATTGCACGGGTGTTGGAAGAGCCGTTGATTCTTTCATATTCCGTGCGAAGAAGTCAGTAGAATTTTTTTTTTTTGGGCGGTGGTGTGAGTTCGTTTGTGAGACGGGGAGATGTACAGGAGCCACGTCTGGGCCTTGATACAACTATAAGAATGAAGTGAGCAACCAGAGCACCGGCACCCTCCTCGCGAGAGAACTCCGTTAGGGGGAAGAGTTTACGTCCCGCATGGTTTGGGATTATTGCATTCAATCCAGCAGCTCTCTACGCGTTGGAAAACTTGGGGAAAGTTTAAAGCTCGCGTGAAATGGTGTTCGCGCATGAGCAGGCCGTCAACATTCGGGAAAAATGCAAGGCATCTCACTAATTCTGACTCCAGGAAAGACTAGTCAGACGTTTTGACGGTGCTTGTGTCTCATTCTTTACGCAGGTTTGCCTTGAGTGTCATCAGGCTGTCATCTCTATCGGATGAAAGTTCACTAGGATTACACGCAAGTCGGTGACATCGTAGATCTTAAGTGCATATACTGTTTTAGAAAAACTACCCAAGTTCTTTTCTATCGGCTATTATCCTTAAAATTTTACGAATTTCTGCTCTTTGACATCGTGTATTACTTTACGTATATCTCAGGTTTTTCTCAATAATTCTGACTTTTTTCTCGATGAGCGAATAAAGTGAGGAGGCTATTATGTCAAAATTGAAATCCATAAGATTGTACTTTATTCTTTTTTCAGAATTTCATGTAATCATTTCTTCTCCTTCCTATAATAATTTATAATTCTCGTTTCTTTTGTCTACATTATTACATTTTATCATAGAGGTGGGTTTGAATTCTATGATATTTCCGTTTACCCGACATTACAACGTAATTGTTTTCGTATTCAATCAGTTTCCGAACGCCTTTATAATGTGAAAAGTATTTGGTCTTTTGAGAAATAAATCAATCTTATTGGCATTTTCTTTATAATTTCCTTAAAAACAATGCTCAACTTTCCAGAGGGAACGTTAGAGTCAATCAACCTACTATTAGATTCTGATGATTATTTTACTTGCAGCCATCAATGTGGGTGTGTTTTGTGTTCTGTTGAATTTTATTTGTGGCAAATAACTTCGTATTGCTATCTGAACTATCAATTTTACTGAGATCCACCTCTGCTTTTAAAAAGTTATTCTTCTGCGTGTTGTAAGTTTCGTACGTGAATGCGTTGACAATGTTCATTGGAACAAAGAACTCTTTTAGCTTTAGGGCTAAAAAATCACTTTTAGGGCCACGGTTTCTTCTTACATAAACCAGAATCATGTACTTGCGTAGAAACATATTCTATATGTTTATGAGCACATATATTCTTGAGGTTTAACTATATCTATACATATATAGGTTACCTAAAATAAAGATCCTAAAAAAAATCACTGTCGGAGAAATGAGGAAGCATTGCTGGAAGTTGATACCGGACTAGAAAAGTCGGAGGAGATGGGAAACCTATAAAAGGAAATCGACTGCTCTTGCAGTTATCCGCCGCCCGCCTCACACCCTCGCCGCTTTTCCGAGGAAAGGGCGAACGGGAGGAGGGTTGAGAGTGGAAGATGGAGGAAAAAAATAACCCTCCGAGCAACACCCATTTCCTCTTCGCAGCTGGATATCTTCAATCTTTTCTCCTTCCCACCCATCCGCCTCTTTTCCCCCATTCCTCCTCATCCTCAGGAAGGAATGCCGCGGAAGGGGAGGCGGAGCACGGCGGCGGCCAAATAGCTAATTTTTCACTCCGCGTGACAGGGGTGCCAAACACGTTGTTTTAGAGCCATATTGCGGCCAACATCAAAGACAATGGGCGCATCGAATCACCGAAATAGCTGAGCATACATTTGAAGCCGAGTCTGCCACGTCTCACTCTCTGATTTTATTTTGGTCGCAAAGACACTGGGAGCGCGCGAGAGAGGAAAGTACGTTCACGCTTCACCTAAACGGATGTGTGATTCCTTTTTCGCCTCGGTTTGATTTTTTTTCCACACGATTCGAAAACCCCACGTCGTGTTTCTGTGTAAAGGTGGGAGGTAACTCATCATCGAAGCTGCTAGTTTATTCCACTGTGTGCTGGTCCAGGGCGTCAAAAGTTCCTCTTCTGAATTTTCTGACCCTACCACCTTTTTGGAAAACATTTCGAGCCTGCTGAATCGTTCATGTATAATTTATTTCAGCCTAAAGGTTCACGACCATTCACTAGTCCCACCGAAGAATAACCCTTCATATACAAAAATAGTCCTGTATTTCTCACGCACTTGTAAAAAGAAGTTTCTCCCGGAATAATCTCTTGAATAGTATCTCATTTTTATCGCTCTGAAAACCAAAATACACTCCCGAAAGTACCGTCCTTTGAATGATGCAGATTATGAACATCACCTCGACAGCGAGGACCAGGAAAGAATAATTCTGTTTTATAAGTAGACGGGAAGCCATCGTTCACATTCCTCGGTCAATGGAAATGAGATTTGCTGTTGTCTGAACTTTCCCATGGAATTCCAGTCGCAAAAATTACGGACTTGTGTAAACAAGTGAGGGCATCATCTTCCATTCAGCCATCTGGAGTCGTGCTTTGTCTCAAAGAAGTGAATATATAAAAAGAGTTCGTTTAATAATCGACCAAATTTAAGCTCTCCTCTGAGGAACCCCTTTTGAAGTTTCTTCTTTTTTTCCCCCACATCCAAGCCTTGAGGAATGGTTGGCTGGCCGTCACGGTCCCGGCTAATGAGCTACTGGCTCCCAAGAGGAGTAAGGTCTCCTCCTCCCCTTCTTGCTCGAGATGGCACTGGTTTGCCTGCAGTGACAGCCTCCAAGTGAGACACTGGCATAAATGAGAGAGTTTCTCTCGGGAAATAAAATGCAGCCATAACAAAAATTTCTCTAAGATTCAGCCGTTTACAAAATCTTGTACAGTGGTAATTACATATATGCGAACATTACAGAACTAGAAGGAAGGAATTTATTCTTGTTTACGGTCGTTCATGAATGGGGAAAAGGAGTGCGGGTTGGCCCAAACCTTGATGGGTTTGCATCCCCTAATATCGGGGACCCATCATCGCAGATGTTGTAGGCAACTCTGGTATCAAGAGATCAACGGTTTAACGTCCTATCTGGCGGACAAAATGCTCGCTGAACGTGAACTGGGGACCAGTATCGATCTATTTTTAGTATATTTACGGTTTATTGTTCTCCAAGAAATGATATCCTTTATTATGGCAAAGTAAGCACTGTCGTAGTTTATCGTTCCTACGACTTTAATACACTATAGATTACAAGAATGGTCCAACTGACTTGACCTCACTCACCCTATCGTTGAAACATCTCTTATTTACTAAGCATTTCCTAAGTCTCTCATATTTATTGCTCAGGTGTTACAAAAGGAAAAGTTGCTGGGCAATTATGGCACGTAACATAGCTAAACGCTGAATCTTTCTATCGTGCATAAGGTTAAAACTGTTGTGTTTCCATCTAGATTTTTGTTTCTTATCTTTAAATTTTGTAGAAACTTCAACAGTTTGTATATATTATGCTTATAATAATGCGTGTTTTGCAACTGATTAGTTTCTAGGATCTGAAATACTTATCATTTTAGAGGCCTACTAGATTATGTTAAAATAAACCGTGGCAATAGAAGAGTAATATAAATTACGGTGCTCTTCGTTCTCTTCAATAAATTTTATAGCGATGGCAATTTAAATGCATTTACAAGATTTCATGCATCATGTTAATCTAAGAATTTCTGTTCACGGTGTGCTATTTTAAATGAATGGACAGCATTATAAATATTGAGTATATGCTGTGTCTTCTTCATAAACTATTTCCTCGGTAATATGGCAGGTTTCTGTACTGCGTAATCGAAACTTTTGAGCATGGATTCCCCGCACCTACTGGTTGTGAATACCGTAACAAATAATCCCGGCTACTGTTACCCCAGCATAGACGATGTGAAGTGATATATGTCACTTGTGATGTGACATTCAAATGAAATCAACTCTCCCTCTCCTTCTCTTCAATTAGACCTTAACTAGTCCATTTTCAATTTTGCTAAAATCCGTAGATGAAATATGCTTCGGCTGCATGAATGCATCTCTTAATCACCGTTTTTATGATTAGCCTAAACGGCGAGTATTGCAATGTTCCTGTATTTTTCCGACCGAGATGAATTTCCATAGTAACTAGCACTAGGAATCTTCGGGGGCGAGCGATGGCTGCGAGCATCCTTTTCCGCCTGCGTGATTCCAAATTTCATAAAGGAGGTCGACATCTCTGCAGACTCCAATGCGTTCCAGCAGAATGCTAATATTTTTGCGCCCAAGGAAGTCACTGCTTTAGAATCCTCTTTATATTACAGGAAGGGGGAAGGTGAGAAAGAAGAAGAAGATCCAGAGGGCGTTGGATACAGAAAAGGACAGTTTCTGAAATATCCTCCAACCCCTGCGTCTTTCATTTCTCTCTCTCTGTTGGATTGGCTTGGAATCCGAAAGAGCTAGCTCCTCCCGAGTGAAAATATTAGCATTCTGGCCAAAGTATTGAAGTTTGCGAAGATGTCAACTCTTCTTTATGAAACTCTGCGCTCCAAAAAATATAAGACGGAGGATAGAAAGAAATAAACAAGAAGAATGGAGAATAACTCAAACATCCCGAAAGTGGGTCAAAATCGGGCGTTGTTTGTTAAGCATGTAATGGCGTAAATGCGGACGAGATTTGGCCCAGCGCGAATAAATTGGCCTGAGTGGGGGAAGGGGGACGGACAAGATGAGCTTAGATGGCGCGCGGGATGCTCTGAACTTATGTGATATATATCTACATACATATATATTATATATAGTAGTTTTACGTTCAGGGAGTGAGGAGTGTCGAACCCGTCTCGGGTAAAAAAAATGTCTTGACTTGTTCGGAGAAAATATTCTAGAAAGACTAACACATGCACGGCCGGAATGACGGTAACTTAGATACGACGGAGACGTCTCCTTTTGAATCTGTTCAATATCCAGACCCCCGCAGAGTTCCAGTGAATCAACTTCAGCGCGCAGAATCGAGGCCAGGAGTTCTCGAAATATATTTTCCCCCTGAATTATACTCGGTCTCGGAATATGTTCCTTATGCCATTCTCGCTGTCACGGCGCACATTTCATAGCATTGATTTATTTTTGATAAAAAGCTTTTGGTACGTGTAAAGTTCCACACGAGATCATTTTCCATATTCCGATTTAATGTCAGATGGGAATCGAAAGAGAAATATAATGAGGTGGAGAAATTCCTGCTTTTACGATTTTTGCCATTACAGAGCCTTAACTGAGTATGCAATTGTTCTTGCGCTCTTTTCGAGTCGTCACATACCAACAATGCAGGAGTGGTTCTCCACAATGCATTCTCATGAATACATAAAGAGTGCCATGCATACATTGTAAATTTAAACGTGAAAAATTTGGTGTTCTAAAACTCACTCGAAGTTTTAATGCACCATGCCGTACTTGGAAAGATCTTTTGGAATCGGTACGATGAGGTTGATGAAATCTTGCGTCTAGATCCCTATTTCACAGGTTACGGAATGTTATTCGCCTGTTGCAAAGGTGCTGAACTAAACTCTATTAAGCGGGAATTCATTTTTTTCTTCCAAGCGGAATTTCTCCTTAGCAACCGATTGTACGCACTTTAACATTTACTATCCCTTTTTCTCACTGTGGATTTCGGATCCTTTCATTTCTTCCGGGTATTCGCCTCGTAAGCAAGCTTTTCCGGACAACGGTTTTGCTGGCTTATTCAGTCAACAAAACTGTTTTCCGAGGGAGCCAACAAATACGAGTAATACCCAGAATGAATGAAGTTATCCATGAGCCAGTGTGTCGAAAACTCGAGCACCAATTTAATACATTTTTATTTGTTCATAAAAGCCAGATTTAAGCAAGGTGGAATGTAATTCTGAATCCTGTATTTGCATTTTGGTCATTTCTGACTATTCGTGACTTCGTGATTATATAATTACATTTATTCAACGTGATGGACTCGGTTGGCATTTTGCGTGCATGGTGCCGTCTCAAACATCCATGCGCGCGTTTTGAGGCACGCTAATGGCAAAGGTTGTATTTCTACGATTTGTTCACATCCATGTCAAAATGCCATGCCCCTGGTATTAGCATACATGTGACTTCATCATGCGATGTGTAATCGGTGTAAATAGGTGGTGTAGATTTCTTTCTTTAGAATCTATCTGGAAGACAAGCCGTGAGGGAGGGTGGTAGGGGGAAGATGAAAAGTAGGAAAGAAACGAGAGTGTAGTTTGAAAAGAAAAGTACTTAACTTGGCATACGAAATATCGTTTGGTGCCGTAATCGTGAATATCATGAGGGTTACATTTTGTTATCTAATCTGTAACTTACAGAATCCTATTTTTTTAACTCTTATTTTTTCACTGTTGTCTTGCCGAAGTTATTTAGGTGAAAGTTTGGAATAGTCGGAGGTAGACAGTGATAGAGGGAACGCAAATGGTAAGGTGAGAATTGACTTGCACAAATCAGAAAGTAAGAGAGAGGGGCGTAGCGGGGGCCGTTGTATTAGTACGTGATTCACTTCAATTCGTGCTGTTGCGATGGGGTTGCTGTTGATGAGTTAGTTTTAAAGCGCGCCAAGATAATTGTATTTGTGCTTGCTAACAAATCAGTTATAATTGCGTTACTCTTAGGAATTAATTTGGCTAGATTAAATAAATAAATTTGGCATCAATTTTCCTCCAATCATATTTTTAACATGCATGCATTCGTTTGTGCGTAAACTGCTTTGCAACATTTTGCAAAAATATATGAAAATCGATTTTATTCTAATATTTCTCCTTGCCCATTGGATAACATCCTCTTTTACGAAGTGAAGGTCTGAGTGCGGGAAAGGGAGGGAGAGGTAGATGGGGGTTAGAGGGTGGAAAGAGGAGATAAAAAATGGTGGGAGGTTGAGGTAGCGGCATGGGGGAGGATAGTGGAGGAGCGATGGTAGATAGGGAAGGAAAGGGGAGACAGGATAACGGGAGATGAGAAAGATAAATCAAAAGAAGAGGGATGTGGAAGAGATGCAAATCGCGCCGTAGTGGAGCAGCAGCTAGCAGCGGGAGTTAGGGGAGGGGGAGGAAAGGGAGGGGTGGTTGTGCGGGGAGGAATCGATTTGTTTAAAGAGTGGGTGAGGGGCGGGAGGGGTAAGGAAGGGTTAGAGGGATTGGCGCGGAAGGGAGAGGATAAGTAGCAGGTACACCCCTGCCCCTACCTATCAAGAAAGAGGGAGCAATATTTTTTTCAGTCGAAATCTCAGGCGAAAATCCCGAAATAGCCGCGATGCCCTCTCACGACTTATTGAATTAGATTGCTGGATTTTTTTCCACCGGAACCATACACATTTATACATCTCATGCATACACTTTTCTACCGCTCGCAGGTTTTAAAATTCATCTGTACGTCGCGAGGAATTCAATTTCGCTCTCGGTGGGTGGGCCATCATGTGATGTTTTCAACGACTCTCGTATAACGTTCTACTCCGTACGGACCGAGAGGTCGAAAATAAACTCTCCTCTCTATCAATTCAGAGCACTTAAAGGTCCGAAACCACATTTACACTGCATGCACAGAGTGTATTCACATTCATACTCTTATTTAAGTTTCTGTTTATTTATTTTTCTTATGCCTGCGCTGAATGTACTCGGAAACGGAATGCCTCGAGGAAGTGTTTCTCCCTCCGAGCCACTTTTGTTTTTAATAATTTAACTCTGGTTCCTACTTGAATCTGAATCCATGAATTTATTGAAGTTGATGCACTATACCTTTCGACTATGATTGACGCAGTTGGCATGTCACCATGTAGTTATTAGTAACACTTTAGTCACCGCGTGATGATTGAAAGAGATAATATTTTGCGCTCTCAGTCACTTTTTCTTCTGCTGGCGGGAAACGAATTCAGGAAATAAAAATATAATGTGGGACGTAGCAGAGAGGCATTGCGGTCGACGTGAACCGTTGGTAAACATTTTCCCCCTCTTGACCAAGGAGATTAAAAACTTTTAAAAAGCTGTCCATTAACCCCGGTTAATGACATCGTAAGTCACCGGAAGGTCGTTTTGCAACGCACGCAAATCTCCAGCGCCCGCGTGGATCGCCACTGGCAGTGCGGGAGTAGCCGTAAAAATCATATACCAACACGCATTTTTGCGCTGCGATTTCTTTCCTACGCTCGCGAAAGATGACGAAAGATTTTTAATGGACGTCCCGCGTGCGCCGACCTAGCTTCTTTTTTTTCTGCAACGCGTGGAGAGGCGATGGTCCCGACGAGACCGATAGGGACGGAAAAGGCCAGGCAAACAGAAAAGGGGATGGGCTCTCCTCACACACGGACAGCTTTTCGTTTAATATTTACCCCCAGCACGGCGTTTTATTCCGATAAACATCCATTCGCTCGGGAGCCGAGGCGCCCGATGCCGTTTTTGAAAAGCTCCGGGGCGTTCCCAAGGACGAGGCTTGTTTTTTCAAGAGCTCCCCGATGGTGATTTCGGCGTCGGAGCGGACGTCCCCGTGTCATTTTTTCCTCCAAAGGGGACCCACAAGCCTCGGCGCTCGCCGTGAGTGAGGGAGAGGGGAGGGGAGTCGCGGAGGGCTAGACCTGTATCAAAGTCATGAATTCGCGTGAGAGGCATTTCTTTTCAAGTCCTCTGACCGTTCCAATTCCTGATGTCATACCCCGAGTCACTGGACCTTTGTTTCTTTGTCATTTTATAATTAATCCGTCAAGAGAGAGTTAAAAATTGCGTGACTGGAATGTTAAGCGTGGAGGAAATTATACCCGGAGCACGCATGCTCCCGGGTTTCTTTTTTCAAAGTTGGTGGCGCGATCGATTACCCTCCATATTTATCCCGAAACTTATTTAATGCATTATATAGATTGCGTCCCTTGTAGTCATAACCGTGGAGGTCAGTCAATTTGTTTCGGAGACTAAGGGAAGGTTGTCGGTGTTTCGCGGCGATTTCATTCCATTTTTAGAGAAGGAGAGTTTGTGTGCTTTCCCCTTCAAATCACTACTCGAACGCCAAAGGGAAATAAAATGGCTCCAATTCGTTCCAAACGGATGCCTGTGAATACTGGGCGATGAAAATGAACTCAATTTTTTATTGCAGTAATTGTCATAGCACGAATAAAAAATTATCAATTTTTGCCGTTCGCATTTGCGACCTTGGAGTTTAAGGAACTGATGCCATTTGTCGTCTATATAGTTTATTCCTATCTTTTCCATATAATGACTGTAATATATTAGTCATCTCTCTCATTATTGATAATTAAATTATTTCAGTCAGGAATGCCATCCATGGTATGCCAGGGTCTCATAAAAGGAATGAAATTAACTTAGTAGTAAATTTTCTAAACTATTTTAAGGCCACATTACAAGATGAACAAGAAAAGACATTTCCATCAAAACTGAATCAGAAGGCCAACGATTAAATGATCAAAACCCTTTCTTCTATCTATGTAAAATATGCAAGCCCAACAAGATAATATTTCTTATCCTTCATAGATTTTTAATGGGCATGAATGATTACTTACGATGGCATTCATTTACTTGAGGCCCTCAAGGAATAGTGTAAGAAAAATTTAACTTTGTATTTTTCACACTTTTATTGAGAAACCGGTAGGGCTTCTCAATAAAAGTGTGAAAAATACGAAGTTAAGTTTTTCTTACACTATGTCAATTTTTCATAAATTTCAATTAAAATTTATGTATCGCCTTATTCTATTCAATGTATAACTCATGAAATATTTTGGCGCACTTACTTTGATATAACGAAAGAACCAATATCAATGTAGTGGGATTCCTTGCATGAAATGAGTTTTGCAATTATGCACGACTCAGCACATTAGCTAAACACAAATTTTCCCTGAGTTCATTTGTGTATCTATCTGATGACCAGGTTGATGCTAGTAGTATGGCGCTAATGCTGTCGCTAGTGTTAAAAATAATTAAGTTATATTTCATGATGAATAATATAAAAGCTCACAAAAGCAATCGCGTGTTGGATACAGAAAGCTTATCTTGATACAGTCTCAGTGAGTTTCGTATCCGAGAAAAAATGAAAATTGGCTGTGTTTGGCCTTAAAATAGGCATTAAACTACAATGTCATTTTGCCTTTCTCTTGAGTTTTTGAATCGCAGGAATTCTGAAGACTATACATCATTTTCTTCGTGTCAAGACAGAAGACTCGACAATCATAAGAAAAGATTCCCAGCTTTTCTCTAAAATATAGGAACTCATGATTCGTGGGGTACTTTCGAAGAGCAAGGAGAAATGGCACTAACAACTATAGCTCAATGCTGTGGTGAATCAAAGTGTTACAATTCGGATAGCTACCTATATAAAGAAAAAGCGGGTATTTTAGAAATTTGCGCATTTTCATTATATTCGCACAGGCGAATTAATTTTCTACGTTTGATTTTCCATCACTATTTTATAATGTTTCATTAAGCAGAGGCAAAAAACTATTCGCCTTTCTACTGGAATAAAAGGATCATTTTTCAGTAATTATAATAGAATGCCATCATTGAATTACTGAATCGATAAAAAAGATGTTTCGGTGGGAAATATTTACGCGTGGGTCAACATCTTCATGGAGCAGTAATAGGGATAAACCATATAACCAAGGAAATGTAGAAACCTTTGAATCGTAATTCATAGATTCCTGCAGACTATTTCATTCAATCAGGATTTATTTCCGTTAACTAACGGAAGAGCGAACTGAAAAGTCGAATGGAAATTGGTACAAGTCTACTGCTATACGATAAAGTAAATTCAATGAAAAAGTCATCGCTCTTCTTTTTTTTTATCTAATCTGTTTGCATCGAAAAGAATGCCTATAGTAAATATTTGCATCACAGGTGTGCAGTATCATATTGAACTCCAAACGCCCTCGACGAAATGGATACATTTTTGCAGTGTTTTCATCGTGAGTTATGATGCCGGAACCGACGAAATCAAATAGTTGGCGGGGAAATCATGGATATCGCGAGTTCCCCTCTCCTATGTTTGATCTGGTCATCGGGGAGAGTGACTCTAGGCACAGGAGCGAAAAGGGGGAGAGATTCCGTTTCCATGGATATGGGAAACTTGCTCTGCTTCCAATTGCAAACAGACCTCCTCTACGCAAATACTGCATCCAATAGCGGCGTGTTCGCTGTTTTATACCCTGTCCTTTCCCACGTAGCAACGCGCTATCGTAAACTGAATATTTTGGACGCAATAAGGGCATGGCATCTCGCCATCAAATTCCTCTGAGGGCTCATCTATCCCACCGTTTGCAGTTAGTCAGTGTGGGAATATCGTCACTGTGTTCATCATCTATCCCAGCTGAAATCCCGAAAAGTCGCGCCTCTTTCTGTTGTGAATTGCTCCAACCATCAACCGTTAGGGGTCATAGATACTAACTGATAACATCGCAAACCCAACGGGTGTTCATTCAAACAAAATTAAACGAGAGTAGGTTCTCATAAAAATCTTATTAATAAAATACAGAGACAACAAGAAGTATTCAGCTCAGTGTGAGTGCGTGCATCATTTGTCTATTAATATTTTAAAGACATTTGATTTAAAATACTTGGCGTTAACCTTTGACTCTCCGGTCTACCTTTGGATGGCAGTTCAGTTAGCAGGTTAGGATATCGTTCTTATCAGAATATTGATAACTAAGTTTTCTCTTAAGTAATCTTCATGTATTCACTATATCCATTTATACTTCGGTTTTGAAAATGAGAACCTCAATGGAAAGAAATAAGGCAAATAATATTGTTATATTTACCAGAATTATTGCGTCGTGTGAGAAAATATCAATCCTCCCAACAAAATAAACAGTAAAGGGTATAAAGCTGCTTGCCAATGCTTTTTAGGGAATGACATGTTGAATTCTCATTAAATTTTAATGTGATCGGGAAAAGGAAAATATCTTATCTAACGTCTGTCTCCGTGTGGAAAGACTCAAGAATAAATCATAGAGAACGTTAAAAACCTATTGCGGATTTTTTCCTTACTTTGCCGTAATAAATATACCAGGAAAGAATGAGTTATTAGAAAAAGCCCGGTATATGTATGCTAGTATTCTAATTCTAGATCAGAGTTTCAGAATTTAACCGTCTAGTCTAAACAGAAAAATGCTTAGATATGTACATTATTTCGAGGCAAAACCCTACTCCAAAAAATATGATATCCTTGCCACGCAGCTCGTTCCAGTAATGATGTGGCTTTGATAAAAGCCATTACACATTATGGAGGTACATATAGGCTTATTTAGTCTCTGTTATTTAGTGATGTTGGGTTGTTTTTAATGGAGAAATGTAATTTCGTAATCACCTTGTAAGACTACAAAACTCTAAGGTCTGATAAATCTGTGTTTTCCTGATTGACGTGTTCCATATCTCCTTTAACGACATCTAGAATCCATCCAGATTCCAAATTCATTCCACTAACAAAGCTTTTTATTGCCTTCTATTATTTTACATTCCTTCGCCTCCTCCTGCAAGTGCCTTTTCCGGCACTGCTCATATTTAACACTTTCACTCATTCATCCTCCTCGCATTGGTCGACCCCTCCTTACTTATCCTCCTATTCCACTTCCGATCTATTCTCTTTTTTTCTCGAAGTTTGACGCTGTAATATCGTCGAATGAAGTGACCTCCTGCCTCTTCTTCCCCACTTGACTCGGTAAACCTGACATCAGTTTCTTTGCCTGTACTCAAGATTTTTTTTTCAAAGACACAGTTCTCTTGATTTCCATTGTACTACGAGAATTTTTTTGCCAAATTACGGGTTCCCCATCGAGATACTCAACTTGCCCTACTTCGAGCGTCAAAATCCTTGATTATATCCTGATTTATGTCCTCAACTTCGCGTTTGTATTCTGGAGGAGCGGTGGTGACTTTGAGTAAATAAGCGGCAGCTTAAATCATTTGCGCCATTTACGGTACGTGAATGGTACTGGTAAGTATGGGATTAATTCATAGGGTTCGGAAGGTAGTTGGAGATAAAAAAGAAACCTGGGGTATAATTTTCTCCACTCTTGTCGAAAACTAGAGTGTCGGTAGAGTGTTTTTCTTCCCATCTCACGAAGAAAAAGAAAAAATGGAAGAGTTGTCGAGATTTTGAGTAATAAATGCAATCCTCATACTTCCTAAATTATTCAGTTTTATTTTGTGCACGCAACGTAGGCTGAACTTCGAATCTATTAGAATTTTAAAAGCCAGGGACCTTCTGATTGCTCGCCTGTATTTATTTAGATAATTGGTACTAGATATTCGGTGCATTCTTAATTGTAACAGTGGCTCCTTTGTTTATTATACGTAGGCATGGAGTTATTTCATTGGGATTGGATGGTGGCTGTAGAGAAACCCGGGCTCATAATTTGTCCACTCTTGACGACAATAATCCGATGAGCGAGTGCTTTACTTCCCATCCCACAAAGAAAAAGCAAAACTGGAAGCGCAGTCGAGATGTTGAGCAATAACTGCAATCCTTGGTTATATTTTTATTATTCAAACGTGAATGGGAGGGTGTTTGCGTTAAAACATAATAACGTGCTGTATGTGGTGACGGGGTTCAGGTGCGGTGGGGATGGCGCCCGCGCGGAGGATGGCACGGGGTGTTTTGTTGTAGGCGGAGGTCATATGAAGGAGCCATAGAGCTGCTCGCGCCATAATACCTCCCCGAATTGAGGGGTCATATAAATGACGGAATGGGTGAGGGGATTGGCGCCGGATATGTGGCCGGGGGGTGGTGGTGCTGGGGGAGGAGCTCGAAGAAAGGTGGGAGGGAGAGAGAGAGAAGGAGCGTCAACTTCCGCTCTCATTCTTCGACGGAAGTGGCGCCGGCAGGGGATGGCGGAGCGATAGGGAATTAAAGGAGGCGGAGACCGTCGTAGACAGGGTGAGGAGGGCGACACAGCAAGGGGGATGCTGGTAGAATGGTTTTATTGCGTCAAGTGTCTCGCCTCCGTGCTGTACTCAAAACGGGCGCGAAGGCATTTTTGATGTCTCCAGCTCGTCGTCCTGCGTCCCACCCTAACCGGTGGAGTGGAGCGGACGGGCGAAGCAGGAGCGAGTTTGGACGGGGTTAGGGATCTCAGCCATCAATGCCCCCGACTATATGTCCTCCCCTCCTTTACAAAGCAGATGAGGAGGAGGTGAGGGTGTGTATAGAACCGAGATGGACCCTAGCGGGGGGGAGGAGGGTAGGGGGTCGCTGCCCGTTTCCAGAGGGGGCAGACGAATGGCTTTATTTTGGATGATTTAGGGACGCGCACAATGGTGCCATCTTACTCTCAGTCCCGTCGCCGTCGAGGGGAAACGATTAAACTAATGGAGTCGGGCGACGTATTGACGGGGACGGAAAAAATCTCTCGTAGGGCATTAAAAGTAAGGTACAGGAGGGAGAAAGGGAGATGGAAAGGTGTGAGGGAAGAAAGACTACAGGGGCGGTGCTTCAGGCCTGGACGAAGAGAGATTGGGTATAGGGGAGATTGCATTTCCGGTTCTTATTCAGCACGTAAAGTCATGCCTTTCCTCAAGAAGAGTGTTCTACCTCTTAACACCTTATAGTCTTTTGCCATTGCCTTTGAATCCACATACCTAATTTATGCCTTAGCCGTTTATCTTTGTGGAACTGGGTTCCAAAAATTGGTGTTTGATAGATATTTCCTTATGGCTAAGTATTATTGGAATTCGCGTATAAGCTCCATAAAATACTCATAGAAACTTATTCAGGAAAATAACAGCAATGAATCATTGTCACCAAGTACGAATGCAGAAGAAGAGATTGATTTCATTTCTTCTTTTTATTGCAATGATACAGCTATAGAAATACTATCGTAACACATCATTTTTAAACTATTCAGTTTTATTTTATGCACACATAGCATAGATTGAACTTTTAATTTCAATGGAATAGTTAAATGCAAGGAACTTGCGATTCTTGCCTTGATTTAGTTTTATAATTGGTGCGCAGCTTTTCGATGCATTCGTAATTTCAGCATTGGTTCCTTTGCTTTATTCTACTGACTCCCAGTTTCTAGCACCAATAGTGTGTGACTAGACAGCGATAAGAGGAAAGTATATTCATACCACTTCTACTTAGAATAATTGACCTATGAATCACTGGCTCTAATGTTTCCGCCACATTGCCTAAACACTGCCGTCCTAGCAGCAGATCGTGACCGTACTTGGTTCGCGATGCTTGGCGCTTACGATCGCCGTAGTGCCCGTCGCGTAACTAGGAAAACTATGAGTGAAATTGCGAGGCTCCTTTGCTTAAGCCGTTGGATTTCGGATAGTCGTTTTCCATGGTCATTTGAATCTTTTGAAGTGCAATTTGGTAACAGTCTAATGAGCGTACCAACTTGCCAAACAATTCTTGAATAAGACGGCTCATGAAAAGGAAAGAGCACATTGAAATAAACGCCTGCGGTCCTCCGTCCTCAACTTTTTCTGAAGCAATAAAGAATATTTTGATGATCACGATAATCTCCCCTTAAGCCTTGGTATTCGTGAAGCTATTAACTCCAAAATCTCTTTAGTCACGGACACTCTCGCGAAACTTAATACGAGTAAACTTTTATGCCTACGAAATAAGATATTTTGGCTCTGAATGCAAATTCATGTACAGGAATCGGCGATTCTGTCATGTATTAAGAAAATACTGCTCACAGAGAGCTGAGTTATCTGTGATAATATGACTATTGAAAAACTTCCTTATTTTCTCACAAGGACTGTGAGAAATAAGTGCGTAAAAGACTTTAAACAACATTACAGCAAAAGAAATTTTTTATGAATTAGTGATTTAACTCCTCTTTGAATGCCCATTATCGGTTTTCTGGGTTCCAAAAAGTTTTCAATTCGTGCATTAAGTGTTCACAATAATTTACCGGCTTTTATGATATCTGCTTTGTCCATGTGTCGGAGCTTATGCTCCGCTTTCTCAAAACTGCAAATGCTTTCTCCTTGCGCATAATGGTTTACTTGGTTCGCGATGCAATTCAGCTCTGCTTCTCTAGCCGGAGGACGAGAGTTCAGCCATTGTTGGATTCTGGGGTGGGTGCACTAAATCATACCCTCAGGCGTTTTATGCCAATTAATCGAGAGCGATAATTGAAAATGGTAATTCTCTGGACCCTTCGGATCCCGGACGCACCTCTGGTCCATGGAAATTGGGCGAGTGTGGGGGGGGAAAGGCATTATCCGACCACGGCTCCCCGCAAACAACCTCATTTCCCACCGCAACCCCACCTTCTCCACCGACATTCCAGGCTCGTCCCATCTCTCCTCCCACTCGCAATTCTGTTCCGTCGGTCGTGAGGGCAGCGGCAGCGCAACGGTTTTCTTCAGAGAGAGTTCGAGATCCTTTGAACACTGCAACCGTGTTTGAGCATGCATCGCTGAGGATTGATGCTATATATTCACCACCCTTGCCTTGGAAGTACACATAAGTTGTATAGAGGGTGAGGGAGACAGAGTTATGGTGGTGGGGTTTACACCATCCCGTAATCGAGTCCTTCGTTTAATTCCCCACCTTCGGATATCGTGTGCTTCACCAAACGATTTCACACGCTCAGCGTCTTGTCAATTTGCTCTCATGTTGATTTAGTTATTTTTCATTCATCTCAATTACCGCAGTATTGAAAAAAATGCATGAAAGGGGATAAACTAATTCTTGCCGACCTTGTAGGGGTAGGTTAGTAATTTCATGACTCGGGAACTTTTCTCCCTCACCTCATGATTACGGTAATGAGTCCATAGCATTTCAAAGCCCTCCCCCTTTTCCTCTTCTTCGGAAAGGCAGGGAATAAAAAAATGAAGGGCAAGATGCAGTGGAAGCTTAGCTGCTTGCGGAACGGGGCCCACCCCACTTCTTTTCCCACTTGATTCTTCCCTTATTCCTCCTCTCTCCAGCGCCCGTATAAACCAACTCCCCATGTTTTCTCCCTTGCCATCCCACGCCTTACTCTCCCCTTGCCGTACCCCTTGAGTAATCGAGAGCCAAGTGCGGCAATGCAAATCAAGCGCCGTCGTTAATCAGAGGGACTAATTAAAGGGATGGAAGTGTCTCCCTCCAGTCAGAGAGGCACCGGGAGTCGGCACCGAGGAAAAAACACCAGCGCAGCATTCGTCGCAGAAATAATTTCCCCATAGATTCGGGCACTCTAGATTATGGCGGCAGGGACGAGTTTCCTGTAGGAGAGCTTTCGTCCCCCTTAAACAGCCATATTTTTCACGTTCATTTTTATAAACAGTTGTTATTTTCCTGTAAAGTCCAGCCTGTCATTTTCATGATTAGAGTGTCTGAGATCCACAAAACTGATAGATTAATGTAGTGAAGAGCAAATTACCTATATTACCTATGCATATTTTATCGCTGGAGGGGTGGTTAATCAAATATTGTTTCACATTAATTTTGTGCATTTTTTCGGAGGGATTGTCATAACTGGCTCTCCATTGATCCTGCATTGAATAAATTGCGTCTCCGAGATCCTAGATCAAGAATCAATGAATCAAGAATCGGTGCATGTGGGAAAGGAACCACGACCTCAAGTTGCATGAAAGACTCAGCTTTTCACCACATTATGAACCAATAGAATTTATTATTATTAGTCGGTATCTTTATAAGTTTTTGTGATTTTCAGCACGGAAGTAAAATCACACAATGAAATAAAACTCGAAGAGAGAAAATTGCTTGATACTTTATTTACACGTATCAGTGAAGAAGGTAATGCCCATACATACACAGTGGAGATTTTATCTGAAATGAACTAGATAGAGCATAATAGGATAATTGTTTTTGGCGTGAAGAACAATTTTTTTAAAGAGAATGGCTGGATATCTACAAATAATGGAAGAAATCTAAAAATAAAATTGCTGGATAGATAGTTTTTTTTTATTGGTATAAGGAAGCGTGAGTCAGTGAGAGAACAGGAGTAGAGGTTTACAGAAGGCATGAATAAACTTTACTGCTATTATTTCGTCAACAAGTCCGCATTAAAAGTCTCTCTGAGTGTCTTTGGGTACTCTTCTTTATTTGTAATAAAGCCTACTCATAGTTACGATGCAATGCCATGAAATTGAACCATAAATTCAAAGCCTGTGATGGCATTCTAAAGACGGCTAGTGATTGATTGAAGCACACCCACAAGCAAAATAAGACCAAGCTATTCGGCGTCCATGGAACAGGGAAATCAAGATCAACACTGCGTAATGGAACCATAAAATTCTTTAAAAAAAACCTTTCGTCCTCTTCCTCCGTTTACACTCCCGTTCTGTCCTTAAGTCTGACTTGATACCTATCATCAATAGACGGAGGAGGCTCCAGTGTAGCCTAATGTGGCATAAAACTTAAAAGACTCTGTTAACATCGTAGAACTGCAGCCATCGTGATGTCCCAGCGCGAAGAAAAACACTGGCGGATTATGTATGAAAAATATAATAAAATTTAAGAACCAATCTCTTTTACTGCTATGCTTTTTTTTACGATCCTACTGAAAACAATGCGACGGACTAAAAATAAATTACCGCCAACAGGCGATCGTCAAATACCAAACGACGCTGAGAAAGAAATGCCTCGACGTAAAAAAAAAACGGTGCGTAGCAAATGGCGGTTGGCAGCTATGCCAACGGTCTTACCTCTTCCCCCGCCTCGTCTGGCATCCACCTCTCCTCCATCCACCAAAGCCCACCTACTATTTCACCCCAAACCTCCTCCCCCCTTCCCGCCTGCTAACCCCCCCCTTCCACCTTTCCCCCAGAGGCACCCGAACGACAGCTACGATAAAGCACACGCGTTTCCATGGCGATCGAGAAACAACAATGGAGATGAGAGGCGCTGAATCGTTCCGGTCCACCGGACGCCTTCCGCTTTGCCTCTCCGCCTCCTGGACCACCCAGCCACCCAAAACCCGCCCTCCGGCGCCATTCCCTCTCCTTCCTGCACCCTTTCCCTCAAACGACCCCTTTCCTCTCTCACTGCGACCCGAACCAGGGTGACGATGTTGTACCCCCTTCCCCCATGGAGAGTGCGCAGCACAGGGTGGTGCCAGATCCCCTGTCCTCCCGATCGTCGCTGCCGTGGAAACTTTAGCACCCACTGGTGCGTAAGGGGTTGTTGCCGGGCGCTGAGTTTTCACCGCGATTTAATACATTCTCCGGCTCAAGGATGACGACGATCCGGGGAACATGCATCGAAATCTGAATATCTCTTTGCCCGTGAATTTTCCGCAAAAAAACGGTAGCTGTCACGAGGATGACATGGGTTATTAGGGCACGCGGCCGTTTGGGACGTGTTGAGGCGGTCGAAACAACGGTTAAATGGGGAATCGGCGTGTAGCTCAGTGCTTGAAACTGCCATGGGTGCACGAGTGACTAAATATCGTCAAAAAATATTCAATATATTTTGACATTTTTAGGTGTGTACACTTTGCGATAAAAAAACACCATTTCTCGTTTTGTGATCCCATTGCTCCCTGTCGAAGCTTTCGGTAGGATCGTTTATTATTTCAATATTCTTTGGAACCGTATTCAATAGGGGTTCAACTAAAATAAACTGAGTACCACTTCATATGCTACTAGCAGAGTTTTCAAAATGTAGGTATCTCTTTGTATGATTGTATCCTCCCATGCCACAAATAATTTTGTTTCTCCCTCAATTGAATGTAAATTCTTTCGGTGATCAATGCTTTTCGTTGCGTTTATTTTTTAGGCATAACAATGCACAAATTCGAGGGAGAGAAATTTGAAAGTATTTTACGCATCAGAAATTTAGCATTAGAAGAGTGTGGTGTCTATTTTTGCCATTGTATCTATCTTGGTAAAAACCCGGATATTTAAAGAATGTCGAGCTGTGGCAGAAAAGCTGTTATGTGTTATTCAGGGGAGGCGACCGACAGTTGAGGTCATTTAGGATAGGTGAGTAATTGGGTAATGGTAGGAGCTTTCAGGGAAAGTAGGAAGAATGGAGAGAAACCCGGCGTCGCCATTAGCCCACTCTTAACGACAGGCGCCAAGGGGAACGTCCCGGCTGAACGAACCATGGCTTAACGTTCCATCCGACGGACGGAGTACTGAGCTTGAAATGCCCTCCTCTCAAGTGGTTTTCCACTGAAAAAATACGCCACTGCCGTTAATCGAACCCTGGCCCTCGGGATAGGAGGCCAGTACTTTAACCACCACACCAACCCGATCCCCACTGGCTAAAAACCTTTGCTGCCCTTTTACTCTAGTTGCCTTTGGCGATCCACACTTCTAAATGAGGGCTTTAATAGTCAATTTTAGAATAAATGTTTGGTTCGTCACCTTAATGGCAATATATAGAGATGAAATGGATTGAAACTAAAATAAACGAAGGGGTTCAGCAAAAAGTCGAAGAAAATAGGAACTTTATGGTATGGGTCCACGCACCAATGTCTAAAACCTAAACACTTCAATGCAGTTCAATTACGAGTCAAATATCTTGGAAATGCTGATTGCTGCAAGTTCTTCAGTACCATCGCTGTACCAGTCACAAAATATTTCCATGTCATAAGAATGTGCAAAAAACTCCTTTCACAAATAATTGAAAATAGCAATGAATGCGTGTATGATAAAAAAATCTTAAATAACATTTTTACCCGATCAAAGGAGATTACAGATCATCCATCCCTCGTGTTCATCTTTTTAGGACTTTTTCTCTGCTATATAGCAACGCCTGTTTCTTCATGCTATCTTATCATCTCTTCTTGTAACTATAAACTGCCCTTTTCGTTTTCGTTTTGCTGTCTCGTGCTACCTTACGTATTTTTTACCCATTGGGTAAAAAATCGTCCTATAGTCGTAATCTTCTTTCCTTGATCTAGCCATTAACTTCTTTTGTGCTACATGTCTTTTGTACCTCGTGTGTGGTAATCTTTTCTCGTTTTCCCCGGTATTCTTTTCAAATTTTTCATTTCTGTTATTTGTTAATTCGTTTTTATCTTCGTTGCTTGTACATGGCTTGTTTTCTTTTGCATTTTATATCACTTCCCGTGTTATGCTTGAGTGTATTCTAGTTTTCGCTTCTTGGGATATGTATATTTTGTTCCATTCAGCGATATATATACCTCCTGTAATACAATTTTCTTTTTGCAACTAGTCGGTAGCTCATATTTTCTGATATCATTAAAATTCTACATGACATTGAATATTAAATATACTCATGTCCATCCCACATCCTTCTAACCATTTTATATCTTTGATTATTTCGTCCACGATTAGCTTAAATCAAGATCTCACATCCTAAAAAATTGGAATCCGTATTGAGGGTCACTTAAGCTTTTTCTTTTTTTTGTGAAAGGGGATGAGAACGTTTTCATGACTTATATAAAATACGACATATACGATTTCTTCTTTCGTAATGAGGAGTATTAGGATGACCTATAAGGAATATAAAATGTTTGCGGGGCTAAAATTATGCGAGTATGGTAACGGTGTGTGAAATCATAGCGCGGAAAAGCCTTCGAATTAATGCTCTCGCTTCATTTACCACCCCTCGTATATCTCCCGGATGCGAGATTGGGGTCCCCGTGGAAACAGCTCCGGCCAAATTATCGAGAAAAACACTGGCACGCTCGCGGTCAGCAGTCACAAAACACCCGGGAGGTAATGGTATTATGGATACTAATTGATTTTGTCACAATGCAATTAGGCTTTAATCACTAGTTAAAAGTTAAATCACCATTTATCAAGGTATAAATTGTAGCTGAAAGGTTGTGGGGGAAAATTTTCTGGTTTCCCCATTATTCCTCCTAGCGCAACTCGGGCCGTGGCCCATTAATACTTTAACCTTCGACGAGCCTCTGAACAATACAAAACCAATGCGGGCCTCCATCCTTCCTTCCCCTTGCACCCCCCCTCCCCTAGCGATCTCTTCGGCCTCTCATTCTCTTCCTTCATACTACTGAACGCCAACCCCCTCCCCTGATTTCCCCGCTTCACTCTCTCCTCTCCACTTCCCCTTTAATTCTTCACAGCCGCCTGAATCTAAATTCTACCCCTTCCGTCACCCACTTCCGCCCCCGCTCCTGTGGAATGCCTACTTTACGACCGTGAGGTGGGGTGGACGTCGGCGCCCGAGGCAAAAGGGGTGGGCCGGGAGGGTATTTTGCACCAAGCCTTCCCTCCCCTGAGGCGTTTCACTCCATCTCCTTCACCCCACTCCCTCCCCCAGCCTACCACCCCCCACTCCGCAACAAAGGCAGGGTATTATACGCATGCATGCTCCCATTCGATTGAAACATGTGATTAAAGTTCCGATATGAGAGTTTTTAAGTTTAAAATGGCAATGTCGCCTGATATTGCTTAGAACAACATTGAACATGATGTCTATGAAACTCACCTGAAATCGATTGATTATGCTTGCTATTGAATATCTTTTGACCCGCATAAAATATAATACATTATACTTCATGGTATTGCAGAAAAAGCCCATTTTCATTTGATGTTCTTGGTTATTATAGCAACATTTCGAAATATTTGGCCTAATATATCGTTTTTCATGAGAGCAGTTTTCTGTTATGGCATAACCTTTCATGATACACGTATTCTATTACCTTAACCGATGTCGGCACTCAAATGATGCTGATGTATCAAAAGGCAAAACCGTCTAAATATCGCTCAGCCATACTACTTGTCAAAGTACACGCACAGCAATAAAGTCCCTCGTACGACCACCTTCTCCCTTAGTTCTTACTCGGTCCCTTTCCTGCCCTCACAGTATGATTCAGAAGTAGTGGAGGAGAAGGGGATAGTTTTGGCGCCAGGAAAAGGGTTGAAACGAGGGCGCCAAGACCAAAGGGGTGGGCACCCCATCTGGACCCTCTCCGAAGTGAAACTCCCCTCGAACCATATCCTTCAAAACCTCCTCCAATGAGGAAAAAAGCACTATCTCCTTTCCGCGATCCACCTTCAGAAAAAATAAGACTTTCCTTCATGCGAGACCTGGCCGGTCTCCAAGGTAGTGGGCGACGTCTGGGATTCCCCCATTCCATCACGCACCAACGAACGCACGGGAGAGACGGCACTTACCACCACGGAACCAAAGGGGTGGCTCTTCCTCCCTTCCCTGAAAAAAGTCCCTCCATCCCACCCTGTTCGTGTCACAACTCTCCCCTATTCTTCCTCCCTGAGCAGACAATGGGGAGCCTCATCTCTCCTGCTACAAATAGCGACGGTGTGTCTTCTTACCCCGGTCGTCTTCTCAAACTGCTGAAACTCTTTCCTCCCCTGGTCTTCCCTCAACACCGAACCCAATTCTTGAGAAGGACCCTCATCCCCACAACCCTCACCCTTCTTGCGGGCAAGCACGTTTTAGCTGGTATCTCTCTCTACCTACCTCGCTATTTTCTCCTTCCTCCCGCATCGCTCATGCTTTCGTTACTCGTCTATCGTTCTTTCCATTGCTACCCTCCACTTCCAAAAGTATGTCCCTTCCCCAGACAAGAATCGCCTCAAGAATTGGCGTAGCGAGAACATAAAGGTTGGATATGGCGCTAAAATAAGAAGTTGTCCACCCTGGCTTGCGACAAGAAGTCTGCCACCAGCGATAAATCCGAAGTCGTGTAAATTTAAAGGAATTGGGGAGTTCGGAATCAAGAGAATTCTTCGCTGCACTGGCAATCTGCCGGAAACACAGGAAAATCTTAAATGTGTCGGTAATGGGAAGAGAATTGTTATTAGCTCTGTTACTGACTAGAAATATTTAGAAGCAAGATTAGCTTTGGAACATTGGATCATTGAATGAAATCAGTCATGACATCGAATGAATTAAGCCATGATTTATTTTTGCATTTTCATTTGGTGTATCCAATTCAATTGATCTTCTTCTTAAAGCTATACGGATGGGTGTTTGAGGAAACTACTGTTAAGACCAGGACCATAGTTGAGAATAGCGATTAAAAAATTAACGATTAAAATTAATCGTTAAAAATCTGGTTAACTATTTGATTTAATTTGTACTTTTTAGAAATTTAAAATTTTACTTTTAATCGTTAAAATTATGCATTAACTGATACAAAACTAACTTCAGTTAATTTTTTTCGTTAATTTTTGGCGAATGTTTACCTGTCCGAATTTGGGCGCAAAGGTTGCCCTAAGGACGAATGGGAAAAAAAAGGTTTCTAAGACTGCATGGGTACTTGTGTAAGAATGCAGTGAATAGGTCCAGACGAATACATCAAAAACAAAAGCGGAGCTGAGGGGAGTGACCGTCAAAATTTAGGAACGCACCCTCAGACGAGAAAACACGAAACCACGCGAAGACAATGTCCTGGAGGCCTCGTATGCCTTGCTCGGTGACATCTTGTCGTCGATACTACATAGTAGAAGCCGAGAAAGAAGGATCACCTTAAAAACTATGACGGATAACGTGGGGGAGGGGTTCATTCAAACTAACGTATCTGTTACAATACGCCAGTCTACGTATATCTTACTCGGCGACATTGCTTCGTCGATACATCAGCCCCTAGTGAATCGCGAGAAAAGGTGCGCAGGCGCACCCTCAGTAACTACCAGAACTCAACCGTTTCCACTAAAATTTTACGACTCTGAAGAGATACTTCACATAGCAATGTGGGAATTGAAATCAAAAACTAGCCTTAGAGCACTTTCTACCGCTCAGAACAATCTTTGGTGGCAAATTACAGACGCACCATGGTTCGTCAGAAAGTCGTCAGTTACATTCACTAAAACTTAAAAATCCCGGAATTGGAACTCCACCTCAGAAAAATAGCCAAATCCTTTCAGCAGGCACTAGGAAACCTGACCAACAACACTCTGGATACTAAATGGATTTACAACGAAAATCCCCAATTCAAATATTTTTAAACAAATGGATACGATGGAAGAAACTACAATGACAGTTTTCAGTATTCGCTTTGTTTGTAAAAACAAAAAAAAACCATCAGAGCCTCTATTACCACAGCATGCAACTTGCCAAAGTAACCGAAAAAGTAACGTTTAACGTAAAAGTTACTTTTTTTTAACTTTTACTTTTAAAAGTTACTTTTTCAGAAAAGTTACTTTTAACTTCAACTACTTACTTTTTATAGAGATTAACTTCAACTTTAATCAGTTAATTTTTTTCGGTAACTTTCCCTACTATGACCAGGACTGTATTCATGAACATTAGACTGGCATGTACAAAGTACGGGCTGAAATCCCTATAAGTCTCGGAAATGACGATCAATTTGTATTTGACAGCGTATATGAAAGATTTGTGTAACATTCTAATGGCTACATCATCAAAAAACTATATTTATTGTTTTTAGCTACAGTGGTAATTTTGTACACAGTAATAACTAATTTATTCACATTGGCATTGTGCCTTGAGCGATAGTTTTCTGTAATTATTTCGTTACGATAGATATTTCCAAATTCTTTCCATATCATCTGATAACTGATTGAAACTTTAAGTTCCACCCTTGCCTTAAGTTACAACTCTTAACGGCTATTTCTCGCTTTAATATGTTTTAGCTATATATTTTAAGTGCAAGCGTAACTTTGTCTTCGGAAATACATGCGTGAAATTGATGGGGCTTGAGTGATCTGGGTATTTCAGAAGTTTTTGAACTTCAGAGTGAAAAGAATTTCCAAGCAAGAAGAAGAAACCCAAAAGACCCATCTAGACTTCCTATCAAAACAAACACTTACCGAAAATAAAGAAGGAAAAAACCCATCGCGCCAGAAATAGAAGTGGAACGAAAAGAATAAGAAACCTCGACCACCCAGGAAGTATTTATTCATGGCCACGTTTCCGAATTCTCCTTCAATTTGCCTCGCAATGGAGTACGTGGGTACGACACCTACGTGGGGATTAAAACTGTGAAAAGTTTGGAGGAGGAAGAAGTGCCGTGAACTTCTCCAATTTGCATGCTCTTTCAATTCATTGGTCAAACGCTCTACAAATATCAGTGGGATATTTGTTATTCAACGATTGAACTCGGAAGTGGCCATATTCGTGCTGCGCTCAACACGTCGTCACGAAGATTTTCGCATTGCAGTAACTACAATTTAGCCAGACCATAATTGTACGAGAAACATTGTAAGAGTTATTAGGCATAAAATGTTGTAAGTTTAAGTAAAATAGCAACGACTCTTAATTTATAGTGCCTGAATCTAAATCTTAGTTGGTTCGAGGAAGGCTGGAGTGAAGTACGCGGATTACAGTACACGAAGTGCTCTAAAGGCACGTGAGGACCGATAAAACGATGAAAAGAAGAAAAATCTCTATCACTGCTTTGATAAGAACCCGAGCTCTCGGGATAGGAAGCCGCTATCCAAGCCACCCGATCTACCATTGAATTTTGCTAGAAAAAATCTTTTGTTTATCTTTCGAACACTTCGGTATTATTCCTTGCGAGGATAATGTTTCGCTAAAATTGACATTCGCGATATCTAGACCGATATAATGCTAGAATAACCTGGAAACCCAAAGGCTGGGTTTTATTCCAGACTTAGACATGGCTGTAATTTTTTTATTAGGATTAGAAGCTTGGGTAAGATTGTGCCATATAGCCTTACTTGTCACAGCACCTAAAATGTAAGTGTACTAATACGAGAACCCATTATAGTTCAGAGGTTATATGAATAGATCATTCGAATATCGAATTTTCTAAAGTATGAACAGGGCATTTTTTTGCACTGCTTATTGGAAAACGTTCTGATTCTTACGAACGAAGTACTTAAAACTAAAATCTTGCTGCGTGATAATCGGAGGCAAATAAAGATTGGATAGTGTAATTGTATTTGATTAACATTATCTTATGCAATAAATTATTATCACTATATAAAAAACTAGTGCTATAAGTCCTATTTTAAAAGGCTGTATTTGTAAAACTAAAAATGAGGAAATCAAGTATTTGAACGAATTGTGATATTGTAATCTATACACTGACGTTGGACTACCAAATTTATGTCATATTACCGATTTTACTTCCTGCGCACAACATTTCTTTGGACCCAGGAAACAGAGTGAATTGAAAGTGGGAGAGAGAAAAAGACACTTAGGAATGAATCTTTGTGAATAGTGGTAACAGATTTTCATACTTGACAACCTGGTATCTCATATTTTGTGCACAGTGGGTTTTGAAAAGTGAAAATCCTACATTTTCCTCACATTCCTTGTAACTGAAAGCCAATGACTAGTAACGACCGCAAATTACAGAATCTTCAAACCATGGCTAAAACACGGAGGGCATATAAACAGCCATATTTAGGTGTATCATTCGTTCGAGAGGCAAGAAAACCATGTATGTGAAACCCGGTCGTTAACATACATCATTGATTAGTTAGTAGGCATCAAGTCTATTAATTCGAGATTATCTTGCTCTTAATTGTTTTACGTGAAGTTCGCCGCGGTGTACTAGGATTATTTCTCTATTCATGTGGGCCTTAATGGTAACGACGTACTGAGATTGACTGATTATGAGCCGCAACTCAATGCAATTCATGCTTCATAGTCATCCACACTCCGAAATAAATGTGAAATAACGGAAGGACTGCAGCATATTAGGCTACCGACTTCCTGGTTTTGATGAATTCAGGGTTTTAGGATCACCCATTATAATAATTTTCCCTAGGAATTGGCAATATTTAGGGCATGGTATAATCTAAAAAAATTTAGAAATTTCTCTTTCATTTATAGCTTAGTTTAGAATAATCTTTCGTAGAGCTTTTCACATCACTAAAATAAAATGAAATTCCGCGCAATTAAAATATTTCTTTCTTCGTGAACAAAAGGCTACAATTGTGGCCTTGCTGGATAAGTTTTATCCTAGCCATTTATTTGTTTTGCTGTTATCGTTTGAAATGAATATTTTACCGACGCTCCTTCTTGTAAGAATCCTTCTGCTTCCCTTTCTTCTTCCATCTTTTGACTTGTGACCTCATGAGATTTCATCACAAGCAACAGCATTCTATCACTATCACTGGAGTCTACTTTCCGCAGTTGCGGGACACGGCAAGTGTTCCGCAGGAGATCGTTAACCTTATTAAGTAACCAGTGGCATCCAAGGAAGCACCCCTGTGGCTGGCGCGCTCGGGCTCGGGGACACACCCCGATCTATAGACGCATAGAAAACATCCCAAGGGGCTCATAAACCCCACCCGCTCCACCCTTACCAAGTGTGGCTGCCTCCTCCCCCCCCCCCCCCCCCCCCACACCCTCCCCATCCACCCAACAGCCAGCTGGCTCAACAATGGAATGCCTCGCAGAGGATGCGGGGGAAAGGAGGAGGCGGTGGAGGAGGCAAACCCTTTCCCTCCTCCCCTTGACTCCCTCGCAACCTCATCTCTTTTCCCTTTCTCCACGCCGTGTGCTGGATTCGTTTCAGAAGAGAGAAGTCCCGGAGATAGGTGGAATGGGGGGAGGATCTTCTCTGGAGGTTGGAGACGTCACAGTTAAGGGTGGCGGGGGAGAAGGAACTTTTTGGGTTCGAAAAGGATCACGGGAAACGAACGTACGAGCGACTTTGTGCTCTTTGGCGGCTGAATCCATCGGCTTGATGCTCGGCTGTTTGTGCACGGAATAAGAAAAATCGGAAACACGGGGAATGAAAGGTCGGTCCGAAACCGTCGGTCCCCTCGTCCACCACCCTCTCCGCCCGACGCCTCTCCCCCTACCTCCTAACCCTACAATCCTCCTCCTCTTAGCAAACTCCACTTCTCTCTTGAGTCCCACACGGAGCCAACGTCTCACCGCCTTGCGGTCCCTTGCTACCCCCGTACGGCCTGGCAGGAAGAAAAAGTACCCTTTCGAGAGTTTAAGGGAGTGAAAGGGTGGTGGTGGTGGGGAGTGAGAGAGTCGTGGAATTCATTGTTGTGCTCCGGGGGGAACGGGAGGAGTAGGAAGAAAGGGAGTTGGGGAGGTAGATCCTCATTATGAGGAAGTGCGCCAACAATGAGCGAGGGAAGGATGGCTTGGAAAAGGAGGAAGAGGTAGGGGGGAGTTCTTGAGGCTGTAAATCTTCCATTACATTACGATGGAAACCAGGAGATGCATGTCAGTATTCGAATCTTTCCTCCTTCCCCCGTTTGCATGGTTTCCTCCTCCCTCACTCCCCCATCCACGTACTTTTCTCCCTCCACCCTTCGGTTTCATTTGGGTTAAGAGCCCCCATCCGTTTCCTCCACCCACTTCCAGTTTTCATTCCTCTATTCCTCCACCTCTTTCAGTCATTCTTACTACCCCGTCCCACGACAAACCTCTCCATCAGTGTACCCTACTCTCCACCCCTTTTGGGCGAGTACAGACTCTTTCATTTTTAGCGGATCAAGTCTTTTCTTCCCCCTTTGGAAGAAGAACCCACCACACGTTTCCTCCTCTTCAAGTCCGTTCTCGGATGTGCATGCCAAAGGATTAATGGGAGGGTTGTGGAGAACGGGGGCTTGGAAAGGCACAAGGTTTGTGGAGATAGTTGTGTGGTCGGAATGTACAGGAATTTTCGAGATGGGGGACGGTGGAAGCTAAGGGATGCGTGGTGATAGTTGAGTAAAATCAATTGGGCGGACCGCAACTCGGCTCATCCTCGCGAGATGACGCAACAAGTTTAAAGCGCAATCCGCTGTGTGCGTTTCCTTTGTTTGTTTGCTTTTTTTTGTCTTCTTATTTTTTCGTGTAATTTTTGTTTTCCTTTCTTCATGACCAGCCCCTTTGTGGGAGGCACTCGCATCTGCGGCTTCGCTCTTAGGAGAAGGTCGATACGGGGGGAAGGAAAGGGGCAAATACTTTCGCATGGGCCCGTGTTAGGGCGTCTGTGCGATTGGGTGCGTGCCTTGTGCGTGTTTTGCTGAGTGGGCTACGTCACGTGCGCCGTCGGGAGTGCAAAATGCACACAATACCTAATTCTCAGAGCTCTGTGAGGAAAATAAAAATAGCAAACAAGCAACCGTGAGTCCACAAAGGCTCCCGGAACCTCCCTGTGATAAAAATTGAGGCCGCGCGAGCGCGAGCCGGGTTTCGGTTTGGTAGGTATCCGTTGTGTTCCGCTCTCCCTCCCTCCAGAATGGAGAAAACAAAGGGTGAACGAAACAAATGTCCTGCAAGACTGTAAATTTTACATCGCCCGACTCGCATGTTCCCTCGCTGTCTCGCGTCCGTAATATTAGGAGGAGCTTGGAAAATTAAACAGCTCGGTTCATTGAACGCGATCAGAAGGAACGCGAAACAAAAGAGAATGCAAGACCGGGATCCTTTGGCCTAATCCCTTTTTCATGTTCCAGAGCAATTGACGAAAGAATTTTTTCCCTTTCCGTACATGATGAATGAACTTTTTCCCTTTTCGTACCTACACCCCATGGGTTTACGAATATTTTCCATTTGGATTTCGCTAAGCAGCCAGAGTAGAAAAATTTAACGTGAATATATAAGTTGTTACTCGGTATCGTCTGTCACCTTGGAATTTGAGTATAACTAATCACACTGTGATGAAATTTTTTTAACCTCTCTTTGCTTCCATGCGTAAGATTTTTGTGTAATATTTAGTAATGGAAACAGTCGCAGGGACTGGGCATCCACAAAGATTGAAAGGGAAATTTAAGAGTTAGGAAAGAATTGACTTGATTCGGGAATGTCTTTCACACTTTGCGAAAAAGTAAATAGCTGGCGAATCTATTAGATCACTAAGAGCCGTTCTCTTCTCTTGCACAATAATAGAAAATATGTGTTCCATCCATCTTTGGGAAGAAAAAATCAGTAAAATTGAACTTGAACTTCTTTTGTAAATTGAAAAGAAAGTTATATAATGCATAATCAGTTCGTTGCAAATAGTTATCTGTGCAGAAAAATTTCAATGAAATTATGGTGAAACTTTATAACAAGCAGGCGTTATGATCATTTTCAGACCACGTCTGCCTCTTCCTTTCCTATTTTCGACAGGGTTTTGGTGTAGGATCGGAATATATATATTTCTTGTACGTAATATATTGTATCATGATTCATATATATCTGTTGATCATGGTTTTAGAATTTTAAGAATACCACTGATCTCAACTCTCTAAAATTGGCCAAAAATACAGGTTTCAATTGAAATTAACAGCGATAACAAACTGTTAGCAGAAATGGGAAAGGAAGAGGTAAAATATAAAAGAGCAACCAAAAATTAAATGGATAAATGGGAAAAAGTTATAAAAAGGTTTTGTAAAATCGGGAATCGAAGCGCTGTTCTTCAATTTATTCCAAAACCGTGTTTTTGAGCATGAGATTAGTATTCTTCATGATATCATAATTATAGGAGCATTACAATAGTAATATGTGAGGTTTTAGATTCAGCCAATGAGTCACGAATTTCTCTTGATCCATTCATTAGACTTTTAATGGGCTATGAAGATACTTCCATTTTATCCAAGATCTGTATAAAATATCCTTCGTAAGTACAGACATTTGGATTACTAGCTGGAAGATTTGATATCAACCATAAATCTATCCAGAGAACCCTTATTGGCTGTTTTCAGCCACCGACGTATGCGAAATTGAAGGTGGTTGAAAAATACATTCCATGTAAAGCTTGGTGTCAGGTTTGATTTCTCTGTGGCAACTTTATCGTTCTGCGCTCTCTTAGAAACAAAACAAGAATCAGCTACTTTCTGTTTGTCACGTAAATCAGAAACACTGAAAGAACGTCCTCTTATCGTGACATGCCAGGCAGGTTTATCTCATGTGCCCCGGAGCTCGAAGTCACTATCCCCCAATCGGATAAATTTTCCGAATATCTCGGGCGGCAAGGTTTTCAAAAAATGTACACGTTAACCTCCATATAATCTGACTGGTGTAATAAAGATTTTGTTTGGGTCCTCTCGCAGGGATGAAATGTCTGCTTTCACGGTTATCTATGAACATACGTCTTCGTTCCCCGGAATCTACCCAATTAACCTGGCTCGCAATCAGGGAAAAATTCATGAATTTCCGCGAAGCACCCTCGTTTAAACTGACTTTGCTCTCTCAGCAACATGAAGGACAATTATCCTTCGTTTTTCTGTTGTCTTCTCAACAAATATGCGTTTAAGTTATAGGTGCTAACATATATGAGCCTTACGTATGTGACTCAAGCACAAGCTAATCAAGCATATTTTCATAGCAAATTCAGAGGTATAAAGTGAGTAAAGACGCCAGATATAAAGATTAATGTTAGGCGTTTCAGATACAATAAAAAGTATCAAAAATATTTTATTTGATAATTACTTCTCTTTCATCACTGAGAAAAACAATAGGATTTACATAAAGATTTTATGCAGAGTTATGTACAAAGTTAAAGCCAAACAAGGAAGTTTTTTTTAAATTTAGAAGTCCGCAATCCAAGATATTGCCTCAGGCAACGCCACTGAACAGTTAATAGAGCGGCGTTAGCATTAGGCAGCGTAAGCTTTTAGATAGTCTTCGTTTATTAATTATTTATTTTTCCTTCACAAATAGGCTTGTAAAAAAGTTTAATTTTTGTTTGATGTTGTCTTGCAACACTTTCGCGAAGAAAATTTTATTACGAACCAAACATCTGCTTTTTGTAGTGAAAATAGTCGGAGTTCATTTTCTTGAGTGTAAATCTATTATCGTATTGAAATATCTGTTAACTTGTGTAGCAAGTTGCTTGGGAATATATATGCCAACCATGATAACGTGATATGAGGGGTGGAGATATTGAAATACATTCAGCGTGCATAAATTTAAGAACCTTTCAAGCAAGGAATTAACGATTAATATGAGAAACCGACCTAAAGTTCGTGCCTGGTCACGAAACGAACCACTATTCAAGACGTACGAACAATCTAAGGTTATGATGCATCTGATGGGTTGCGAATGATTTTCACTCGAAGGCACGGAAGTCAATGATTCAAGTTACTTTCATCTGCCGATTACTAAAAACGTTAAGAGCTGAGGCGAGTCATAAAGTCTTCTCACGACCTTGTTGTAAATGTGAGCATATCACGGAAAAACGTGAAAACATTGAGCGGCCGCATACGTTCGTGCATGAAGATAATTTCACCACTAGTAGGAGCAAACTTTTATATTGTCGTCATTCACTAGAGAGCACTTATAATCAAATCACGGAGTAATTTAGGCATATTTCTTTAAGAAATGACCAAAGGGGAAGAACGAAGACATTCTCCCTTTCACATGATGAAAAAATTCAGTTTCCTTTGATGAAAAAAAACTGGGGCAAAGGGTGTGCATATTCGCGTGCGTACGCCCTCATTATTTTTTTTTCTCGGGGTGCCATTAATGCTGGTTCCCAGAGGTCGAGATTATGAACCTGTTATCATGGAGCGATTAAGTGGTTGGCATACAATTTAACTGGAGATGCTTACCGTCTCGGCTGACCAAATTTCATTTTCCTTCACCCTCCTGGCATTGACAAACTTTCTGTAGTAGGTCAGTTCCACTGCATCTTTCCAAGGCCAAGGTCCTTCCGCTTAAAAAACACATTTTTTCCATTTCATCTCCGGAATTAATACATAGGATAGCATAAAAGTCAATACGATGTATTTAATAGATGAGATTGAGGTTAGCTACAGATTATGCTTCAAGCATAACCTGCCTGTCATATATCAGTGGAACAAAATGAGATGTGAACTCCAAGATTCGTAAATAATTTCTTTTCATTCATTTTTTAAAACCACTACACGGAGAGATATAATGTGTCATAACACAATCTGTTATGCCACTTTGCTATCGGACCGGGTACAGTAGTCGTATTGGTAAAACGCAGGCATGGGGACCCAAAGGTTGCGGATTCATTTCCTTCCTGGATTTGATCCGGATTAAGCTCAGGTTTAAATTGGGTTAAATGGTGCGATATGACCTAAGCAAATGCAGCACCTGAAACCTAAACACTTCTGTTGTCCTTTTATATCCCGCGTCATTTTTTCTCTCTTTTCTGCATATTCCTCTGCTAAAGTTTCCCTCCTTGAAGTGGTGAGCTTGAAAGGTAGTTCTCACCATGTAGTGAGCCGAACGGCAAATGGGTTCCAAACATTACGTAGGGAAGGGGGGGGGGGTTAATTTCTGCTCATTGTTTACCTAAATGATCTGGTAACCTGGGAATTACTCGATCAGCAGGGCTTTTACCCCTACCGCATTTGAGTACGGTATCCAGTCTGTTTGTTACCCAACACTCAGCCCTTGGGCTACCAATCCTATCTTCCATAGACCATACTTTTGCGAGCAGTTCACCTGAATGGCAAATGAAGCGCACTTCGTCGAGCAGTTGCACTCAATGGCGTTTATTGACTCATTTTGGTCGCCTGAGAGGTATCGGTCGACTTAGCTCACATTGACCTAGGCTAACAAGGGACGAAGCCCCGTACCACCGGGAATTGCTGGACCACGGTTAAGGTATCGGTGTGGGACAATGGGAGGTGGGATTGTTTGTGGGAACGGGAATAGGATGGGGGACGAAGGACAAGAAATGAGTCGGTCCTTCAGTGTAACCACGCTTCCTCCCTGAGGTGAAATTTCTCCTCTCTCTAGGTACCGGAGCGTGGGATTTGACAGAAAGAACAGCACTACTAGGCACGGTCGTCCGAAATGGATTCTGCGAATCGCTCGGGGCACGACGCTCAAACCATTTTGGAGTGCGCCCGGGTCGTCAGCTCTCCGGAGAATCCCGTCGAGGCTTTAAGGAGATAAATGCTAATTTTCCTAGACCACCTAAAGGGGCACTGAGGGGCGGGCGGGGATCACAATAGATTCGAACTACCTGGGTGAAACTACGTGGGTAGGTTCCGTTGAGGGTGCACGTAAAGGAGAATCAGAAAAGAGAGAAAAAGAGACGAGGATTTAATGGTGGTGGACTGTAACATTTCTGCGAGAGACCTCGTTCCGAGCGAGCGAGGAAAACTTTCAGAAGTCACGTAGCCGTTATCGCCGTTTTCGACTCGAAAATTAATGCCCTTCTCATTGAAAGAAGATAACCGGCCCCCCTGGGAGCGCCATTTGGGAGAGCACGTGGAGCTTGAATTTATTTGCTTTCTTGCGAACGGGTAAGAAGGCAATTTTAGAACACCCTATCGATGTGCGAACATATCCTGTCTGCTGAGTAAAGTTCGGAATGAGATCCCTTAGTTTTCGAATTGATTCAGGTGAACCTGGGTAATGATCGCCGACGTATATTTATATTCACCCAAAATTATAATGCATGTGTGGTGTAAAATTGGAAAAAAATGTCTTCCTAAATAAATTCTTTGGCCGGTTGATATGAATGTGGTCGTCAAGGGAATAATAATACATTCCCTTGAAATGCATATAGATGTCGCTGATATAAACCCACGTGAACATCAGTTTTGTTCTATTTCCCCCCAAGTGTGTTGTACAGAAAATTCTTGTTCTTAGTCAATAAAGTAAAACAATTGAGTAAACATCCGCAGTTTACATTAAAAGTAACACAAAAATTCAGCGTTACTCGCTCTTCATTTATGGCTACATCAAATTAGTGTTTAAGTTTCTTCTAACTCATATTTAGGACATGATTTTAGCATTGCAGTTATACCACGACAATTCTTAAATTGTCTTAGACTTTCTGCTGCAGCTTAATTTAAATGATTTAAATCCTTGCTCCGCGTTACGTATCAGATGAAACGAGCTGCCTTTCCAAAGGCTCTCTGTGCTTTGTTTAATTTTTCATTCCGATTCCGTTCACATTAGCGTGATAACATCACCTGCTCTCCACTACCTGTCGGAAAAAATGTCCAGAATAAGCCCAGCGTTATCAATGTAAAGAATGCCGCAAAGTAGCTATTGCCAGCTATAAAAAGGGAACGAAGACCGTATAATTTACGCCTTTGAGTGAGACCGTATCGGCCCTAGCTCGAAGACGGTCATTTAGTGGCGTGAAGAAAACCATCTACTACCAGCTGCAAATTAAAAGCTTGTGATCGGCCGTATCTTTGCTCCGCCTTTCTCTCTCGGGCAAAGAAAGGGATAATCTTTTTACTCTTTTGCATACATCGTTGGACACTAGCCTGCCTTTTCCAGGAGAAAACCTTGTTCCAAACTTTTCTGAGAACGCTCCTCAAAATAGTACATCTAAATCTAGGGAAGGAAAGTACCTGAGGGGTTCCGTCAAAATATGGCCATTTGACATTTAATCCGCGAACATGGGAGCATTTCCGGAAAATTGATTGATTAATAATGCGGTCTTCATGACTGCCAACTGGTAAAGTACAAGGTATTTTGAGAGGCAAGAAATGTGGAGAAAAGTACATTTTTAATGCTTTCACCCTCTTTTTAAATCTACAACGGAATGAGGTGAACCCTATTCTTCACTCACTCACTCAGTGATTCAACCCGAAAGTTGATTTTGATAGATGAGAGTAGAGCTCACCCCGGACTAAGCCACAGGCGTGTGAAATTCACACATTCAGGATAAGGGGGCCAGTTCCTTTCCCTGGGCCACCTGTGATTTCCTACGAAGTTCTGACACGCAGAAAAGTGAATCACGAGGATTTTAGGAGGGGTGTCCAGAAAGCTTCTTGCCCGGCTAACCCTTTTCTTTATAACTTAAAATATTACAGTGATTCTTTAAGAATCACTCTTTTCGCATTTTTTTGTCGTCTAGAATGGGCAACGGACATTTTTACAAAATCTGTCATAAATGTTTTCAGAGTACATATTGAGGATTTTTGTGGATACCCATCAGTGCGGAGAATCTTATCGTTCGTTCTTGAGAGCATGATTTAGATAAAAAAAACCCGAGACTAACCCGCACCGAATGCAGTGCAAACTCCGGTCAAAGGCTATGCTTACATCTTGACGCTACGCTAATTCTGTTCTTATAAATTTTCTCGAAGCAAGAAAAAAAATAAAAAATGTTAATTGAATAGCCTATGGCAAAGAGGGCAGTCTACTGAAAGTAGAATCTACTTGCACCTGGAAATACAATCGTAGAAGTAAGGAAACAATTCACCAGAACATATATCTGGAGCATGTTTCTTAACGGCATTGAGGCATAGATGACAGCAACGGAGAAGAAAAGGGTCGAAGCATTCGAAATGTGGTGCTACGGAAGAATGATGAAGATTAAATGGATCAACCGAATAAGTGATGAGGAAGTCTTAAGGAGAGTGGAAGAAAAGAGAAGTCTGGTGACAACTAGAAGGATACGGGACAACTTAATCGGCCATATCTTGAGGCACGATGGCCTGATGAAGAAAATCGTCGAGGGAAAAGTGAACGGGAAGATCGGAAAAGGTAGGCCTCGTATGAGAAACATGGATCAGTTTGTGAAGGATGTAAAAGAGAAGAATTACGTCACAATGAAAAGGTTGGCCGATAGAAGAATCGATTGGAAAGCTGCGTCAAACCAATCCTAGATTGTTGACCGATGATGTTGATGATGAAACATATTCTGGTGTAAATTAAATTTCCATTTGTTTCTTACCACTCTGAGGGATATAAAAAGGGTTAAGGTAACTTTCTCTCTTCCCAATCAAATATTCTCATATCTCTTTTTTATTCATTCACACTCCCACTCTTTCCCTCTTCTACACAATCTCTCTTCTACCCTTTCTGTGGGTACCCATTGCCGACTGGGCTTCAGCGTCTGAGTCTCTTGAAATGGGATTTCAGAACCAGATAGCTCCATCCGTAGCAAACTTATCTCGACTGATTGTATTTAAATAATGCGTGTCGGTGTCACACCGCCTTAAGCTTGATATGAAGAGCTGGGGTGTGCCACGTAATTTGTGTGGGGAAGATAGTTTATCTGTGTGAACGGGGATTGCTCGTTTCCCCAGACGGTGACGAGTAAAATATGTTTACCATCCAGTTCATGCTCAAATGAAGACATATCTGGAATCTCTTTTTGATTCATGTGAAGTTCGCATTCGAGGTGAAGTATTCTCCTAAGCTCAATAAGCGAAAAAAATACCTGTCCATAAAGTCGGGTTTTGATTCACATGCCCTCTTGTTATTAAATTAGAGACTGTATCATTTCAGACAAATTAAAAAAAGACTAAAAATGATGGTAATGTGCGCGTATTTCTTGTACGTATTATGTTATTTCATAATGAATTATATAAATAATATGACATTTGCAATTGCTCTTAACGTGTTAAGAGAACCAGTCTTATAATTGACACGATGAAGGGCAAATTTTTTTTACGGAATGACTTACTACGCAAATCTTTATGTTAAATGTCATGCATGAAAGAGTAAAAAGTGTTTCTTATATCAAGGGTTACTATTAGTTCTGAAGTGACCTAATTAATATTTTTTCTTCTACATCAAGAGCTTGTCATGTTAGACATATTTAGAAATCTAATTTTCTTTTTGTGAGACTTGAAAAGCTATGGAACCTTACATAATCTCTTTCTTCACATTTTGTGCTATCCTCTTTGAACCTAGCATTTCAATGGTCATTGAATTCGCTTTAAAGATGAGATGTAGCAATCTCACCTCGTACATTAATTTGTGCCAAATTTGAGCTCATTTTTTATTTTCACTTTTTCAGTTGAACAAAAGCCAGATCTCATCGCCACAGTGGAATTTCTTCTTAGTATTACAATGGAAACATTTTCCACGCCAGAAAAGAGCCACGCACATATGTAAGTTAACACATATTTTCTTGAAACATAATTATAAGCTCAATTGCTGAAGTCTCAACTATGTGGAAATTCATTTTCAATTAAGAAAAGGTACAATGTTTTTTCCACTAAAATATTTATTGGTACAAGCCAGCTTTCAACGCTACGGCGAAGAAGTACCTGATGAACCTGAAGATGACGCCGTGGCGTTGAAAGCTGGCTTGTACCAATAAATATTTTAGTGGAAAAAACATTGTACCTTTTCTTAGTTGTAACGCAGATGTTTTACTGCTGACGTAAGTAGCACCATGAAACAAGGTATTATGGAAATCAAATAGTTATATCAGTTTCTACACGTTCAAAAATTAAATATCTATACCTATACACCCACATTTTAATCGAAAAATTGCAGACATTATGGGTGTCGATGGTTAGGGAAACTTCCGAATCAGTCCCATAAAAGCAATATGAAGTTAGCTACCGGTAACTCCACCTCTCTTTCTTTCGAAATATTGATATCTTAGGAATAATATTTTGGCTAATTCTGATTAAGATTGATGCGCATATCTGACTCGGGCGAAAAGCTGTACTACTCTTTTTCTAATAAGTTATCCTAAGTCGTCACATGCGTCAATCACGTTAAGAGAGAAAAAACGGGCATCAAAGCCATTTGTGGCTGAAAAATTACGATTAGGTAACCGTATTTCTGCTCAAAACATGATGATTGCTAATTAATTGCCAGCAACATCGAGGTGGTAATTCCTCCTCGACAAAGTATTCACGACGAAGAACTGAACTATCAGAGAAAAGAATGGAACTGCTGATGAATAACGGTCTGCGATAAGTTTCACGTAGGCTTCTTTCGAACAATCCGTTTTACTTTCTGAAGGAAGCCGAATAAATGCAGCAAAACGTGTTTCGGCTTAAAGCGCATCGTGTATTGGATGATGGTGTGTGCGCGGAAGAAGATAAACACCTCCTAGTATTTACTCACTCTCTCTCTCTTCGAAAAACTTAGCTTGTTTAATTTCCCCGGGGGCAACTTTGATGCGAGCAAATATTCGGCTTTTGAGAGAAGCTGTAGAATTTACGACTTCTTTCATCGCTTTGAGTTCTCGGCGGAGCGTGGCAAATAGCGCATCCTACGAAAAGGAGAGACTGGCGGGTAGAACCACAAATTAACATCGAAATGACCCACACACACACAGCTCTCAAAGAGCCGCCGTATGAACGGCATGTTCCCTTAACATGCGAATAATTAAGCAAACGCTGGGAACAGAACGCATTCCGATTAAAAATTAATATCATGATGACAGTTACAGCTGGAAAATATTTCTCTGTATTGCTAACTATTCACTCAACCAGGAAAAGCAAGCCGAAATCACAAAACTCCCTGATTTAATACGCAAGTGATTAATTACTGAACTGTTTCAAAACTGTCCACGAAAGATCAAGTTTTAGTCAAATCAATTAAGTACTGCTAAGCCAAGTCGATGAGCTTCGGTAAATTTCAACTGGTATACATGGATATCGGTGAACTAAAATGTCTTATTTCAAGTATGAAGAAATTTAATAAATTATATGCTATTCACAATGCTCTTGACTACCGCTACCGGAATTATGTAAAAGGGAACTAGCTTTTCTGCAAGTAAACACTCTATTATAGGTATGCTTAGTGGGATGTGGTTTTATCCTTTTTTACGAAATTTGTATTTTTAAATGCGCTTTGAAAACGTTTTTACAAAATTCTTTGGTCGCTCTATGTGGTGGTGAATGCAAAATAACATCAAATCCTTACTTCTTGCTTCTTAAGCGAATGCGTAACAAAAACTTTCTTTCATGTTCCGTAAAGGCAGTGCAAAATGGAGAGAAATTGGAAAAGATGGATAAAAAAGCGATTATCCTGGATTCGATCTCTAAAATATCTTTATAATTGCCATATCTCCAAAATTTCGGGGTCACGGGAGGGAAAGTGCCTGACAGCATCAATCCGTTCTCATTTATATGCTGTCGCGTGACCGTGCAGTCCAAAACGATTTATATCGTGGCGTTTTGCATGCTAGACCAAATGTCTTAAACAGAGCAGCAAACGTCCTTCATGGCAATATAAACCAACCTCTCCCTCCCTCTCTCGCAAATTAAAATGATTTGAGCGCTACTTCAAAGGCCATATAAACCTGTTTTTCCTCTCCATCGATTTGAAAAGAATTTCTGAAATTTCAGCGGTGGGTATTTGGAAGCAATTGGGATTCATACATTGCTTAAATTTGATTTTATCTGTAGGTATATGATTTGAGGCTTAGGCCCACATCGCTTTGATGTTTGTAAACACTAGAGTTGTCAAAAGTATGTATTAAAGCTCGCTTGCATACCTATTGTAAGTGGACTAGATTTTTTACATAAAATTTGTTAATTGAAGATAATGAAGCTGATGTTGACATTATCTGGCGATAAGAAAATATTTTCTAATAATTTTGAACTTAAAATTTAATCCTGGTAGCTCATTATCATATAGCTTAAACCCACATTAGTCAAATCAGCTAAATACAAGCATGCATTCATCCAAGGTATAATGATTTTCGCTACTCTCTCACGAGTAATACTTCAATCGTAGCTTTCATCTCTTTAGTCACCATAGAGATTCACGCGCTGATTGTTAATCACATCTGATTACGGGATACACTGATTGCTGAATGTGTATCTAATTGGATTTTTCTGAGCCTCCCAGCCAGGTTTCTTCATCTTCTTCAACGTTTAATTACAGTATGCACAATTATTGGAAGCGATCTGAGTTTTCTCTGACAAAACGAAGTTGATTAACTTCCCAAAGTTTTTTCTTCGGCTCGTTCTCCAAATTCCCTGATATCCGAGATGTATTTCCAGCTGTCGACAAGAATATTTCACTCGCCTGCGATTCAGTTTTTATGCTAAAAGTGCACCACGAAATGTTCGCGAGGGGTGAATATAGACGGTCATCGTAAGTCCCGTCACCATTGACCCCTCTGGGTAAGAAGGAAATTTACGACGTGCTCCTCATAAGGATTTTGGGATCGAGTGAGAGGTCGTGTAAGCGGGTGCGGTCAGGTCGGAAGGAAAGCGAGTGCGGTTGGTCCGGGAGCTGCACCCAGCGACGTCGAACTGATGCCGCGGCAACTCGGGGAACTCGTCTATCGCCCTCGCGAGTGAAATCGCTGAGCCAACGCTTTTAGTTTTCGGTACCGAAATCGTCAGGCCCTTCGCGCGATCTCCAAATGCTTGTGACATAAATGGTTGTCATCGCGTTAAAGAGTGAAATCGAGAATCCCATAGCGAATTTTAAGCTACCACCTCCCATTAGCGTAAAACGTTTAGATGTGTGGCCTCTTGTCCAGGGCGTTGAAAATTTCCCTCTTTTGAAAACTGCTCTTTTTCTCGACAATATTTGTTTTTTAGTGTCACATAACCCTTTCCCACGCTCAGCAGAAGTAAAATTTTCCGCTCGGTCTAAAATATTAAAGTTCGCGGGGAGGTGTTGAAATCGAAGTTCCTTTCTAGCGCAGGAATTGCGGATTTCACTCGCAACTTTGCCTTTTTTTAGGCTATTTCATAGTTTTTTCCACTAAGAGTGGTTAAAATCTGTAATTTCTGCGAGATTTGCGTGATTTCACTCTAGTGCATTTAGCACAGAAACGACATTATACCTTACGCAGGAAGAGTGGAGAGAACCCCCGTCAGGGTAGGAAATAAAAGACACCAAGGGGCCCAGCGTCACTTACGATGGCAAGAATATGCTTGTTGATGTGTACTCCACCCCGCACTCTGCAAAGAATAAGATTCAAATGGAAGCGTCTACCAATGCCGGGATTTTAACCGGAGTCCTCAAGCTGGTTGTGAATTAATTTATGTGCCGCACCTACTCGATATTCTGGTAGCGTGACATTGTTACCCTAAGGGCTTCATTTTTGCTTCTTCCGATTCCTCACTAGCGAGAGTGGTGTTAAGGCGTAGTTGTGTGAAATATCCCACGTATATATGAACTATTATTTCTGACTATGTTGAACAGATTCAGGATTGATATAGTGGTAGGAACATGTATTCAATCAAACAACACTGCTACTTTTTAACAGAATTTTAAAATTTTTAATCATAAAAATTGCCTTACTGTGGAAAGATGCGAGCCGTTTTTGTCACAAAAACACTTGAGAGCGAGGGCTTTTGCCCTTTCTGAATGGTAGATATAGAGAAGGCAAGTTTAAGAAATGCGATTACCTTCATTTTTGGCATGAATAATGCAATTTCGTTAAAGTTACTAATACCCCTAATGATGGTTGTGAGTAGTTGCACGTGACCCTGATATCTAACATTTGTCCATGAAGCAGTAGTAATGTACCTCATAGCTGCATGTAAGAAGTGAGTTCTTGGTGTCTTTCACCCCCTGCCACCCACCCTCGCGGTGGCTCGCAGGGCATTACGTAGACGTACTTCGTATGTGAAAGATTCCAGGATTTGAACAGACAATCCTCGACTTTCCCTGATTTATTCTCATTATTTTTGATCTGCCAACCCGGGAAATACACTTGTTCATTTCGTACACTGCGCTCCTGACGGGATATCCAGAGCCCTCAGCCCCTCCAGAGCCCACGAGACGGCGGCCAAGGAAGCTCTTTCCGTAACTGGCATTTCAGTTCGCCTTCCATCATCGGAAGGGTCGATCGCATACCGCAAACGACCTTTGGGACGCCGGTGACTATCTCGGCAAGCTGCCGTTCCCTTTCCCCCCCATCTCCATGCCCCAGGGACTTGGGGCCCCGAGGGAAAAAGCGAAATATCCGTCCCGGACGTAATCGATCGCGAAAGAATGATCCCGAAAAAGTTGTTAGTTCTCATTGTTCCGTCCCGCTTGTCGGAGTTCATCCATTTAAAAAAACGGTGCCGTAACAATGTGATAGGAAACCAGACCTACGCCCATGTGAAATTACGTCCCAACCCACCTTTGAATGTCGGCTCTCTTTAGTAATGCGACCATGTACACTTGGATGCAGAGTTCCACAACACGAATTCGGCGACTATTTTTCACTAAAACAAGTTTACTGATTAAAATGATCCCTATTCATTCGTTGACTTCAGTAGCGACCGACGGTTTACATTCCGCATAGAGAATGAACCCTGCAGCGCAGTAATTTGATACGTTACGTTAACATTTAATCGCGGTTTCAAATTATCGCGGAGGTAGGAGCACGTAATTAAATACCGAAAATACCTTTTCGGAAAGAGAATGAGACGCGAATGTTAATGATGAAAAATTAAACGAGATGCAAAGTTGTGGCTATGAGCAAATTATTAAAAGCTTTTGTGTTTGGTATTTATTATTAATCGTCTAGACGGAACGTCGGCGAAATGTATTGAAAATGCCAGGAAATGCTTTGAATGCTTCGGCGAAATGCTGGTAAACTGGTATTCATATGTTTGTATCCATACAGTTGAAACAAACTCACTCATTGTATAAGAACAGCTTCACGTAGTGCTGCAGTGAAATAAATAAAAATATTTCTAATTTAAAAGCAGTGGTACAAACCGGGAATCACTTCCAAATTTTTCGCTTTTTTAAAAATGTGGAATCCATCTCGAGTTTAAAGTAATGTGCACCCCTTGTAATTTTGCTGTTGAAAATGTCCAAATTTGAAGTGAGAATAAAATCTTCATTTTTTTACGGGAATCCGGATGCAAATTATTTCTAAAACGACCATTTAAATGATTTCAGAATTTCCTGAAATTATCTGCAGCTCAGTAAAAGTCTTTTGTGTTCTTGTGATGAGACTGCGAGTCTACCAGGGAGATTTCCTGAATGGAAGGGTGTCTGCTTAGTCATAAAAGTTGGGACAACTTAAAATGTCTTTAATGTTATGGTATCAGTGGAATTCTTATTTTCTTATCTTCAGGTCGTGTTCGCCACTAAGGGTCTTATTTGTCATCGGTGTTGTGATACCTCCGATGAGATACTTGAAATTAAAAAAAAAAGAAGAAGCTTACCCTTTATACTTGCGTACAGCATAAACCTCCTACTTTTGGTACCGTGTTCTTCATTTCCTATTCGACCTTGGTCATAGACGGTGATTTCGTGAAGAACGGTTCCTGTTCTATCCTGCATGGGCGGAAAGGGAAACAGCCACGGCATATCGGACTGTCCAGCGTGATTATCTCAGCCGAAAAAAAATGGCGACTCCCATGTTTTATTCACTACGCCGAAACCTCGCTGCGGTCGCCGAAGTGAATTGCTGAATAATGAAAGACGGAGATAATGGATGCAAATCTTCCAGCACGGCGGAGAAACGGGTGATATAAAGCATTTCCGTCGCACGGCATTCCGTGAGCGCTCGCGATGTTGTCCGAAGGCGCGTGTCGGAATGCCGCAACCGTAGCCAAAACACGTGAGGTGGTGATGACCGTGAGTGGAGTCTCGCGGGCGCGAACGGCAGACTCTCCATTGTGGTTATGCTTCAAGTGCAGTCTGCTTCTCTACTCGGATCGCGAAAAAAACTTGTTGTAGGAAGGGACCAAATTGGTGGAGTGAGGGTGGTAGTTGGTGGGAGCCGTTGCCAGGAGTTGAAACCAGGACCTTCCTCATGGAAGCCTCTCTAGTAACAGCACCTGCCTTTCGTAATTTATCGTGATTGCTTAAAAACTTTCTTATCGCTTCGGGAAATGTCTTACAAACGACGGATCTCTCACGATTTAATACAATATGATAGATACCCTCTTCCGAGGTAAAAGTGCACTCAACCCGGCTCACTCGCCTATGCTCCAACTCTTACTCTCCCGGTTACCTAGTTCTCCGAAAATATATGAAGACTTTTAGAAAACGAAGCAATGTATCCTGAATGCGCAACTCAGAGGACTAGTGGAGCGTAGGTTTTCGCAGCGAGGAGAATTCTTACGGGAGCCGCCGCATATGGAGCTTTGTCGCCCAAGCTTTCGCGTCCATTGCAGGGCCGCATCATCAGGGTAAATAATTCTTCTTAGGTTATTTACCCTGATGATGCGACCTGCAATGGACGCGACGCTTGGGCGACAAAGCTCCATATGCGGCGGCTCCCGAAAGAGACCACTGCAGAGGACAAGGTCGGGAAATAATAAATCGTCCTTTCAAGCGCTAAAGACACTGCAGGCTGTAAGGGAATACGTAAGGATATAAAAGGCATGGGGAAAGTGTTCAAAGAATCTCGGCCTCAGTATTAGCCTCTTCGATCAAAAGGACACCAAGGGGGCACGTCTTAACGTCCCTTGCAACAGAAGGCGTGCTGAACCAGGAATGCTCTCAACACGGTTTCTAGGTAGCGAGTCCATGATGAAATTTCTGACTAAGACAGAGGTAACCGTTTAAACAGGATATGTTTAACTCATAGGATATCAAGTTAGGAAGAGAATAAAGTGAAGAGACGGAATAATGTGCAACGGAGCGGACGGAAAACATGGTAAGGAGACCTAAAAACTGGCGCAGAGCACGAGGCGAAAAGATTACGAAATTTCTCAGGTTGAACAGCGCTGGCCGAGTCGCTTATTATTTCAAGCACTGGCACTTGTTATGAGCGGATGGAAGAGAGACGCAAGCTCGTGCGCCCACTAAGTTCCCTCTCGTTAATGGTGCACCAGATGGGCTCAGGGTGTCAACACCGTCCCCTCACCTTCCCCGGATGGTGACTCACCTGTGTTTCAGGGTCCACGTTCTCCGGGATGATGAGGAGAGCCCTCTCGGGACACTCCACAGTCCTCTTCCCGCCTTTCCACTTGCAAGCGCAAACGGTGGGGCAGGCACCCGCGGCCCCGCTCAGCGTTGAACCGAGGCGGGCCCCCGCGAGGCATAGCTGTAGTAGAAGCACCAGGAGGAGACGACGGGAAGCGGACATGGCGGTGGACCAGTGGGGTCCAGTTTCACGTGCCAACGTCATCGTGAAGTTCAGAACAATTTTCTTGGTCCTTTACGTGTATTATTGACGAAGCACAAATTTTTCCTTGAGGGTCCCTCCTATGATAAATGATTTAGCACTTGATCCTTGCCTTCTTCCTCACCCCAGAGAGTATAGAACCTTGTAAGGATTGAGGCGCGGAAGGATGCTTAAGGATTGTAAGGTCAAGGCGATGCGGCTTTCCCTTAAAGTGGAGGTCGATCTGATTGTTGTCACCGCACGATCCACGCTAGCGATATCCACTGAGCACTGCGGTAGCGGGCGGGGACAGCTTTATCTCAGGTATAACCTTATTTTCCTTTAGGTTAACGCATAAACCTCATGAAGGGGGTGGTTTATGATACGCAGTTGATGTCGGTTGTCGTGCGCGTAACAAATATTACTCGCGGGTGAAGAGAGTTGGATTTCTCTCTGAGTTCTCTGCTATTTCTTAATTGATGATGCCTTTCGTCGTCTTGGAAGTAATCAAGGAAGGAAGACGCTTTCTTTCGATCAGTGAGAGGAAAATCACGGAGAATTGACAATGCACTCGCGCACTCAAATAGTCTCGAATGGGTTCCGACGGGAAACACTCTCACACAACACGTTCACTTTGCGCGTAGAACTGGAGATTTTTTCCCGTATCTTTGGTAATGTATCGCGTGTTCTTCGCACCCTTATCGGAAATCATGCGTGCACGGACGTGATTTTTCTCCGCAAGAGAGCTGGGCGATTTGCTTTTTAATCGCTAAGATCTCTCACTTTCCTGCCCAAACGAGACATAGGCCGCCGCCCTGGTGGTCTCAGGTGACTCGGTCCGCCTGCTACCCCTGGGCCTCCTCTTCCTACCGCCCCTGACTCGGCCCTGCCTACGGGGATGAAACCTACTCGCCGCTTCTCCCGTTCGCGGCGTCCAAATTCCGACCGCCGGAGCCGCCTTCATGGGTGTCGATGGCCCCTGGGGTCATGGAAGCTTTCCCAGACCCCTCCCTCAATCCCAATCACCGCACTGACAGCAAGCGGGATGCGATTGCCAATAATTCCACTAGGGTTTCCGTGGTATGAGTGAAGGTACCACTCTAATTGGCGGGTGGTTCTTCGCGGTTATCTGCAGTGTTTCAAGGCAGAAATTCCTTCGGTCCTGAGCTCTAGTGAGGTTTTAAAACGGAGTTGGTGACCTGGGTGAAGTATTGGCGATGAATATTCCGCGGTTTCTCACGTACAATGTTCCCCCCCTCCCCCCCTGAGCAGGAGCGTTTTCCCTTTCGCAAGGGGAGAAGCCGAAGTCTTGCGGTATCCGGGCTCGACACCGCTAAGAGGCAATTTCCCAAGCCGAGAGCGGGTGGTTCTCTTCTCTCCCTTTGATCTCGCTTAGGAGGGTGGCAAGGCCGTTGCCAAGGTAGCAATCAATCAATTAATGGCTGTAAGCGTGTTGATCTCCTTTCCCTTCCACCTCTCGGCCCTTCTCTATCGCTTCCTCTCTTTCCCCTCACGCGCCTTCTTTCTGTCTCGCGTGATCGATAAACGATTTTTTGGGTGGATACTCGAGCACCAAGCGAGATTTTGTTTTTCAAACAGCCCCCCTACCTTACCCAAATGCCTACTCTTTCCCCCCCCCCCCCCAAGTTAACGAAGGGTTCGTAAAGTGATTGGGTTCCGTGACCAAGTGTACTTTCGCTATGGAATTGATGGCGAAGGACTGGTAAATACGTGTTATTTCTTGATGGAGTTTAATGCCCCATAATACCCTTGTGGAGTCCTCTTAATTCTGGACAAATCACCGATCAATTCCCTTCGGGAGGAAGTCGTAGATTTATCCGAATATATCCTTTTTCTCTCTCTCGAAACAAGAGATTGTGGACTCGCGACTATTATTTTTTTTATTGAAACCACCGGGTCGACAAAAGATATTTCTTCAGATACGAAGCCACCACCCTTCGAACAGGAATGTCAAATAAATTTTACCAGGGGTTTTCTTTGCTGAACGCTAGAAAAACACCGGAAGGGACCGATGAGATCGGGATCTTTAAAACGCTACGGCGAGCGGAATGGAGGATGCACGGGCGCATCGACGGGGATCGGGGCTCGTTAGTCACTTCATTCGTCGCTGTCGGTACATCCAATGGGGAATGGGAAGGGAACCAGGGCTGAAACGGAGCGCACGGAAAAATCACAACACACGCCAGTTCCGACGACTCCTTCACAGAGCTCCCGTGGGGTGACAACACTCGGGACTCGAATCCACTCGAGCGTCCACAAGAGAGTACGAAACTTGAGCGTGACACGCCGGTGGGCGATCACACCGGAATCGAGAGATTTTAACGGTCACACATCCGTCTCACAGTTCGGAGTCCCAAATGGGGTCTTCGTGTGCGAGGGTGGTTTTCAGGGTGTCGTCGACTATTTCGTTTCACCCCGCGTGACACGCACCGTGGGAAAGGGATCCGATCCCGGACTCGGAAGAGTTTGAGAGAGATCCCGAAGACGACGTCCGGAAGCACCCGCGTCGCGGCACGAAACTAACCCCCGTTTGTCGGCCGGTCACCACTTTTTCCATTTCACGTCACCATCCATGCGTTGTCACACAAGCTGGAGGGGGTGGGTGGGCTCCCCTTATCCATCGGCGGAGATGGTGTTGCAAAAGGTGGGAGGGTGGTTGACAGTGAAGGGGGGGAGGAGGTTTAGGGAGGACGGGGGCGCAAATAACTGGGGGGGTGCGGGGCGCCCCCTGAAAATGAGGGACAAAGCACTGCGGACACGCATGCGCCCTGGGGAACCCTTTTTTTATTATTCTCCCATCTCGAATACTTAAACTGTCTCTTTTTGAAAACAAGGGTGTCGCGACCCTGGCGTAAGGAGAGGTACCACTTCCTCCGAAGTTGTCCTCGCGACGGGAGTGAAATATTTCAGGATTTTTTTCTCCCAAAGATACAGCACGTCCCTTGCGTATGGTATAGCACGAAAAAAATCCTTGCGAACACTTTTTTTTACTCTGCACGGCGAATAAAAAAATTACCCGGATGGAGATGCACCACAGGGATCGTCCAGGGTTATACCTTCCACTGGGGAACGGCGGAGGAGACGGAAAATTTTCCGCCGGCGGCGCGGGACGTCGCACGAAGTTGGCACAAAGTCGAGATTGGGGTTCGTGGTAGCTCCGGCGGCTCGATGCTCACCGCAGCGCTCTCCGTGGCGGACTGAGGCAGCGGTCGTGATTGGGCGGCGGAGGGAGCCGGAGGAGGGGAAGGTCTCCCACCCCTCCTGTAACCCTCCCCTCCGCTGCCCTTTCCCCTCCGCCGTGCCACAGACGGGAGTGCCCCCTCCAGTACCTCCCCCCCCTTCAGCTCCTCTCGTATCCTCGCGTGCTGTGGACTGGGGAGCGTTTCGTGCTCTTCGGGGAAGGAGAAGGAGGCTGTGTAGAGTGGGGGAGGGTGCGTTTTCGGCGTGGGCGGGGTGCGGCGGGGTCTGGGCGCCGCGAGGGTGGTGGAGGGCTTCCTGTGCCGTCGCCCACAGCGCCGCTGACGTCCACCGGTGGAAGTCTTGGTGCCCCGTGCACTCCCCAGGGCCTCTCCTGAAACTCTCGGGAAAATTAAGAGAGCACGGGGGAGGAAGACGCGGGACCTCGTACACCCGTAGCGCCATCCCGTCTGCGTCTCCGAGATTTGCCCCTGTGTTATGGCTCACCTGGTGGAATTGTTTATTCCTCGCTGTGCATTCGGATGCCTTAAAACGCCTAATTATTGGGCCAGATTCTTAGAACAGTGCTTATTTCTAAATTGATTCCCGTTTCATTCTTCATGCATCTTGCCTGCTCCTAAGTGTCAGAATTTCGTGTTACTTGATGTAAATAGACTGGTTTCTCGTAGGAAAGGATTTAAAACTCACTTACGGAGTAGTCCTGCCTCGCAATGACCCCTTAGACAAAATCTCTCAGAATACAATTATTCACGCCAAAAGCGAATTACTTTCTTTTTCAGTCCTTCATATAACATCAGGGGGTCGTGGTGGCCTAGTGGGTAGAGTACTGGCTACTGACCGGAGGGTCCCAGGTTCAAATCCTGGGCAAGAGTCTTTCTAGACACCCCCATCTAAAATCCCCGTGATTCAGTTTTCTGAGTGTCAGAACTTCGTAGGAAATCGCAGATGTCCCAGGGAAAGGAACTGGCCCACCTACACTGAATGTGTGAATTTCACTCGCTATTGGCTTAGTACGGGGTGAACTCCACTCTTACCTATCAAAACCAACCTTCGGGTTGAATCACTGAGTGAGTGATATAAGCTCCGGTGGTACTGGGAAACAAGCTCCCGATACTTCCCTGATGAACGTATTTCACTTAATGTTTGGCTAAGTACATAGCGAGCGTTATCCTCATATATGAATTTAGCCATAATTTCGGAGGAAAATTTATTGTCATGATTGGCTAAAGGTATTATCCCAACTGTTTCTTGTAGAGATGGATAGCAGTCGGGCAAGGAGTGGAAAGTAATACAGTAATTATCTTCCTTAGTTATTTTTCAGGTGAATTTTTCATTTCGATTACCCCAATTCATCTCGTTGCAGCTAATGTACCTACCTATTCAGGAAATTTCCTTCTCACACCATTCCTTAATATTTTTTTGGAGCACCAGCATTTTTTTGGACATATGGATGCAAAATTTTAGGCATAACTCGATATTACTTCTTTCTCGTGAAACCTAAGGAAAACTTACTTTGTTATAAACAATTGCGAAATATTGTAACGTTGCAATAACATAAACCACAGTTGAAAACCCTTGGGTTGCTCTTAATTGTGAAGGTAGAGCTAACTAAGACCTGATTCCAATGATGCGTGACATTTACTCTTGAAGCTAGGGAGGTACGTTGTATCGCTTGTGGTTTCCCAGACATTTAAGGAAAATCACACATTGTGGGTGTAGTTGGACTTAGCCATCATCTGTTTTTTTCAAGTTTGTTTCCAAATTAATAGGTGATTCAGACCTGGAGAAAGGCTATTATAATGAGAAAGGAAGTGAAAGGAGGAAAGGGGAAGAGAACCCGGTATCGGCATTAGCCTGCTCTTAACAAATAGGCGCCAAGGGGGCCACTGCTTATCGTCCCATCCGACGAATGGGGTATTGCACTCGAATGTTCTCCACTAAGGACTCGAGTATGGGCTGGTTTGCAAATGAAAACTTGGTATTTTCCACTGCCGGGATTCGAATCCCTTCTGGCGTGAGACCAGTTCTCTAACCACTACACCAACCCGGCCTCTACTGAACTTTGTAAAAGAGATCTCTCCCAGAATTGAATCCGCGGTCCATGGTTGATAGTCCAACAGTGTCGTTAAATGTCTACCATGCCGTCAAATCTGCTTCAAACATTTTTAAGGGGAGTTTTTATCCCTTTTTATTCATTATATAGTGATATCCTGCAGCAGAATATTTTATTTCACACTGTTAAACAAATATAACGCATGGGACGAAGTTTGAAGGCAGCATCAGAATTCTATGTTACATTGCATACTTCTCGACAGCAATTTATGCTAATTCATACTATTTCATAATATGCAAATGATGAACAATGAAATAAGCATTCTGCTATAATAATTACATATTTCCGCTTAAAGTTTTCCTATACCATACCCAGATGTGTAAATATGATAATGATAATAAATATCGACACATTCTCGTAAAGAAAATTTAATGTGTAAGGAAAATTCTGTGCGCTACAGGACATTTTTGAAAAATATTATGAAAAACATAATCTTGCATTTTTACGCGCACCATTAAGAATCTTGAGGTGCAAAGTCATTTCTCTGTAACATTTATCACGGTATTTCACTCAAAGCTCTTCTCTAATGTTTCATAACTTTCGTCGAGAGTTATTCTATAATGTTGCGTAGTCAGGAGTGTGACGATGATGTAATGTAAAATAACTATGCTATAATTTAATTAATTGGAACAGCACACAGGAGCCAACGTTTAATTGGTTATAGGTGGAAAGAACCAAATTTATGTTTCAGCATTGTGCGATGTTTTCATCAGAAAATATGCCTGCATAGATAGCTTAAAGTTGATACACCAGTAGTGAGGTTACCTCCAAAATGGAAACCAATTTTCCTTGTGAATAATGCTAATATTCTAATGAGTTGGAAGTATTTGGTGTTCTCAACGGCCGTTTGTTGGTGAAGATTGATAAAGGTTTAACGTCACAAGAACGGATTTCTCCAGTGGGGCTGTGTTTGAAACCGTCAGGATTATCTCTAATAGGTAACCAAGGAGTCACGTGGTATAAACACGTATGCTTCGTAAATTTGGTGTGTTAAAACCGCTGATTGCAAACTTAGTCTTTGTTTACACTTGTGCTATGTCTCAGCTGGTGGCTCTTTAGTTGGAAAAGATGAGAAAAACTCAAGTGAAAACAATTAATTATACCAGAACTACAATGAAATCTGGGAGAAACACATTCCTCTGAAACACTCCGTAAAAATTGTGAGGGAACTCAAGGGAGGCAAGGTGTGTGTTTAAAAAAAATACGACTGTTAAACTCCCTAGGAATATAACCACTTTCTTTATTGCTTAGTGATCACGCTTCTTTATCTGACCTGTATGTTTTGATTATGAAACACTTATTCATGTTCGACAGTCTTCGCTGAATCTGTGGAGAAAAGGACAATGAAAAAGTTTTAAAAAAAGCGTGGAATTTGGGGGTTTTAGATCAAAAAGATAACTGGTGGTTTCAGGCGCAACTTTATGGAACCTATTCACGATCGAAAAGAAAGCTTAACTTTGTCTTTCCACGTAAATTTATGGATGAACGACCCGAATTTCGACGTCCAACCCACTGATGACGTTGGACGTCTAAACCCGGGTCGTTTGTTAGTAAACTTATGTGGAACGACAAAGTTAATTTTTCTTTTCAATTTATAAAGTAAATATATGGTTTCCTCAAATGAATTGAAAAACTCTTCCACATATGTGAGCCTTTATTTTTTCCAGGTGAATTTTTATTTGTTGAGCCATAGAAGTGACTTTATAGGTCGATTGAAAAAACATTGCTTTCCCATCAAGAAATCATATAGAATATGGCGCTAGTGACAAACACGGGCTATATTCAACCCCTCGTAGCTGCAATCGGTGACAAATACCGTAGTATGATTTTCCAAAACGGTCAAATATTTTGTGGAAAAATTAGAAATGTCAACCGTTTTCTTGCACATATTTGTTGCTCCATCAGTCCCCTATTCCCCGGAGAATATTTATACCTATTTGTTTTATCTTATAACCAAGCTCGTCCGCGATTAAGGAGATATCACAGATTACTGCCTGGAAGGGAATTTTAATAACTTTATTATATCCGCCCTGTGCTTTGTTTTATGTGCAGATTGATGTACTATTTATCCCTGAGTCAAAAGCCTGGTGACGTTAATCAAGGCAAAAACGGAATTGGCATCAACTAAATAAATCAGCAATCATTGCGTAGTCTATTTCAGTGAATTCCACAGGAAGGCAGGTATAAAGTTTTGTTAAAATATTTATAAACAAGTGGAAACACTCAAGATTTATGATTAAGTGCAGAACTTTTGCGGTTCTCTCCCAACTTCAGCCATTCATTCAAAGGTAGTAATACCAATGAGATGGAGTTGTTGAAGTGAGGCTTGTCATATTTTCCCTATAGATTCACTGTCTAATGTTAGAGTTTTAAAAATTGCACATTTTTATTCGAATAAATTTTTCTGAAACATTTTGAACGGCTAATGTCAATGTAACACTTTCCACAATCCGTTGAAAATTAGCTGAAAATTTTCCCGAAGGCTTCAGGCTGGACCAGTGGGCAGAACTTTCGGCTCTTGTGTGGCACTTTTATTCATTCGCCACCTATTTATACTATTTCAATTATTTTACCATCTCAGTAGCCATCAGTTCAACTTATCTGGACACAAAATTTGCAATACCCAAGGCAACTCCTACAAAAAAATTGATTTGTTGTTTTTAAAAGTGCAACGGATTATGCTCCCTTTAAAGGGGTCATTAGGCTTTGGAGGTAATAATGCTGATGCCGTTGAAAATTATTGATAACTCCGTTGCAAATATCAGTTTATTTACGTATATGCACAAATGATTGGCTTAGACAAATTGAGAATATGATTAAATCTAAGTAAGTTTCTGTGATTGTAATAACGTAATGTGAGGGCATTCATTTTACAGAGATAATATTTACTTAAATACTGATTACATCATTTTCAACTGCTTGTGCAGCAAAGCCTCCTTTGCGACAAGTTTACATAGAAATTTGTAGTTTTGAACGAGCAAGCACGATGCCAAGAGAGGATAGATTGAAAAAACCATTTAAAGAGGTGAGTCGATTGGTTTACATCTGATGGTTGACATTTATTGCCTCCCACATTGTGTTGAGTTGTACTTCAATTCGTATCATAGATAATCAATTTTGAGCGTACCACGCGCCAGTGACCGTATCAGTAAGGGCAGTTTACCTTTTGTGCTTCTCTTATCCGTTTGGTTGGCTAACTAAAGTTTCATACTATTTTTAAAATCTATTCTTTTCGTTTTCTTATGTATAAACTTACGAAATCACTCAATAATCAATAAAAGAATGCAGTAGGAACCAAATAGATGATTTTCTCTGTGATATCTGTTTGAGATTCAGTTGAATTTGTGCACATCCAGTGAACTGTCACCACCGCCTAATGCGAATGATTTTCTATTGAGGTCTAGATGTGGTTGTATTTTTCCACCTTTATTGTTCCATATTCGACAGTTTAGCCTTCATTTATTTCATTGATTGGAATTAGAAAAATGACACCTTAATAATCTTTGTCCTAAGATGTAACATTTCGGTGAACAATGGTTATGATCGCCTGAAAAAATCTCTCTAATTCATTTATGACTCTAAAAATAACAAATATATACCAAGTATGGGAACGGCCGGTTGTAGTAGCCATACAATTAGGTTTTAAGGCATGCGAAATGTTTACGGATGCATCGCAACAACTTAGAACATCAACGCAATATCTTTCTACCTACCTTCATGCTAAACCTAATCGTAGGATAAACCTAAAGTCCTTCCGTTAAGGTAGGATTGAAACGTAGGACCATTGGGTTGCCAGACCGTCGCTTTGCCATCCTGACTGCGGCAGCAATATCAAGATAGAATTATACACTTAAAGTAGTAACACTTGTTCCACGTGGGAAAATCTTTGTGAATTGCCACAGCAATAGGCGAATTTCTTGTGCGCCGCAAATTTTCCCACAACTCCATTCACTGCGCCTATGCGCACGAAGGTGCATTTTCCTCGGAATCCGATTATGGACTCGCTTTTTCACCTGTGTCGGAGACCGGCATGAGTGACGGTCCTGTCCGGCCCTCTTTAATACCTTAACCTTCCTTCCCCTTTGCTTGATCCTAAAGTCTCCTCCCACCCTCTCCTCTCTCTCTCCCCGCACCACCCCCTTATGCCCTTACCCCGTCACTCAACCAGCCCGCTTCACCGCGGGTGGTCCCAGACGCGAGACGCTCATTCCAGGGGAAGGTCTACCTCCCACCCCCCCCCCCCCCTACGGTGCAAGTGGGCGGCTGTGAGGTAGGGCCGGAGGCGTATCCGGGGCAATCTGGAACCCTTTTCTTCGCCGGGAGTTATTGGGGTCCTGTCGATGAAAGTTTGAGCCTTTACATTAATAAGAAGGGAGGAAACTACGGCGGTGCCCTCTATCCTTCCGGCCCCTTAACATTTTCGGCCGTTCATCACTTGGAGGTGGAGTTTGGTCTTCCAGGGTTTGAAACAGGGCTCTCGTCGATATAGGGTGTGATGCATGCCCAGTCACTTGATGCCCGACTGTGTCATGCAATCGGACCTCTATTTGAGGAGTATGTGTGGTCCCCAAACCATTGTATTGTTTTTATATTTGTTTGTTAGTCGGTTGAAGAAGTTGACCTACAGCTAATATCATTTGCGCTAATTAAGAAGTATAGTTTGGGTTATTAATGGAAAGGGAAACACTGACGACATTATCTCTTAATGAAAGACGCCAAGATATCCACGGTTCAACGTCCTATTCGACGGATGGAGTTGTGAAATTGATGTGCTCTCCATACTTGTTTGGTGAGGAACCAACCCATTGAGGTGAATTCCATAAAATACCCCACCACATGATGTTTAAATGTGCTGAATTTCACCAATTAGAAAGTAACAGCAGGACCTACAATATACCTTATTTGATTCACATTCCAATTCCCAATTTTTTTTTGTCCGATCAATCGTTAATAAAATACTACAATTTCCCGGAATAAGGAATGCTACATTTGAGGCTTGAAATGTGAGTAAAAACCTAGAGTACGTGTATCAGCTGACTTTAAAAACATGGTTAAAAATGGGTATCGTAGTTGAGCCTTACTGCGAAGACGGGTTTTCAACTTGCTTTTGGAGACGAATGGAGAGGTTTAAGCTCCTTGGGGAGTAAGACAAACGAAGCTGTTTTCTGCTTCTTGTTTGAGTAGAGATTCGATAGAGACGTTCAGAGGAGACATTATCAGTGAATGAAGGACTTATTCGGAATTAACATGATATAGTGAGAGACGCCGTAGAAGTGAGTGAATGGAGAAATAGCGTGATAGTGAGCAAGATGATGGAGGGTAAGATTTTAGTTGAGTAAGAAACGGGGAGGAATAGGCTTAAGGCGAAATGAAGAGTAAAAGACGTCTCAGTGTAGGAAAATTGATTATTTTTCGGGAAATAGCGCCGATTATACCACGGTAATACAGGCCCGGTATATGAACTTATTTAGTTAAGAATGCCGAGAAAACTGCTGATGGCAAACGTTGGTCTTCGGTTAAATAAGATATGGATAAATGTCATGGTAATTGGTTAATATGAAATGAGTGAATCGGTGGTTACAGTGCACTACGGTGACCAATGGGGTTACAAACTCTCAGCATGTATGTTAAAGGGTTGATAGTTAAGTGAGAGAAGGGGTAAATGGGGGAATTTATCGGGGTCGGGCTGGCGTAGTGGTTACAGCACTGTCCAAAGAGGGCCCGGATTAAAATCCCGGCAGTGGAAAATATTTTATCATTGGTAACCCGTTCCCTACTCTAGGGCTTTGTGGAAAGCATATGAGTTCAGTACTCCGCCCGTCGGATGGGACGTTAAACAGTGGTCCCTTTGGTGCCTTTCGTTAAGAGCTGTCTAATACGGACGTCGGGTATCTCTCCGCCCTTCCTCCTTGCCCTTTCTTTCCCATCCTTGGGCCTTTTCTCCCAGTATGGTATAAAGCGCCTATAAGTGTGGGTACAGACATGAAAAATCACCTTTAGAATATTATTGGCGAACGATTTGGGGAAGAATTTATAAAAACTCTGAGAGAAAGATCGATTTTTTCTCCGCTAAATCGTCTAATCAAATGAAAGTGTCTCAAAGTGTCACACAAAATCAGTGCTGGAAGTATTTGATGTGCGACATCTCGAAAGCACTATGAACAAACCAAATATCAATGAAAAAGTTTACAAGATTAGAAGTGAAAAGAAATTATCTCTTAAAATTTTGAGAATGAATAGATACAATTACCCCAGGTAGATACCTAGACCCAGCTTTAGATAGGACGTTCTGCTAATGGCATACTTCGCAAGGAGTAGGATATGTACCCAAATGTCAGAGTTATTTAATTTTTTATTTAAAGAAAATTGTTCACATATAGCATTGTTGCCATTTTACAGTGACGTATATAACAACACACATAATGAGATATATATACATAATGTAATTCCACTAGAGAAAGGTAAGAATAATATCAACAAATAATGTACAAAGGAAATTAACTAAATAAAGACAGTAAGGAAGGTTCCAGTTCTTTTTTAGAGAGATGAGATAGGGCTAGGTTAGTAAATGCGGTTGAAGATAATAAGAACGGATCGATGCCGTCGGGAAGTGAATTCAATAGGGAGGAGAGCCGGAAGAGGAGCAAACGTTTGGTTAATGATAGTCTAGGAACGGGTAAATGGAGTAATGCATGAGTACGGGTAGGTCGAGATGGAACTCTGAAGTTGATGAGAGATAGGAGTTCAGGGCTGTCAGTAATGGAGTTCAAAATGTAAATTAATTTTAAGTCGGTTTTAAGCCTATTATTATGGAGAGTGCAGATGGAAACGGAAGAGAGAATGGCATCCGTGGACATATTGCGGAGGAGTGGGACTCTATGCTTCACAATTCTACCAAATAAATTGGTTACCCTGTTAATAGCTTTAAGATTAGACGGAGCGGACATGGACCATATGAGGGAGCAATAAGAAATAAGAGGGTGGACAATTGATGACAAGTACGATTGCAGTGCTCGGGAGTCTCGGATTTCCGTGATGCGGTAGAGGAGGCCTAATAGGGACATAAGTTTACTTTTAACTGCCTGGGTATGACCAGAAAAATTCAGTTTTTTATCAGGTAATACGCCAAGATCCTTAACAGAATACACTTGCTTCAGAGGTGTGGCATTAATGGTGGCATGAAATTGAGGGGGGATTTTTTAAGAGAAATAGACATAGGACTGCACTTATTTGAGTGTAAGGTAAGCTTCCGGGTATCGCACCATTTGGATGTCTTATTTTGAGCACCTTGGAGTTCATAACAATCTATCACATTATTTATCTGCTTGAAGATCTTGCAGTCGTCAGCAAAATCAAAGCGTGAGCTTGGGAGGAAGGAAATAGGGAGGCCATATCGTTAATGTACAAATTAAAGAGATAAGGTCCGAGGACGCTACTCTGGGGAACTCCTGATGTTGCAGGTGACCAAAAGGAAGGACAGTCCGACAGTATTACTCGCTGAGTTCTATTGCTGAGGAAGCTGGACAAAGAGGTTAAGGAAATTTCCATGAATGCTGAATCGTTGACTGAGTTTATGAAGGAGTAGGGTGTGGTTGAGGGAGTCAAAAGCTTTTGAAAGTCAAGAAAGATGGTATCTAGTTGTGTAGACTGTGTTATTGAGGTGGAAGAATGGTGTTGAAAGACAGAAAGGTTAGTCAGGCATGAACGGCCTGGGAGAAAACTATGTTGATTATTAGAGAGGGCAGGTGAGGTGAAGTAATAGAGACGATTAAGAATGATCCTCTCGCAAACGGAAGAGAGAATGGGAAGCTGAGAAACAAATCGGTAGTTAGAGACATCGTTTTTCGGTCCAGTTTTATGTATGGGAATGACATTGGCTGCTTTCCTTTGGATGGGGGGAAGTACCAAATTATATTTAAGATGAAAGCAAAATGAATAACAGAACAGGCTAACGGTTCTGTTTTTCATCTTGCTCGACGAACTTGGTTTTTATTTGAGTATATTAATGTTTGTGCTTGTTTAGGAAAGCGATGCTTATACAATGACTGAGCGAGAATGACTGATAACTTTTAGCTTTGTTGTGAACAAAAGTACCGGGTGAGAAAACTCGAGTTTTTACTTTTTCTCTTAGTAAAATAATTTGTTTCTAAGAGAGATAATTTTTTTATTTATTCCTAAATTTTTCTGCATCGCCATGAGAAAATCTTTAAAGTTCACATCCGTATCAGAGGAATTCGCCTGGCGCTATATTTCTCATCGTCTCATTTTCGTGAAAGGCTTAGTTAGTGGCATCCATTGGTGTTTCATCCCTGTATTTTGCTTTGAGAGATCTCTCGAAAAAGAGTAATGAAGCTGCTCTTTCTCAGTTAGTGGAAAGGACTTGACTTAATCCAGGGGGGGACGTGTTCTTTGCGTGGGCTACGTGAAGCCTGTTCGGATTTTTTTCTTACTACGAGATCAGCCTTTTGCATTTTCTTTGTAACGACCCATTAGTTATTTCCGTTACATAAGTGTTACAAAAACTTCTGCCGATGGAAATGTTAAAAAAGTCAAGTGCTATTTATAATTCCCTCATTACTCCCTCTTCGACGGGATTAATTTACGCAACGGGCATAGCTAAAAAGCTCCGAGAAGTCGTCCGCATGAAAAACTTTTTACCCAAAGTTCTTCAGTGATTTGCTGAGCTTTGCCAAATAGCTGTGACTTCAAAGTGCATGTGATCCTTTTTTCGTAGACGCGGAGGTTCATTTTTAATTAAACTTTGGGACTCCAAAACTCACACTTGCAGCATCACAAAAAAAGTAAGCACATGCATCACGATCAAATTTCAGTCCGTTGCTCAAATAAACGTTTTCCTTGCTAAATAATCGTAAGCATTGCTTGAAAAATGGTTCAAGTTTTCCATCAGCTAATTTTAGGGAATGTATTTCTTTTCCATGATCTTGTAGTATGTACGTGTGTACGTATGTGTTATGTTGTGTCGGCCACTTTCAACGAGCTTCCGCGAGAATTTTTTTCCCAATTAACTTTATCAAGGTTGGCCGTGGTATTAGGCGGCCCAAATTGCGCCGCGTTCGTAGACAGCAGACGTAAACACAGTCGGGATCGGGTCGTAACGAGCTGCTTGCCTCAGGCGGGCTTTGAAAAGGACGCGATGTTATAACAACACCGGGCTGAATAAATTTCGGAGGCAGCTCACACAATGGAGGAAGGAAATTTCCACCATGACATGGTACTCGGCGTGAAGCTGAGCTCCTAGAAAGATATATTTTAAATAAAGCTCTAAAAGGGATTTAAGGTATACATGAAACCGAAGAAGGTTTATTACAGGAAAGACGTCTTTTGAAAAAATGTGCTCACCAGCACATAAGAACTTAATCAAATTCATTTAAAAAATATAGATTTACGCTAAAATATTCGGCATAACGATTTCCAAAAAAGTATTTCGTTAATTTTAACCATGGTGTTATTTTACTGGTTCTAGGTTTTTTTCCCTTCAGCTATGCTATTTCCTTCCTTGTCACTCAAAATTGGGATTCGATTTAATAATTCCGTAATTTTTACATAATTTGTAAATGTAAAAACGTTTTAAATAAAAAATATAAGATGATAGTATAACTTCAAGTCAGTATTTAAAAACTGTAGTACCTACAGTATTTATTGAAATATTGTATTTTGAACGAACATTTTGAAACTTGAAGAACTCGTAAACTATATACCTAATACTAAACATATTGAAACTATAAATCTAATAAATTCATCTTATTCGTTATCTTATTCAGTTTGGTAATACCTCGTCATAATTGCTGATTTTCCTAAAGGAAATTATGCATATTATTTGTCTTCCTTTGGAACATTTTAAAAATGTTGCAATAGACAATTCACATGCTGTTTAATAGAGTCATTTCTGTCACTTTTAACATTTAAATGACATATCTCTACTCATGGCAATCTTTATAGTTGTATTTTTTAGAAACCTTTCCGTAAGTATACCTATTTCTTGCCGAAAACTTTTCTGAGTTCCAAAAATTAAATATTAACTGCCGTTTAACGTACTAAATCAGCAAATGATTTTGAAAATAAGATTTTACAATTCAACGGTATTTTTTATCTTTTCAAGGAAAATTGCAAAAGTTTTATCAGTTCCTAAAGAGAGATTGTTTAATGCTCAAGGCAACTTCAACATTTATGCGGTAGTTAGAAAAATTACAGTGTGAAACAATTTTATATTTATGTATCCAGTTAGGAAAGATCATGCAGAAGAGATCCACGACTGAACTATCTTGAGCATACAAACATAGAAAGTTCATTGAATGTTCAAGAGTGAACTATTCATTTGAGACTGTTTATAGATAATTAATTTCCAAACCACAAAGTAATGCCTGCCTGCATTAAAAAATGCTCCCTGGTTGAACATTTAAAGAATATCTTTAAACCACGTTTATTTGACTTGTCTAAAGAAAAATATTCATTCTACATTTTAGGAATATTCTGACATACCAAACGAGATTATTCCAAAAAGTAATGCCTGCATGTGATATCGCATTCTATAATGAGCTAACCTATTGATTGTTACCGATGTACAATGAACTTTCCGAATATATGGAAAAATGTGCATGCCTTTATGGAAGAGGTATACCTCGCATTTATAAAGTAGGTGCTAGAAATATCCTCACTTTACCAAGCATTTTCAGTTAGTCACGAGAAGTCTGTTAAAAACGTAGACGTGAAGTCTTTGATATATTATGAATTTAAAGGGACACCAAATTAAAATCATGAAGAATTTTCAGATTAAATGATATTTGTTGAAAAGTATTTAAGATGAAAATCATTTTACAAGAACTATTTTTAAATGTTTCTTCATGGTTCAAATATTATTCATTCAAAAACAATTCAGGCACGATTCATCTACCAAGGGGAAGCTACGTACCTTGACCACGCGATTTGAATGCCGTAAATTTTGTTTGGTGCAGGAGGTAAAAAACAATGGTAATTTCATAACAGCTTCGGCTAACTTGTTCATGTTTTTTTACAAATAAGTATAATTTAATGGTGAAATCGGCATTCAATATGATACCGCTTACAGACATCTCTAGTCTCTACAGTCTTCAATTGGTCTAGTGGGGAGAACGAGGGATTTCAGATCTAAAGGCAAAGGTGCGAGACCCTACGGGAGTATCTTTTTTCCCTACAGAATTTATGGATTTTTTCAACTTTTTTTAACCATTGTGTTTTTTACGAGCGTTGGACTCAATTCACAATTTTTTGCCCCACCGCCGACCTCGAAAACCATACTTTTACTGTGAATCCCACAACGCTTAATATTATTTGAACAATCTATGAAGTATTCCAATGAATATTCTTTGCAATATCAGCAAGTGGCATTTAAAAGTTCATTAAAAGTCCTTCTTGAATGATCTTTGAACGTTTTAATAGTCTTTGCTTAGCCTTCTTTGACCACCCTTTGGACAATAAGTTCCCCATTGGGAAGGAGGTTAATAATAATAAGCAAGAGGTAAATATTATGTGAGCCCCGATTACTTTTTTACTGATTTTAAAGATATTTTACTATCATTGAATTATAGATTTCCAGAGAGATTTTTTGGGTAAACTTACTTGATTTACATTTTTACTGATTTTTGAAGATACCGTAATGGGATTAAAATTCATTATCCCTATTCCGGTTTTCGTTCTGATAGCCGAGATTTATCTCTATCGTCCGCTAACCTTATGTTTATGTTTTCTTTTTGTTTCCCTTTGCTTCATGTTTATCTATTGTATATTTGCTATAACTGTGAAGCGTATTTACTTCTGCGTTATGTACTTATAGGCGCCATCTTGCTTTATGCATTTTGAAATAAAATTTTGTTGCTATCTGAACCAAACGACATCAATTATCACTCGGGAAACTAAAAATAGATGGTATTTGGGCTTTGGAGTGATAAAAGTGTTGAGAAAACCCGCTGTCTGATTCCATAGCATTTCCCAACAAAATGTGACAATGATTCCAAATTTAACGTACCATTCAGCGTGCTGAGTACTGGATTTTAAGTGTTCCCCATATGGTGTCAATTAGAGACAAGAGGCTCGATAATGGAACTTCTTCTCCGGGGCTCTCACGTTTTCGAAATTTTTATGTACTCCTCAAAAGGCCAAATCCCGAGAGCCATTCTTAAAATTGTGTTTTGGGTTTGCAAAACACCAAATTGAAAATGGTAGGCTGAATCGGTTGAATGATTATTGAGCAGTAAGATGGCATACGGTTGCCCTTGTCGATAATGATAGCAACCACGCAAATTTCCATAATCCTCTCACAGAACTCCGGGGGAAAAAGTTGTTGCTGCAGGGGGTTTGAATCCGAGTCTATCAGAACGAAAGACGTAGGCCAACGTACCAACTTGCGTCAACGTTTTCAATAACCTTTTATTTCTCCTTTCTTTCCGAGTTTCCAAATTCTGCTGTGATGACGATGCTTTTTCCTCAGACTCCTCTCCAATGCCCTTCCTCCTTGTTCAGTAATTGTAATTGGCCAGAAGTGAGATTCCCCCAGAGGTCTCTAGTTTACGCAAAATACGACATTCGCAAGCAAACTGTTTACGGAGTATACTCTCGGGTAGTAACAAGCAGTGCTCAGGGAAATCGATGCGAGCAATCAGGCATCAGCAAGTGAGAGAGGGTATGACCTTTGCGGTAGTAAACCGTCGTGTCTAAATTTAGAAATGAGATAAATTAGCGTGTTTAAACCGTTTCTGCCACTGTATAGTTATGTACGTTAGGTCGCAAAAATTTGTCGCCCGACATTTAAATACCAAAACAGCTTTTTTTTTAGCGAAGTATGTGTGTAAATATTAATTATTATCATGTCTGATAAGGAAATTGAGTTAATGAAATGATAATAATTCGATGGAGTGGAGGAATTGGATATCGGGAGCAACTTGTTATGCTGCGCGTTTCAACTCAATTTCTCCTAAACATGAGATATACATTTAACATGAAACTGTAAGAATAATAGTTTATATGCAGCTGTATGGAAAATATCCTTATTGCGATCCTGAATGCAGAATAGCATGATTTTCATTTAACTTGTTATGAAGGGTAATTAGTGCTGAATCAATTGTTTATTATAATATGTTTTCTGGATAAACATGGCAAGTCCACTTTTTCCCAAATAATAAAAATCTTCCTAGGATGTAAATCACTTGGAATTGTAATCCTAAATATCAAAGAAACTGTAGGCTGAAGTGATATTTATATATCTGTGAATTAATCTATAAATACAAATTCAAATATTAAAAAATACAATTGATTTACATTTAAACCCAAACTGGTTACGCATTGTGCTTGTGAAACCCCATACGATACCCATAGCTTGCGAAGATCTTCACAATTGTGATGCGAGGCGGATTTCCCTTTCAATCACCTTCTATTTGGTTTCTTTTTGCTACTCTTTTTAATGACCTGACGTAGCAACGTCCTCGTGTACTTGTAGTATGTATATATCATGTTGTATATTTCCAACATTCAATCGTTCGGACCCTGAATAGGCAAAAGATTTTCTTGTTACTTCTCATTCATTAAATGAGGGTTCTGTACGAACACTTATGGATATCATCATCGGATCTGACTTCACCTCGATAAAACAATTATGATAGTCACTACTCTCCAAGGCAGGGCCCAACCAACGTAAATTCTCTGCTGGGGAAATACCTGCATTGAATGAGAGTGTTGAAGAGATTTACTGTTTCACTTCTACATGTACATCTATACGATGCCTGCGTGCCGCAGCAGGGGTATTTGGTAGGGGGGGTTAATTCTCCAGCCTTGGGTTAGTGGAAGGAAACACAAGGTAAAGAAGATAGATTTCGGGATAATTGGAAATACTAATGTTTATCCTAACATGTTGAGAGTTATGATCCCGAATTTTCCTCGGCAAAAATAAATTCCTGCATCAATTTGTTCGGCATTCCATCTCCCTAATTCTGTCATTTCTATCTGATATCCAGGTGCATTGTAGGAGTAAATTACACCGAACGCATAATCCTAGAATTCGACCGATTTGAATTTGTCGAGTAGCCCAAGTCTGACGCCTAATCTACGAGTTTTCAGAGCTTCCCATCCAAGTCCCTTTAAGAGCTGTGTGACACTTTCCGTACGGTAATATGCGTTGTTAGCAAAACGAGATTCTTTTCATTGTATTTTATAGAGTTCGCAAATTCATCTACATCTACACGATACCCTGCAAGCCACCGCGAGGGTGTGTGGCAGGGGGAAATTAACTTATTACTTACCGGATCTCTTAGACCTGACTTTTCTGTAAATAAGTCGAAGAGATTTTTGAATATCGACTGGAAATGCTTGAAAATTTTCGAAACGATATAGATCGGGAACTAATTTTTGCACGCAAATGTACTGTTGAAAATGTGTGTACAGTTTCACACGTGTGTATCATTTTTCTTATGCATAGTTGTGAGTATCAGTTCGATGAACATGCCTTTTTACATGCAACAGCTGCTAGCTGATATTTTTCTAACTCCTGTATACACGCTTTTGCTAACGCCTTGAGTCCAATGCTGTTGATACACGTATATTTTGTTGTGAATCAATTATGACGGGTTGAGAACGGATTTAATATAGCTCATATGTAGAGCGCGGAAAAAAAGGCTTCAATTTTGAAAAAAAGTCGCCTAAAAAGTCACCAATATTTTTGAAAAAAGTCTCTCAAAAGTCTGAGTTATTTCCGTGAGAAAGTTGCTGAATTTAACTGAATTGTTGGAGAAAAGAGCCTAGAGATGCTAGTCCAGGCATTAGGGTATATTACTTGGAAAAATTAGAGGTAGTTCTGGAAATTGATTTATCCCATGCTTTTTGGGTCGCTGTATCCGAATTCCTAACTTCCCACCAAAAATTCCCCCCGCAACCCCCCCAAATTTTGAAAATAACACTCCGAAAATGTCTTTTTTTTAGTTTTTAAATCGTTTAGTTTTGATTTTGGGAAAAACTAATCAGATAATCGGAAAGTAGACAATATGAGCAACAAAAAAGTTATTTTAACATTTTGGCAATATGAGCAACAAAAAAGTTATTTTAACATTTTGGCAATATGAGCAACAAAAAAGTTATTTTAACATTTGGACGTAGGACGAACAGGGCCAGCGCCTCCTGAAACATGCGCCTCGGCGTCGCGGGGCTGTATGCTCCAAGTTATGCAACCCCGCTTAACCACTCACGTCGTTTATATTCGCTCTCCCGCCTCCCCATGGTTCATTTTCTTCGAAACTCACCCTCCCATCTCATTGTTCCTCTATTTCATTATCTGAAAGTCCCCAGCGCCCTACCTCTTACTAAAAAGGCATTAGATGACAAAGAGGGTGGAAGTACACTCCATTGTAAAACCTTGGAAACGGCGTTTTTTCAGTCAAATTTAAAGGGGAAAATTTTATAATATACAATACAAAACAAGTTTTTACATAGGATCAGTAATGTTATAAGGCAGTTGAAACATGATTTAATAGTTCAAAACTTAGTTTTCTGTTCAAGAAAAACCGAAAATGAGAAAAAAGTACTTATTTGTTGTCCATTGTACAGGTCAGGACCCCTATTTTTGGGGAAGCTGAGGACCTTTTTCTCTTGTTTTTCGCGATAATTTTAAAATCTTCTTCTCCGCTTGATCCAGGTTCATCTACGTCATGCATGCCTCGCTACAATGTAGACTCATTTAATGATCATCTGCACACAATGTGACGTGTTCCCCTCTTCGGAAATTCTAGATGATCTTTCATATAACTGTATCATTTTTCCACTAATCTCCTAAACAAAAGCGGAGTGCTAGCATACAGTGTAGCGCTGTCGGCTTGTCAGCAGACCACCCGGGTTCAAATAAGCTGGTTCATAATTAGATCAATGCATTCTTTCAGATCAATCTATCCCTTTTTGAGGTCTTTGGACACCCTCAGCAAAAAAAACTCGATGTGCGAGGTGGCCCAGGGAAAGGAGCAATATGTGAATTTGACATGCAAATGGATAAGTACGGGGTGAGCTCTACCCTCACCTATCCAAACCAACCTACGGGCTGAAGCACTGAGTGAGTGTGATTATTTCATGAACGGTGGAGCAATAGAAAGAATTCATTACAGTTTCCGGAGCTATTATTAAAAGTTCGCATTAACAATTGTTAGGAACTTACATTTTACAGTACATCTCTACTCCGTGTAGTACCGCATGAAAAACACAGATGCGTCCAACACACAGTTGAACAAATGTGATCACAACAGCCAAATGTTAACTTAGGCCTGTGGTTTAAATAAAAAGGCCCATAAAAGTATCTTTTAATCAGAAAAGTCCCGCCATGCCAAAAAAGTCCCAAAAAGTCTCTAAGAAAGTCATTAAAAACAGTTTTATTTGACGAGATTTGTGAAGATTTGCATTTAAAACCACTGAAGTCCCACTTTTACAAAAAGTCAAAAGACTTTTCCGCGCTCTACTCATAAGAATCAATGTTCATCATCCTATATGGTGATTCCAAAACACCAGGATGTGTGGTGCAGGTGGTTTTAAACATCAAATTGTTTCACACCACCAAAGCCACTGCCACAGTGATTGACTTAAGTGTACGTTGAACATTAATGTTCTTACATAATGCAAAGAGTGAAAGTGCTTGGAATGTATTTCAGGTCTACATTAAGATACCTTTATCAGTTCTCTGGCACTGGAAGAACTGAAGTTAGTGTATGTAATGCAGTCAGTATTTTATTCACCCACGACAATAATATACCTGTAGTTTTAGTATAAACATTTTAACTCATAACATAACCCCGTATCTGCTCTCATCCTAAATAAAAAATAAATGTCACATTCTCATTCTCAAGACGTGATTCAGGATCTAAGTCTTTTTCTATTTCAAAAATCTTTTAGTGTTCTGTACATTTATGATAAGAATTCACTTTCCTTGGCCTAAAGTGAACCTTAGGCTCTGCTGAACCATTTTCCTCGGAGGCATCTAGTCTGACATTGTCTCTGCTATCCTTCCCACGGAACGAAAGAGGAATGTGACTCCACCCAATGCCATAGTAGATTCATGACGCCGATCTTCATGCATATTTATTAGGTACTTTTTATATTCAATACACGGTCACGTCTTAATTATTTATATAATGTCGTCATTAGCATAAAAAGAATTTCCTTCAAGATTTATCACTGGCGGCACAATTGCTCCAGCCTATTTGTTTTGCCTCATCCCGAACTATATTTGACCAATCCGACCCGATTCTGATATTCTCTGCATGCCATTCTGCCCTAAGTACGTTACCGCTACTCTACTGACACGATGATCAATAGCATTTTCTTAGGTAAGTTTTTTCATGGGTTTTAAAGTTTGTGGCTCTCTATAATGTTACTCATTTTTGTCCTTACTGATGTAAGCAGCACCAAATTGGAAAATTGGGGTAGCTCAGGGCAATGAATTATTGCTTTTTATCCTAGATAAGAGCTTCTTTCATGTTTTTACTCTATGATACCTACCGCTCATCAGCCGAAAAAGATATTATATAAACTTAGCTCGTCACACGGTGGTTTATTCATAGGGCTATTTGATTAATCCAATCGATGTAGTGTCGTATCCCAGCGTCTTCGCGGGATATTGGCGACAATTAAATAGAAGGACCCGATAAGTCGAGCGGTTGCCTCAAAGGGTTAAATGCGGATACGCGAGAATCAGACGGGAAAGGTAATGGAATATACCAATGAAAGGATCGGCTCCCAAACAATAACAAGAGTTTTAATAAAACGGAACACAAACGGTACAACGTGCGCCCGGCGCACATACAAGGAGAGAGAGAGGGCCCAGCCCAACGTCTCTCTTGCTTCCGAGTCCCAGACTGACGATAATCTGTCCTTTAGGTCCTTCCGTTGATAAGCAGGAGCGTCTCCCTTAGTCATCGGACACACTCATCTGCATGCCTCGGTGCGCCCCCCCTCACACTTCACTTAGTCACTGATATTGATAAGTGCGTCATGTGGAAGGAGGCATCCCTTACTCATCGAGGCCTCATACAACAGTAGCACATGTACCGGAAATATTATCCGATCTCTCATTTTCTGTATTGTTCTTAGTATTTTTCTTGGAAGGTATTGATTGACAAAGGCAAAGGTCACTAAATGGTAGATCATATTAGTGAAATGCTTGCAGTTTAAATATGGTGGGCACTTATTATGATGTACCTATCATTGAGTAGGCTGCGTATTGTATTTGAATATACTGGTTTGATGACAATATGCCACGCATGAATTCAGTTGCCTTTATTTCATCTTTTAATTCGGTTTAAATTGAAAATGAGATCGTATTCTGAATTTTTGATATTTCCGAATGTGGTTGATAGTTAAAATCAATTTAAAGCTTAATCATTCACTTTCATTAAGTAGTTTTATAATAGGGATTCAATTTGTCATATCTTTCCGGGATGCAAACAATTTCAACCACTACATGTTCTTGCTATGCAGCAGTCGACTGTAAATGAACGGATAAATTTTTGCTCTTCATGCAATCGAATATTTGGCGAGCCACGGTTAACATATGTACATTCCTCATCAGAACCTTAATATTCATTATACTAATAAATCCATTAAAAATCTCGTGTTTGGCTTGTAGCTTTTTTGCATCATGAAAAGGATATCCAGAATATCCGGTTCACAACATTCCGCTAATCCCGCAATTCAATTACAAGTTGGTGAGCACGTGGTAGACCCCTATCAATATAATATCTAGGATCAAATTTTAATAATTTATGTGACTTTAAAATGGCCTTATCTCTCTTTCTGCTTATGAACGCTCAAAAGGTGCTTCAAAAAATACACGTGTTAAATTTATTTTTGCCCCGTTCTCCCGTCGAGGCAGCAGACGCAACGGACGCGAGGTAATTTGGATCGAGGTAGCCTTTGAAAGTTTTCACTGCAGTTCCAGCGAACGAGTTTATGAAAATGTATTTGAAAATTTCCTCAGAAAATTCTGATCACGTGTATTCCGCTTACTTTTTTATCTGAACTTTACATAAAGCAAGCAGAAAAGGTCCAAAAAAGACATCCTATAAACTGCGCAGGTTGTCAGGTTCCTGTGTTTTACTTTGTAATTTTCAATATTTGAGCGCGGTTTTTATTCTCTAAATTCAACGTTATTTTCCGGATTGACGTGGAACAATATCCGTGCAAGTGCGCCTTGTTAATTTAATTACGAATGGGTTGACTTATAATTTTAAGTGATTATAAATCGTGTATGATATTTGGAAATCGTTTGACTTATTTAGCTGTTTTTTTTGGAATGAACAAACGATTCCTCCGCGTAGGCTGGCTACTGCTCCATAGCCGTTGTATTTTTTTAAGGTTTAACCTACGTTTTCTAGTACTAATGTGGTAAGAACCTTAGCTACACAAACCTATTGAAATGTTTATTTATCTTCTAATTTTAGCCATTGAGAAAAGGAAGCATCTGATAAGGTGAAATGGATAAAAATGTATAAAAAGAAATGACGATAAGGAAATTCCAAAAGAAAATTTAAATAGCATACGCATGCTAAAACACGAAAATTCATGTGTAGGATAGAGAAAGAAAAATTGATTAGGTATGACGGGATGACTAACAAAGAATAATGGAAAAGGTATGACATCCCGTAATTCTCAGTCAAAGCAGCAAAAGTTAGTTTCTCGTAGATTATTCGTCCCGTAACTTCTGTTGAGCCATAGATTCGAAGATTGGTACAAGTGAATAAAACTCGCTCAACCCATCCTGCTCTTTACGAATGGTATCAAGTGGCCCTCGCTCAAACGTCCCATCCGGTGGGCACAGTATTTAACCTGAAGTGCTCCCTGAACAGCGCTGTAAATGGTACTGGTATAATTGAGGAAAAACTATGCGGATTTCCAGATTCTAGCCCGAACCTTCGGTTTGATACTCTAGTTGCCACATATACCCGATCCCCTTGAGGTCCGGCTCCGTAAAATTATTCTTTTGAAATTTGTCGTCAATCCCCAACTTTTTATTGTTATTCTTTGATGATTTTCCCCGTCACGTTTAAACATGTAGATATAAAAATAAGTTTCTTTCCGTGCAATACTTTTATTCCATTTCAAGCCGGGGCAGACGTTCAACGTCGCGTAGTAGAGAACGTCCCACAAAAAAATGACAAGCAAAAAAGAACCAAATGAACGAGTACTCTGAAAAGAACACAGAGCATTTCGTTCCGTTCGGTTCACCTCCTTCGCAGTCTTTCGGTCGTGAATGGTGGTAGTTGGGGAAGGGGGTTGTTGCGGTTGGCGGAATGGGAAAAAAAAAGGTTTTGGGTGGGCGGGGGCGGTGCGCATGTGTCTGAGGACGGCTTCGGAGGAAGGATGTGGAATAGAGGGGAACGGGACGTGATAACTATAAGGTCGCGGGTGGAAGTACTGAGAGGTTGATGGGTGGGGTAGAGCGGTGGAGAGTGTGAACCTCGGCAATACATAAAGAAATGGAAGGAGTGGTGGAGAATGTGGACGAACAGACGGAGTGCATGCATTAAAACATTGCTTTTGCCAAATCGTATCCCTGGGTTGTATTCTTTTAAAAGTTTTTTTTTCCATTGAAGCCGCATACTTGACATCATTAAAATGGTGTCCCTTCCCGTTGCCATCTCTTTTCCGTCGTTGCTATAATTAAAGGGTGGGAGATATTGAGTTGTGAAATGTTATGAGGGAGGAAATGTATCCGTTTCACCCAACTTCTTCACCTCACCCAACACTCTTCCTAAACCAAGTATAAACTGCATGCTGATAACTTTGGAGGGGGACATTAGTATTACCGTTATAGACCTAACAGCCATACTTTTGATTTTAGTCCAAGTGATAAGCGACTATGTGACACGAGGATGAAAAGGGAAGGTTTTAAGAAACTCTATCAGTTGTTTTTAATGCTAATGTTCTTGATTGCAATCAGTCAGTGAGTCACCCCTCGTGGACAATTATCTCATTTGTATTGACTATCAGACCATTTTTTTCGGTCATGTGTTCTTGGGTGCTTCACCGCTTGTACTTCATTATTTTCCATTTCTTATCTTCTATCACACTTTCTTCTTCCCCCACTAACACTTTGCTGTCCCAGTTGCCCATCTCAATTACGTAGAATGGGGTGGATTATTTAGCATAATTTATCCTCTGGTGAAGGTTGCAGTGTTATCATGAGATGGGATGGTGATGAAACCGATAGAGGATATCATTAAAATAGGAAAAGAATTTGGTGTACTAAGGTTTGTATTTTGTGATTCTATTGTCTCTTTTATCAGTAAATGGCATATGTTCTCAGGTTGTAATGTCATAGTTATCATTGTCATTAACAATACATTTTTATCGGGAATTGTCAGTTTTTGCATTGCTAAAGCCCTTCCGCAATATTAAGTGGCATATAGGCATCTTGCGAGATGACAAGTAAAGAAGGCCTGAGGCCTTTGGCAACTAATTTCAGTCAAGGATAAGAGAGTAGCGGGACTTGAATTTGAGAAAGGGCAAGGGTGGAGGACTGCGTCGTAACTTAGATGGATGTGGGTGGGGTAGGAAATGGGAAACAGGTGAGTTCCGGCAGGGAAAAAGGAAGGGTGGGAGGCGCAAGTATTGGTCGCACAAGACATTGAGAGCACTTATATTCATATGCGTAGCATACCATAGATTTGATAGGTTAATGCAATTTCAAGGTTTTCTTCACAAACTGACCTATGATGTCTTTAAACTATAGAGGATATCTCCCCAATTTAAGGATATTTCATTGACTTTGATAAGTAATCTTCGATTCCGCAAGTGCGTAAAATTATTTCGGTCCATGTTTTCCTTATAATTGTCTCTGTAGGCCGGCTCCTAACTTAAATAAAGTAATGGAAAATTAAATATTGAAACTTTGATAGGTTCACTTTATATTTAAATAGGCACGACCCGGGTTTCATAACGTAGTTATATCTTCAGGAGATTTTATTCTACGTTATGAAACCCGGGTCGTGCCTATTTAAATATAAAGTGAACCTAACAAAGTTTCATTCTTTTATTTTCCAATGTGGAAAGATATCACATAGTGAAGCCTGAAGTTATAGCTATATTTGATAAAGTAGCTGAAACCTCGACATTGACGTGCCACTTAGTGGTGCAGAGCTTGCACTGTAGAACAAAACTTTGTTATTTGGACGGAGCGCATCTGTCTTTGCAGTGTTTTGCAAGGTCGACATCTTACACCCGTCCCCTCAGCGTAAATGAAACAAAAGAAAAAATAAATCGTCTCAATGTAGTGCAGTTTTACGTTTACAGCATTTCGGGACGAGGAACATTCTTTGCGGGAGGGACAAACAAAATTTTTACTACTTGAGTAAACACTCGGAAAGTGAGGTACCTATTCCGCTCGCTTGCATTTTTTACCTTATTAATTTTCTTGAAATTGGGTTATAAATATAAATTGCATGCAATCTAGTAATTGTATCCTAGGTGTATGGTAATATAACCTCCTTCACATGATTGAGAGAGAAATTAATTTTTCCCTGGAAAATTGATAGGGGAGGAGGAAAAATACTCGAAGAAAAATATCGAATGTTACGGTAGGCACCAGAGTGGGTGGGAGCGATTAGGAGTCGATTGTACAACGGAAGGCTATTTTATGAGATTGAATTCTGGGAATAAGACGATGAAAGAGGGAAATATTTTTGATGACTTGAAGGAAAGCTGGAGGTATGCACAGCTGGCAAGAGAAATAGTACTAGAGGAAGCCCTTCGATTTTATTAAAAACTCCAAGAAAAATACTCGGTTACAAGAAGAAATATACCCTTAAAACCCACCGCCTTCGCTGTGTTAGCCATTTATATAACATGTAATGATTGAAATGGTTTAATGATAAACTGTCTGCCCTTGCTCTATTTTTATTAGTAGCTCTCCTGTGTGGGAGCCCCAAGGGATCAAGGTGGGGGGCGTGTAGGCGTTTCGGTATAAGTTCTCTATTCTCGGCAAGGCTGGGAGGATGAGCGGTGTTTTCGAGGGAGAGAGGTCGTAGGCGAGAGGTCCCATCGAATGATCGGCCGCCCATCCATCGATCAGCCACCCTGCAGCATCGCTTCAGCCAACTGCAACTCCCTCTGCGGCGACCGAGCAGATACACACGTTTCCTTCCTTCCTTCCTTCGCTTGCGGTGCGGTGTTGTTGGACGTGGATTGATTTTCCCTCGAGAGGGAGGAATGGGGAGGAGGAATATATGTAGAGGGAGTTAGTTTGCGAAGGGAGGGGGGGGAGAAGGGAAAGGATTAAGTGCCATGGCCGTGTGATTTTCCATTTCGCAGTGTAGATCCTTCCCTCGATGGCGTTCAAAGGTCGGTGTTTTTTTTGTTCTGCACTGCCCGCGTGATTTTTCGCCACGACATCTTCTTGCATGTCAAGTGCGGGACTGATGCTTCATAGGGATGACTGAAATCACTTTTATATATTTGACAGTTTATATCCTTATTTTTATTTACTTTTTACTGCTATCCATTTTTATTTACTTATTTTTCTCGTTTTTAATGTCATGAATTGGCATATAAATGTGCTGACAAAATTAGGATGGATTAATTCTGAAGATTCAGGCGATATGGAGTGGAAGCGAAACATGATAGCATAGAAAGAAAATGTTAGGAGGGATTGTTATAGAACCAGATATATTGGAGTCGGACGGGCCATAAGCTAGAATCAAGCTGGGTTGAAAAAAATAAAGAGTATTCACAGGGATATAATATATTTAATTTAATTGTTTGCTGCATCAATAGAAGGTGTCAACGCCTTGAAGAGTTATGCACATCAGTCCTCTATATTTACTTTTGAATTCTTGTTGTCTATTTTAAAGTTTCTATACTTTTTAAGTAATAGTGGAATACGATCATGATGCTTGTAGCAATAATATTTTTGCTCATAAAACCGGCGGTATCGCGTTATGTTCTCAAACATCGTACTTATTTATTTTTATTTATTTTACATTACCACCTAAAACAGCACCTATCACCTTTACATCGGAGTATTTAGCAATTACCAACAAACAATCACACACATCCATGTCCTGAGTGGTGAAAGGCGGGAGTCGAACCCGCGACTCTAAGGTTAGCAGGTGAGGACTTAACCAAGCCGCCACCGGGACCGACGAGGGGCCGATAATATGAGAATAACTGTACTTGCACTCTCCACTCGTTTTATAAAAAAGGCTAGGCGCGCGTTTGGCAGTTCCTCCTGATTTTGCCACCAGCGTGTTTAAAACGAGCGGTGTCGATGTTAAACTGAGTGGAAAGCACAAGCTTTGTTACTTTTACATTTGTCCTCATGCTGTTCATTCAATTTCCCGAAAAATTCCGGTCACTTTCATCTCTAATAGATCTGCTCGTTTCACCGATCCATCATGTTCCCTGCGGTTCCCTGTCTATGTGTTGTCACTGAATATCAAATTGAACACATTAATAATATATCTGTGTCATCTAGAGATAGTGTCAATTAATTCGCTATTGATTTTCTCAGTAAGCTTTTCTATCGTATTCCCGTAATATCCCTCAGTTATTGATAAGTTTTTGCTATATTCCCTGAATTATATTTTCCAAATGATATTGACTTAACGGAATATGCTATATTTGTCGCCTGGTTAGCATTGGAGTAATGCGCCAGTCACGTTTCGAGAAATTGCACTGGGACTTAAAATGAACGCATTGGTAGAAAATCAATTTTGATTAGGCATTTTAGTTAATTGAAATGCGCTCATAGTGGCATCGCCGCTATTGTAGAATACGAAGGCTTATATTTCGGTTAATTATAGCGAAGCGATCAAATTGCAAAGTATCCATATCATCCTGAACTGCGAGACGTTATGAATGCTATTATACTGTTGTTCTAAATTAGTTCTAGAAGCTGAAACACTGCTTTCCTGGATAATCAGCGATAGATATTGGTAGGGAGGAAAACAACCACTAAGGTTTCTGGCGAATCAAACGCAAGCTGGTGATGGGATTAAGATGGAATCTCTTGGAATCGGATAGAGGTCAGAAATAAACTTGGCGTTGGCGTATGCACACACTAAACGGTAGGTGCCTTGGGTATCAGATTTCAATGTCATATTCGATAGACAGATTAGTGGCATTAATGAGCTTTCGACATGACGCTAAAGTAACACCTGCTTTTAAAAGATAAACCTCTGCCACATTGATTCAATTGGTTCCAAATTTTGGTCGCCAAAATGAATAGTCAGAAATATTGTCGTCACAATAACTCATTATCCATCTTAATAGTCCTCGGGTATTGTTTTCGAGTTTAAAAAAAAATCCACTCCTGCTTCTCTAATGCTTCTCTAATGATTGTGAATTTTGGATGCCTAGATACTTGCCGATGCTTAGATACTTCCGACGTCTTCGTTATTAAGGTGTGGTTAGGGACATATAGCTCAAGACTCTTGTGTATGACGGTTCTGATGTCACAAAGTGATGGAAAATAAGGAAGGAGCTAAGCATAAGTACAAAGGATATATGTAATAATATTCCACAATCACAGCTGCGTATTATGTATGATTTTTCTATGCATTAGTAAGGTTGCAAATTGCATGACACTTCAGAAGGCCATGAAATACGTGATTACAGCTCAGCTGTTGACATATTTTATAATCCTTCCCAAGGTCTGAAATACTAATATAGGTGTTTGAGCTAGGTAATTAATATAATAATATGATTGGTATTTAATATTAATGATATTTGTATTCCTCTACATTCATGAAGTATTATCTAAATTATTTTATATTGCCTTATCAATTATTAGAAGGCTATTTATGTTTTTATTAAATATTAACTGTTAACAATAGAGTGTAAACCATCATCAGTTTCAGATGTAAGTTTATTTATAGAGAGTAATATACGGAGTAAACAGTAATAACGAAGGTTACGACCTTAAAGCTGTGGGAAAAAAACATAGAAGAGAACCTGAATGATAAATCAGTGGAAGAGCGTTGGGAAAACAATAAATGTGGACTACAGGAAACCGAAAAAGAAGTTCACGGAAGAAGAAAAGTTACCAAGAAGAAGCCATGGATCACGGAGGAAGTCTTAGACTGGATTGAAGAAAGAAGAAAGTACAAGAATGCGAAAACTGAAGAAGGGCAGATTTGCTACAAAAGAATAAGGAAAAAAATAAGTCGCAAAGCAAGGAAAGCTAGAGAGATGTGGTTGAAACATCTATGCGAAGATGTACAAAGCAACCTTGCACTTGGAAAGGTGGAAGCTGCCTACAGGATAGTGAGCAACCACTTCTAGGAACGGAGCGCAAGATTCAATGCCATAAGGGACAAGATTGGAGAACTTTTGATTGAAACTATATACAAAGTGAAGAGATAGAAAGAATATCTGGAAGACTTACACAACAGAAACAATCTCAGCAAAATGATTAAGAGGAAAGCGAAGTGGAAAAAGATGATATGGGGGCATGTATATTAAGATCAGAATTCGACGCTGCAGTAAGGGACATTCGGATGAATAAGGCTTCTGGAATTTATTATATTCCTGCAGAACTAATTAAATATGCAGGAGAGAAGACATTAACTCATCTTTACTAAACCGTCTGCGACATGTACTCAACAGGAGAAATTCCAAGTGACTTCGGGAAAAACATCATCATTACTATTCCCAAGAAGAAGAGAGCGGAAAAATGCGAAAATTTTAGGACTATAAGCCTGACGACACATGCATCGAAGTTACTGACCAGGATCATCTACAGAATAATAGAGCGAAAAGCAGAGGAGATCCTGGATGAAGATCGATTCAGATTCAGGAAAAGTAAGGGTATAAGGGAAGAAGGTATAAGGGAAGAAGGTATAAGGGAAGAAGGTATAAGGGAAGAAGGTATAAGGGAAGAAGGGTATAAGGGAAGAATATTGGACCACAGGCT